>OV702291.1:120311008-121587464 GCA_916181665.1 Avena sativa | reverse complement strand
GTGCGTATACAAAGCATATGGTTGTGCATGTGTTGTATTGTACAGCCCACGCAATCCATGTTGGTGTTTTTTATGGTGAGACATCTGCCATGCCAACTCCATCTAATGCAAGTGAACCAATGTACTAGCCTATGCCTTGAGGAAAGGAACACAAATTGGAGCTAGGAAACCTCTATATAGGTATGGCTTCGAGCATGATATAGTGAAATGTGTATCATATACATATCCATGCCAATGACACCCATTGTGATACCGACCGATTGTGTGTGATATCTATTCCAGGAAGCGGGGATATGATATGTTCTTGCGTATTTATTAATCTGGAAGTAACTGGAGATATGGCGGATATATTTGAAAAGAGGAAGAACAAGTCCCATATATAATGGCATGATTTCCCTTTGAGGAAAACGAAAACCAGTACCTGCCATGGACTTGCTCTTTCATTTTTCCCTCCAAATGTTCTGTGTTGTTTTCCTTTTGTTCTTGGAAAACACGTTGTTTTTCCAGAGTTGTGTACTCCTCTTCTTCCGTGTTCTTGAGTGGGGAATGGCACACAAAAAAATCATGTTATAGGTGATAAATACATCAATGATGGGTACATTGGATCAAGTAGTCAGTAGTGTGAAAATATATATAATACCTGGCCGCCGACTATAGCTGAACATTCGGCACCATCAATCTTATTCAGTTCACCGATAATATCCGTTATGGTAGGCCTTTTCTCCCTGTCAAATTCCACACACCTTAACGCTATCTCAGTGCATGTCTTAACTTGTTCTAATGAATGTGACGACACTATTGCCTTCCGCCGTTTGCCCCAATTTGTATGTACCTGCAAAGTTGGAACACAATGGCAATATGGAATGCGCATGCATAGGTAAGAAAGAACCTAGTACTGTTCATAAAGAAAGGGACCACTAGCTCTCATGGAACCT
Source organism: Avena sativa (assembly GCA_916181665.1). Lineage (NCBI taxonomy): Eukaryota > Viridiplantae > Streptophyta > Magnoliopsida > Poales > Poaceae > Avena > Avena sativa. Next base: position 121,586,529 of record OV702291.1, on the reverse strand, counting down.
TTTTTTTTTTGGTTGAAGAACATTTTTACTTACACTCTCAATGAATTCCTCTGAAGGCCTGTGCGGATCATAATTTTGGGGACCCTTCTCTCCTGCTATTACACGTATCATTATGAAACCCAAGCTGTATACGTCACACTTCTGTGAGATCTGATTCCAACCGATGTACTCTGGTGCCATGTATCCACTGCATGCACGATATCAAATACGATTACTTCTATGAGACTCCACCATGCAAGAAATACAAGATAGTGCCTTTTGTTAGAAACAGGAGTATGGGGCACACAACACACCGCGTACAACATGCATAGGTTTAAGATTGCCAAAATTTCACAATCGCCTCCCTAACCAATAGTAGTTGTCCTGCGGCTGAAAAAGTAATTAATTTGTTTGCCGAGACACATAGGACATACAGCCTAAGTCTCATCCCTGGTGAGCTGAAATACAACCACCTACACTAACTAAAAGCTATACTTATTGGTTTTCCTGCAAGTCACACGCGAGACTTTTCACTATAGTTCTTTTCATTCGGAATTATGATAAGCACCCAATTCATAAAAAAAAACTTAATTTGGATCCAGTGACATGGTTTTCATGATAATGCTGTACTAGTTGTTTTCACACGGGGACCTACACATGCTATGTATCAACTTACATTGTTCCTGAAACGGCATTTTCTGTGGCATACGTTTGCATTGAGCCAACAGGGAGCCTCGATATACCAAAATCGCCAATTTTGGGCATCATGTTCCTATCTAGCAATATATTTTCGGGTTTTAAGTCCAGATGATAGATTGGATTTTCAGATCCTGTATGAAGGTACTTTAGTCCCTCACAAACTCCTTTAAGTATGTTGAAACGTGTGTCCCATTCAAGTCCGCATGATTCATCTGTAAACGTAAACAGAAATGTTGGCAATAAGAGAGGGGTCATGTTGTTTACATGCATTAATTAACTAAAATAAAATAGCTTAAAAAACTAGAGGACCATGAGACAGAGAAATACCAGAAAGATGATCCTTGAGGCTTCCACCCTGCATGTATTCTAAGCAGAGAACTCTTTCTTCCTCAGAAGCCAATACACGTTTTCCGTCACACTCAATAACTATATTGTGTATTTCGTAGCAGTAGCCGACTAACCGGATAATATTATGATGTTGTACCCCAATAAGATTCATAAGCTCGTTAAGAAATTGGGCTTCGCCATTACCAAGTTTATTCCCGGATGAATCATAATGGTTGTGAAGTTTCTTCACAGCAATCTCTTCTCCATTATCGAGTACACCCTGTTAATTAAATATTTTGTGAGTACGGGAAATGGGCTCACTTAGAGTGAGAAGATGTAAGTCATAACAATCATACTTATAAACTACTCCAGACCCACCACGACCAATTACACGCTCCTCCGAAAAATTATCTGTTATATCTTTTAACAATGTGAGTGGAAACACCCGTGTATGTTCTAACCCCATGGTCTGCATGGTACTGTTATCTCCTTTTAAGTCTTCCCATATATAAGATAATTGTGTTTCTACTTTCAGTTATAATGGCATACACACATGACCAATTGATTCAGAAATGGAAATAAATCTGACCATAAGACTCACAAATGCAAAAAAAAAAAAGAATTCGAAGTGCAAAAAAAAAAAAAGACTACAACTATTTGTGCTACAGGATTACAAACAAGACAGATACAAAGATTCATAAAAAATTGCTGAAAGTGATACAGAGTTGTGCAATTTCTGCTACAAGTCCTACAACTAGCAAACACTCTATGATACAGGAAGCTTGAAGGAGAGTATGTTTAAAAATATTACAGGGCACGAGGAACAATCTGTCGGCGGTGAGGTCCCATGGAGGCCGTCAACGCCATTGAGGTCTGAGCGAGGCGGTTGTGCTGTCCTAGCCGGGGCGTCGTGAAGGCGTTGGTGGAGACGTCATATGTAGTAGGCGGTGGCGGCGGCGCTGCCTACCTAAGGTGTTGGGGACTGGGTGGTGGAGGGGGCTTCGTTGCCGCCGCTAGTTACTATTGGTGGCGACCTCCTCGCGACATGGTGGCGGCGGCGGCGGGGCCAGCGCCATGTACCTGGCCTCCGCTCGGTAGATCTGGGCGAGGCGTGTAACGGCGCCTCTAGGGGGGAAGGGGATTGGGCGGGGAGTCCTGCACTCGTGAGTAATTTTGCCAGAGTCTGCACGCCAATCTATTGGACATCTAGCATAGTAGCACACTACTCTCTGGCTACTAGTCTCTACTGGAAATCTAGCTACTCGTGTGGTGAAATTTGTCGACGAGCAGAGGTCGTGTCATCCCCATATCCAAAGAAGAATCGTGTTATCGAGTTCTATGAATCAACAGAAAAGCTAAATCTGGTAAAAAAAAAGATGTGAAAATTGTCTCAACAAGCGAGACATCACTACAACAACAGAAGAATAAAGTATAGGGAAAGATGTATCGGCAAGAATGCAACTCGGAGCAAACCTGGAGATCGATCGAAGATCACTTGCTGTGTCCCGATCAAGAAGCTGGGACGCGTCTATGGAATGGATCTGGCTGGAGAGCGAGACAGACGCCGCCGCCTGCTGGATTCCGCTAAAGAATTGTCCGGCCACCACTATCTCCTTGCACCAGCAGCTAGTTTAATACTGGTGGTTTTGTCTTTGATCGATGAACAACCTACCCCCACTGTCTCCTTTGCTTAAAAGAAAAAAGAAAATTCCTAACCCCACCGAGGCGTGCTCCCGTGCACCCCCCTAATTATTTTTAAAAAGGGTATTTCTGTCTTTCCATATTGCCGCTAATTAAGATTAGATGGGTAATAATCAGATCCTCCTATCTTCCGTTTCCTTGCCTTAGAAAGAACAGGAACCTGGGGAGTTACGGCCGCCAGCCAGCCATGGTGTGGCTGCACCTAGACCTCCCCACCCCGGCGCGTCCCAGGAACAGGCCCCTCCGCCCCGGCAGCCGCTCACAGGTTTCTTCTCCTCGAGACAGGCTTGCGCCCTAGCAACCAACCATTGAGACCGTTGTTGGGCCAGACAACACATCACCTAGAAGAAAAAACAAAGAAAACAAAACAGAAATAGAAAAGAAAACAAAGCCGACAACAGTGGCTCGACGAAAATGGTGGTAACCCGCAACCACTGCGCCCTCCGGAGAATAACCACCCCACTCCTAGCGCACCGAAGCGTCACGCACCAAGCAACACCTCCAAGAAGAAAAGCGACGACAACGACGTTGTTGCCCGGACTGATCCTAGGGTTTCCCCCGGTACGCTACGAGAGGTGGGGAAGAGATACTCCTGACGCCCTTCAGGAAGGCCGGCGATACCCGTAGGCGTCACCGCGTCGGTGTCTGGACGACAAGGATTTCTCCTGATCTCTCAAAAAACCACGCTCCCGGACGCTTCGTATGGCTCCACCCAGCTCGTCGCCCACCTGCATACGCCACCGCGGTCTTGTAGTCACCACCACCATCTCACCATGACCCACGTTGCAAGGCTAGAACGACCAAAAAGGAGGAACTCCGACGGGGGTCGACGGTACAGAAACACGCGGGAGGGAACTACCTCCACCGCCCGCGGGCGATAGCCAACCGGATGCAGCAACGCGGGCAAACCAGGCCCTCTCTAGCCCAGCCGAGTCCAAATGGCCTCGTGAAGCCCCGCCGCCAACCCTAGCCCCAGTCCCTATGCCTCTGTCCACTAGAAGATCCGTCGCCACCGCAGATCCCCGCCGCCAAGCAGCAGCGCCATCGCCACCGTGCTCACCCGGGCTTACCGGACCACCGCCGGTCTGAGGGACACTACCTGGACCAACAATGCCAATCACCACCTTGACGAGCCACGACACAGACAAAGGAGCCGGTACAGGCCAGCAAAAAGGAGCATAGGGTTGACCCCCACGGCAGACACGGCACCTCCGCGCCGCCGGCGAGTCGCGCCCTACAGACCCTACCACGGTCTGGCCGACGACAACCAGCGCTAGGCACGTGGCCCAGGACTGGCCCTAGCCACACACGACCAGGGGAGTGTGCCTGGCCCCCTGCAGGGGGTCGAGGCGTGGGCGCCGCCGTGGCCCGCCAGGCCCAGATCGGGCCCACACTGGCCCAGATCTGGCCAACAGGGTCGGCCGCCCCTACCCACTCCGTCGCCTACCACTGCTTCAGGCCGCTGCCACCAGACGACCTCGTCGTGCGCCGCCCCCACGGGGAATCGCCGCTACCAAGCCAGGTTACCCTGACGTCGCAGCTGCAACGCCGCCGCTGCCCGAGATCAGGCCGAGACAAACGAGCCCCCACCGCCTCCGGCCGCAGCCGCCCGCCGCCGCCTCGACATGTAGGGAACCGCCCCTGACCGCGCGCCGGCCGTCGCTACGCCAGGCCACGCCATCTCCCGCCGAAGACCACCGCGCGCCGAGGTCACCCATCCCCGTCATGGAGCCCCTCGCGTCGGGTAGAGAAGAGTTGCCGGCGCCGGCGCCGCACAGGCTTTGCCTGGCGGCCTACACCGACGGCAGCGAGAGGGGAGGTGGAGAGGGGGGAGGTCGCGGGCGGGGGGCGCCGCCGCCGCTTCGGTTGCCCACGGGAGAGCAACGCGAAGCGGTCTCCTTCCCACCTGGTGGCGTTTGCGGATGAGCTCGTATAACTACGCTCACGGGTTTCTCTATGTCACCGGCATGCGGCCGATCTCCGCGGCTGCTGCGTGCGGCCTGGCTACTGCCTGATCAATGCCCAGTCCTTGCGTTTGACATCTACTTCCGCGGTCGTCTGTGTTACAATCGCGACAAGAAGATAACGAAGAACGAAAACGAAAAACACAGCAAGGAGACACAGATTTAACGTGGAAAACCTCTCCAACAAAGACAGGAAAAAATCACGGGCGCCAGCCAGCGAAACTTCACTATATCGAGGAGTGTTTACAAACGCCGGGGATTTCACAGATGCAACTCTCCCAACCGGCGGCTTACAAGGGGTTTATATATCGGCCCAAGCCTCCCGGCGACGGGCCTCGCTCCACTCGTCAGAAGTTGGCCTATACTTTGTAGAATTTGGATCAACATATAACAAACTCCACCTTGAGACAAATTCCTCCTTGTAGCATCAACAGCAACCATCTCCCTGAACAAACAAAGCAAATACTTTCGGCGCCAATAGCCACTTGGGCTAATCAGTTAAACCAACTAAGTTCGAGCAAAGCTCAAACTTAGCAACAGGAACAGGTTTAGTCATCATATCAGCAGGATTATCATGAGTGCTGATCTTGCATACCTTTAATTTACCTTGAGCAACAATGTCTCTAACAAAATGGTACTTGACATCAATGTGCTTAGTTCTCTCATGGAACATCTGATCTTTTGTAAGGTATATGGCACTTTGACTGTCACAAAACAAATTAATGCAAGAATCATCTCCACAAAGCTCAGCAAACAAACCTTTCAACCAAACAGATTCTTTGCAGGCTTCAGCAATAGCCATGTATTCAGCTTCAGTAGTAGATTGTGCAACAACAGCCTGCAATGTAGCCTTCCAGCTAACAGCACAACCTCCAACATTAAACACATAACCTGTGAGGGATCTTCTCTTATCCAAATCGGCAGCAAAATCTGAATCCACATAGCCAACGAGTCCCTCACCGGTCCTGCCAAACTTCAAACAAGCATTGGAAGTGCCAAGAAGGTACCTGAAAACCCACTGAACAGCCTTCCAATGTTCTTTACCAGGATTAGCCATGTATCTACTTATCAAACTCATAGCATATGATAAATCAGGACGAGAACAAACCATGGCATACATCAAAGAACCAACAGCACTAGAATACGGCACCTTTGACATGTACTCAAACTCTTCATCAGTAGTAGGACATTGAGAAACTGACAATTTAAAGTGAGGAGCAATAGGAGTACTAACTGAGTTGGCACCATCCATATTAAAACGATGAAGAACTTTCTTAATGTAACTTTGCTGACTAAGAAATAACAAACCAGATTTTCTATCTCGGGTAATCTCCATACCTAAGATCTTCTTAGCAGCACCAAGATCCTTCATCTCAAACTCACTACTTAGGTGTGCCTTCAAAGTAGTGATTTCTTTCATGCCCTTGGCAGCAATTAACATATCATCAACATATAGCAGCAAGTATATAGGTGACCCATCAACAAACTTGATATAAACACAACTATCATATTTAGACCTCTCAAAACCATGTGAGATCATAAATGAATCAAACCTTTTATACCACTGTCTTGGAGATTGCTTTAAGCCATAAAGAGACTTCTTTAATTTGCACACAAAATCCTCTTTACCAGGCACTATGAACCCTTCTGGTTGGTCCATGTATATTTCCTCATCAAGCTCTCCATGCAGAAAAGCAGTCTTGACATCTAACTGCTCAAGCTCAAGATCACGCATAGCCACAATACTAAAGAAAGTACGAATGGAACTATGCTTCACAACTGGAGAGAACACATCATTGTAATCAATACCTGGAATCTGGCTGAACCCTTTTGCTACTAACCTTGCCTTGTACCTTGAAGGCTCTTTGGGAGATAGACCTTCCTTTTTCTTGAAGATCCACTTGCAGCGGACCGCCTTCTTTTGTTTAGGCAAGCGCACAACATCCCATGTGCCATTTTTCTCAAGCGATTGCATCTCTTCTTGCATAGCAGATACCCACTTCTCGCGGTCAACGGATGCAATGGCTTCATTATATGTAGCAGGTTCAGAATCGTTCTCCACCTGTTCAGCACAACTCAAAGCATAATGTACAAGATTACACTCTTCAATTAAACGACGAGGTGGAACTATGTTACGTCTCGGTCTATCAGCAGCAATAGATTCCTGTGGCTGCTGCAAAACAGTAGGTGAGTGCTGAACAACATCATCATCAATATTTTCCTCATGAGTATCATCAACAACAACATTATTATCAACAGTTTTCTGCAGGTGCTCCACCTGCACACGAACTCCCTCCTCTCCAATAGCAACAGGAGAGGGATCTGATGGCAAGTTGTCATGATACATAACGGATTCATTGAAAACAATGTTCCTACTCAACAAAATCCTTTTTGTTTCAGGGTTCCATAGTTTATATGCCTTAACTCCTGAACCATAACCAAGGAATATGCACTTGACAGCTCTAGGCTCTAACTTTCCATTATCAACATGAGCATAAGCAGTGCAACCAAAAACTCTCAACTGTGAATAATCAGCAGGTGAACCTGACCATACCTCAATAGGAGTTTTCTTCTCAAGTGGAATAGAAGGTGACCTGTTGATGAGGTAACACGTTGTGTTGGCTGCTTCAGCCCAGAAACGCCTATGCATACCTGCATTAGACAACATACAACGAGCCCTCGAGATGATGGTTCTGTTCATGCGTTCTGCCACGCCATTCTGCTGAGGAGTATATGGGATGGTGTGATGCCTGATCATGCCATCGTTACTGCAAAACTCCTCAAACTCATTAGAACAGAATTCCATACCATTGTCAGTACGTAGTACCTTTACCTTCTTCTCAGTCTGTTTTTCAACCATAACTTTCCACTTCTTAAAAGCATCAAAAACATCAGATTTATGCTTCAGAAAATAAGGCCACACCTTTCTTGAGTAATCATCAATAATAGTAAGCATATAATTAGCACCACCAATAGAAGTCTTACGGGACGGACCCCATACATCAGCATGCACATAATCTAATATGCCTTTGGTGGTATGAATGGAAGCATTGAATTTAACTCTTTTATGCTTACCAAAGATGCAGTGCTCACAGAACTCAAACTTACTCAAGTTGCAACCATCAATCAGCTCTCTCTTGACCAACTCTGCCATGCCTTGTTCGCTCATATGCCCAAGACGCATATGCCATAGATGTGTTTTACCACAATCATCAGAATCATTAGAAGTAACAGCAGCAGCAATACCAGGCAAAGTGCTACCTCTAAGAACATATAATTTAGCAGAATTCATATCACCTATCATATGAATAAGAGAACCTTTTGATACCTTCAGAACTCGATGCCCATCGGCATACTTGTATCCATCAACGTCCATGGTACTCAGGGAGATCAAATTTCTGGCCATGCTTGGTATGTGCTTCACCTCACTCAACGTGCGTGTCACGCCATCATGTGTCCTAATCTTAACAGATCCAACACCAACGATATGGCATGGGTTGTCATTCCCCACACGCACAAAATTTCCAGTCTGCACAGACTCATATGAACCGAACCAATCTTTGTTACAGCAAATATGAAACGAACATGCAGTATCAAGTATCCATTCATCATCACGAGAAGCACAAGCAGCAAAAACAGCTAAGCATTCACCATCAGAACTATCAGAAACAACAGCAGCCTTACCATTGCCTTGATCCTTATCTTTCGGTTGGTAAGTACCGTTCCTTTTCTCCTTATTCTGCAGCTTCCAGCAATCATCAATAACATGATTAGATTTCTTACAATACCTGCAGAACTTGTCCTTTCCCTTGGACTTCGAACGACCTCTGCCGTCTTTGCTCTTATCTCGGTTGCCATGGTTGTTAAATCTCTGCTCGGTCCTGCCACGAACCTGCAGAGCTTCAGCCTTGGAGGACGCCCCATCTGCCTGCACCATAGATTTCATCTTTTCCCTCTGTTTGAGGGCATCTTGCACTTCATCAAGGGTTATCTTCTCACGGCTCAACAACATTGTATCACGAAAGTGTGTATAAGAACTAGGCAGCGAGCATAAGAGTAATAGGGCTAGATCCTCATCATCATATTTTACTTCCATAGATTGCAAATCAGAAATAATCTCTCTAAAAAGAGATAAGTGATTCATTACCGATCCACCTTCCTGCAATCTATGCGAGAACAACTTCATCTTCACATGCATCTTACTGGTTAGATCCTTTGACATGCAGATCGTTTCCAGTTTTTCCCATAGGGCAGCAGCAGATTTCATCTCCAGTACTTCCTGCAAAATATTATTGGACAGATGAAGTTGAATCAAAGACAAAGCCTTACGGTCCTTCCGCTTCTCTTCAGCGGACCAGGTCTTAGCATCCTTTTCACCGAATCCATCCAGCGCTTCATCCAGATCAGAAGTTTGGGCGAGAATCGCCCGCATCTTCACCTGCCACAAGGAGAATCTTGTGGTGTAGTCCAGCTGTGGTAGATCGAACTTCAATGACGACATGTCGCAAACCCTAGATTAGAACCTGGGGCTCTGATACCACTTGTTACAATCGCGACAAGAAGATAACGAAGAACAAAAACGAAAAACACAACAAGGAGACACAGATTTAACGTGGAAAACCTCTCCAACAAAGACAGGAAAAAACCACGGGCGCCAGCCAGCGAAACTTCACTATATCGAGGAGTGTTTACAAACGCCGGGGATTTCACAGATGCAACTCAACCAACCGGCGGCTTACAAGGGGTTTATATATCGGTGGAAACCTAGGTCTTCGACGATCCGTACCGTACCGTACCGCGGGGGGCTGTCGCCCCCCGCACCCCCCACAGGCGTCCCCGTTGGGCACGGTGTGGGCCAACTTCAGACTCGTTACACTCGGCCCAAGCCTCCCAGCGACGGGCCTCGCTCCACTCGTCAGAAGTTGGCCTATACTTTGTAGAATTTGGATCAACATATAACAGTCTGCTACTCGTCCTCGCCTTTGTCGTTTCGTCCACGGCCGTCAGCGACGAAAACTCCCAGGATGACTGGCGTGGCCTGGGCTGTTGTTATGATGCAGCTAGAGCAAGGAATTTATTACCATAGGCAAGAACGATAGTACGGAACTACGGACCTCCTCATGGTTGCCAGCCTAGATGCAGCCGCGTGCACGCCCACGAGAGGCCTGCAGCCTTCTCGCATTGATGCCATCGCTGAGGACATGCCGTCTGCCGCCACCGCAGTGGGCGCGCCAGCACTTGTCTCCGGGATGATACGTGTTTCAATGGGCCTTGCGGACTTACGTGTTTCAACAGTCCTAATTTAACTTAATTATTAGCTAATGTCTATCATACCCTTAATTATGAAAGGGTATAGAGTGATATTGACCGTTGATGTAATTGAATTTGGGGGAAGGGGGAGCACTGAAGCAGAAGTCAACCCCACTATCCCTAATCGCACTATGTGTGCTTAAAGATATTCAAAGGGCTCTATGAATCGGTTCATCGCATAGTAGACACTAGTAGAAAAAAGGCCTTTGGTTCGGGCCACTAGTCCCGCCCGTGGCTGGGGCTGGGACTAATGGTCCGAACCGGACGGCCCGAGGTCGTCGAATTCTGTGTCCCGGTTCGTAAGAGGCCACTAGTCCCGATTTGACACAAACCGGGACTAGTGGGTCTGGGCACGCCCGCGTGGTCCTGGCAGAGCCATTAGTCCCGGTTGTGTCTCAAACCAGGACTAATGGTCTGGCCCTATATATATGCACCCAGCCCTCCACTCTCTCCTGTTTTTTCCTATGTGAGAGGTGGGTATAACTTTTTTTCTTCATATGCACTAGAGGTGTTTGGTGAAATGCCTGTTAGAGCGATGCCACTTGAGTTCACACAAGACAAAACATGATATGAGGTGCCAGAGCGACACTTAAAGTCCTCTTTGTTTTAAAGTGTCCTAAAAAGTTAGCAACTATTTTCTCGTTTTGACCGCGCGGTACTAATTTAAGCATCGTGATTGCGTTTCATATATATGCATGGTTGTATGATGCAGATGAGCCACCCATGGATGTACGGTGACCGACGCTCTGACGCTTACAGAGAAGGCGTGCGTTCTTTTCGCCTTGTGGCCGAGGCGAACAAGCGGCGGGATGGTTTTATGTGTTGTCCATGTGTTGAATGTCGGAATGAGCAGGCTCACACTTCCTCAAGAGTCATTCAGAGCCACCTGCTTCGGTTCGGTTTCATGTCCGGCTATAATGTTTGGACCAAGCACGGAGAAAGAGGAGTTATGATGGAAGACGGCGATGAAGAAGAGAACGATGATGACAACTACCGACCTATGTTCCCTGAATACGATGATACCGCAGCTGAAGATAATGAAGAAGAAGGGGTGAAGGACGGGAACCATATGAGCCCGTTGATAATTTTGGTCGGATCATTAGTGATGCAAGGCGAGACTGCGACATAGAAAAGGAGAGGTTGCAGTTCGAGCAGATGTTACAGGACCACAACAAATTGTTATACCCAACTTGTGAAGATGGCCAGAAGAAGCTGGGTAACACACTGGAATTGTTGAAGTGGAAGGCAGAGACCGGTATGACTGACTCGGGATTTGAAAAGTTGCTAGTAATAATGAAGAAGCTGCTTCCAAGAAATAACCAATTGCCCTCCAGTACGTACGAAGCAAAGAAACTTGTTTGCCCTCTAGGATTAGACGTGCAAAAGGTACATGCATGCCCTAATGACTGCATCCTCTACTGCGGTGAGAAGTACGAGAATATGGATAAATGCCCGGTATGCACTGCATTGCGGTATAAGATCAGAAAAGATGACCCTGGTGATGTTGAGGGCGAGCCACCCAGGAAGAGGGTTCCTGCCAAGGTGATGTGGTATGCTCCTATAATACCACGGTTGAAACGTTTGTTCAGAAATAAAGAGCATGCCAAGTTGTTGCGATGGCACATGGAAGACCGTAAGAAAGACGGGATGTTGAGGCACCCTGCTGATGGTCGGCAGTGGAGAAAAATCGAGAGAGACTTCCCGGACTTTGCTGGTGACGCAAGGAACTTATGGTTTGGTCTAAGTACCGATGGCATGAATCCTTTTGGGGAGCAGAACTGCAGTCATAGCACCTGGCCCGTGACTCTATGTATCTACAACCTTCCTCCTTGGTTGTGCATGAAGCGGAAGTTCATTATGATGCCAGTGCTCATCCAAAAAGGCCCGAAGTAACCCGGCAACGACATTGATGTGTACCTAAGGCCATTAGTTGATGAACTTCTACAGTTGTGGGCCAAACCAGGTGTACGTGTGTGGGATGAGCACAAACAGCAGGAATTTGACCTACAAGCGTTGATGTTCGTAACCATCAAGTATTGGCCTGCTCTTAGTAATATTTTAGGACAGACGAACAAAGGATACAATGCATGCACGCACTGTTTAGATGAGACTGAAAGTATATATCTGGATAAATGTAGAAAGAATGTGTACCCGTACAATCGTCGTTTTCTTCCGCCCAGTCATCCCTTAAAGAAGAAAGGCAAGCATTTCAATGGCAATGCAGAAACCCAGACGAAGCCTGTCCCCCGTAGTGGTGCTGATGTATTTGGTATGGTCAAGGATTTGGATGTAATCTTTGGAAAGGGTCCTGGAGGACAACCTATTCCAAAAGACGCCGACGGACACGCACCCATGTGGAAGAAGAAATCTATATTTTGGGAGCTACCCTATTGGAAAGTGCATGAGGTCCGCTCTGCAATCGACGTGATGCACCTGACGAAGAATCTTTGCGTGAATATTCTAGGCTTCCTAGGCTTGTATGGGAAGTCAAAAGATACCCCGGCAGCACGGGAGGACCAGCAACATCATAAAGGACGAGACGACAAGCATCCAGGGCAGTTTCAAGGGCTTGCCAGCTATGCTCTTACCAAAGAAGAGAAGGAAATCTTTTTTGAAGTCCTTTTCAGTATCAAGGTCCCGTCTGGCTTCTCGTCGAATATAAAGGGAATAGTAAATATGAAAGAGAAAAAAATTCAAAACCTAAAGTCCCATGACTGCCACGTGCTTATGACGCAATTGCTTCCGGTTGCATTGAGGGGAATTCTACCAGAAAATGTTCGACTAGCCATTGTGAAGGTATGTGCATTCCTCAATGCAATTTCTCAGAAGGTAATCGATCGAGAAAGTCTATCAGGGTTACAGATTGATGTGGTCTAATGTCTGGTCAGCTTCGAGTTGTTGTTCCCGCCATCCTTCTTCAATATTATGACGCACCTCCTAGTTCACCTAGTCAAAGAGATTAGAATTCTTGGTCCTGTGTTTCTACACAATATGTTCCCCTTCGAGAGGTTCATGGGAGTCTTAAATAAATATGTTCATAACCGTGCTAGGCCAGAAGGAGCATCTCCAAGGGCTATGGAACAGAGGAGGTCATTGAGTTTTGTGTTGACTTTCTTCCTGACCTTAAGCCGATTGGCGTTCCTGAATCTCGGTATGAGGGGAGGATGACTGGAAAAGGCACACTAGGAAGTAAATCAATGGTATGTAGGGACGGGCATTCTTTCACTCAAGCACACTGCACAGTTTTACACAATTCCACCGTGGTGGCTCCGTATATCGAGAAACACAAGAATATTCTACGCTTCGAAAACCCGGGGAAGCCTGAAACCTTGATTAAAGGGGAACACGAGAAGAATTTTGGCGGTTGGTTACAGACACATCTCATGAATAACACCACTGTTGGAGATGAGTTGTACTCGTTGGCCAGGTTACCATCTTCGACTATATGTACTTTCCAAGGGTACGAGATAAATGAGAATACATTTTACACGATCGCCCAAGATAAAAAGAGCACCTACCAAAACAGTGGTGTCCGCTTTGATGCAACAGATGACAATGGGCAGAAGGACACATATTATGGGTACATAGAGGAGATATGGGAACTTGACTATGGACCTACTTTTAAGGTCTCTTTGTTTCGGTGAAAATGGGTCAAGCTGACAAGAGGCAGGGTACATGTAGACCAAAAGTACGGCATGACAACAGTGGATCTCAACAATCTTGCGTACATGGATGAACCATTCGTCCTAGCCAATGATGTGGCTCAGGTTTTCTATGTGAAGGACATGTCTACCAAACCGAGAAAAAGGAAAGATAAGCAAAAGAATACAGAATACGATGAGCCAAAGCGCCACATAGTTCTTTCAGGGAAAAGAAACATCGTGGGAGTGGATGACAAGACAGACATGTCAGAAGATTACAATAAGTTTCATGAAATTCCGCCCTTCAAAGTGAAAACTGACCCAAGCATCCTGTTAAATGATGAAGATTCTCCATGGCTACGGTGCAGAAGAAAACCACAACACTAGATGTTGGTGATGTGTAATAATGTATTAAACCTTTTATTTGAGACATAAATCTATGTAATGTATTAAACCTTTTATTTGAGACATAATGGTCCCCTTTCATGTAATACATCTTGCTCAATCAAACTAGATGTTGACGACCGGGTTCTGAGCCGCGGGAGGTGATCACCCAAAGAGAAGGAACCATCACAAAAGAAGGAACCCACAAACACTAAGGATACATAGCACAACTGAAAATTAAGAAACATGCCTAATGTTGGAGTGATTCAGTCATGCTCCTGCCTAGCCCTGTAATACGCGTCACTGTAGTCGTCGTAGTCGCCGGCGCCGTCGTTGCTGTCGTCGTTGGGGTCGCCGTAGTTGAACCTTGAAGGTTGGGCACGCGTGGGCTGGATTTGAGGGTACCACAGGCGGGGGTTATTGTCGGTCGTGTTGTAGGCCATGACACTCTGGAGAGTCCGACCGCGCCACCACAGCTGACGGCCGGCCTCGTTGAAGTTCGAAGGAGGTGGGATGTCCTCCTCGTGCTTGGCGAGCACCCTCTCATGCCGATTGATGAAGAATGTTTTCCAAGTCGGGAAATAGTCGGGATGCTAGTTGGGATTCCTCCGCTGCTCTGGCTTGAGCTCGAGGTAGTAGTGGTTCCTCCGCCTAAACCCTAAACCCTAAACCCTATAATATTGTAAACTTTTATCAGATTTAATAATATTGATATATAGTAGTTTATTTAATAACATAGTATGCAATAAGGCGGGAAACAGAGGTTGTAGTCAAGTTTTTAAAAAAGGGGCCTTTAGTCCCGGGTTGTGGCATGGCTCGGGACTAAAGGGTGCTGTTGGCGCGCACCCCGTGGGTGGTGCCGAAAAGCCTTTAGTCCCGGCGCGAGCCACGGGCCGGGACTAAAGGTTCATCCACTTAAATATGCGCCGCTTCGCTCCCCCAATTTCCATCTCCACACTCTGCAGACGTGTGCGAGGACGACGACGACACCGGTAGGCTGCCAAAATTTGGACTGCCTCGCCGCCTCTCCAGCCACCCCGCCATGCCTCCACCTCTCCAAACGCCGCGGACGTCCGCTCCGCCGTGCGTCACGCCTCCTCCCTTCCCCCCGTCGCGCGACGCGCCTCCTCCATCGTCCCCGGCCCCGACGAGCCCCGCCAGAGGTAACTCCATTCCCCCGCTGCGCACCGCGCCTCCTCCATCCCCGGCCCCGGTGAGCCCAGGCGGCGCCCCCGACCGCGCTGCCTCTCTCTGTCCCTGCCGGCCCCGGCCACTTTTTTTTATAATTTTGTGTATCTTTTTTATAGTATATTGTATATATAGTATATTGTATATTGTATATATATATATTTTTAGTATATTATAGATATAGTATATTGTATATATGTTATTTTATAGTATATTATAGATATAGTATATTGTATATAGTATATTTTATAGTATATTATAGATATAGTATTTTGTATATATGTTTTTCTATTTCGTGTATCTTTTTTTATATGTTAATAATTATTACTAGTATATAGATATAGTATATATATATGTTTGTGTATAGTAATAGAATATATATAGTATATATATATATGTTTTTTTTATTTCTTGTATCTTTTAGACATAGAATATTGTAATATAATAGATATAGTATATTGTATATATATGGAGTATAGTATATATGTGTATAGTATATATGGAGTATAGTATATATGGAGTATATATAGTATGATGGTGAGAGGCCAACGACACTATCGGTTGTCGACGATGCATCGATGACTCGGTGGTGCTCGCGGGCCGCCCGGAGATAGGGTTAGGGTGGTGGTGCTCACAGCCCCCCGGACTTAGGGTTAGGGTGGTGGTGCTCGTGGGCCGCCTGGAGATAGGGTTAGGGTGGTGGTGCTCGCGGGCCCCCGGACTTAGGGTTAGAGTGGTGGTGCTCGCGGGCCCCCGAAGATAGGGTTAGGGTGGTGGTGCTCGCGGGCCCCCGGACTTAGGGTTAGAGTGGTGGTGCTCGTGGGCCCCTAGAGACAGGGTTAGGGTGGTGGTGCTTGCGGGCCGCCCGGACTTAGGGTTAGGGTTAGGGCATCACTAGAATTTTGCTATTGTTTAGTATTATTGTAGCAAATTGCGTGTTCATATTATTGTTTAGTATTATTTTATGCAGCAATATTGAATGAAAAATGTTATTGTGTGCATTTTGTATAAAACTATGGATCCAATCCAGAGAGACCAAGCATAGGAAGAAATTCTCGAGGATATGATCAACGACACCCCCATGTTGATCCACCCGAATCTCCGTCGATTTATCTGAACCCCTCCGGTGAGGGAGAGGAGGTCGACCGAAATGATCAAGGAGAAGCCAATGGCTCCGGTGGTGGAGAAGCCGACGACACCGGTGGTGGAGAAGTCGACGGCTTCGATGGACCCTTAACGAAGTCCGGCGAGGTATATATATGAAGTCTGGTGATCAGTAGATGCATTAACCGAGTTGTATATATATAAATTGATGAATGTTTCTTCTCTTAGGCCTCCACATCGAGCAAAAAATATTCCAAACGAGGCCCGGCCAAAAAGTTGGACGCATCTACGCGTTATACAATTATGGTGGTATCACCACGGGGTGAACCGTTGGAACCCGAAAAGGCTAAAACTGTATTTAAACAACAATGCGGAGTTATGGTTAGGGATCGCATCACGATCACCGTTCGAGAGTGGAATAAGACCAAAGGGGCGAAAGAGGGTGAGTATGTCGCCGACAGGTACAAAGAGGGTCTTTGGAATGACCTCATGACACATTTCACCCTGCCAGAATGTGAGGATGATGCAGACATAGCTGCATTGATGAAGAAAGTCAAGCAGTGGACTCTTATGAAGATGGCCGAACTATTCAAGAACTGGAAGAAAGCATTATGGCAAAAGTATCAGAAGACGAAGACTCCTCCTAAATTTGAATGCTATCTAACGAAGCAGCAGGCTAACTGGGATGCATTTGTGAAGTACAAGGAGTCAGAACCTGCTATGGAAAAGTCGGAAAAAAACAAGAAAAATGCCGCGATGAAGAAATATCACCATCACCTAGGGCCAGGGGGCTACGCGGCTGCCATGCCAAAGTGGGATGCTAAAGAGAATGAGTTGCTTGCTAAAGGGATCACTCCAGAACCAATACGCGAAGAATGGGATCTGAGGGCAAGGAATTGGTTCCTTGTGCATGGGAGTGAGTATGACGAAAGTACAGGGTATCTTATTTGCAATGACGGGATTAGGATACCCCGGGATACATGGCAGAAAGTGGTGAAGGAGATTAAAGCGGGGACAACAAAGTTCCGTGCCGATAGAGAGAAAGACTTGCTGACAAAGGTCCTCGAGAATGACGAACACGGAGGACGTGTACGAGGCCTTGGCCCTAGTTATACGTGGGAGATGGGGTTTCCCAAAGACAGAGATACTTATAGGAGCCGAGAGAGAGCAAAGAGGCGACGACAGGAGGAGGAGGGAGACAGGTTCACCGAGTTGCTAGGAACACTTTGAATGCATCAGCAACAGATTGACGAACTTCGAGGAGCAGAGCGCCTGCAAGATCCTGTACTCGATAGTACCGCCGTCCCATCTCAGCGGAGAAGCAGCGTGGCTGAATCGGAGGTCCCTTCTGATGATGCACGTATGGTAGATGGCGGTCCCGGCTACCCCGTGGATGGAATCAAGGAGCAGGCATCTTGTGAGCTCCATCAGAAGGTGAAGAACCTATCCATCAAGGTGGCGGTCGGATGTGCTTTACCTTGTCCACCTAGCGCACGCTGGCATGGCCGTGAGATTCCAGCTGGCTATGTTAAAGTTGTTGTGGATAAAATCGCAATGGGGTGGGACTCAATGGAGCTTGACATGCCTAGACCTGAAGGTGAGAGGACACTCGGAGAAGTACTGGGTGGTATCATTCTATGGGACAAGAACAACATCAAGCTTCCAGGCTGGACGCCAAAGCCAACACCGCCTCCGAGTCGTCGCATGTCACCTTGATACATTGCAAATGTATCTATAATTTTTGATGTTCCATGCTTAGTTTTATCCACTTTCTTGTGTTTTGTTCCAACTTTGGAGTACTTTTATTATGATTTCTTGGACTAACCTATTAAACAGAGCCACAGTGCCAGCTGCCTGTTTTTTGTTGTTTTTGGTTCTAGGAAAGTCAGAAAATGAATATTCTCGGAATTGGACGGGACAAAAGCCAAAGTGCCTATTTTTCCGAAAGGGATCAAGTGCCAGAATACGAGACAAAGAGGGGCTAGGGGCCGGCCACACCACCTGGCCGCGCGGCCAGGCTTGGCCCGCGCCAGGGGGTGGTCTGGCCGACCCCAGCATCCCCTCGGCCTCTCCTTCCGCCTATAAGTTGCCTTCGAGACGAAAACCCTAAGTACCCGATCAAAAATCCACGAAAGAGTCTGTAGCCGCCGTCGTCTCTGTCCCTAGATCAGGGGGATATTAAGCTGTTCCGGGCACCCTGCCTGAGAGGGGAATTCACCATAGAGGCCTTCTTCATCACCATGCAAGCCTCCGGTGTGATGCGTGAGTAGTTCATCCTTGGACTACGGATCCATGTAGTAGCTAGATGGCTGGTTTCTCCTCCTTTGTGCTTTCATGTTTAGATCTTGTGAGCTCTGTTCATGATCAAGATCATCTATTTGTAATCCATACATGTTGTGTTTGCGGGGATCCGATGGATATTGAGATGCTATTTCAGATTGATTATTGATTCTATCATGTCTTTGTTATTTGAGATCTTGCATGCTTTCCGTTGTTAGTAGCTATCTTGGCCAAGTAGATGCTAGCAACTCCAAGAGTTAGTATTTATGCTCGATAGTGGGTTCATGCCTCTGGTAATCTGGGGAAATGACAGAAATCTCTAAGGTACTAGATATGCTGTTGCTACTAGGGAGAAAACAACAAACCTTTGTTCATAGAACAATCATATTGTTTACTTTACACGCAGTTCATAAAGCAATAATCTGTTGCTTGCAACTTAATACTGGAGGGGGTTCGGATGATAACCTGAAGGTGGATTGTTAGTCATAGATGCAGTTGGATGGCGGTCTATGTATAATGTTATAATGCCCAATCAAGTCAAAAAGGAGTCAAGATGATTAGTATATGATTATATGCTTTCTCGGTGTTTGTCAATTGCCCCGCTGTAATTTGTTCACCCAGCATGTTATTTATCTAAGGAGAGCCACCTCTAGTGAACTATGGATCCTGGTCCTTTACTTTACGTACAATCCACAATCTTTTACTGCTTTGTGTTTACTTTCTGCAAACTTTTACTTCTTTTCATTCGATACGTTTAATCCTTTGTTTTCCGCAAAACACAGTGAGATTGACAACCTCATCGCAAGTTGGGGACAAAGTTCTGTGGTTGTGTTGTGCAGGTCTCCACGTTGCTACTAGCATCGGTAGTGCGCCCTGCCAAAGCTCAGCTAGTAACACCTTTGAGGTGTTTCCTTGCTCCTACTGGTTCGATTAAACCTTGGTTTCATAACTGAGGGAAACTTGCTGCTGTGCTCATCATACCTTCCTCTTGGGGTTCCCAACAAGCTCTACATCAACCACACACCAAGCACTTTTCTGGGCGCTGTGTATTGAGCCATCAAGCGATTTTCTGGCGCCATTGCCGGGGATCGAATAATAAGAAGAAGAAACTCCCACGTCAACTACACGCCATCAAAAAAGCGATTTTCTGGCGCCATTGTCGGGGAGTTAAGGACATCTTCACAAGGGGAGTCCCTCATAACCAATCTCTTTACTTTGTTGTTTTTGTTTTGCTTAGTTTTATTTTTGCTTTGTTTGCTTGTTTTGTTCTTCAAAAAACACAAAAAATTAGTTTTACTTGTTTGCTTTCTTATTTGAAAACCCAAAAAAATGACTACTCTTGAAAACACTAAGTTGTGTGACTTCACTAGCACCAACAACAATGATTTTATGAGCACACCTATTGCTCCACATGTGGCTGAAAATACTTTCTTTGAGATAAAACCTGCTTTGCTCAATCTTGTTATGAGAGAGAAATTTTTTGGTATTGGTAATGAAGATGCTGCTTCCCATCTAAATAACTTTGTTGAACTTTGTGAGATGCAAAAGCATAAGGATATAGATGGTGATATTATTAAACTAAAATTGTTTCCTTTCTCTTTGAGAGGAAAAGCTAAAGAGTGGTTGAATTCCTTGACTAGGAATAGTATTGATTCTTGGACTAAGTGCAAAGATGCTTTTATTAGAAAATACTATCCTCCTGCTAAGATTATATCCATGAGAAGTGAAATAATGAAGTTTAAACAACTTGATAATGATCATGTTGCTCAAGCTTGGGAAAGAATGAAATTGTTGGTTAAGAATTGTCCCACTCATGGACTGACTGCTTGGATGATCATCCAAACTTTTTATGCAGGATTGAACTATTCTTCAAGGAACCTATTGGATTCAGCTGCTGGAGGTACATTTATGACCATCACTTTTGGTGCTGCAACAAAACTTTTTGATAATATGATGGTTAATTATTCTGAATGGCATACTGAGAGAGCGCCACAAGGTAAGAAGGTAAATTCTGTTGAGGAAACCTCCTCCTTGAGTGATAAGATTGATATTATTATGTCTATGCTTGTTAATGGGAAAGCCCATATTGATCCAAATAATGTTCCTTTAGCCTCTTTGGTTGCTCAAGAAGAGCAAGTTGATGTGAACTTCATAAGAAATAACAACTTTGGCAACAATGCTTATGGTAATAATGCTTATAGGAACAATTTTGGTAACAACAATTATAAGCCATATCCTCCCAACAATGGTAATGCTTATGGAAATTCTTACAACAATAATAAGAGTGCTCCCTCTGAACTTGAAGTTATGCTTAAAGAGTTTATTAGTAAACAAACTGCTTTCAATAAAACTATTGAGGAAAAACTCTCTAATGCTGAAAGAAATATAGCATCTTTGGATGAAGCTCAATCTACTTTGAATAAAATGGCTGCTAAAGCCGAAACTAATGAGAATCCCTTTGCAGCTACTAATGCTATACAAGTGAGAATTGATGAAAATGTTAGACTATTAGCTGAACTACATGCTAAGTGGGAAAGAGAAGATGAAATTGCTAGAAACATTAGTGTTTCTACTATCACCACCACTAGTGTTGAGGCTAGTAATAGTTCTACTGCTTTAGATTATAAAGTTGATTTTGATCTTGATGGTTGCAACATCTCTGAAGTTATTAAGTTCCTACAAAAGCTTGCTAAAAGTCCTAATGCTAGTGCTATGAACATGGCTTTTACAAAACACATTACTAATGCTCTCATAAAGATTAAATAAGAAAAGATGAAACATAAAGCTTATATTCCTATAAAACAAGAAGATGGTTGGGAACCCATTATTAATATGAAAGTGAATGACTTTGATTTCAAAGCTTTGTGTGATCTTGATAGTAGTGTTTCTATTATGCCTAGAAGGATTTATGATATGCTTGATTTGCCTCCTCTTGAAGATTGTTATTTGAATGTCCCACTTGATGCTAATGCTAAAAAGAAACTCATGGGGAGTCTTAATGATGTTCTTATTATGGTTAATGATTCCAATGTCCCCGTTGATTTCTATGTTTTGGATGTTGAATACAATGCTTCTTGTCCTATTACTTTGGGAAGACCTTTTCTTAGAACTGTTGGTGCCATCATTTATATGAAAGAAGGCACCATTAAATATGAACTCCCACTCAAGAAAGGTATAGAACACTTGCCTAAAAAGAGAGAAAATATTTCTTTTGCTTCTCCTATGAAAACAAAATTTGGTCTTAATGCTTCTTCATTCGAGAACACTTGATTCTTTCTTTGGTTCTTATGCCTAACTTAAAGGCGTTAAAGAAAAGTACTTGTTGGGGGATAACCCAAGAGTTTTAGTTGAGTATTGGAAGTTATTACCTCTGTAATAACTCTCCTTATCCTTTTTATTTGCTTTTTGTGCCAAGAGTAACCTCTAATGAGAGTGAAGTAATGATTGGGAAAGTTGCTGTCCCGAAACAGATTTCTGTGCTTCACCATAAAAATTCCTGAGAGAGCTCTGTACGTCGGATTGGGCTGTAATTTTTTGTGCTTCTGCCCCAGGTTGTTATATAACTTTAGTTAGTTCAACATGTTTTGATTTGAGAAACAGAAGGTCTTCGAAAAAATTCGTCTTTACCTGCTGGTCTATTTTGACAGATTTCTGCCATTTTCTGCATTTGCTTCTTGTTAGTTCCTTCTTGAGTTCCTTTGGGGAATTGAGCTTTTTGAGGGAAGTGATACAGTAGCTAGTGTTCTAATGGAATTTTATTTGGTGTTAGAACTGAACCTTGAGACTTACTTATCTTAAGTGCACTAATGTTGCTAATGAGATTGTGTGAAGTTTTGTATGAAGGAAAATTTTCAGGTGTATGGAAGGAATGAGTAACGAGATGAAGGATGGACTAAAGCTCAAGATTGGGGATTCCACGCGTGTCACCCCAAGAAATATCCAAGAAGTACAAGCGTCAAAGCTTGGGGATGCCCAAGGCATCCCCCTTCTTCATCAATAAAAATTCTAGGTTTCTTCCAAACGCTTCATTTTTATTGTTTCGTGCATAGTTGTGTTTCTCTTGGAGCGTCTTCTTTTCTGTTTTCGTTTTGGTTTTTAGTTTGTTTGATTTTTTTAGTTTTCTGAGTAAGTTGGTTGGACCCCCTCTTTCATACTTCGGTTTGCAAGTAGTTTGGTTTGGTTTGGAAAAGAGTAGGAAAGTTCATGCTTATGTGGTAAAAAGAGCTCGTTTTTGGCTGTGGCCATGCTTTGTCATGCCATGCTTGATATTGTTTTGGCTTTATGCTTAGTATTCTTTGCTGTAGCATGACTTGTTATAAACAATTGAGATTGCTTAATGTGCCTTGGATGAATCATGCGTTATTTTAGCATATTAAAGCATAGTATAGTGGTATTCTCCTTTGATGCTTTATTTGGGTTGACTTGGCGCATGCTCACACCATGTTATGACTATCTCAAGTCACCATAGCCTTTATGATACTTTAGTTTTCAACTTGTAGTATCACTTTATGCTTTGATCAATGATGTTTTGTCACTCTGCATGATTATGGCCATTATTGCTCTCTTAGTTTGTCGCTCCCAGTCTTTTGCTAGCCTCCACAACCAAGTATGAGTTCCACTCATGCATCCAACTCCCTAAACCAAGTTTTTCCAAAGAGTCCACCATAACTACCTACTAGCTTATGCTATTCCAAGTATATTCATGCTTTTGTTTACCTTCCACTAGTTATGAGAAAACTAGCGATTAAAGCTCTCACGAACTTGATGGCACACTTTACTTTATTGCCTCTAATAAACTTGAACCATTGGGTCCTTCTTTGTTGCGTATATGCTTGCGCTTTATAAGTTGAAATTAGCAGAACCATGTTTCATGGGGAATGCTTTCAACATTGCACTTGTACTTTGTACCCCGTTGATATTATGTTCTTTTGCTTACGGATCCTGGCGGTGTGAAATAAAAGTAGAACTTGTAAGATCATGGAGTTTGTATATGTGTTAGAGAAACGCCTGGGCCGCTAGCCTAAGCCATGCCTAATCATGGTGGAAACTTGCAGCATCACCATAGTGATCACTCTATGAAGCATCCTCAACAAAACCTATGCAAATAGCAAATAAAAAGATCGGGAGATGCTCATTGTCTGCTTGCCTTGTCATTTTGATTATGGGAAAGCTCCTGTATCATGTGCAAGGGGTACCCCGTTGGTGCTTCTTAATGATACACATATACTTACAATGACAAGAGCTTACTCGTGACTGAAGTTGAGTAGCATGAGGATCGGTCTTCGTAAGTAAGGGGCATGAGATTTCGGTTTATAACTTGTCAAACATATCCTCTTAGTTGTGTCACTTTAACCTTAACCACCTTCAAGATGCTTATGATAGGGGAAATGAGAGCTGAAAGCTTTAAGTATTATAATTTTTGGAAGCTCTTTACGAGACTTGAATCCCTACTTCCTTTTTACAAAGGCCTTTCTTCCACCATTATATTGAGTCTCCACCTTCTATCTTTATGCACCTACTTTGAGAGCATAGTGGCCATTCTTAGTTCTATGTGCATTGTCCCAAGACTTGTTGATTGATGCATAACTTGTTATTGCTTGTTTGAAACTATTGTATCTAGTCACTCTTATGAACTTTGAAGGTGTCCTATGCATTTATATTTGCTACTCTATTGAGGGACAAGCTGAATACTAGTATGCTATGTTTTCTTTATGTGAAACAAACAAACGTCTTGCAAAACATGTTATTCATGAATCTTTTGTTTGTTCCTTTTTATGTTGCATCTTAGTTTCTTTGATTATTGCTAGAACTTTGTCTTTCATGTTATGATTGAAGTACTTTAATCCCAGCTTTGAATGTTTTGCAAATACTTTGATCAAGTCTTTGATGGTGCATGTCACCTTAAAAATTATTTCTGTTTATCACTTACCTACTCGAGGACGAGCAGGAGTTAAGCTTGGGGATGTTGATACATTGCAAATGTATCTATAATTTTTGATGTTCCATGCTTAGTTTTATCCACTTTCTTGTGTTTTGTTCCAACTTTGGAGTACTTTTATTATGATTTCTTGGACTAACCTATTAACAAGAGCCACAGTGCCAGCTGCCTGTTTTCTGTTGTTTTTGGTTCCAGGAAAGTCAGAAAATGAATATTCTCGGAATTGGACGGGACAAAAGCCAAAGTGCCTATTTTTCCAGAAGGGATCAAGTGCCAGAATACGAGACAGAGAGGGGCTAGGGGCCGGCCACACCACCTGGCCGCGCGGCCAGGCTTGGCCTGCGCCAGGGGGTGGTCTGGCCGACCCCAGCACCCCCTCGGCCTCTCCTTCTGCCTATAAGTTGCCTTCGGGACGAAAACCCTAAGTACCCGATCAAAAATCCACGAAAGAGTCTGTAGCCGCCGTCGTCTCTGTCCCTAGATTGGGGGGATCTAAAGCTCTTCCCGGCACCCTGTCGGAGAGGGGAATTCACCCTGGAGGCCTTCTTCATCACCATGCAAGCCTCCGGTGTGATGCGTGAGTAGTTCATCCTTGGACTACAAATCCATGTAGTAGCTAGAGATAGCTGGTTTCTCCTCCCTTGTGCTTTCATGTTTAGATCTTGTGAGCTCCGTTCATGATCAAGATCATCTATTTGTAATCCATACATGTTGTGTTTGCGGGGATCCGATGGATATTGAGATGCTATGTCAGATTGATTATTGATTCTATCATGTCTTTGTTATTTGAGATCTTGCATGTTTTCCGTTGTTAGTAGCTATCTTGGCCAAGTAGATGCTAGCAACTCCAAGAGTTAGTATTTATGCTCGATAGTGGGTTCATGCCTCTGGTAATCTGGGGAAGTGACAGAAATCTCTAAGGTACTAGATGTGCTGTTGCTACTAGGGAGAAAACAACAATCCTTTGTTCATAGAACAATCATATTGTTTACTTTACACGCAGTCCGTAAAGCAATAATCTGTTGCTTGCAACTTAATACTGGAGGGGGTTCGGATGATAACCTGAAGGTGGATTATTAGTCATAGATGCAGTTGGATGGCGGTCTATGTATTATGTTGTAATGCCCAATCAAGTCTCAAAGGAGTCAAGATGATTAGTATATGCATGTATTGCTTTCTCGGTGTTTGTCAATTGCCTCGCTGTAATTTGTTCACCCAACATGTTATTTATCTAAGGAGAGCCACCTCTAGTGAACTATGGATCCCGGTCCTTTACTTTACATACAATCCACAATCTTTTACTGCTTTGTGTTTACTTTCTGCAAACTTTTACTTCTTTCCATTCGATAAGTTTAATCCTTTGTTTTTCGCAAAACACGGTGAGATTGACAACCTCATCGCAAGTTGGGGACAAAGTTCTGTGGTTGTGTTGTGCAGGTCTCCACGTTGCTACTAGCACCAGTAGTGCGCCCTGCCAAAGCTCAGCTAGTAACACCTTTGAGGTGTTTCCTTGCTCCTACTGGTTCGATTAAACCTTGGTTTCATAACTGAGGGAAACTTGCTGCTGTGCTCATCATACCTTCCTCTTGGGGTTCCCAACGAGCTCTACATCAACCACGCATCAAGAACTTTTCTAGGCGCCGTGTATCGAGCCATCACACCTTCACCTCCATCACCTCCAAGAAGCCCACCCCATGACTACGACCACCACAACCCAAGTCCATCTCGATATCCACCGCAACCTCCAATTAGTACTAAACGACACAGCAGCCCAAAACGACAAATGTCGCCTCTCCCAAGAGTACCTCATAAGAATCTTCCCATCAGACCTTACGATCGTACTGACAAGGAAAATGACATGATCGTAAAGGCCAAATGTGTTGTGCATCTTCAAAAGAAGAAACCCGAGCCCGCCCCGGTATACACCGAGAAGCAAAAAGCGTATGCACTTTCTTTTCTGAACACAAAATCGCAATATGAATTGCACCATAAGCCAAATGACTATCGACGGACACTTCAGAAGGAAGTGAAGAAGAGCAAATCAAGTAGAAGTGCAAGCGGGAGCAAATCATCAGGTCAAAGTGCAACCTGGAAAAGAATGGACGTCCCCCAGCTCGGGAAACAGGCCAAAAAATCGATCCCACCCCTCCAGGTGTTATCCTATGACACTCCCCAGCAGGATATGGAAGAAGCTAAGAAGCTTGCGGCCGCTATGAATGTGACTGTTGAGGAATTGCTAGGTGCCCAGGACGACAAGTTACCCAAGGCTCAGGTAGTCCCTACATATGTCCTAGGGAAGCCTCTGGTCAGCTTTGAGCAGTTCCAACAACTGCCAACACAAATGCGGAGTTTACATAACTGGTACTTGAAAGCCGTAAAGCAGGAGAGAATAATGATCATGGCCAAAGTCCCACATGACTACTACTTCCGAGAAGAAGAGGTCCATGTTGAGTTTCCAGAACTCTTCCAGTTATACAGTTTCGACGCCCTCGACAAAACTCTCATGAGTTGCTATTGTATGTAAGTTGTTGAATTCATTGTCTATATATAAGTTGTTCAGTTCATTGCATATAATTATCCTCATTATATCCTTTTGTCTCTGTTATTATGCAGAATGAAGATCATGGAATGTAAAAGAAGGTCACTCTTTAGTGTTGGGTTCATTGACCCAGATAAAATACATTGTAAGACGCTAAAGGATAAACCCGAGGAGACGCAGGAAAACCTTCTAAGGTTTCTAACAGAGCAACATTTCTGTGACCACATACTATTTCCTTACAATTTTCGGTGAGGGTCTTACTATGTTGTACACATTCACTTTTTCTTACTCGATGTTAAATGTAATTGATGAGTTACTGATGTATATATAAACGTGTGCAGTTTCCACTGGATTCTCATGGACATTCAACTTGATAAGGGAAGAGTTGAAGTCATGGACCCATCGAAGAGACCCCTGGAACAATTTAGGGACATGCAGGACATGCTCGAGAGGTAATTTCCGTGCTACATCGGTCTCTTTATTTGATTTCCTGAGATATCACGTAATAAATAACTCATTCATTCATTTTCTTTGCCGGACAGGGTTTGGAGCATGTTCAAGAGTAGGGTTAAGGGTTCCTTTAGTAAGGAGCTGACGTTTACTCCGGTCTCGGTAAGTAATACGTGATATGTCCGCACATCTCTTTACTTCTAGTTTCAAGACAATTATGATTCTAGATTATAATTTTGATTGAATTCTATTCTCGTAAAGTGCGCGAGGCAGCCACAAGGGACGAATCTATGTGGATTCTATGTTTGCGAGTTCATTCGCACGTTTTCCACTGAGCACAAAGATTATAGAGTCGATGTAAGCAATACATTCACAACATTATTTTATTACCGTCAGTTTTTGTTATCATGATTGATATTCATATTGATCTCCTTTTCTTATATAGTTCGAGAGAATGTGGGATCAACTCCTACCAGAGCAACGCGTACTAGGAATTGCTGAAGATCTGGCAGGATTCTTGATGAACGAGATGATAGATGACGCCGGGGAATTTAGCGTGAATAGGCGCTACCAATGATCCCCGACCGTGTAATTAAATCATCGAATTGTGATCTCCATGTAACTATCATGATCATGTATATATTTGTATGCTCGATCTTAAGAGAAGTTATCTTATGTATGCACGAACGTGTACGGTATGTGGTAGCGTAGAAAACTATTTTTGAAATGAAAAAGAGAAAAAAGATACAAATTGAATTCTCTGCCGCGGCAGAGAAAGTGCCTAAACTTCTGCCGCGGCTGAGAACCATTTGTCCCAGTTCGTAATACGAACCGGGACTAATGGGGGGCACCCAACGCTCGCAGAGACGGCCACGTGGATACCCATTGGTCCCGGATGGTAAGCGGCCCGGGACTAGTGGGGGGGGGGGGGCTTTAGTCCCGCCCCTCCAGTCCCGGTTACCAGGACCGGGACTAAAGCCCCTTACGGGCCGGGACTAGAGGCCCTTTTTCCACTAGTGAGAGCGCATTGACGCTCGTTGTCAGATAGAAAAAGCGAATCATCAAGTTGGTCGGTTCAAAGACTATCTTGACTGACATATAAATAAGAGAGTCGATCAACCAGGAGCATCTGCTGAAGGAAAAGGACAAGAAAAAGAGAATCAAATAGGCCCCCACGTTTACCGCCAAAAAGGGTTCACGCATAGCAAAGAGAAACTAGCCTTGTCCTAAATCTAACATGTTTTTCTTTGAATCGAACACACATAGTACGTGGTATTAAAACAATAGAAAAGCTACCACGAGTTCTTCCACATTATTAAAATTGGTTAAGTTGTTTGATGTTGGTAAATCCAAATTACCATGGCTATTAGGCTGGTTTTGCAAACGCTAGTATCATCTATATGAGTGTGTTTTGGGGGAGAGTTCTTCGAGGTATGTTACCAGACAATGGGACTCCCTCACGACGGCATATAAACTAAAACAACACATGTGAACTGTGTAAAGCTGAAGCTGAAACACTTATGGATGTGTTGGTTGATTGTAACCATGGAAAGCTGTTTCAGGAAGCATCCCAAGGATTGCTGCTAGTATAACTACCCAGATTACATCCACATCCTTCAACTTGGGAGAAGGATATCTTGTGTGCATCTGTCTTCAGTCAAAAGGGACAGAGTGGTCATCACTTCGGTGATGTATTCCATTTGGTCCTCTCGGAATAATCTAACGCATGGATTGTTTGGTTTTAATCCTGCCAAAACTATGGAGATTATCCGAGAGACTCTGCAGACCTTAGAACTCCGAGAGAGTTGTTTTTGAACTTGTGGGGTTAGAAGTTTTTCTTCTGTACCACGTTGGCACTAGAATCTCCCTCAAAGTCTCGAACGCGTGTGTCCTTTGCTCTCTCCTTTTCTTCCACATGAAGAGGCCCAATAAGATCCGATACGGAAAACTCTTGTCTCTTATGTTTCAGAGAAGTAGCAAAATTTCTCCACGAGGGATGAAGCTTGGCAATAATGCCACCGACCACAAACTTGTCCGGTAAGATACACTTAAACTGCTCAAGTTCTTTGGCAAGTGACTGTATCTCATGAGCTTGATCAACAATGGAGCGCTCACCAGTCATCTTGTAGTCATAGTATTGCTCCATGACATACAATTCAGTGCCAGCATCCGAGACCCCAAATTTGGTCTCGAGTGCATCCCACGCATCCTTACTATGCTCGAACGTCATGTACGGGTCAACAATGTTGTCTCCAAGAATACTGAAGAGAGCCGTCTTAAACATGGCATCGACTTTCTCATAGGCTTCCTCTTGAGTAGGAAAAAGATCACCCTCAGGTTTCCCAAGGGTGACGCTATAGCAGTTCAGGTTTTGAAACCAGAGAACTGCTCTCGTGCACCATCTCTTATAATTGGAGCCATCAAAGAGAGGAAGCCTAGTAGCAGTGGCAATGCCACTTGAATTCATTTTCCTATAATCGGGTTTTTGGATTTGTTGAATAAGTAAGCAAATTACTATAATTTTTAATTCGAAATAAGCAATATTAAAGCATGACTATAATCGTAGGAATTAACCTAATCATGCACACTAGCAGTATAAATGAATAGATCACATCTAACACGCATAAACAGATTACATATATCCCAAAAGCTAGTACAAGAAATAGTAGCAAAGATTTAAATAGGTAGGACCAGATTACATACGTTGCTCCAGGAGGATTCAGGTTGGCGTTGAGGTTCGCGTTGACACCAGCGTCGTCAGCCATGTTGTCGATGTAGAGACTGCTGATGTCCGGGAAGAGGTCATCATCGGGAAAGGAGCGGTCAGTCGACGTGATGCCATCAGTAGTCGCATAGAAGCGCTCCCCAAAAACCTGATGGCCTCTCATCCGTATAGGTTCAGGAGAGGCGGGGTTCCGGAGGCCTACTGTCCCGTCGTCCGGTGCACGCCGGCCGAGGGGATGGGGAACGAGCAATAAAAAGATAAGATCGGCACCGAGGCACAATCCCGCAAACCGCAGCACGCGTGCGTCATGATGAGGTGAGGCGAGGCGGGCGACAGAGGATGAGGAGGGCGCGTGTATGTCACTCCCCTTTTCTCACTTTAGGAAGTAGTGGAACACTCCACTATATATATTGGTGTAACTCCCTTCAAACTAGCAAGGTGGGACTAAACTTTGGTGCCACCCCTTGATAGGCATGAATGAGCCTTGAGAATTTCAGAATTTGAATTGGGCCATGGGCTAAAGCCTACACCCAAATTCCAACAATCCCCCACAAAGTCTCATAGGCACATCTCATCACATCACATCAAACAATTCTAGAATATTGTTTATATACCGGTGCGAGGTGGAGACTGTTAAGTTGAACTTCCACTTAGAACTTCATACTACACTAGATTGCAACTTGAATAGTGGACTATGCCTTGAATTACAAGTTTTTTGCGCACTAGCTTCACACAAAGTCTAGACCGATACAGGGCTACCGCGAGGCTTCCCCACGGTTTGGAGCTTATGCATCATACTCCATAGCCTTTCATGAGTTTATTAGAGAGCACCCAACTCCCATGGACTGCAACGTTTAATAGCCAGACTCATATAGGTGAGTTCTTCAGAAGATGTACTGCAGGACAACATCTTTGCTTCAGATAAGCCGCTTAGAACATATTAAGATAAATATCAACCTGCCATGCAGAACAAGAGAGTATTGCATCTATACAGAGTGGTAGTATAATGTAAGGATACTCTCCTCCCATCTACCAATAGCTTGTCTCCCAACTCTACTTCACGGGATCTCCGATCACATAGAGTGGGTTACCACTGCAGGCAACTCAAAATGTGGGTCTCAAACCCATCTCCCTCGATGCATTATCTATCACATTACGTGATAAACCCTTCATGAAGGGATGTGCCAAGTTTCTAGATCTTTGGATATAATCCAACGCAATAACTTCAGAGTTTCTCATTTTAGTGACAGATTTCAATCTCCTCTTCACATGCCTTGATGATTTCATATTATCCTTAGAACTGTTTACTTTGATGATCACAGTTTGATTATCACAGTTCATAAGGATTGTGGCTATTTGTTTTTCAACCATAGGTACGTTCATCAAGAGTTCATGGAGCCACTCTGCTTCAACAATGGTTGTGTCTAATGGTGTGAGTTATGCTTCCATAGTTGACCTTCTTAAGATGGTCTGCTTGCAAGACTTCCAAGAAACAGCGCCACCACCAAGTGTAAGGAAATAACCACTTGTGGCTTTAGTATCATCAACATCATAAATCCATTTTGGGTCACTATACCCTTCAAGTACCCTTGGATACCTAGATTAGTGAATCCCATAGCTCGTAGTGCCTTTCAAATAACACAAAACCCTTTCAAGTGCCTGCTAATGAACATCTCTAGGATTTGACACAAATCAACTCAGCTTGCTTATAGCAAAGGAGATGTCAAGCCTCGTAGTGCTGGCTAAGTACATAAGCGAGCCATGAATTTGAGAATATCTCAGATGATCTGTAGCATCCTTAGGATCTCCCTGATTCTTTCGAACCAACATGCTAGGATCATATGGTGTGGGAGAAGATTTGCAGTCGCTATACCCAAAACGACTCAAGATCTTTTCCACATAGTGAGACTGAAGCAGTGTTATCCCACTGATGACTGCAAGTGCACAGATCGTTTGTACCTAGTTTCGAAATAAAGATATCGATCCCACAGGGAGCAGGAGTATGAAGGCTAATAATTCTTGAAATAAATATTGCGATAGAAATGCTAGATAAAGTTCTAAGTGACAAGATAAAATGCGAGTAATTTGTAAAAAGGTGTTTTGGGGTTTTGGGTATAAGGGCAATAATAAAGTAAAGCAAAATAACTTAATACAGAATGTAAGTATCGCGTATGTAAGAAAGATTGGAACTGTAGTAGGGAAAAGGCGTTCTCAGGGAGTAGCGGATACACCACTAGTATTGTAAAGATTTAAGATAAAGATTATCATCATGAACATTCTCAACTATGTATGTGTGGGAGGAACTCCGTATTTGGACGAATAGGCAACAACCACTGCTCACATCATCCTCATAACCACAAAAGTCAACAATCAACATCAATCAAATTACTGTGCTATTAAGGGACGTAATCTCGTAGGACGTATCCGATGGCATGGATAGTGTTCCGTGAGTTTCCTCGGTTTCCCAAGTTGATACATAAGGGGTGCCAACAGCTTTATAGTCACTGTAAGAGCTAGCACGCCTCCGTCTACCAACAAGTAGTTCCCTCCATCAAGTCCCCACGAGAGGCAAATATTGAGAAGTCGACTTATCTCAACATCAAGATGTAGAGAATCTAACACATGGTCACAACCATGAATATCATAATAGACTTTATCTTATTTCAATCTCATACTAGGGTTTCTCCATCTCCCTAAGAACTAATGATCTACTCAGACATGGAGGCAATCAACATCATAGCAATGTTAATGGAAACAATCATAGATGAATAGTACTTATATAAATCCATAACGAGTATAGGATATACAACAAGATCTAGACAAGATGTAGATGGGATGTATGAAGATGGTGGTGATGTAGTGGTGGATGATGAAGATCAATGCCTTAGCCTCCCAGATCTGCGCAGGGCAAAGATGGATCGCTTGTGGATGAGTTCCCCCTCCAGATGCCTTCCGGAGGTGAGGTTTCTGCGATTTCTGGGTGTTCTGTATGTTGTCTCCTCGAACCAATTGCACGGGGTGAAACTATTTGATGAGGCGGAGGTGGCGCCAACTATACGGCCGGAGCTATACGGGCGGAAATGTTGCTCCGGTCGTATAGTTGGTCGTTGGACTCTCTGCCTCCCTTGTTTGCTTCTGGTTTTCTTCTCGTATTATTAATATTTCCCAAATAAGCGATTTACGTTATTTTTGACTCCTTTTCTCCATAGTACAACTGCTCCAATAATTATATCCATTGGATCCATCATCTGTCCTAATCCTAGTGAAAACAAACATAAAATGTGCACGCAAGCGCCGTAAAATACCAATATCCTACATCTACAATGCAAAATAGTAATGTAAAACATGATGCAAATATGCACTCATCAACTTCTCCAAGCTTAGAATCTTGCTTGTCCCGAGCAAGTTTTTAGCTTAATGGATGTGATCCTCATATTCATGAAGTTAAGTCGATAAAGTAAATGAGGAAATTGCAGCATGTGTTTATCATATACGATATAGGGGAATAAGTTCATGAATAGTACCTTACTCGAACCATCTAAATAGTATTAGAAGGCTTCCACACCTTAGTTATCAACAGTTCATAAAAGATGAATCTCAACATAATGTAAAAGAATTCGGTTCAACCGAATGAGTTAATGAGGTAGTCCCAAGTGTTTTAGGATCGACGTATTCACTTGGGATTCAAAATCTCAAAAGTGTCTCTTTGTCATACTACAATATAGTGACATATGTCTATTTGCTGTTTGCACATTTTCTCTTTTTCTTCTTTCTTTTTCTTTTCTTTTGCATATATGCTCACACTTTTGTTTTAAGTGCTGTGTAAAGGAGCTAGCCATATATTCCACCTTATGTAGGAATTCAAAGTTCAACGATCTCAATTATCAAATTCCAACTTTATATGAAGTATTCTTATGACTTAGAGATTCTACCTCGACTTGTTCTCACTCTATTTGGATAACACTTTCATTTTCCCTTGTTCAAGGTTTCTCTTTTAACTTAATTGAATAGATAATTTTTTCCTTTGTGAATCAAATCGTAGACTTACAGCATATTGACCAAATTATCTTTATGTGTTCCATTAATACCAATGGTGTGTAAGACTCCTACTGCTATCATCAAGTTCAAGTAAAATCATACTCAAGCCATTCATATATCAATAAAGCAAACACAAACTCAATATTTCTCTATATATAATAATAAACTCGGAATTTCATAAAAGGGATCGACTATTCCTATAGGGAATTCTAATGATGCAAAATTTATTTCTAGTTTGAACTAATGCAAAAACAGTAATAGAAACTTATAAGATAGATTACAAGGTCTTAAAGATCTCCCCAAGCTTGGAATCAAGCCAGGCGAGATCAAATAATCCCTTGTGATTATTTGGTACCGTGATTGTTGTAGATCACTATGGCGCCATGGAATGTGGTATCTTCTCCTCACGGGCCAGTCTGAGGCGGAGGGATTGATTGACAGCTTCTAATTCTTTAACACGCAGCTTGTAGAAAAGATTGTTCCTCTCGAGCACTTTCACTTGTTCTTTAATGAACTCATTGTTATCCTGAAGTGTTTGTAGCGCCTTAAGACTCATAGAAAAACTTGCTTCGGTTGTCGCTTGATACCTTCATCAAGTTTATCAAGATAAAGTCGCAGCAATCGAAGGTGTTTGGGTGTCCCTGGCTTCTCCTTGTCCAAGTCTTCAATCTTCAGCTCCAGGGCCTTCAAATCCCTCTTCCAACACCCATGGTCGGGGTCGAGGAACTCTATAGGGATGGTCTTGATCTCCTTACCTTGCTCGATGTTGCTCCTGATCTCCATGGGAGATTTTCTTCTTGACTTCTATTCCTTGGTTGAGAGCCCTCACGTGTAAATAAGAGGTACTCTAGATTGTGATTAGAGAGAGAGACAATGGAAATATATAAGGGGGGTTAGAGGTCGGTAAAACTCGCGAGAAACACCAAATTGTCGTCCAAGAAAAGAATCCAAATGAAACAGGGAAAGAAATCACGAATTTGTAAGTGTCCTGCCACGTAACGACCAACTATACGGGTGCGACCCGTATAGGTCCAGCCGTATAGTTGGTTCCAGGCAGATATTTCCAAATATCTCGAGTCCAGGTCGATTAAATCACGATTCAGAACCGACAATAATGTTTTTTTATAAAAGAAAGATCGAACGAAAAAGTGTCTGAGAGTTTAATGACCAACTATATGGCCGGAATTTTGGCTCTGGTCGTATAGTTGCGACCGTATAGATACAAACACCGAAAATCAAAAGTGTCTAAGAGTTTAACGACCAACTATACGGCCGGAATTTTGGCTCCAGTTGTATACTTGCGACCGTATAAATATAGACACCAAAAAGCAAAACTATATGAGAGTTCAGCGACCAACTATACGACTAGAATTTTTGCTCCGGTCGTATAGTTGCAACCATATAGGCTCAAATATCGAAAACAATTTCACAAAGATGATACAGAGAGTTTAACAACCAACTATACGGCGGGAGGTCCCTCTCCAGTCATATAGCTCCACCCGTATAGTTGGTAAAACCCCTCTAAAACTTCAGAAAAACACAAGGAATTCGAAGGCAGAATTTTCAAGAGTAAAAATTGTGAAAATAAATCACTTATTTGAGTAAGAACACTTACCTTGCACTTACCATTTACTTAATTAGGGATGAAAAGTTCCTCCCACACCAAGGAGTCCTTCTCTTTTGGAGGAATTGACTTTAGTTCATTAAATAATTCCCGTAAACGAAAATCACCAGGACTAAAGTTCCTCTCAATAAGATTGGTGTCTTCCTGGGCAAACATGGACACTGCATCTAACATTTTTATTTCTTGCCTCTGCATAATCTGCAACTCAAATTCTTGAAGTGAAAGAATCTAACGGATCAGTCTTGGCTTATGGTCTTTCCTTTCAAGGAGTTCTTTTAAGCCATCATGATCCGTGTGAACTCTCACCTTTGCATCAACTATGTAAGAACGAAATTTATGACAAGAGAAAAATACAACAAATAGTTCCTTTTCTTCATTTGGGTAATTCTTTTGAGCACCATTGTGAGTTCTACTAGCATGATGTATAATATTAAATCTACGACCAATATGTTGTCCAAGAGTTACTCCTACAACATCATCGCTAGCTTCACATATTAAGTCAAAGGTTGTATCCCAGATAGGTGGTTTAATGGTGGGAGCACGAGTTTAAGCATTTTTAAGTTTATCAAAGGCTTCAAGACACTTATCATCAAAATTAAATCTCATTCCCTTTTGCAAGAGGTTTGTCAAAGGTTTAGATATCCCAGAGAAATTTCTAATGAACCTTCTGTAAAAACCCACATGACTAAGAAAACTTCTTATACCTTTAATATCCCTAGGTTGCGGCATTCTCTCTATTGCTTCAACCTTAGCTCTATCAACTTCAATTCCCATACCTGATACCTTGTGTTCGAGGACTATACCTTCTTTGACCATAAAGTGGCACTTCTCCTAGTTTAGAACAAGATTAGTTTCTTCACAACGCTGCAAAACTCTTTTGAGATTATCCAAGAAAATAGTAAATGAAGTTCCATAGACATAAAAGTCGTCCATAAATACTTCCATTATAAGTTCTATAAAATCCGCAAAAATAGCAGTCATACATCATTGAAAAGTAGCTAGAGCATTACATAGACCAAAAGACATACGTCGGTAAGCATGTAAACCGTAAGGACTTATGAAAGTTGTTTTAAGTTGGTCATCCGGATGAACAACTATTTGAAAGAAACCAGAGTGAGTATGGTTTGCTAACCTTTCTAAGGTTTGATCTATGAACGACAATGGATAGTGATCTTTCCTAGTTTCTTTATTTAATTTCCTGAAATCTATGCACATCTTGTTCCCAACAATAGTTCTAGTAGGTATTAATTCATTGTTTTCATTAGGAACAACAGTAAAACCTCCCTTCTTAGCGACACAATGAACATGTCTTACCCAATCACTCTCTTTAATAGGATAAATTATACCTGCGTCCAGTAGGCGTACAATTTCTTTTCTTACCACTTCTTTCATTTCCGGCTTTAATCTTCTATTAAATTCCGCAACTGGTTTTGCACCTTCTTCCATGAATATTCAATGGACGGCTATCATGGGACTAATGCCCTTCAAGTCATCCATTGAGTACCCAAAGGCTTGGCGATGCTCCTTAAGTATCCTCATGAGTTCTTCTTATTCTTCTCCTGAAAGTTTAGCACTAATAATAACAGGGAATTTATTGGTATCATCTAAAAACCTGTATTTGAGATTATCTAGTAGAGTCTTCAACTCTAGTGATGGTAATTCCCCTTCCCCTCTGTTTTCTGGCTCTTCAAAAGCCTCGTCGGTTGGAGGTCCAAAATGGGAAGTGAATCAAATTCATCTTCTAGTTCTTCTAGGGACTTGTCCTCCATAACTATTTCTTCATAATTTGGATCTTCATTTATTTCTTCTTCTTGATTACCAAATAAAAGAGCCGCCATTTCCTCAATAGTTCTCTCTTCCTCTTCTTCCTGTATTTGTGGAGGTCTGTCTTTAAATTTTGAAAAATGGAATTTATTTTCCGTTCCCCCAAGCTTAAGAGACACAATCTCCTTCTTGAAATTAACATAGGCACCTATATCACCCATAAAGTTTATTGCAAATATAATAGGGCAAAGAGTGTCAGCTGGCATATCAACAACTACAAAATCGATAGGAGAGTTTTTGTTGCCAATTGTGACAGTTGCATTGTCAACTACTCCCATTGGAATTCTAAGGTTTTTATTGGCATATCAACAACTACAAAATCGATAGGAAAGTTTTCTATTTCTTCTTTGATTTCTAGGTAGAAATCATAAGATATAACATTAACTTCGGTGATAAGATCAGATAAACCATAATGCGAGGTTTCTTAAATATGCAGGGAAGAATAGGCTGATACGTTGCAAACGTATCTATAATTTTTGATGCTCCATGCTTGTTTTATATCATTTGTCCTATGCTTTGTCTACACTTTGAGGTATTTTTATACACTTTCTGGAACTAACCTATTAACAAGATGCCATAGTGCCAGTTGCCTATTTTCTTCTGTTTTTGGTTTCAAAAAAGGCCAGAAAATGAATATTCTCATAATTGGACCAAACAAAAGAGAAAGTCGATATTTTGGAAGACTCCCGGAGCCAGAAGACAAAACGGAGAGGGGCCAGGGGCTGCCACACCATGTGGTGGCGCGGGTCCTCCCTAGGCACGCCACCAGGTGGTGTGGGCCCCTGGTCCACCCTCTGACATCGCCCCTTCGCCTATAAGAAGCCTCCCAATGAGAAAACCCTAAACCATCCAGCCTCCAGCCATGAAAAGTTTCGCAGCGCCGCTGATACATTGCAAATGTATCTATAATTTTTGATGTTCCATGCTTGGTTTTATCCACTTTCTTGTGTTTTGTCCATACTTTGGAGTACTTTTCATATGATTTCTTGGACTAACCTATTAACAAGAGCCACAGTGCCAGCTGCCTGTTTTCTGCTGTTTTTGGTTCCAGGAAAGTCAGAAAATGAATATTCTCGGAATTGGACGGGACAAAAGCCAAAGTGCCTATTTTTCCAGAAGATATCAAGTGCCAGAATACGAGATGGAGAGGGGATAAAGGGCCACCACACCTCCTGGCCGCGCGGCCAGGCCTGGCCCGCGCCAGGGGGTGGTGTGGCTGTTCCCGGCACCCCCTCGGCCTCTCCTTCCGCCTATATATTGCCCTTGGGACGAAAACCCTAAGGGCCCGATCAAAAATCCACGAAAAGCTCCGCAGCGCCGCCGCCACCGAAGGGGAGATTCGGGGGACAGAAAGTCTCTGTTCCGGCACCCTGCCGGGACGGGGAAGTGCGTCCGGAGCCATCTCCATCGATCTCCACCGCCATCTCCATCACCATTACTGATTCCCATGATGAGGAGGGAGTAGTTCTCTCTCGAGTCTAAGGGTTCTACCGGTAGCTATGTGTTCATCTCTCTCTCTATGCATGATCATATTGTGATCATGAGCTTGTAATCTATAGATCTACCTTGCTACTCAAGTGCTTTATTAGATCTCTGCTCTCCCCATGTGTGTGAAAGTGACAGCGTCCACACCATGGTGGCACTTAGGCTAGAGATTACAAATACTTATTATGAGTTATATTTGGACTTGGATGTTTCTATGAAATTGTGGTGTTTGTTGGAACCATCTGGAGCTCAAGGTGACAGTGTGGGGTTATCTAGATGGGGAAAGCGAACTTTGAGGTGTGCTGTTATAGCCCTACCATGGATTAGAGTGTCCAACCGGAGAGTAGTTAAGAGTAGTATCATAAAGAGAATATATTTATATGAGAGTGTTCACTAGTGAAAGTATGATCCCTAGGCCTTATTTCTAAGCATTGATACACCGTTTGCTACTAGATCTATTACATGTTTGCTAGCTTCCATCTTTATTTCAGTTTGCCTTTAGTCTCTTCCACGCCATCAAAGTATTTTCTAGCACCGTTATCTTATATCCATACCACTTGTATTTCACTATCTCTTCGCCGAACTAGTGCACCTATACACCTGACAAGTGTATTGGGTGTGTTGGGGACACAAGAGACTTCTTGTATCTTGATTGCATGGTTGGTTGAGAGGGGATACCTTTGACCACTTCCTCCCTGAGTTCGATAAACCTTGGGTGATCCACTTAAGGGAAAACTTGTTGCTGTTCTACAAACCTCTGCACTTGGAGGCCCAACAACTGTCTACAAGAATAGAAGTGCATAGACATCAAGCTATTTTCTGGCGCCGTTGCCGGGGATGTAAGGTAAAAGGTACTCACATCCTCCGGTGTGAGTGCTCGAAGTTATTTCCTTTAGATTCTGCAATTTGTTCTTTTTGTTTCTTGTTTTCACTTGTTAGGCTTAATGGAAAACAACAACAAAATTAGAGAGATTTATAGTATTTATCTTGAGTTAGCACATGAAGTGTTTGAAGAGAAAATTAAAAAACCTATGGAACTTTATTTGCATGCTAATAGCAATGTTGTTAGTATGAATTCTTTGGACACCATTATTGCTAATGCTATGGAAAAGTCTAAGCTTGAGGAAGCTAGTTTTTATGAAAACGATTTTTTTAGTTCCCTAGCTTTGGAAGATAGCTATTCTATTGCTTATGATGATACCAAACCTCCAATATATGATGATTACAATGATGAGTATGATATTTTCAGTCCACCTACTATTGAGGATAAAATTCATTATGATTATAATATGCCTCCTATATTTGATGATTATGGTGATGTAATAATGATAGCTATTTTGTTGAATTTGCTCCCACTATAATTAATAAGAATGACTATGTTTATGTGGAGAGTATTAATTCTTTTATGCATGTGGCTCATGATAAGAATGTTGCATGTGATAGTTATATTGTTAATTTTAGTCATGATGCTACTGAAAGTTATTATGATAGAGGGAAACATGGTTTTATATATCTCAACAATATTAAGTTTCCCCTCTTTATGTTGAAAGTCTTGAAGTTGCACTTGTTTTGCTTTACTATGCTTGTTGCTTTGTGCTTTCATGACTTGTTTCTTTACAAGATTATTTTGCATAGGAAGTGGGTTAGACTTAAATGTGTTTCGAATTTGCTTATTGATGCTCTCTTTTACTTCAATTCATATTTCTTATGTGAGCATCTTCTCAAACTATCATGCCTAACTTAAAGGCGTTAAAGAAAAGTACTTATTGGGAGATAACCCAAAAGTTTTAGTTGAGTCTTGGAAGTTATTACCTCTGTAATAACCGCTCCTTATCCTTTTTATTTGCTTTTTGTGCCAAGAGTAACCTCTAATGACAGAGAAGTAATGCTTGGGAAAGTTGCTGTCCCGAAACAGATTTATGTGCTTCACCGTAAAAATTCGTGTAGAATCTATGAACGTATTTTTGAGGCGTGATTTTTTTTGCTTCTGACCCAGGTTGTTATCTAACTTTAGTTAGTTCAACACTTTTTTATTTGAGCAAGAGAAGGTCTTCGAAAAAATTTGTCTTTACCTGCTGATCTGTTTTGACAGATTTCTGCCATTTTCTGCATTTGCTTCTTGTTGGTTCCTTTTTGAGTTCTTTTGGGGAATTGAGCTTTTTGAGGGAAGTGATGCAGTAGCTAGTGTTCTAATGGGAGTTTATTTGGTGTTATAACTGAACCTTAAGACTTATTTATCTTGAGTACACTAATGTTGCTAATAAAGATTGTGTGAAGTTTTGTATGAAGGAAAAAATTTCAGGTGTATGGAAGGAATGAGTAATGAGATGAAGGATGGACTAAAGCTCATGCTTGGGGATGCCATGCGTGTCACCCCAAGAAATATCCAAGAAGTACAAGCGTCAAAGCTTGGGGATGCCCAAGGCATCCCCCTCTTCATCAATAAAAATCCCAGGTTTCTTCCAAACGCTTCATTTTTATTGTTTCATGCACAGTTGTGTTTTTCTTGGAGCATCTTCTTTTTTGTTTTTGTTTTGGTTTTTCGTTTTCTTTTGTTTGCTTAGTTTGATGAATAAATTGGTTGGACCCCCTCTTTCATACATTGGTTTTCAAATAGTTTGGTTTGGTTTGGAAAAGAGTAGGAAAGTTCATACTTATGTGGTAAAAAGAGCTTGTTTTTGACTATGGCCTATGCTTTGTCATGCCATGCTTGATATTGTTTGGGATTTATGCTTAGTATTCTTTGCTTTATCATGACTTGCTATAAACAATTGAGATTGCTTAATGTGCCTTGGATGAATCATGCGTTGTTTTAGCATATTAAAGCATAGTATAGTGGTATTCTCCTTTGATGCTTTATTTGGGTTGACTTGGCGCATGTTCACACCATGTCATGACTATCTCAAGTCACCATAGACTTTATGATCCTTTAGTTTTCAACTTGTAGTATCACTTTATGCTTTGATCAATGATGTTTTGTCGCTCTGCATGATTATGGCCATTATTGCTCTCTTAGTTTGTCGCTCCCAGTCTTTTGCTAGCCTCCACAACCAAGTATGAGTTCCACTCATGCATCCAACTCCCTAAACCAAGTTATTCCAAAGAGTCCACCATACCTACCTACTAGCTTATGCTATTCCAAGTATATTCATGCTTTTGCTTACCTTCCAAATTAAACTTGTTATGAGAAAACTAGTGATTAAAGCTCTCACGAACTTGATGGCACACTTTACGTTTTGCATCTAATAAACTTGAACCATTGGGTCCTTCTTTGTTGCGTATATGCTTGCGCTTTATAAGTTGAAATTAGCAGAACCATGTTTCATGGGGAACGCTTTCAACATTGCACTTGTACTTTGTGCCCCATTGATATCATGTTCTTTTGCTTATGGATCCTGGCGGTGTGAAATAAAAGTGGAACTTGTAAGATCATGGAGTTTGTATGTATGTTAGAGAAACGCCTGGGCCGCTAGCCTAAGCCATGCCTAATCATGGTGGAAACTTGCAGCATCACCATAATGAGCATTCTATGAAGCATCCTCAATAAAAACCTATGCAAATAGCAAATAAAAAGATCGCTGAGATGCTCATTGTCTGCTTGCTTTGTCATTTTGATTATGGGAAAGCTCCCGTGTCATGTGCAAGGGGTACCCCGTTGGCGGTTCTTAATGATGCATATGTACTTACAATGACAAGAGCTTACTCGTGACTGAAGTTGAGTAGCATGAGGATCGGTCTTCGTAAGTAAGGGGCATGAGATTTCGGTTTATAACTTGTCAAGCATATCCTCTTAGTTGTGTCACTTTAACCTTAATCACCTTAAAGATGCTTATGATAGGGGCAATGAGAGCTGAAAGCTAACAAGTACCATAATTTTAGGAAGCTCTTTATGAGACTTGAATCCCTACTTCCTTTAAAAAAAGTTCTTTCTTCCACCATTATATTGAGTCTCCACCTTCTACCTTTATGCACCTACTTTGAGAGCATAGTGGCCATTCTTAGTTCTATGTGAATTGTCCCAAGACTAGTTGATTGATGCATACTTTGATATTGCTTGATTTAAACTATTGTATCTAGTCACTCTTATGAACTTTGAAGATGTCCTATGCATTTATATTTGCTACTCTATTGAGGGACAAGCTAAATACTATTATGCCATGTTTTCTTTATGTGAAACAAACAAACATGTTATTCATGAATCTTTTGTTTGTTCCTTTTCATGTTGCATCATAGTTTCTTTGCCTATTTCTAAAACCTTGTCTTTCATGTTATGATTGAAGTACTATGATCCCAGCTTTGAATGTTTTGCATATACTTTGATCAAGTCTTTGTTGGTGCATGTCACCTCAAAAATTATTCTTTCTTTTTATCACTTACCTACTCGAGGACGAGCAGGAGTTAATCTTGGGGATGTTGATACATTGCAAATGTATCTATAATTTTTGATGTTCCAGGCTTGGTTTTATCCACTTTCTTGTGTTTTGTCCACACTTTGGAGTACTTTTCATATGATTTCTTGGACTAACCTATTAACAAGAGCCACAGTGCCAGCTGCCTGTTTTCTGCTGTTTTTGGTTCCAGAAAAGTCAGAAAATGAATATTCTCGGAATTGGACGGGGCAAAAGCCAAAGTGCCTATTTTTTGGAAGATATCAAGTGCCAGAATACGAGACGGAGAGGGGCTAGAGGGCCACCACACCACCTGGCCGCGCGGCCAGGCCTGACCCGCGCTAGGGGGTGGTGTGGCCGTTCCCGGCACCCCCTCGGCCTCTCCTTCCGCCTATATATTGCCCTCAGGACGAAAACCCTAAGGGCCCGATCAAAAATCCACGAAAAGTTCCGCAGCGCCGCCGCCACCGAAGGGGAGATTCGGGGGACAGAAAGTCTCTATTCCGGCACCCTGCCAGGACGGGGAAGTGCCCCCGGAGCCATCTCCATTGATCTCCACCGCCATCTCCATCACCATTGCTGATTCCCATGATGAGGAGGGAGTAGTTCTCTCTCTTGAGGCTAAGGGTTCTACCGGTAGCTATGTGTTCATCTCTCTCTATGCATGATCATATTGTGATCATGAGCTTGTAATCTATAGATCTACCTTGCTACTCAAGTGCTTTATTAGATCTCTGCTCTCCCCATGTGTGTGAAAGTGACAGCGTCCACACCATGGTGGCACTTAGGCTAGAGATTACAAATACTTATTATGAGTTATATTTGGACTTGGATGTTTCTATGAAATTGTGGTGTTTGTTGGAACCATCTAGAGCTCAAGGTGACAGTGTGGGGTTATCTAGATGGGGAAAGCGAACTTTGAGGTGTGCTGTTATAGCCCTACCATGGATTAGAGTGTACAACCGGAGAGTAGTTAAGAGTAGTATCATAAAGAGAATATATTTATATGAGAGTGTTCACTAGTGAAAGTATGATCCCTAGGCCTTATTTCTAAGCATTGATACACCGTTTGCTACTAGATCTATTACATGTTTGCTAG
Source organism: Avena sativa (assembly GCA_916181665.1). Taxonomy (NCBI): domain Eukaryota; kingdom Viridiplantae; phylum Streptophyta; class Magnoliopsida; order Poales; family Poaceae; genus Avena; species Avena sativa. Next base: position 121,541,842 of record OV702291.1, on the reverse strand, counting down.
CTTCCATCTTTATTTCAGTTTGCCTTTAGTCTCTTCCACGCCATCAAAGTATTTTCTAGCACCGTTATCTTATATCCATACCACTTGTATTTCACTATCTCTTCGCCGAACTAGTGCACCTATACACCTGATAAGTGTATTGGGTGTGTTGGGGACACAAGAGACTTCTTGTATCTTGATTGCAGGGTTGGTTGAGAGGGGATACCTTTGACCACTTCCTTCCTGAGTTCGATAAACCTTGGGTGATCCACTTAAGGGAAAACTTGCTGCTGTTCTACAAACCTCTACACTTGGAGGCCCAACAACTGTCTACAAGAATAGAAGTGCGTAGACATCAGCCGCCGCCATCGAAGGGGAGATTCGGGGGACAGAAAATCTTTGTTCTGGCACCTTGCCGGGATGGGGAAGTGCCCCCGGAGCCATCTCCATCGATCTCCACCACCATCTCCATCGTCATTGTTGATTCCCATGATGATGAGGGAGTAGTTCTTCCTCGAGGCTAAGGGTTCTACCGATAGCTATGTGTTCATCTCTCTCTCTCTATGCATGATCATATTGTGATCATGAGCTTTGTAATCAAGTAGATTTACCTTGCTGCTCAAGTGCTTTAATAGATCTCTGGCTCTCCCCACGTGTGTGAAAGTGATAGCGTGCACACCATGGTGGCACTTAGGCTAGAGATTACAAATACTTGTTATGAGTTATATTTGGAGTTGGATGTCTCTATGAAATTGTGGTGTTTGTTGGAATCATCTAGTGCTCAAGGTGACAGTGTGGGGTTATCTAGATGGGGAAAGCGGACTTTGAGGTGTGATGTTATAGCCCTACCATGGATTAGAGTATCCAACCGGAGAATAGTTCATAGTAGTATCATGAAGAGAAGATATTTATATGGGAGTGTTCACTAGCGAAAGTATGATCCCTAGACCTTGTTTCTAAACATTGAAACACCGTTTGCAACTAGATTTGTTACATGTTTGCTTGCTTCCATCTTTATTTCAGATTATCTTTAGTCTCTTCCTACTCGTCAAGCTCTTTTCTGGCACCGTTACCACTTATAATTATCCATACCACTTGTATTTCACTATCTCTTCGCCGAAGTAGTGCACCTATACACCTGACAAGTGTATTGGGTGTGTTGGGGACACAAGAGACTTCTTGTATCTTGATTACAGGGTTGCTTGAGAGGGATACCTTTGACCACTTCCTCCATGAGTTCGATAATCCTTGGGTAATCCACTTAAGGGAAACTTGCTGCTATTCTACAAACCTCTGCACTTTGAGGCCCAACAACTGTCTACAAGAATAGAAGTGCGTAGACATGATAGGGTTACCCACATCTTTTACCTTTGTTTTACCTTTAACCAATACGGAAGTTTCTACATCGAGTTCAACTATGTTATAGTGTGAGTACATAGCCATATTTGCTTCCTTGGTTACCTCTTCATCTTTGTTTTCTTTCAGGTGTTCCGTGACTCCTGGCATTCTTTTGTATTCCTTCTTTTCCTATACTGCTTTGACCTGTTCATATTCAAAAATATGCTTTTGTGCAGTGTTAGGGAAAGGTACTTCATATATTGGTTCTATGGAGGCAAGTGTTGCTTTATCTTCTCTTTTCTTTTCTGGTTCGGGTGGTGGATCATACTTGAATGGACCCTCCTTTGGAGCTTTAATATGTTTTGTAAAAGCTTTAACAACTTGCAACACAAGATCTGAATCCAGATAAAGTTCTTTAGATAATTCTTTAACATGGTCTTTTTATTATAGTCATGAATACAATCATGCTCTATTTCTACGCCTCCTTCTCTTCCTAGACCAAAATTCCATGAAACTCTATGATCACGAATTCTATTAAGTAAAGCCCAAGCTTTAGGTATAGGAAGATTCATAAAGGCTCCTTTCACGAAAGAGTCTAATTCAATTTTATTAGGTCCAATTAAACTACCATAAAAGATATGTAGTAAATACCATTCAGGCAAATCATGATGAGGACATAGTCATAGTAAATATTTAAATCTAATATAAGCTCTTACTAGTCCTTCATTAGAACGATTCTTCTAGGTCATTATAAGACGCCTGATTCTAAAAGATTTTGGTAATGGATAATATTTTGATAGAAATTCACAGGCTAGATTATCCCAAGTAGTAGTGGCTTTAGGGGGTAGAGATCTATACCATGAGAGAGTTGTACTTGTCAAAGTTTGACTAAAAAGTTTAACCCTTACCTCATCAGTGGTATATCCCGTCAATAGAAAAGTGCCACATATATCTTTAAAACATGCAGTATGCTCATATAGATCAGGATCTTCTTCATCTCTAGTAAATTGCTTCTTATGTAGAATACTAAGTAGTAGAGGATTTATTTGAAACCCCCTTGTATTCTCATTGGAGTTGTCTCTTTTATAAATATCATAGGGCTTCCCAAAGTGTTTGAGTGGGTTAGCACTCACTACAAGAAAAGTTTTCTTCCACAATGAATTGGTCCAACGGTCATCGTAGAAGGCGCGTCTTCCGCGACGAAATTCTCGGCTCGGCCGTGGCCGATGGAATTTTTTTGTGGTTTCGTGGCCCTCTACTACAACGGGTCTACTAAAAACGTGGAGGATGCTCGGATGGCGTGTGGCAGAAGCAAGATTTTCGTTTCCTCGCGTGATGTTGACTCGCCGAAGTCTTTTGAGGCGTGTGGGTCCTAGACGTCAGTGTCTCTAGCGGACCATACTTTTCGGTCGTGCCTCCCTGATTTGAACTCAAAAACGTTGCTCGATGCATCTACCGTTTAGTCAGGATGCTAGGTCCCACATGTCAGCCTCTCATTAGAAGGATCGTGTGCATGATGGAATTTTTTCCTTCGCTCGTGATGACCCACAACTATAGGGGGTGTATTGCAGTATTTTCGATAAGTAAGAGTGTCGAACCCAATGAGGAGCAGAAGGTGCTGGCTAGTGGCTTGGAGCAGGAATTCTCTGTAAATACTTAGCAAACGGGTTTTAGGGTTTTTTGATAATGCAAGTAAATAAAGTACAAGTAAATAAAAGACAATAAGAATAAATGCAGCAAGTGTCCCAATCCTTTCTTCAGCAAACGACAAGCCGGTTGTATTACTTAAGATGACCAAACGATCGCGAGGACACACATGAATATCATCAAGTGATTTCGCTTCATATAGTTGATTAATCTTCTTTAGCTTGCTAAGTGTTGTGCGGGTGAACCTGTGCTAATGTACCAACCTTCCTAGGACTAATACATACTTGTGATTATACCCTTTGCAAGCATCCGCAAGTACAAGAAAGTAATTCAGGTAGAAACCTAACCACGGCTTTAAACTCTAAGACCCTGACGTCCCTTGTGCAAAGGTTTCCTAATGGGGGTTTAGGTTTCTGTCACTCCGGCAACCCCTACGATTAGTAGCCAAATATACAATACATTCCCCTAGGCCCATATAGGTGTAGTGTCATGTAGTCGACGTTCACATGACACGACTAGAAGTAGTACACCACAACTTAAATATCAAACCATTGAATCTTTCTCAACGCAATTCCACTACTAACAACATGAGTTTTCCCATGTCCTCAAGAACTAAACAAACTATTCACAAGACATCATATGGATCATGATTAGAGATGAAATAATGATGTATAACAATCTGAACATAAACAATAATTCAATGGTTCACTCAATAGCATCAACTACAAGGAGTAATCAACACCGGGAAAGTTTCCCCTAAGAACTATGCAAGATTTAACCAAACTGTTACAACGGTATGGAGTGGTGATGATGGTGCTGATGAAGATGATGGTGGTGGTGATGATGATGATGATCCCGATGAAGTCCAGCTTAATGGTGGTGTTGATGGTTACGATCTCCCCTCTCCGGGAAGGAATTCCCCCGGCAGAATTTTGTCTGCCGGAGAGATCTTTCTCTCTCAGTGTTTTCCGCCCCACAGAGGCGGCGGAATCTTTTTGTTGTCGCTCCCCGAGTCTTAGGGTTTCTGGAGGATAATATACGCCAGAGGGGAGAGCTAGGAGTGGACCAGGGCAGCCACACCACCTGGTGGCGCGGCCTAGGGTGGCCCGCGCCAGGGGGTGATGTGGTCCCCCTGTGGCCCATCTCCACTTCCCCTTCTGGCAACCTTCTTCTTCTAGAAAAATAGAATTTTCCATGTATTTTCCCGGATTTTCTGATCTTTGCGAATTTCGCCTCCAAACATCACCTTTTCCATTAGAATCCTGACTGAAGTGGTCCATGCTCCAAAAGTCATCAACCATGCAAAAACAGATGAAATTACATAAGTATCATCTCTTAATATGAAATATATCAATGAATAACAGTAAATTAAGATATAGAATGGTGATGCAAAATGGACGTATCAACTCCCCCAAGCTTAGGCTTCACTTGTCCCTAAGCGAAACTGAGCTCAATAAACATGACCTCAGGTTTATGGAGTGAAGAGTCGATAAAAGAATATGGACAAGAAGCATCACATTCATCAATACATAAATCATAATAGAAGACAACTCACTATTATATAACTTAACTTGCAATAGGTAAAGGAAACACAATAAAGATGCATAAAGTAAATCATAATTAGTAATGGCAAACTTAGCTCTTGGTCAAAGAATAGTTGACAATTTGCAGGAGTTCACAAATATCTGGTTTTCAATGATAGCTTTCAAAGTAATAAACACTAAGATAAGAGCAAAGTGCAAAACAAGGAACATAAGAAACATGATTGAATAAATCATCATATGAATGAATGAAACACAACAACTCAAAATACTTGCTGAGATAGAAGTGATGGGTTCTAGGTTTACTAACTCAACTAAAAAGTAAAAAGAAAGGCCCTTCGCAGAGGGAAGCAGGGATTTCAAGTTTCATAAAGAGCTTCCAAAAATTATGGTACTTATTAGCTTTCAGCTCTCATTGCCCCTATCATAAGCATCTTTAGGTGATCAAGGTTAAAGTGACACAACTAATAGGATATGCTTGACAAGTTATAAGTTGAAATCTCATGCCCCTTACTTACGAGTAGCGAACCTCGTGCTACTCAACTTTAGTCTCAAGTAAGCTCTTGTCATTGTAAGTACATATGTATCATAGAGAACCGCCAACGAGGTACCCCTTGCACATGATACATGAGCTATCCCATAATAAAAATGATAGGGCAAGTAGACAATGAGCATCTCAGCAATCTTTTCATTTTCTATTTGCATAGGTTTTTATTGAGGATGCTTCATAGAATGCTCGTTATGGTTATGCTGCAAGTTTCCACCATGATTAGGCATGGCTTAGGCTAGCGGCCCAGGCGTTTCTCTAACACACATACAGAATCCATGATATTACAAGTTCCCTTTTTATTTCACACCGCCGGGATCCATAAGCAAAAGAACATGATATCAACTAGGTATGAAGTACCAATGCAATGTTGAAAGCGTTCCCCATGACAACATGGTTCTGCTAACTTCAACTTATAAAGCGCAAGCATATATGCAACAAAGATGGACACAATGGTTCAAGATTATTAAATGCAAGAAAGTAAATTGTGCCATCAAGTTCGTGAGAGCTTTAATCACTAATTTTCACATAACAAGTTTAATTTGGAAGGTAGATAAAAACATGAATTTACTTGGAATAGCAATAGTGCTAATAGGTAGGTATGGTGGACACCAATGGCATAGGTTTCGGTTTAAGAATTGGATGCACGAGAAGAATTCCCTCTCTGTACAGGTTTTTGGCTAGCAAGGCTGGGTAGCAAGTATAAGAGTTGGAGGAAACAAACAAACATACAGGTGATAAAAAACAAACATGCAATCTTCCTTGGAAGCACAAAAGATCTTAACTAGAGAATACTAAGCTTATGAGCAAATCAAGAAAGAAAGATGATAAAATTATATTTCTTTTGAGTATTTTTATCTTTTTCATTTAACTCTCAAAAAATAGTGTTGCTACTGACCAAGCTAGGTTTGCCAAAACCAACTAAATTAACTCAATGGTCCCAAAGTGATACCAATACTAACAACAAGATCAATCATATAATAGCAATTGAAAACTAATATAAGATATGCAAAAGAGTAAATGATAAAACTTCTCATTAATATTTCATAATGGCAAATCACACCAAGGGATACATATCTAACGAGAGAGGGGACACTTCCACAATGCAAACCATCCTATACGATAACTTCTCTATTCATGATATGACTCTACTAAAAAGGTAAAAATATAGAATATAGTGATGTGATACTGCGGCACTCCCCAAGCTTGGAACAAACCAAGGGATGCCAAAACCTGATGACAAATTACTCCTTCGGTGGTGGTGGTATTCTCTCGATGAGCCTTTTGATTAATTTCCCCAAGTCCTCAATCTCGAAGGTGAGATTATGAATCAACTCCGAGTTTTGCTCAATATGGCTCATGATCATGTCGGGTTGCGAATTCCAGCTCTTGCGGTTCTTTCCCCACTCTTCCTCCTTGAAGTCTTCTTTTCCTGTATGGTTAGAACGAGGCAAATCCCAATTGGAGGGTAGTTTCTCCTTGGGCATATTCTGGTATTGATGCTCATGGATAAGGGTATGGAAAGGATTCTTGGTGCGTGGAGGAAGTGACCGTGGAGCCAAACAATGACACGGAGGCATCCCTCCATTTGACATTTGCGCATTCCTTTTGACCTTGGTAGGGTTCGTCAACACTCCAATGTTTGCAATGGTAGTGCCGGTGTGTCGATACTGGCTTTTCTTTGCTTCCTCTTCATCTTCAGTCTTGATCTCCCTCTCCTGGCCAGGGTCTTGAGGATCCTCCTCCATATGCTCCTTTCCCTTATCCTTGGTGGATACCATTGTGCTTCTAAACTTTAAGAATAGTTCCTGGCAGAAACAACTCGAAACAAAAACATGACGAGAACACGATATACGGACCTTGGGGGGTCCGGGGGATTATATATTACGAAGTTTTACAACAAAAGGAAGGTACTGGGAGAAAACGGGTCGGAGATGGAGTCCGGGGCGGCCACACCACCTGGTGGCGTGGCCAGGGGTGGGCCCGCACCACAGGGTGGTGTGAGCCACCCAGGCTCCGTTTCCGTCCCTCTTTCGCTTCGTTGCTTTCCTTGTTGGATAAAAACTGCAAAAATATAACTGGACAGATTTTTCGCGGAACTTTTCTTACCAGAACTGTTACCTATTTGAAAACAGACTCTGTAGGTCTCTGAACTTGGTCTTTGATAAATTTTTCCGGAGTTACCACTTGAATAGCATCAATACCTTCATTGTAAGAATCTCCATCAATATAGTGTTTGAGTCGCTGACCATTCACCACTTGTGTAGTGTTATCTTTTAAAGAGGAGATTTTTAGCACCTGAACGATACACTTCTTGAATAACAAAAGGTCCTTCCCACTTTGAAAGTAGCTTCCCGCAAAAAATCTGAGACGAGACCTATACAGTAGAACCTTTTCACCAACATGGAACTTTCTTTTAAGAATTCTCCTGTCATGCCATCTTTTAACTTTTTTCCTTAAAAATTTAGCATTATCATATGCTTCACTCCTCCATTCATCCAACGAACTTAAGTCAAATAATCTTTTTGACCAGCTAGTTTACAGTCTCTATTAAGTTCCTTCACTGCCCAATAAGCTCTATGTTCTAATTCTAAAGGTAGGTGGCAAGCCTTCCCATAAACCATTTTGTAAGGAGACATACCCATAGGATTTTTGTAGGCAGTCCTATAAGCCCATAAAGCATCGTTCAACTTTTTAGCCCAATTTTTTCTAGATCTATTAATAGTCTTTTGCAAGATGGATTTAATTTCTCTATTTGAAAGCTCTACTTGTCCACTAGTTTGGGGATGATAGGTTGAAGCAATTCTATGATTAACATCATATTTAGCAAGGGTCTTTCTAAAACCACCATGAATGAAATGAGAACCTCCATCAGTCATAAGATACCTAGGCACTCCAAACCTAGGAAAGATAACATCCTTAAGCATTTTTAGAGAGGTCTCCCCATCAGCACTCCTCGTAGGTATGGCTTATATCCACTTAGTAACATAATCAACGGCAACAAGAATATGAGTATAACCTTTTGAGGGAGGAAAAGGACCCATAAAGTCAAATCCCCAACAGTCAAAGGGTTCAATAATTAGAGAGTAATTCATAGGCATTTCATTGCGACTAGAAATATTACCAACACGCTGATACTCATCACAGGATAAGACAAATTTCCTTGCATCTTTAAAAAGGGTAGGCCAGTAAAAACCTGATTGTAGCACCTTTTGCGTGGTTCTATCTCCCGCATGATGTCCTCCATAGGCGCTACCATGACATTTCCGCAATATCTCCTTTTGTTCATATTCTGGAACACATCTTCGCATAATACCATCCACTCCTTCTTTATATAAATGTGGGTCATCCCAAAAATAATGCCTCAAATCGTAAAAGAACTTTCTTCTTTGTTGAGCTATAAAAGTTGGAGGCAAATACTTGGAGACAATAAAGTTTGCATAATCAGTATACAAAGGGCTCCCTCGCGAGCTTACCCCTACTGCGGCCAACTGCTCATTTGGGAAACTATCATTAATAGGCATAGGATCAAACGAGGTATTTTCCAACCGAGATTAATTATCAGCAACAGGATTTTCAGCACCTTTCCTATCTACAATATGTAGATCAAACTCTTGTAAGAGCAGCACCCATCTAATAAGCCTAGGATTAGCATCTTTTTTCATCGTAAGGTACTTAATAGCAGCATGATCAGTATGAATGGTAACTTTTGAGTCCACAATATAAGGTCTAAACTTATCACAAGCAAAGACAACAGCTAAGAATTCTTTTCAGTAGTAGCATAATTCTTTTGAGCAGCGTCAAGAGTTTTACTAGCATAATGGATAACATTTAACTTTTTATCTATTCGTTACCCAAGGACAACACCTACAGCAAAATCACTAGCATGACACATGATTTCAAAGGGTAAACTCCAATCAGGTGGTTCAACAATAGGAGCAGTAGTTAAAGCCTTCTTTAGAGTTTCAGAAGCTTCCTTACAATCATCGTCAAAAACAAAGGGTACATCCTTTTGAAGAAGATTAGTGAGGGGTTTCGATATCTTAGAGAAATCTTTAATAAATCTTCTATAGAAACCAGCATGACCAAGGATACTATGAATACCTTTGACGTCTCTTGGACAGGGGATTTTCTCAATTGCTTCAACTTTAGCCCTGTCAACTTCAATGCCTCTCTCGGAAATTTTATGTCCAAGGACAATCCCTTCATTGACCATGAAGTGGCATTTCTCCCAATTAAGAACAAGATTAGTTTCTTCACATCTCTGCAAAACTTTATCAAGGCTGTGCAGACAATTATCAAAAGAAGTTCCATAGACGGAAAAATCATCCATGAAAACTTCCACAATTTCCTCACAGAAACCATGAAAGATAGTAGACATGCATCTTTGAAAAGTAGAAGGAGCATTACACAAACCAAAAGGCATACGTCTATAAGCATAGGTTCCATAAGGGCATGTAAAAGTAGTTTTCTCTTGATCTTGTTGTTTAACAGCAATTTGAGAGAAACCAGAGTATCCATCAAGGAAACAAAAATGGGTCTTTTTAGACAACCTTTCTAATATTTGATCAATAAAAGGTAATGGGTAATGATCTTTCTTAGTAACTTTGTTAACTTTCCTGAAATCAATGCACATCCTATAACCTACTACTATTCTTTGGGGAATAAGCTCATCATTATCATTAGGCACAACGGTAATTCCCCCTTTTTTAGGGACACAATGAACATGACTAATCCATTCACTATCAGCAATAGGGTAAATAATACCAGCATTAAGGAGTTTTAATACCTCGTTTCTTACCACTTCCTTCATCTTAGGATTTAAACGACGTTGGTGTTCTACCACTGGCTTTGCATCTGGTTCTATATTGATAGCGTGCTGACATATAGTAGGAGAAATCCCCTTTAAATCATCCAGAGTATAGCCCATAGCCCCTCGGTGTTTCTTCAATACCTCCAATAATCTTTCCTCTTCCTTCCCTGAAAGTTTAGAACTAATAATAACAGGATATATTTTAGTATCATCAATGTAAGCATATTTAAGATCGTCAGGTAAAGGTTTTAGATCGAAGACCGGATCCTTTTTAGGTGGCAATGTGGTACCCAAATCTTCCGCAGGCAAGTTATGCTTAAGCATCTTAGGTTGACGACGGAGAATCTCGTCAATCTCATTTCTTTCTTCCATGAAGATTTCACTTTCATGGTCTTCCATAAATTGCTGCAAAGCATTGTAAGGAGCAAGAGAAATAGAAGCAAGTTGTTCAACTCTAAACCCACATTATGGGTTTCATTTTCACAAGGTTCTTTAGTAAATTTCGAAAAATTAAACTCATAAGATTCCCCATCAAATTTAGTTAAAATTTCTCCCTTTTGCAGTCAATAATGGCTCCGCAAGTGCTCAAGAAAGGTCTACCAAAATGATAGGATAGGTTTTACTAGCAGCTGAACTAAGTACTAGAAAATCAACAGGATATTTAATCTTTCCACAAAGAACTTCTACATCTCGCACAATACCAATTGGAGAGATGGTCTCTCTATTAGCAAGGTGAATAACCACATCAATTTCTTCTAGTTCGCAGGGACTGATTTCATGCATAATTTCTTTGTAAAGCTCATAAGGAATAACACTTGAACGTGCAACAATGTCACATAAACCATAATAGCAATGATCACCAATTCTAACAGAAAGCACAGGGACACTAGCCTTCTTAGTTCTATTCGGATGTAAAACAATATTAGATGCATCCTCACAGAAGACTATATGTCCATCTTCCACACTTTTAGTAATAAGGTCTTTCACAATTGCTACAGCAGGTTCAATGTTTATTTGTTCATCAGGTTTTACAGTTCTCTTTGCACTTTTATTGATTACACTAGTTATCATAGGATGCTCCTTTACCGTATCTGGGAAGGGTATTTTCTTGATATAAGGTTCAGGTAGGATATGATCAATAGTGCAAAATTCAGTACTCCCAATAGGAACACAATCAACAATATCTTTATATGGTGCCTGATACTTGTTCCATCCTTTTTTTGGAATTTCAATATAGGAAGCAAAAGCCTTAAAACAATTTGTAATAACTTGAGGATCAAGACCATAAGCATTACTAATATTTTGAAAGTCATCAGTTCCCATAAAAGATTCAATGCATTCATAATCATAATTTATACCTGACTTTCTTCCTTTATCATTCTCCCATGCTTCAGCATTGTCTTGAATATGGTCTAGAAGATCCCATTTAGCTTCTTCTTCCATGCGAGTGAATGATCCAGCACAAGAAGCATCCAATAAATCCTTATCATGGAGAGAAAGCCTTGCATAAAAGTTATTGATAATAATATTGTTGGGGAGCTCATGAATGGGACATTTGAGCATTAGTAACTTCAATCTCCCCCAAACTTGAGCTGTACTCTCTCCATCAAGAGGCCAAAAGTTGTATATTTGATTCCGATCTTTATGAATCTCACTAGGAGGATAAAATTTTGAATAAAAGAGAGGTACTACTTCCTCCCATTCAAGAGCTTGACCATTGTTCAACAGCTTATACCATTCCTCAGCTCTTCCTTTCAGTGACAATGAGAATAAATTCTTCTTAACTTGATCTGTTGTAATACCTACACACTTGAACAACCCGCATAATTTGTGTATAAAGAGCAAATGATCACCGGGATGGACAATTCCATCTCCAACATAATAGTTATCCATAACACGACCAATAATTCTTGTAGGTATTTTAAAAGTATCAGTCTCAGCAGGTGGTGGTTCATCTACTACCTTAGCAGTGGTAGTAGAATTACGAAATAAGAAACTCAGGGAATTATCCATATTTAAATAAAGTAACTAACAGAAGTAAACAATACTAACAGTAGAAGTTTCTTTTGCCAGTTCCACTCTCCAATAGCGCTTCACTCCCTGGCAAAAGCGCCAGAAAATAGTCTTGATGACCCACAAGTATAGGGGGTGTATCGCAGTATTTTCGATAAGTAAGAGTGTCGAACCCAACGAGGAGCAGAAGGTGCTGGCTAGTGGCTTGGAGCAGGAATTCTCTGTAAATACTTAGCAAACGGGTTTTTAGGGGTTTTTGATAATGCAAGTAAATAAAGTACAAGTAAATAAAAGATAATAAGAATAAATGCAACAAGTGGCCCAATCCTTTCTTCAGCAAAGGACAAGCCGGTTGTATTAATTAAGATGACCAAACGTTCTCGAGGACACATAGAGGTCAGAATAAATAGACTAATGATGAATGGAAAAAATAGAAAAATCCTTTAGCTGGATAAGGGGCGGATGTAGTCAAGTGGATCAAGGCAGTGGATTGTGAATCCACCATACGGGTTCAATTCTCGTTGTTTGCCCATCGCATTATTGCAAATTCCAAAAATGCTGGGAATATCGTCAAGTGCTTTCGCTTCATATAGTTGATTAATCTTCTTTAGCTTGCTAAGTGTTGTGTGGGTGAACCTGTGCTAATATACCAACCTTCCTAGGACTAATACATACTTATGATTATACCCATTGGAAGCATCCGCAAGTACAAGAAAGTAATTAAGGTAGAAACCTAACCACAACTTTAAACTCTAAGACCCTGACGTCCCTTGTGCAAAGGTTTCCTATTGGGGGTTCAGGTTTCTGTCACTCCGGCAACCCCTATGATTAGTAGCCAACTACAAAATGCATTCCCCTAGGCCCATATAGGTGAAGTGTCATGTAGTCGATGTTCACATGACACCACTAGAAAAAGTACATTACAACTTAAATATCAAACCATTTAATCTTTTTCAACACAATTCCACTACTAACAACATGACTTCTCCCATGTCCTCAAGAACTAAACGAACTACTCACAAGACATCATATGGATCATGATCAGAGATGAAATAGTGATGTATAACAATCTGAACATAAACAATAATTCAATGGTTCACTCAATAGCATCAACTACAAGGAGTAATCAACACCGAGAAAGTTTCCCCTAAGAACTATGCAATATTCAACCAAATTGTTACAACGGTATGGAGTGGTGATGATGGTGATGATGATGATGATGATCCCGATGAAGTCCAGCTTGATGGTGGTGTTGATGGTGACGATCTCCCCTCTCCGGGAAGGAATTCCCCTGGCAGAATTCTGTCTGCCGGAGAGATCTTTCTCTCTCGGTGTTTTCCACCCCGCAGAGGCGGCGGAATCTTTCTATGGTCGCTCCCCGAGTCTTAGGGTTTCGGGAGGATAATATACGCTAGAGGGGAGAGCCAGGAGTGGACCAGGGCGGCCACACCACCTGGTGGCGCGGCCTAGGGTGGCACGCGCCAGGGGGTGGTGTGGGCCCCCTATGGCCCATCTCCACTTGCCCTTCTGGCAACCTTCGTCTTCTGGAAAATTAGAATTTTCCATGTATTTTCCCGGATTTTCTGATCTTCGCGAATTTCGCCTCCAAACAACACCTTTTCCATCAGAATCCTGACTGTAGCGGTCCATGCTCCAAAAGTCATCAACCGTGCAAAAACAGATGAAATTACATAAGTATCATCTCTTAATATGAAATATATCTATGAATAACGGTAAATTAAGATATAGAATGGTGATGCAAAATGGACGTATCAGCTTGCGCTACCCTGTTCCAAAGTTGATAGCGTTGTTCGATGCATCCATCGTTTAATCACGATGCTGGGCCCCACATGTCATCCTCTCATTAGAAGAAACGTGTGTATGATGGAATTTTTTCCTTTGCTGGCGCTACCCCGTTCCGAGTTGATAGCGCTGCTCGACGCATCTACCGTTTAACCAACCTCCTGAGCCCCACATGTCATCCTCTCATTAGAAGAAATGTGTGTATGATGGATTTTTTCCTTGGCTCGCGCTACCCCGTTCCGAGTTGATAGCGCTGCTCGACGCATCTACCGTTTAACCAACCTCCTGAGCCCCACATGTCATCCTCTCATTAGAAGAAACGTGTGTATGATGGACTTTTTACCCTCTGTCGCGCCTTCGTGTTCCGAACTTGATAGCTTTGCCCGTTGCATCAGCCGTTTAATCAAACTCCTGGACCCCACATGTCATCCTCTCATTAAAAGAAACGTGTGTATGCTAGAATTTTTTCCCTCGGTCGCGCCTCCGTGTTCCGAACTTGATAGCGTTGCTCGCTGCATCTAACGTTTAATCATGATGCAGGGCCCCACCCCCACATGTCATACACTCATAAGAAGAAACGTGGGTATGATGAAATTTTTGCTCTCGGTCGCGCCTCCGTGTTTCGAACTTGATAGCGTTGCTCGATGCATCAGCCGTTTTTCCAGGCTACTGAGTCCCCCATGTGAGCCTCTCATTAGAAGAAAGGTGTGCATGCTGGACTTTTTTCTCGCTCGTGCCTCCCTGTTTCGAACTTGGCAACGTCGCTCGTGGGAGAACCTATATAAGGACGCGCTACTGGGTCCCACATGCCGGTCTCTCTATATGTCAAACCTGCGTTTGATGGACTTTTTTTCCGGCCGCGTCCGCTATTTTGGACTTGGCAACGTTGCTCGATGTGGCCACCGTGTATAATTTTGCTACTGAGGCCCCCATGTCACCCTCTCTAGTATGTTCTAGCTGGTAGGTCCCTAATGCCAGCCTCTCTGTATAAGTATTTAACTTTTTTTCAAACCCGACCATTAAACTCGAGGGATGCTGCAGGCTGGTGGGTCCGTGATGTCAGCCTCTCTGTAATGCGATATTAAAAAGTAAACCCTTTCTAAAAAAAGTAAATGCAAGATATATATAAATATGTACACACTGTGGATTCGAACTAAATACCTTCAAATCAAATCAAATAGACATAAACTGAGTGTTTTGCCACAATACCAAAGATACTAATAGAAATTGAATCATTAAACATGTATTAGTACTACAACTTATGTATCAGTCTTCTTAAAAATATTGTTGTGTTTTGATGTTATCTCTCTTAAAATAAAAGAGCAGTGCTACTAGAACCTCGATTTATAATAAGCCACATAATGGATTAGTTTCTTAAAAACATGGGTAGGCAAAGTTTCTTTTAGAGGTGGGGGGCACTACCAAAAAGGCCAAATTAAAAAGTTTTTGGGCTATGGTCAATGGGCTCCTATCTCAAATTTTACTGGGTTGTGTCTCGTCGGATTCAAACACAGACCTCTTCGAGGGAGGAAAAAAAGTGATAATTCCTTTGACAGATATTCATGTAAAAATATCTAATGAACACACACCACATGCGCCAAAATAGGGCTGGTATCCAATGACTTCACTTGGTGAAATCACGCTGTATATATTTACCCTCTCATCTCTGTCCAAAATGCATCCAGCGGTTCCAATGACACAAAGGAAAAAGCTCTAGAGCAAGCAGCCAGCAACAACGACAGAACTTTTGACAAATTCAATACAATTTGAAAGATTAAGGAGTACATAATAATAAGACATAAAAAAATTGACAGATTCCTAGTTCATATTCAGCACTTGACCAATTCAGAAGCATTTCAAAGTGACTGATTCAGCAATACAAACACTGAAATTCAATATCAGTACAAAGAGAGACAGTTCTTGTTTCATCTCTAAAAAACATGCCACGCGATCAGTTTGCCCTTTTCTCCAAACACACTCAATCACAACACAATCATTGTCATAATATTTGCTCATATAGGGAACGGTCATATAGATACAGATGTACCATACCAGTACGTACTAGTCATAGCTCTAATCCAGCAAAAGGTTATCACAGTTTTACCACCCATATATGATCAGTGGAGATAAGACAACCACATAATTAATTACAATAGCATGCAGCCAAAGAGTTAGACAGCTAGGAAGTTCATGAACAACATGCCACATTTAGGGCAGTGAGATACATCGACCTTGACCGTTCTTCCAATAGTAAGTTTGGCTGCTTTCCGGAACTTGATCCACCTAGAAGTAGCTGCCAAGCGCCCATCAGTCGAGTTAATGGCGTAGCGTCCCTCGATATCAATCCTTCACTCTGCATCGTGAAGACTATTATGCCCTTTCGCCTGGCCTGGAATTGCTTTGTGGCACTCTTAGGCAATTTCTGAGTCAAAGCAAGAGATAGACGCATAATTACTAAGAGCGATGCATTGAATCATGTGAAACTTGAGAAGACATTCAGAACAGTTTATCTGCCGCCATATACTCACAAACATAATCTGGTGCGACCTTTTGATGACACATGCGTAGGATTTGGTCTAACAAGGTGCTGCCCAGGGTGATGAAGGGGCTTGTGTCGGTGCCTGTGCTGGGGTGGGTGCTGGTGCATGAGATGGTGCTACGAATTGTAGAGGGGCTGGTGCAAGAGCCAGAAGGCCCAGAAGTGATGCCGGCGCCAGCAGCTTGATGTTAGATTCCTTCTGAGGGGTAGCTAAGCTGACTGCAGGGATGGTAGAGGCAGATGAGAAGTGTACAAGCAAAATAGTCTCTTATACAATAGTTACTCACAAGACAGTGATCAGAGGATATGATGAGTATACAAGAAAATTAAGTTACTACCTCCATTCTTTCTACTTAGGCCAACAGGTGCCGGATCAGGAACTAGGGCTAGTGCCGTTGGGGGTGCCAGTAGCTTGGTGTTGGTTACCTTCTGAGGCGTAGGCAAGGGGACTGCAGGAGTGGTCAGAGAGGCATATTAGATGTGGACAAGCAAAATGGTTTCTTATACAACAGTAACTCCTAGACAGAGATGAGAGTATACAAGCGAATTAAGTTACTACCTCTATTCTTTCTCCTACTAAGGTCAACAGGTGCCGTTTCAGGAACTGGGGCCGGTGGTGGTGCTGGTGCAAGCAGTTTGATGCTGGCACCCTTCTGGGTGGTACATAAGGGGAAGCGGACTGCAAAAGTGGTCAGGGTCATATGATGAGTAAAGACAATGGTTCATAACAGTTAGTCACAAGAAAATCATTAGAGGTTGTGATGAGTACACAATCAAATTAATTAGTACTACCTCTGTTCTTGGTCCTTCGGTCAACAGGTGTATGATGGCTCGGCGTTGATGTAGAGCTTGTTGGGGAACCCTAAGAGGAAGGTATGATGAGCACAGCAGCAAGTTTCCCTCAGTTATGAAACCAAGGTTTAATCGAACCAGTAGGAGCAAGGAAACACCCCAAAGGTGTTGCTAGCTGAGCCTTGGCAGGGCGCACTACCGGTGCTAGTAGCAACGTGGAGACCTGCACAACACAACCACAAAACTTTGTCCCCAACTTGTGATGAGGTTGTCAATCTCACCGGTTTTGCTGAAAACAAAGGATTAAACGTATCGAATGGAAGGAAATAATAGTTTGCAGAAAGTAAACACAAAGCAGTAAACACTTTGTAGATTGTATGTAAAATAAAGGACCGGGATCCATAGTTCACTGGAGGTGGCTCTCCTTAAGATAGATAGCATGCTGGGTGAACAAATTACAGCGGGGCAATTGACAAACATCGAGAAAGCAAAACGTGCATATACTAATCATCTAGACTCCTTTGGAACTTGATTGGGCATTACAACATTATACATAGACCGCCATCCAACTGCATCTATGACTAATAATCCACCTTCAGGTTATCATCCGAACCCCCTCCAGTATTAAGTTGCAAGCAACAGATTATTGCTTTATGAATTGCGTGTAAAGTAAACAATACGATTGTTCTATGAACAAAGGATTGTTGTTTTCTCCCTAGTAGCAACAGCACATCTAGTACCTTAGAGATTTCTGTCACTTCCCCAGATTACCAGAGGCATGAACCCACTATCGAGCATAAATACTAACTCTTGGAGTTGCTAGCATCTACTTGGCCAAGATAGCTACTAACAACAGAAAGCATGCAAGATCACAAATAACAAAGACATGATAGAATCAATAATCAATCTGAAATAGCATCTCAATATCCATCGGATCCCCGCAAACACAACATGCAGAATTACAAATAGATGATCTTGATCATGAACGGAGCTCACAAGATCTAGACATGAAAGCACAAAGGAGGAGAACCAGCCATCTAGCTACTACATGGATCCGTAGTCCAGAGATGAACTACTCACGCATCACACCGGAGGCTTACATGATGATGAAGAACGCCTCCAGGGTGAATTCCCCTCTCCAGCAGAGTGCCGGGTAGAGCTTCAGATCCCTCCCGGTCTAGGGATGGAGATGACGGCGGCTATAGACTCTTTCGTGGATTTTTGATCAGGTACTTAGGGTTTTCATCCTGAGGGCAATATATAGGCGGAAGGAGAGGCCGAGGGGGTGCTGGGGTCGGCCAGACCACCTCCTGGTGCGAGCCATGCCTGGTCGCGTGGCCAGGTGGTGTGACCGGCCCCCATCCCTTCTCCGTCTCGTATTCTGGCATCTGATGACTTCTGGAAAAATAGGCACTTTGGCTTTTGTCCTGTCCAATTCCGAGAATATTCATTTTCTGACTTTCCTAGAACCAAAAGTAGCAGAAAATAGGCAGCTGGCACTGTGGCTGTTGTTAATAGGTTAGTCCATGAAATCATATGAAAAGTACTCCAAAGTGTGGACAAAACACAAGAAAGTGGATAAAACCAAGCATGGAATATCAAAAATTATAGATACATTTGCAATGTATCAGCATCCCCAAGCTTAACTCCTGCTCGTCCTCGAGTAGGTAAGTGATAAAAAGAAAGAATAATTTTTGAGGTGGTATGCACCATCAAAGACTTGATCAAAGTATTTGTAAAACATTCAAAGCTGGGATCATAGTACTTCAATAATAACATGACAGACAAAGTTCTAGCAATAAGACAAAGAAACTACGATGCAACATGAAAAGGCACAAACAAAAGATTCATGAATAACAATGCTTTGCAAGACGTTTGTTTGTTTCACATAAAGAAAACATAGCATAATAGTATTCAGCTATTCCCTCATAGAGTAGCAAATATAAATGCATAGGACACCTTCAAAGTTCATAAGAGTGACTTTCAAATAGTTTAAAATAAGCAATATCAAGTTATGCATCAATCAACTAGTCTTGGGACAATGCACATAGAACTAAGAATGGCCACTATGCTCTCAAAGTAAGTGCATAAAGGTATAAGGTGGAGACTCAATATAATGGTGGAAGAAAGGCCTTCATAAAAGGAAGTAGGGATTCAAGTCTCATAAAAAGCCTCCAAAAATTATGATACTTATAGCTTTCAGCTCTCATTGCCCCTATCATAAGCATCTTGAAGTGATTAAGGTTAAAGTGAACACACTATGGTGTACATGCTTGGCGAAGTATAAGTTAGGAATCTCATGTCCCTTGTATACGAGGGCCGCTCCTCATGCTACTCAAGTTTAGTTACCGGTAAGTTCTTGTCATCGTAAGTACATGTGTATCATAGAGAACCGCCAACGGGGTACCCCTTGCCCGATGATACAGAAGAATCTCCATATCAAAATGACAAGGCAAGCAAACAACAAGCATCTCAGCAATCTTCTTATTTACCATGGGAATATGGTGCTTTTTTCTCTCCTCTTTTCATAATCTCCTTTTTTTTCTTTTTCTCTTTTTCTCAATATAGGACTCTTTTTTATAAGAGAATGCTTCATAGATAGCTCATTATGGTTACGCTGCAGGTTTCCACCATGTCAGCATGGATTAAACCAGCGGCCCAGGCATTTCTCTAACACATATACATAACTCCATGGACTTACAAGCTCCCCTTTCATTTCACACCGACGACATCCATATACAAAAGATCATGATATATCCTAGGTACAAGTACCAAGTGCAATGTTGAAAGCGTTCCCCATGACATCATGGTTCTGCTAATTCCCAACAAATAAGTGTAAGCATATACAACATAAACGACACAATGGTTCAAGTTTATTAAGGGCAAGAAAAGTAAAGTGTGCCATCAAGTTCGTGAGAGCTTTAATCACTAGTTTTCTCATAATAAGTTTAATTTGGAAGGTAAACAAAAGCATGAATATACTTGGAATAGCATAAGCTAGCAGGTGGGTATGGTGGACTCTTTGTAATAACTTGGTTTAGGGAGTTGGATGCATGAGTGGAACTCATACTTGGTTGTGGAGGCTAGCAAAAGACTAGGAGCGACAAACTAAGAGAGCAATAATGGCCATAATCATGCAGAGCGACAGAACATCATTGATGAAAGCATAAAGTGATACTACAAGTTGAAAACTAAAGGATCATAAAGGCTATGGTGACTTGAGATAGTCATAACATGGTGTGAGCATGCGCCAAGTCAACCCAAATAAAGCATCAAAGGAGAATACCACTATACTATGCTTTAATATGCTAAAACAATGCATGATTCATCCAAGGCACATTAAGAAATCTCAATTGTTTATAACAAGTCATGCTACAACAAAGAATACTAAGCATAAAGCCAAAACAATATCAAGCATGGCATGACAAAGCATATGCCACAGTAAAAAAGCTCTTTTTACCACATAAGCATGAACTTTCCTACTCTTCTCCAATCCAAACCAAACTATTTGAAAACCAATGTATAAAAGAGGGGGTCCAACCAATTTATTCAGAAAACTAAGAAAACCAAAGGAAACGAAAAAACAAATCAAAAACAAAGAAGAAGACGCTCCAAGAACAACACAACTATGCATGAAACAATAAAAATGAAGCGTTTGGAAGAAACCTGGGATTTTTATTGATGAAGAGGGGGATGCCTTGGGCATCCCCAAGCTTTGATGCTTGTAATTATTGGATATTTCTTGGGGTGACACGTGTGGCATCCCCAAGCTTGAGCTTTAGTCCATCCTTCATCTCATTACTCATTCCTTCCATACACCTGAAATTTTTCCTTCATACAAAACTTCACACAATCTTTATTAGCAACATTAGTGCACTCAAGATAATAAGTCTTAAGGTTCAGTTCTAACACCAAATAAACTTCCATTAGAACACTAGATACTGAAGCACTTCCCTCAAAAATCTCAATTCCCAAAAAAGAACTCAAAAAGGAACCAACAAGAAGCAAATGCAGAAAATGGCAGAAATCTGTCAAAACAGACCAGCAGGTAGAGACGAATTTTTTCGAAGACCTTCTGTTGCTAAAATCAAAAAGTGTTGAACTAACTAAAGTTAGATAACAACCTAGGGCAGAAGCACACAAATTCACGCCTCAAAAAGACGTTCAGAGATTTTACATGAATTTTTATGGTGAAGCACAGAAAGCTGTTTCAGGACAACAACTTTCCCAATCATTACTTCTCTCTCATTAGAGGTTACTCTTGGCACAAAAAGCAAATAAAAAGGATAAGGAGGTGTTATTACTGAATTAATAACTTCCTAGACTTATCTAAAACTTTTGGGTTATCTCCCAGTAAGTACTTTTCTTTAACGCCTTTAAGCTAGGCATAAGAATTTGAGAAGATGCTCACATAGGAAATATGAATTGAAGTAAAAGAGAGCATCAAGAAGCAAATTCAAATAACATTTAAGTCTAACCCTCTTCCTATGCATAGGAATCTTATATGCAAATAAATTCACAAAGAACAAAGCGACATGCATAGGACGATAAAATGAGAGTAACTTCAAAACTTTCAGCAAATAGAGAGGTGTTTCAGTACCATGAAAACTTTTACAACCATATTTTCCTCTATCATAATAATTTTCAGTAGCCTCATGAATAAACTAAAAAATATAACTATCACATAAAGCATGCTTTTCATGATCTACAGACACTAGAGCTTTATTATAAACATTTTCAAAAGAATCCTCAGGAACATGATATTCGTCCTCCTTTGGTAAGCATGGGGGACAATCAAATAATGTAAGGGGTAAAGAGTTACTCTCATTAGAAGATAGGGATGGATAGATCCATTCTTCCTCCTCTTGATCATCACTCTCCTCCTCTTTTTCATCCAATGAGCTTCCAGTTTCAGAAATTTCTTCTTCCATAGGATCTTGCAAGGCATTAGTCTCTTCCATTGGTGGAGAGCATCTATTAAGATATTCAAGAATATAGCCATTTTTCTACCTTGTAATTATCAAAGCAAAATTTAAGTATATCATAAACCTCTATTTATAAGGTGAATCATCAGTATTTTCAAGCAAACTAGCAAGTTCAAATGCACCCTTCCAAGCAATAAATTCTTCAATTTGTTCCACATCATAAAAGTCATAATTCCCTTTAACATAATAAGATATGGTAACATTATGATTATAATCACATTGAAAAGGGAGGTGTTTATACCTCCTACAACAACAAGATTTATCAAAGCAATAAGTAACATTATAAGTAGAGCACACATTTATAGCAGTGGTATAAAATTTATCAATTTGTTCCCATAAGTGTTTCCCTTTTTGTGACAAGCGGTGTTCCTTATAATAATATTTTTGTTCTTCCGTGAACCCACCTTGCCAATAAGATTCAGTTTCAAAGAAACCAACCATTTATAGAAACCATGATAAAGCAAGACAATAACAGACCAATGAAAATAACAACTATAGTAGGAACTATTTTTTTGTGTGTTTTTGATAAAGAAAGCAAACTTGTAAAACTAATTTTTTGTGTGTTTTTGATAAAGAAACAAGCAAACAAAGCAAAAGTGAACTAAGCAAAACAAAAATAACAAAGTAAAGAGATTGGTTATGGGGGACTCCCCTTATGAAGATGTCCTTGTCTCCCCGCAACGGTGCCATAAAAATGCTTGATGGCTCGGTGTTGATGTAGAGCTCGTTGGGGAACCCCAAGATGAAGGTATGATGAGCACAGCAACAAGTTTCCCTTAGTTATGAAACCAAGGTTTAATCGAACCAGTAGGAGCAAGGAAACACCCCAAAGGTGTTGCTAACTGAGCCTTGGCAGGGCGCACTACCGGTTCTAGTAGCAACGTGGACACCTGCACAACACAACCACAGAACTTTGTCCCAACTTGCGATGAGGTTGTCAATCTCACCGGTTTTGCTGAAAACAAAGGATTAAACGTATCGAATGGAAGGAAGTAATAGTTTTCAGAAAGTAAACACAAAGCAGTAAACAGTTTGTAGACTGTATGTAAAAGAAAGGACCGGGATCCATAGTTCACTGGAGGTGGCTCTCCATAAGATAGATAACATGCTGGGTGAACAAATTACAGCGGGGCAATTGACAAACATCGAGAAAGCAATACATGCATATACTAATCATCTTGACTCCTTTGGAACTTGATTGGGCATTACAACATTATACATAGACCGCCATCCAACTGCATCTATGACTAATAATCCACCTTCAGGTTATCATCCGAACCCCCTCCAGTATAAAGTTGCAAGCAACAAATTATTGCTTTACGAATTGCGTGTAAAGTAAACAATACGATTGTTCTATGAACAAAGGATTGTTGTTTTCTCCCAAGTAGCAACATCACATCTAGTACCTTAGAGATTTCTGTCACTTCCCCAGATTACCAGAGGCATGAACCCACTATCGAGCATAAATACTAACTCTTGGAGTTGCTAGCATCCACTTGGCCAAGATAGCTACTAACAACGGAAAGCATGCAAGATCACAAATAATAAAGACATGATAGAATCAATAATCAATCTGAAATAGCATCTCAATATCCATCGGATCCCCGCAAACACAACATGCAGAATTACAAATAGATGATCTTGATCATGAATGGAGCTCACAAGATCTAGACATGAAAGCACAAAGGAGGAGAACCAGCCATCTAGCTACTACATGGATCTGTAGTCCAGAGATGAACTAGTCACGCATCACACCGGAGGCTTGCATGATGATGAAGAAGGCCTCCAGGGTGAATTCCCCTCTCTGGCAGAGTGCCGGGAAGAGCTCCAGATCCCTCCCTGTAACACCCCCGGTCACTCTGGACCGACGGCTGTCACTTCTGGAAGCTCAATAGGATCTCTAGACTAACCCCACAGACCAACACTAGTCCTTTCTGCGCACTTTGTCCTCACTCATGCGCACCCGGTTACCCACTTCCCGGTCGGTCACCCATCCTAGAATTTCTCTAGGCCAAGCATGCTTAACCTTAGAGTTCTTTTCGAATGAGCTTCCGGAAAAGAAGTTGCAACTTGTTGGTATGGGTTTCCTATCAATCCTATTGAGCCATACGCCAGGGTCTCACATACACCCACCCTTAGAAGATCGACGTCCTCGTCGATCAACCACAAGCCAGGAACGTCCCCTCTTGGCACACGTCTATGCGTCCAGTGCCGGCACATGTGCCATGCCGTGTCCACTCCGGGCCACATGCGCCATGCGCCACATGTCCGCCACTGACCCGCACACGCCCGTTTAACCGCGAGGGTCGGCTCTGATACCAATTTGTAACACCCCCGGTCACTCTGGACCGACGGCTGTCACTTCTGGCAGCTCAATAGGATCTCTAGACTAACCCCACAGACCAACACTAGTCCTTTCTGCGCACTTTGTCCTCACTCATGCGCACCCGGTTACCCACTTCCCGGTCGGTCACCCATCCTAGAATTTCTCTAGGCCAAGCACGCTTAACCTTAGAGTTCTTTTCGAATGAGCTTCCGGAAAAGAAGTTGCAACTTGTTGGTATGGGTTTCCTATCAATCCTATTGAGCCATGCGCCAGGGTCTCACACTCCCGATCTAGGGATGGAGATGACGGCGACTACAGACTCTTTTGTGGAATTTTGATCGGGTACTTAGGGTTTTCGTCCCGAGGGCAATATATAGGCGGAAGGAGAGGCCGAGGGAGTGCTAGGGTCAGCCAGACCACCTCCTGGCGCGGGCCAGGCCTGGCCGCATGGCCAGGTGGTGTGGCCGGCCCCCAGCCCTTCTCCGTCTCGTATTCTGGCATCTGATGACTTCCGGAAAATAGGCACTTTGGCTTTTGTCCCATCCAATTCCAAGAATATTCATTTTCTGACTTTCCTGGAACCAAAAACAGCAGAAAACAGGCAGCTGGCACTGTGGCTCTTGTTAATGGGTTAGTCCAAGAAATCATATGAAAAGTACTCCAAAGTGTGGACAAAACACAAGAAACTGGATAAAACCAAGCATGGAACATCAAAAATTATAGATACATTTGCAATGTATTAGTGTATGATGGCGTGCAAGTATCTACCCAGGCTTGCTAAAATCGAATGTTACCTCGTCCCCCTGCTTCAGACCATTCTCACGGACATACTTGGACCAACCTCGGCCATGCAAATAGGTGGTGGCCATCGTCTGGGAGACATCCACATCATATAGTTGTCGCATGCCTTTAGGCCCCTCGCTATACAGAGTTAGAAACCTGTTGTTTCCGAACATCCTGTTTATAATGGGGCGAGCGACACAAGGGACAACCTTCATGAGAAAATTGATAGAGAAGTAAGGCGACAACAAAAAAAGTGAGATACAAGATCTTACATCAAGTCGGTCAAGACCACTTGGAATCCATACCTGATACCATGGGTACCCTTTGCGAAGGGTGGCCATGTACCATTTTTCATCCCTCTACCTTTGGAATGGCATACAGGGCCCCCCTTTCAATCCACAAGCTTGACAAGAGGAGGGTAGTAGAAAGGGCTGAGCAGCTGGTGTGTGGTACTGATTGAAATTAAGTGGAATGGTTAAATTATGTAAAGAGCAAGTAAATCTAATAATATAAGGAAAAACCATTGCATGTAAAGGAAACAGATTTTTTTTGTGAACTTCTAATGAGCGTAAACATATAGTACTAGCTGATAAAAATAACATGGAAAATCATAACATGTCAAATTGTGGATTTCCAAATTATACCCACTTCTTAGAGAGGTCACTACCCACATGGGTACTGTGTTGGCACTTCCTCGTTGTGTAGAGGATGTCCTCTTTTGGTGCGGGCATCAGAAATCTACTAGCCTCTACAACAGCCTCAGCCTCCACAGCAACACCTTCAATCTGCATAAATAGCAACATAGCTCAACAGTTCAATACTATGTAAAGTTTTGTCAAAGTTTTCGTCGCTTGACTTTTCAAAAAATATAGTATATGCCTAAGCCTTGGGACGAGGGAGTACAGTACATAGTAGTCATATACTGACTGTATGAGATAGTCTGACAGATCCAGATATGGATTCACATAAACACAGTGCCAGAATTAATGAAATCACATATATGTTTTTGAACATCTGATAAGCATGCATCACACCAAGCGGGTAATACTTAAATCTGTCTACACCATGGTAATAAGGGTATTAAGAACAAATACGTTTCTCTTTAAGCTGGGCCCTCCTAGCTGGTCGATGGCCTTGCGCTTGTTTTTTGGTGAGTAGTGGTACTCGCCGGATCCTGCGGCATGTGGGGGGTACCATCCTGTTTGTCGCACCTGGAGCACCGCACGTTCGCAGGTATGTACCACCATGCTACAGTAAATGAAGAAGAGATGGTGTCACAGAGGCTTCCACAAAAACATGATGTAGATAGAGACAACTTTTAGCACATGGATACATCCAGGTTGCAGCCAACTACTTTCAACATTGGAAAGAATGGAAGAACGCAATGAATATACTGCTACATTACCTTTTTAGGCAACTTTTAAGGGAACTGATGGGACCATCCCTCTCTGTAGTGGCCGTGCGCGCCACTGACCCATAGTTCTCCATACAGAATCTGACGCAAAATCCATTGCACATTACGAGTAGCAACTAAAGGTTATCGAAGTGAAGAACATCGAAATAGAACCAGACCAAATGCCCCAATCAGAACAGTGGTGACCATGTCCTGATCCGGAATCCATACGAAATCAGTACCACCTCCCCCCACCCCCACCCCATCCCCACCACCACCCAAATGACCCAATTGATTAGAGAAGAGGAAAAATATCCTGATTAGGTGATTTTGATGTTAGCAATAAGCAAGAACTCCACAATCAAAGCATACCGAATACTACTCCTCCTAGTACTAATAGTACCATCAATGGCCCAATCGGAAGCAAATTAAGTAAAGCCGGATTTCGAGGTGAGTAAATACACCCACCTATTTCAACAAGAACTCCCCAATCTGAGGTTGCACCAGTTCCAACAGTTGCTTTGCTGGATGTGAGATAGCTAGTGATGGTTTCTTGTCTTGTCGTCGGTAGAAAGGCTTGGGTAGGGGAGTAGTACTAGCAGTAGTAGGGCTAGGCAGTACACTTTTTTCTATAGTATTTTTAAGTGGCAGTGGCGGGAACATTTTGCTAGGAGAGAATCCCGAATTTTTGATCCCAGCTATTACGTGGTGGCCTACAACTGTTTCAAGCGGGACCCACGTCAGGGGTGAGTTAAAGCAGGTCCCACATCAAGTGGTGAGATAATTGACCGAGCCAACCTCCTCCTTCCCTTGGTACCAGTACTAGTTCTGGGTTCCTCTCCAAGGACATAGAAAATCGCCCCTCTTCGAATCAAATTGGTCCCAGCTTATTATCCTTCTGGTGATTCGTCTCACAGAGCAGTGGACAAGACGACGGTAATTGCACCATAGGGCACCAACGCTGGTGCCTCAAAAACAGTTTAGGAACCGATAAAATGATAAGCTTGGGTTTCAGACTAGAAACACACACAAACACACATATACTCCGTATATACTAATATACGGAATAGTTTCCAATTACAGTTCTGCTAACAAAGGCCTAGAAATCATAATAAGGTAGCTCCATATTACAGAACTACGACAGTATCAAACCAATCATGGGATAGCTGTACACCCCAAGAGTTTTGCAGCTAGGCTAGTGGTCATGAACGACACCAAAAGTACACCCCTGATGATCAGCAGCCCTGCATCAAATCTATCCAGACATAGTGTATCCGATCCAGAGCCTCAGGTACAGGCTCATCAATGAACAAGTCATCGTCATTAACATCAAAGTCCTCTTCGGTCGTCTGCTTCTGCGATTAGTAGATTAACAGATACGTTTATAGACAAACATCAAAGACACACAACCTGAACATTTGTCGTTCTACAGATATACCTTGTCATCTGGCATAGTGGTAGTACCAGAAATGAATCCTATTTCTTGCAGCTTGCGCTTTTTCTCTCCTCCCCTTCTCCAAGTTGATCTAGATGCTCAGGAGCTGCCTCTGTCAGTTGATCTAGTTGATCAACATCTGCTTCCCCTACTTGATCTTGATGATAAACATGTGCTTCCCCCGGTTCAGATGGAGGATCATATGGTTCACCATGAAATACCCATCTAACATATGTGTTAAGCATCCCAAATGTAAAAATATGGTCTTCCACTATACTTTGAGGCAGCACCCTACGATTCACACACAACCAGCAGGGGCAATGTACTTTTGAGTTATCACAATGAGCTCTAACAAATCCCATAAATCGTAGAACATCAAGGATACGTTTTGCGCTGCCTAATGGAGCAATCTCTATCCAAAATCTGCCCATATGTTTAATTATGACATACAAGGTTGGTTATTATTAAAAGAAAAGCATGAAACATATAGATGAAGTATAAAAACTATATATGCCTATGCGTTTCAGCAAACATATTGACAACAAAAATAGCCGAAGGTATTGAGGAACAAAGATCCAGTGCATAATAAACTATGACCATGCAGATTGAGGACAAATTAAACTAGGAGTATTTGAAAGGGCAATAAAAATGCCAACCAGATCGAGCTAGAGATAGAAGGACTAATATGGGATCGATGTGCCCACCGGTGCGTCTCAAAAAGACCGACGGGTAGGGAAAGCTTCTTCGTGCATGTTGGTGATGAGGAGCGGCCATAAGCGTGTCTTTTTTGTGGTCAAGGGGGTGAGGCCTAGGCGGCGGAGGGTGGAAGTTAATACACAGTGCGAAGGGGTGTGAACTGCGGATGGGGAACACTTTGGAAATTCTGACCTATCCTGCTTTGGGCACCACCATATACATGGCCCACCTGCCAGTCACCATAGATCAAAATTGATCCAAAACTTGTCAATATACAAGTTTATGTTTTACCATGGAAACTAATGCACATAGCATTGCACTTTGTGAATGAATGGCTTTATGTCAAAAAGTTATTTAATTTTAGCATCTTCAGCCAGGAAGCTTGGAAACTCATGAAAGTAGGGCATTATCCATCAAATCTGGAACCTCCTGTGTAAACAATTGCTTGAAATGCCAAGATGCACTGATCTACCAAAAATGGCCAGGTTTGTAAGCTTGGTTGGCGAAGATACTTCAATGTACGGAGTAGTACAAAAGATGAAAAAGGTACAGAAACTATGGTTGTGACCTTGCTCCTCTTGTTTGAAAGCCTTGAATTAATGTTCATTAATTTCGGAAGATGTCTATAAACTCATTAAATGCTGGAAACCATACAGGCATGTGGGTCTATCTGACGGGGACAGCATCCCAAGTGGGAGTAGCGTACCTTAGAAGCTTCAACTTCAAAATTTCGGCAGAGCGCCGAAATATCCCGCCCACCCATTCCAACATCCCGCCCATCCATTCAAACATCCAACCCCAAAAAAAACATCCAGCCCCAAAAATTATTTTATTGCACAAATTTAGCCTGGAAGCTTGAAAGGGCGTTATACATTGTGTGAAAAAAGGGGGCGGTGGCATTTTGAGCCATCATCTTTGTAGTTGCTTCACAACAAAACACATTGTTGTTACTTGGAAATTCGAAAACAAACTTCAAATTTGGAAGCAGACATATTGGTTGATTTGCAAAGATGCACCGATCTACCAAATACGGACACGTCATCATAAACTATTTCCATGACCTTAGTCACCTTTTTTTTGGACGATGGTCATCTTCTTACAAGCCTTAAATTGTTTGAAAATTTCAGCAAATGCCTAGAAACTCGTTTAAATGCTAGGAAGCAACTCTCGCTGGCGTGTAGGCCTAGACGGTGACAACGCGTCTGAGAGGTCCCACGCCGGAGTAGCGTATGCTAAAAGCTTTGACCTCAAAATTTGGTACGGCGCCCAAACATGGCACCCATCCATTAAAATATCCCACGCATTCATTCAAACATGCTTCACCTCTTTCTAGAATGCAAGATTCTTCTTCTATCCCTGCTCCGGAAACAAGAATCTGAGGGAGCACTGTAATAACAGAGGGATATAGGTGGTAAATTTGCGTTCTCCCAAGTGCATCACCCCATCCACGTTTCCCAGCCCTTCTTCAATATTTACCTGCCCGCCCACTCCGGCCTACACCGACTTTTTGGACCCACTATGCAAGTGACCCACATGTCAGTGAGCCAGAATTACGGGAAGTAGAGATTCCCATCGCTTATTGTTTGAAATTTGAATATTTTTTGCTAAACCGAGATAAAATTGTTAAAATCATCCAACCTGGCTGATACTATCATTCCACTATGTTAGAGTAAAAGCTAAAAAAAAGCCAAAAACACGTTCGTAGCTTTCTAAGCCAAAAATCAAAAGCCAGAATTCGAGCCCAACCAAACAGCCCAATCAATTTTATTTAACAAAAAATATGACCAAGCAGGATATCATCGACTTGTAAATCAATTTTCGAGATACTTTCATTAAATTGCGGTAACACCATTCTGTTCCATGAATATATATAACCATAAAGTTTGAAAATATTATTGAGAATTCACGGAATCCTAAACCATAAAATCTAAACCCCTAAACCCTGACCAAGCAGGTATCGTGCAACTTTAGATCAAATTGAGATACTTTCGTTAAATCAGGTAACCCCATTCTATTAGACGAATATAAGCATAAATCCTAAGCATTACCAAAAATTCTCTGAACCCTAAACCGGAAACAACCCATAAAACTAAACTGGAAAACCCTAAACCCTCGACCCATAAACCCTAATCAAGCAGGTATCTTGCACTTATATATCAAAATTTCAGATACTTTCATTAAATTGTGGTAATGCCATTCTATTCCACGAATATAAGCATAAAGCTTGAACATTATTTAAAATTCCCAAAACCCTGAAATCTAAACACTAAACCCTAAATCCTTACCAAACACGTAGCATGCACTTATCAATCAAAATTGATATATTTTCATTAAATTGGTAACTCCATTCTATTCGATGAATATAAGCATAAATCTTGAGCATTATCGAAAATACCCTAAACCCTAAACAACCCCTAATAAAACCTAAACCTAAAACCCCAACCCTCAACCCATATACCCTAACAGATCACGTATCATGCACTTATAGATAAAATTTGGAGATACTTTCAATGAGTTAGGTAATGCCATATATATTCTATTCAATGAATATAAGCATAAATCTTGAGTATTATTGAAAATTCGATAAAACCCCTAAACCCTATTCAGTCCATAAAACCTAAATCGTAAAACCCTAAAACCCTAAACCCTCGACCCATATAAAAACCCTAACCAAGCAGGTATCGTGGACTTATAGATCAAAATCTAAGATTCGATATTTCATTAATTGCAGTATCGCCATTCTATTCCACGAATATAACAATAAAGTTTGAACATTATTGAAAATTCCCGAAAACTGGAACCTATAAAACCCAAATCCTAAACCCCTAAACCCTATAACCCTAAAGCCTCACCAAGCACATAACATGCACTTATAGATCAGAATTTAAGATAATTTCGTTAAATTGGGTAACGCCATTCTATTTGACGAATATAAGCATAAATCCTGAGTAATATAAAAATTTCCCTAAACCGTAAACAACCCCTAAAACTTAAACCCTGAACCCTAAAGCCCTAACCCCTCAGCCATAAACCCTAACCAAGCATGTGTCATGCACACATTGATCAAAATTTGAGATACTTTCATTAAATCAGCTAACACCCATTATGTTCTACGAGTATAAGCATAAATCTTGAGCATTATTGAAAATTCGCTAAACCCTAAACCCTAAACAACCCATAAATTAAATCGTAAAAACCTATAACCCTAAACCCTTGACCCATAAACCCTAACTAAAGCAGGTATTGTGCACTTATACATCAAAATTTGACATACTTTCAATAAATTGATGTAATGCCATTCTATTCAACGAATATAAGCATAAAGCAACTTGAACATTATAAAAAATTCCTAAAACCCAAAACCCAGAACCCCTAAAACCCTACACCCTAAACCCTTACCAAGCACGTAGCATGCATGTAACATCCCAAAACTTAATCCAAGCTTATCAAGATCCAAATCATCAAAATTAGGGTTAACAAAAACTTTTCCAAATTAAAAATGAAAGCATTCATATGTATGTGCATTTAATTTAGGAATTGATTTGAATTGCCATGGTTCCGTGATCCTTTGCTTGTAAAATGTTTCTTAGGTGAAATAAACATCATCTAAGTCATTCCCAAACTTTTCACAAAGAAAAATAACTCAAAATGAATATTTGAAGTGAATGGTCATTTTGGCCAAATTAACTCTCATGCCTACTTTGGCTATTCCTAGTTTTCAAAACTTAACAGAAACATGTGTGGATCTTTACACCCCTTGTTAGTACACATAATGAGGTACCAAGGCCCACTTTGTGATCTGCAAAAATCATTCAAATGCTAATTTTAAATGACAGTTCAAAATTAGATCTATTTCATATGGGAAGATCCCACTATTTCAAAAACCACTCAAACAAGCTCAATTTTCAAAACCCAAGCACCCACAGAGTCTCAAGCTTATATCTAGCAAACCCACCAAAAATATTTTCAAAATTCAAAAGTTTATTTCATGCGGCCATTTCATCAAACACTTGGCAGGCATGATTTACACCCTAATCCTAGCTCACTGTTTTGAACAGGGTTTTTCCCTCATTTGATCCCCACTTAATCTCTCTATCCCCTCTTGATCTAACCAGGCCCTTAGCACCCATTCCCTACCCCCTAGGAGCCATGCCATGCCAACCCGAGCACCTAGTCGCCGGCCAAACCTTGCCCCGCTGCAGCAGACCACTTTCCTCTCTCTCGCCATGTCTACACGCTAGCCCGTGGTCCACCGCCACCGTCCAACCAGCCCCAGACCAGAGACAGAGACCAGAACCGCCGGAACCGCCATGCGCGGAAGCTGGTCGACCATGCCGAGCACGCCCAATGCGCCGCGCCCGACCCGCATGCGCAGACCGCCCCTCGACCGCAGCCTGCGCCACCGCTTCGCCATGACCCAGGGAACACCCAGACACCCCCGTTGGCCTCCCAACGCGCCACAGCCACCGCTCGCCGTCGAACCCGCAACCTCTGCCGCCCAAAGCGCGTGACGCTCCCGACTAGCACAGAGCTCGCCTTGCTGCGCCTTTAAGCCTCAGAGCACCGCCAGGAGACAGGCCACCGTCCCCTACCTCGAGCCACGCCACTAGCCCCCTGTGTCGCCCTCGCTGGAGTCGCCTGCCCACACCGCTTGGTCTCACCGTCAAGCCTATATAAGACGGCCTCGCCAGCACGAAATCCTCACACTCCCACACTTCTCACATCTCACTGATACTTTTCCCTCTCTCGCCGGAGCCAATCGAGCAGTAGCTCGCCGGAATTGCACTGGAGGAGCCCGCTACAGAGGAGGAGAAGCCTCGTCGATTGCGACCACCCTCGGAGCTACCTCCACCGTCCCTAACCTCGCCATCGACCACCAGTTCTTTCGACCGCCTCGCCATCGTCTCTGGAGCCCTGGTATGTCCCCGGTAGACCCCCACCGAGCCGCTAGGGTTCGAGCTCGCCGGAGACCTGTTAGTCGTTGACGACGATCCCCAGCCGTAGATCCCAGTTCTAATCCTACGATCCACAGGGTGCGTACCGTTTCGCGTGTTAAGAGCCACTGACATGTAGGACCCCCCTGTCAGCTGAGCCCCGCGCCGTGGAGCGCCACTGTGCCGGCCCATGTTCGTTCCCGCGCTAGCCCAGCCGTTCAAAATTGGATTTTTCTTTTTAATTTAAATCTTAGTTCTGTCTCTGAGTTTAAAAATCAATTCAGAGAGTTTGACAAATCCAATTTGCATGAAACCAATTTTGATAGAAAGGTATTGAAGTAATCTATCCAAGCCCGTTGGATTTAATTCAATTAGAGTTATAGATCTCTCCTAATAAAAATAACAAAACAGAAGCTTTTGCAACTTACAACATTTTTATAAAATCAACCAAGATAGATTTTGATTTCATTCCAACTCTCAAAAATCACATTTCACCGTACCTATCTGAATAAGTAATAATAGTAAGGTTTACATGCACTGACTTTGGACTAGTACCAAAATAATGCTATATAGGCATTTCTAGTCACTTTAAATCATTAAATATTGAACTTAAACCAAAGTAATTATGATCCAACCTTTAAATCTCATTCCCACATGTTAGAATATGTGGTGATGACATGTGTCCACATGATCCCATATTTAAGTGGTGAATATTAAAGCTTAGTTAATTTTTCAATGAGTAGAAATTACTTTTCTAAAATAAAAAGAATGAAACTAGTGAATTAAACTTGTGATGCTTGTGATGATAATAAATCATCAACTATGTGTCTTAGAATGCTAATTAGACTAGTTAAGTATAGTTTGGTGATTGTGTACTCCGTATGTATTTATAGACGATAGTACCGACCAAGTCTACGAGGAGGAGGAGTTCTACCAAGAAGAAAACTTCAACCACTGCACCAACCAAGGCAAGCTATTATTGGCAAGCTAACCCTTGCAAAACTTATTATAGCAAGCCACCATTAGCAATGCAAGATAACACTTGCAAGTATAATGCTTAACAAGCTAGGATTAAACTAGATGGGTTAGCAAAGATGCTTTAGGCATTGCTTGAGTTATACCACCTTGACTAATATTTCATCCAAGTCTTATTTTCAAGCTTTACTTCCTTTACTTTACCCAAAGCTCTTTACTTTGTGTGAAGGTAGCATAAAAAGTATAAAACTTTACCTATTTAGAACCCTTTAGATGTCATTCGATGGCATGAGATTGAACCCATCACTTCCACCTTAGTGAACACTCTTAACTTAGTAGTTTAGAGTAGATCAAAAACTTGAGTCACTTTAGATGGGAGCACTTGGTGAAAATGAATTATGAAAACCTTGGAATGATGAGTCATTCTATTGAGATGTTTTGACATGTGTTGAGAAACACAAATGTTTTATGATGATGAAGATGTTGAGGCATGAGCCTTAACCCTTTTATAATACTAATGGTTGGATTCGGATGCGATACCATTCCAAATTTACTGTACAACCACACTACCTGAATTGGGTAAGGCTTAGCTGGAAATTTATATGCATTAGTATTAGTTCCCTCGCGGGAGAGGTTTGAGCTGAGGCTACCTCTCAATGTTGTCCACCTATGCAGTGCCCAAGATGACAGATGGTCATGGTTGGGAGGCCATGCTCATAGGAGAGGTGCTTATACTAGGGTGTGTAAAGGGAAAGTTATGTTTGATTATCTGCATACTAAGTATGATGATTCAGGGTTATCCCTGACAGATGTATCGAATCTTGTGGTGAAAGTGTACCAGCTCTGCAGAGTGTCAAACTATTCGAATAGCCGTGTCCGCGGTTATGGACAGTTGGAATGGCCATACTGTTTCGTTGTCAGATGTTTTCCAAATAACTTGAAATGAATGATGAATCTTGACTTGACCACAACAGGGTTGTGTTTATGATACTATCTTCCCAACTTAAGTGATTCTAGAATTTTATTTTATCTTTCTTTGCTTCAGAACTCAGCTTAGGTATCAAACTTAACCTTGTAGTTAAACATAGATGTAGCACTTTGACTTAGAACTATATTACCTGTTAGTGGTAGTTTGCGAGTACTCATGGCTTTTGTCCCTGGCTATTCTCATGGCCAAACTATGAAGGAGACTATAAAGATGATGGCCAGCAGGACGGCTATGATAACTAGGATTATCTGCCTTCGTCAGCATTGCCTGTGCCCCTGAAGATGGACTCCACCGCTATGCTTATCTTTTATTTCCGCTGCTTGTTGTATTAAAGACTGGATCATGAGATCCTTATTTGTGTAAGACCTTATGTATGGTTTGTAATGGATGATGTACTATGATATCCAATCCGTTATGTCTTGCAAAAATGGTAATCCTGGGATTGCGAGGTATGGCATAACGGGCATCTGGGATTAAAAACCCGGGTGTTGACAAGTTGGTATTAGAGCCATCCTGACGATAGGAGACCCTAGTTAGAATGGACATCCAAACTAAAACTTAGTTTCAAAACCAAAGTGAGTATTTGAAAAACTATTTCCTCTCTTATCCTTGTGAACTCATTCTTTCTCAAAAATTCATGTTCCTCAAAATTCTTACATTACTACTTAAAACTTGACACACTTGATCACTTCACTAATTTCCTCATCCTTAATTCTTGTAGATGGAGACTCAGTTCAGCAAGTTCTACCAGTTGGGAAACGGAGGTCAGCTGATCTTCGAGAGCGATCTGGATTCATTGTCAGAGTTACTGGGACACCTGCATCCGGAGTTTCTTGGAGCTCAACTTCCAGGACCCCCAGGAGGAGACCTAAAGTGGCTAGTTACCGCAGATCTTAGAGGAAGCATCGAAGCACCAACTTCCGGGAGAATTCAGTTCTCCGTGAGAGAGAACAACTGGCTAGATGGATTAGCCAGGGCAATGCATGAAGCTCTCGCCACTCTATGTGCCCTCAGCGTCAACAAGATCCAAGGAACCCGTTTTGCCCACTATGCAAGACATGACTTCATGGGAATGCCGATGGAGATGCCAAGTCACCCAGAGTTGAGGCATCAAGTGGAGAATCTTGACTTCTTGCTGCACGACAGACAGCAGGAACTGGACAATGCCCGAGAGTTAGCGAACCAGAACCGTTCCATTGCCGACCAGAAGGCCTAGACTTTCGCACTGCTCGTCCAGGATCGCCAGTCTCTTCGCCGCCAGCACGCAAAGAAGGATCGCACCATCGCCCGTCTTCACAAGAAGGTGGCCGACCTCGAGAAGACCGTCAAGGAGCAGGAAGCTCAGCTTGCAGCCAAGGAAGAGGAAGATGAGGGTGAAGACATCCAGGGAGACATGAATTCTTACCTCAGCAACGATGATGACTTTCGGGAGGAGGATGTTGTGGACTTCTACACTGATGATGAGGACTCCGACTTCATCGACGATGAGTAGATGCACTAGAGCACTGTCGTAGCATGAGTTGTATCGGTCCCACTGTATCGTAGCTTACAGAATGGTTCTTCAAACCATCTGCTTTCCTTTGATTGTTGTGGTGTGTGTTGTATCGTGTGCTTGCTTGCATGAATGAAAATGAAGTTAGATGAAAAACCTGAGTCTAACTCAAAGTTTTACCTTTGAAAACCCCAAAACCATGAACCTTAGAATTTCCCTCTTACCCCTATATCTATCTCAATCTTCAGATGACTCGTGGAAACCAAGGAGGGAGCAGCTCGTCGCAAGACCCAATGCTGCAGATCTTGCAGAATCTCATCGCAGACCGTGAAGCAAGCAGGGCAGAGCGCCAAGCCAACCTAGCAACATTGCAGCAGATCGCCCATATGGCTCTCAACAACCAAGGGCATGGAAATCAGGATCACCATGGATCCAAACTCAAAATAATTCAGAATACCAATCCCCCAATCTTCAACCAATCTGAAAACCCATTAGATGCCGACGACTGGTTACAGACAATGGAAAACAACCTCGAAGTTGCCGGAGTTGATGAAAATGAGAAAGTTCTCTTCGCCACCCACTATCTGGTGGGAGATGCAAGAGCTTGGTGGAATAGTATCCGCAATATGAACCATGGTCAAGTGATGACATGGAAAGCATGCAAAGTCAAGTTCAGCCGCACTCACGTGCCGCAAGGTCTAGTCAACATGATGAGAGATGAATTCCGCGAACTAAAGCAAGGAAGAATGACTGTGGTGGAGTACCATGATAGATTCCTGTCACTTGCCAAATATGCACCTGATGAAATCAACACGGAGGCCAAGAAGAAGGAGAGATTCTTGAACGGACTGCATGATGAGATGCAGACTGTCCTCGTCAACATCCATTTTCAGGATCTCGAAGAACTAGTCGGCTCTGCCATTCAGATGGAAGGGAAGATTAACCAGGCAAACGATAACCGCAAACGTCACATGATGCAGCACTCTGGATCCAACAGTCACCAGAAGTACCGTCCCAACCCCTCATTGGGATATGCACCAAGGAACAACCGACCCCCAACGTCTCGCCCAAGCTACCCCAACCGTAGCAGAGGCAATGTGAAGTCCGGAGGAAACAATCACAACCCCGGCAATGCCAACAATTTCAACCGTGCACCTCCCAAGAACACCACCACCACCAACAACAACAACACTGCACCCAGAACTGGCAGCAATGCTGTACCTGTCGCAGTCAAGGACAAGTCCTAGATCACTTGTTTCGAGTGTGGAGTGAAGGGTCACTACTCCAATGAGTGTCCCAAGAAGACTGCCGCCAATGCCAATGTGAATGTCCCAGCTCAGCAGCAGCGCCGTGTTCAACTAGGAAGAAGATTTGCCCCAGGGAACCCTCACAACCGCAACGGTCGTCTCTTCCACATGAACGCATAAGAAGCCCAGGAAGCGCCAGATGTAGTGCTGGGTATGTTTTCTGTGAACTCATTTTTAGCAAGAGTATAGTTTGATTCGGGAGCATCGCATTCATTTGTCACCAAAGAATTTGCATGCACTAGTAAGATTCACCCAACCAACTTGAAGCATGTCATGATAGTTCAAATCCCCGGTTCAACTACAAAAGCTAGAAAAATTTGCAAAGCTGTGCCTATCAGAATACATGGGATAGATTTTTATGCCAACCTAATTGTACTTGGAACCAAAGGATTGGAAGTAGTACTAGGTATGGACTGGATGTCAAGGCATAAAGGACCGATAGACTGTGCTAAGAAAGCCATCACCATGACCAGTAGTTCTGGAGTAACAGTAGAGCATATCTCTGAAACCTTACCCCATAAATTCAAGTGCAACAAGAGTGTAGCCCTGCCCACCATAGACCAAGTTAGAGTAGTCTATGAATACCCCGACGTATTCCCAGATGAATTGCCAGGTATGCCCCTGGATAGGGATATTGAGTTCATTATCGAACTAATTCCCAGAACCGGACCCATAGCCTAGAGACCCTATAGCATGAACCCCTCAGAGTTAGTGGAACTGAAGAAGCAGTTGGATGCCATGTTAGAGAAGGGCTTGATTCAACCAAGCACATCGCCATGGAGATCGCCAGTGCTATTCGTTGACAAGAAAGATGGAGGCAATCGTGTGTGTACAGATTACAGAAAGTTGAATGACGTCACCATCAAGAACAAGTACCCCTTGCCAAATATAGAGGATATATTTGATCAGTTGACTGGAGCCCAGGTATTCTCAAAGATTGATCTTAGGACTGGTTATCACCAACTTAAGATTCGTGCAATGGATATTCCGAAGACCGCCTTTACTACTCGCTATGGTTTATACGAGTATACGGTTATGTCTTTTGGATTAACCAATGCCCCTGCTTATTTCATGAATCTCATGAATAAGATCTTTATGAATTTCCTAGATAAGTTTGTAGTTGTTTTTATCGACGACATCCTTATCTACTCCAAGTCAGAAGAAGAGCATGAGCAACATCTGAGAGTTTTCCTAGAAACCCTAAGAGAGCATCAGTTATATGCCAAGTTCAGCAAGTGTGAGTTTTTGCTGAAAGAAATAGGATTCCTAGGACATATTGTGTCTGCCGGAGGAGTCTCTATTGATCCCGCCAAGATCAAAGATGTCAAAGAATGGGAAGCCCCAACCACTCAAACCCAAGTCCGTGCATTTCTCGGATTAGCGGGATACTACCGCAAGTTCGTAGAAGGATTCTCGAGTATCGCCCGACCCATGACCCAATTATTGAAGAAGGACAAGAAGTTTGAATGGACAGACAAATGTGAAGCCAGTTTCCAAGAGCTGAAGAAGAGATTGATATCAGCCCCAATTTTGGTCATGCCAGACATCAAGAAGCCGTTTGATGTGTATTGTGACGCATCTAAGATTGGTCTAGGATGTGTATTGATGCAAGAAGGCAAAGTCATCGTGTATCTGTCTCGACAGCTGAAGCAGCATGAGCAGAACTATCTGACCCATGATCTTGACCTAGCCGCTGTGGTTCTAGAATTGAAGACATGGCGTCATTATCTGTTGGGTAATCGCTGTGAGATTTACTCAGATCACAAGAGCTTAAAATATATCTTCACTCAGAAGGAGCTGAATATGAGATAGCGGAGATGGATAGAGTTAATCAAGGATTATGACCTTGACATTCACTATCACCCTGACAAAGCCAATGTGGTAGCGGATGCCCTTAGTAGATTGCTGTGTAGGCTAAATACCATGATCAAGGAGAAGCAACCAAGTTTGTATGAAGAGTTGGAGCAATTCAGGACTGAATTAGTTAGCAAAGGAT
The DNA here is from genome assembly GCA_916181665.1 of Avena sativa. NCBI lineage: Eukaryota > Viridiplantae > Streptophyta > Magnoliopsida > Poales > Poaceae > Avena > Avena sativa. The sequence continues at coordinate 121,501,520 of OV702291.1, read as the reverse complement.
TCCTAGCTAGCATTGAACTTCAACCCACTTTTATTAGCCAAATCAAGGAAGCCCAGAAGGGGAATGCAAGTATCGACGGAATCAAACGTCGTATTGGTACAGGAAAGGTACCTGGATTCACTGAAGACGAAGAAGGAGTACTGTGGTACAAAGGACGTATCTGTGTGCTAGTAGATTTGGATCTGAAGGAAGTTATCATGAAGGAAGCTCATGACACTCTTTATTCTATCCACCCTGGAGGAACAAAGATGTATCAGGATTTGAAAGAGCAATTTTGGTGGCACAAGATGAAGAGAGAAATCGGAAGCTACATCGCCAAGTGTGACATCTGTCAAAGAGTCAAAGAAGAACATTAGAGACCTGCAGGACTGTTGCAACCATTGTAGATTCCGGAATGGAAATGGGATTCCGTCGGAATGGACTTTATCACCGGTTTACCTACTTCCAGTAGGGGAAATGACTCAATCTGGGTCATAGTTGATAGACTGTCCAAGGTAGCTCACTTCATACCTGTCAAGACTACCTACCAGAGTGCAAAGCTAGCAGAACTGTATATTTCTAGGATTGTTAGTCTGCATGGAACCCCCAAGACCATCATATCAGATCGAGGAACCCAGTTTACCTCGAGATTTTGGCAGAAAGTTCAGGAAGGATTGGGAACCAAGTTGAATTTTAGCACCGCGTATCACCCGCAAACAGATGGACAGACTGAGAGAGTCAACCAGATCCTAGAGGATATGATTAGAGCTTGTGTGTTGGAATACGGATCAAAATGGGAAGACTGCCTGCCTTTCGCAGAGTTCTCATATAACAATAGTTATCAAGCTAGTTTGCAGATGGCACCATTTGAATTCCTATACGGAAGAAAGTGTCGTACCCCTTTAAATTGGTCACAACTAGGAGAGAGTCAGATCTTTGGACCCGACATTCTCCGGGAAGCAGAAGAGAAGGTTCACAAAGTCCGTGAGCACCTCAATACCGCCCAATCCAGACAGAAGAGTTATGCTGACAAGAGAAGGAGAGACCTGACTTTCAATGTCAGAGATTTTGTATATCTCAAAGTTTCACCATTGAAGGGAACTAAACGCTTTAGTCTGAAGGGAAAGTTAGCCCCCAGATATGTTGGACCTTTCAAGATTTTGAACCATCGAGGAGAGTATCGTGTCACTTTAACTACCTGAAGAGATGTCAGCCATCCATAATGTGTTCCATATCTCGTTACTTCGCAAATGCTTGGAAGTGCCTGTGAAGACTGAAGTTTTCAAGAACATCAATCACAGAGCCGTAGAAATCAGCAATGACCTGACCTACCGGGAAGTGCCCATCCGTATCTTATAAGAAGCCTACAGAACCACAAGAACCGGAAGCATCAAGTTTCTCAAGATTGAGTGGAGCAACCATACAGAGGAGGAAGCCACTTGGGAGCGCGAAGATTACATTAGGACAGAGTTCCCAAATATCTTTAGTTCCTAGTTTTCTTTATAAATCTCGGGACGATATTTTGTTTAATGGGGGAAGGTTTGTAACATCCCAAAACTTAATCCAAGCTTATCAAGCTCAAAATCATCAAAATTAGGGTTAACAAAAACTTCTCCAAATTAAAAATGAAAGCATTCATGTGTATGTGCATTTAATTTTGGAATTGATTTGAATTACCATGGTTCTGTGATCCTTTGCTTGTAAAATGTTTCTTAGGTGAAATAAACATCATCTAAGTCATTCCCAAACTTTTCACAAAGAAAAATAACTCAAAATGAATATTTGAAGTGAATGGTCATTTTGGCCAAATTAACTCTCATGCCTACTTTGGATATTCCTAGTTTTCAAAACTTAACAGAAACATGTGTGGATCTTTACACCCCTTGTTAGTACACATAATGAGGTACCAAGGTCCACTTTGTGATCTGCAAAAATCTTTCAAATGGTAATTTTAAATGACAGTTCAAAATTAGATCTATTTCATATGGGAAGATCCCACTATTTAAAAAACCACTCAAACAAGCTCAATTTTCAAAACCCAAGCACCCACAGAGTCTCAAGCTTATATCTAGCAAACCCACCAAAAATCTTTTCGAAATTCAAAAGTTTATTTCATGTGGCCATTTCATCAAACACTTGGCAGGCATGATTTACACCCTAATCCTAGCTCACTGTGTTGAACAGGGTTTTGCCCCCATTTGATCCCCACTTAATCCCTCTATCCCCTCTTGATTTAACCAGGCCCTTAGAACCCATTCCCTACCCCCTAGCAGCCATGCCATGCCAACCCGAGCACCTAGTCGCCGGCCAAACCTTGCCCCGCTGCAGCAGACCACTTCCCTCTCTCTCGCCATGTCTACACGCTAGCCCGTGGTCCACCGCCACCATCCAACCAGCCCCAGCCCAGAGACAGAGACCAGAACCGCCGTGCGCGGAAGCTGGTCGACCATGCCGAGCACGCCCAGTGCGCCCCGACCGATCCGCGTGCACAAATCGCCCCTCGACCGCAGCCCGTGCCCACCGCTTCGCCATGACCCAGGGAACACCCCAGACACCCCCGTTGGCTGCCCAACGCGCCACAGCCGCCGCTCGCCGTCGAACCCGCAACCTCTGCCGCCTAGAGCGCGTGACGCTCCCGACCAGCACAAAGCTCGCCTTGCCGCACCTTTAAGCCTCAGAGCACGCCAGGAGACAGGCCACCGTCCCCTACCTCGAGCCACGCTGCTAGCCCCCTGTGCCGCCCTCGCCGGAGTCGCCTGCCCACACCGCTCGGTCTCACCGTCGAGCCTATATAAGCCGGCCTCCCCAGCACGAAATCCTCACACTCCCACACTTCTCACATCTCACTGATGCTTTCCCCTCTCTCACCGGAGCCAATCGAGCAGCATCTCGCTGGAATTGCACTGGAGGAGCCCGCTGCAGAGGAGGAGAAGCCCCGTCGATTGCGACCACCCCCGGAGCTACCTCCACCGTCCCTGACCTCGCCATCGACCACCAGTTCTTTTGCCCGCCTCGCCGTCGTCTCTGGAGCCCTGGTACGTCCCCGGTAGACCCCCACCGAGCCGCTAGGGTCCGAGCTCGCCGGAGACCTGTTCGTCGTCGACGACGATCCCCAATCGTAGATCCCAGTTCTAATCCTACGATCCATAGCGTGCGTACTGTTTCGCGTGTTAAGAGCCACTGACAAGTAGGACCCCCCTGTCAGCTGAGCGCCGCGCCGTGGAGCGCCACTGTGCCGGCCCATGTTCGTTCCCGCGCTAGCCCAGCCGTTCAAAATTGGATTTTTCTTTTTAGTTTAAATCTTAGTTCTGTCTCTGAGTTTAAAAATCAATTCAGAGAGTTTGACAAATCCAATTTGCATGAAACCAATTTTGCTAGAAAGGTATTGAAGTAATGTATCCAAGCCCGTTGGATTTAGTTCAATTAGAGTTATAGATCTCTCCTAATAAAAATAACAAAACATAAGCTTTTGCAACTTACAACATTTTTATAAAATCAACCAAGATAGATTTTGAGTTGATTCCAACTCTCAAAAATCACATTTCACCATACCTATCTGAATATGTAATAATAGTAAGGTTTACATGCACTGACTTTGGACTAGTACCAAAATAATGCTATATAGGCATTTCTAGTCACTTTAAATCATTAAATATTGAACTTAAAACAAAGTAATTATGATCCAACCTTTAAATCTCATTCCCACATGTTAGAATATGTGGTGATGACATGTTTCCACATGATCCCATATTTAAGTGGTGAATATTAAAGCTTAGTTAATTTTTCAATGAGTAGAAATTACTTTTCTAAAATAAAAAGAATGAAACTAGTGAATTAAACTTGTGATGCTTGTGATGATAATAGATCATGAACTATGTGTCTTAGAATGCCAATTAGACTAGTTACGTATGGTTTGGTGATTGTGTACTCCGTATGTATTTATAGACGATAGTACCGACCAAGTCTACGAGGAGGAGGAGTTCTACCAAGAAGAAGAAAACTTCAACCACTACACCAACCAAGGCAAGCTATTATTGGCAAGCTAACCCTTGCAAAACTTATTGTTGCAAGCCACCATTAGCAATGCAAGCTAACACTTGCAAGTATAATGCTTAGCAAGCTAGGATTAAACTAGATGGGTTAGCAAAGATGCTTTAGGCATTGCTTGAGTTATACCACCTTGACTAATCTTTCATCCAAGTCTTATTTTCAAGCTTTACTTCCTTTACTTTACCCAAAGCTATTTATTTTGTGTGAAGGTAGCATAAAAAGTATAAAACTTAACCTATTTAGAACCCTTTAGATGTCATTCGATGGCATGAGATTGAACCCATCACTTCCACCTTAGTGAACACTCTTAACTTAGTAGTTTAGAGTAGATCAAAAACTTGAGTCACTTTAGATGGGAGCACTTGGTGAAAATGAATTATGAAAACCTTGGAATCATGAGTCATTATATTGAGATGTTTTGACATGTGTTGAGAAACACAAATGGTTTATGATGATGAAGATGTTGAGGCATGAGCCTTAACCCTTTTATTAAACTGATGGTTGGATTCGAATGCGATACCATTCCAAATTTACCGTACAACCACACTACGAAAATTGGGTAAGGCTTAGCTGGAAATTTATATGCATTAGTATTAGTTCCCTCGCGGGAGAGGTTTGAGCTGAGGCTACCTCTCAATGTTGTCCACCTATGCAGTGCCCAAGATGACAGATGGTCATGGTTGGGAGGCCATGCTCATAGGAGAGGTGCTTATACTAGGATGTGTAAAGGGAAAGTTATGTTTGATTATCTGCATACTAAGTATGATGATTCAGGGTTATCCATGACAGATGTATCGAATCTTGTGGTGAAAGTGTACCACCTCTATAGAGTGTCAAACTATTCGAGTAGCCGCGTCCGCGGTTATGGACAGTTGGAATGGCCATACTGTTTCGTTGTCAGATGTTTTCCAAATAACTTGAAATGAATGATGAATCTTGACTTGACCACAACAGGGTTGTGTTTATGATACTAGCTTCCCAACTTAAGTGATTCTGGAATTTTATTTTATCTTTCTTTGCTTCAGAACTCAGCTTAGGTATCAAACTTAACCTTGTAGTTAAACATAGATGTAGCACTTTGACTTAGAACTATATTACCTGTTAGTGGTAGTTTGCGAGTACTTAAAGAGTACTCATGGCTTTTGTCCCTGGCTATTCTCATGGCCAAACTATGAAGGAGACTATAAAGATGATGGCCAGCAGGACGACTATGATAACTAGGACTATCTGCCTTCGTCAGCATTGCCTGTGCCCCTGAAGATGGACCCCACCGCTACACTTATCTTTTATTTCCACTGCTTGTTGTATTAAAGACTGGATCATGAGATCCTTATTTGTGTAAGACCTTATGTATGGTTTGTAATGGATGATGTACTGTGATATCCAATCCGTTATGTCTCGCAAAAATGGTAATCCTGGGATTGCGAGGTATGGCATAACGGGCATCTGGGATTAAAAACCCGGGTGTTGACAAGTTGGTATTAGAGCCATCCTGACGATAGGAGACCCTAGTTAGAATGGACATCCAAACTAAAACTTAGTTTCAAAACCAAAGTGAGTATTTGAAAAACTATTTCCTCTCTTATCCTTGTGAACTCATTCTTTCTCAAAAATTCATGTTCCTCAAAATTCTTACATACTACTTAAAACTTGACACACTTGATCACTTCACTAATTTCCTCATCCTTAATTCTTGTAGATGGAGACTCAGTTCAGCAAGTTCTACCAGTTGGGAAACGGAGGTCAGCTGATCTTCGAGAGCGATCTGGATTCATTGTCGGAGTTACTGGGACGCCCGCATCCGGAGTTTCTTGGAGCTCAACTTCCAGGACCCCCAGGAGGAGACCTACATTGGCTAGTTACCGCAGATCTTAGAGGAAGCATCGAAGCACCAACTTCCGGGAGAATTCAGTTCTCCGTGAGAGAGAACAACTGGCTAGATGGATTAGCCAGGGCAATGCATGAAGCTCTCGCCACTCTATGTGCCCTCAGCGTCAACAAGATCCAAGGAACCCGTTTTGCCCACTATGCAAGACATGACTTCATGGGAAGCCGATGGAGATGCCAAGTCACCCAGAGTTGAGGCATCAAGTGGAGAATCTTGACTTCTTGCTGCATGACAGACAACAGGAACTGGACAATGCCCGAGAGTTAGCCAACCAGAACCGTGCCATTGCCGACCAGAAGGCCTAGACTTTCACACTGCTCGTCCAGGATCGCCAGTCTCTTTGCCGCCAGCACACAAAGAAGGATCGCACCATCGCCCGTCTTTGCAAGAAGGTGGCCGACCTCGAGAAGACCGTCAAGGAGCAGGAAGCTCAACTTGCAGCCAAGGAAGAAGAAGATGAGGGTGAAGACATCCAGGGAGACATGGATTCTTACCTCAGCAACGATGATGACTTTCGGTAGGAGGATGTTGTGGACTTCTACACTGATGATGAGGACTCCGACTTCATCGACGATGAGTAGATTCACTAGAGCACTGTCGTAGCATGAGTTGTATCGGTCCCACTGTATCGTAGCTTACAGAATGGTTCTTCAAACCATCTGCTTTCCTTTGATTGTTGTGGTGTGTGTTGTATCGTGTGATTGCTTGCATGAATGAAAATGAAGTTAGATGAAAAACCTGAGTCTAACTCAAAGTTTTAGCTTTGAAAACCTCAAAACCATGAACCTTAGAATTTCCCTCTTACCCCTATATCTATCTCAATCTTCAGATGACTCGTGGAAACCAAGGAGGAAGCAGCTCATCGCAAGACCCAATGCTGCAGATCTTGCAGAATCTCATCGCAGACCGTGAAGCAAGTAGGGCAGAGCGCCAAGCCAACCTAGAAACATTGCAGCAGATCGCCCATATGGCTCTCAACAACCAAGGGCACGGAAATCAGGATCACCATGGATCAAAACTCAAAAAAATTCAGAATACCAATCCCCCAATCTTCAACCAATCTGAAAACCAATTAGATGCCGATGACTGGTTACAGACAATGGGAAACAACCTCGAAGTTGCCGGAGTTGATGAAAATGAGAAAGTTCTCTTTGCCACCCACTATCTGGTGGGAGATGCAAGAGCTTGGTGGAATAGTATCCGCAATATGAACCATGGTCAAGTGATGACATGGAAAGCATGCAAAGTCAAGTTTAGCCGCACTCACGTGCCGCAAGGTCTAGTCAACATGATGAGAGATGAATTCTGTGAACTAAAGCATGGAAGAATGACTGTGGTGGAGTACCGTTGCAGATTCCTGTCACTTGCCAGATATGCACCTGATGAAATCAACACGGAGGCCAAGAAGAAGGAGAGATTCTTGAACGGACTGCATGATGAGATGCATACTGTCCTCGTCAACATCCGTTTTCAGGATCTCGAAGAACTAGTCGGCTCTGCCATTCAGATGGAAGGGAAGATTAACCAGGCAAACGATAACCGCAAACATCGCATGATGCAGCAGTCTGGATCCAACAGTCACCAGAAGTACCGTCCCAACCCCTCATTGGGATATGCACCAAGGAACAACCGACCCCAACGTCTCGCCCAAGCTACCCCAACCGTAGCAGAGGCAATGTGAAGTCCGGAGGAAACAATCACAACCCCGGCAATGCCAACAATTTCAACCGTGCACCTCCCAAGAACACCAACAACAACAACACTGCACCCAGAACTGGCAGCAATGCTGTACCTGTCGCAGTCAAGGACAAGTCCAGATCACTTGTTTCGAGTGTGACTGAAGGGTCACTACTCCAATGAGTGTCCCAAGAAGACTGCCGCCAATGCCAATGTGAATGCCCCAGCTCAGCAGCAACGTCGTGTTCAACCAGGAAGAAGATTTGCCCTAGGGAACCCTCACAACCGCAACAGTCGTCTCTTCCAGATGAACGTAGAAGAAGCCCAGGAAGCGCCAGATGTAGTGCTGGGTATGTTTCCTGTCAACTTAGTTTTATCAAGAGTATTGTTTGATTCGGGAGCATCGCATTCATTTGTCACCGAAGAATTTGCATGCACTAGTAAGATTCACCCAACCAACTTGAAGCATGTCATGATAGTTCAAATCCCCGGTTCAACTACAAAAGCTAGAAAAATTTGCAAAGATGTGCCTATCAGAATACATGGGATAGATTTTTATGCCAACCTAATTGTACTTGGAACCAAAGGATTGGAAGTAGTACTAGGTATGGACTGGATGTCAAGGCATAAAGGACCGATAGACTGTGCTAAGAAAGCCATCACCATGATCAGTAGTTCTAGAGTAATAGTAGAGCATATCTCTGAAACCTTACCCCGTCAATTCAAGTGCAACAAGAGTGTAGCCCTGCCCACCATAGACCAAGTCAGAGTAGTCTATGAATACCCCGACGTATTCCTAGATGAATTGCCAGGTATGCCCCTGGATAGGGATATTGAGTTCATTATCAAACTAATCCCCAGAACCAGACCCATAGCCTAGAGACCCTATAGCATGAACCCCTCAGAGTTAGTGGAACTGAAGAAGCAGTTGGATGCCATGTTAGAGAAGGGCTTGATTCAACCAAGCGCATCGCCATGGAGATCGCCAGTGCTATTCGTCAACAAGAAAGATGGAGGCAATCGTGTGTGTACAGATTACAGAAAGTTGAATGACGTCACCATCAAGAACAAGTACCCCTTGCCAAAGATAGAGGATCTATTTGATCAGTTGACTAGAGCCCAGGTATTCTCAAAGATTGATCTTAGGACTGGTTATCACCAACTTAAGATTCGTGCAACGAATATTCCAAAGACCACCTTTACTACTCGCTATGGTTTATACGAGTATACGATTATGTCTTTTGGATTAACCAATGCCCCTGCTTATTTCATGAATCTCATGAATAAGATCTTTATGAATTTCCTAGATAAGTTTGTAGTTGTTTTTATCGACGACATCCTTATCTACTCCAAGTCAGAAGAAGAGCATGAGCAACATCTGAGAGTTGTCCTAGAAACCCTAAGAGAGCATCAGTTATATGCCAAGTTTAGCAAGTGTGAGTTTTTGCTGAAAGAAGTAGGATTCCTTGGACATATTGTGTCTGCCGGAGGAGTCTCTGTTGATCCCGCCAAGATCAAAGATGTCAAAGAATGGGAAGCCCCAACCACTCAAACCCAAGTCCGTGCATTTCTCGGATTAGCGGGATACTACCGCAAGTTCGTAGAAGGATTCTCGAGTATCGCCCGACCCATGACCCAATTATTGAAGAAGGACAAGAAGTTTGAATGGACAGACAAATGTGAAGCCAATTTCCAGGAGCTGAAGAAGAGATTGATATTAGCCCCAATTTTGGTCATGCCAGACATCAAGAAGCCGTTTGATGTGTATTGTGACGCATCTAAGATTGGTCTAGGATGTGTATTGATGCAAGAAGGCAAAGTCACCATGTATCTGTCTCGACAGCTAAAGCAGCATGAGCAGAACTATCCGACCCATGATCTTGAGCTAGCCGCTGTGGTTCTAGCATTAAAGACATGGTGTCATTATCCCCCAGGTAATCGCTGTGAGATTTACTCAGATCACAAGAGCTTAAAATATATCTTCACTCAGAAGGAGCTGAATATGAGATAGCGGAGATGGATAGAGTTAATCAAGGATTATGACCTTGACATTCACTATCACCCCGGCAAAGCCAATGTGGTAGCGGATGCCCTTAGTAGATTGCCGTGTAGGCTGAATACCATGATCAAGGATAAGCAACCAAGTTTGTATGAAGAGTTGGAGCAATTCAGGACTGAATTAGTTAGCAACGGATTCCTAGCTAGCATTGAACTTCAACCCACTTTTATTAGCCAAATCAAGGACCAGAAGGGGAATGAAAGTATCGACGGAATCAAACGTCGTGTTGGTACAGGAAAGGTACCTGGATTCACTGAAGACGAAGAAGGAGTACTGTGGTACAAAGGACGTATCTGTGTGCCAGCAGATTTGGAACTGAAGGAAGTTATCATGAAGGAAGCTCATGATACTCTTTATTCTATCCACCCCGGAGGAACAAAGATGTATCAGGATTTGAAAGAGCAATTTTGGTGGCACAAGATAAAGAGAGAAATCGGAAGCTACATGGCCAAGTGTGACATCTGTCAAAGAGTCAAAGCAGAACATCAAAGACCTGCAGGACTGTTGCAACCATTGTAGATTCCGGAATGGAAATGGGATTCCGTCGGAATGGACTTTATCACCGGTTTACCTACTTCCAGTAGGGGAAATGACTCAATCTGGGTCATAGTTGATAGACTGTCCAAGGTAGCTCACTTCATACCTGTCAAGACTACCTACCAGAGTGCGAAGCTAGCATAACTGTATATTTCTAGGATTGTTAGTCTGCATGGAACCCCCAAAACCATCGTATCAGATCGAGGAACCCAGTTTACCTCAAGATTTTGGCAGAAAGTTCAGGAAGGATTGGGAACCAAGTTGAATTTTAGCACCGCGTATCACCCGCAAACAGATGGACAGACTGAGAGAGTCAACCAGATCCTAGAGGATATGATTAGAGCTTGTGTGTTGGAATACGGATCAAAATGGGAAGACTGCCTGCCTTTCACAGAGTTCTCATATAACAACAATTATCAAGCTAGTTTGTAGATGGCACCATTTGAATTCCTATACGGAAGAAAGTGTCGTACCCCTTTAAATTGGTCACAAGTAGGAGAGAGTCAGATCTTTGGACCCGACATTCTCCGGGAAGCAGAAGAGAAGGTTCACAAAGTCCGTGAGCACCTCAATACCGCCCAATCCAGATAGAAGAGTTATGCTGACAAGAGAAGGAGAGACCTGACTTTCAATGTCGGAGATTTTGTATATCTCAAAGTTTCACCATTGAAGGGAACTCAACGCTTTAGTCTGAAGGGAAAGTTAGCCCCCAGATATATCGGACCTTTCAAGATTCTGAACCGTCGAGGAGAAGTATCGTATCAACTAGAACTGCCTGAAGAGATGTCAGCCATCCACAATGTGTTCCATATCTCGTTACTTCGCAAATGCTTGGAAGTGCCTGAGAAGACTGAAGTTTTCAAGAACATCGATCACAGAGCCATAGAAATCAGCAATGACCTGACCTACCGGGAAGTTCCCATCCGTATCTTAGAAGAAGCCTACAGAACCACCAGAACCAGAAGCATCAAGTTTCTCAAGATTGAGTGGAGCAACCATACAGAGGAGGAGGCCACTTGGGAGCGTGAAGATTACATTAGGACAGAGTTCCTAGATCTCTTTAATTCCTAGTTTTCTTTGTAAATCTCGGGACGAGATTTTGTTTAAGGGGGGAAGGTTTGTAACATCCCAAAACTTAATCCAAGCTTATCAAGATCAAAATCATCAAAATTAGGGTTAACAAAAACTTTTCCAAATTAAAAATGAAAGCATTCATGTGTATGTGCATTTAATTTAGGAATTGATTTGAATTGCCATGGTTCTGTGATCCTTTGCTTGTAAAATGTTTCTTAGGTGAAATAAACACCATCTAAGTCATTCCGAAACTTTTCACAAAGAAAAATAACTCAAAATGAATATTTGAAGTGAATGGTCATTTTGGCCAAATTAACTCTCGTGCCTACTTTGGCTATTCCTAGTTTTCAAAACTTAATAGAAACATGTGTGGATATTTACACGCCTTGTTAGTACACATAATGAGGTACCAAGGCCCACTTTGTGATCTGGAAAAATCTTTCAAATGCTAATTTTAAATGGCAGTTCAAAATTGAATCTATTTCATATGGGAAGATCCCACTATTTCAAAAACCACACAAACAAGCTCAATTTTCAAAACCCAAGCACCCATAGAGTCTCAAGCTTATATCTAGCAAACCCACCAAAAATCTTTTCAAAATTCGAAAGTTTATTTCATGCGGCCATTTCATTAAACACTTGGCAGGCATGATTTACACCCTAATCCTAGATCACTGTTTTGAACAGGGTTTTGCCCCCATTTGATCCCCATTTAATCCCTCTGTCCCCCCTTGATCTAACTAGGCCCTTAGCACCCATTCCCTACCCCCCTAGCAGCAATGCCATGCCAACCCGAGCACCTAGTCGCCGGCCAAACCTTGCCTCGCTACAGCAGACCACTTCCCTCTCTCTCGCCATGTCTACATGCTAGCCCGTGGTCCACCGCCATCGTCCAACCAGCCCCAGCCCAGAGACAGAGACCAGAACCACCTTAACCGCCGTGCGCGAAAGTTGGTCGACCATGCCGAGCATGCCCAGTGCACCGCGCCCGACCCGCGTGCACAGACCGCCCCTTGACCGCAACCCGTGCCCACCGCTTCGCCATGACCCAGGGAACACCCCAGACACCCCCGTTGGCCGCCCAACGCGCCACAGCCACCGCTCGCCGACGAACCCGCAACCTCTGCCGCCCAGAGCGTGTGACGCTCCCGACCAGACAGAGCTCACCTTGCCACGCCTTTAAGCCTCAGAGCACCGCCAGGAGACATGCCACCGTCCCCTACCTCGAGCCATGCTGCTAGCCCCCTGTGACGAGGTTTAATCTCGTCAATGCCCATTGTTATGGACTTGGGTTTTGGAGAAGATGGGGATGCTGGAGATCGTGGCACGGTTAACAGACAAGCAACCAGGGGACACGAGATTTACCCAGGTTCAGGCCCCCGGAGGGAAAACCCTACTCCTGCTTGTCTGCTCTTTGATTACGACGGAACCGAAGGTTACAGGGTGCGCAGATTCGATCTGGCGTGGATGCGTGTGCGAAAGTATGAGTCGAGTTTGGTGGATCTGTAGATCCGTTGTGGTCTAGTCTATCGGGGGTTATGGCGTATGTAGGTCGTGTGTGTAGTCGTGCGTGTAGTCGTGATCTCTCTATTGTGTACGTCTGTCCTCCTCGTTGGACCCTCCTAGCCTTTATATATGGGGAGGCTAGGTCTCGGGTGCCAATACGAGTAGGTTACAAGTTGTATTCAAACTCTAGTCTCGAGGTATCCTTGTCTTGTGCGCTTTGGAGTCCGTGTCCATATGTGCTTCGTGCAGCCGAAACGTCTTGGGCGTCCTGGACCCTGGCAGGTCGTCGAGTGGGCCTTCTGTCGGGCTGGACCAAGTATGCTAACATCGGGTACCCGTAGGGCATATCCATGTCAGTAGCCCCCAAGTGTCCACCCGAAACATATATTCGGGTGGAGACTTAGTTGTCTTGAACCTTGTATTTGGATGTCGGAGTCGAAAGTTGTGTCGAGTGCGAAGCACTTCACCCGGAAGTTCATCGGGTCAGCTGAATTTGTTCGGCTGTTGTAAAGGAATCGACATCATGGACGTAGTCAACACAATGGACTATAGGGTGCGCGACCAGCTCTCCCTATGGGAGTAGCCCCCGAGTGTCTGTTCGAGTCGTAGACTCGAGGAGAGACTTTAATTCAGCCGTTGTTTGCTTCAGGTCCGTAGGACACAATTTTTTTTTCGGATGCTTGAATCAATCCTTCCTATGGGAGTAGCCCCCGAGTCCGTAGTGGAGTCGTAGGCTCGGCGTAGGACTCGAAGATCTTGTGTGTGCGCGACCAGCGCTCTAGTTTGGAGTAGCCCCCGAGTGTCTGGCGGAGTCGTAGACTCGGGCAGAGACTCGAGTCTTGTATCTTGTAGACGTAGTGGACAATCTCGCGGGCGTACCGCTGACCCGGAAGTACATCAGGTGCGCGACCAGCGCTCCTGATAGGAGTAGCCCCCGAGTGTCTAGTCGAGTCGCAGACTCGAGTGGAGACTCATGCGAGGAGAAACCACTGACCCGGAAGTGCATCGAGTCAGCGTCTCATGCATAAGGAGCCAAGAATCGATGATGCAGTCGGAGTTGACGTGGCAGATTCGTGCGGCGTTTAGCCGGAAGGACTCGACGTTGCGGATAAAGTCGACGCCGTTGCTTCTATCGAGTGCGCGACCAGCGCTGCGCCTCTATAGCATCAAGCGATGCAACCATCCGAGGAGGGACTCGACTCGGGTCTTGAGTGTATGGCGTAGCCAGCTGTTTTGTCGACTCCTGTTTGGAGGACCTAATAGAATAGCTCGACGCGGTCGATGTCCTTGTAAGCTGCAGAAAACATAAAGAATTGCGAAGTACTTGTATCTTGTAAAGAATATTTGCCTGTCGGCTTGTACAGTAAGATTCTGGTGCCGATCGAGTCGACACTTTTGCACTGTATGCTAGGCCTTTTCGTTAGCCTAATTACCCTTAGTCTCAGTACCTTGCCGAGGCACTCGGAGTTCAAGGATTCAACGATCAGGCAGAATCAGCTACTCGGGCGGTCGCGTTCGAGGTGCTCGAGTGCGTGGAGCCGATGGCACATTAAGTTACTCGAAGAGGGCGCAGCCCCCGAGTGTTTCGAGTGCGAGTTAAAGTAAGAAATCAGCTCTAAGTAGAGGGAAACTTAGCTTTGTTGGTAGTTGTCGTGGACGGAGTCGATGCGGTAGCGGGTCACACGGCGGATGTAGTCGACGCGGCGGACCACGGTCATAGCAGCGACGGGTTCCTGGGGTCGATGGCGGCAGCGAATTCCGCATCCGAAGATTGTCGCGGTCGAAGACCGCACGGGGTCGCCACATCCGAAGGATGTATCGGGTCATCGCAGCCGAAAACCGCATTGGGTCGCCGATGTCGAGGGAGCCCCCGAGTCGTGGTCGCTGAAGCCGATGCGGCTAGTTGCGGCTATCGAAGATTGTGTCGGGTTGATTCGGACGTGGTCGTGGGTTCGATTCCCACAGACGGCGCCAATTGACGAGGTTTAATCTCGTTTCCCACAGACGGCGCCAATTGACGAGGTTTAATCTCGTCAATGCCCATTGTTATGGACTTGGGTTTTGGAGAAGATGGGGATGCTGGAGATCGTGGCACGGTTAACAGACAAGCAACCAGGGGACACGAGATTTACCCAGGTTCAGGCCCCCGGAGGGAAAACCCTACTCCTGCTTGTCTGCTCTTTGATTACGGCGGAACCGAAGGTTACAGGGTGCGCAGATTCGATCTGGCGTGTATGCGTGTGCGAAAGTATGAGTCGAGTTTGGTGGATCTGTAGATCTGTTGTGGTCTAGTCTATCGGGGGTTATGGCGTCTGTAGGTCGTGTGTGTAGTCGTGCGTGTAGTCGTGATCTCTCTATTGTGTATGTCTGTCCTCCTCGTTGGACCCTCCTAGCCTTTATATATGGGGAGGCTAGGTCTCGGGTGCCAATACGAGTAGGTTACAAGTTGTATTCAAACTCTAGTCTCGAGGTATCCTTGTCTTGTGCGCTTTGGAGTCCGTGTCCATATGTGCTTCGTGCAGCCGAAACGTCTTGGGCGTCCTGGACCCTGGCAGGTCGTCGAGTGGGCCTTCTGTCGGGCTGGACCAAGTATGCTAACATCGGGTACCCGTAGGGCATATCCATGTCACCCTGTGCCGCCCTCGCCGGAGTCACCTTCCCACACCGCTCGGTCTCACCGTCGAGCCTATATAAGCCGGCCTCTCCAGCATGAAATCCTTACACTCCCACACTTCTCACATCTCACTGATCCTTTCCCCTCTCTCGCTGGAGCCAATTGAGCAGCAGCTCGCTGAAATTGCACCGGAGGAGCCCGCTGTAGAGGAGGAGAAGCCCCGTCAATCGCGACCACCCCCGGAGCTACCTCCACCGTCCCTGACCTCGCCATCGACCACCAGTTCTTTCGCTTGCCTCGCCGTCGTCTCTGGAGCCCTGCTACGTCCCCGGTAGACCCCCACCGAGCCGCTAGGGTTCGAGCTCGCCGAAGACCTGTTCGTCGTCGACGATGATCCCCAGCCGTAGATCCCGGTTCTAATCCTACGATCCACAGCGTGCGTACCGTTTCGCGTGTTAAGAGCCACTGACAAGCAAGACCCCCCTGTCAGCTGAGCCCCGCGCCGTGGAGCGCCACTGGGCCGGCCCATGTTCGTTCCCGCGCTAGCCCAGCCGTTCAAAATTGGATTTTTCTTTTTAGTTTAAATCTTAGTTCTGTCTCTGAGTTTAAAAATCAATTCAGAGAGTTTGACAAATCCAATTTGCATGAAACCAATTTTGCTAGAAAGGTATTGAAGTAATCTATCCAAGCCCGTTGGATTTAATTGAATTAGATTTATAGATCTCTCCTAATAAAAATAACAAAACAGAAGCTTTTGTAACTTACAACATGTTTATAAAATCAACCAAGATAGATTTTGAGTTGATTCCAACTCTCAAAAATCACATTTCACCATACCTATCTGAATATGTAATAATAGTAAGGTTTACATGCACTGACTTTGGACTAGTACCAAAATAATGCCATATAGGCATTTCTAGTCACTTTAAATCATTAAATATTGAACTTAAACCAAAGTAATTATGATCCAACCTTTAAATCTCATTCCCACATGTTAGAATATGTGGTGATGACATGTGTCCACATGATACCATATTTAAGTGGTGAATATTAAAGCTTAGTTAATTTTTCAATGAGTAGAAATTACTTTTCTAAAATAAAAAGAATGAAACTAGTGAATTAAACTTGTGATGATAATAGATCATAAACTATGTGTCTTAGACTGCTAATTAGACTAGTTAAGTATTGTTTGGTGATTGTGTACTCCGTATGTATTTATAGACGATAGTACCAACCAAGTCTACGAGGAGGAGGAGTTCTACTAAGAAGAAGAAGAAAACTTCAACCACTGCACCAACCAAGGCAAGCTATTATTGGCAAGCTAACCCTTGCAAAACTTATTGTAGCAAGCCACCATTAGCAATGCAAGCTAACACTTGCAAGTATAATGCTTAGCTAGCTAGGATTAAACTAGATGGGTTAGCAAAGATGCTTTAGGCATTGCTTGAGTTATACCACCTTGACTAATATTTCATCCAAGTCTTATTTTCAAGCTTTACTTCCTTTACTTTACCCAAAGCTCTTTATTTTGTGTGAAGGTAGCATAAAAAGTATAAAACTTGACCTATTTAGAACCCTTTAGATGTCATTCGATGGCATGAGATTGAACCCATCACTTCCACCTTAGTGAACACTCTTAACTTAGTAGTTTAGAGTAGATCAAAAACTTGAGTCACTTTAGATGGGAGCACTTGGTGAAAATGAATTATGAAAACCTTGGAATGATGAGTCATTCTATTGAGATGCTTTGAGATGTGTTGAGAAACACAAATGGTTTATGATGATGAAGATGTTGAGGCATGAGCCTTAACCCTTTTATAAAACTAATGGTTGGATTCGGATGTGATACCATTCCAAATTTACCTTACAACCACACTACCTGAATTGGGTAAGGCTTAGCTGGAAATTTATATGCATTAGTATTAGTTCCCTCGCGGGAGAGGTTTGAGTTGAGGCTACCTCTCAATGTTGTCCACCTATGCAGTGCCCAAGATGACAAATGGTCATGGTTGGAAGGCCATGCTCATAGGAGAGGTGCTTATACTAGGGTGTGTAAAGGGAAAGTTATGTTTGATTATCTGCATACTAAGTATGATGATTCAGGGTTATCCCTGACAGATGTATCGAATCTTGTGGTGAAAGTGTACCACCTCTGCAGAGTGTCAAACTATTCGAATAGCCGCGTCCGCGGTTATGGACAGTTCGAATGGCCATACTGTTTCGTTGTCAGATGTTTTCCAAATAACTTGAAATGAATGATGAATCTTGACTTGACCATAAGAGGGTTGTGTTTATGATACTAGCTTCCCAACTTAAGTGATTCTAGAATTTTATTTTATCTTTCTTTGCTTCAGAACTCAGCTTAGGTATCAAACTTAACCTTGTAGTTAAACATAGATGTAGCACTTTGACTTAGAACTATATTACCTGTTAGTGGTAGTTTGCGAGTACTTAAAGAGTACTCATGGCTTTTGTCCCTGGCTATTCTCATGGCCAGACTATGAAGGAGACTATCAAGATGATGGCCAGCAGGACGACTATGATAACTAGGACTATCTGCCTTCGTCAGCATTGCCTATGCCCCTGAAGATGGACCCCACCGCTACGCTTATCTTTTATTTCCGCTGCTTGTTGTATTAAAGACTGGATCATGAGATCCTTATTTTTGTAAGACCTTATGTATGGTTTGTAATGGATGATGTACTGTGATATCCAATCCGTTATGTCTCGCAAAAATGGTAATCCTGGGATTGCGAGGTATGGGATAACGGGCATCAGGGATTAAAAATCCAGGTGTTGACAATGCACTTATAGATCAAAATTTGATATACTTTCGTTTAATTTGCTAACGCCATTTTATTCGACGAATATAAGCATAAATCTTGCGCATTATTGAAAATTCCCTAAACCCTAAACCCTAAACAACCCCTAAAACCTAAACCCTAAAACCCAAACCCTCAACCCATACATACTAACCAAGCAGGTATCATGCACTTTATAGATCAAAATTTGAGATACTTCCATTAACTTAGGTAATGTCATTCTATTCGACAAATATAACAATAAAGCTTGAGCATTATTCTAAATTCGCTAAACTCTAAACCCTATACAGTGATAAAACCTAAATTGTAAAACCCTAACCAAGCAGGTATCATGCACTTATAGATCAACATTTATGATACTTTCATTAAAGTAGGTAACGCCATTCTATTCGACGAATATAAGTATAAATCTTTGAGCATTATTGAAAAATCACTAATACCTAAACCCTAAACAACCCATAAAACCTAATCCATGAAACCCTAAACCCTCGACCCATAAACCCTAACCAAAGAAGGTATTGTGCACTTATATATCAAAATTTGAGATACTTTCAATAAATTGATGTAGTGTCATTCTATTCAACGAATTTAAGCGTAAATCAACTTGAACATTATCGAAAATTCCTAAAACCCAAAACCCAAAACCCTAAACCCCTAAAAGCCTACACCCTAAACCCTTACCAAGCACGTAGCATGCACTTATAGATCAAAATTTGATATACTTTCGTTTAATTTGCTAACGCCATTTACTCGACGAATATAAGCATAAATCTTGAGCATTATCGAAAATTCCCTAAATCCTAAACAACCCCTAAAACCTAAACCCTAAAACCCCAAATCCTCAACCCATAAACACTACCCAAGCAGGTATCATGCACTTTATAGATCAAAATTTGAGATACTTTCATTAAATTAGGTAATGTCATTCTATTCGACAAATATAACAATAAAGCTTGAGCATTATTCTAAATTCGCTAAACTCTAAACCCTATACAATGATAAAACCTAAGCTGTAAAACCCTAACCAAGCAGGTATCATGCACTTACAGATCAACATTTGTGATACTTTCATTAAAGCAGGTAACGCCATTCTATTCGATGAATATAAGTATAAATCTTTGAGCATTATTGAAAAATCACTAATCCCTAAACCCTAAACAACCCATAAAACCTAATACGTGAAACCCTAAACCCTCGACCCATAAACCCTAACCAAAGCAGGTATTGTGCACTTATACATCAAAATTTGAGATATTTTCAATAAATTGATGTAATAACATTCTATTCAACGAATATAAGCATAAAGCAACTTGAACATTATCGAAATTCCTAAAACCCAAAACCCTAAACCCCTAAAACCCTACACCCTAAACCCTTACCAAGCACGTAGCATGCACTTATAGATCAAAATTTGATATACTTTCATTTAATTTGCTAACGCCATTTTATTCGACGAATATAAGCATAAATCTTGAGAATTAGCAAAAATGCCCTAAACCCTAAACCCTAAACAATCCCTAAAACCTAAACCCTAAAACCCCAAACCCTCAACCCATAAACACTAACCAAGCAGGTATCATGCACTTTATAGATCAAAATTTGAGATACTTTCATTAAATTAGGTAATGTCATTCTATTCGACAAATATAACAATAAAGCTTGAGCATTATTCTAAATTCTCTAAACTCTAAACCCTATACAATGATAAAACCTAAAATGTAAAATCCTAACCAAGCAGGTATCATGCACTTATAGATCAACATTTGTGATACTTTCATTAAAGCAGGTAACACCATTCTATTCGACGAATAGAAGTATAAATCTTTGAGCATTATTGAAAAACCGCTAATCCCTAAACCCTAAACAACCCATAAAACCTAATCCGTGAAACCCTAAATCATCAACCCATAAACCCTAAACCAGCAGGTATCGTGCACTTATAGATCAAAATTTGAGATACTTCCGTTAATTTGTGGTAACGCCATTCTATTACATGAATATAAGTATAAAGGTTGAACATTATTGAAAATCATAAACACTTAACCGTAAACCCTAATAACCTCCTAACCCTAGAACTCTAACTTCCTAACCCTAGAACCCTAAACCCTTACCAATGAGGTATAATGCACTTATAGATCAAATTTTGAAATACTTTTATTAAATTGTGATAACGCCATTCTATTCCATGAATATAACCATATATATAAAGCTTGAACATTATTATTAAAAATTCCCTAAACCTTAAAACCTAAACTATCATAAACCCTAAAACCTTGAATAACCCTAAACCCTAAACCACTAAACCCTAAAAGCCTAAACCCTAAAATCCTAAACCATGAACCCTTAAACCCTCAACCCAAAATAAAACCCCGAACCCTAAACTTAATTAACCCTAGGCTATATATACTTTGAGTGAAAATTGGGGTAGTGGGATTTAAAGCCATGTTTTGTAGTAGCTTCATGACTAAAGCCATTGTTGTGTATTAGAAAATTGAAATAACTTCCAATTCAGAAGCTTTTGCTGTAAATAATATTTTAAATGCCAATACACACCATAACAAATATGGATAGGTTATTATAAACTATAGAAAAGATATGGTCGTGACCTTGGTCATCTGGTTTGAAAGCCATGCATATTCTTACATGGTACTCCATATATATTGTGATACAATGTTTTCTCAGAAATTATCAAATTTCAAGATTATATTTTTCCATGGAAACTAACTAGTGCACATAGTGAGACACGAATAGAGAAAATAATGGATGCATTTATTTTTATATTTTGTTTCTTTGTATTTTTTAAAATGGTTGAAATTAGGTGTCATTACCATTCATATCAAAAAGTTAAATTTTCCAAAACTCTCGATGGTTCTCCAATATTTGATTACTTGATATCTTTGAATTATTTTAAAAAGGCAAGAGCATGGTATATCACACACGTTCTAGATCGGAATTAGACATATTTACTTCAGATTGTCAAAAAGTCATTTTATTGCATAGATTTAGCTAGAAAGTTTGGAAATTCATGAAAGTTGGGCATTGTCCATCAAATCCAAAATCTTCTTTTGAAATGCCAAGATGTAGCTATCTACCAGATATGGACACGCTATTATAAACTATAACAGAGATATGGCCGTGACCTTAGTCATCTTGTATGAAAGCCTTCAAAATATATTGTTTATCAATTTCGGCAAATGTGTGGAAACTCATTTTGTTGGTAAGCATACTATCGCTAGTGTGTGGGTCTAGACGGGGCCAACACGTGAGAGCGGCCGCTACGGAGTAGCGTACGTCGGAAGCTTCAACCTCAAAATTTCCGCATGGCACCGAAACATCCCGCGCACATCTGTTCAAATATCCCGCGCATCTATTCAAATATCCCGCGCATCTATTCAAATATCTCGCCCCGCTTTTTGCAAATGCAAAATTCATCTTCTATCCCTGCTCCGGAAACAAGGACTGTGGCAGTACTGCAATAATAGAGGGGTATAGGTCATAAATGTGCATCATCCCACCTATATCCCCCATCGTCTCTTCCCCGCCCACACCCCTACAACCTTGACCTTCATCTAGATGCTTCACCGCCGGCCCTCTCTTCCACACCGGAGTTCTACTACAGGCGCTCTTTACCGGAACTATTTCACCGACTCCCTCGCGACATCGGATCTGCTTCGCCAACACCGTCGTCTACCCTACCGGGCCGGTTCACTGAATCATTCATTGATGACCCCAAAATGCCGAGCCGTCGCCCTCGCCACCCACTTGCCCGTCCCACCCGTCCTCGCCGCGCAGCGGTAATTTCTCTTGCCCGTTTTCTATATTTTGTTACTCGTAAGCTACGGAATCTTCAGGATGTTGCTCAATATCCTAGATGCCATCGCCATTTCGTTTGCACCCATCATCTTGTAGGTACTATCCACCTCATTAGCTTCTT
The DNA here is from genome assembly GCA_916181665.1 of Avena sativa. NCBI lineage: Eukaryota > Viridiplantae > Streptophyta > Magnoliopsida > Poales > Poaceae > Avena > Avena sativa. The sequence continues at coordinate 121,479,380 of OV702291.1, read as the reverse complement.
GCTTTTATTCCCTTTCTTTATTCTCACGCTATCGGTTTAATCCTCCAACACGAACTCATAGATTCTATTCTTTCCGAGCGCTCGCACAGGTCATGCAAACAGCTCATAGAGGATCCAACACTGATAATATGATGCCCAGAAAGGCTGAATCGTGAGGTTTCCTTGTGTTACTTAGGCCAGTTTCTTGTCATGTTAATTAGTTATCATTCTACCTAAGAACTTGTCATGACATTTGCATTTATGTTCAATTGTGAATATATGTGCGAATGCTTAATTCGTAAAATGTCCATCTAGTTTGGATGATATATCTGGTCATTTTTATTCTATATGTTGGTGTTTTCACCTGCTTTCATCCTTCCAAACCAGCTATCTAGTTTGAAACATACGTCTGGTAATTTTTAATGCTATGTTTTTGGTGTTTTCAAGAGTTTTCATCCTTCCAAACCAACCAACTTGGTTTCAAATGTCTTGAAGAGAAATGACAATGGAGTACAAGGAACAGAGTTCTAATTGCTCTGCTCAGATTCTTCTAGCAGATTGACCAGGAGTCGCACCTGCTCGAGAAGGAGCTACTGTCAGCCTGAACGTGCTACTGTAAGTTCATACTTAATTTAAATGATCTCTACTTTATATAATACTACTTGTTTCCCTTATTGTTTGTTTTAACCTGTTTCACCATATTTTAGCAGACTGCAGTTAAAATCCAGCAGGAGTCCTTGGAAGGCAGGACTGAAAGTTGTGATCCCTAGTCCCATTCATCCTCACATTGCATTGCCGAAGCAAACTTACTTAACAATCCACCTAGAACAACTCTTGCATGTGATAAATATATAAATGTTGTATTGCATGCAGAACGAAAGGGTGTAGCTGCTGCTAGATCTGTAGCTGAAATATTGAAGAAGAGGACAGATGATATAGTGAAGCGAATCGCCATGTACCGATCTCTTATTGATGGTACTGACACGTTGTAATCTGTCGGAATTACGATCTTGTTGTATAACCTGTTGTAACAAACTTTTATTGTTGTGTAATAAGTAATGTTAATTTCTGTGTGTTTATTAATTGATGTCTTGATATTCAGCTATTCTGCGAAAAGTAGGCGCTAGCAAAAAAAAGTTCGAAATAGTAACAACGTGTGCATGGACGGCCCAAAGCGGCTAGAATAGTGAAAGGCCAGAACAGTGAAAGGTTAGAATAGTAAAAGGCAAGAACAGTAAAAGGCCAGAACAGTAAAGGACCATAATAGTAAAAGGCCAGAACAGTAAAAATCCATAACAGTAAAAGGCTATAGCAGCAAAAGGCCAGAACCAGAAAAGGCCAGAACAGTAAAAGACCAGAACAGTGAAAATGCTGGAACAGTAAAAGGTCGGAACCGTAAAAGGTATCAATAGCAAAAGGCCAATACGGTGGCAGGCCTGTATAGTAACAGGCCAAACAATGTCGGCCTTAACAGGCAAAAGCCCAAACACTAAAGGGTCTAAATAGTAACGGGTCAAAATTCCTAAAAGGCTGAAACAGTAACATGACTGAACAGTAAAAGGCTAAATTGGGAACAGGCCTGAATAGTGCAGGGCCGGACTTGTGCAGGCCTCAAGTGGCAGCACAGTGTTGGACAAACATGGGCCTTCTGTAGTCCGAAACAGAATCGGGCCTGAAAGTTCATGGGCCGCATCTCTGGGCCTATTTCAAATAGTGCACGACAAAACAGTAATGGTCCATCTTCTTGTTGGGCTCCCCTGATGGGCGAGCTCAGTTAGTACTTAGTAGGCCTTGGTTGGGCCTGGCTTCTGCGACGGTTTCTATGACCGTTAACGGCGGTAACTGGCCGCTAACGGCGGCTGCCATGGGGCAGTTTGCATGACGTCGGTCGTCAGCATGACTGGCGAATAGATCTACGACGGAACATGTTTTCGTTACTAAAGGGTGTGATCTGCCACAGGCAAAAAAAAACATGGTTAATTCATTTGTGACAGGGCTTTTACCACAAAGGCCATCTGTCGTGCAAGACTCTTCGGCCACAAAAAACGGGCCTTCAACCACGAAAATCGTCCGTTGTAAAAGCCAACTTTTCTTGTAGTGACTAGTCATATGCTCAAACTCAATCATGTTGGTGGAAACCTGTAACTCAAAACAAAATTTAGCAAGACAAAAATAAATAAGCAAAAACTAAAAGACCTACAGTGCTTAGCTCCCCTGCAATGGCGCCAGAAAATAGCTTGATGACTCCAAGTGCACAGATCATTTGTAGCTAGTTTCGAAATAACTATATTGATCTCATAGGGAGCAGGAGTCTGAAGTCTAATAATTCTTGAGATAAATATTGCGATAGAAATTCTAGCTAAAGTTCTAAGTGACAAGATAAAATGCGGAGTATTCTGTAAAAAGGTGTTTTTGGGTTTTGGGTATAAGAGCAATAATAAAGTAAAGCAAAATAACTTAATACAAAAAGTAAGTATCGCGTATGTAAGAAAGATTGGAACTATAATAGGGAAAATGCGTTCTTAGGGAGTAGCGGATACATCACTAGTATTGTAAAGGTTTAAGATAAAGATTATCATCATGAACATTCTCAACTATTTATGTGTGGGAGGAACTCCGTATTTGGAAGAATAGACAACAACCATTTCTCACATCATCCTCATAACCACAGCAGCCAGCAATCGACATCAATCAAATTACTGTGCTATTAAGGGATGTAATCCCGTAGGACGTATCCCATGGCATGGATAGTGTTCCGTGAGTTTCCTTGGTTTCCCAAGTTGATACGTAAGGGGTGCCAATAGATTTATAGTCACTGTAAGAGCTAGCACGCCTCCGTCTACCAACAAGTAGTTCCCTCTATCAAGTCCCCACAAGAGGCAAATATTCAGAGGTCGACTTCTCTCAACATCAAGATGTAGAGAATCTAACACATGGTCACAACGATGAATATCATAATAGACTTTATCTTATTTCAATCTCATACTAGGGTTTCTCCATATCCCCAAGAACTAATGATCTACTCAGACATGGAGGCAATCAACATCATAGCAATGGTAATGGAAACAATCATAGATGAATAGTACTTGTATAAATCCACAACGAGTATAGGAATTACAACAAGATCTAGAAAAGACGTAGATGTGATGGATGGAGATGGTGGTGATGCAGTGGTGGATGATGAAGATCGATGACTTAGCCTCCCGGATGTGTGCACGGCGAAGATGGATCCCTTGTGGATGAGCTCCCCCTCCAGATGCCTTCCAGAGGTGAGGTTTCTGCGATTTCTGGGTGTTCTGTATGATGTCTCGTCAAACCAATTGCACGGGGTGAAACTATTTGATGAGGCGGAGGCGGCTCCAACTATACGGCTGGAGCTATACGGGTGGAAAAGTTGCTCCGGTCGTATAGTTGGTCGTTGGACTCTTTGCCTCCCTTGTTCGCTTCTGATTTTCTTTTGGTATTATTAATATTTCCCAAATAAGTGATTTACGTTATTTTTGACTCCTTTTCTCCACAGTACAACTGCTCCAATAATTGTATCCATTGGATCCATCATCTGTCCTGATCCTGGCGAAAACAGACATAAAATGTACGCGCAAGCGCCATAAAATACCAAGATCCTACATCTACAATGCAAAATAATAATGTAAAACAAGATGCAAATATGCACTCATCACCCACCATCATCATCTTTTAATAGCTTGATGTTCAAAATCACATCATCCACTCCTAAATCTTTCATCCCAAAGCAACGAGATAGAAAGTCTTTGACCTCCTTGATAACATCAGGATTGGTCCCAAATATCAGTATATCATCAACATACAGACATAGGATGTATCCCTCACCCCTACCATGGCGATAGTACACACACTTGTCAGGTTCGTTAACAACAAAGCCTTCAGTAGTTAAAGTTCTTTCAAACTTCTCATGCCACTGCTTGGGTGCTTGCTTAAGACCATACAAAGACTTCAGCAACTTGCACACCTTTCCTTCTTAACCATCTACCACGAATCCATCTAGCTGATCCATATAAATTTCCTCATCTAACTCTCCATTTAGGAAAGCCATCTTAACGTTGATTTGATGAACAAGAAGACCATGCGAGGCAACCAGGGATAGTAGTACTCGAATGGTGGTCAGTCTAGCCACAGGTGAATAAGTATCAAAGAAATCTTTGCCTTCTTTCTAGATATAACCCTTGGCAACAAGGCGTGCCTTGTACTTCTGAATAGTACCATCAGGTCTTCTTCTTGAACACCCACTTACATCCTACAGGTTTGCACCCATAAGGATGATCGATAATTTCCCAAGTTCCGTTTGCTATGATGGAATCCATCTCACTTCGAACGGCTTCTTCCAGTAGTAAGCATCTTGGGATGCATAGGCTTCTGAAATAGAAGTGGGTGCGTCATCCACGAGGTATACAATGAAATCATCACCAAAAGACTTTGCAGTCCTCTGTCTCTTACTCCTAGTAGGAGCTTCATTTTTATCCTCATCAGGATTATCAGAGTGTTCTATTGAAATGGTGGGTTCAGGATTTGTAATTAATTCTTGACTAGATGAACTAGGCATCTCCTGATTTGATGAGCTAGACGAATCTTTAATGGGAAAGATGTCTTCAAAGAAAGTCACATCATTTGACTCCATAATTGTACCAACATGCATGTCGGATACCTCAGATTTCACTATCGAAAATCTATTACCAATGCTATGAAATGCATATCGCAGAAAAACACAATCCACGGTTTTCGGACCAAGTTTGAGCTTCTTGGGTATCGACACATTCACTTTTGCCAAACAACCCCAAGTACGTAAATAGGAGAGTTTCAGACTTTTCCTTTCCCATTCCTCAAATGGAGTAATGGTTTTGTTTTTTTGGAACACGGTTTAGGACACGACACGCGGTCTTTATCGCCTCCCCCACCATTCCTTGGATAGACCCGATGTATCTAACATGGCGTTAACCAAATCAGTTAGAGTACGGTTCTTTCTTTTGGCCACCCCATTTGACTAAGGTGAGTAGGAGGCGTCCTCTCATGGATAATACCATGCTCCGCACAAAAAGAATCAAATTTGTTGGAAATATGCTCTCCACCATGATCAGACCAAAGCTACTTAATCTTTCGATCAAGTTGGTTTTCTCATTCAGCTTTATAGATTTTGAAGTGATTAAAAGCTTCATCTTTAGATTTCATAAGGTACACATAACAGTATCGAGTGGAATCATCAATTTAAGTCATGAAATATCGCTCTCCACCTTTTGTCAACTCGCCATTCATTTCACAAAGATCTGAATGTATGAGTTCTAGTGGTGCCAAATCTCGTACCTCAGCAGTCTTGTGAGACTTGCGAGGTTGCTTAGCTTGCACACACACTGACACTTGGAACTCTTGACAATAGATAATTTTCGAATTAAATTCATTTTAGCTAGTCGCCTCATGCACCAAAAATTAATATGACAAAGTCATTAATGCCAAATATTGGACTCACGTTTATTGTAAACATGATTAATAACTTGAGTACATAAGTCTGACAAAGATAAGTGGAACAAGCTTCCGCACTCATAACCCTTTCCAACAAATTGTCCACACTTAGAAATTGCAACTTAATTAGACTCGAAAACCAACTTAAAACCATCTCGACATAAAAGCGATCCGCTGACTAGATTCTTATTGATGGAGGGAACATGCTGCACATTCTTCAGCTGGACGGTCTTTCCCGAAGTAAACTTCAGATTTACCGTACCAACACCATAAACAGAAGCATGTGAGCCATTTCCCATCAGCACGGAGCAAGTCCTTGCGACCTGTTAAGAATAAGACATGGAAATATCAGAACATACATGTGTATTGGCACCCATATCTATCCAACAATTAGGAGAGTTACATACTAAAAGAACAGTAGGAAAAATACCGTACCCAACGTCCTTCATCTTAGTATCAGCCATAACAACATTTGCGGTTTTACCGCTATTCCCACAATTGTCAAAGCAATTCGGGAAATTAGGAGCCCAATGATCAGGATCACCACAGACGTGGAAAGCCCCTTTCTTCTTATCAGTCTTCTTCTTTAAGTTGGTAGTGTGTGAGGCCTTATTCTTAGCATCAAAATTTCCTTTGCCTTCATATTTATTCCTGTTTTTGAACTTGTGGGGTTGGAAGTTTTTCTTCTGTACCACATTGGCACTAGAATCTCCCCAAAGCCTCGAACACGTGTGTCCTTTGCTCTTGCCTTTTCTTCCACATGAAGAGACCCAATGAGACCAATATGGAAAACTCATCTCTCTTATGTTTCAGGGAAGTAGCAAAATTCCTCCATGAGGGACGAAGCATGGCAATAATGCCACCGGTCACATACTTGTCCAGTAAGGTACTGCTGACGCGTGATTGACTTAGGAGCTTCTTCTTCAAACCCCGGTCAACAGCGCCAGAAAGATAGCTTGTTGGCCCAAAATATATCGAGCTCGTTGGGGAACCCCAAGAGGAAGGTATGATGATCACAACAGTAAGTTTTTCCCTCAGCTATGAAACCAAGGTTATCGAACCCAAAGAGGAATCAATAAGGAGCAAATGCAAATAATGGCAGAAATCTGTCAAAACAGACCAGCAGGTAAAAACCAATTTTTTAGAAGACCTTCTGTTGCTCAAATCAAAAAGTGTTGAACTAAAGAAAGTTAGACAACAACCTGGGTTAGAATCGCAACAAAATACATCTCAAACCGACGTACAGAGATTTTACACGAATTTTTACAGCGAAGCACAAAAATCTGTTTCAGGACAGCAACTTTCCCAATAATTACTTCTCTCTCATTAGAGGTTACTCTTGGCACAAAAAGCAAATAAAAAGGATAAGGAGCGGTTATTATAGAGGTAATAACTTCCGAGACTCATCTAAAACATTTGGGTTATCTCCCAATAAGTACTTTTCTTTAACGCCTTTAAGTTAGGCATAAGAAGCAAGAAAGGAATCAAGTGTTCTCAAATGAAGAAGAATTAAGATTAATACCAGAAATATCTTCAACAAGGCAAGGTATCTCATCCAAATAAGTTCTAGAGGATCCTCTCTCAATGCTCTTGGGTTCACTATTTTCATCAAATGGGTTTTCAGGAACAATCCAATCAAGATTCTTTTCTATGGCTTCATGCATTGCTACAAGTTTAAAAGGTATTCGTATCTTAATTTCCTCCCCATTAGGTTCGGTTTTGTCCATCTTTTCTCATGTACCAATAAGATCTACACATGAGCCCAGCATATTAAAACGTTCAAATACGCTTCTAGCTTCTTTAGCAACATCATAGAATTCTTTAAGCAAAGTTTCCAGAATGAAATCCCTCTTTTCAGGGTCCTCAATTTCTTTAAGTTTAAGAAGCATTACTTGCATTAAGGGGTTAAGGTTAACAAACCTAGCTTGCAACATGTGAACTAAAGAAGCTGCAGCAATTTCATAGTTTGAAGCAAGTTCTGCAAGGGATCTATCCTCAATATCCTCATGCTTACTAACATGATTAAAGAATTCTTCAATATTATCTTTTCCAATTATAGAGCCACTACCTATTGAAAGGTCTTTTAGGGTGAACTTAGGGATCAACATGGTGAGCTAAGAAAGAGGTAACAACTATAGAAAGACTTAATTTTTTTGTGTTTTTAATAAAGAAAGCAAACTAGTACAACTATTTTTGTGTGTTTTTGATAAAGAAACAAGCAAACAAAGCAGAAATAAACTAAGCAAAACAAAAACAACAAAGTAAAGAGATTGGTTATGAGGGACTCCCCTTGTGAAGATGTCCTTGTCTCCCTGGCAACAGTGCGATAAAAACACTTGCTAACGTGTGGTTGACTTGGGAGCTTCTTCTTCAAACCCCGGTCAACGGCGCCAGAAAGATAGCTTGTTGGCCAAAAATATATCGAGCTCGCTGGGGAACCCCAAGAGGAAGGTATGATGAGCACAACAGCAACTTTTTCCCCCATTTATGAAACCAAGGTTATCGAACCAGTAGGAGCAAGGAAACACCTCCAAGGTGTTGTTTCCAACTTGGAATCCTGCATAACACAACCACAGAACTTTGCCCCCAACTTACAGTGAGGTTGTCAATCTCACCGGTTTTGCTGAAAACAAAGGATTAAACGTATTGTGTGGAAGAAAGTAATAGCTTGCAGAAAGTAAACAAAAAACAATAAACAGTTGTAGAGTAATGGTAAAAGAAAGGACTGGGGTCCATAGTTCACTAGTGGTGATTCTCCTTAAGATAGATGACATGTTGGGTGAACAAATTACAGCGGGGCAATTGACAAACATCGAGAAAGCATACATGCATATACTAATCATCTTGACTCCTTTGAGATTTGATTGGGCATTACAACGTTATACATAGACCGTAATCCAACTGCATGTATGACTAAAATCCACCTTTAGGTTATCATCCGAACCCCCTCCAGTATTAAGTTGTAAGCAACAGATTATTGCTTTACGAACTGCATGTAAAGTAAACAATACGATTGTTCTATGAACAAAGGATTGTTGTTTTCTCCCTAGTAGCAACATCACATCTAGTACCTTAGAGATTTCTGTCACTTCCCCAGATTACTAGAGGCATGAACCCGCTATCGAGCCTAAATACTCCCTCTTGGAGTTGCTAGCATCTACTCGGCCAAGATAGCTACTAACAACGGAGAGCATGCAAGATCACAAATAACAAAGACATGATAGAATCAATAATCAATCTGAAATACCATCTCAATATCCATCGGATCCCCGTAAACAAAACATGTAGGATTACAAATAGATGATCTTGATCACGAATGGAGCTCAAAAGATCTAAACATGATAGCTCAAAGGAGAAGAACCAACCATCTAGCTGCTACATGGACCCGTAGTCCAAGGATGAACTACTCACGCATCACACTGGAGGCTTGCATGGTGATGAAGAAGGCCTCCAGGGTGCATTCTCCCCTCCAGCAGGGTGCCGGGAAGAGCTTCAGATCCCTCCCAATCTAGGGATGGAGATGATGGCGGCTACAAACTCTTGTGTGGAATTTTGATCGGGTACTTAGGGTTTCTATATTAGAGGCAATATATAGGCGAAAGGGGAGGCCGAGGGGGTGCCCTTGGCAGCCACACCATCCCCTGGAGCAAGCCAGGCCTGGCAGCATGGCTAGGTGGTGCGTCCGGCCTCTAGACCCTCTCCATCTCGTCTTCTGGCTCCATGTCCCCCTCGGTGAAATGTTGACTTTGGATTTTGTCTAGTCCAATTCCGAGAATATTCATTTTCTGACTTTCCTGGAACCAAAAACAGCAGGAAACAGGCAGCTGGCACTGTGGCATCTTGTTAATAGGTTAGTCCAAGAAAGTGTATAAAATACCCCAAAGTGTGGACAAAACATAAGAAAGTAGATATAAACCAAGCATGGAACATCAAAAATTATTGATACGTTAGCAACGTATCAACATCCCCAAGCTTAACTCCTGCTCGTCCTCGAGTAGGTAAGTTATAAAAAGAAAGAATAATTTTTGAGGTGACATGCACCATCATAAACTTGATCAAAGTATTTGTAAAACATTGATAGCTAGGATCATAGTCCTTCAACATAGCATGAAAGATATAGTTTTAACAATAAGACATAGCAACTATGTTGTAACATGAAAAGGCACAAACAAAAGATTCTTGAATAACAATGCTTTGCAAGACGTTTGTTTGTTTCACATAAAGAAAGCATAATAAGAATGGTATTCAGCTTGTCCCTCATAGTGTAGCAAAACATAATTGCATAAGACACCTTCAAAGTTCATAAGGATGACTAGATACAAATAGTTTAAGAACAAGCAATATCAAAGTTATGCATCAATCAACAAGTCTTGGGACAATGCACATTAAAATAAGAATGGCCACTATGCTCTCTCAATAGGTGCATAAAGATAGAAGATGGAGACTCAACATAAAATTAAAAGAAAGGCCTTCATGGAAGGAAGCAGGGATTCAAGTCTCATAAAGAGCTTCAAAAAATTATGGTACTTATTAGCTTTCAGCCCTCATTGCCCCTATCATAAGCATCTTGAAGTGATTAAGGTTAAAGTGAACAAACTATGGAGTATATGCTTGACAAAGTATAACTTGGAAATCTCATGTCCCTTGAATACGAGGGCCGCTCCACATGCTACTCAAGTTTAGTTACCGATAAGTTCTTGTCATAGTAAGTACATGTGTATCATAGAGAACCGCCCTAATGATACAGAAGAATCCCCATATCAAAATGACAAGGCAAGCAAACAACGAGCATCTCATCAATCTTCTTATTTACCATGGGAAAATGGTGCTTTTTTCTCTCTTTCCTCTTTTCTCATCTCTTTTTTTCTTTTTCTCTTTTTCTCAATCTCTATCTCTTTTTTATAAGAAAAATGCTTCATAGATTGCTCATTATGGTTACGCTGCAGGTTGCCACCATGATTAGGCATGGATTAGACCAGCAGCCCAGGCGTTTCTCTAACACACATACATAACTCCATGGACTTACAATCTCTCCTTTCATTTCACACCGACGACATCCATAGACAAAAGAGCATGATATCAACTAGGTACAATGTACAAGTGCAATGTTGAAAGTGTTCCACATGACAGCATGGTTCTGCTAATCCCCAACATATAAGTGCAAGCATATACAACATATATGACACAATGGTTCAAGTTTATTAAGTGCAAGAAAAAGTAAATTGTGCCATCAAGTTTGTGAGAGCTTTAATCACTAATTTTCACATAACAAGTTTAATTCGGAAGGTAGATAAAAACATGAATATACTTGGAATAGCAAATGCTAGTAGGTAGGTATGGTGGACTCTTTGGAATAACTTGGTTTTATTTGGAGTTGGATGCATGAGTGGAACTCATACTTGGTTATGGAGGCTAGCAAAAGACTGGGAGCGACCAACTAAGAGAGCAATAATGGCCATAATCATGCAAAGTGACAAAACTTCATTGATTAAAGCATAAAGTGATATTACAAGTCAAAAACTAAAGGATCATCGAGGCTATCGTGACTTGGGATAGTCATAACATGGTGTGAGCATGCGCCAAGTCAACCCAAATAAAGCATCAAAGGAGAATACCACAATACTATGCTTTAATATGCTAAAACAACGCACGATTCTTTCAAGGCACATTAAGCAATCTCAATTGTTTATAACATGTCATGCTACAGAAAAAATCACTAAGCATAAAGCCAAAAAAATATCAAGCATGAAATTACAAAGCATAGGCCACAGTCAAAAACAAGCTCCTTTTACCACTTAAGCATGAGCTTTTCCTACTCTTTTCCAAACCAAACCAAACTTATTTGAAAACTAATGTATAAATGAGGGGGTCCAAACAATTTATTCAAGAAAACTAAGCAAACCAAGCAAACGAAAACCAAAACCAAAAAACGAAAACAAAGACGCTCCAAGAACAACACACTTGTGCATGAAACAATAAAAATGAAGTGTTTGGAAGGAACCTGAAATTTTTATTGATGAAGAAGGGGATGCCTTGGGAATTCCTAAGCTTTGATGCTTGTACTTCTCGGATATTTCTTGGGGTGACACGGGCGGCATCCCCAAGCTTGAGCTTTAGTCCGTTCTTCATCTCATCATTCTTTTCATACACCTGAAATTTTTCCTTCATACAAAACTTCACACAATCTTTATTAGCAACATTAGTGCACTCAAGATAATAAGTCTTTAGGTTCAGTTCCAACAATAATAAAACTTCCATTAAAACACAAGCTACTGTAGCACTTCCCTCAAAAAGCTCAATTCCCCAAAAAGAACCCAAAAAGGAATCAACAAGATGCAAATGCAAATAATGGCAGAAATGTGTCAAAACAGACCAGCAGGTAAAACCCAATTTTTTTTGAACACCTTCTGTTGCTCAAATCGAAAAGTGTTGAACTAATGAAAGTTAGATAACAACCTGGGTCAGAAGCACAACAAAATACAGCTCAAACCAACATATAGAGATTTTACACGAATTTTTACAGCGAAGCACAAAAATCTGTTTCGGGACAACAACTTTCCCAAGAATTACTTCTCTCTCATTAGAGGTTACTCTTGGCACAAAAAGCAAATAAAAAGGATAAGGATCGGTTATTATAGAGGTAATAACTTCTGAGACTCATCTAAAACTTTTGGGTTATCTCCCAATAAGTACTTTTCTTTAACGCCTTTAAGTTAGGAATAAGAAGCAAGAAAGGAATCAAGTGTTCTCAAATGAAGAAGCATTAAGATTAATACCAGAAATATCTTCAACAAGGCAAGGTATCTCATCCATATAAGTTCTAGAGGATCATCTCTCAATGCTCTTGGGTTCACTATTTTCATCAAACGGGTTTTCATGAACAATCCAATCAAGATTCTTTTCTATGGCTTCATGCATTGCTACAAGTTTAAAAGGTATTGGTATCTTAATTTCCTCCCCATTAGGTTCGGTTTTGTCCATTTTTCTCGTGTACCAATAAGATCTACACATGAGCCTAGCATATTAAAACGTTCAAATACGCTTCTAGCTTCTTTAACAACATCATAGAATTCTTTAAGCAAAGTTTCTAGAACGAAATCCCTCTTTTCAGGGTCCTCAATTTCTTTAAGTTTAAGAAGCATTACTTGCATTAAGGGGTTAAGGTTAACAAACCTAGCTTGCAACATGTGAACTAAAGAAGCTGAAGCAATTTCATAGTTTGTAGCAAGTTCTGCAAGGGATCTATCCTCAATATCCTCATGCTTACTAACATGATTAAAGAATTCTTCAATATTATCTTTTCCAATTATAGAGCCACTACCTATTGAAAGGTCTTTTAGGGTGAACTTAGGGATCAACATGGTGAGCTAAGAAAGAGGTAACAACTATAGAAAGACTTAATTTTTTTTGTGTTTTTAATAAAGAAAGCAAACTAGTATAACTATTTTTGTGTGTTTTTGATAAAGAAACAAGCAAACAAAGCAGAAATAAACTAAGCAAAACAAAAACAACAAAGTAAAGAGATTGGTTATGAGGGACTCCCCTTGTGAAGATGTCCTTGTCTCCCGGCAACGACGCGATAAAAACACTTGCTAACGTGTGGTTGACTTGGGAGTTTCTTCTTCAAACCCCCGGTCAACGGCGCCAGAAAGATAGCTTGTTGGCCGAAAATATATTGAGCTCGCTGGGGAACCCCAAGAGGAAGGTATGATGAGCACAACATCAAGTTTTTACCCCATTTATGAAACCAAGGTTATCGAACCAGTAGGAGCAAGGAAACACCTCCAAGGTGTTATTTCCAACTTGGAATCCTGCACAACACAACCACAGAAATTTGCCCCCAACTTATAGTGAGGTTGTCAATCTCACCGGTTTTGCTGAAAACAAAGGATTAAACGTATTGTGTGGAAGAAAGTAATTGCTTGCAGAAAGTAAACAGAAAACAGTAAACAGTTGTAGATTGATGGTAAAAGAAAGGACCGGGGTCCATAGTTCACTAGTGGTGATTCTCCTTAAGATAGATGACATGTTGGGTGAACAAATTACAGCGGGGCAATTGACAAACATCGAGAAAGCATACATGCATATACTAATCATCTTGACTCCTTTAAGATTTGATTGGGCATTACAACATTATACATAGACCGTAATCCAACTGCGTCTATGACTAATAATCCACCTTCAGGTTATCATCCGAACCCCCTCTAGTATTAAGTTGCAAGTAACAGATAATTGCATTAAGCATTGCGTGTAAAGTAAACAATATGATTGTTCTATGAACAAAGTGTTGTTGTTTTCTCCGTAGTAGCAACATCACATCTAGTACCTTAGAGATTTCTGTCACTTCCCCAGATTACTAGAGGCATGAACCCACACCCTTTTGGAGTTGCTAGCATCTACTCGGCCAAGATAGCTACTAACAACGGAGAGCATGCAAGATCACAAATAACAAAGACATGATAGAATCAATAATCAATCTGAAATAGCATCTCAATATCCATCAGATCCCCACAAACACAACATGTAGGATTACAAATAGATGATCTTGATCATGAATGGAGATCAAAAGATCTAAACATGATAGCTCAAAGGAGAAGAACCAACCATCTAGCTACTACATGGACCCGTAGTCCAAGGGTGAACTACTCACACATCACACCGGAGGGTTGCATGGTGATGAAGAAGGCCTCCAGGGTGAATTCTCCCCTCCAGCAGGGTGCCGGGAAGAGCTTCAGATCCCTCCCGGTCTAGGGATGGAGATGACGGTGGATACAAACTCTTTCGTGGAATTTTGATCGGGTACTTAGGGTTTCTGTATCGGAGGCAATATATAGGCGAAAGGGGAGGCCGAGGGGGTGCCCTAGGCGGCCACACCATCCCCTGGCGTGGGCTAGGCCTGGCCGTGTGGCCAGGTGGTGTGGCTAGCCTCTGGCCCCTCTCCGTCTCGTCTTCTGGATCCGTGTCCCCCTCGGTGAAATATTGACTTTGGCTTTTGTCCCGTCCAATTCCGAGAATATTCATTTTCTGACTTTTCTAGAACCAAAAACAACAAAAAACAGGCAGCTGGCACTGTGGCATCTTATTAATAGGTTAGTCCAAGAAAGTGTATAAAAACACTCCAAAGTGTGGACAAAACATAAGAAAGTAGATATAAACTAATCATGCAACATCAAAAATTATAGATACGTTAGCAACGTACGTATCAGGTACACTTAAACTTCTCAAGTTCTTTGGCAAGTGACTGTATCTCATGAGCTTGCTCAACAATGTAGCGCTCACTAGTAATCTTGGTAGTCATAGTATTGCTCCATGACATACAATTCAGTGCCAGCATCCGAGACCCCAAATTTGGCCTTGAGTGTATCCCACACATCCTTACCATGCTCAAACGTCATGTACGGGTCAACAATGTTGTCCCCAAGAATACTGAAGATAGCCGCCTTAAACATGGCATCGACTTTCTCATAGGCTTCCTCCTGAACAGGAGAAAGATCACCCTCAGGTTTCCCAAGAGTGGCGCTATAGCAATTTAGGTTTCAAAACCAGCGAACTGCTCTCGTGCGCCATCTCTTATAATTGGAACCATCAAAGAGAGGCGGCCTAGTAGCAGTGGCGACACCACTTGAATTCATTTGCCTACAATCAGGTTTTTGGATTGTTGAATAAGTAAGCAAATTACTATAATATTTAATCCAAAATAAGCAATAGTAAAGCATGACTATAATCGCAGGAATTAACCTAATCATGCACACTAGCAGTATAGATGAACAGATCACATATAACACAGATAAACAGATCACATCTATCCCAAAAGCTAGTACAAGAAATAGTAGCGAAGATTGAAATAGGTAGGAGCAGATTGCATACGTTGCTGCAGGATGATTCAGGTTGGCGTTGAGGTTCGCTTTGACACCAGCATCGTCAGCCATGTCTTCGATGTAGAGACTGCTGATGTCCGGGAAGAAGTCGTCGTCGGGGAATGAGAGCTCGGTCAACGTGATGTCGTCAGTAGTCGCATAGAAGCGCTCCCTAAAAACCTGATCACCCCTCACCCGTATAGGTTCACGAGAGGCGGGGTTCCGGAGGCCTACTGTCCCATCGTCTGGTGCACGCCGGCAGAGGGGATGGGGAAGGTGTAGCACCGACGCAGGGGTCTAGAGGCAGAGAGAGGGATGTGCGTAGTGTGATTAGGGTTTACGCTTGAGCCGCTTATATATCGTCGGTCAGGTAGGACGCCCACGTTTAAGTTCAGTTCGGAAACGGCTGATAGAGAAATAACTCGCACAGTAATTTTCCTGAGCAACAAAAATATAAGATCGGCACCGAGGCACAAACCGCGCGCGCGCGTGTGCATCGTGACGAGGCAGGGCGGGCGGAGGAGGAGGAGGAACACGCGTGTATGTCACTCCTCTTCTCTCAATTTAGCAAGCAGTGAAACACTCCACTATATAGATTGGTGTAACTCCCTTCAAACTAGCAAGGTGAGACTAAACGTTGGTGCCACCTCTTGCTAGGCATGAATGGGCTTTGAGAATTTCAGAATTTGAATTGGGCCATGGCCTAAAGCCTACACCCAAATTCCAATAGTACTACCGCTATAATGGTTAGTATTATATAGTACCATCATAATACCATCATATTTAATTATTTGTAAAATCTGAATACAATTGTGTGCACGAGATATTTTTTTGTTTGTAAATTTATCCAGTTCTACATGCTATGATATGGTATTATAATATGACACCACTAGCATGTTTCTCTTTATTAATTATGGTATCATATTAGAATTTTCCCAAGATAACATGTTTGATACTACTTATGTACTAGCTAGCCCTAAGATTTAATGATAGACATGAAAGGCCGCAGTTAAAAAGTATGGAATCTCGAAATACGACACCAGTTCGGTCCGTGGACATCCTAAACGCCAAAAAAAAGCAGTCTCATTCACGTGTGCCCCTATTCGGTCATGCACCTGTGGCACCGATTGGCCATTTTATGCAAATTGATGGGTGATTGTTTGCTAACTTGAGAAAAAATGATAAAAAACTATCATATTTGGGCTTAGGGCTTCGAATCTCTAATTTTTTTTAAAAGGAGCATATATTAATATCGCAAAGATAGAAATTACACCTAGTCTCTACAACGATGCATTATCCTAGTAGCCTATGGATGCACACAGTCCAAAAAAAGAACTAAAAAAAGAATAGAACCGCTATAGCGATCAATATCTCGTAGCAACGACACTAACACCACCAAAATAGCACCAGAAGTCCAGTCTCTCCATTCTCCAATAGAGACGCCTTCAAGAAGGAAATAGTGCACAAGCTCTATTGTCGCCCAATCAAAGATTATAGTTTTTCACTCTGGAGAAAGTCCTCGCTCACGAAACAATGCCTTCAAGAAGATCATTGTCAGGCACTCTCTGCCCGACCGTGAGACCCGAAGACACAGACTTGTCATAGACTTGGATACAACAACCCACTTAAGTGAAGCGCTGTAGACCCTTACCGAAAGAAGATCCCTCCCCGCAACCATGGTGGACGCTAGCTCGACCTCCGAGTTTCAAGAAAAAATTGAAGTGCAACCTTGCTGTCAAGATGTTTCTGTTCGAAGACAAGGTCGACAAGTTAGCCCACAAGAAACACATGGTACTAACTAAGACAAATCCCCTAACCCTACTCCCCCGAATCTCGGGACGAGATTCTTTTAAGGGGGAAAGGTCTGTAACATCCCAATTTCAGCAACCCTGATTAGTCGTCCAGAATGCAAAAATCTGGGGGAACAAAAACTTTTTCTTGTGCCTTAGTGCAGTGCTTGCTTGTTGTTTGCTTGCACTTGCGCTTGAAGTGTATCTTAGGATACTCCTTACCTCAACCTCAATTGGCAAAAGCTATTTACCAAAACTATCTTGGCTTATTTTACATATTCTCAAACGTTCTAGCATTTCAAAACAGGAGCCAAGATGCCTATGTAACCAAAACTATTTTGGTAGCTTCTATTAACAAAACTATGGAGAGATATATAATACAATCTCCTTATGTTTTCAAGATAGAACACTCAAATAATCTTACCTCTAGCTTTACCAAAACCTCTTGTTCAAAACTTTTGATTTCTACTCTTGGTAGAGATACCAAGAACCCTCATCTTATTCAAAACTCAACCTCTTCAAAATGCCCCAACCCTTACCTCCAAGCTAGGCTTGATGGTAACCTCATTAGTGGTTATACCTAGCATAAGATGAGTTGCCTTGATCTGTTGTCTGATGAGTTGCCTTGATCTACTGATTGATTTGTTTGCTTAGGAAGTAGAATGAACTACCTTAGAAGCTCATCACTAGGATCAAGATGTTTTCCAACTCCTCAATCCCTAAGCAAGAAAGCAAACCTTGTTATGATCCCTAGTCATTAGGTGATCATCTAAAACCCTTAACCAGACCCATTCTAAGGATCCCCATTCTATATGTTCTCAAGTCCATGAAGACCCATATCAAGCATGGATCTCTTCTACTCACCCTACACTTACATATCACCCACTTGTTAAAGCTCTAGTACCTTACAACTCCTCCAAGAACATTCCCTCTCTAGCCAAAGTCCTCAAAACTGCCAAATTTGGCAAAGTCTGGAAACAGTTTCAACATCACCTTTTTGAATGCCTCCTTTTCTCAAACCATGTGCATTTTTGGAAATGCACTTGAACCATCTTGTTAACCATCCTAAGGAATACCAAGGAACACATTTGCCCCTGGTTAGATCCTCCTCCCGCCCACTGGTCCATGATGGTTTTGCAGACAAGAAAATAACATTTCCTGCAAAACTAGTCATCATGCCAACTTTGCTAGAAGCTCACACCACCATCCAAACCCCTATGGACCAACTCTCTGCATGATTGTGTTTTACTCATTGATGTCTATCAAAACCTACTTCACTTTCTCCAAATAGATCTCTGCGTTGCTTAAACCCACATGGTTTATAAGGCTTCATGAAACTTTTTGCATGTCAGCCTTAATTTCAACAAAGTTTGCCATCATTTCTAGATCACCTCAAATACAATTAATTCAAACTCCTTCTGCCATGATCATCCATATGACCTGGTATACCTACCCATCTATCCTTTGCACCAAGGTGCGCTTTGAGCTCTAAGAAGCAAGCATGTTTTGGTGGTATAAAAATAACACCACCATAGATCCTTAACTCATTTTTTTCCATCCCTTTCTAGTTGGAATTTCATTCCACAAGGTTGCAAATGCTTTCTACACATTGTATATCTCATCTACTTTGATCCTCAATATTTATCAAAAATTATCCATAATTATTATGGCCCCAAAACTATTTAATTTCTTAAATAAGTCAAAACTCCAAAACTCCCTCCATAAAGGAAAGTTGGGTTTTTACCAAAACACTTCCCCAACTTTTGGCTCATGTGAGTTCCAAATATCATATCCTATCTTTCCAGCTCAAAAATAAATATTTTTGAGAAACTTTATTATTTCTTTTTGCCCATTTTCTTAAATGGCTGAATTGGAATAATAATTGTTTTAATTACTTTTATGCCTCAATAAACCTTGGGAAAATTACCCTAAGTGTGTATTCACATTTGGGACCCTTCCACACCAAAATCCATCCTTGACCAATGGAAATTTATCAAATGATCCTCTACAAATCATTTCTATTCTTTTTGAGTAATTGGATTTAGGAGGACTAAAACTCCTCTGAAAAATCCCTAATAAATCCTAGAAGTCTACCTTTACCTTATCTAACTACCAGTACCATTTACTCCTCTGGTCCAATGCAATATTTTGGACTTCCTTCACAACCATCAATTAGATCAATATTTGTCGATTAAGCAAATCACCACTCTAAGCACTTCCAAACCTCATTCCATCTTACTCAATGTACCTCCTCAGCATCAACCACATCCTTGGTCGACCACCATTCCAATATCCACCCAACCAATCCCCAATTGCCCTTACCATAGTAGAAAGAAGGAGAAATAACCCCACTTCTTACAAGGATCAAGCTCACTTAATTACCACTGATGCCACCCCCTCTCTCTCTGGTCCAGCACGACCCAATTACTATCCTACCCATCTCCTCCTCCGTTTGGACCAATCCCTGGCCAACATTACCCTCGCCCTTGCCCAAGATGGTAATTTACCCCATCTAGTCCTCTCCCTTGGTATAAAGGCCAACAGCCCTTCCCCAGCCAGCCCCTGCCCTCATTTGCCCCCTCTCACTCCCACCTGCCTCCCCCGAGCACCCCACCTCCTTCCCAGCTCTATGCTGCCCGAGAGAAGAATAGGAGGAAGCTTCGGCCTCCTCCCAAAAATCGAGCAAGACTCCTCTCCCTCTACTCCATTCTCTCTGCATGTCAGCCCACAAGATCCCCTTGCTCTCCTGCATCTAACGGTGCTCTTCTTTTTGCCTAGGACCCTCTCCTCCACCGTCGTTGTCGAGCTCCGGCGAGGTCGCTCTCGGCCGCTGTCGCACGAGCTGTTTTCCGTGGGCCTCCGCCGTCATGCCGCCCACCGATTTGCTCACCGTCGTCGACTTCGTCGTCCTTCACCATCCTCGACCCTCCTCGAGCCCTCAGGTGAGCTCCTCGCTCCGCGCCACCCTATGCTAGGGTTAGTCTCGTCGTCGGCGAGCTCCTAGTGGACGACGACCTTGAGTCGTCCATCGCGACTAGATCCGATGGTCACCGTCGCTCGGTACCGCTTTGGCACCCTCCACCGCTGACTGGCGGGCCCCGCCAGTCAGGTTCGAACCACGCCCTCCCGCGCGTCGCCCAGTGCACCGTGGGCCAAATCCTCCCCTGCAGCCCAGTAGCTCCCCAGATCCGGCCCCTTTGCACCCTTTTTCCTTTTTCTTTTAGCAGGTCCTTTTATTCCAGCAAAGTCTCTGCTAGGTTTAAATCCAAATAAAAAAGTAAATCAAATCCAAATGCCTAGATCTAATTTTTTGGTGGTTCTATGATGTTTTCTCAAACATGCAGAGGTAACCCCATGGACAAAATAATTTTCTCTAATTACTAGTAATTATTCTGCTAGAATGTATCTGATACACTAAATAATTTCCACCGAGAGTTCTACATATCCATTTGAGAGGAACCAAAGACCTACTGGAAGGTATTGGAAATACCTATGATCCAGCACAGGTCTCATACCAAGCTGAAATGTATTCTTCCTTTAGTAAAAATAACAAAAACTAGCAACTTCTGTCTTAGATAAATTCCCCAGGTCGAACCAAATTAGGTTTTGACCTGATTCCACCTCCCAGTGCACTCTAGTACCAATATCTACCAAACCCCAGAAGCTCAGAATTTATTGAGCTCTGGTTGAAATTTAGTGATTTAAATACTTCTGTAAGGGGTATTTTATCTAAATAAATCACTCCAGGAGTTTGGCAACTCGAAAAAGGGTGAAACCAATTCCTACAGAAAGGTATTTTCAATACCTATCACATGCCTTTCGAACCAACTCAATATCTCCTGTATATTTAATCTAGTGATAAAGAGTAGTATCTTACAAAACTGCCTTTGGGAATTTCCTGAGGGCATTATGGTAATTCTTTTGACTTAATTCCAACTAGAGGTGGTTCAGCACTGTAAGTACTACCAAACCATCTAAGGAAATAATTTGTGGAGTTCCAGAACTTTTCTGGTGAATTATTTCCTCAAACTAGAGTTTAATTCACTATAAAAAGCATAACTAATTCTAGAAAAGTGATAATTAAGTGAAACCACTAGTGATGGTTTTATCTTGTCAAGACCTATGAGAGGATATCATGGTTATCCATTAATAACCTACTGACCACAGGTCCCTAATCCAAGTTCCTTATATCCCTCCTAGACTACCATCTTCCAAGAGAAAAACACCCTAGTGGCAATCTTGTAAATTCCACCATTGAAGCCCACTTCTCCAAAACCTCCCAAGTCCAGTAGTATTTCTCATGCTTGTTTGCTGTATGATTTGATGTGGTATGCCTTGTATTGATTATGATATTGTCTGTTTGCATGTGTATCCGATGACGACAAGAAGGAAGGGAATTCTTATTATTATTTTATTGGGTATTCTTGGTCATCTGAAGAAGTCCAGGGACTTATTGCTGATCACAGGCAAGCCACCATTTCCCAAACTCTGATATATGTCCTACTCTCTTTTACCTGTTTTGTATCCTCTTTATAAATTGCATTATCTACCTCCATGCCTTGTTTTACAAATACTGCGATAGTAACTTGGCTCCTCCAAGTTATGATTTGTGTCCTTAGAGGCACCACCCCAATGAACCTATCATTTTATCCCCTTTAGACTGAGAGTACGATGGTTAGCATCCTACCTCCTTGGAAACCATGGTTTTGATAAAATAAACTGTTTTGGGATTTTTCCCCACTACAACTGTTTCAAAAACAGCTTTGTAAAACCCTGGGAAGAGGCATCGTTCCTAGTGGAAGTTTTAACAAAAGAAATGGTGATGAGAAGAAGTGGAAATGTGATGGGATGTTCTACGCCTTTACTGGAACATTTTTTATCCGCGCAACCACATTACCCCAGGTTGTTGGGGCTTAACTCGTAGTTTGTCCGCATTAGCCGAGGCACTTCTACCATGCTTATAGGGAGAAATCCCTGGAATTCCGGGCAGGCGCCACCAGATCAAGGATCTGAAGCCTGTCGCTTGCTTCGGCAAGAGTGGGCCTGACCTGGCAGGAGGCTGGTGCAACAATTGGGTCTCCCGCGGACGGTATGACTTAGGTAGTATGGAAGGAAATGGAGTCTCCATATTTAAGGTATACGCCAAGTTGCGTCTTGGGTATGCGCGTGTAGGGAAGGAAGGACTATGGCTGGGAGCCACATACTCGTTGCCGGGGAGAACAAACCCAAGAGGAAAAGCATGCCTTTGCTAGTGTAGACAAGCAAAAGATTAGGTTTGATTATCCGGGCCCCCATCTATAGAGGTAGTGGGACGTGGTTGTATCCCGGTGGATGTATTGATTCTAGTGGGTAAAGTGTGCAAACTCTACAGAGTATAACCTATTCGAATAGCCGTGTCCACAGTCAAGGACGGTTGTGAAGCTGTTGGCTAGGAGTACCCAAACTGTGCTTATTTGGGAAACAAGTACAAAGTGGACGAAGGTTCCAGGGGAACCCGAGTCGAAGGTTTTGTTTTGACCCGAGGGGTCGAAGATGTTTAAAAAGGGGTTTTAACTACAAAAACTATTTCCAAAACTCTTTTTCAACAAGGATATGGAGATGTCTTGATTTATAAAACAGAAGCATGTTTTCAAAACTCTTTTTCAACAAAGATATGGAGATGCCATAATTTCAAAGTTAGTTTAGTCTTTTCAAAAGCAACCCCAGATAGAGCTATCTCGCCATAGCCATAATTGCATTTCCTTTGTTCACTTATCTGGGTGGTTTGCGACTACATTCAAAAGTACTCACGGCTTTGTCCCTGGCTATTTACTTGGCCAGACTTTCAGGAGTTTAAGGTGACGTCCATCGAGCTAGGCCGTCTTCCCTGTCAGTTGCCTGTAGGTTGAGGCATGATTGGGCTCTGCGCTTGGCATTGTTCCGCTGCTAATGATGAAGTAGCCATAATGTCATCTATGTAAGTCTTGTATTTCGTTATATTTCAGATGTTGTAATGGTACCTGTAGGTTATGTTCCACGGCTCACTGATCATGGGAACGTGGATGTAAGCATAACAGGGATTTCTCGAATGAATAATCCGGGGAGCCCACAGACTTGGTACTTATGTTTTCAAGACAGAACCTTCAACTATTGTTACCTCTAGATTCAACAAAACCCTTTTTATGGAGCATTTGAATTCTCCTCTTGGTAGAGATAACAAGGACCTTACCTTGTTCAAACTCCAACCTCTTCAAAATATCCCTCCTTACCTCAAGCTAAGCTTGGTGGTAACCCCAGTAGTAGTTGATTTGTTTGTAAGAGGAGTTGCCCTGATCTGCTGTTTGAATTATCTACTTAGGAGATAGTATGAGCTACCCTAGGAGCTCATCACTAGGATCAAGATGTCTCCAAATCATCCCACCCTAAGCAAGAATACAATCTGGATCTGATCCCTAGCTACTAAGTGATCATCTAAAACTCTTAACCAGATCAATTCTGAAGATATTCCTTCTAGAAGTTTCCAAGTCAATGAGGACCCATATCAAGCATGGATCCCTTCTACTCAATCTACTCTTCAACCACATCCACTTGATGATGCTTTGGTACCTTGCAACCCCTCAAAATCATCACCACCCACATTCTAGTCAAAAACCCTAAATCTATCAAATTTGGCTGTCTAGAAATCTGATTCCAACATCACCTTTTTGGATGTCTCCCTTTCTGAACCCTTGTGCATTTTAGGTAATGCACCTGAACCATCTTGTTAACCATCCTGAGGACTACCAATGCCCACTCTTTCCCTTGGTTAGATCATCCTCCTACCCACTTGTTCTTGATGGTTTTGCAGGCAAGAAGATAACTTTTCCTGCAAATCTAGTCAACATGCCTACTTTGGTATAAGCTCACACCACCATCCAACCTTATATGGACCAAATCTTTGCATAGTTGTGTTCTACTCATATAGGTCTATCATTACCTACTTCACTTGTTCCAATTGGATCCCTGGGCTGTTTACACCACAAGGTTTTGAAGGCTAGTTGATAATCTGCCTTGGCAGGCTTATTTTATTCAAAGTTTGAAAGCTTGCCATGGTGAGCTCAAGCAGGATCAAGCTCAAAACCCTACACCATTGCAATATACATAACTTGGTCTATCCATCCATATGTCCTATGTCCCAAGGAGAGCTCTGAGCTCCAAGATCCAACATGGTTTTGATGGGATGAAATTAACATCACCATAGATCCCTAATCTAGGGCATTCCACCCAAAATCAACTTGGATTCTCCAATACCAAGGTTGAAAATGCTTGCTACACCTTGTATACATCATCTACCTTGATCATCAAGATTTATCAAATATTACCCCTAATTATTTTGGCTCCAAATCAATTTAATTCTTTAATAGACAAATTCTTCAAAACCTCTTCCATAAGGGAAGGTTTGGATTTTTTCCAAACCACTTCCCCAACTTTTGGCTCATGTGAGTTCCACATATCATACCCTATCTTTCCACCTCAAAAATAAAAAAATAGAAGCTTTATTATTTCTTTTTGCCCATTTTCTAAAATGGCTGAATTGGAATAATAATTGTTTTAAATACTTTTATCCCTCAATAAATCTTGGGAAAATTCCCCTAAGTGAGCACTCACATTTGGGACCCTCTCAAACCAAAAACCCACCTTGTCCCATGTAGAAATATCAAATGATCTTCTAGAAACTACTTCTGCAGTTTTCGAATAAATGGATTTAAGTGGACTTTAAATCTTTAGTAAAATCTCAAATAAATCCTGGAAATGTATCTTGACCCCATCTACCCACCAGTACCATCTCCCTACCTTGTCTTATACAATTTATCAAACTTCCTTCACAAGCACCTATTTGCTAATTTTAGCAACCCTAGCTAGTATTGATTTAAATCAAGACCAAACCACCACCAATCTTGCAAGGCAATGCACCATAACACCCAGCACTCATCTCTGGTCGTGATCACTATAGCAATTACTATAGAATGCTTGTCCTTTAGTGCTTGGACACTAGTGTTTAACCCATGTGGGTGTCTTGGCATGTAAAACCCCTCTAGCAGCAGCTACTCCTCCTCTCAGACCAGCAGCCCAACCAGAAACCACCCTCCCCCGCCCACAACATCATCCCTCTGGTTTCCATCCCCCTCCATGCCCTCCCCCATGG
Source organism: Avena sativa (assembly GCA_916181665.1). NCBI lineage: Eukaryota > Viridiplantae > Streptophyta > Magnoliopsida > Poales > Poaceae > Avena > Avena sativa. The sequence continues at coordinate 121,454,100 of OV702291.1, read as the reverse complement.
AACAAGTCAATCATGGACCTCTCCTCTCGGTTTAAATACCCCAGGCCACCCCATCTCGCCCTCTCTGGCTCATTTGCCTCCACACACTCCCAACTGCCTTCCAAGAGCCTCCTCTCCCCCTTCCCTCCTCTGTACTGCTCAAGAAAGAGAGCGAAGAGATGCTTTGGCCATCTTCAAAAGCTCGAGCTAGGTGCTCCCTCCTTTGACCCTCCCTCTCTGCATGTCCCTCTATGGTGATCCCCTACTCCTCCTCTTTCTAACCGTGCCTCCCTCTCTTCTCAGGAATGGCCAGAACCACCTCGTCGGTGAGCTCCCGAACGATCTCCGTCGGCCACCACCGCACGAGCCACCTCCTGGCGTCGAACCTGCCCTCACCGACCATTGCCGGGCTCGCCCTCGAGCGCTGCGTCGCCTCCGCCCATCCTCGGCGCCTCCCTGCCGCTCAGGTGAGATTCCCCGCGCCGTCCGAACCCCATTAGGGTTTCCACCGCCGCCATTGCCCTTTGCTGAAGATGACAATGCCCTGCCCTCCGATTTGTCTTAATCCAACGGCATGCGCGCGCTGATACCTCTTCGTGCCCCCGTGCGGCTGACCAACGGGCCCCGTGCCCAGGGATTCGAATCCCAGTCTCCCGCGTGCCACTCGCCCGGATGGGCCAAATCCTCCCCACCGCGGACTGTTTTCGTCAGATCCTAACCCAGCCTCCCTTCTTCTTTAAGCTTTTACTCCAGATCTAAAAAGCATCATTTTGGTTTAATTTAAAATAAAATAGGAAAATAAATAATTATTCCTAGCTCAAAAATTCCTAGTGCTTATGATTGTTTTCTTAAACATGCAGTATCCTTGGTTGACCCAAATCGTGTCCGGATTATTTATAATAAATCCCTTCCCAGATGTATCTTTCCCACCATTAAAATCTTTATGTAAGTTGTGTAACTCTAATTGAGTTAAAACCTTCTGTTTTTGAAGGGTAATTTTTATCCCTTTCATGTCCCCCTGGCCCCACCTAAAAGTGATTCCTATATTGCCCCTAGTAAAAATAACATAAACAGCCACATTCTAACTTTAGAAAATTCCCTGCACCAAACCATGGATCCAATTGAACCAATTCTAAATCCCAGTGATGTGGTACATCAATACCTAACTAAATCCAGGAGCTCATGAATTATTGAGCCTTGGATGTTTTTCTGTGAATTAAACTATTATGTGCATGGTTTATTCACCTCTAAATTCACTACAGTAGATATATAGATCCAAAAAGGTTGATTCCAATTTCTACAGAAAGGTATTCCAAATACCTACACTGTGCCTTTGGAATCAAATAAAAATCTTCTGTAGGTTTAATATGGTGAAAAAGACAAGTTGTATACAGAACTGCCTTTAGGCATTTACTGAGGGCATTCTGGTAATTATCTTGACTTGATTCCAACTCTCGGTGAACAAGTACATCAAGACCTACCTAACCATCCAAGGAAATAATTTTTGGAGCTCCAGAAATTTTCTGGTGAAGTATTTCCTAAAACTAGAGTCTTATTCACTATAAAAATCACTATAAATCTTTTGTAATTGATAAAATAGTGAAACCACTTTTGTTGGCTTCATCTTACCAATACCTATCTGTTGGTATCATGTTTTTACCATGGTACCATACAGAATGTGGTCTTGTCTAGAAATCCATCTCTTAGGTAGTTTCCAGACTATAAATCCTAAGGGGTATTCATACCCTTCTCCAAGGCCATCTCAATCTCCTAAAACCAGTCCTCTCAAAACCATATGAATCCTAATTCTGTAGTATTCAATTGTTTTCTATATGTACTGGTGCTTGTCTGCCTTGTGTTGATTGTGGCTTGGTTTGTTTACATGTACTGTCGAGACGACGATAGTTGCGATGAAATCGGAGAGCAGAAGAAGGGGCATTTATTATTGGTATTGGTATTTTTGGGTATTCTAAGAAGAAGTCTAGGGACATATTGCCATATTGCTGATCATCAGTCAAGCCACCTTCTTGCTCATAAGCCTTGTCCTACTATTTTACTTATGCATGCTTTATCTTCCATTGATTTAAAACTGCATTGTTTTACTATATGTTGATTGAATATATAGTAGTGGTTTGGCTCCTCCGAACCATTATACCTTTGTACTACTAAGTACAACCCCCTTGGTGTTACCTACTTGCCCCTAGTAGGATAGATGGTGTATATCACCATAACCCTTTGGAGACCCCGATTTAGCCGAAGCAAAAGCTAGAGGATGGGAAGACCGCGGAAAAAGTTTTACCAAATGTTTTATGATAAAACCTTGGTGAGGTAGGACCTCCCAAGAGATGTTGAGAAAGAAAGAGGTTTTGTTTTTCAAAATGCTAAAGGAAAACCGGAGGAAAAAGATTTACGAAAACGCACCTGGTTCTCTGCAGTTTTGCTAGAACAATTAACCCTGTGCAACCACATTACTCTGGAATGGGACAGGGCTGGATTCGATGTTTGTCTGTTCTGGTATAAGCTGCCTCGCAACTACTACAGGGGATCGGGGATCCCTGGAGGGTGGGCCTTCTCCGATATAGGTCCATGTGAGACATCGACCTGGAGAAGGAACAAAGGGTCGGCAGGCCTCCACGTGTTACTATGAGCCCCTCACTGAAAGTGCGCACGTGGGACGTGCACTAAGCGCTCTGGTTGGTCCTCGCCCGACGTCCCGGTTTTGAGGGGATTAACACTCATAGGGTAGGCACTTATATTGGAGTGGGCATCCGGAGAGTCTTGATCGGTTACTCGACCCACGATCGGTGAAGATCAGGGTAGTGTACCCGGATGGTGTGGGTAAAGTGTACAACCTCTGTAGAGTGTAAATCTATTCGAATAGTCGTGTCCGTGGTCATGGACGGTTGGGAAGGTTGCTGTAGAGCGGTGCTGGTTTTGTTTTCAAAAGGGATTTCGGAAAAGAAATGGTTTTGGAAATGTTTTGACCATGGGATGGTCGGGAAGGATACCTGCTTTAACCATGGGATGGTCAGAGAGGTATGGAAGGAGTTTAGTCGTGGGACGACCTGAAAACGAGAACAAATGGGTGACCCAGTCCTAATGTTTTCCAAAACTTTTCAAAAAGGTTTCGAAAATGTTTACAAAAGTTTTCAACAAAGATATGTAGATGCTATATCTACAAGAGAAACTATTTGAGAAAAGAACCTCTCTTGGAGCCCTCCTACTACCACAGCCATATTGCATACCCTCTTGCTATTATTATTTTCTTGAGGTGGTTTGCGAGTACATTCAAAGTACTCACCGGCATTGTCCCTGGCTATTTACTTGGTCAGATTTCGAGAAGAAGATGGGTTGGAGATTCTGCGAGCTAGGACGTTCTCCCAGTCAGTTGCCTGTAGGTTAAGGCATGGCTCGGGCTCTGCGCTTGTTGAAGTCCGCTGCTGATTATTGATGTAGCCATAACGACATTTATGTAAGTCTTGTAATTCGGTATATTGTCGGATGTTGTAATGATACTTGTCGGTTATGTGCCACGACTAACTAGTCATGGGATCGTGGTTGTATGCATAACAGGGATTCTCGGAGGATTAATCCGGGGGCCCCACAGACTTGGTATTAAGATCAGACCTTGGATTTTCACCCAGCAAGATAACATTGTGAAATTCTTATGTGCTGCCAACACCACTAACAGTCATTGCGAGTCACATATCACCAAGTCAGTTCCTCATTGTCACGAATACTGAAACCACCATCGCTAGCTCTCATGGCCTTCTCCACATCTGACTTCATTATGAATCGCCAAAGACATGGCACATGATGGTAGAAAATAGCAGAGTTTCATTATGAGTGAAAATATGATACATATTTAAGCATACAAATTATTCATACTAGTTGAATGCCCATGCGTTGCCACACGCACATTCGACGCCGTGCATACAAATTATTCATGACAACAGGTAACTTTGTGGCCAAAATAATGGCTGGCGGGATGCGTGTGTATAGGCATGTTCTTCACCGCGCGCGAGACCACACGCACATTCTACGCCGTGAGGTGGAGGTTCACCTACGGATGCCATAATAGTTTTTTCTAGAACTCGCAGGAGGTCTGCGTGTCTATATATTAAGACAGAGAGAGATTTTTGTTACAAATCATCCGTGCCACAAACGGTCGCTCGATGAGAACCCACCACCTTACGGGATTACTCTCGCTAAACTACCTCCACTTCCACCATATACTTTCCACTCTTTGCACGTCACCTTAATTTTACCTGCCACTAACCATGGTGATGTATCTAGAGTCCCGAACACTCGGCTATTATGCTCAAGCCAGATCAGACGCAAAGTACAAATCACCACCGAGTTTACTCCACTCCTCAGCTTTGATGGAATATATTGTTGGCATCCTCCCCACCAAGAGACAAGGGTGTCCTGGAGTGTAGGTGCTAAGTGTTGAAATCCAATCCAACTCAAGGAGTAGAACCAAACCTCCCGCGTAAAAGGGTAGTTAACAAGCAGGTGATCAATGCTCTCTAGTGGTTGATCACATAGGGGCATGCTGCTTGGTGTGGTAAACCCTGGCATTGTAGCTCGTCAGATGTCCAGCAGCGGTCTCGCAAAGCAAACCACGCAAAAAGTTTAAATTTTAGTGGCGCCCATGGCTTCCACACATGGCGAGCCCATCCAAAATTTACTCGCCCTTCAAAAGCCACCCTATAAGAAGATTTGCAGGAATGTTTACCAAAGGGAGTCCACTTCCACGTCCAAATATCCTCACCATCAGATAGAGGCTGATGTACGGTTATAAGTTGCCATACCTGTAGGTATTGTAGAATGCCGCTAATTGACAAGTAACCTACCAAGTATCTAGTCCACGCATTTCCCTCATGAGACTTAGCTACCAACAGCCCCCCATAGCGCCTTCGGTTTGACAAAAGTACAGAGAGTTTGAGCGAGGTCAATGATAGATTGCCCATTGATCCACGGGTCTGACCAAAATAGCGTTCTGCCACCATTCTGAATCTCAATCTTAACAGAAGCATTGAAGATTGCTTTTTCTTCTTTGGAGACGGCCATGTCTAGGTGAGTCCATGGAAGATCGTCAGATGTTTTAGCCTTCCATAACCACTTCGTGCGGAAAGCATCGTTTAGGCGTTTCAGATCAAGAAATCCCAAGCCACCGTATTCCACCGGCATGCAGATAGTATCCCATGCCACCACACACTTTCGTCATTGGGCACATTCAGTCCCTGACCAAAAAAACCCTCGAACAAGCTTGTTAAGCAAATCAATCAGCCAAGGGGTTGATCCAACGCCATCATGTCAAAGCCCTACATGGATGTGATGACGGACTTGACCAAGATTGTGGGTCCACACACTGCCGCAACATGAACTTCCTCGAGATCAAGACACGGGCCAAAGCCAAGATGCTCGCCCCGCAACTGCTCGTTTTGACGCGCGAGGATGAGTGGCCTCGCTGCGGCGGCTCGACATTGCCGAGGTGGACGAGAGGGCCATGGTTTAGTGGAGGATGGCACATCTAGAAAATGTGCAGTCGAGTTTGACTTCCATGCGCATAAGGCTCCAGAAAAAGGCGGAGAGTACAAAAAAGAGAGGAGGAAGAAGCTCGAGATAGATGCGCACCTAGTTGATGGATGATGGATGACAACTATGACAGGTGGTGTGACCTCTCTTAAATAATCATCTTTGAGTTGCGTAAGAAAAACAATTTTCAAATGACACGGTCTTGTTTGCAAAAAAAATGACACTTTGTTAAAAAAAATTCAATCAACCTAAAAAAACTTCAATCTTTTGTATGGTTTGTTCACTTCTCCCATTTGTACGGTCCTCTCTCCTCCCGAGATCCCAATCCGTCGCCACCCAACCTCCCCTTCCCTCGCCGCTCGCTGCCGAGGCCCTTCTCCGGTGACTGACCCATGACTCCGACCGCCGGATCTGGATGATACCGTGCCGCCAATCTCCTTCCTCCCTCCGAGCAGAGTGACAAATCCCATTCAAGAGGACACTAGGAAGAACCAACAGTTGAGATCGTCAAGGGAGAACCAAATTATACCTAGCATCTTCTGTAATCAGACCTAGCACTAGCCCTTATGCTTCTCCTGCCATATTGGTAAAGAAGAAGGATGGCAGTTGGAGGCTATGCATTGACTCTAGGAAATTAAATGCTCAAACAATCAAGGACAAGTTTCACATACTTGTCATTGAAGACCTCCTGGATGAACTCAGTGGAGCCACCTTCTTCACCAAATTAGACCTGAGATCTGGATACCACCAGATAAGGATGAAACCAAGTGATATATCCAAAATAGCCTTCGGGACATATTTTGGTCATTTTGAATAATTGGTAATGCTATTTGGGCTTACTAATGCTCCAGCATCCTTTCAATCCCTGATGAACACAGTGTTTGTTGATCACTTGAGGAAATTTCTACTTGTCTTCTTTGCTGACATTTTAATTTATAGCAAGACCAAAAGAGAGCACTTGCAGCACATCAAAATCACATTGGAAACCCTCATAAAACACAAATTATTTGCTAAACAAAGAAAATGTGTCTTTGCCTCAAACAGTGTGGAATATCTCGGCCACATCATCTCTGGTCAGGGAGTTTCTATAGACCCAAAGAAGATTGCAGCAATGAAAGATTGGCCAATTCCTAAGAACATTACCCAACTAAGAAGCTTCCTTGGCCTCACTGGCTACTACAGAAGGTTTGTCCAACACTATGGTCTCATCTGCAGACCACTGCATGAGTTGAAGAAAAATGCATTTCATTGGATAGAGACCAGTTGCATTTGAAAAGCTAAAGCAGAGCCTCATATCTGCCCCAATCATGGCCTTGCTTGATTTATCCCAACCCTTCATATTATAGATTGATGCTAGTGGCTATGGATTGGGTGCAGTGCTCATGCAAAACAACAAACCCATATCCTTCTACAGCAAAACCTTGGGACCAAAATCAGCTACAATGTCCACTTATGACAAAGAGGTAATGGCTATCTTGGAAGCACTAAAAAGGTGGAGACACTACCAATTGGGAAGCACAATGTTCATCAAAACAGAACAAAAAAAAGTCTTAAATTCATGACTGACCAAAAATTCATGGAAGGAATTCAATAGAAGCTTCTATTGAAACTGCTAGAATTCACTTATACCATTAACTACAAGAAAGGCAAAGAAAACAGAGCAGTTGATGCTCTTAGTAGAAGGGACAACCCTCCTTCACTCATGCACATTACTATAGTGCAACTAGCATGGATTGAATCAGTCATTGACAGCTATACAGATGACAAACATTATCAGGCACTGATCCAGAAGTTGGCTATCCAACCAGATGCAGACTCCGACTTTACACTACATGCTGGCATTCTGAGGTATAAGGGAAGAATATATATTGATCAAGACAAGGATCTGCAGAACAAAATAATAGAATCACTCCATGCTTCAGCACGAGGGGGACATTCTAGCATAGTTGCTACATACCAGAGAATTAAGAGAATATTCTACTGGCCTGGATAGAAGAAGCACATTGAAACCTTCATTGCAGAATGCTCAGTTTGCCAAAGAGCAAAATCAAAACATTGCAGCTATCCTGGCCTCCTCCAGCCACTAGACCCACCTGACATGGCTTGGCAACACATCACAATGGACTTCATTGAAGGTCTACCAAAATCACAAGGGAAAGAGGTAATCCTAGTGGTTGTGGACAGATTAACCAAATCTTCTCATTTCATTGCACTTCCTCACCCCTACACTATACAGTCTGTGACTCAAGCATTCACTGAACACATATTCAAATTACATGGACCTCCAATTAGCATTATAACAGATAGAGACAGAATCTTCACAAGCAAGATGTGGCAGCAAGTGTTTAAATCTTGGAATGTCAAATTAAATTTAAGCACTGCCTACCACCCCCAAAGTGATGGCCAGTCTGAAAGAGTTAATCAGTGCTTGGAATCCTACTTGAGATGCATGACCTTCTAGGAACCAAAGAAATGGGTTGCTTGGTTACCTCTAGCTGAGTGGTGGTATAATACTACATATCACACAGCCCTAAAAGTATCACCCTTCTAAGCATTGTATGGTTATGCACCCCCCATGATCAGTGAGGTTTCAATCCCAGGGCCCCAAGACAGTGAAGCTAGGGATTTCCTTCTGGAGAAACAACAGATGCTGGATAAACTTAAAGAAAATTTGACTCAAGCACAAGCCAGAATGAAAAAACACGCTGACAAAAGGAGAATTGAAAGGATATTCCAAGAGGGGGACATGGTGTACCTAAAGATGCAGCCATACAGTCTGTCCAGCTTTGGCATGAGATAGCCATTAAATTGGCAAGCAAATTTTATGGTCCCTTCAGAGTTCTCCAGAAAATTGAACATTGGCATACAAACTACAACTACCAGAAGGAGTCACAATACACCCTGTATTCCATGTAAGCCAACTCAAGAAACACTTGGGCTCAAATGTTGTTCCTCAACCTGATTTACCTATGGTCACAGCTAAAGGAAACCAGATCTCTTCCTAGAAATGGAGTTCTAGTGACACAATGGTTGATTGAATGGGAAAATTTAGCACCTGAGAATGCATCATAGGAAGATGCAAATTTCATCAAGAGCACATTTCCAGTCTTCTAATCCAAAACTGTGTAAGCATGGTTCCAAAGCAATGCAGCTTGAGGACAAGTGCTATCTCCAGGAGAGGGCAATGACAGATCCCAGTCAAGCGGACACTAGGAAGCACCGACGGTTGAGATTGTAAAGGGAGAACCAATGGCTAGATTTATGATGGCATCGCAGTTACTTCCGACAGAGCTACCGGCAGCTTAATTATCATTTTATTATTGTAATCGCACTTAATTAATGTACCCGACTATATAAGCCCCGTGATGGGCGAGACAGGGCTATAGAGATAATTCCAATATCAAGCTATCTTTATTTGTCTTTCTTTCTAGTTTTAGGGTTAGATAGTTCTAGTAGAAAATCCCCAGTAATTGAGGGTACTACAGATCGGGAGTTCTTGTCCAGATTCCTACTTGGATCTGACACAGAGGTCCTCCCTTCGCATCGCCGCCGCCTGCGCCTCGGGTCGCCGAGCTCGCTCCAAAACCGTCTGCCACGCTCGGCTCCAGTGTCTGCAGGATAGAGCACGGAGGAGCTCCCCTTCCCCACCGAATCTGATCCCCTCCATCTGAGATCCACCGCAAGGTCCTCCGCCACCCTCCTCCATTGCATTTTCTCCTCACAATTTCACCCAACCCCGCCCGATCCATGAAATCCAGAGGAGAGGAGCACCCGCTGCCTCCACGTAACCTGACGCGTTAATCCTTGTCCATGTCGAGTCCAATAGATAGGGTGTCAGGTGGGATCCCGTCAAAATCCAACTTATAGTTCATTTGCCAAAATCTAGTTTAAACTTTTGCTCAAAATTTACACTAGATTTTGACAAATAAACTAGAAGTGGGATTTAGGCGGGATTTCACTTGACACCCTACCAATAGAGCAGCTACCCCACAACCTGCTCGCTGACATCCTCCGCTGCCTCCAGGCATTGCCATGCAGCCTTGCTGCTTCCCGCTGCATCTCCAAGGCATGGTGCGCCATCATTGACACCCATCGGCTGCTCACGGACCTCTTGCCGCACTCGCTGGCCAGCATATTCATCCACCTCGGCTACCAAACACTCCCAAAGTACTTCTCACTCATGCCACCCAACGAGATCCCCACCTTGGACTACTTGGATACCCAAGACGTCGAATGCTTGATGATCACACAACACTGCAACGGTCTCCTCTTACTCGGCGACCAAGAGGTGAGGGTACTTAATCCGGCCGCGCGAGAGTGGGCGCGCTTACCACCTCCCCCACCCATGTGCACGCCAGGCATGGAGAACATGTATCCCGAGGAGCTGGCTGATTACATGGATTGCCATGACCAATACCTTGTGTTTGATCCTACCGTGTCGCCGCACTAAGAGGTCTTCTTAATCAAGCATGTTCCCTGGATTCCAACGCCTGATAGCTGCCATTTGGTGAACCGTCATATAAAAGAAAGAGAATGGCCACCGGACACATTTGTGTTGCTTGTCTTCTCATCGAGGACAAATCAGTGGGAGGAGAGGCCTTTTTTCGCGAAGGGGAGGCTGCACGGACCATTGGCTATATGTTGGAGCCTTTCCCATCCGATCACTCTTATGCCGTGTACTGGCGGGGAGCACTCTGCAGTATGATCTTGCCATGAGGTACTTGGTACTCACATCTTCCATACCACCTCATTTTCTTTGTGTTTTGTTGTGATGAGTCATTATTCTAACTTTAGTTGTGATTTAATTTTTTTTGTAGAATACCCTTGTCAAGTCATAAATACCAAGTAATTTTTTTTTTGCAGAATACCCTTGTCAAGTCACTCACATCGAAGTTTGTTTGCGTATTATCTGGGAAAATCTGAGAACGGGGTGTATTGTGAACTTTTTGATGGTCGTGATAACCCCAGACTTCAGATTTGGTACCTTGACGAAGTGTGTGATCGATCAGATAAGTTGGATATTGAAGTGTGACATCAATCTTCATCCTCTTATCGGAAGTATCTGCAGAAAACACAGTGATGGTCCCTCGGGCGTGCAATGTGCTAAGTGTGTTGAAGATAATATAAGCAATGCTACCACTAGTAGAAACATGGCCTTTTGTCCCAGTTTGTAAGGGGCTTTAGTCCGGATGCCCAACCGGGACGGGGCAGTTGGGACTAAAGCCCAACCCTTTACTCCCGGTTGGGTTGTGAACCGGGATAAAAGGGCGATCCACGTGGCTGCTGGCTGTCGCTAGGAGGGAGGGACATTTGTCCCGGTTCGTAATACGAACTGGGATCTATGCGTCTCTGCCGCGGCAGCATTTTGGGCACTTTTTATGCCGCGGTAGAGATTTTTTTTGTATATTTTTCATTTATTTTGTTTTCCCTTTATCTATTTCCTTTTTATGTTTTGGGCAACATTTATTTTGTGACACTTACCCTAGCAATATGTTGTGAGGAATGCTCGTCCTCATAGTAGATGATGTGAGGTTGATGTTACCGAAAGTGGATTCACATGGAGGCATGGTGCGGATTTGAGGGACATCATTCCTCACAATATAGTGCTGGGGTAAGTGTCATCTACCTTAAGGGAACCATTATATTATAAAACATCTCCCGATTATAATACACAGCAAGTATCGAATATATTACATTCATGCATATATACAATATAAAGTGTTTTATGATCCCTATTACATTATCATAATCTTCCAATAGTATTCTCCTTTTGGATCTAGGACCTCTGCATCTAAGAATCCCGCAATTTCCTCTTGGATTGTTTGTATGTGATCCTTTGGTAGAAGATTGTCCCGCAACCGTTTGATCTAATTTAAAAGAATGAGTCAACATATATGAATGAAACTAAACACAATTGACTGTAATAAAACAAATTTATGAATATTGTTTACATACTTGAAGTTGTTCTAAGTTTCTTCCCTTCACACAGGTCGTCTGACGAATGAACTCGCAGACATAGTATCCACATAAGTTATTTCCGTCTGGATGCCTCAGACACTTTACGAGAACAAAGTTCAATCAAAATAATAATAAGTAAGCATGATAATAGTATCGAAACTAGAATCAAAGAGATGCGCTGATCTAGCTAGTAGTACTTACATTTAGTGGTTTAAATGTAAGCTTCTCTTTTTAGGCACCCTTAGTCTTGTTGGTGAATCGTTTCCAAGCGCTGCCCAGCAAATAAAATGAATGAAATGAGTTATTAATTACTTGATGCATGTAAATGAACGAAAGTTGCTGATATAGTGTCATAATGACTGAAATTACCGTTGGAACATATCCTGCATGGGTTCCCACTTCTCAAGGGGTTTACGTTTAGAGTCCATGACTTGTACTACTCCATTGTCAGGTTGAATGATTAGCAGAATATAATGGAATCTGTGCATGTATAACTCATCAATTATACACTTAACATCGAGTAAGCGAAATAGAATGTGTACAAGACAATAACACTCACTCAAAGTTGTAAGGTAATAATATTTCCCTTTTGGTTTCTTGAAACCTTAGAGCCATTATAATTTTATCCTCTGTGTCCTTGGGATTAAGTTTCACAGTAATTTCATGAACCTAATATGGGTCAATGAACCCAATGTCATAGATTTGTCCTCTTCTGCATTCAAGAATCTTCAGTCTGCATAATATAGTGAGTATGATTATACATACGATATAAACGAGGTGAGCTAACTAGATACTTAATTATTAGAGAAATAATACTTACAGACAGTAGGCACTGACGATCAATTTGTCGAGGGCGTCTTGATTGAAAAACTGATATAGTTTAGGAAATTCAATCAGTATTTGGGCATATCCATACCCGTAATGCTCGTTTCGGACTCTGATCACTATCCAGTTTACCCCTTCCTTTGTGGCTTTAATGTACCAATTATGCAATCTTCGCATTTTTGTTGGTAGATACTTGACGTCCTTAGGTCTGACGAAAGGTTTCCCTTACTCGTATTTGTATGCTTCCTCAGCCACATGGAAATCTAACTGGTCCAAGTACTGAGCAATCGTTATACCTTGAGCAGCGGCCGCTTCTCCATATAGTGCAACAATTTTTAGATCATACTGCTCGTTCGCAGCTTTGCTCGACTCCACCATGGTATCGGAAATCACTTTGTGCGGGGGACATTCCTTATTTTTCTATAAACTGAGCTGGGGAACTAAATTCCCGCTTGCACTAGTGCTCTTCGGCCGCACCATTGACTGATGTGACTTGACAATAGAGCGGTCATAGTCTGATGAAAGCTTTAGCTCGGGTTGATGGAGGGTCTTCAACATTTTTTGCACTTTGTCCTTTTCTTATTTAGTGCTGGGGAACTGTGGCTCTTTCGGCCGCTTGAGGCTATCAAACCACTATTGCATTTGGACCTTTGCGATCACCGCATTCTCCTCTTCAGTATAGTCGTAAGCTTTCTTGGGAGCAACATTTGGTAGTTTTGGGAGGGGCTCCGGTAGACGCTTTGGTGATCAGTTACTCTTTCGCTTTTGGCCCTGACCCTTTTGTACTTTTGGGAGGTGCTAAGACAGCTGATGCGGCGGCGAAGACGGCCATGCTGGAGACGGTTGACGCAGCGGCAAAGACGGTCGTGCTGGAGACGGCTGACGCGGCGGAGGAGACGGCGCCTGCCGCGGCGACGGCAAAGACGGCTGATGCGCTGGAGACGGGTGAGGCTGCGACGAAGATGGAGTGGTGCTCTGAGGAGTGGATGGCCTTGGCGTCCGATTTGAAAGCACGATGTGTTCGTTTCGCCATAGAATGGTCATGTTTTTTCTTCTCCTAGCCCAGTCACATCCCCTTCACCTGCAGGGTAGTCAAGCTTGAGCTGCGCGAATCCGTCCATAACTTCATCCACCCCGGCAATAGCGTAGCCCTATGGAACCGGACAAAAATGGCAAGTTGGTACCAGCCCAACTAATGGTAAGGCATAGCCGACCGCCACCTTCATGGTTATGTTGACAACTTTCTCATGTAGCTCACAATGTGTCATCTCCATGATATCATCCACTGGGTAGTGAAGAGGAGCCATCGCCGGTGCATCATCAGCATCATCACCGGGGAGCTCCGTGGAAGCCACACTGCTTTTTCGATTAGTGGATGGGCCGGTAGCATCGAAGGTATCTTCGTCTACCACGTGCCGCTGAGATGGGCTGGTAGCTTGCTGGCTAAGTTTGTCAAGTTGATTCTGATGCTGCTTTAATTGTTGTTCTATTTCGCGCATCCGGTATTTCTGCTTCATTACTTCAAGTTCCTCCCTTTCCTTTCTCCTCTGACGGCTTCTATCGGGATGTTTCTTCCTATGGTCGGCAAAACCAAGGTTCCATGGTTTGGACCCTTCTGTGCCTCGTGTTTGTCCCTAGTGTTCCTTGTTCCCAAGGGCTTGTGCGAGCACGTCATTCTCTCTATCGGGAATGAACTCCCCATCTTCAATAGCCTTTACTGCATTTCTAATGTATTCGATGGGTATGGGAGTTTCTTTATGTCTTATGTTATATATGCACTTTCCTTCTGAGTCCAACGTGCCCCCATGCCCGTAAAACCAATTCCTTACCCTTTCGATTCAATTGTATGGCTCTGGGGTGATCCCTTTAGCCATCAGGTCGGACTCGAGTTTCTCCCACTTAGCCTTGCTAGCCTTGTAGCCACCTTGCCCCATCGTATGGTGATACTGCTTTTTAGCAGCATTTTTCTTATTCGTTTCAGACCTTTTCTTAGCTGGCGCCGATATCTTGTACGCCACAAAATCAGCCCAGTAGTCTTTTATCTTCTCATAAACTCCAGTAGTGGAATCCGGAGTCTTCTCTTTCACGACAAACTCAAGGTGCAATCTTTTCTTCCAGTTGTTGAATTGTTGGGCCATCTTATTAAGAGCGTACTTCTTGACTTGTTGTTCTATGTGTTTCTGTAGTTCCTCCTGAGTTGGAATCTCCTCATCTTGAGCGTAGTCATCTGGATACACCTCTAACCATCGGTAGGGTGAAATTAACCATGAGCTTTTTCCAAAGAGTGCCTTTGGCTAAGTCACTGACATATAGAGACTCTGGATCCTTTAACGACCTATTCCATTCTCTAACGGTGATCGGGATGTAGTCCCTAACAATAACTCCGCATTGCCTTATAAATTTATTTGCAGCATCAATGGGAGCCTTTGGTTCGCCGTCTAGAGCGACTTCTTCGATCCTGTACCTTTCATGGTCTCCCAACTTTTTGGCTGGGCCTCGTTTATTCTTTTTAGAAGATTTGCTCGATCTGGAGGGGTAAAAGAAGAAAGAGCGTTAATATATAAGTATATAGACAATAGAGGCTTCATTTATTAATATATATATGCACCTCGCCGGCTTCTCCCTCGCTGGCTTCTCCCTCATTGGCTTCTCTCTCACCAGAGCCGTCTGTTTGGCCGAAACCCGGATCTCCCTCACCGGAGTTGTTCAGATATAGCAAGGTGACATAGTTATCGATATGTCCTCCCTCGTTGATCATATCCTCAAGTGCCATTTCCTTTTCTTCATCTCTGGGTTCCATATTTCTGCAAAAGGGGAAAAGCGGATGAGTCGAAGCGGCCAAGCGAGGAGGTTAGGTAGGCGTGGTTTGACGGGCTAGGGATGTAAACCATAATTCGAAGAAACCCTAATATATGGCGCGTGTTGCCGCGCCCGTCCATCGTCCCTATATGGGGCGCGTTGCCGCGCCCGTCCATCGTACTTATATGGCGCGTGTTGCCACGCCCGTCCATCATCCCTATATGGCGCGCGTTGCCGCGCCCGTCCATCGTCCCTGTATGGCGCGCGTTGCCGCGTCCGTCCCTAACCTCAAACGCCGGCGGTATCATGTAACTCCAAGGGGAAAGCAGTAACTCCGAAACCCGCAAACCCGATGGGTACCCACCTTAAACAGGGAGGGTTTGGTAAAAGTTAGACCCTCCAAGTCTCACGCGCTGGCGGGTACCCGTTGGGGCCCCGAACTTGGCAAGGTCACGGGTCTGGTAAAATATGAGACCCGACTAATTAAACGGGGCGGGTATGGGGGGCCGGACCCAGCCCCGAACCCGGCGGGTACCATCCCTACTACTACTAACTAACTACTACTACTAACTAACTACTACTACTACCCTAATACTACTAACTACTACTACTACTAATTACTACTACTAATTAACTAATACTACTACTAACTAACTACTACTACTACCACTAACTAACTACTACTACCCTAATACTACTAACTAATAACTACTACTACTAACTAACTACTACCCTAATACTACTAAGTACTACTACTACTACTACTAAATAACTACTACTACTACCACTAACTAACTACTACTACCCTAATACTACTAACTAATAACTACTACTACTAACTAACTACTACTACCCTAATACTACTAACTAACTAACTAACTATTACTACAACTACTAACTAACTAACTGTAGGGCTCCCGCGCATAAAAACAATAAATTTTACTCTACGCCCCTGAACCTCTGAAGCTGCCAGGACCTATCGATTAGTAATACAGTAACGGGAGGGGATTTTTGCGAACTTACCCTTGAAGACCGAAAAGCTTTGTCAACGCTCAGGAGAGCGTGGTTGATGTAGACGAGCCGAAGCTGACCTTAAGGTCGTGATGAAGTCCTTGCGCTCCTTGGCTCCAACGACTTGAGTGCCTCAAGTGTGACATCTCGCGGGGAGTCACACATGTCCGGTGCCTGACGATGACTCCCACTTCCCCGATCCAGCAGCAGTTGCGGAAGTAGAGCTCCCGGATCCGGATCCCGCAGCGCGACGGCGCTCCACGGTAAAGATGTCTCTCGCTCGCGCAGTCCAGACTTGGGACCACGGTCATGAGAGAGAGAGGGGGAGAGAGAAAATATCAATTAGAGGTCCTCCCAAAAGTGTGGAGACCTTTATTGATTATTGGTGTGTTTTTCTAGGCCAAATACCCCACTATATATAGGGGGAGGGGAGGTACTACCTCCCTCAAAGTCCCGGGGTGGGACTAAAGGAGAGGAGGGGGTGGGGTGGCTACCGGCCAGCCCCTAGTGGGCCCCGCGGGGGGGGGCTAGGCCCAACCGGCCAGCCCACTTGGCCCCTCTCCCTCTCTCCTTTCCCCTAATGGGCCCTCTCCCTCCGGAATTGGCCCATTAAGCCTTTTTGACCTTTAATTGATTTTCTCTTTATTAAATAATTATGAATAAATGATTAAATAAATATTTAACATTCATTAACACATTATTCAATCTCCGTGGCCATGGAACACCTTCCACTTCCACTGCGGACATCCTCCGGACTTACCGAAACCCTTCTGGTTTTCTCTCTTCTTTTCTTCGGTGATTCTACCGATCCTATAAACACTGTCTAAGCATCATCAAGCCCTTAAGCATGATACCCCACGGTTCGGTAACACTCCAGACATGGTCGGGACACTCCCGCACCAATGATCGACAGAGGGACCTGGATGGCCATGTGACCCCTGTGCATTCCACGAAGATCTTTCGTCGTTTGAACCGGGACAGTCGTGTCTTATTCCCTTTGTCACTCGATACTTACATTGCCCGAGATCTGATCAATGACATCACCATGTCGTGTTCAATCTCGTTACTGAACAATGCAACTTCACTCGTTCCGACAAGTGATATCCCCGTGATCTAATCACACGCTGCGCAGCTATTGGATATAACTTCTCCGAGTGGGCCCTTGAGTATCTTCCCGTCACATGGACGAACAAATCCCGCTCTTGACATATATTGCCTCTACGGTTTCCTCCGAATACCTGAACACACCTTTATAACCACCGTTTTACTAGATGGCGTTTGATGCTATCTAAGCACTCTCGGGAGACAGTGATTGATATAGTCTCACGATCTAAGGAATAGTCTACGAGGGTCCATTTCTAATCATTGTAACTTGAACTTCGTGACATGATCGAGTCACGATGTTTAGCTTGGGTATTGGTTCATCATCTCATTCTCAGGGTGAGATGACCTCATTTTCAACTGTCATAAATACCACATGATCAGGAAACATGATCATCTATTGACCAATGAACCAGTGACCAGAGTTTCACTGGGAACCCCTGGTTTGTTTCTATATCACACGTGTATTGATGTTTCCACTCAATACAGTTATAGCATGATATAAAACTTAATCATAAACTATATGAAATATGATAATAGTCCTTACTACTATTTGTCTCTAGGGCATATTTCCAACAGTCTCCCACTTGCACTAGAGTACAAATACACTAGCTGCATTTGTTCTCAATCATTGGTACCATATAACCGGTACCCTGAACATGCTTGCTCATGGAAGAGGTTGAGTCTTGGGTATGTACTTTACAGTCCCAAATCCTTTGCAACTTACTAATGTCACTTTGATTGACATTAATACTCTATCATCACATGATAGCATCTGTGTGAATGCATCGTCGCTATGGCAGCAGAACGAGGCCTGATTCCAGGAGCCTACAGTGACGTTAGATCAACCTCGAGGGCTTTCTCATGGGCACTGTGCCCTGGGACACATCATTCTATGTTAAAAGCGAACTAGCCCCGCCATAACATTATAGATGGTACCCTTATCTATTATTATAAATGTATTCATCGAAACACTAGTGCACTCTGTGCAACTTTCGATGTTTTGTTCACCTTGCTTCCTACTTGACATTAATTGGTATCTACAGGAGTTTCCAACACATCCCCTTATAACATAACTCTTTATGCTTTTATGATATGTCATCCTTTTATGGATTTGGATAATGTGTCTACAGTTCTCTACTAGACACTGCGGACAAAACTCAGCTCAACATTCTATGATTCGAACTTAATCACTTTTAAAACGTTCCTTATTTGGATCACATATTATGCTAAGTTATCATCATGGTTTCTAAGATGGAACCTATGTCTTAACATAGTGGATGATGATCATCCTTTTCTTTCTTTTAACCATTGATGTTAAACTTAATACTATTCCTAATTTGAGTTATTAAGGATCAGTTCCTTAAATAACTTCTATTCTGAAACCCTTTCAGAATCCCTTAAGGAATACTACATAATATCATAATACACCTATTATTAACTTCTACATCTTATAAATCATTATTTATAAGTATTTGCGCCTTTCACTCTTAACATTCTTAAGAATTACTCCTATAAGCTCCCACTCAAAATATGTTCCTACATATTTGAATTCGAGTCTTATATTGCTCCCACTAAAAAATATGTCAATCACATATTGTTTTAGGAAGACTTTCATAGCTCCCACTCAATTTTATGCAAATTGCATATCTCCTTGTTATTTTGAATAACTTCAAAATCCTTTGATCAAATATCAAACTTGGAGATTTTCTATGAGATACTAGTACTTTACTAGTTTTAAATCCACTAGACATTTAGCACACATGAATCAAATTCATTTGAATTTGTCCAATACCTGACAAATTGTGCTTTTGTCATTTACCCCTTTTCCTACTATGGCTTCACAGTCATTTGGGAAAATTCAAGTAACCCCTTTTACTTGTGAGATTCAGCAATGAATTGCTTTCTAATCTTAAGGGAAGTTTGCTTTAAGGATTTCTCATAATTCTAGTTTACCATTATTTCCTTTGTAGTTCGTAGGTATGTCATATTTCAAGAATCATGACAAATGATTCACAAATGTCTCCATACAAGATATGGATTTACATTTTGAATCCTACTTGATGTAGTGAAAAACAATAGTGGAGGGAAAACACAATAATCAAAATCATTGATTCTTTCCTTCCGTGAAGAGAATCGTTCAGGAACGTTGTCCGTTGCGCTTATCAACACTCTGATGCAGGGTTTTGAATCCTCATCGTGTTTTACACTATCTTCCATTTGCTCCATAATTGAGAAACATCACTAATAGTGAGCTTTCTCAAGAATGCACCAAAATCCAAGCAATACGAATCTTGCTTTCCTTTTGGTTTCAGCTATGGGTTTCGTATTCAAAGTTTCCAATGAATACGCTACAAGGACTTATTCGCTATTGTTTCGGTTATATCGAATAATCCCAAAACTATCACGAATTCAAATGGTTCACTACATTCTAATTGAGTGCTAACTAGTTCTAAGCTAATGGTCTCTACATCTACACTACAACGATTTATTTGGTGCCTTCTATTCAACCCCTTTGATATCTAATATCACATTGTGATGCTTTGCATTCTGACGTTTCAGAACGCTTTGCATTCCACAATTACTTTTATGCCATTCTTATAAAGTTGAATTTCATTACTATTGATCAAATCATAGTAATTAGATTCTCTTTTATATGTATACCCATTGTTGATGAAAACACTTTGATCAAATCAAATAGTTTCATATTCATGTTTCCTTTGGTAAACTTACTT
Source organism: Avena sativa (assembly GCA_916181665.1). Taxonomy (NCBI): domain Eukaryota; kingdom Viridiplantae; phylum Streptophyta; class Magnoliopsida; order Poales; family Poaceae; genus Avena; species Avena sativa. The sequence continues at coordinate 121,434,151 of OV702291.1, read as the reverse complement.
TACACATTTAAACAATCATTTAATGATAATTACCATTTTCGTTAAAACATAATACATCGAATATGTATTCTATTTAACAATTCATCAAACACTTTGTATTCAAGTAATACACGGTGTTCAAGTTATTTTGCCGAACTTAGGCATGATTTATATGTGATAAGAAATCGAATGACTTTCACATATTATCACATAACTTTGAATTCAAACAATGGTTTCATTCATTAATGAAATATCATTAATTTGGGTATTTTAAACAAGGCATTTTAATGTTTTACAAATGTTCATACATTATCAATTAGTTTCAAACAAAAAGGATAATTTAGACATAATCAAACAAGATATGAACATGAATAGAAATCATTCATAAAAGCAGAACAACTGTTTGTTACAAACTCATATGAATAACCGTCTCACGAAGTGTGAGACACACTAAAGAAGTTCACAATCTCTTGATTACAATAATCATCCTAAAACATAAACTAAATGATAAATGTCGAGGGAGAGTGTCGTTGGTCGTCATTATCATGCTCGCCATCAACACGCAACGTCACCTCCTATCCAGCAAGCACCTCTCACGCAGAAGGACCTGTTTTCAGCAAAACAAAACAAGTATTAGATATACTTAACACTGCAAATGTGTTTGCAAGATTATAACATTTATAAAACTGTATATCAAATATATACCTTGGTCATCGATGACCTCTCTGGTGATTGGTTCAACCTTTACGTTCTGGAAACGTAATATGAACTCATGGAAATCCAATCCTTCTGTATCACCACTCATGATGCTACTCCGGACATGTCCTTTGTAGCTGGGAGGCAACGACCGAAGCAGTACGTCTATCACAAATGGATCAGCCATCCAGTAATCCACAAAGTGAACCAGTCTCATGTGTGCATCAAGCATGCGCTCCAAGTGACTCTTCAGACATGTATGCTCCTCCATCTGTATGGAAAGGAACTCTCCAAGCAGCTCGTGCTTCCACATGCGCACATGACCTATGAACTCTGCTCTCAGCTAATCCACCATCGAATATGGGTCAAGATCACCCATGAGCGGATGTAGTTCATCCACCATCCCGTAACTCATTATTATCTGAATGTAGGTGGACATCTCTTGGCGATAGTAGCGGTCTGCCCGCTCTTGTGGGGTCTCATAGTAGTCTGGCTCAGTCAAATCCATCATGCGGTGTATGTAGTCTACCACATGATTCCTAGTAAGGAGATCATTCAGGCGCACAAGCCAGCTAGGGATGTTGGATCCATCAAGTCTAAGTTTCTCACCCTTTACCCAATCCTCAATGACAAAGTAAGCTTCATGGTGAGCCATCTACATTTATAATTGCAAATGGAATTTAGACTAAGTTTATAATTAAATGAGTTAATAATAACTCCACTCATAAACACCTATCCCTAGTGAGGGTTCCTAGTGATAACACGACCCCTATCAGCCACATCTCCCTCGATCGTCACGGCCATCAATGTGGGTTCAAGGGTGGACGCTAAACGTCGGTCACATCATTCATGCGACTCGTGCTCGGTCTTTCGACCATCCGTGTTCCGAGGCCACGCTTCTCTAGCGTGCTAGGCTCGCCAACTCAACCTTAGTGTATTCGTTGTGCAACATGGCTTATACCCACTGTATGTGAACATAGATATGTATGACACCCAGGCCTGTAACCCTGGATCGCCTCATATCGAAGAACTTTCTTGGTGGTGCACACAAAGGGGGAACACAATCGTTGGTAATTTTAACAGGGATCATCTTATTAGGCTACCGTCGAGTATCTAATACTAGCACATAATAATACATACAAACAATAACATTGAATGTAAGTGCTATGTGATATGGTCCTTCACGTCATGATCTCCATCCGCCGTCACCGGGTTCCGGCGCCAGGGTTCTGGCGCCGTAGACACTAGGGTACCGGTGTCTTCCCGGCGCGGTAGTTCGTCACCTTCGTGACTATCTACTACTATGCAACAAAAGGTAATTACTTTACCTTTGCCACAACCATACAACAAAGTAACGCCCTCCTGCAAAACAAAGTTAGACGCCTCTACTTTATCTTTGCATGTTTTACGTGGCTGAATGGGCTTTCGCACAAGAACCGTTCTTACTTACGAACTTTCAGCACAACACTGATCAAGTAGTTGTCTCTACTACACCCCTTTCGGGGCCCTCCGTTGCAAATGGCATACCAACTAATGCGAGAGAGACAGACACCCCCCTAAGCCACTTTATACGGTACAAGCCGTATGTCAAGTGTGGACTAGTCTCGCGAATGAACGCGTAAAGTCGGTTGGGGGCCTCTTTATCAAGCATTACTGCGGTATACACAAGTACACGTGGGAGGGTAACAACTAAAAGATTAACGCCCACATGCTACATCTCTTGTGTTCTACCCGTACTAGCATTACTACGCATAGATCTAGCTCTGATACCACTGTAGGGGTTCCGCGCAAAAAAACAATAAATTTTACTCTACGCCCCTAAACCCCTAAAGCTGCCAGGACCTATCTATTAGTAATATAGTAATGGGAGGGGCTTTTCGCGAACTTACCCTTGAAGACCGAAAAGCGTTGTCAACGCTCAGGAGAGCGTGGTTGATGTAGACGAGCCGAAGCCAACCTCAAGGTCGAGATGAAGTCCTTGCGCTCCTTGGCCCCAACGACTTGATTGCCTCAAGTGCGACACCTCGCAGGGAGTTACACACGTCCGGTGCCTGACGATGACTCCCGCTTCCCCGATCCAACAGTAGTTGCGGAAGTAGAGCTCCCGGATCTGAATCCCGCAGCGCGACGGTGCTCCACGGTGAAGATGTCTCTCGCTCGCGCAGTCCAGACTTGGGACCACGGTCATGAGAGAGAGAGGGTAGAGAGAAAATATCAATTAGAGGTCCTCCAAAAAGTGGGGAGACCTTTATTGATTATTGGTGTGTTTTTCTAGGCCAAATACCCCACTATATATAGGGGGAGGGGAGGTACTACCTCCCTCAAAGTCCCGGGGTGAGAGTAAAGGAGAGGAGGGGTTGGGTGGCCGCCGGCCAGCCCCTAGTGGACCCCGTGGGGGGGCTAGGCCCAACCGGCCAGCCACCTTGGCCCCTCTCCCTCTCTCCTTTCCCCTAATGGGCCCTCTCCCTCCGGAATTTGCCCATTAAGCCTGTTTGACCTTTAATTGATTTTCTCTTTATTAAATAATTATGAATAAAAGATTAAATCAATATTTAACATTCATTAACACATTAATCAATATCCGTGGCCATGGAACACCTTCCACTTCCACTGCGGACATCCTCCGGACTTACCGAAACCCTTCCGGTTTTCTCTCTTCTTTTCTTCGGTGATTCTACCGATCCTATAAACACTCTCTAAGCATCATCAAGCCCTTAAGAGTGATGCCCCACAGTTTGGGAACACTCCAAACATGGTTGGGACACTCCCGCACCAAAGATCGACAGAGGGACCTGGATGGCCATGTGACCCCTGTGCGTTCCACGAAGATCTTTCGTCGTTTGAACCGGGACAGTCGTGTCTTATTCCCTTTGTCACTCGATACTTACATTGCCCAAGATCTGATCAATGACATCACCATGTCGTGTTCAATCTCGTTACTGAACAATGCAACTTGACTCGTTCCGACAAGTGATATCCCCGTGATCTAATCACACGCTGCGCAGCTATTGGATATAACTTCTCCGAGTGGGCCCTTGAGTATCTTCCCGTCACATGGACGAACAAATCCCGCTCTTGACATATATTGCCTCTACGGTTTCCTCCGAATACCTGAACACACCTTTATAACCACCGTTTTACCAGATGGCGTTTGATGCTATCTAAGCACTCTCGGGAGACAGTGATTGATATAGTCTCACGGTCTAAGGAATAGTCTACGAGGGTCCATTTCTAATCATTGTAACTTGAACTTCGTGACATGATTGAGTCACAATGTTTAGCTTGGGTATTGGTTCATCATCTCATTCTCAGAGTGAGATGACCTCATTTTCAACTGTCATAAATACCACATGATTAGGAAACATGATCATCTATTGACCAATGAACCAGTGACCAGAGTTTCACTGGGAACCCCTGGTTTGTTTATATATCACACGTGTATTGATGTTTCCACTCAATAGAGTTATAGCATGATATAAAACTTAATCATAAACTATATGAAATATGATAATAGTCCTTACTACTATTTGTCTCTAGGGCATATTTCCAACACTAACTAATTAAACTAAACTAATGAAACTAACATAACTAAACAGAGAGGAACAGAGAAGGGGAAGAGAGGGCGCGTGCGGGCGCACCTGCAGGTGGTGGCGCGGCTTGCCGGGGCAATGACGGCGGCGGTTGTCCTCCGGCATGGTGGCGCGATCCTCTGGTGGCGTGGTTGCTGCGGACGACGGCGGGGCGGTCTTCTCCGGCGTGGTGGCGCGGTCGGGTGGTGGAACGCGGGGCGGTCTGGTGGTGGCGGCGTGGTCCGGTGGTTGCGGCGTGGTCCGGACGGCGAGCTTGGGCAGCCTCCCGGCGTGGAATCATGGCAGCGCTCCTGAGCTCCTTCCGAATCGCGCGCTATCTGTGCTACAGAGAGAGATGAAACGATGGGGAAGGAGAACAGGGGCGCACGGTTGTAAAGGGGAGGGACTTTCGTCCCGGTTGGAGCCACCAACCGGGATGTAAAGGCCATACGTCTTGATTGGTGGATCCAACCGGGAAGAAAGGACAGAGCATACGTCCCGGTTGGTGCCACCAACCGGGACGTATGATGGCCACCGTAGGGGCACGCGCAGAGGACCTTTAGTCCCGGTTGGTGGCACCAACCGAGACTAAAAGTCCTTTTTTCAAAAGTTTTTCAAACTTTTCAGATGTTCCCGCCTTATTTCTTATTTCTTATTTAGGTGTTCACATTTAAATGATTTGAATTTGAAAAACTTTCTGTCTTATAAAATAATTATTCAAACTATTAAATTTGAATTTGAAAACACTTTCAACATAAATTTGAATTTGAAAATAGTGGATCTCTCGACAATCTTGGGTACACAAATGAACCATTCATCCTAGCCAATGGATTTAGTCATAATCATGTCTAGCCCTATAGTACATAGCTTCAGGGTCATGGTCGTCGTCGCTATGGCATATTCCGGGGATCCTCAGCCCTTCCCGGTCTTGTGTAGGGGGAACCGGGGACCGTGAACCATGACATATTTCGGGGGCACCTGCCACTCTGGCCTCGAATGCACGACGCGGGGGGGAGAGATCCCGGATGACGATGCCGCTACGCCCGTGGCCTTCACCACAGCCACCCTTATTGTGGCTTTGCGGCGGGTGCAAGTGTGGGTACCGCAGGCGAGGATGATCTCCCTCAGCGATGTAGCGCATCACACCGGCAATAGTCCGGTTCTCCCACCAAAGGCGATGACCAGTTTCATTGTGGTTCACCGAGGGCGGGCCGTCACCCTCATACCTAGCGAGCTCCCTTTCTCGTCGGTTAGTGAAGAAGGCATTCTAGGTGTCGTAGTTGTCGAGATCCCAATGGGGATCCATCCGCTGCTCCGGCGTGAGCTCTAGGTAGAAGTGGTTTGTGATGGCCGCCTGGCGGGCGGAACCTTGAGGCACAGGAGGGACAGGAACTCCTCCAACGCTCAGCATCCAGTTAGTGGGCACTCGGTAGCTCGACGGGCATGGGTAGCTGGAGGCCCACAACGCCTCGATCTCTTCGAGTGTGAGAATGGCCTAGTATGCGGTGTCCATTGTTGAGAGATGAAGGTGTGGATGTATGGATAGCCATGGCACGGTCGGCCTAGATATAGATGTAAAGGGCGAGAAAACAAAGCAGGAAGCGATGGGAAATGGCGGGAAATATCTTTAGTCCCGGTTAGTGGCTCCAACTGGGACTAAAAGACCCGGTTAGAGGTAAAGGGCGGGAAAGCAAAGCGGGAAGCGATGGGAAATGGCGGGAAATATCTTTAGTCCTGGTTAGTGGCTCCAACTGGGACTAAAAGACCCGGTTAGAGGAAAAGGGTGGGAAAGCATAGCAGGAAGCGGTGGGAAATGGCGAGAAATATCTTTAGTCCCGGTTAGTGGCTCCAACTGGGACTAAAAGACTCGGTTAGAGGAAAAGGGCAGGAAAGCATAGCGGGAAGCAGTGGGAAATGGCGAGAAATATCTTTATTCTTGGTTAGTGGCTCCAACTGGGACTAAAAGACCCGGTTAGAGGAAAAGGGCGGGAAAGCATAGCGGGAAGTGGTGGGAAATGGCGAGAAATATCTTTAGTCCAGGTTAGTGCCTCCAATCGAGACTATCGGCAAGAGTATCGACATTATGTCATGAGTGTCGACACTATTTTGTGCTGATTAATCTATAAATAGGCATCCTTGTGAAGTTATCAAACACACACATGATGTTGTGTGAGAGCAAAGACACCACTACAACCAGTTTGAGGGAGATGTCGACGAAGCCTAGTCCTCCGGCATCTCCAACAAACTGGCCATAGAGGCACTCTCTAATATGTGAAATTAGATAGCTACCTGGCATATTGGTCTGGCTAGAGAAGTTATAAACTCCAAGATGGTGTGTGAGAGCAGGGACAATACTACGACCAGCTTCAGGGAGATTCCGGAGGATCTAGTCCTCATGCATCTCCCTTAAGCTGGCCATAGGGGATGGATCTATGAAGAAACCACGAGCATTGGATCTCTGAAGAAACATCACATTATGAGTCTGAAAATGATTTTTTCAAAAAATCACGAGCATTAGATCATGTACCTGTAGGTCAAACCGGACCCACTTCCTACCGATTTGGTAGACACTTGTCTTTTTCTCCAGGGCTGGACGCAAAGGTTTTAAAATCCCTAATTAGGACATTGTTTATGTAAGGTGGTCTAGTATTTTTGAAAAATGGGGTGGTACCCTTTTTTTATTTAACGTTTGATGTTGCTTCACAAAACGCCCCGATTTTGGCACTCGGAAAATAGAAAATTGCTTTTCCATGCGACGAAAAATAAAACTTCCTCCTGCAACATTGTTAGCCATCCCAAGATGCACATGCATTCACAATATGGGCACAGTATCACAAACTATGTCTCGATTATCCACATAACATTGGTCATTTGGACCGAAAGCCATGAAATCTCGAACATGATAGGCCATTTTGTGAAGGTTTTTTCGATACATAATCAATATACCAAGTTTGGTATTTTTCATTGCAACTATGTCATATAATATGATACCATGCGAAGGATTTACATTGTTCGGACCGTTTTAAATTTCTTATGCCCGTTTCAAAATTTACCCGTTTCCAACTATGGTCATAACGGCGGGCATGAACATAGGGGATGAGCCTCGTTAAAACTTGCATTGGGTCTCTGTAGAAACATCACATTATGAGTCTAAAAATGATTTTTTCAAAAAATCACGAGCATTAGATCATGTAATGTAGGTCAAACCGGACCCACTTCCTGCCGATTTGGTAGACATTTCTGTTTTTCTCTAGGGGTGGACGGAAAGGTTCTAAAATCCCTAGTTAGGATATTTTTCATGTAAGGTGGTCTAGTATTTTTGACAAATGGGGTGGTACCATTTTTTATTTAACGTTTGGTGTTGCTTCACAAAACGCCTCGATTTTGGCACTCGGAAAATAGAAAATTGCTTTTCCATGCGACGAAAAATAAAACTTTCTCTTACAACATTGTTAGCCATCCCCAGATGCACATGCATGCACAATATGGGCATAGTATCACAAACTATGCATCAATAATGCATATAACATTGGTCATTTGGACCGAAAGCCATGAAACCTCGTACATGATAGGTCATTTTGTGAAGGTTTTTTCGAGACATAATCAATTTACCAAGATTGGTATTTTTCATTGCAACTATGGCATATAATATGACACCACGCGCGGGATTTACATTGTTCGGACTGTTTTTGAATGTCTTATGCCTGTTTGTGGTCGCTTATGGTTGCTTCGGCCGTAACCATGGAGCATCTTCTTTGCTTAACGGGATGCTTGGGTCAGTTTTCACTGTGAAGGGCAGAATTTTATCAAACTTATTATAATCTTCTGACATGTCTGCCTTGTCCTCGACTCCCACGATATTTCTTTTCCCTGAAAGAACTATGTGACGCTTTGGCTCATCGTGTGATCTATTCATTTGCTTTTTTTGGTATGCAGGACATGTCCTTCACATAGAAAACTTGTACCATATCATTAGCTAGGACAAATGGTTCGTCTCTGTAACCAAGATTGTTGATATCTACTATTGTCATTCCGTACAACTGGTCTACCTTTACCCCTTCTCCATTCAGGTTGATCCATTTGCACCGAAACAAAGGGACCTTAAAAGAAACTCCATAGTCAAGTTCCCATATCTCCTCTATGTAACCATAGTATGTGTCCTTTTTGCCATTCTCGTCGGTTGCATCAAAGCGGACACCACTGTTTTGGTTGATGCTCTTTTTATCTGGGGCAATCGTGTAAAATGTATTTCCATTTATCTCGTACCCTTGGTAATTCAATATAGTAGAAGATGGTGTCCCAGCCAACAAGTAGAGCTGATGTCCAACAGTGGTGTCATTCATTAGATGTGTTCGCAACCAACTGCCGAAAGTCTTCATGTTTTCATCTCTAATCCAGGAGTCTGGCTTTTCCGGGTTGTTGGAGCATACAATATTCTTGTGTTCCCCGTTATATGGAGCTGTCAAGGTAGAATTCTGTAGAACCGTGTAGTGTGCTTGAGTGAAAGATTGTCCATCCCTACATATCATTGCTTTCTTTCCCAGCGTGTCTTTTCCACTCAGTCTCCCCTCATGCCATGATTCAGGAACACCAATTGGCTTAAAGTTAGGAATAAAGTCAACATAGAACTCAATGACCTCCTTTGTTCCATAGCCCTTGGAGATGCTTCCTTCTGGCCTAGCATGATTACGAATATATTTCTTTAACACTCCCATGAACCTCTCAAAGGGGAACATATTGTGTAGAAATACAAGACCGAGAATGGAAATCTCTTCGACTAGGTGAACCAGGAGATGCATCATAATATTGAAGAAGGATGGTGGGAACACCAACTCAAAACTAACAAGACAATGGACCACATCCTTTTGTAACCTTGTCAGAATATCTTGATTGATCAACTTCTGAGATATTGCATTGAGGAATGCACATATCTTCACAATGGGTACTCGAACATTTTCCGGTAGAAGCCCCCTCAATGCAATCGGAAGCAACTGTGTCATAATCATGTGACAGTCATGAGACTTCAGGTTTTGGAATTTTTCTCTGCCATATTTATTATCCCCTTTATGTTAGACGAGAATACAGATGACACCTTGATACTGTAAAGGACTTCAAAAAAGCTTTCCTTCTTTGCTTTTGTAAGAGCATAGCTGGCAGGACTTAAGTGACGCCCTTTATCCGTCTTGTTATGTGGATGCATGTTTTGTGTGTCTTTCATACGTTGTTGGTCCTCCCGTGCTTCTGGTGTATCTTTTGTCTTCTCATACACGCCCAGGAAGCCTAGCAGGTTCACGCATAGATTCTTCGTCACGTGCATCATGTCGATTGAAGAGCGGATACGTAGGACTTTCCAATAGGGTAGCTCCCAAAATATAGATTTCTTCTTCCACCCTTTCCAAAGATTACTTCTATGTCCTTGACCATACCAAATACATCATCACATGTAGGGAGGTCGGGCTTCTTCCGGTACTCCGCCTCACCTTTGAAATGCTTGCCTTTCTTTCTTACTTGATGATTGATCGGAAGAAATCGACGATTCCCTAGTTACACAAACTTCTTATATTTATGCAAATATGTAGCTTTAGTATCATCTAAATAGTGTGTGCATACCTTGTATCCCTTGTTTGTCTATCCTAAAAGGTTACTAAGAGTAGGTCAATCATTGATGGTTACGAAAAGCAGTGCTCGTAGGTCAAATGACTCTTGTTTGTGTTCATCCCACACACGTACACCTGGTTTTCCCCACAATTGTAAGAGTTCTTCAACTAATGGCCTTACGTACACATCAATGTCGTTGCCGGGTTGCTTCGGGCCTTGGATAAGCACTGAAATCATAATGAACTTATGCGTCATGCACAGCCAAGGAGGAAGGTTGTAGATACATAGAGTCACATGCCAGGTGTTGTGACTACAGCTCTTCTCCCCAAAAGGATTTATACCATCTGTACTTAGACCAAACCATAAGTTCCTCGTGTCAACTGCAAAGTCCGGGAACTCTGTCTCGATTTTTCTCCACTGCGTGTCTCAACTTCCCGTCTTTCTTACGGTCTTCATTGTGCCATCGCAACAACCTGACATGCTCTTTGTTTCTAAACAGACGTTTCAACCTTGGTATTATAGGAGCATACCACATAACCTTAGCAGGAACCCTCTTCCTAGGGGGCTCGTCATCGCCATCAACATCACTAGGGTCATCTCGTCTGATCTTATACCCCAGTGCAGTGCATACCGGACATTTATATAAATTCTCGTACTCCTCACCGCGGTAGAGTATGCAGTCATTTATGCATGCATGTATCTTCTGCACATCTAATCCTAGAGGGCAGAGAATCTTATTTGCTTCGTAAGTACTCTCCGGCAATTCGTTATCCTTGGGAAGCTTCAACTTCATTATTTTCAGTAACTTCTCAAATCCCTTGTTAGATAAACCAGTCTCTGCTTTCCATTTCAGCAATTCCAGTGTGGTACCGAGCTTTGTGCTGCCATCTTCGTAAGTTAGGTACAACAATTTTTTGTGATCCTCTAACATGCCCTCCAACTTCAACTTCTCCTTCTCTGTTTCACAGTCTCGCTTTGCATCAGAAATGACCCGACCAAGATAGATGCTCGTTCTTCACCTCCTTCTTCTTCATTCTCTTCTATTGCAGTATCATCGTATTCAGGGAACATATGGCAATAGTTGTCATCATCCTCTTTTTCTTCATTGTCTTTTATCATAACCCCTCTTTCTTCGTGCTTGGTCCAGCAATTATAGCTGGGCATGAAACCTCTCCGAACCAGGTGGCCGCGAATGATTTTCGAGGAAGAGTACTCCTTGATGTTCCGACATTGAACATATGGACAACACATAAATCCATTCTCTTTGTTTCCTTAGCCACATCGATAAATTTATCCACGCCTTGAATGTACACAGATTCACGTCGGTCACCGTACATCCATCCCCGCCGGTTCATCTGCATCATTACAGAACATCATGAATAGTGAGATGACCAATTTACGTCGACGCATGCAGTATTATATCAATGACAGATGAAGGATAAGGTTGCTAACCTCGATCAAGAAGGAAAGAAAAAGGAGAAAGACTTAAGTGTGGCTCGGGCACCTCATATCATTTTTATTTTATGTAAAATCAAGTGTATCATTCTTTCAGACATTTCGTCGAAAACCTAATGTGCATAGAAAAAAAACTAGCACACTACACCTCATTCCTTCAACCAAGAGAAAAAACAGAGGGTGGATGCTGGCTAGGGCGGCGCATTTATAGGCGGGTTATGCCCCTTAAGAACCGGGACGTATGCCCCTGGCTCCCGTGCGTCCCTCGGTCCCCTCGAACCGGGACAAATGCTTGCGGCCAATGCGAACCAAAGCTAAATTTTTTACTAGTGTACTGGTACAGAAGTTGTGTTAGAGCATGGCCTTATCAAATACTCTACTTGGATTTCATCCGAACGAAAAGACTGTCTTCTTTCATACACCACTCACTAGGGTAGTAGCCTATCATTTTAATAGCTCCAAGATCGAAGAATTGGGCTGCTTACCCCTGGGACATAAAGACAACATATATTTGTCCTTTCCATACCGCCATGCCGGATGAGTGTTTTCAAGCAACAAGTAGCTTAATAAAAATACCATCAGTATCATGTTTACGTAGTTGATGCTCATTACGTGCAGAAATAATCGATTTCTGTAGCGAAATATGATCTTCCAGATTTGTTTTCCTTCTGTTATGATATAGCATGGTGTAATTTTAAATCTGTAAAATACATATATTTTTGTGGTGCGTTGTTTATAATTTTATACTTACTAATGGTCTATGAATGAAATTGGTTTAAGCAAAACTCTGTTTTACTCTTTGTGTTATTGTCAGCCCATTACTCCAGTCCTTTGTACGAAATATATAGAGAAGAGAAAATATGTGGCCGCCCAGCCCTCCTCCCATTCCCCTCCCTTGAGAGTCGACCCTCGACCGCCTCCGCCGCCCCTCTCCTCCCTCCTCCCCGGTAGCCATGGCGGCCGGCATGGAGATGGAGCTGGTGGTTGGCATCTTCTAGCTTTAGTTGTAGGTTTTTTAGTTCTAGTTTGTTGTGCCCCCGTGCCGACTGAGGGTAGGTTGGAGATCTTTGGCCACCAGATCCTCCACTCCTTGGCTTCGATCTGCTCCACCGCGCCTCGCCGGTGGCAAGCGGTGGTACCTGTGGAGCACCTCAGGCCTTGCATCCCTCTGAATAAGGCTGGCCGCCTCGTGTGCTTCAAGCTCGGCGCTCTGGATCCCGCCCAGCTTGAAGTGGTCTCTCTCCCTCCGGTGGTTGCGCTCTCATGGGGAGAGCTGGCGCGGAGGAAGACCACCACTCACCTGCCAAATAAGATCCATCTTCGGCGAGTTCCTTCGGCCTTCTTCTTCGGCTTCATCCTCTAGCTTGTGGCAGCATCTTGGAGGCATGCGGCCAGCATCTCATGTGGCAAAGGTCAAAGGCTTGCCGTGCTGATGAGGAAAAGTTCTTCTGCTTTTTCCTTGCCGCACAGTGTAGCCATCAAGGGGGTGGCTATGGTGTTGGCTTGGATCTGCTCTGCCTTGTTCCTCCTCGGTGGGGATTTGCTGCTTCTCCCGGCGGAGCTCCCACGCGACGGCGATTTTGCGCCGCCGCTATCATTGGTCAAAGCAACCACTCCGCGATGCGGTTCTGGGTGAGCCGCTTCTTCATCAACCTCCTGGCTGTCATGCCTGTAAGGAGGCCCCTTTGCCACTCTGTCGTGGCGCTTTTCGACGCTCCCCCGCCAAGTGGTCTCGTCCCCGACGTTGGTGCGGCCGCCTGCGGCGTCGAGTGCGTCATCGTCCCTAGTGGAGAAGGACCTGATCATGTTTTTAGGTTTATTTTAAGGTCCTTTTTGTAAAAGACCAGGGCCTATATGTAACTTGTTTTGTCTTTGAGGCTCTGCTTGTAACTTTACCCACCGGTTAATGCAACTCTGGACCCTTCTGGGTCCTTCCCCCTGTTTCTTCCCCCCTTTTCAAAAAAAAAGAGAAAATATGTACTTCCTCCGTTCACAAATGTAATATGTTGTAGCATTTTTCCAAAACACATGTATGTAGATGTTTTTTAAGTGTATATGTTCACTTATTTCAAAGTATACCTAGTCTACTTTGAAATATATAAAAGGTCTTACATTAGTGAAGGGAGGGAGTAGCTCGGGTGATATTTGATCTAGACCGTGTGAATAAGGTTCCCATGGCATCATCCTAGATTTAACAAAATACTGCATCCGTTTGAAAATATAAGATGTTTTAGCCTTGTTCTATAACACATGTATATAGATACCTTTTTTGGGGGGAAAAGGAGCATATATTAATATCGCGATATATTAATATCGCGATGACACCAATTACATCCAGACTATGCAACAACGCATTATCCTATTAGTGTGTATGTTCACTCATTTTGCTCCGAACCTATACACTAAAAAGCGTCTAAACATGCGGTTTAGAAAAATATTAAAAAAAAATATATTTTGGAACGGAGGGAGAGTTCAAATGTGTGTGTTACCTAGGTACCACTCTCATTAGGAGAATCAGGTTGTTTAAGATTAGGTTTTCCCTTGCAAATTAAGGCTGCAGCTTCAGTTTCCACGAGTGTACTAGCACCCACGATGTCACTACTCTGGTTATATGATAATTCTGGCCTTTGATGCCACAACTGCGGCACTTCCCATCTCGACGCAGAGGACGACCACCGCCGCCACCAGCGTTGCCGCCGCCGTCCCCAGAGGCACGTGTTTGTGGTTTCGTCCCTTGTCAGCTTGCTTGCCACAACTCCCTGACACGATCCTTCACCAGGTTTGCGGTCTTTCTGACAAGCGCGCGCCACTCCTCCCCAATGTTTAAGAGTAGATTTGACCTTGTTAGGTGCTTCATCTGCTGGGTAGGGATCTTCTGCATCAAGCAGTACTGCAACTTCAGTTGTGGCTCCAACACGATCAATTAGACTGTTCATTCGCAAATAAATAAATAAATATAGACTGTTACAAAAAGGTATTATTAAATTGATTAAACTTTATGATGGTATGATTCGCTATGGCATGTTACGTTCCCCACGTGAACCAGAAAATGTGGAGCAAGCTCTTGCAAATAATAAATGGAGGCAAGCTATGAATGATGAGTATAGAAATCTAATAAAGAACAAGACATGACATCTAGTTCCCATTCAAGAAGGCAAAAATTTAATTGACTGCAAGTGGATATTTTGAATAAATAAGAAAGCGGATGGAACAGTTGATCCCTACAAAGCATGTCTTGTAACAAAATGTTTCAAACAAATGGAATCGATTATGAGGACACATTTAGTTATGTAATTAAAGTCGCCACCATTCGACTTTTCTTATCTATTGCATTATCCAAGGGGTGAAATTTGAGACAACTAGACTCTCAGAATGTGTTCCTACAAGGTGTTCTGGAAGAAGAGGTATATAAGAAACAAACTCCTAGATTTGAGAAGAAAAATATGTCTCATCACATATGCAATCTTAATAAGCCCTATATGGTCTTAAAGAAGCTCAAAATTGCAAGATCTTGGCTTCATTCCTCCAAAGGCTGATACATCTTTGTTTATTTATAACAAGGCAAACATATAATATTGTTTGCTCATTTATCCTGATGATATAATTTTAATAGTTCCTCTAATCAAGCTATTTCAACACTATAAAGGATATAGGGGCAAGTTTTGCCTTTAAGGACTTGGAAGATCAACACTATTTCCTTGGTATTGAAGTCAAGTCAATTTTGGATGGGCATACTATTGTCTCAGTATGCCACAAATCTTCTTATAAGAGTAGGTATGCATGGTTGCAAACTATCACCAACTCCTTTGTCAAGCACTAGAAAATTGACTATTTCAGAAGGACAACCTCTTGAACAAGAGGACATAACGAAGTACAAGAGTGTAGTAGGAGCATTGCAATATTTGACTCTTACAAGGCATGGCATTTCTTTTTTCGTTAACAAAGTTTGACAATTCTTGAACTCACTAACAAAAATTCATTGGACTGTTGTTACACACATTATGAGATATGCTAAGAATACATCTAGTGTTGGTCTTACTTTTAAAAGATCATCATCTATGTTGGTGAGTGCCTTCTCTGGTGCAGACTAGGCAGGTGGCCTAGATGACAGAAGATCCACAGGAGGATTCACATTTTTTCTTGGATCAAATCTTATTTCAAGATGTGCAAAGAAACAAGCCACTATATCAATAAGTAGAACCGAAGCTAAGTATAAAGCTCTAGCTGATGCCATTGCAGAAATCATTTGGGTACGATCCATGCTTACTGAACTTGGAGTCCCACAAGATCAAACTCCATGCTTATGGTCTGATAACCTTGGTGCTACCTATCTCTTAGCTAATCCTGTGTTTCTTACAAGAACAAAGCACATAGAAATTGATTTCTATTTTGTGAGAGAAAGAGTAGTAAACAAACTTCTGATGATTCGATTCATTTCTTCAAAGGATCAAGTGGTGATGGTTTTACGAAAGCCTTGCCTATAAGTAGTCACGAAGCGTTCAAACATAATCTTAACTTAGTAAAGTTGTGATTAAGATGGCGTGTTAGAACTAATATTCTGTGTGTCAAACCGTATCCTAATTATGAGGGATCGGTTGTCTCCTTTTCTATTCCACTTTTACTTTCCACTTTCTATGCTCTTTCATTTCACCTAGTTACTCTTTATTGGTGACCACTTGTATGCCATGCCTGGGCCTTTTTCCGGTAATATAAACACGTAACCGAACTCGAGACAAAGGGCATCGATTCATCCTAAACCACTCGTTGCAATACCTAGTCCCAGAGCTGGGTTGTGCACTACATACAAGGCCAACACGAGGTCGATCCCTGAGGAGCCTAGTCGTGGTTCTCGCGGTGGAAGCCATCACAAATGGCCAAAACTACCTCGAAGTAACTAAAGAATGGGGAACAAATGAATGGTGGTTGAGATTTGGTGGTGCTCCTTGAGTACTTGGTCTTGAATTCGGGGTGAAATTCTCTTGGTCTAACTTTCATTGGTTGTACTAGACAATGAAGGTGATTATCATTGTTACTTGTTGAAGGCATTACATGGAATTTGCTCAGACTTGCTCTCCAGGGTGAAAATTAAGAACTAGTCCTTACTGACTGGATCTGGCAACGGTGATGCTTATGTGTTGTTCCCTTCCGGAAGGCATTATAGTTGGAGGACCTTTCTCGTAGCCCATGTGTTGTTTTAGGCGGTGGTTGATGTCGCTTCATCTTGTCACTTGGTTGCCATTTTTTTTTTCTTTTTTTGGCTGTGTGCATCCTCGATATCTAGACTTACGCTTGATATTGAGTTGGTGCAGAGGCAGAATGTTTTTGGTATCTTCTTGATACTAAGTATTATCCTTTATCAAAAAAAAGGTCTTCTCGGCTCCTTCTCTAACGTCAAACAATTAATTTCTGAAATATTTATTAGACTGAGAGTTCAGATTTTTCAGACGGGAGGCCTTAAATGTCTAGGACGTGAACCACCAGGCATTCAGGCTGAAGTTTATAGTGTCGTTCGGGCTGGCATTTATGGCAAGAGGGAGCTTTTGAGTGAAACAAACTTCCTGGCAGGACTGATTGATTTTTTTTGAAGGAAAATACCAAGATTGATATGTATATAGCTCTGAAGTCCTCACCATAATAGCAGGACAGCCATTTACAGCAAGAGTGGGAACACCTCCCGGCAGGCATCATGCAGTGTTCAAAATAAACTGAAGAAACTGTCTTCAGGGCAAAATTAACACAGATCACGACCTTGATCCCAAGCAAACTACATAAACAGAACTGAATGCGCCTAAGCCACAACGAATGCACTATCTTCAGGATAAAATTAACATACTGTCAGGTCCTCGATGGATCATGGTCCCAGACTAGCCCATCCCATGCCATTTCACATGCTCCTCTGTTGCACAGACGAGGACAACATCTGCATGCTCTGGAAGCCAGAAAAATTGGCCCCAGAAAACACTACATCACATTCAGTTTACACACTGGAAACTGAAGTCTAAAACTCTGTCCTCATGTGTATCTTCAACGTGCTCGGACCAGCATCGGCTGCTGATTCGAATCCTGTAAACCTGCCATATTTCAATTTTCTTCCCTCGACAAGCATTATTTAAGTTTGTGGCTACACTGAGCCAGAAATCGTTGTACATGACATATATGTTCTCAGAAAATAGATAAACTACACAAGATGAATTGAGCAAGATGTAGAGAGGTCTTAAAATACCAGCCCTCTAGAGTGTAGTACGTACAGAGTACACATGTGTTACCGTCACTTATTTGACAAACAATATAAGTTGCGACTCAGCAAGCTGTAGCCAAGTATTTGGAAGGTGAACGTCGGTGCAGATTGGGAACTGCTAGTTATTGTCATAAATATGGACTGCACATGGAAGAACTGGGAAAATGAAGAAGCAGCCATGGAGAGACAGATAGTAGAAGGCAAGACGAAGGCTTGACACTAGGATCTGCTTCTTTTCATTAATTCTGCGTTTAAGACCTGGGGAGTTCCAAGTTAATGCGTTTTTTTCGAGAAATTTCACACAAAATCAGAGTAAAAGCAGGAAGGGAAACTCTCACCTGATCTGTGTGCCGTCGGCTGAGCGTCTCCTCCTAATTTGCCGTGCTTCCTTTAGCTTTGGACACTGGGTTATCTCCACCTTCTTTATCTTTGCAACTGCCTTTGCTCCACCGATTGAATCTAGGTTATGACAATAGTCAATTACCAATTCCTCAAGTAATGGAAGCTTACTGCGCCAAATGTAGCCTGGAATGGATGTTAGACCCTGGCATCCAACAATCTTCAGTGACACAAGGGATGTAAGGTTTTCTAGGCATCCAGGGATACATGCAGAGAAATCCCCACATTCATCCAACTCGAGAGTTTGCAGAGACGATGGTAGCACCAATCCACTCTGCCAACTGAGACTTTTGCAATGATGAACATGCAGATGTTTTAGAGAAGATAATACACCAAGCCTTTCACCCGACAGGGACAGTAACTCAGGACACCTACTAACATGAATTCTCTCAATGGCAGGTAGATATTCTGGTGTGAGGAGGCCATCATATAATTTATCGCAGTAGAATATATATAGGGAAATAAGCTTCGAGAATGCTCTGACATTGTCCGTTCCTGCAAAGGGGAAGAATAGGAGAGACTCCATTAGATGTAAGAGAATTGCAGAACAAAAATTCCATCTCTTGTAGGGCTGGAAGACTCCACATTTGTGCTTGGATTGACTCCACATTTCTGGCATATGATACAGTAAACTTTGTGAGGGAGCAGCAATCTATATTGTCCAAGAGAGTTCCACAATCCATCAGATAGAGCTGCTTAAGGGATCGCGATACCAAGCGTTGAGAGCGGATATTAGGACAACTGGACACGCTCAATTCTTCAAGGAAACTAAAATCTCCAAACCTCTCAGTTGGTACTGATACTAGGCTCTCGCAAAATCCAAGAGATATTTTCTTGACGGCTGGTATATAATATGGATGCAGAAAATGTTCGAGGCTTAATAAATTTTTGCACCAACTAATGTCCACGTCCGTGAGGAACACAAATATATCATTGCTAGCATCAATCAGAGGAGGTATGCCATTTAAGTTTGTCATCTGTGGCTGAAACCAGACTGGGAAATTGACACCTGGATAATTCTTGAGTAAGAAAGATCTGAGACTTGTAGGAGGTTGCAGAACTTCAAGAACTTCTATAGCATTGTGATGCCTGATTTGAGAATAGTCCAGCTTTGACCACTTCAGTCTCAACATGTTAAGATTTTTCTTATTTTTCAGTTTTGCTTCTGCTGCATCATCCTTACTTAGCATCTGAACTTTAGTTATCTTCAAATCTCCAGTAAATTGGTTCAGATTCTTCATAATTCTAAATCCTTGAACCTGCTCGGCTGCATCAATGTTACATGTAGAAACAGGATTATACAAAAGTCCTGGTGCTACAAATTTCTTTAAATTGCTCAAGTTACTGAAGTCATCTGGCAAGCTTCGTATCTTGCATGATCTAACATCCAAAATCTGCAAATTATAGAGCGAACTGAAAGTTGGTGGAATGCTCAAAGGACGACCTTTGGAGATTTTGAGGTATCGAAGATGCTTCAAGTTACCAATGCTATCTGGTAACTCATTTGTAGAGGTGCAAGTCAGCACACGGAGACGCAGAAGTTTACTACACCAGTTGTCCATTAGAGCACTTTTTGCATCAATGTACTGCTTCTTGCAAATTAATGTACGCAGCTTTGTATGTTTGCATAGGCTTAACAAGTTGGAATTGTCAAAGTCACTGCTAGAGTGTACGTATATATGACGAATATTTGGAGGAATTTTATCAAAACCACTCTTATTTCTTAAGATGAAGCACTCATGCTCTGAAACTTTTTGTGCCATGTCATGCAACAAATCATGGATTACGTACCCACTGCTGGCCTTCTGAAAGAATGACCGGGTTACAAGTTCTTGAAAGTACCGATAACTGGTTTTCTGAATGGAATCATTATCTTGAGTTTCAACAAAGCCTTCTGCTACCCAAACTTCAGCCAAATCTTCCTTTTGAAATTTGTAATCTTTGGGGTAAACAGCACAGAATGAGAAACATCTCTTCAAATAGAAGGGTAAATACATGTAGCTCAATCTAAGGGCAGGCAAAATATCAGTCGGCTCTTGTGTCAACTCCCACAGTTCATTTTTAAGTATAGAATTCCAATGTGATGCCTTGAGGTCAATTCTTAACATGCGCCCAAGAGTTTTGGCGGCCAAAGGAGAACCCTTCAATTTAGGAAGTATTTGTCGACCAATGAACTCTAACTCGGGATCATTGCTAGAACTCTCAGAACCAAACACACATAATTTGAAGAAATTCCAAAAGATATCATCATTTAAACCTTCCAATATAACTGGCTCCATTGTTTGCAGTTCCTGAACAACCTTTGGACATCTAGTGGTGATCAACATCATACTTCCCTCATGGGCACTTTTTAAAGGTGCACAAAATTTCTTCCAGCACTGCAGATTTTCCTTCAAGGCATCGTCCCAAATATCATCAAGGACGATCAAGAAGCGTTTATTTTTCACCTTGTTAGAAAGAGTGCGCTGAAGAGAATCCAAAGTATCAGATGTTTCCTTCTTTCCAGGAGTTAAATGTATAACCTCTTTGATCAATCTTTTGACATCAAAATCATCTGATACACAAATCCATATTATTAGTTCAAAGTGTGCCTTCACTTCATTTTTGCTGCAAATATGTTGGACCAAAGTAGTCTTTCCAACACCACCAATTCCAACAATTGGCAAAACATGAATATTTGTAATTCTTGATTTGTTACTAACTTGATTCCTTGGTGACCTGCTTGTTGATGTTTTGACCGGACTTGTTGCTCTCTTCCGTTTTGAATTTACAGGTACACCGAGAAGACCCATCACGTGCTTCATCTCATTATCACGACCAAATATTTCATCTTCATTTGGAAAAGAGCTTGTCTGCGGCCTGACTACATCGTCAAAGCTTTTTGTAACTTCACTTATCCCCATCTTCTCCATTTGACTGGAGATACGATCTAGCCTTCCTTGGACATTATTCAATTTGTTGAAGCTGCCTTGAATGACATCATCAAAAAAATCAATATAAGGAGATTTGCTTGCATTTCCCTCCAATTTAACCTTCATTTCATGCCATGTGAACTCGTCAAGTAGGTCATCACCATCATCCACTCCGTCCTTCAGCTTCGGAAGGACCTTGGCCACACAGTCTTCGTGACTCCTCCACTCCGCTCCATTTATAAGATTATACATTCGTGGAAGAGTATCCCTAAGACGTTGCATGTCACTCAGTAAGTGTAGTATATCATCCTGGAGGTATTGCTCCTGCGATCCAATCCTTCGAGAGCGCGGGGATAAATTGGCACTCATGACTCCAACCGTCTTTGGCAAATCCATAGGGACCGGAGCTAGGAGATTGCTTTTCGTCCTGCAACAATATAAGTAATTTTTGCAGTTAGTCTAAACAACAAACCACTATTGTAATCCAATATTTTCTTTGAATATGTTTTCAACCAAAGAGGTTCCCCAAGAAATTAGTTTTAACAGATATTAATCATCAAGTTGATAGAACATCATTATGAATGAAACCAGAAAATAAAGTAACAAAACCGAGTATGCCCTTAAAATATTTAGATTAAAAGTTTATTCTGGTAAGGATTTGTGTTAGCAAAAGGAGGGTAGAACACATCATAATAACGAACATACTCACCAAGCTAATGCGATTGTCGATTTGTAGCCAACTAATATTTTAGGCCTGTCGTGGTGCGGAACACGTCAGTACCATCAGAGATGGCTTAAGAGGGAGCATTCAGGAGATAGTGATGGCTTCCATATGCGGGATTGGGAACAAACACTGAGAGACACAGTGATGTACCCAGGTTCAGAGCCCTCTTACTGAGGTAAAACCCCTACTCTTGCAAGAGCTCACTATATCAATCGTGAATACAGTGTACAAGGCTCCTGGAGTTCTATCTGGAAGAAACTTGGGAAAATGGGAAACTAGAGAGGTCAACCTCGCTCTGGAGACCCTCACGCCCCTTATATATAGGCTGGGCCCGGAATTTAAGCTAATGACTGGCTAGTGGGGCACAACCGGTGGGACCCAGACACAGTTTCATCTAAAGTGGCTTGTCGCATGTGCACAGTGTCCCGCGGGACATATGTCGTGTGTAGAGCGTCACAACATTGGAATCATGGATGACGATGGTGCTGAAGTCTTCGGTATGGTCTTCATCTTTCTGTCTCCTCAATACGGCGGGGTTGTCTGTGGTACTGTCACGACATTGGAACTGTGGATGACGATGGTGCTAAAGTCTTCGATATGGTCTTCATCTTTCTGCCTCCTCAATACGGTGGGGTTGTCTGTCATACTGTAGAATACGCCATGCCCCCAGCCGGTCTTTTGCTCCTCTGATCTTGAGATGGCCAGTTGAACGAGGCAGCCGGTTGGCCTTGATACTTGATGCTTGACGCATGTCTTGCGTAGTCTAGCCGACCCGAAGCCCACGAAGGGCACCCAACCTTGGCTCCTCCAGGGAGCAGTGGACTAACCCGGCTAGGCCTACACGGGGATAATCCCTCTGACACTATCCCTGAGCGTGCGGTAACTTAGCAGTTTTGGAGAAGTTTCCACGAGCTCCTGAATTTGTCGAGGTAGATGACCGACTGTAGCAGCCAGAACCGGAGTCGATCGGATCCGAGGGGTTGGTGGAGATGGCTGGCCGAGGCAGCTAGAACTTTGAGATGAACCGTTTTGCCACTAAGGTTAGTGATGATGTCGGCCACGATTAACGGGTCGCTGCCACGTCTCATCATGTCAATTTTTGGTATCCACAACTGCTCTTCGATAACCGCACGTGGGATTCACAGCAGAGAAAGTACTGGCACACGAGATCTTTGCAGAAACTGCCATGGTGCGCTGAAAGGCCGCGTGACATGTGTGTCGCGGGATCTGAGGCGTCCACCATCAATAAATAGAGGCCGAGCGGAGAGATATTTTCTCTTTGCCACTTCTTCACTTTTCCTCTTCCTCTTCTTCTTCATCCTCCTCTCCTTCGTCCTCCTCTTCCTCTTCCTCCTCTCCTTCTTCCTCCTCGCATCGCCGAAACTAGGTCGCTGATGCGCTCGCGCCCTCTCACGACTACTAGACCCTGATTGTCCAGAGAAGAGCTGGAGGAGATAGCGTCGGAGTGGGGCGGATAATGTGGCTCCATTGTCATAGAGGCGATGATCAAGAAGTACCTATGAGGAAATTTCTTCCCGCCAAACTTGAAGTGGAGTTGTGACTGGTGCCGGAGGGGGAGCGCATCCCGCTCCCCATCGAGCTGGCGAGCATGATGTCTTCCTCTCCCACTTTGTGAGTGGGTTTGATTCCTTGCCTCCGAATTCACCCCCGAATTTCTCGAGTTCTTCGACCTCCAACTCCATCACGCGAACGCCATGGCGAACCTCGGGTATTTCGTGCAATTTACGAGAGCTATCTGGGTATCCGGCCAGACATCGGACTATTCCTCCTCCTCTTCTACCTCAAGGCCTAGACCAAGGGGAAGATTGGGCCGATGGTGGAGGCCAGCTGCTGCACAATCTATGAGCGGGTGTAGTCCAGGCTGTCGAAACTCCGGCTAACAGACACGGTGAATTTGTGAAAATAGGCATATTTTTACGTCAAGAACCACACCAACATAGAATCCTCGAAGTAGAGTTGGGACCCAAAGAACTGGGGCCCCAAGAAGGAGATCGACACGATAGTGGACCGGATGCGGTCACTCGTGCAGGCCGGCCTGTCTCCTCGGGACATCTCGCTCAGCTAGATGGCTCACCGGGTGCTCTCGCTGCAGGACCAGTTGCATAGAATGTGCTTCCTGTCTGGCCCGCTAGATCCCACTCAGACCTCAAGGATGCCGGTTGCGCTAGCCGGTATACACGACTAGGTCTCCATGATCTCGAAGGACGAGGTAACGGAGGGTTAGACCTATGGCCTCGAGCCCTACCACTGATGCCACCGGGCCCCATATGTGTAAGTCTTTCTTTCTTGTCCGACTGGGCAATTTCATCCAGTGAATGGTGTTTGACGATGGGTATCTTGGCTGTGCAGATCTTCGAGGCATAGAAGGCCGAGGACGACATGGAGCCACTAGAGGAGTTCAAGCCGGACCGGAGGCCGCTGGCGCCCCGAAGAAAGCGCGCACGGATGCCTCGAAGCCACCGTGGAGGCTGGGGAAGAAGGAGGAGATGCCTGTCATCATGGGGTAAATTTCCCTTTTCTTTGTATTTTCATCACTTTCCGCTAGTTTCATTGTTCATGTTTGTGTTTTCGTTGGGCACCGAGAGACCAGCTCACGCACGGGCTGCCCCACCTGTGCCTCCCTCATCGATGCGCTGCACGCCAACTCCTCCACCTAAACGGACCACAACTAAGGATCCATCTAGGAGCATCGCTCAGCCAGTTGCGGATACCAGCAGAAGAATGGTCGGATCTACGATAGGGAGTCGGCCGGCGATGACGCCCACCGTGGGAGGACCAGGCGTGAGAAGCGAGCCATCCGCGACCACCATCCTTGGCAGGAGTTGCGCAAGATGGTCCACCGGGTGAGGTAGTACCGGTCGGATTCGTCCTTTCCCTAGACATAGAGGGAGAGCTAGCAAGGCCGGACAAGGAACTGGTATGTGCAGGTGAAGTTTCGGACGAACGCCTCTTCAAATCCAGCCAAGCACTGATGTTGCTAGTTGGAAGGCTGTTCAGCCACATCCGGGCCGAACCTTGCAGCATGAGAGGAATGTAGAAAACGACTATGCGCTTGTGGCCGCTGGCGATGCCTAAAGTGGTGGTATAGTCTTCCAGCCAATCCTCTAGCTTGGTGGTGCCATTGTACTTGGGGTGTCCCTTGGGAGCATGAAGCCCATTGGGAATGGATCGTTCCGGATGCACGGCCTAAAACAGACCATACCGGCTGAACTGTCCTCTTCCATGGCACGCGATTGCATCAATAGGTCGAAGCGCTCGCGAGTGTCCATGCCAGCTGGAGAGGCATCCACCTCGCAGGGACCGAGCCGGCCAAACAGATGGGACCTTGACAGAGCTTGGGCTTGACCGGTTGCACCAGTCAGGTCGTAGCACTTGTTGGTGACCGCAGCCTGATCATGGTGACACTGGCCTTTGCTGCTAGATCCCTGGTACTGGAGTGTTTTGCCGGGGGCCATGCGGCGAAGACGCCTGCTGAGCCAGCTTATGCCTGACAAGGGCATGTTGGTACGAAATCCGACGGGGATCAAAACTTCTGCTGCTGGCTAGGTAGTTGTAGCCACCCTCTGCATGCTGCTGGTTAGCGATATCAACGAGCTGCTGAACGCGCTGCTGCTAGCGGCTCAAGTCCTCGCCTTCCAGATGGTCCATCTCAGCCGCTGCGGCATGGGCACAGTGTCTCGTAGGACGATGGACCTCGTGCGCACGGTGTCACGCTGTTGGCACTGTGGATGATGATGGTGCTAAAGTCTTTGGTATGGTCTTCTGCTTTCTGTCTCGTCAATACAGCGGCAGTCTCCGTGGTACTGTAGAATATGTCACACCCCCAGTCGGTTTTCTGCTCCTCTGATCTTGAGATGGCCGGTTGAGCGAGGCAACCGGTTGGGCCTTGATACTTGATGCTTGATGCCTGTCCGGCCTAATCCAGACGACCCGAGACCCATGAAGGGCACCCATCCCCTGGCTCCCCCAGGGCGCAGTGGACTAAGCCGGCTAGGCCTACCCAGGAATAATCCCGCCGACAAGGCCCAACGAACTAGTAAGGTTGAAAGAGAAGTAAACTTGTGATAGATTCGAAATGTATCCATAAAATTTGTAGTTTATTGTGCTATTATCCATCGTATTGGGAGTTATCACCATGATTTACGGGATTTTACAAAACAATCATATTATTTTTGTATTTAACTCCGGATGGCAGAACAATCTCCTATTAGTAAAAAAAGGTAAGGTCAAAGAGTACGCTTCAGAATTTTTGAGAAAAAATCAACAAGCACAAGTGGAGAAGCAGGGACCAACATGATGGCCAGGAGTGCCCATATGGTTGGACTTGCAAAGAGCTAGGGGATATGTTAATATATGTATGGCTTACTCTTAGCTTCTGATGGAAGCCCAAACTTGCAAGAGTTACATGAAGTTGAGTGTATTTCCAATAAAAATAACCTTACAAGACATGCAATAGTTTTGAATATTTTTCTAGCGTTGTCTCTTGATGCCCACTTAGTAAGAGATGTTGTTTCCATGGCTGATGTTTTACTAGGTTGGGTCGAATGAATGATCTAACGGATTATTCTACCTATCAACTTAAAAACGATGTTGTATTGTGTATACAAATTATAAATTACAGGGTCAAAGTAACATATTTATACTTTGCTAAAAAGGCATGTGTGTTTGTTTCCCCATTTAAAAATATACAGCGTACTTTTCCTGACCAATAATTAGTCAGTTTGTTTTTTGCAAATTCCACCAATCTATTAATAATCATCAACATCAGTATAAAGAATACCGAAAATAATAAAAATTATAAATAGGCCTTTGTACCACCTAGCGACGATTATATACACTAGCTGTGTCGCCGCCCTCACCCCTCGTCACCGGAGCAGGGCAAAATTTGTGGTAATAGTGTTTGTTTTAGTGGAAAAGTCGTCGTGCTAAGGCACAAAAGGACCAGCGCACCGGAGCAACAATCATCGCCGAAGGTGACAACTGTAAGTCGGAAGAGATTGACCTCAAACTACACCAACAAATTCCGAAAACGATCGGATCCCAAAAGATCTATCGGATACACGACTGCACACATCCTCGGTCGGCGCTACGTGCCCCACTAGAGCGAGGATAAGGCGAGAATATCTTATTCTAATTTCAGGACGTAGCCGCCATTCCAACACCCCAAAAAAGATATTGAAAACACTATAAAGAAAAAACGTGAACCTTTTCGCCAGCAAAACCGCGATTTTCCACACCTCCAAAGCACCAAGACCACCAGAGGCTGAGCAGACCGGCAATATCACTGGCGAGAGAGACAAAACTCTATGAGTTTTAGGATGGCCGCCGCCTCTCCTGTTCTCACCCGTCGCGTACCGGTATTCAAAACCACATTCTTATAACTGCATTATGTAACTATTAATAAAGCTAGACCCTATATGCGCCCCACAGGGCATGGCGGTCGGGTAGAGCATTTAAATTTTTGAACGATCAAGGGTGCGCACCCAAATATTCTTTTTTTGCTGCAATAAGAACACGTGGCAGGAACAATTACAAGGAGGCCCAAAACAACACTCGTACAAAGGACCAGCAATTCGAAGATGAGGGCCTCCACATATACAAAAAGCACCCTAAAACGAAGGAAAGAAAAGCAATCAAGCCCTGGGTGCCTCTGCCACCATCGTCGGCGACCTCGGAGACGGAGCCGTCGTTGAGGTCAGAGCAGAGGGCTCGACCAAGCTCGAACCGGCGAGAAGAAGCTCCACAACCGGCCACCTCCAAGTCACCGAGGACGAACCACATGGAGAAGAGGAGCTGATGAGCATCAGCGGAGAGGAAGAGCAGCGGCGGAGCGGCAGCCCTACTGCTATAAAGTCCGATGCGGTGGTGGATTGAAGCCACCAATACACGTCGGAGAAAAGCTCCAGATCAACACAGCAACCTTGAACCACTTGGGAAACTGCCAAAGAAGATAGAAGTAGACCGATGCAGCACTACAACAACCTCCCTCCTCACCACCACGGTGGCCAGGGATAGTAGTAGCGCAGCCAACGTCCGCTTCAATTGAATGCAGCAAAGACACCTTGCTCTGCAAAAGCACGGCAATGACACAATAGCCACCTTCATGTCGCCTCCACAGCCGACCGAAAGGGACATCACCATGTTGAAGATGCAAAGCAGAAGACGACAATAAACCCAACGCTTATTCGATGGACTCCCACTCCAATCCTCCTCCACATCGATCTCCCACCAGAGGAGTCCGTAAGAGAGCAGGCGGAGCGGCCACTGCTAGGAAACAGCCTATAGGTAGACAAGTTAATCTGTGGCGCATATGTAAATCCATGCGCCATAGAGACTTGTCAGTGGCGCATTAGGAACCATGCGCCACAGAAACCTAGAAGTTCTATGGCGCATTTTGTACAATATGCACCACAGAAGATTGGTGGGACCCGCCAGCTGGGGTGGGTTGATCCAAGTTCTGTGGCGCATAATGAGATATGCGCCACAGAAGTTGCCTCTTCTGTGGCGCATATTTTATTATGTGTCACAAAACATGGAGGAGGGCCCCACCACGGAATCTAATTCACCCACGATCTGTGGCGCATTTGCGTATATGCGCCACAGATATGTTTCACTTCTGTGGTGCATATCCTCACATGCGCCACAAAACATGGAGGAGGGCCCCACCACATGGAATCTAATTCACCCACTTCTGTGGCGCATATGGACTTATGTGCCACAGAAGTTTGAGCATTTGTGGCGCATTTTCTCCATATGCGCCACAGATGAGGGCGTCCAGATCCATGTTAAAAAGGTGACAAAGCTCCCACCTTATCTATCCACCACCACCCATTTCACATCTCTTCCTTTCTACCTCCTCCCAACTCGTCTTCCTCCTCCCTCACACCCCATTTTGCCCATAGTTTCTCCATTTTATTGTAACTAAACCTACTTTAGTCCATAGATTGGTAAGTAGAAGCTTCCCTCCAACTTGTAGATCTAAAAGTTCCTTACTTTTCTCTCTCACATGTCTATTTGTTTACTAATTTCCTCTCCACCAACTTGTAGATCTATTTGTCCACACTCTCTCATCGTGCGGTCTCGTCTCGCTATTATTGTGTCTACTAGGTGAGTACTTGTCCATGAACATGTAGGTGAAGCTTGTCGCGCGGGCGGTGTGTGTGTGTGCGATCCATGGCGAGACGATGCTTGTGTGGTGCATGAATGTTTGCAATGGGAGGAAGTTTTTTGTTGCTTGCTTGTTGTTGTCCCGGCCGGTGTGGTTGCATGGATGTTTGCCGAAATGTTGATTCATTTCCATTTCGGCAAATTTTTGCACTACCCATATGTCCTAATTTTAGGAAAGGTCATGCCGAATTTTTTCCGGCTAACATTCATGCATGTGTGTGTTCATATGGTGTGGTTCTCACCTATACTCTCTATTTTGACCGCTCAGGCAACTATGGTCCTCACAATGAGCGAAGGTCGAATTGCTAGGTACAAGAAAGACGCGAAGGAGGACATGATTCTGAACAATAAGACCATGATAAGATGTCCATATCGAACATGCAAACTGCATCGCTGGATCGACCCTGAATCTGGACAATTGGAGGGTCACCTACTCGGGGCGCGGTTTCATGCGCGACCTCAATGAGGCGCCGGCAGGACATGGTGGTCACGAAGATGTGGGCGGGCAAGAAGACAAAGAGTCTACCGGTCATGATCATCATGACGAAGGATATGCCGGCGGGCATGATCATCATGACGAAGGAGATGCCGGCGGGCATGATCAGCATGGAGAAGGAGATGGCGACAGGCATGATCATCATGAAGAAGGAGAAGACGCGAACACAGAGATGCTGCTAACTTCGGTCTTGCAGGACCCTCATGTTCAAGAACTGCTCCTCAAGGAGACGAGCAACGACAAAGCTGCAGCTAGAGAGAAAGCCAAGATGGCCCAAATGGAGGTAGACGGGATGACTCCATTGTATCCTGGGTGTCGCCCCGAGGATACACGTTTGAGTGTAACGCTCAAGGCTCTAGAGATGAAGGCCGAACACAAATGGACCGATGTGAGCTTCAACGCGAACATGGAATACTGGCACGACCGACTTCCTAAGGGGAACACATTGCCAACAAGTATCCAGGAGGCCAAGAAAATCGTGTGCCCTCTCGACCTACCACACATTAAATACCACGCATGCATCAATGATTGCACACTTTATCGAAACGAGTACGCGGATAGAACCACATGTCCGGTGTGTGGCCAAGGACGGTACAAGAGAGGGAACAAGAAAGTTCCTCGAAAAGTGGTATGGTACTTTCCTATCACCCCCGTCTACAGCGATATTTCGTAGATCCTAAGGAAGCAAAGCTCATGCAATGGCACGCGGAAAGAGAGAAACCCGAAGATGATCCAGAGAAGGGCAAGATCCTGACACACCCTTCAGATGCTAGCCAGTGAAATGCATTAGACATCGAGTTCGAAGAGTTCGGGAGCGATGCACGGAACGTTAGGATGGGTATGAGCACCAATGGACTCAATCCTTTTGGAAACCAGAGTAGCACGCATAGCACCTGGCCTGTGTTTGTATGGCCGTACAACCTCCCCCTGAGGCTATGCACGAAGAAAAGGTATGTACACATGAGCATTCTTATTCAGGGGCCGAAACAATCAGGTATCGATATGCATCTGTATCTCGGGCTATTGAGAGAGGAGTTAGCTAGCTTGTGGGAGACGCCGACCCGTACGTGGGACGCCTACACTAAAAAATATTTCCATCTGAGAGCCACGTCGCTCACGACCGTGCAGGACTATCCTGATTACGCATATGTATCGGCCCAGGTGAACCACAGACACAATGCATGCGTCAAGTGCATGGATGAGACACCGCATCTCCAACTACCAAGGGATCCCGGGTCTTCGAAAACCGTGTTCCAAGGTACTCGAAAGTGGCTCTGCATGGATCACCCGTGGAGAAAACGTGGTGACCTGTTCAATGGTAAGGACGAGCTCGAAAGAGCCCCGCGTCCAAGGAGCGGCAAAGAAATCGAGGAGCTTTTGAATAATTGGGTAGATTGCCCTGTGCCTGGAAAAAAACGACCAAGGACAAAGCCACTTCTGGGTGTATGGAAAGCAAGGTCTGTTTTCTGGGACCTGCCGTATTGGAAGGTCCTTCACACTCCCCATAGCCTCGATGTAATGCACATCACGAAGAACGTTACCGAGAGTCTTCTTGGCACTCTACTGAACATGCCGGAGAGGACCAAGGATGGGCCAAAAGCAAGAAAGGACCTTAAATTGCTTAGCATCAAGAAAGATCTTCAGTATCCTGATAGTGATGATGATGATGATGATGATGATCAGACGGAAGGGACTCAAGGTCACCGCAAAAGAGTTAAGAAGAATGAGGTGGTGCTTCGCGCTGCCTGCTTCACTCTGAGTCTGGAGGATCTCGAGCAGTTTTTCATGTGCCTCTTAGGAGTGAAAGTTCCTCACGGTTACTCGGGGAAGATAAGCAGATATCTGGACGTGGCGAAGAAGAGGTTCAGCAGTATGAAGTCTCACGACTGTCACGTGTTGATGACGCAGATACTCCCTATTGCGATCTGTGGGATAATGGACGAGCATGTCCGTGAGACGTTGTTTGGCCTCTGTAACTTTTTCGACGTCATATCTAGGAAGTCGATCGGTGTGAAGCAGCTCGACAGGCTACAGGAAGAGATCGTGATGATACTATACGAGCTTGAGATTTACTTCCCGCCCGCATTCTTCGACATCATGGTGCATATGCTTGTACATGTCGTGGACGACATCATCCAGCTCGGGTCGACATTCCCGCACAACATGATGTCGTTTGAAAGGCTAAACAGTGTTATCAAAGGATTTGTTCGCAATAGGTCTCGTCTAGATGGAAGCATAGCCATGGGCTTTCTGATCTACGAGTGCATCTCCTTCTGCCAGAATTATCTAACCACCGAGAATGAGGATGTTGGAATACCCACAAAGAAGCACCTCGGCAGGCTCGGTGGATATGGTCACCGCGAGGGCTGCCGCTCACTGCATGTCGGCATTGATGGTTGACGCACTGATTTTGAAAGGGCACACTGAGTCGCGCTACAACACATTGAAGTGGTCGGCCCTTGGGTCGAAGAGCACATAAGCTTAATCGAGTAGGAGTACGTCGACCAGGGCCGGCCGAGGAAGAAGGGAGACGTAACCAGAGAGCACAACTCCAGCTTCACGGGTTGGTTCAAGAAAAGGCAACTGGACAATCCCCCACATACGCCTTGTACGGAAGACCAAAAACTCATATTCTCCTTGTCGCAGGGCCCAGGGCACAATCTAAGGACCTATCAGTCATACGACATAAACGGTTACAGATTCTACACTGAGGAAAAGGACAGGAATAGTGAATATCAAAACTCAGGAGTAACTATGTTATCCTTTGTTGATGATGAGACTACTGTCATGGAAAGATTCTATGGAAGGATCGAAGAGATATGGGAGCTCGACTACTGTGGAGAGATCATACCGATGTTCCATGTTAGATGGGCCAAGAACGTGGAAAAAGAAGGCCGGTATTTCACCACAATGGTTATACCAGATGCCAAATCGACGAAGAACGCCTCCGCAAAAAATGAGCCTTGGGTACTCGCTAGCCAAGTTGATCAATGTTTTTTTATTACCGACCCGTCAAAGCCCAACCGTGTTGTAGTTAGGAGGGGCAAGAGGAGCATCATCGGAATGGAAGGAGCCGCCAACGAGCAAAACTTCGACAAAAAGGCGACCCGAAGATCGAAGAGGAATTCGACAAGTACTTCGACATGCCTACTACTACTAAAGTAAGAAGGAAGATCACACTACCTACTAAAGGTTGTCCATTCACAAGAAGAAATCTCAAAGTGCACGGGCTAAAGTATTCAACCGTGATGAAAAAGGGCAAGAAGATTGTGAAGAGACACTAGCAATTATGTGACTTTTTGGTGCATTAATTCGTGTGAGTATAATGTGATATTAGTGTGGGTATTAGTTAGAGACTAAAATATATAATGTAATATTCGATACATTCACATTTATGTGTGACAAGCACACACATATATATATGATTCGGGAGGGTTTTTTGAATAAATATGCATGTGTATGTGCTTGGTTTTAAATATATTTGTAACATATCATTTTAAAATAAATAAAAAAATTGACCCAACCAGGATTTAAACCTGGCTGCCATAGATCTCTGAATATGCATCATAACCACTAGTCTAGTGTGTGTTTGCTGTCCAAGTACAGCCTCACGTCGTTTATTTGGCTAAGTGCCAAGGTTCTATGGCGCATTACTCCGAAATGCGCCACAAACCTTGGCACTTAGCCAAAATGGCTCGCCCCTTCTCCTTTTCCCCTTCCACTTCTTTTCCCCAATCTATCGCGCCCGACAGAACCCTAGCTCTTATCATCGCCGGAGCCCGCCCCCATCGCCGGAGCCCTGCAGCCGCCGCTGCACCGGAGCCCTAGCGCCGCCCGACGAACCCGTACGTGGAGGAGAGCCCTACAGCGTGGAGGAGGAGCCGCCAGAGCCCATGGAGGAGGAGCCACCGGAGCCCCGCCACAGGAAGAGGAGGAGAAGGGGGCACCTCGCCGAATCCCCGCCACCACCGGGCCGGACCACCGCAACACCTCATCGTCGTCGACCACCGCAGCAACAGTGCACACGTACGGTTCGTCCCCCCCTCTGAACTCTAAATAATGCAATACCTTGTACTAGTACTACATCGAGGACGTACCGTGATCTCGTCATGGTTTCGTACATGCGGAGTTCTGAGGCGTGTCTAGCTCGATCATTCATTTCAGAGGGGACATTCAGGTTGCATGAATTTCTTTAAACCACTGCATTCAGGTTGGACAGTAGTTCGGGTTGCATGAATTAGTGGACACTAGTGGTGGTGTTGTAGTACTTTGTGTAGTAGTAGAGAAACAGTAGGTTCTTGTCCCTATTGGTGCGAAATTTGCGAGCTGTGCTTAGATATATATTTGTATGTATGAAATGTATCAAACATTCTGCACTAGAGATTGGTTGGACAAATGTATATATCCCTATTTGTTCCATTTTTTATATTTTGCTCAACTTTCACCATTCCAGGTGATTAGATAGATAAAGATGTTGTTTTGCTTTGCTTTGTAATATCAGATGTGCAAACGATCTGCATATGATTTGAAGTGTTTATTTTTCCTGCTCTAAAATTCTCCATATCAAACATCTAGACTATCAACATTACCAGAGCATCCTCAATTCAAAAATTATCAATTTGAATTGTTGTTCTGCCATAGGAATGTAAAAAATCCCTCATTTATTTCTTGGTCTGGTTCTAGTGCTTTTCTATGTGTCATGTGTTCATTAGTTCTCTGGATTACATTATCCAATTGATCATTCAGACATTATGTTGCAGTCTGAGACATTGGTTCACCATGACTTCATGTTTGGTGTGGAGTAGCTGATGTATTTTTTCCATAGTATTACAACAGCGACAAGTATAATATTTGTTGACCTAATCTTGTATCGCTTTTTAATAGGCACTAAAACGCTTCCAGTATATCACCTTTTCGTACTGCTAGCGCATCATTCATATCCATGAAAAGATTGGTTGCATGTTTATGTACTGAAGTCAATTTCTGCAGCTTATTTTTGGAGCAAATTAAGTTCTGGTTATTATCGAGAACAGAATCATGTCCATGTTGATGGCAAACAGATCAATATACTTGCTGGATGACACTTGCAACAACAAAAAAACAACGAGTGGCTTTATTTATAGACTTGACATATATGTTTATTGTTTGTATCATTTATTTCTTATACTGCTAACAAAGATTATAAGAATAGCTTTAGTTGTTGTATTGTTGCATATGAAAATCTTACTAGCTTGATGATTTTTATTTCATGTGGTACTGCCGTGGAGCTTGTTGTAGCTGGTCTAGAGTAGATCTCTAAAGTGTCTTGCTTTTTGCTCTTAGCCTAAGTAAGATGAATTCTGCATGAATTTCTTATACATGTATCTGTTATACTGTTGCGTGAATGATGGATGGGGCTGCATGGATGATGATGCTGGGGTCAATGCATGGGGCTGTCAATATGGGGATGGGGTGTTTTGTCTTGCAGGGATTTCATTTGAGTTGCCCATTCCTCCCGAAGTGTCGATTCACTTCCGTTTTAGTTGAGAAATGGGCGCTCCTAGGTCAAAAAATTAGCAAAGGTCATGCCGAATTTTTTGGCCGAGATTTGTGCTAACTTTTTGCCTCTTTTTAATAGAGTAGTGCAAACATGTCGGGCAACAACGAGTCCGGCCCTTCTAAGCACATGATCAGCGTCGAAGAACAAGCTAGACAGGCCAACTAGTCATTCTGGCGGGGGTCCCAACAAGAGGAGGAGGAGGAGGCGATGAGGATGACACCACCACCTGAGGAGGAGGCGACTGTCGCCAGAGCTGTTGGGGCCAATGAGGGAGGAGATCCTGATTACGAGGGGGACGAAGACGACTATGATGGAACTAGTGAAGGCGGCGGTGAAGAGGATGACACCACCGATGGCGGCGCCCGCATCGATGGCGGCGAGCGCACGAATGGCGGTAGCGGCAACCCAGCCGCTTCTCAGAAGAAGAAGAAGAAGGAACAGAAGGAGTGGAAGGTGCCAGTGCTCGCCACCGTCTGCGATGAGTTCACTGAGGTCACAGAAAGTGGCCTACCCATTGCGCTAGAGGCGATTGCTAAAGGGTACGGCCTGCAACTCGGGTGCATCGTCCGGGAAAGCATGTCGATCAACACGAAGTACATCAGACATGCTGACAATGCAGCTTTGGTCGATAACCTCCTTAAGAAGCTTCACAAGCGATACAGATTTCTAGAGCGGTTTAGAAACCTCGAGAGAAGGAACCCGGTGAACAAACTAGCCCTCACGAAGATGAGCAACGCCTTGAGCAGCTGGAAAACCTGGGTGAAGACTAGCATTGACAAAGGTGAAAGCTGGGAGGTTATTAGTAAGAAAAATCTGATGCTCGACGAAGAGGAGTTTAAGATATTCAAGGCGGATATAGCTACCGCTGACGCTATAAAATGGACTAAATGGGGAAGGAGTATGCGGGAACAGAACATAGGTAACCACCGCCTTGGAAGCAGCGGTTACAGGGGAAATAGGCCATTTGGGACAAGGAGGACGCCGAGCTGGAACGCCTTGGTAAAGACAACCCTTGGCTTAAAATCATGGACTTGCAGCTTAGGCAATTTGTTCGGGCCCACTACTACCTAGGCAAGGAAACATGGGAGTTCATCACCGATGATCCGGAGGTGAAGGACTTCAAGAAGAATCTGGTAAGGAATTTATCGCTAATCTCAAGTCTATTGCGTTCTAATTAAAATAATGAACCCAAGAATCTAAATGGGTTCACCTTTCCTTGTCTCTACAGGAGGAGGAACTGAACGCTACTGCCACAGAGTCGTCCCAGGGTTCGACGGAGCCGTGGGACACGGTTTTCAACAGGGCGACCAATGCTTACAAGAAGAGGGACAAGGCATTGCCGCCGTCCTCAGCTGGCCGTGTGTCCGGCTTCGGTACGAGCATGAAGTTCAAGGAGTACTACAAAGAGGACGCCAAGAAAAGAAGGGAGAGGAAGAACCAGTTGGCGGCTAAGGATAAAGCCGTTGTTGAAGAGCTGAAGATGAAGGTGCAGATACTAGAGGAGAAGACGGTGGATGAGAAAACGGTGGACAAGTTAGTGGAAGAGAAGCTCCGCTCGATGATCCCCCCTGAGTTTTTCGAGGAGCTTACTGCTTGGAATGCGGGAGGTCGACAGGGGCCGATACATCTGCCCAGCTTAAGCGGCAGCAACTCGGGCATCAATGTTACCATGTCGCCGGACCTGGTGACCCCGCCGGCCGTCAACGTCGGGACGCAGCCGCTCGTTTTGGTCACACTGACGCCCCCTCCCGCCAAAGATACCAATAAGGCGCAGCTGACGGCGGTGGTGCTTCGTGAGGCACCCGAGCAGGAGATTGCAGATGATGATAGGCCGGCCGCCGGCATCGGCCATGTCTCTACATTAGCCGAGCTCCACGCCATCACCAAGGTAACTAATTAGTTAGTGCACGTCATCTCCTTTATGCCTTTGATGCATGATTGCTGCCATCTCATGACGCCCAACAACATGTTTTGCCTCAGGACACTTCTTGCGTACTCCTGCTTAAAGATGTCGATGGTGAGTTGAAGGATGTTGCAAAGGGCACTCTCATACAACCGGCGAGCCGCACGATGCACAACAATCCAATGGATGATGACGTGATGAGGGTCAGGTTGGCTCGGGTGTTGCCAGGGTGTGATGACATGGACCCCCCTTTCAACCTCAGGGAGCCGACGAACACAAGACCCTTGGAGAATGCTACAACTGGCCCTTGACATGGCTGAAGACCCAGATTCGTCTTGTGGGGGAGCATCGGCGCCACCTCTCGACCGATCGCTCGGCTACCAACTCTGAAGCCAGCAGCCGCCGTCGTCGCCACCACCAGCCGTCACCAGTAACTCTTGGCAGCGTGTGTACCGCCACATGGCAAAGACGTTGTGCCGCAACCGCCGTCGCCCCCGCTACCACCACCACCACATGATGGCACCCATGAAGATGATGATGAATTGGTCAACGTTGATGACTTCATCAACACCGGCGCCGCCAAAGGATTGTATATGCCTTCTGTGGATGAAGAACCCTTCACAACTCGCGACGACCATCAAGCTGGTCGGCCCAATACATGCACGCAGCGCCTGGTCTTCCATGGTCTTTCTCAAGAGATGCCTCCGGCCGCCGATCCACCACAAGAGAAGCCGGGATTGGTTTTCAGCCCCAACACACTCCGAAAGGCGGCTGATGAGCAAATGGCAGTGGCTGACACTGTTGTGAAGAAGAAGCACTACAGGAAGAAAGGTAATAATAAGAAGAAGAAGGGTGCGAGCCAGCCTCTTCCGAAGAGGATCCGGGGTCAGGACACCGTCATCGTACCATCCACACAATATGGCTTGCCCCGAGTGCATGTAGCTGGTGATCTGATATTGACTCCGGATATGCTCCACATTGCGGTTGGAGCCATGTTAACTTTGCACGAGGGTGTCAAGACACTAGAGGGCCTCCTTCTTAAAGACGAAGATCCAAATTACTCGGTTTTCATGGCCAAGGTGCCATTGGACGTGGGCTTCGTCGATGAACCCCCTGTCGGATATATTCTTCATAGCATTCGAGGACATATTCAAGTTGTTTCTCACGAAACGGCTGGACTATAACTTGGTCCGCCTATACGCGCTCAATCTGGCGATCAAGATAAAGAGAGAGAGTACCCCGGAAATCGTGATAGTGGATCCCTACTACATGCGGGACAGCTAGTTGGTCAAAGGATCAGAGACACGGACCAAGGCGACGGCGTACCTCGAGAATTTCATGGTGGACAACAAGAGGAAGGGCACATTTCTTTTGCCTTTCTTTCCCGAGTAAGTACACACACTCGCTCATCACTGCCGTAACTTATGCATTTCTTATAGATTTCTTCCTTTGCTCTTTTTCCAACATTCCATTCCAATTGTGTTGCTTAGAGACAAATACTGCACACTGATCGTCCTTGCCCCAAGGTATTCGATAGCCACGTATTTCGACTCGAGGAGTTTGACGAAGAAGAAAGACTACACCAGAATAAGGG
The DNA here is from genome assembly GCA_916181665.1 of Avena sativa. Classification (NCBI taxonomy): domain Eukaryota; kingdom Viridiplantae; phylum Streptophyta; class Magnoliopsida; order Poales; family Poaceae; genus Avena; species Avena sativa. The sequence continues at coordinate 121,395,861 of OV702291.1, read as the reverse complement.
GTGTTCTCAATGAGGCTCTCGAGGTCTACGCCAAGAAGGGATGCACCTTCGTAGATAAGGGGGAATGTATCAAGGATGGCAAACACGTGTTCAAGCACGTGCTCGAGTTCCCCTGCGTCAAGCAGTCGACTACTGGTGCAAAGGAGGCCTTCTACGTCCTCCATCACCTTAAAGGCTATGTTCGGGATTGCCAGAACCTGCCATCTAGTCTCCGAGGATGGGCCGAAACTTTGGCGCGAATTGACTATGATGATCTTAGAGAAGACTTCCATCGCATTCAGATGAAGTTGTCGCAAATCATCATTGAAGATGTCAACACAAGGGGGGTGCCCTACAACAAGCCAGAGGGTTGAGTAAGAGGGAGATCAAAGAATGCCTCCGTAAGCAGGGTGACACACGGACGTGGATGACGAAAGAGGGCTATCTACCATTCCCGAAGCCGAGCGAGAAGAAGAAGTCTTCATGATCGATGTGTGCCTCTAGCATGATCCAGTGTGTGTATATTCTTGATGGATGCCTGCTGTATTAGTGTGTGTGTCATAAACTTTACTATCTTGTGGTCAAAATGGTCATTGTTGTTAGACTTAAACTACCTTGTGGTCGTATTGTCGTTGAACTTATTGCTTCTATGATGATCTATCTTTTAGGTTTATGGATCCTTTGTTTTATATTCTGTGAACATATATATATATATGGATGTGAACCCTTTATTAATTCTTTTTGTTGTATTTTTACTAATATGCCTTGTCGTCTATATAGATGGCGACGAGATGGTATGTGGTGTACATGGGTAGGGTTCCAGGAGTCTACGAGAAGTGGGAGGATTGTCACAAACAAGTGAACAGCAACATCTACAAAGGATACGCGACTAGAGAGGAGGCGGTAGCCAAGTGGAGGAGCCACCTGTGGAAGAAGAACCGGATGAAGATATTGGTCGGGCTCATGCTCTTGCTCACCATTATCACAGCTGTATTCTATTTGATCCTAGTGTAGGTGGCCGTGGCCACTTCATATTTGTAATGTGAGATGATATGAACTTTGTATTCGGCACTTGTGTAAAAATTCGGCACTTGATACTATATATGTATCTCGATCGGGCTCTAAGTGTGATGACATTATACTTGTGTTTGTATTATATGTCGGTTTTCATCTACTACATGTGCAATGTACTGTTGATACTGATCTGGATAAATACTGTATAAATCCTGTATAAATACCTGATTATATACCAGGAACATATTTTACTTTGAATACATGTAATATAGTCAGTGGCGCATATAGAAAAGGTATCTGTGGCGCATATACATTCTGTGGCGCACTGGATTATATGCACCACTGAACATATTCCTGTGGCGCATATGTAAAAATGCGCCACAGAAGTCTGAGATTTCTGTGGCGCATATCTATATGCGCCACAGAAAGTAGATACCAGTGGCGGGGTAACAGTGACGAAACACATATGCGCCACAGAAGATAGATTTACATGCGCCACAGAAGAGGTGTTTCCTAGTAGTGGGTCCTCCAAAACATCGCGCAGATACGCTGGAGGGAAGAAGTCCAGCAGGGATCGGCTATGCAGCGGCCGCGCCACCCAACTCTCCTCCCTCACCACCATAGCCGGTCAAGGAGAGAGGGAGGCGCCGCCGGCAGAGCCGCGCCCAAGCAGGGCCTTATTAGGGGGGAGCGCAGACCGCCGAGCCCACAATCGCCGCCGCGCAAGGACAACGGCGACTAGGAGGCAGCAGTGCCGCTGCCAAGTCCGTCCTACAACAACGACGACTCCCACACAGCACATGGTCGACAAACGGCAACCAGCCGAAAACTGTAGCAGCTTCAGATCGGGCCAAGGAGGCCCTCACGAGAACTGTAGCAAGTGTGTGTGTGTGGGAAGGGGGAGGATAAGGGAGAGGTTTAGTAATAAGCTAGCAATGACTATCTCGCAGGAGAAAACAATAGTATCCAAGGTCAGAAATTCAACTGAATTAAGCATGACACAACAATTGTTTCGAACGATCTCTTTACATATGGTTGTGCACGTGCTGTACCGTACGAACCATGCAGACCATATTGACGTTTTTATGGCGTGATATGTGCCAAGATAACTCCATCAAATACAAGTAAACCAATGGCCTAGCCTAAGACTTGCGGAAAAGGACAATTTGGAGTTAGGAAACCTATATATAGGTATGGCTTCAAGCTAGGAAAAGGAACGCAATTTGGAGCTAGGAAACCTCTATATTGGTATAAGTGTGCAGCAAAAACAAAGAAACATTACCAATGATGCAAACATTACTAATCAATGCTTAATGTTCAGGACTCTTCAAATTTCAGCTGGAACATTTGCACTACGAACTAATTAATATTCTTCTGATATGATATATGGATGTATCTTTTGAGAAACATTCTTTGAAGCTGAACTGTCAGCCAATTTGATATAAGATCAAGCATGAGATGGTGAACTATGTATCATATACATTTTATTCCTATCACGCCCTTTGTAAGATAGAGTGATTGTGCGCCATATGTTATCGCGTACCGGCATATCGATTCAAGGAAGCAGATATGTGATTTGTTCTCGTGTATCTATTAAAATTAAAGTACCAGGAGATAGGGCCGAATAAGCATGGAGAGGAAGAACAAGTCCCAACTACATAATGGTATGATTGCCCTTCGAGGAAAAAAGAAATTAGTACCTGCCGTCGACTTGTTGTTTCATTTTTTCATCTAAATGACCCATTCTAGATTTCTTTTGTTTTTGGATATTAAGTTGTTTTTCCAAATTTGCGTGCTTGCCTTCTTCCATGTTCTGCAATGGGGAAAGGCACACGAAAGAAAGTCATGTTGGTGCTGGTGAAACATTAATAAATGATGGGTCAAGCAATTAATAGTGTGATAACATATAGAATACCTGGCCACCTATAGTTGAACTTTGTGCATCATCAATTTTATTCAGTTCATCGACGATATCAGTAATGGTAGGTCTTTTCTGTCGATCAAGCTCCATACACCTCAACGCGATTTCTGTACATGTCTCAACGTGCTCTAATGAATGCAATGACATTGATGCTTGCTGCCGTTTGCCCCAGTTTTTATGTACCTGCAAAGTTTATTTTTAAACTCAACGACGCGAGATGAATACACACACATAGGTAAGACACAACATAATATTAGTAAAGGCCGCATACATCGATCGATGCAGAGGCCGGGCGTGCCCCATTTCAAAGAAAATAACATAATGTTAGTGAAGAAGGACCGCTAGCTTGATCTTGTGGAAGTTTATTACTTACACGCTCAACAAATTCCTTGGAAGGCCTGCGGTTATCGTAACTTTTGTAGCCCTCCTCTCCTGATATTACTTGTATCAGTATGACACCCAAGCTGTATACGTCAGACTTGTGTGATATTTGTTTCTGATGGATGTACTCCGGTGGCATGTATCCACTGCATGCACAATGTTGAATAAAATTATTTTATATGTGAAAATGATTTTTTCCCTTAGTCCAGAATTCTAGATATAGATGCTACTAGTCTCTTAGATAGAAGCACCGTGTATAGTGTAAACCTAGACATGCCCCACGTACAATTTCATTCAACTCTTACTTGTATGCATCTACAACTTGATCCATCTACAACATTTTTTTTTTAGATCAACAAATTCACATCACTGAATGCAGTTATTCCATGAGAAAATGATTACTCCAATTGTTCAGAAATATAGGTTAGTCCTATTTGTAGAAGCACCAAACACGCACCGGGATCACACACACATTCTCACAAAGCTTACTTAAACACGGAGTGGCACATATTTTATAAAAATTGAAAAAATAATCACATACGCCTCGCTATCCAAGAGCAGGTCTCCTACCACCTCACTTGAATGCAGTTATTCCATGAGAAAATGATTACTCCAATTGTACAGAAATATAGGTTAGTCCTATTTGTAGTAGCACCAAATTCATCTGGCAACATACACGCACGCGCACCTGCATCACACACACATTCTCACGAAGCTTACGCTCAAAACGGAGTGGCACTTTTTTTTTTAAATTGAAAAAATACTCACATCATGTGCCTCGCAATCCAAGAGCAGGTGGTCCTACCACCTCCACTAACCATAACCCATAGCAGTCACAAACGCCAAACTTTGGTTGTAACTTTTTACATTCAAGGAAAATAAACATAGTTAATAAAATGCTTAATCCGGTGAATGTTTTCATGAGAACTGGTGATGAATAACTCAAAAGATAAGCGTCCTCTAATAAGATATTCAAAAGATTAAAAGTACACAAATCTTTTGCTGACAGGGGTTTAAATATGTCATGTAATGTAAACTTACAACGTTCCAACCACATTTTCCGTGACATATGTCTTCATGGAATCTGCAGGGAGTCTTGATATACCAAAATCGCCAATTTTTGGTATCATGTTCCCATCCAGAAATATGTTTTCTGGTTTTAAGTCCATATGGTAAATTGGATTCTTATACCCTGTATGAAGGTCCTTTAAGCCTTCGCAAATCCCTTTCATTATGCCGTAACGCACATGCCATTCAAGTCCACATGATTCAACTGTGAAAGTTGACAAAAAAATTATTGGCAGTAAGAGAGGGGTCGTTTTGGTTAATTACACTGCGTGTATTAAAGTTAATACTCATTCGCAAAAAAAATGTATTAAAGGTAATACTTCCTAGAAAGATTATGCCTTATATACCAGAAAGATGATTCTTCAAGCTTCCACCTTCCAAGTATTCTAAGCAGAGAACCCTTTCTTCCACTGAAGCGAATACAGGATTTCCTTCATACTCAGTAAATATGTTAATTACTTCATAGCAATATCCAACTAACCGTATAATATTTGTATGTTTGACCCCAATAAGAGTCCTAATCTCATTATAAAATTGAGTTTCACCATTTCCAAGCTTCTCGCCAGACGAATTGTATTGGTTGTAATGAAGTTTCTTCACAGCAATTACTTCCCCATGATCCAACACTCCCTATTAATTAAATAAATTGTCAATATGTCAGATGGGTTATTACCGAGATGTACTTAGAGTGACGAAGATGCAAGTGGTGGTAATCACACCTTATAAACTACTCCAGACCCACCATCTCCAATTACGCGCTCCTCGGAAAATCCATTTGTAATATGTTTTAACTCGGTGAATGAAAACCTCTGTATATCTTGTAATCCCACGTTCTCCATGATATTCTCCTTAGTGACTACCTTTCAAGTCCCGTCTACATATGGCAACACAGAAATGTTTACAATACCACATATCCAAGAATAGCACCAAAGGTGAATACCAAAAAATGTTGTTATAGCTAGAACATTCTGCTATTCGAAGGGTTCTCAATTTCCGTGTTAGTTCTTTGTAAAAACTACTCGACCTTTTTATTAAACAGGACACAGAAGTAGTACACATAATTTGGTGGCGTTAACCCACCATACAAGCGAATAACTAACTACTGCTCAATACGGTTACGAGTTCACCTCCCCCCTGGATCAAAATTGTTATATGTTGATCCAAATTCTACAAAGTATAGGCCAACTTCTGACGAGTGGAGCGAGGCCCGTCGCCGGGAGGCTTGGGCCGAGTGTACTTTTCATGTTTTGTCCACACTTTGGAGTACTTTTCATATGATTTCGTGGACTAACCTATTAACAAGAGGCACAGTGCCAGCTGCCTGTTTTCTGCTGTTTTTGGTTTCAGGAAAGTCAGAAAATGAATATTCTCGGAATTGGACGGGACAAAAGCCAAAGTCATTATTTTACCGGGGGACACATGGAGCCAGAATACGAGACAGAGAAGGGCCAGAGGGCGGCCACACCACATGGCCGCGCGGCTAGGCTTGGCCCGCGCTAGGGGATGGTGTGGCCAGCCCAGGCACCCCCTCGGCCTCTCCTTCCGCCTATATATTGCCTCTGATATGGAAACCCTAAGTACCCGATCAAAAATCCACGAAAGAGTGTGTAGCCACCGTCATCTCCATCCCTAGATCGGGAGGGATCTGAAGCTCTTCCCGGCACCTTGCCGGAGAGAGGAATTCACCCTCGAGGCCTTCTTCATCATCATGCAAGCCTCTGGTGTGATGCATGAGTAGTTCATCTCTAGACTACGGGTCCATGTAGTAGCTAGATGGCTGGTTCTCCTCCTTTGTGCTATCATGTTTAGATCTTGTGAGCTCCGTTCATGATCAAGATCATCTATTTGTAATTCTGCATGTTGTGTTTGCGGGGATCCGATGGATATTGAGATGCTATTTCAGATTGATTACTGATTCTATCATGTCTTTGTTATTTGTGATCTTGCATGCTTTCCGTTGTTAGTAGCTATCTTGGCCAAGTAGATGCTAGCAACTCCAAGAGTTAGTATTTATGCTCGATAGTGGGTTCATGCCTCTGGTAATCTGGGGAAGTGACAGAAATCTCTAAGGTACTAGATTTGTCGTTGCTACTAGGGAGAAAACAACAATCCTTTGTTCATAGGACAATCGTATTGTTTACATTACATGCAATTCGTAATGCAATATCCGTTGCTTGCAACTTAATACTGGAGGGGGTTCGGATGATAACCTGAAGGTGGATTATTAGTCATAGATGCAGTTGGATGGCGGTCTATGTATAATGTTATAATGCCCAATCAAGTCAAAAAGGAGTCAAGATGATTAGTATATGATTATATGCTTTCTTGATGTTTGTCAATTGGCCCGCTGTAATTTGTTCACCCAGCATGTTATCTATCTTAACAAGAGCCACCTCTAGTGAACTATGGACCCCGGTCCTTTCTTTTACATTCAATCTACAATCAACTGTTTACTGCTTTGTGTTTATGATACATTGCAAATGTATCTATAATTTTTGATGTTACATGCTTGGTTTTATCTACTTTCTTGTGTTTTGTCCACCCTTTGGAGTACTTTTCATATGATTTCTTGGACTAACCTATTAACAAGAGCCACAGTGCCAGCTGCCTGTTTTCTGCTAATTTTGGTTCCAGGAAGTCAGAAAATGAATATTCTCGGAATTGGACGGGACAAAAGCCAAAGTGCCTATTTTTCAGAAGATATCTGGAGCCAGAACACGAGACGGAGAAGGGCTGGGGGTCGGCCACACCACCTGGCCGCGTGGCTAGGCCTGGCCCATGCCAGGCCTTGGTCTGGCCGACCCCAGCACCCCCCCGGCCTCTCCTTCCGCCTATATATTTCCTCTGATACCAAAACCCTAAGTACCCGATCAAAATTCCACGAAAGAGTCTATAGCCGCCGTCATATCCATCCCTAGATCGGGAGGGATCTGAAGCTCTTCCCGGCACCCTGCCGGAGAGGGGAATTCACCCTGGAGGCCTTCTTCATCATCATGCAAGCCTCCGGTGTGATGCGTGAGTAGTTCATCTCTGGACTACGGGTCCATGTTATAGCTAGATGGCTGGTTCTCCTCCTTTGTGCTTTCATGCCTAGATCTTGTGAGCTCCGTTCATGATCAAGATCATCTATTTGTAATTCTGCATGTTGTGTTTGCGGGGATCCGATGGATATTGAGATGCTATTTCAAATTGAAAATTGATTCTATCGTGTCTTTGTTATTTGTGATCTTGCATGTTTTCCGTTGTTAGTAGCTATCTTGGCCAAGTAGATGCTAGCAACTCCAAGAGTTAGTATTTATGCTCGATAGTGGGTTCATGCCTCTGGTAATCTGGGGAAGTGACAGAAATCTCTAAGGTACTAGATGTGCTATTGCTACTAGGGAGAAAACAACAATCCTTTGTTCATAGAACAATCGTATTTTTTACATTACATGCAATTCGTAAAGCAATAATCTATTGCTTGAAACTTAATACTGGAGGGGGTTCCGATGATAACCTGAAGGTGGATTATTAGTCATAGATGTAGTTGGATGGCGGTCTATGTATAATGTTGTAATGCCCAATCAAGTTCCAAAGGAGTCAAGATGATTAGTATATGCTTGTATGCTTTTTCGATGTTTGTCAATTTCCCTGCTATAATTTGTTCACCCAACATGTTATCTATCTTAAGCAGAGCCACCTCTAGTGAATTATGGACCCCGGTCCTTTCTTTTACATTCAATCTACAAACCATTTACTGCTTTGTGTTTACTTTCTGTAAACTATTACTTCCTTCCATTCGATACGTTTAATGCTTTGTTTTCAGCAAAATCGGTGAGATTGATAACCTCATCGCAAGTTGGGGGCAAAGTTATGTGGTTGTGTTGTGCAGGTCTCCATGTTGCTGCTGGCACCGGTAGTGCGCCCTGCCAACGTTCAGCTAGCTACACCTTTGGGGTGTTTCCTTGCTCCTACTGGATTGATAACCTTGGTTTCTTACTGAGGGAAAACTTGTTGTTGTGCTCATCATACCTTCCTCTTGGGGTTCCCCAACGAGCTCGATATATTTGGGCCATCAGTTTACTTTCTACAAAGTATTACTTTCTTCCATTCGATACGTTTAATCCTTTGTTTTTAGCAAAACCGGTGAGATTGACAACCTCATCGCAAGTTGGGGGCAGAGTTATGTGGTTGTGTTGTGTAGGTCTCCACGTTGCTGATGGCACCGATAGTGTGCCCTGCCAAGGCTCAGCTAGCTTCACCTTTGGGGTGTTTCCTTGCTCCTACTGGATTGATAACCTTGGTTTTCATACTGAGGGAAAACCTGCTAATGTGCTCATCATACCTTCCTCTTGGGGTTCCCCAATGAATTTGATATATTTTGGGCCATCAAGATCTTTTTCTGGCGCTGTTGCCGGGGAGTCAAGGACATCTTCACAAGGGGAGTCCCTCATAACCAATCTCTTTACTTTGTTGTTTTTGTTTTGCTTAGTTTACTTTTGTTTTGTTTGCTTGTTTCTTTATCAAAAACACACACAAAAATTAGTTTTACAAGTTTGCTTTCCTTATCAAAAACACACAAAAATGACTACTCTTGAAAACACTAAGTTGTGTGACGTCACTAGCACCAACAACAATGATTTTATGAGCACACCTATTGCTCCACATGTTCCTGAAGCTACTTTCTTTGAGATAAAACCTGCTTTACTCAATCTTGTTATGAGAGAACAATTTTCTGGTATTGGTAATGAAGATGTTGCTGCCCATCTAAATAACTTTGTTGAACTTTGTGAGATGCAAAAGCATAGGGATATAGATGGAGATATTATTAAGCTTAAGTTGTTTCCTTTCTTTTTTAGAGGAAAAGCTAAAGAATGGTTGAATTCCTTAACTAGGAATAGTATTCATTCTTGGACTAAGTGCAAAGATGCTTTCATTAGAAAATACTATCCTCCTGCTAAGATTATATCTATGAGAAGTGAAATAATGAAGTTTAAACAATCTGATAATGAACATGTTGCTCAAGCTTGGGACAAAATGAAATCTTTGGTAAAGAATTGTCCCACTCATGGACTGACTGCTTAGATGATCATGCAAAAACTTTTTATGCAGGATTGAACTACTCTTCAAGAAACCTATTGGATTCTGCTGCTGGAGGTACCTTTATGACCATTACTTTGGGTGCTGCAACAAAGCTTCTGGATAATATGATGGTTAACTATTCTGAATGGCATATTGAGAGAGCTCCACAAGGTAAGAAGGTAAATTCTGTTGAGGAAACCTCCTCCTTGAGTGATAAGATTGATGTTATTATGTTTGTGCTTGTTAATGGGAAAGCCCATATTGATCCAAATAATGTTCCCTTAGCTTCTTTGGTTGCTCAAGAAGAGCAAGTTGATGTGAACTATATAAGAAATAATAATTTTAGCAACAATGCTTATAGGAATAATTTTGGTAACAACAATTATAAGCCGTATCCTCCCAACAATGGTAATACTTATGGAAATTCCTACAACAACAATAGGAGTGCTCCCTCTGAACTTTAAGTTATGCTTAAAGACTTTATTAGTAAACAAACTGCTTTCAATAAAACTATTGAGGAAAAACTCTCTAATGCCGAAAGAAATATAGCATCACTGGCTGAAGCTCAATCTTCTTTGAATAAAATGGCTGCTAAACTTGAAACTATTGATAATCCCTTTGCAGCTACTAATGCCATACAAGTGAGAATTGATGAAAATGTTAGACTATTAGCTGAATTGCATGCTAAGTGGGAAAGAGAAGATGAAATTGCTAGAAACATTAGCGTTTCTACTATAAATACCACTAGTGTTGAGGCTAGTAATAGTTCTACTACTATAGATGATAATTATGATTTTGATCTTGATGGTTGCAATATATCTAAAGTTATTAAGTTCCTACAAAAGCTTGCTAAAAGTCCTAATGCTAGTGCTATGAACATGGCCTTTACAAAACATATTACTGATGCTCTCATAAAGATTAAAGAAGAAAAGATGAAACATAAAGCTTCTATTCCTATAAAAGAAGAAGATAATTGGGAACCCATCATCAATATGAAAGTGAATGATTTTGATTTCAAAGCTTTATGTGATCTTGATAGTAGTGTTTCTATTATGCCTAGAAGGATTTATGATATGCTTCATTTGCCACCACTTGAAGATTGTTATTTGAATGTCCCACTTGATGATAATGCTAAAAAGAAACTCATGGGGAGTATTAATGATGTCCTTATTATGGTTAACAATGCTTATGTCCCTGTTGATTTCTATGTTTTGGATGTTGAATGCAATGCTTCTTGTCCTATTACTTTGGGAAGACCTTTTCTTAGAACTATTGGTGCCATTATTGATATGAAAGAAGGCACCATTAAATATCAACTCCCACTCAAAAAAGGTATAGAACACTTCCCTAAGAAGAGAGGGAAGATTTCTTTTGCCTCTCCTATGAAAACAAAATTTGCTCTTAATGCTTCTTCATTTGAGAACACTTGATTCTTTTTCTTGCTTCTTATGCCTAACTTAAAGGCGTTGAAGAAAAGTACTTATTGGGAGATAACCCGAAAGTTTTAGATGAGTCTTGGAAGTTATTACTTCAGTAATAACCGCTCCTTATCCTTTTTATTTGCTTTTTGTGCCAAGAGTAACCTCTAACGAGAGAGAAGTAATGATTGGGAGAGTTGCTGTCCTAAAACAGATTTCTGTGCTTCACCGTAAAAATCCATGTAAAATCTCTGTACGTCCTTTTGAGGCGTGAATTTTTTTGCTTCTGCCCCAGGTTGTTATCTAACTTTAGTTTGTTCAACACTTTTTATTTGAGCAACAGAAGGTCTTCGAAAAAATTTGTCTTTACCTGCTGGTCTATTTTGACAGATTTCTGCCATTTTCTGCATTTGCTTCTTGCTGGTTCCTTTTTGCGTTCTTTTGGGGAATTGAGCTTTTTGAGGGAAGTGCTACAGTAGCTTGTGTTTTAATGGAAGTTCTATTGGTGTTAGAACTGAACCTAAAGACCTATTATCTTGAGTGCACTAATGTTGCTAATAAAGATTGTGTGAAGTTTTGTATGAAGGAAAAATTTCAGGTGTATGGAAGAACTGAGTAATGAGATGAAGGATGGACTAAAGCTCAAGCTTGGGGATGCCACGCATGTCACCCCCAAGAAATATCCAAGAAGTACAAGCGTCAAAGCTTGGGGATGCCCAAGGCATCCCCCTCTTCATCAATAAAAATCCCAGGTTTCTTCCAAACGCTTCATTTTTATTGTTTCATGCACAATTGTGTTGTTCTTGGAGCGTCTTCTTTTTCGTTTTCGTTTTGTTTTTTTGTTTGCTTTGTTTTCTTAGTTTGCTGAATAAATTGTTTGGACCCCTCTTTCATACATTGGTTTTCAAATAGTTTGGTTTGGATTGGAAAAGAGTAAGAAAGTTCATGCTTAAGTGGTAAAGAGAGTTTGTTTTTTACTGTGGCCTATGCTTTGTCATGCCATGCTTGATATTGTTTTGGCTTTATGCTTAGTATTCTTTTCTGTACCATGACTTGTTATAAACAATTGAGATTGCTTAATGTGCCTTGGATGAATCATGCGTTGTTTTAGCATATTAAAGCATAGTATAGTGGTATTCTTCTTTGATGCTTTATTTGGGTTGGCTTGGCACATGCTCACACCATGTTATGACTATCCAAAGTCACCATAGCCTTTATGATCCTTTAGTTTTCAACTTGTAGTATCACTTTATGCTTTGATCAATGATGTTTTGTCGCTCTGCATGATTATGGCCATTATTGCTCTCTTAGTTTATCACTCCCAGTATTTTGCTAGCCTTTGCAACCAAGTATGAGTTCCACTCATGCATCCAACTCCCTAAACCAAGTTATTCCAAAGAGTCCACCATACCTACCTACTAGCATATGCTATTCCAAGTATATTCATGTTTTTGTTTACCTTCCAAATTAAACTTGTTATGAGAAAACTAGTGATTAAAGCTCTCACGAACTTGATGGCACACTTTACTTTTCTTGCCCTTAATAAACTTGAACCATTGTGTCGTCTATGTTGTATATGCTTGCACTTATTTGTTGGGGATTAGCAGAACCATACTGTCATGGGGAACGCTTTCAACATTGCACTGGTACTTTGTACCTAGTTGATATCATGCTCTTTTGTCTATGGATGTCGTCGGTGTGAAATGAAAGGGAAGCTTGTAAGTCCGTGGAGTTATGTATATGTGTTAGAGAAACGCCTAGGCCGCTGGTCTAATCCATGCTGACATGGTGGAAACCTGCAGCGTAACCATAATGAGCTGTCTATGAAGCATCCTTCTTATAAAAAAAAGAGTCTGATATTGAGAAAAAAGAGAAAAAGAAAAAAAGATTATGAAAAGAGGAAAGAGAGAAAAAACACCATATTCCCATGGTAAATAAGAAGATTGCTGAGATGCTCGTTGTCTACTTGCCTTGTCATTTTGATATGGGGATTCTTCCGTATCATCGGGCAAGGGGTACCCCGTTGGCGATTCTCTATGATACACATGTACTTACGATGACAAGAACTTACCGGTGACTAAACTTGAGTAGCATGAGGAGCGGCCCTCGTATTCAAGGGACATGAGATTTCTAACTTATACTTCGTCAAGCATATACACCATAGTTTGTTCACTTTAACCTTAATCACTTCAAGATGCTTGTGATAGGGGCAATGAGAGCTGAAAGCTATTAAGTACCATAATTTTTGGAAGCTCTTTATGAGACTTGAATCCCTACTTCCTTCTATGAAGGCCTTTCTTCCACTTATACATTGAGTCTCCACCTTCTATCTTTCTTCCACTTATACATTGCAAATGTATCTATAATTTTTGATGTTCCATGCTTGGTTTTATCTACTTTCTTTTGTTTTGTCCACACTTTGGAGTACTTTTCATATGATTTCTTGGACTAACCTATTAACAAGAGCCACAGTGCCAGCAGCCTGTTTTCTGCTGTTTTTGGTTCCAGGGAAGTCAAAAAATGAATATTCTCGGAATTGGACGGGACAAAATCCAAAGTCATTATTTTACCGGGGGACACATGGAGCCAGAATACGAGACGGAGAAGGGCCAGAGGGCGGCCACACCACCTGGCTGTGCGGCTAGGCTTGGCCCGCGCCAGGGGGTGGTGTGGCCAGCCCAGGCACCCCCTCGGCCTCTCCTTCCACCTATATATTGCCTCTGATACGGAAACCCTAAGTACCCGATCAAAAATCCATGAAAGAGTCTGCAGCCGCCGTCATCTCCATCCCTAGATCGGGAGGGATCTGAAACTCTTCCTGGCACCCTGCCGGAGAGGGGAATTCACCCTGGAGGCCTTCTTCATTATCATGCAAGCCTCCGGTGTGATGCGTGAGTAGTTCATCTCTGGACTACGGGTCCATGTAGTAGCTAGATGGTTGGTTCTCCTCCTTTTTGCTATCATGTTTAGATCTTGTGAGCTCCGTTCAAGATCAAGATCATCTATTTGTAATTCTGCATTTTGTGTTTACGGGGATCCGATGGATATTGAGATGCTATTTCAGATTGATTATTGATTCTATCATGTCTTTGTTATTTGTGATCTTGCATGCTTTCAGTTGTTAGTAGCTATCTTGGCCAAGTAGATGCTAGCAACTTCAAGAGTTAGTATTTATGCTCAATAGTGGGTTCATGCCTCTGGTAATCTGGGGAAGTGACAGAAATCTTTAAGGTACTAGATGTGCTGTTGCTACTAGGGAGAAAACAACAATCCTTTGTTCATAGAACAATCGTATTGTTTATATTACACGCAATTCGTAATGCAATTATCCGTTTTTTGTAACTTAATACTGAAGGGGGTTCGGATGATAACCTGAAGGTGGATTATTAGTCATAGATGCAGTTGGATGACGGTCTATATATAATGTTGTAATGCCCAATCAAGTCTCAGTGGAGTCAAGATGATCAGTATATGCTTGTATGCTTTCTTGGTGTTTGTCAATTGCCCCGCTGTAATTTGTTCACCCAGCATGTTATCTATCTTAAGGAGAGCCACCTCTAGTGAACTATGGACCCCGCTCTTTTCTTGTACATCCAATCTACAATCAACTGTTTACTGCTTTGTGTTTATTTTCTGCAAACTATTACTTTCTTCCATTCGATACGTTTAATCCTTTGTTTTCAGCAAAACCGGTGAGATTAACAACCTCATCGCAAGTTGGGGGCAGAGTTCTGTGGTTGTGTTGTGCAGGTCTCCACGTTGCTGCTGGCACCGGTAGTGTGCCCTGTCAACGTTCAGCTAGCTTCACCTTTGGGGTGTTTCCTTGCTCCTACTGAATTGATAACATTGATTTCGTACCGAGGAAAAACTTGCTGATGTGCTCATCATACCTTCCTCTTGAGGTTCCCCAACGAGCTCGATATATTTTGAGCCATCAGGGACTACCAGAGTTATATCTAAACCTGGGCATTCCCGGTTTAAAACGGTTTCTACTAGTTTCTCAAACCAGACTGTGGTTACCAGTTTAAACTGGGTTAGTTTGGTTTAGACTGCTTCAGCAAGAGGTGTAACCACAGTCTGGTGCGGGTTGGTTACACGGTTTAGAAGGTTTCACACCGTTTAGTGCTGAACAAAACACATGCTTCCAGAGATGCGCATGCACAAGTCGGTGTAACCATGTACATCATCTCAAAAAGGACCCTGTACATATATGCTGACATGCACACGTCGTTGTAACTAAATAATTACAGAAAATCATAGGTAGCAATTATGCAGAATATATATTAATCCCTCCGTCCCATAAGAGATGTCGGATAGTTCAATTTCTTTTTGCAAGAAAAATCCATAAACCATTCAAAACGTTTCGGATTAGGCCTAAATTTCGAGTTTCAAACAGATCTTAGCCCCCATCACACACCCGTCATCGAGGACCTCAAGCATCCTCGCCGTCTCGCCGACCTCCCGCTATGCAGCCTCCCCACAACCAACGCATCGTGCGAGGCCCACCTTGCGGCTTTCATTTCCGCGGCTCCCGAACACCGTGACGTACCAAGTGGGGACACTGCGCTCCACCTAGCTACACGGCTCAAGCTCCACTCCCCGACGTCTGTGCTGGCCACCGCTGGCTAGCGGCCAAGGCCAAGCTCCGCCGCCAAGCACTCGTGCTCTCCGTCCTTATGTTCCAGGTCCTGGCCCTCCACACCCTTCGTCTTCCTCTTCCATGTCCCTGTCCCTCCGTGCCCTCCGTCCTCCTCTTCCAGGTCCCAACCCCCCGCACCCTCTGTCCTCCTCTTCTAGGTCCCCGGCCCTCCGTCCTCCGCTTTCAGGAAGCCGCGGATCGACGGAATCCACGCCGCCTTCTCCCACTCAGGCCACCGCTTCCCCACTCAATCTCGACACCGTCATTGAAGTGTCACCCACGTGTGTGTGCTACTTGTCCCCTGCCGCCCGGTAGAGCTCGCTGCTGCTGCTCCTACATGTTGAGCACAAGGTAATTGTCACCGATAAGAAACAGTCTGCATTATATGCTTATTCTAAATGGCATCATGTATCCCTTCACGAGCACCAACCACTCACATAATTATCACCTATAATTCATAAATTTTAGACTTTCTCCATGTCAACAGCAAGACACAACTCATGTGGTTTGCCAAGAATTAGACATTAGTTTTATCACATTTTGGGCATTTTACCAATGCACGACCAACTTTGGGTACATAATCCAAGGCTGCTCAACTTTTGGACAAATAACCAATTTTTCCTAAAATTTACTCTATGATAGCTGAAGTTATTTACGTTTCAGTACAGAGCAGAATACCCAAAGAGGAGCAAAACATAAAAGATGGTAGCATCAACTACATCACTACTACTCCTCGCATGCAGCTAATCACCGTTCCTCTTCACATCCTTCTCTCTCACATTTTGATAAATTCAGTAGCATATGTTGATAAACGTTGATACTTCAAGATTTCAGCACAGACAGATACAGATGCAAGAAACCTCTTCACAACGGAGAGAGCCGAAACAAATATTCGGCTGGACCAATGGAACCAACGAATATCAAATCAATGGACGTTGGTAATTCAAGAATGATCCAATGCAAGAATTGCACTGGGTGAAGGACTCATACTACCACAGAGAGATTTCACCACAGATAGATACAGATAAGAAAGAGGGGAGAAGGGAGACGAACCTTTGCCATGCGAAATTTCCTTCCAGAATCGGGCAGGCGCTGAGAGGATGGTGCAAATTTCGTCGCCGCCTTGCCCTCGCCACTGCCGCGGGGCACGGGGCACTCATACCGCCGCCACCGGCTCCTTCCGCTTCCGCCGAACCCCAGCCTCCAGCAACCCCCGCCAGGGTACTCCATGTCTGCTGCAGCCCCAGCCCTGGCGTCAGCGTCCTCAGCCTCCGCCGACGATCGTGCCCTCGCCTCCGCCATGCCCTAGCGCCGGCGGCGATGTGTGAGATGCTTTCGATGTGGGATTTGACGGTTTGGTCGGTTTCGCCGGGTCCAACCCGTCTCAAACCAGCTTAGAGTTTTTAATTGCGGTTTGGTCGGTTTATTACGCAGTAAACCAGCTGAAACCGGTTATCCGGTGCGGTGCGGGTTGGGCTCATGGTTTGGCCAGTTTGAGACCGTACTGTGTCCAGATTTAGTTATATCTGCCTGCAAGGGGGTTAACAGAGGTAGATCTGCTTGAAGGATCGTGTTATCACATGGGGTCATGTAGATGGACAACGAATGGCTTGGATCTTATACTAGGCCCCACAACAAGGAAGTGTGGACGAGCCTGCAACTCGGATGTGCAACAATGCTAAGATCTCTTATGGGTAAAGCAATGCACCTCTCTAGAGTGTATAAAACTGTGACATGTTACTCCATGTTCCCGGAAGGAGCTACGAACGCGGCAGAAAAGGAAATCCACGAAGTTCTGGTAAACCTCTGAAGGCTAACAGACATAGATTTTCAGAATAAAAGCAACCTTTGAAGAAATGTTTACGAAAACCTGCATAGCCTACGACATGTGGTATATGGCTGTAGATAGTACATCAAACACTCATGTTTGGTAAACTTGCTGAGTACGCTCGTACTCAACCATACCTTGTTAACCCTCGCTAGGTTGTAAAGTCGTTGAAGACGCCATCAACACTAACTCATGCTCAAGGACTCGTCACCGAAAGCTCAAGTTCTTCAATAAAGTCAATGGAATAAACATATGTATCAACTGAAGTGAAGACGAATTTTCTGATTAGATAGGAGTATATTCTCTAGCCATAAAACCTACTTCTGTAGAGTATTGTAATAGCAACAACTCCAAGCCAGATAGTTTAGATACTAGTCTTATTAATACGATAGTTATGAGTTGGTATTTCTGGTTCTTCTTTGTAAGAAGTTGTTTTCTTCCTCTTTAACCTAGAATGTTCTATGGATCTTTTGTAAAAAGTTAAGTTGTAATCTATAGTCATGTCTTGGACTTGCTATATTTCTATTGTACCACTCTGAGGGATGTAATACTAGTGGAACGGTGTTTCATTAGGGTTATGTGAACGACTATAGTGTACTACATCATGCAGTGGTATGCTAGGTCACCGCATTTCGTCCCTAGTGAGGATCTCGGTGGCCGTCGGCTGCGTCCATTCGTTTGCTTCGGCGGCGAGTCACAGGGGCTCATTTCCGGTGAGATTTTGGTGCATGGCTTAATAAGATTGATAGGATAACCATACATACCAACAAGTTGCATTTTTTTCCGGCGCTCATCTCCAAAGGAACTCTAGGTTAAGCATGCTTACTCTGTAGGGCTAGTCTAAAGATCTTAGAAACTGCGAGGGGTTACAGCCATCGGTCCGGAGATACCGGGGTGTTACAGCTTACTACTAGCTACTACAAACAGAAGATGGCACACATGCCAGACTAAAGTAAAATAGAAGACTGCGTCATCCGCTGCGGAGGAGTGCAAGTCCTGGAGAATAGGCGTTGGACAATGACGACCATCTCATCGAGCAACACCAGGACCTTGGGCGGTTGGAGGGGGCGCCAAAGTTGCAGATTAAGCAAAGTTGAGCATCAAAGAAGATTCTAATGCCCATAAGAGATGAACAGTGCAATGCATTCATAACATTATCTCAAGAAATTTCATCTACTCATCTTACTTGAACTTGATTCAGGTCAGACAAGGTACGTTATATTCAGGCTATGCTTTAGAAATTTAATCACGTCACACAAAACAGCCACAAAGTAAACTAAGTAGCTCCTCACCTGTACAACACCAAGCACTTGGTCCCTGCCACGCTAGAACTACATACCAGGCCGACACGAGGCCAATCCATGAGGAGGCTGGCGCCCGGCGGTGGCATTGCTCCTCGCCGTCACAGTTCAAAACTGTCTTGCTCCTTTGTTTTTCAGAGCGAGACCTTTGGATGATACTTTAGACCGAGCTGGTGACTGTAAAAAGATCCGGGCAGTTGATAACTGTGCACCTTGATGAAGTAACTGAAGAATGGGGAACAGCTGAAGCAGGCCATCTGAAAGGACATTTATTGTCCTAATCTATTTTGATGTTTATTAACAACATAAGGTACATTTTACTGTGTGTTAATGTCTACAAGTCAATCCATTGAAAAGAAAAAAGTCAGAATATTATGAAAAATCTCATGGCCAAATTCATGTTTATCTGAAGATTTCATACCGGAGTCTCCGGTGTGGTCCGGAGTTTCCCCGGGAGTTCCCGGTGTGTGGCCTGGAGTTGGCCCAAGGACAAACTATGTGGTGGTCCAGAGATAGACCAGATATCGGCCGGAATCTCTGGTGTGTCTCCTCAGGCCAGAGTTTCCGCAATGGACACACCGGAGTCTCCGGTGTCTCTGGTCCGGAGTTACGGCCAGAGTCCTCGGAATGGACGCCAAGCATCTGCCCAAACCAGCCAGAGTAGTGGTCCGGATATGGACCGGAGGTGGGGCGGAGTTTCCGGTCTAGACCGGAGTCTCCGATCTGCCAGACCGGAGTCTCCAGTGTGATTGGTCCCCAACGGTCAGAAAATGGTTCACAAGTGGGTGGCCTATAAATAGGGACCTCATCCCCTTCCTCCAGTTGCTCGTTCTAGAAAAAAAGACCACACCATTAGAGCCACCAAAACTCCAAGATCTCTTCATCTAACCACCCAAAGTCGTTGATCTTTTGGGAATCGGAGGAGGAGGCATCGATCTACAACTTCACCAAGAGATATCTTCATTTCCCCATCATTCACTTCAGGGCCCCTTGCTCTAGGTTTCCAATGGAAACCCTAAGCCTTGTTTTGGTTGAGTTGATTCTTACAAGCCTGTCTTTGATTGTTTGACAGCTTGCTTGTTTTCGAGAGCCTCCAATTAGGTTGTGGATGTGTGCCTCGAACTTGTTGTAAAGGTGTCGGCTTCCACCTTGAAGGTTGCCGTATAGTGGAAGAGGTGAATCGAACCCGTTGGGGTGAGGTTCATCGGAGAACAAGGTAGGCCTCTCATGGCGTTGGTGGTTTGAAACCACCCCCTCTCCAAACATAGACGTACTTCCCCTCAAAAGGAAGGAACTATGGGAAACAAATCCTTGTGTCTCCGTGTGCTCCACTTTGGTTACTTCTATCCTTTACCGTACTTTACTTATCTAGTTCTTGGTTAGTGTTTGTGCTAGATTGACATATAGGGAAATTCACCATAGTTGCATGATCTAGAGAATTTACCTTTTGTGTCAAACCCTAACTTCAAAAAGTGTAAAATTTGAAGTAGCACCTATTCACCCCCCCTCTAGGTGCCCATACGATCCTTTCAATTGGTATCAGAGCCTCGGCTCTTTATTTGGGCTTAACCGCCTAAGAGATTATGGGAAACTCAGGAGATGAGGGAGGGAGTGAGGCTAGCCACTCGGTGACCATGGTAGATCTCAATAATTTGGAAACAAGCTTGAGCTCTACTTTGGGCAACGAAATCCAATAGTTGCATCAACTTGTTGAGCGACTTGTGATGGAAAAGTCAGCCTCACCTCCTCCCTCTCAAGAGGAAACACCACCCAACCCTAAGGATAATGCTTCGGCTAAACCAATGGGTGAAGGGGTGGGGTATGAACATAATTCCACTGACTCCACCACCAAAAAGGGTGATGGCAAGGAAGAGTACCATTCGGGAACCGCATGGTACTCTCCCGACCCTCCAATCCCTCATCCCCGTATAAATAATAGAGGTGACCCACCTAAGTTAACTGCATATACTTTTGCTCAATGGCAAGTTTTAATGAAATCTCATGTGCACAGCTCTTGCATTGATTTGTGGAACATTATTGAAGAAGGACTCAGAATTGAGGATCCAACCAACTTAACTAGAAGAGAAGTGGTCAATAGCCAACTTAATGCGACTGCCTTGCACATGATCCAACTAGGAGTGGGGCCAAAGGATTTTCCCCACATTGAGCACTACAATACCGTGAAGGAAGCTTGGGAAGCTCTCATTGAATTGTTTGTTGGCAATGAGAGCATGAGAAGAAATAGGTATGATGCCTTAAGCAATGAGGCGGAAGGATTATTTATGAAGGATGGTGAGGATCATGAAGACATGTATTGAAGACTCAAATCCACAGCCACCGCCTTCAGGAATGTTGGTGCCTCTCACATTGATGATGCTTGGATCAAGAGGAAGTTTGTGAGTGCTCTCATGCCTTTTGAGCCCACTGACTTGAAGAGTCTCCAAGGAAGACACAACTACCATCTCATGACCTCCAATGAAGTTATGCAAGGGATGGCTGCTTTCAAGGTTGCTGCCAAGAATGCCAAAGACGCCCGTGCTCGTGCCATTGGAATGAGTAGTGGTGCCAATCTTTCCTTGAAGGCCAAGGTTGTGGAGTATGATGAAGATGAAGGGAGTGATGAGGGACTTTCAGTGAGCCACCCGAGGATGTCAAGGTTGCTCATGGTGAATACATGGCCTTCTATGCAAGAAACTTTTGGAAAGATCCTGCCAAGGCCAAGATGGAAATGCAACGAAGAAGTAACCCCTATGGGAGAAGAGACAATGGGTCTAAATTGAGAACTTGCTTCAATTGTGGGGACCGATATCACTTTGTTGCCGGTTGTCCCAATGCGAAAATAGAAGATCATGGGGGTAAACTTGTGTTGAAGAAAACCTCCAAAGCACCTTTCAAGAAACCCGTCATCAAGAAGAATCCCATCAACAAGAAGTCGGGTGAAATTGTCTTAATAACACATGAAGAATTCTCCTCTGATGATGATGATGATGAAGAGGATACATCAAGCGGTGTGGCTGCTCTTGCCACTACATCTACTCCTACCTTCTCACTCTTCGACTCTCCAAATGAGAACATCTCCACAAAGAACGCCACTTGCCTCATGGCAAGAGGAATGGAGGTATTATCATCGTCACACCCCACCTCCTCAGTTGATAATGAATTTTATGATGAGATGTCTCTTGAGGTAAAAAAGGAATTAGTTGCTTTTGATGTGTTAATGAACAACTTGCAAGGGGAGAACAAGAAACATTTTGTGGACCTCTTAAATCACTTTCTCACACACAAGAGCTTCTAGATGAGAGATGTAAATTAGGAAGAGAGCACATGATTGAGGTAGAAGCTCTAAATAATGCTCTAGAAGAAGAACAAGAGACTAGGATGTCTCTTGAAACTAAACTTGAGGGGCTTGATGAAGCTAAAGACTTAATTATTAATAAACTCATCAAGGAACGTGACCATGCTATTGCTAAATATAAAAAGGCTAAAAAGGACAAGATTGAGTTTGGTGTTGTTCATGAAAAACTTGCCGGGGACTTTAGGATGCTTGACAAGGCTCACAAGGCCTTGGAGAGTGAACTATTGTTGCTCACAAAATCTCATGAAAAGCCACAAACTCAATTGATCAACATTCCTTCACCTAGTACTTTCATTCCTTCTAGTTGTACAAATATACTTGAAGAAAATGCTAGGTTGAAGGGGGGGCTAGCTAAGGCCACCTTACCCAAAGGAAATAAGGCAATTGATGACCTCTTGAGTAAGCAGAGGCCAAATGGTGAGAAAGGGGGCATTGGCTTTGTCCCTAAAGCCAACAAGAAGAAGACCAAGAACAATAAGAACAAGGCCAAGCCCGCACAAGAAAAAGACAATGTCATTGTGGGTAGTAAGGCCACGAATGGCAAAACTATGTCTCATGATGATTTTGCGGGAAGTGATAACGCTCACTATGTTTTAATGCATGATTATTATGGTGATGTTTATGCACAATATGTTGGCCCATTTGATGGTTATATTGCTTGGTCTATTGGGTTCCAAAGACCCTTGTTGCTAACAAAAGAGGACCCATTGAAAAATGGGTACCTAAAAACTAGTTTGATCTTTTGTAGACCTATGCTTCCGGAGGGTCAAAATGGGTGCTTGATAGTGGATGCACAAGTCATATGACCGGAAGCGCTTCTAGTGTCAAGGAGTTGAGACCAAATGTTGATCAAATATCCATGACATATGCCGACAAGTCAAAGTCTAAGGTAATGGGTTTCTTCAAAGTTGTGGTTGCACACGATATCACTCTCGTGGACGTCATGTTTGTTGAGACCCTTGGCTATAATTTACATTCAGTCTATGCTCTTGGGAAGATGGGTTTTGCCATCTTTGTTGATAATGATATTGTGATCCTCATGTGGAGCAAGTCTCTAAAGGTCGCTTTCGTTGGGTATGTCGAAAATGACTTGTATGTGGTGGACTTTTAGGGAAACCCACTACAAGGGCGATGTGCTTATTCGAAAAGGACGATGTGGGTTGGTTATGGCATCGCCGTCTAGCCCATGTCAACATGAGAACTTTGCAAAGCCTCCACAAGGATGGTCGTATTGTTGGACTAAAAGAAAATGTTTTCTTTGCCAAAGATCATGTTTGCAGGGCATGTGTTGAAGGAAAGATGCATGATTCTCCCCACAAGCCAAAGAATTACATCAAGTCCAAGAGGATCTTGGAGCTCCTTCATGTGGATCTATTTGGTCCTCCATCTCATGCAAGCCTTGGTGGGAAGAAATATTGCTTGGTGATTGTTGATGACTACTCAAGATACACTTGGGTATATTTCTTCAAGATGAAAAGTGAGACCCAAGAAAACTTCATTGACTTCATCAACATGGCTCAACGTCAACACAATGTCCCTGTGTTAACAATAAGAAGTGACAACGGTACCGATTTCAAGAACTACACATTGAATGGATTTCTTAGTGATGAGGGAATAAAACAACAATATTCCGCTGCATATACCCCTCAACAAAATGGTGTAGCTGAGAGGAAGAACTGGACTCTTATTGATATGGAAAGGACCATGTTGGCGGAGTTTAAATCTCCATACAATTTTTGGGCTGAAGCAATCTCCACCGCATGCCATGCATCAAACCGTCTCTACGTCCGTAAAGAATTGATCAAGACTCCATATGAAATTCTTATCGGTAACAAGCCCAACGTTTCATACTTTCGGGTGTTCGGTTGTAAGTGTTTCTATCGCATTAAGGGTGTTCGTTTGTCCAAGTTTGATTCTAAAGCATTATAGGGTATTTTTGTTGGTTATGGTCTCGAATCCCACACTTATCGAATCTATGACAAGCTCTCTGGAACTGTCATAGAATCTTGTAGTGTGGTTTTTGAAGAATATAATGGTTCCCAAGCGGGGCGTGTTGATGTCTGTGATGTAGATGATGAAATGCCTCAGGATGCCATAGGAAGAATGGGTGTGGGATTCATCCGCCCTGTTGAGGAACCCCTTATGGCGGATCGAGAAGAACTATGATCTACTCAAGTGGAGCCCTCATCTTCACAACATCAACAAGCTCCTATCGAGGAGGACAATGACCCAAGCCAAAGACAGGCTGTGGACCCTCAACCAATTGATCAAGAAGAAACCTCTAGTCAGTTGGTGCTTGAGTCTCCATTTGCCAGAATGTCTAGCGATGCTAAGCCTATTACACAAGGAAAATCTGTAGAAACTGCCATAAGGGAAGCCCAACGCCTATCTAGAAGTATGCTTGATCAAGACCAAGGTCAATCTTTGCCTCTTGTAGAAGATAATGAATCCAATGATGATCAAGGTCAAGTTAATGGTCAATACGAGGGCCAAAATGATGAAGTGATCCCCACAAGAAACAACAAGGAGATCGAAACTCGTCGCCAAGTTAGAATGGATAGAATATTGGAATTAAGAGACCACACTCTTGATAATGTGGTATGAGACCAAAGAAGAGGGATATCCACTCGAGCTCAACTGAAGAACTTTGGTGAACACCAAGCACACATTTCCATGGTGAAACCAAAGAAAGTATGGGAAGCTCTTGAAGATTCGGATTGGTTGGATGCAATGCACAAAGAGCTCAACAACTTTGAGATAAACAAAGTATGGAAGTTAGTTGAAAAGCCAAAACATTGCCGCAATGTTATAGGCACCAAGTGGATATTCAAGAACAAGCAAGATGAGCATGGAATTGTGGTGAGGAACAAGGCAAGATTGGTTGCACAAGGGTTCTCTCAAATTGAAGGCATTGATTATGGAGAAACATATGCACCCGTGGCTCACCTTGAGTCCATCTGTATCCTTCTTGCTTATGCGGCAGATCATAAATTTAAATTACAACAAATGGATGTAGAAAGTGCATTTCTTAATGGTCCATTGCATGAATTGGTATATATAAAGCAACCCTCAGGGTTTGAGGATCCCAACTTTCCAAACCAAGTCTACAAACTTTATAAGGCGCTCTATGGACTCAAACAAGCTCCACGCACGTGGCATGAGCACCTTAGAGAGTTGTTGCTAGATCGTGGGTTTGAGGTTGGGAAAATCGATCCCACTCGTTTTACTAAGAAGGTCAATGGGGAGCTTTTTGTATGCCAAATATAGGTAGATGATATTATATTTGGCTCATCTAAGAAAGCTTTTAATGATGAATTCTCAAAGCTTATGACTGATAGGTTCAGGATGTCTATGATGGGACAATTGAGGGTATTTCTTGGCTTTGAGATCAAACAAGTAAGAGGAGGGACATTTTTCAACCAAGCCAAGTATACTCAAGATATGCTCAAGAGATTCAACATGAAAGATCTAAATGGAGCTCCCACTCCCATGGAAACAAAGACCCATCTTGAACTAAACCCAAATGGTAAAGATGTGGATCAAAAGGTATACCGGTCCATGATTGGTTCTTTGCATTACCTTTGTGCATCTAGACCAGATATTGTGTTGAGTGTAGGAGTGTGTGCAAGATATAAAGAGGCTCCTAAAGAAAGCCATTTGATGGCGGTCAAGAGAATCTCTTGATATTTGGTTCATACCCCAAACTATGGTATTTGGTATCCTAGGGGCTCAACTTTCTCTCTTTGTGGATACACGGATTCGGGTTGGGCTGGTGACAAGGATGATAGAAAATCAACCTCTGGGTCTTGCCAATTCCTTGGGAGGTCCTTGGTGTGTTGGTCTTCCAAGGAGCAAAATTGTATATCTCTCCACCACCGAAGCCGAGTATGTGGCAGCTGCTTGTGCTTGTACTCAATTGTTATGGATGAGGCAAACTTTAAAGAAATAAGGTGTCCATTGTGACAAGTGCCTCTTCTATGTAACAATGAAAGTGCTATCAAGATTGCCTATAACCGAGTGGATCATACAAGGATAAAGCATACTGAGATTCGTCATCACTTCATTAGAGATCATGTTGCTAGAGCTGATATTGAGCTATCTTATGTGTCAACCAAAGACCAACTTGCTGATATTTTCACGAAGCCTCTTGATAAAGCAAGATTTTGCTATTTGAGGAATGAACTAAATATCATAGATTCAAGGAGCTTGACTTGATCACCTTGCATACTCACCTATATCTTGACTCTTATTTGGTTTAGGTGCAGGCATGGAGATAGGGGGAGTGCGATCCTAATACATTGGACTATCCCTCCCCCCATAATGCCAACATTAAGATATTCAATTCTCTTAATATCATTGATGAGTAGTGGCTATGAACCCAAGGATAATTCTTCATAGTGTCATGCCACGAACTCTTACATGGTGGCCTCGGCCACCGCCCCTTCACTACGGAGGATTGGTTCTTGGTTTGCTCTTTTAAGAAATCTAAGTTTCACATTGCCATTTTTATTAATGTTCGACGTCTTTCCATTCTTCATAGTTTGGAATCTTAATCTAAGCCTATCTCCATCCCCTAAAAACATTCTTTCCAACATATATGTCCCCAAAACTTGAACCTAGCAGTTTTTGGTCGAAGAGGACCGGAGTCTCTGGTGTGCTCACACCGGAGTCTCCGGTGTAGGCCGGAGTCTCCAGTGTAGATCGAAGTCTCTGGTATGGGGGGTTTTCGGGATGTGACTTAAGGGGGCCAGGGTGAGAGAGTCACTCAGACTCTTTCTTCCACCCCCACCCTCACAAACCTCCTCCTCCTCCAAAACTGCTGCCCGAAGGCTGATTTGCCGCCGGGATCCGCCGTGCCGCCGGCCAACTCCACCCTCTCCACCCTTGGGACCTTCCCCTTCGGTGCAAACTCCCCAATGGACAGATCTGGTACAGTTTCCCCTCACCATGAACCTAGGGTTCATCCCCTTGGTTTGTTTTGAGTTTTTTGTACTAGTTTGTCCCTTGGAACAACATGCCTGCGAGCACTTCTTCACACTAGCCTTGTATCTCTACCCGATATGCTAGAATCACTCTCATCTGTAGCCTCCTGTGCAAATCGAAATCTTCAGATCGGAGATTCCGGTTGGACAGTCCGGAGACTTTGGTCCAGCCTAGAGACTCTGGTCTGTTTGGCCGGAAACTCCGGTCCAGGCCGGAGATTCCGATGTTGCACTCCGGAGACTCCGGTGTAGATTGCCTGTAGCACATCCGGCATAGCTATAAGGGTCGTGTTCCTATCTCCTGGACATATATGCTTACCCCCATGCTACCCCCTCTCTATGTTCACAGATGGCTCTAGGTCTCGTCGTGGTCAGACCAAGGCCAAGTCCAAAAGAGCGGATCCTCAATTTGATGAAGAGGCTGGGAAGTATATTATTCCACCATCCAACCGCAGGCAGTAGCTCAGGGATGTTGAGTATATGAGGAAGAACCGAGAACGGATTGAGGAGGAGAACCACGCCAAGAGGGCCAAGTATGAAAATTTGCAGTCTCTTGCTCAAATGTCCAAGAAGGAGTTCTGAGAGCTTCGGAAGACTAATTTCTATGAGCTGCCGAGGACGTGTGAGGATCCTTGTTCTTGGAGGAGGGAACAGAAGGTATTTATGACTGATGTCTACCGCAATCTCACCAAGTCCCCAGTTTGTCCTCAGCGGTACATGGATCTTGAGTACATGCGTGCCAACGAGTACTTTGCAGATGTAGTGTGGATCGTGATGACCCACAAGTATAGGGGGTGTATCATAGTATTTTCGATAAGTAAGAGTGTCGAACCCAACGAGGAGCAGAAGGTGCTGGCTAGTGGTATGGATCAGGAATTCTCTGCAAATACTTAGCAAACGGATTTTTAGGTTTTTTTGATAAAGGAAGTAAACGAAGTACGAGTAAATAAAAGACAATAAGAATAAATGCAGCAAGTGGCCCAATCCTTTATGCAGCAAAGGACAAGCCGGTTGTATTACTTAAGATGATCAAACGTTCTCGAGGACACATGGGAAGACTGTCAAGTGCTTTCACTTCATATATCTGATTAATCTTCTTTAGCTTGCTAAGTGTTGTGTGGGTGAACTTGTGCTAATGTACCGACCTTCCTAGGAATAATACATACTTGTGATTATACCCCTTGCAAACATCCGTAAGTACAAGAAAGTAATTAAGGTAGAAACCTAACCACAGCTTTAAACTCTAAGACCCTTACGTCCCTTGTGCAATGGTTTCCTAACGGGGTTCAGGTTTCTGTCACTCCGGCAACTCCTACAATTAGTAGCCAAATACACAATGCATTCCCCTAGGCCCATATAGGTGAAGTGTCATGTAGTCGACGTTCACATGACACCACTAGAAGAAGTACACCACAACTTAAATATCAAACTATTGAATCTTTCTCAACACAACTCCTCTACTAACAACATGACTTCTCCCATGTCCTCAAGAACAAAACGAACTACTCACAAGACATCATATGGATCATGATCAGAGATGGAATAATGATGTATGACAATCCGAACATAAACAATAATTCAATGGTTCACTCAATAGCATCAACTACAAAGAGTAATCAACACCGGGAAAGTTTCCCCTAAGAATTATGCAAGATTCAACCCAATTGTTACAGCAATATGGAGATGGTGATGAGGGTGCTGATGGTGATGATGGTGGTGATGATGATGATGATGATCCCGATGAAGTCCAGCTTGATGGTGGTGTTGATGGCGACGATCTCCCCTCTCTGGGAAGGAATTCCTCCGGTAGAAATCTGCCTACCAGAGAGATCTTTCTCTCTCGGTGTTTTCTGCCCCGCAGAGGCGGCGGAATCTTTCTATGGTTGCTCCCTGAGTCTTAGGGTTTCAGGAGGAATATATATGCCAGAGGGGAGAGCCAGAGGTGGGCTAGGGCGGCCACACCACCTGGTGGCGCGGCATAGGGTGGCCCGCGCCAGGGGGTGGTGTGGGCCCCCTGTGGCCCATCTCCACTCCTCCTTCTGGCAGTCTTCGTCTTTTGGAAAAATAGGATTTTCCGTATATTTTCCCGGATTTTCTGATCTTCGTGAATTTTGCCTCCAAACAGCACCTTTTCCATCAGAATCCTGACTGCAGCGGTCCATGCTCCAAAAGTCATCAACCATGCAAAAATAGATGAAATAACATAAGTATCGCCTCTTAATATGAAATATATCAATGAATAACAGTGAATTATGATATAGAATAGTGATGCAAAATGGACGTATCAACTCCCCTAAGCTTAGACTTCGCTTGTCCCCAAGCGAAACTAAGCTCAATAAACATGGCCTCAGGTTTATGGAGTGAAGAGTCGATAAAAGAATACGGACAAGAAGCATCACATTCATCAATACATAGATCATAATAGAAGACAACTCACTATTATATAACTTAACTTGCAATAAGTAAAGGAAACACAATAAAGATACATAAAGTGAATCATAATTGGTAATGGCAAACTTAGCTCTTGGTCGAAGAATAGTTGATAAATTGTTGGAGTTCACAAATAACTGGTTTTCAATGATAGCTTTCAAAGTAGTAAACATCAAGATAAGAGCAATGTGCAAAACAAGGAACATAAGAAACATGATTGAATATATCATCATATGAATGAATGAAACACAACAACTCAAAATACTTGCTGAGATAGAAAGGAGTAGGTTTACTGACTCAACTAAAAAGTAAAAGAAAGGCCCTTCGCAGAGGGAAGCAGGGATTTCAAGTTTCATAAAGAGCTCCCAAAACTTATGATACTTATTAGCTTTCAGCTCTCATTGCCCCTATCATAGGCATCTTTAGGTGATTAAGGTTAAAGTGATCAAATATGAGGATATGCTTGACAAGTTGTAAATTGAAAATATCATGTCCCTTGAATACGAGGGCCGCTCCTCATGCTACTCAAGTTTAGTCACCGGTAAGTTCTTGTCATCGTAAGCTGATGACCCACAAGTATAGGGGGTGTATCGCAGTATTTTCGAGGGAAGTGAAACCCAATTTATTGATTCGACACAAGGGGAGCCAAAGAATATTTATAAGCCTTAACAACTGAGTTGTCAATTCAGCTGCACCTGGAAACAATCTTGCTCATAGCAGTTTATCAGTAGCAACAGTTTTGTAGTAGGAATAGTAAAGTAATAGCAATAGTAAAGTAAAGACAACAGTAACAATAGTAGTAAACAGTAGGATTCGAGTGCGGTAGGCATAGGGATGGATGAACGGGCGTTGCATGCACAAGACAATTCACATAGCAATCAGAACATAGGGCAATTGCAGATAAATAAGATAAAGCATCCAAGTACTAGATAATCCTAGGCATGTGTTCCATATATAGTCATACGTGCTCGCAATGAGAACTTGCACAACATCTTTTGTCCTGCCAGCCCGTTTCCAGCGGGGCCCCAAGGGAACTACTGGCAATTAAGGTGCTCCTTTTAATAGAGCACCAGAGCAAAGCATTAACACTCCGTAAACACATGTGATCCTCACATCAAAGCCATTCCCTCCGGTTATCCCGATTTCTGTCACTTCGGGGCCATTGGTTCCGGACAACAACGTGTGTATACAACTTGTAGATAAGACCAAAAACAATACTATCATAATGAATCAATAACATGTTCAGATCTGAAATCATGGCACTCGGGCCCTAGTGACAAGCATTAAGCATAACAAGTCGCAACAAAGTCATAAAGCACTAATAAAAGATACTAGGCACCATGCCCTAACAATCTGATGCCATTACATGAACGATCTCATCCAATCCCTACCATCCCCATAGCCTACAGCGGGGGATTACTCACTCATAGATGGGGGAAACATGGATGGTCGATGGAGAAGCGATGGTGATGATGATGGCGATGATCTCCTCTAATTCCCCGTACCGGCAGGGTGCCAGAACGGAGTTTCTGGTGCTGTTTCGTGGAATCTGGTGGTGGCGGCGGAGCGGAATTCCTTCTGGAAAAACATCGAACCCCCCTGAGTTTTTAGGTTAGAAGGCTTCTTATAGGCGAGGAGGGAGACCGAAGGGGTGCCTGGGGGCCCACACCACCCCCTAGCGTGGCCTGGCCTGGCCCACGCCACCAGGTGGTGTGGCCACCCCTTGGCTCTTCTCCGTCTTGTATTCTAGCTCTTGGAGTCTTCGGGTGAAATAGGATTTTTGGCATATTTTCCAGGATTTTTCCTGATAGTTGATTTTCTGCACAAAAAGTAGACACCAAGGCAATTCTGCTGAAAACAGCGTCAGTCCGCGTTAGTTGCATCCAAATCACACAAGTTTAGAGGAGAAACAATAGCAAAAGTGTTTGGGAAAGTAGATACGTTTTGGACGTATCAACTCCCGTCAAGATTAGCTTATTGCTTGTCCTCAAGCAATTCAGTTGAAAACTGAGTGCGATAAAAGAACTTTCACGAACACATTTGCTTCATATGATGTAAATATTCTCAGCAATGTGATCAACTACTTAGACAGTTCGTAATGAAGAGTATGCAACTAAGTTTAGTTAATAGGCATTGCAAGCTATGAAGAGATTCCAACTCAAAAATAATAAGTAGCATGAAGCATAAACATAAGCAACATTACAATGCTCATAAAAAGGTATGATAGAATGGTATCTCGCTTGCCTTTGATTATGAATGTCAAGGCACCTTTGAAATTCAAGTGATGACTAGAAGTAAAGATATCAAAGATACAAGCATCAAAGTCATAACACAAATAATCAAGTAATGAGACAAGCACAAAGAATGATAAATATGCTCTCAAGAAAGTGCTCGGAGAATGTGTGGAGACTCAACAAGAAAAGGTTTTAAATAATTTGAAAGGCTTCCAAATGCTGAAAGTATGGTACTTGTTAGCTTTGAGATCTCATCGCCCCTATCATAAGCATCTTTAAATGGTTAAGGTTAAAGTGACACAACTAAGAGGATATGCTTGACAAGTTATAAATCGAAGTCTCATGCCCCTTACTTACGAAGACCGATCCTCATGCTACTCAACTTCAGTCACAAGTAAGCTCTTGTTATTGTAAGTATATACGTATCATAGAGAACCGCCAACGGGGTACCCCTTGCACATGACACGGGAGCTGTCCCATAATCAAAATAACAAGGCAAGCAGACAATGAGCATCTCAGCGATCTTTTTATTTACTATGTGCATAGATTTTTATTGATGATGCTTCATAGAATGCTCATTACGGTTATGCTGCAAGTTTCCACCATGATTAGGCATGGCTTAGGCTAGCGGCCCAGGCGTTTCTCTAACATACATACAAACTCCATGATCTTACAAGTTCCACTTTTATTTCACACCGCCGGGATCCATAAGTAAAAGAACATGATATCAACGAGGCACTAAGTACCAACGAAATGTTGAAAACGTTCCCCATGAAACATGGTTCTGCTAACTTTAACTTATAAAGCGCAAGCATATACGCAACAAAGAAGGACGCAATGGTTTAGGTTTATTAAGTGCAAGAAAATAAAGTGTGCCATCAAGTTCGTGAGAGCTTTACTAACTAACTTTCTCATAACAAGCAAACATTTTATTCGGAAGAAAACAAGGCATAATGAATATGCACGGAAGTAGCAAATGATGCTAATAGGTAGGTATGGTGGACACTTTGGAAATATTTGGTTTAGGGAGTTGGAAACTTGAGTAAAACATACTCAGTGTAAGTGAAGGCTAGCAATAGTAAGGGAGCGACAAACGAGAGAGCAATAGCTGTCATAATCATGCTTGCAACAAAATAGGACTAATCATGGCATGAAAGTGATTCAAGATCCTCAAGACAAAATAATTCATCAAGGCTTAACTGATTATTACAGTCATGTGCATGTGTGAGCATGTGCCAAGTCAATTCAAATGAAACACTCAAAGGAGGATACCACGGTGTCATACCAAGTTATGAATAGAATAATGCAAGCAAACATTCATAAGACATGCTACAAACTATTAGCGAGCTGGAGCTAATCATAACAAAGCAAGAACTATTAAACATCCAAAGATAACATACACCCTACACGAACAGACTAAGCATGCCCACGGTGATGAGTATATGTACAAAAATGAAAACAAATAGAGTTCGTTACCAGTCTCTTACCACGCCTCAAGTTGTCATTAATCCTCATTATTGCTCTTCACTTGTGTGGCTTGAATAATAATAATAATATGGAACCGAATATCCAATGAGGACTGATGAACCCTGCAACAAACTCACAAAACCAAAGAAGAACGACAAATATTTTTATTGTTTTTGATTTTTTAAAGCAAGAACCAAAAAGGAAAAACAAGCAAAGCAAAATCTTTTTGGGTTTTCCGAATAGTTCAAACAAAGCAAAAGGGAAAAACAAACCAAGGCAAAAAGAAGAAGCAAACCAAAGAGAAACAACAGAAATATTTTTGGTCTTTTTGTGTTTTAGAAAGCAAAAGCAAAGAAGAACGAAAACATGAATATACAAAGTACCGACACAACATGATACGGAGATGAGTGCGGTGTCGGCGTACCTCCCCCCAAGCTTAGGCTTTTGGCCTAAGTGGGTATCAATCCATGTACGAATAGGGGTTCCAAGCAGGAGGATCTTGATAAGAATGGTCGTAGTTGGGCCCATGGGAAGAAGCATAAGCTCCCCAATCATAAGCAGGCTGCTGATATGAAGACTCTCCCTCATTCGAGGGCTGGACCGAATCATCCGTGACCTCCCTTCTAGTTTCCTGCTCCTGTTGGGAGAGCTCTCCCAAGTATGTGTCAAGCTCCTCCTTAGTGAGGGACCATCCTTCCTTGTTATGAAGGTTAAACAAAATAGGTGCAGGCAAAAGAACAACACGCTCGGACTTGCTCTTTCTCCAACCAGCTTTGAGAAAGGTTATTTCATAAGATAACTCACTCATACTAGCCCACGAGGAAACAAATTTATGTTGTATCATGGAACTAAGATCAAGCCTTTCTATGAGAAACTGTAGGTCTAGATGATGAGGCACTAAACCATGCAATGCTAGTAAACGAGAAGCAATGAGGCCTCCACAAATTCCACCCTTCTCACGGTTAGCAGCAAGACGGAAAGCTATCAAAGCACCTAAGTTGTAAGACCTATCTTGTTTAAGAGCAACAGAGATAAATGCTAGATCATATGAAGATAACTTATTGGCAGTTTTCCTAGCAAGAACACACTTGGCAATAAAGTAGGCAAAGTAGCGAATGGAGGGAGATGAATGTTACGGATTTTTCCACTCTCCTTCGAGAAGCTGGTCCCTTGGCAAATTTCTGCGTATAAATCCATGAGTGGTTCAGGTCTCTCCTTAATCTTTCTACATGATCCCCATTGAGGTACCTTAATAGCTGCACAAAAATCATCAATAGAAAGGTCGACAGTAATATTATAAATTTTGTAATGGACCATGGGGTTAGGCAAAGAGTGACTAAATTGGAAGTCCTTCACCACAGACATGGTTAGCTTCACAAATTGACAAGGTTCATCTTCCAAAAAGTGCTCTAACCCTACATTAGAAACCAAAGTGTGGAAATCTTGGAGAATTCCTGCAGCTCTCATGAACTCAGAGCATGGATAAATTGAGGGAAAAACTTCCTCCTCCCGGTGGACCTTCATGACCTCAGGCACCCAAAGTTCATGTTGGTTTAGTTGATGCTTATTCATCTTCTATTCTGAAATTTTAAACACCTATTAAACAAGTGATTGCAAAGTGAATATAATGAAGGATTCTACTCATAGGGACTTGTAAGAGGCCTAAACATGCATTAAAACTATATCTCTAAGCATCAAACAAGCTTACAAGCTCTCATAACCAGTCACCTACAGCAGCAAAATACTCAATATATAATCCACTAAATACAAATCTACTTGGACAAGGAGAGGAGTCACATACTAGGGAACAAATGCTCCAAATTTCAGCAAGAAAGATGGGCTGAGCAAGGAGATCGAAAAAATCGAGAGCAAGCATAGCAAGAACACGATTTTGAGCAATGAACTGGAGGTTACTCGGGAGAGAGAAGAAAGTGGCAGGTAAGAGAGTTAGTGGGGTGCCAGGGGTGGCCCACACCAGGGCATGGCGCCACCCAGGGCAGGCCGCGCCACCAGGTGGTGTGCCTGCCTGGTGGGTCCCCCTGGTACCTCCTAGGTACTCCTCTGCCCCTTTTTCACGCAAAAATTTAATATGAATTTTTTGGAATTTTTCGAGACACTTTATTTTTGGGCATTTTTCAGGAATAGAAGAATGATTTTCTGACAGACAGATTTTTTTTGGAAACATGATGCAAGGACAAAACAAAGCTAGAACTACAGAAGTTCTAAGACACTCTAACATGCAAGCAAATAACAACAAAAAGAAAACTAAACGAAAGCAAAAACTAAAATGGATAGAATAGAAGTACACGGAAATAATCATAGTGAAAACATTGTTTTGTTCAATGAAATCCTTTTGTTAACAAGGTTGATCAGGTCTTGCTACCAAAAAATTCCATATGAGACAAAACTTTGTATTCCACTAATGATTATGTTACCTCAACCTTGATAGCAATGGTCCCAATCATAATAGTTTCAGATTTTTCTCTTGGTATGGGACAATATATTTATCCAACTTGAATGCCCTCAACATGTTCAATTGAATTCAAACCATAAGTCCTTTCAATATTCTTGGGGAAATAGACAGTATGTTCCTTGTCATTCACATTGAAAGTCACCTTTCCTAGATTACAATTAATAACAGCTCCTGCAGTATTAAGAAAAGGTCTCCCAAGAATAATAGACATATTATCATCTTCAGGCATTTCAAGCACAACAAAATCAGTTAATATCAAGCAATTATGAGCCACTTGAACAGGTACATCCTCACATATACCAACAGGAATAGTGGTAGATTTATCAGCCATTTGCAAAGATATATCAGTTGGTATTAATTTTTCTAGTTGAAGCCTCTTATAGAGAGAGAAAGGCATAACACTAACTCCAACTCCCAAATCACACAAAGCAGTTCTAACATAACTGTTCTTAATAGATCAAGGGATAGTTGGAATCCCTGGGTCTCCAAGTTTCTTAGGAACCTTACCATTAAAGGAATAATTAGCAAGCAAAGTAGAGATTTCTTCATTAGGGATCTTCCTTTTATTCGAGACAATATCCTTCATATACTTTGAGTAAGGAGGCAACTTAATAGCATCAGTCAAAGGAATTTGCAGGAATAAAGGTTTCATCCACTCACAAAACTTATTATAGTGTTCATCTTCCTTTGACTTGTGTTTCTTATCAGGGAATGGCATAGGTTTTTGGACCCAAGGTTCTCTTTCACTACCATGTTTCTTATCAATAAAATCTTCTTTGGTGTATTTAGTATTCTTAGTGTGGTTTTCAGGTTCTTCCTCAACTTTCTCTTCATTAGGAGCTTCATTTCCTTCATTACCACTTTCAGTTTCAGCATCAAAGATAGATATACTATTAGGATCTAAAGCAGGTTCAGAGGGTTCTTCAACGGTTTTATGTTTCTTTTTTCCTTTTCTTACGAGTAGAACCACTATTTTCATCTTGTTGAGAATTCTGCTCAATTCTTTTGGGATGCCCCTCAGGATATAGAGGATCCTAGGTAGCAGCTCCACTTCTAGTTCCAATTTCATAAGCATGTTTTTCTTTAGCAGCATTAACTAGCAAGTTGTTTTGCACTTTAACGAGTTGATCTATTTGAGTTTGAACCATTTGAAAGTGTTTAACAATCATTTTAACATCATTAGAGGTTCTTTCCACAATATCTTTCAACTCAACAATAGCTCTAGTGTTTTCCATTAGATGATTTTGCACCCTTTTGTTAAAGTTATCTTGCTTAACAATAAAGATATCGAATTCTTCTAAGCATTGATCAGGAGGTTTAGAATAAGGGATATCACCTTCATCAAAGTGTTGGAGAGAGTGTACCTCAATAGTGGATGAGTAGGTTATAGGCTTACATAATTCTTCTATAGGAGGTAAATTCTTGACATCTGCAGCTTTAATTCCCTTCTCCTTAAGACATTTCTTAGCTTCCTTCATCACTTCATCATTTAATTCAATAACTCCCCTCTTCTTTGATGTTGGAATAGGCACCGGAATAGTTGGTTCAGGTGCAATTACTTCAGGTATATCTTGTTTAGGAGGAGTCCAATCTTCATAGTTCTTACTTATTTTAGCCATTAATTCCTTAGCTTCCTTAGGAGTCCTATTCCTGAAAACACAGTCAGCACAACTATCTAGGTATGTCCTAGATTCCTCGGTTAGTCCATTATAAAATATATCAAGAAGCTCATTCTTAGGTAATGGACTTCCAGCCTGTGCATGAATCAAAGCACAAAACCTTGCCCAAGATTCAGGCAATACCTCTTTTTCTCCCTGTTTAAAATCAAAAACTTCCTGCAAAATAGCATGTCTAGCACTAGGAGGAAAATATTTCTGCAGGAAAGTACTAATCAAGCACTCAGGGCTATCAATAGATCCAGGAGGTAAATTACTAAACCAAGTTTTAGCTTCTCCTTTCAGTGAAAAGGGGAAGATCTTGGCAACAAAGTAAGTACGCATCTTAATATCATCAGAAAACAAGCCACTCATGGTAGAGAGTTCATTCATATGTGCTACCACACTCTCATTCTTAGTCCCACAAAAAGGTTCTTTCACAACAATAGCTATGTAAGATAGATCGAGAGAGAAATCATAATCTTCATCTGTAATGTTTATGGGAGAAGCAGCAAACTTAGCAATAGGAGACAATTTGGGTCTAATAGTACGCCTCTCAAGGAGACTCTTAGCAGCACTCCTATCATGGGTGTTTTTACATTCTTTAATAAATTCATCGGTCATCTCAACATAACCATCTTCAATATCATAACTTTCACTAGACTCAGGTGAACTAACAGGTGTGGTAGTGTCTTCATTAGGAGTTTCGGTATTTCCAGCTATAGTTCTAGCAATCGTAGCATCTAGGAAAGGACCTAATGAACCACTCTTATCAAGCACGGTAGAAGCAGCATCATAAGCATCAGAAGTTTCAGATTCAGCAGTGTGTGTAGCATGTGTATGTGGTGGTGTAAGGAACTTACTCATAACAGACGGTGAATCAAGAGCAACAGAGGTGTTCAGAACCGTACCTCTTCTTGTAGTGGATGGTAAAATAGGGACCTTGCCATCACGAGACTTACCCATGATGGATGGATGGCAGCAAACAATAGAGAATCCAAGTGAACTTGATAAATAAAGCTATGCTCCCCGGCAACGGCGCCAGAAAATAGTCTTGATGACCCACAAGTATAGGGGGTGTATCGCAGTATTTTCGAGGGAAGTGAAACCCAATTTATTGATTCGACACAAGGGGAGCCAAAGAATATTTATAAGCCTTAACTACTGAGTTGTCAATTCAGCTGCACCTGGAAACAATCTTGCTCACAACAGTTTATCAGTAGCAACAGTTTTGTAGTAGGAATAGTAAAGTAACAGCAATAGTAAAGTAAATACAACAGTAACAATAGTAGTAAACAGTAGGATTCGAGTGCGGTATGCATAGGGATGGATGGACGAGCGTTGCATGGACAAGACAATTCACATAGCAATCAGAACATAGGGCAATTGCAGATAAATAAGATAAAGCATCCAAGTACTAGATAATCCTAGGCATGTGTTCCATATATAGTCATACGTGCTCGCAATGAGAACTTGCACAACATCTTTTGTCCTGCCAGCCCGTTTCCAGCGGGGCCTCAAGGGAACTACTGGCAATTAAGGTGCTCCTTTTAATAGAGCACCAGAGAAAAGCATTAACACTCCGTAAACACATGTGATCCTCACATCAAAGCCATTCCCTCCGGTTATCCCGATTTCTATCACTTCGGGGCCATTGGTTCCGGACAACAACGTGTGTATACAACTTGTAGATAAGACCAAAAACAATACTATCATAATGAATCAATAACATGTTCAGATCTGAAATCATGGCACTCGGGCCCTAGTGACAAGCATTAAGCGCAACAAAGTCATAAATCACTAATAAAAGATACTAGGCACCATGCCCTAACAATCTGATGCCATTACATGAATGATCTCATCCAATCCCTACCATCCCCATAGCCTACAGCGGGGGATTACTCACTCGTAGATGGGGGAAACATGGATGGTCGATGGAGAAGTGATGGTGATGATGATGGCGATGATCTCCTCCAATTCCCCATCCCGACAGGGTGCCAGAACGGAGTTTCTGGTGCTGTTTCGTGGAATCTAGTGGTGGCGGTGGAGCGGAACTCCTTCTGGAAAAACGTCGAACCCCCCGGAGTTTTTAGGTCAGAATGCTTCTTATAGGCGAGGAGGGAGACCGAGGGGGTTCCTAGGGGGCCCACACCACCCCCTGGCGTGGCCTGGCCTGGCCCGCGCCACTAGGTGGTGTGGCCACCCCCTGGCTCTTCTCCGTCTCGTATTCTGGCTCCTGGAGTCTTCGGGTGAAATAGGATTTTTGGCATATTTTCCGGGATTTTTCTTGATAGTTGATTTTCTGCACAAAAAGTAGACACCAAGGCAATTCTGCTGAAAACAGCGTCAGTCCGCGTTAGTTGCATCCAAATCACACAAGTTTAGAGGAGAAACAATAGCAAAAGTGTTCGGGAAAGTAGATACGTTTTGGACGTATCATAAGCATATGTGTATCATAGAGAACCGCCAACGGGGTACCCTTGCCCGATGATACGGAAGAATCCCCATATCAAAATGACAAAGCAAGCAGACAACAAGCATCTCAGCAATCTTCTTATTTACCATGGGAATATGGTGCTTTTTCTCTCTTTCCTCTTTTCATAATCTCTTTTTTCTTTTTCTCTTTTTTCTCAATATCAGACTCTTTTTTTATAATAAGAATGCTTCATAGACAGCTCATTATGGTTACGCTGCAGGTTTCCACCATGTCAGAATGGATTAGACCAGTGGCCCAGGCGTTTCTCTAACACACATGCATAACTCCATGGAC
Source organism: Avena sativa (assembly GCA_916181665.1). Taxonomy (NCBI): domain Eukaryota; kingdom Viridiplantae; phylum Streptophyta; class Magnoliopsida; order Poales; family Poaceae; genus Avena; species Avena sativa. Next base: position 121,355,885 of record OV702291.1, on the reverse strand, counting down.
TTACAAGCTCCCCTTTCATTTCACACCGACGACATCCATAGACAAAAGAACATGATATCAACTAGGTACAAAGTACCAGTGCAATGTTGAAAGTGTTCCCCATGACAGCATGGTTCTACTAATTCACAACTTACAAAGCACAAGCATATACGCAACATAGGTGAGCACAATGGTTCAAGTTTATTAAGTGAAAGAAAGTAAAATGTGCCATCAAGTTCGTGAGAGATTTAATCACTAATTTTCACATAACAAGTTTAGTTTGGAAGGTAGATAAAAACAAGAATTTACTTGGAATAGTAATAATGCTAATAGGTAGGTATGGTGGACACAAATGGCATGGTTTTTGGCTTAAGGAAGTGGATGCACGAGAAGTAATCCATCTCAGTACAAGTTCTTGGCTAGCAAGGTTGGGTAGCAAGTATAAGAGCTGAAGGAAACAAACAAACATACAAGTGATAAAAACAAACATGCAATCTTCCTTGGAAGCACAAAAGATCTTAACTAGAGAATACTAAACTTATGAGCAAATCAAGAAAGAAAGATGATGAAACTATTTTTTTCTATAGAGTACTTTTATCTTTTCATTCAACTCTCAAAAATAGTGTTGCTACTGACCGAGCCAGGTTTGCCAAAACCAACTAAATTAACTCAATGATCTCAAAGTGATACCAATACTAACAACAAGATCAATCATATAACCACGAATTGAAAACTAATATAAGATATGTAAAAGAGTAAATGATAGAACTTATCATTAATATTCCATAAGGGCAACTCACACCAAGGGATACATATCTAACGAGAGAGAGGACACTTCCATAATGCAAACCATCCTACATGATAACTTCTCTATTCATGATATGACTCTACTAAAAAGGTAAAAAGATAGAAGATAGTGATGTGATACCGCGACACTCCCCCAAGCTTGGAACAAACTAAGGGGATGCCAAACCTGATGACGAATTACTCCTTCGGTGGTGGTGGTAATATTTTCTTAGTTGACGTGAGGAAATCTTCCAGCATCTTGCGAAGCCTATTATTCTCCCATTGAAGCATGTCCACCTTCCTCCTCAAGTATCGGTACTTATCGCAGAACTCATTAGTGACTCGTAGGGCTTCCGTTGATGCAGGGCAAGAGACTAAAGGTACCAGCCCCTGCTTGGGGTCTTGGAGATCTTCCTCCATAGGCTCCTTTCCTTTATCCTTGGCAGACACCATTGTGCGTCAAAGCTTTCAAAGACAGTTCCTAGCAGAAACAGATCAAAATGAAAACGCGACGAAAACACGATATACGAACCTCGGGAGATTCGGGGGGGTTATATATTACAAAGTTTCATATCAAAAGGAAGGTACTAGAAGAAAACGGGTCGGAGACGGAGTCCGGAGTGGCCACACCACCTGGTGGCGCGGCCAGGGGTGGGCCCGCGCCACAGGGTGGTGTGAGCCACCCTGGCTCCGTTTCCATCCTTCTCTCGCTTTGACTAAAAACTGCAAAAATATAGTTGGATAGTATTTTCGTGGAACTTTTCTACCAGAACTGTTACCTATTTGAAAACGGACTCTGCAGGTCTCTGAATTTGGTATCTAGTAGATTCTTCCAGAGTCATCACTTGAATAACATAAATATCTTCATCTTCATACACTCATTACTTGAGTCATGAAACCTTTCACTTCCTTATTACACCATTATCTCCACTACCTAGAAATTTCTTCCACACACAACTTCCCCAAAGTGAAGTGATAAAACCTTTTGAGTTCAACTTCAACTAAAAACCATCAAAACATAATCTACTGTAGCAACTCCTTCCAAAAACCCAAAAATAATTCAAAAAGGAAATCGAATAAAGAAGCAAATGCAAGAGTGGCAAAATCTATCAAAACAGACCAGCAGGTAAAGATCATTTTTTTCGAAAACCTTCTGTTGCTCAAATCAAAAAGTGCAAAACTAACAAAAGTTAAATAACAACCTGGGGCAGAAGCACAACAAATTACAGATCAATCTGACATACAGAGATCTCTCACGAATATTTACGGTGAATCACAAAAATCTGTTTCGGGACAGCAACTTCCCCAAATATTACTTCTCTCTCATTAGAGGTTGATCTTGACACAAAAACCAAACAAAAGGATAAGGAAAGGTTATTACCGAGGTAATAACTTCCAAGACTCAAAGAAACAAAAACAAACTGAAGGCAAAAATAAACTGGGTTGTCTCCCAAAAAGCTCTTTCTTTATAGCCATTAAGATGGGCATGATAATTTCAAAGATGCTCACATAAGAATATGAATTGAGGTGAAAGGGAGCATTAAGAAGCAAAAATACACACGTCTAATTCTAACCCACTTCCTATGCAAGGGAATTTTGTAAACAAACAAGTTGTTGAAACCAGATGCTACTAGCATAGGAAGGCAAAAGAAATGCAACATAAAAACTTTCAGCATAAAACAAGGAAACTTGATATTATTGAGATCCATAAGAACACTTTTCCCTCTCTCATAGTAACTTTCAGTATCATGCATAAACTTAACAATGTAACTATCAAAAGGACCATCATAGCAATGATCACTTATTCTAACAGAAAACACAGGAACACTAGCTCTCATAACACTACGTTGTGAAACAATATTAGAGGTATCCTTACAAAGGATAGTGTGTCCCTCTTCTTCATATTTAGTAACAAAGTCTTTCACATTTGTTATTATAGGTTCATCAACCATTTGTTTATCAGGTTCAACAGCTTCATTCGTACTTTCATTATCCATACTAGCTATCATAGAATGTTCCTTTATCTTAACTGGGAAAGGCATTTTCTCAATGTAAGGTTCAGGTAAAACACGATTAGCAGTATAAACTTCAGTATTTCTTGCAGGAACACTCTTAGCAATATCTTTATAAGGTTCATGATACTTATTCCACTTCTTTTTAGGCACTTCAATGTAGGAAGCAAAAGCCTTAAAATAAGAAGCAATAGCTTGAGAGTCTAGACCATAAGCATTTTTAATATTTTGAAAGTCATTAGTTCCCATAAAAGATTCAATGCATTCATAATCATAATTTATACCTGACTTTCTTCCTTTGTCATTCTCCCAAGCTTCAGCATTGTCTTGAATACGGTCCAGAAGATCCCATTTATCTTCTTCTTCCATGCGAGTGAATGATCCAGCACAAGAAACATCCAATAAATCCTTATCATGTAGAGGGAGCCTTGCATAAAAGCTATTGATAATAATATTGTTGGGGAGCTCATGAATGGGACATTTGAGCATTAGTAACTTTAATATCCCCAAGCTTTAGTTGTACTCTCTCCATCAAGAGGCCAAAAGTTGTATATTTGATTCCGATCTTTATGAATCTCATTAAGAGGATAAAATTCTGAATAAAAGAGAGGCACTATTTCCTCCCATTCTAGAGCTTGACCATTCTTCAGCAGCTTATACCATTCCCCAGCTCTTCCTTTCAGTGATAATGAGAATAACTTCTTCTTAACTTGATCTGTAGTAATACCTGCACACTTGAACAACCCGCATAATTCGTGTATAAAGAGTAAATGATCACCGGGAGAGACAGTTCCATCCCCAACATAGTAGTTATCCATAACACGATCAATAATTCTAGTAGGTATTTTAAAAGCATCATTCTCACCAGGTGGTGGTTCATCTACTACCTTAGCAGTGGTAGTAGCATTACCAAATAAGAAACTCAGTGAATTATCCATAACGAAAATAAAGCAACTAACAGAAATAAACAATACTCATAGTAGAAGTTTCCTTTACTAGTTCCACTCTCCAATAGCGCTTCACTCTCCGGCAACGGCGCCATAAAATAGTCTTGATGACCCACAAGTATAGGGGGTGTATCGCAGTATTTTCGATAAGTAAGAGTGTCGAACCCAACGAGGAGCAGAAGGTGCTGGCTAGTGGTATGGATCAGAAATTCTCTGCAAATACTTAGCAAACGGATTTTTAGGGTTTTTCGATAAAGGAAGTAAACGAAGTACGAGTAAATAAAAGACAATAAGAATAAATGCAGCAAGTGGCCCAATCCTTTATGCAGCAAAGGACAAGCCGGTCGTATTACTTAAGATGATCAAACGTTCTCGAGGACACATGGGAAGACAGTCAAGTGCTTTCGCTTCATATATCTGATTAATCTTCTTTAGCTTGCTAAGTGTTGTGTGGGTGAACCTGTGCTAATGTACCGACCTTCCTAGGAATAATACATACTTGTGATTATACTCCTTGCAAACATCCGTAAGTACAAGAAAGTAATTAAGGTAGAAACCTAACCACAGCTTTAAACTCTAAGACCCTTACGTCCCTTGTGCAATGGTTTCCTAACGGGGTTCAGGTTTCTGTCACTCCGGCAACTCCTACAATTAGTAGCCAAATACACAATACATTCCCCTAGGCCCATATAGGTGAAGTGTCATGTAGTCGACGTTCACATGACACCACTAGAAGAAGTACACCTCAACTTAAATATCAAACTATTGAATCTTTCTCAACACAACTCCACTACTAACAACATGACTTATCCCATGTCCTCAAGAACAAAATGAACTACTCACAAGACACCATATGGGTCATGATCAGAGATGGAATAATGATGTATGACAATCCGAACATAAACAATAATTCAATGGTTCACTCAATAGCATCAACTACAAAGAGTAATCAACACCGGGAAAGTTTCCCCTAAGAATTATGCAAGATTCAACCCAATTGTTACAACAATATGGAGATGGTGATGAGGGTGCTGATGGTGATGATGGTGGTGATGATGATGATGATGATCCCGATGAAGTCCAGCTTGATGGTGGTGTTGATGGCGATGATCTCCCCTCTCCGGGAAGGAATTCCCCCGGCAGAAATCTGTCTGCCGGAGAGATCTTTCTCTCTCGGTGTTTTTCGCCCCGTAGAGGCAGCGAAATCTTTCTGTGGTTGCTCCCCAAGTCTTAGGGTTTTGGGAGGAATATATACGCCAGAGAGGAGAGCTAGAGGTGGGCCAGGGCGGCCACACCACCTGGTGGCGCAGCCTAGGGTGGCCCGCGCTAGGGGGTGGTGTGGGCCCCCTGTGGCCCATCTCCACTCCTCCTTCTAGAAGTCTTCGTCTTCTGGAAAAATAGGATTTCCCATATATTTTCCTGGATTTTCTGATCTTCACGAATTTTGCCTCCAAACAGCACCTTTTCCATCAGAATCCTGACTGTAGCGGTCCATGCTCCAAAAGTCATCAACCATGCAAAAACAGATGAAATAACATAAGTGTCACCTCTTAATATGAAATATATCAATGAATAACAGTGAATTATGATATAGAATAGTGATGCAAAATGGACGTATCAGATCACTGAAAAGCTTGGGCTACATGGGCTCATGGAGCTCCGAGAAGATTACAACATTCCACTTGTCCAACAATTCTATGCCACTGTGGTGTTCGGAACGGATCAAGCAAGGACCATGACCTGGATGACCGGCGATGTTCGATGCACTTCTACCTTCCTTGACTTTGCCAGGATCATCAATGAGACCTTTCACGGTGTGGTTGTTCCTACTGGACATCGTATGCATGATGCTGCTCTTGGAGAGAGCAAGAACAAGTTGGATCCTCTCTATGGCAAGGATGTTGTTGTCGGTGAGGCTAAGGGCCTCATGAAGGAAATATGCCCTGAGAGGCAATAATAAAGTTGTTATTATGTATTCCTTGTATATGATAGATGTTTATTTTGCATGCTATAATTGTATTGATAGGAAACATCAATACATGTGTGTTTAATAAACAAAAGGGTTCCTAGTTATGCCTCTCTTATAGACTAGCTTGTTGATTAACAATATGATCAAAGTTTCCTGATCATGGACATTGGATGTTGTTAATAACAAGGTCACAACATTTGTGAAATGATATGATGAACATTCATCCGAAGTATAGCATTACGATCAAGTCATTATGTTTATATTGCTATAACATCATACAAAGTAGTCTTAGTCCTTAGACCATGAGATCATGTTAATTGCTAACACCGAAAGAGTATCTTGATAACATCAAACGTCACACCGTAACAGGGTGACCATAAAGGTGGGTTCAGTGCTATGAAGGTGTTATGTTGAGGCTCATGGATCAAGAGTGGAATTCGTCAATCCCGATGATGGATAGATATACTCTGGGCCCTCTCGGTGATATCACATTAAGATAGCTTGCAAGCAAGTGATGTGATCACTAGAATGTTATATCACGGGAACGAGAAAAGAGTGCATGTCGGTAACGAGATCAAACTAGGTATTTGGATACCGATGATCGAATCTTGGACATGTATTATATCATGAGACAAAGGGATTAAATTTCTGACGTTAAAGATTCTCACGATCACAGAAGTCATCGTTGAATATGCAGGAGTCAGTATGGATCTCCAGGTCCCACTTCTGATTATTGATCTGAGAGGAGTCTCAATCATGTCTGCATTATTCGCGAACCGTAGGGTGACACACTTAAGGGTTTCCGGACACCATTTAGGAGCACATATGTTCCAGACAAAAGGTTTGCAAAGCGCAGGAAATGTTTCGATAGAAACAGGAATTGTTTCGATAGAAATCGGAATTGTTTCAGGTGAAATTGCAGAAAGTGGTTCTGCATGTGATATTGAAATGTTGCAAGGGGTTTTATGTGAATGTTTGTTAATTAAAGTAATTAACAAAATTCTGAATAAAATAAATAAAAGAGTTTTATTAATTGAGAGTTGCATTTAATTTGGTGGAAATTAAATACATGTGAGTGGGATTTTGGGTGGAGGCCATGTTTATGTGAGTGGAGGTTCACCACATGAATGAAGGAGGGGAGGAGTCCCCCCCCTCATGCGTCGTCTATGGGAGGGGAGGGGTCTCCCTCCCTCCTATATAAAGACCCCCTCCCCCCCTCTCACAAACCACACATCCTCGTGAAGGATCTCTCTCCCCCTCTAGATATTCCCCCATGGTCTCGGATTAGCGAGATACATGTTCCCGGTGGACTTGCGTCTGGAAGGAGTTGCTGCTTCCGCTGATTTGCTGGAGCGAGGAGGTGGAGGTTGTCCGGTGGCTTGAACGTGTGTGCGAGGACAGATGCGCTGCTGATTTGCGGCGCTCGGACTTCCACACGATCTTGAGATCGGCAAGCGTACGACTACATCAACCATGAGTTCCTACTCGTTAACAAAACTCGTTGTCTTCGAGGGTAAGTTCTCCATGGATGTATGTCCACCCGTTGCTCTGAATCTAGTAGATAGATCTTGGCGTATAGTTCTCATCGTAGGAAAATTTTTGTTTTCTATGTTGCAGACCCAACACCTCAAACCTCTCTACAACTTGTTGCTCAGGATATTCCGTCACAGTATCTCTCCCAGTGCTGGCAATGATGATGCCATTAGATGTGGACTTGTCAATCTACTTCACCATGCTCACAAGATATACCTTGCTGGTCCGAATACTGAGGGTTTTGCTATTGATGTGATGGATTACATTTTTTTAGGAGATGTACCATGCCATCCTCTATAGGAAATCTCCTCCATATGCTCCTTTAGTGATGAGGATCATTAACTCTCAACCTCATGCTTCACCACTTGTTGTACCCCCCCCCCCCAATCTTACAGAACATGCCTTGGTGTCCCTTTAGAAGAAAGGAAAGATGGTGACTAGATAGCCATTTGAGAGTGAGGATGAGGAGATCTCTGAGGCTGAGCATGCCCCTACCCCTCCTAGGGGCTCCAGGAGGAAGAATACCTCCAATGTTCGCATGCCTCTAGTCACACGTGAGGTTGTCAAGGAGAAAATCAAGAAGCCATCCTTTTGGGAGAAGACCCTTTGCTGCATGAATGTTGACATTTGTAAGGGACGGCATGATGCTTACAAGAGCAACCGCAGGATTGAGAAACTTCTGAAAGAAATCAAGGCTCAGGGTGAAGAAGAAGAGGAAGGCGATTCCGAGTACAATGATGAACATGGTGATGAACCATCCGCTGAATCTGATCACACGCTCTCTTTTGGGGCCTGGAATGCCATGAATGCAAGCTTAGTGGACTGGCAGACTTTCTCTGAGATTACTTCTGGTGTTGCTTCTCAAGGTACCTCTGCTTCTCGCCCTCACGGCAAAGGGCCTCAGACTTCTACTGATGATGATGTATGAGTAGGATGAGGATGATGACGACGACGATGACTTCGAGTGATCTCCTTTGGGACGATAGCCTGGGCACTTTTTCCTTTTCAGTTTTTCGATGCCAAAGGGGGGAGAAGTTGTCCATTAGGAGCATCGGGATTTGCATGAGTTGGGATGTCATCTTTATATCTTTTTATTCGAACATTTGCTTTCATTTGGTTTTTGTGAGACTTTATATCGTTATGTGAACTATCATTGTATGTGGACATATCTATGCCCGATCCCCATTGTAATATTTATCCATTTCCTGACAGTCGTGTATTACCTGTTTATCTTGCTGCACACCGTCAAGGGGAGCATAATTATGTCTTATCATAAATTCCATGCAAAACCTCGTGTTGTCATCGAACACCAAAAAGGGGGAGATTGAAAGGACATTTATTGTCCTAATCTGTTTTGGTGTTCGTTAACAACATAAGGTACATTTTACTGTGTGTTAATGTCTACAGGTCAATCCATTGAAAAGGTAAAAAGTCAGAATATTATGGAAAATCTCATGGACAAATTCATGTTTATCTGAAGATTTCAGACCGGAGTCTCCGGTGTGCATACATCGGAGTCTCCGGTGTGGTCCGGAGTTTCCCCGGGAGTTCCCGATGTGTGGCCTAGAGTTGGCCCAAGGACAAACTGTGTGGTGGTCCGGAGATGGACCGGATATCGGACAGAATCTCCGGTGTGTCTCCTCAGGCCGGAGTTTCCGGTGTGTACACACCGGAGTCTCCGGTGTCTCTGGTCCGGAGTTACGGCCAGAGTCTCCGGAGTGGACGCCAAGCATCTGCCTAAACCAGCCAGAGTAGTGGTCCGGAGATGGACCGGAGGTGGGGCGGAGTTTCCGGTCTGGACCGGAGTCTCCGGTGTGATTGGTCCCCAACGGTCATAAAACGGTTCACAAGTGGGTGGCCTATAAATAGGGGACCTCATCCCCTTCCTCTAGTTGCTTGTTCCAGAAAAAGAAGACCACACCATTAGAGCCACCAAAACTCTAAGATCTCTTCATCCAACCACCCAAAGTCGTTGATCTTTTGGGAATCGGAGGAGGAGGCATCGATCTACAGCTTCACCAAGAGAGATCTTCATTTCCCCCTCATTCACTTGAGGGACCCTTGCTCTAGGGTTTCATTGGAAACCCTAAGCCTTGTTTTGGTTGAGTTGATTCTTACAAGCTTGTCTTTGATTGTTTGATAGCTTGCTTGTTTTCGGGAGCCTCCAATTAGGTTGTGGATGTGTGCCTCGAACTTGTTATAAAGGTGTCGACTTCCACCTCGAAGGTTGCCGTATAGTGGAAGAGGTGAATCGAACCCGTTGGGGTGAGGTTCATCAGAGAACAAGGGAGGCCTCTCGTGGCGTTGGTGGTTTGAAACCACCCCCTCTCCAAACGTAGACGTACTTCCCCTCAGAAGGAAGGAACTACGGGAAACAAATCCTTGTGTCTCTGCATGCTCCACTTTAGTTACTTCTATCTTTTACCGCACTTTACTTATCTAGTTCTTGGTTAGTGTTTGTGCTAGATTGACATATAGGGAAATTCACCATAGTTGCATGATCTAGAGAATTTACCTTTTGTGTCAAATCCTAACTTGAAAAAGTGTAAAATTTGAAGTAGCACCTATTCACACACACACACACACACACCCCTCTAGGTGCCCATACGATCCTTTCACCATCCCAGCTCGATCCTTCTCTGATGTCAAGCAATTAAATTTCAGAGATGATGCAGTAGACCGAGAATTCAGATTTCAGACTATCAATCACAGACTATAAAACTTGTTACATGAGGCATTCAGGCTTAACTCCACAGCCAAGTGACACTCACGCAGCATTGCAGCATATACGTGGGGTACTTGGAACAAAAATGCTAACAGAATATGCGACATATCAGGCGCTCGGAGAACTGTGACCCAACTATGATGTTATTCTGAATATTAGGGATATTAAAACTGAGCCAGAGAGAAGCTATCTCATGTCCTCTACACTTTTGACCATTGGATGCCTCGTTTGGATCAATTTTGGCCGTTTGATCTTCACTATGTCACGATGTGGGCCGACTATCCCTGAGGCAGCTACTCTACGGAACAAATCGGTGCTTTGTTGTAAACTGGGCCTGAACAGCCTCGCTAAAGCCCAAATCGTCTCCGTCATGATCTGGCCCCTAATCAGCATTGCAAATCGACAGTTTAGGTCTTCAAGCGGCCGATGGTGGCGAATGGCGATTCGGAATCCCTGGCGGCCCCGGAGGTGCCACCAAAGCTGGCAGTGATGGCAGAGGGATATTCACCAAGAGACGGTGATGGCAGTTAGCTTGACAGACCTCAAGCAGTGGTGCCTCTTCCCGGACTTCGACCTTGAGCAGCGGTCTGCACCTCGACTCATCACCATCAGGCGAGTGGCTAGCGAACCAATGCGTCATGGCTGCGGTGGCGCACCTTTTCTAATCTCGACCTCAAGCGGCCCGCCTTGCAAGATGGCCTCTATGCCTCCGCCCTCCATGCCACCCGTGCCTTACCTGTAGGTACAGTCCTAGCTCCTGTTGGCATGTGATTGAGTTAATTATGGCATCAGCGCAAGCTGCTAGATTGCATCGCACGACACAAGATTCATTGCAGCCATCAGGAAAGTGAAGCCAATGCACCACCAGTGGATCTGAATTTTTCTCAGAGTGCTCTTTCTCAGAGTGCTCCACCCATCCGGCCAGCTCACAGATGTCAGTGTTTGCTTGGAGAGTGTGGTCCTGGGCGTGCTTCCATCCCGTCAGGACATGTATTATCTCTGTTCATGTCCCCTTTTCTTCTTGGTTTATTTCGTTTTATTTCCTTTTTTGATTATCATTTTGAGTTTTGTAGATTAGTGATGACTCTTACGTGTGTGGGCTGAGATCCTAATTTTAGACTTTCAGATTTCTTTAGAATTTTGTTGCCTAGCTATTTTTTTGTTCAGGTAATAAGCTTATTTTAAAATTGGGAGATAAGCATTATACATGTTGCAGGTTTGTTTCAGATCTTCCAAAGTTGAAGTAAGGATTAATTTGGATTTGCAGAACAGTCTAGCTACATTTGACAGTCTTGGGTCAGGCTGTAAAAATGTTTTGGACATATGATTATCTTTCTTGCGTGAGCTTTTTATGTTACCACTACTCCAGTCTACTCAGCTGCCGCCTAATGTTACATTTACTTGAGCAATATTAATAGCATAAGGAAATAGAATCAGATGATGATAGGTTTGGTCTATAGCCATTTGACAATTTTTACTTCGCTGCTCTATCCATAGTAGTCAAATTTAGGACTCTTAATTCTTTGAAACATCATCAAGGGACACATCTAATTAAACAATTATTTTGAAGAACAATATTTTAATAGCTCTTTCTTGAGCTGGTTGCATACATCATGCAGTCCACATTTTTGTTTGAATGGTGGAAGTCTGCAATATCCGCTACAACTCATATTTCTTCGAACTGATGGTCAAATATAATAATGCTTGGGGCGATTTTGTTTTTTAATTACGTCTGAGCAAGTCATGTTCATCCATATTGACCGGTCATCGGCATTTTCTCAAATGATACTTGAGTGGTATTAAAGAAAGTAATGCATGTACAATGGTCCCTGCTCTTCTTGGACAACCACTCCCATTTTATGTCAGCTTAATTATATTTTCCTTCATGTGGTGTCTACAGATATTCATATGCTACAGATATAGCCAAATGAAATTACCATGCATGTTCTACATATTTTTCTCTAATGGGATAACGTTGAATAGGCCTGGAACATATTATTGATTTACTATTTTTGGATTATGTGAATACCTATAACTCACGCTGTGTCCTTAGATAGGCATACTAGATAAATGAGCTGAAGTGTCAGGTATGTTCTTGTCTGATGGTGCTGGCCTTAGCTTCTACCAGCACTTTTTGTTACCTCTTTTATCCAAATTTATGTCATGATTTCTTACATTATGCCTGGCAAATATTTTGTAAATCGATGACTCATGTGTGCTTTAGAGGTTGTCCTTAATCATCAAAACGAGAGATGAAAAATTACAACTAGGATCAATTTTTAACCAATGTTTGATATTACAGTCTTAGTTCAAGAACTATTCTTGAAAGACAAAAATGATGCATGCTCAATTTGTCACCGAGGCAATACGAGTTTTTCACTTATATTGAATATTTTCCAAATTTGTAGTCAGTAATGCAAAATAAGTTTGTACACCAATTCCAATAAGTTATTATTCAATTGTTTGGTCATCGATGATTGTTTGAGAAAAAATGTCTATTGTTCGCTTTCATATATTGTGTACAAACTTATGAAATCGACAAGTTGAAATTCTACTTCATCAACGAAAATGAAAGTGAAACCGCCTTTCCAAACAAAAATGAGAAGACCCTCAAAAAAATGAAAAGGGCACACTACATGTTCCTTATTTATCTTAAACTTGAGTAATTGTTCTATGCTGCGTTATAAGGCTCCGCCTTTATTTCATCACCTAACCTATTTGCAATCACTATTTATGTGCAATGTAGGTAATGAATTTTGACATCCCTGTTAACTAAATCAAGTAATCTACTTCTAAGCATGCGTTCATATCCAAGTGTTTCTATTATGTCTAACATTAGTGTAAATTGTTGTCAATATACCGACAAAATCAACGGACGTGGCAACGCGTGCCATCATGATCTAGTTAGGGATATTAAAACCGAGCCAAAGAGAAGGCCTCCCATGAACTGAACTTCTGGCCGTCTGATCCTTCTTTCTCAAATTTGTGGCCGTCAGATCACCAGATGTCGCGCAGGTGGGCCGAATATCCTGAGGAAAGCTACTCTACCAAACAAATCGGTCATCTCTGGTTGATTGGGCCTCAGCAGCCCCCACTAAAGCCTAGCTAATAGAGCCCAACTAGGTATAACCTGGAAACGCCAGGTCGTCACCTCCTCTCGGCTCTTCCTCGACGACCCCACCCTCTCGCCTTCTCCTATATCTCCTGCCGCCATCGCCGCCATTACCTCGGGCTCCTCTTTGCACCAGCCTCCACTCGCCCCTATCCTTTAAGGTGGAGTGACGCCCTCGTTGACGTCCAGCCACCTTCTTCATTCTTTTTTTGTGACGGTGTAGCGAGAAGGGGCTTCGCTCGGGGCGGCGAGGAGATCCGCTCTCAGAATGGTGGTGGTGCTACATCACCATGTCCTTGACCAGCCAATACGTACACCATGTTTGGAGTTCTGTGGCGTGCCGCCAACCCTCGCGGGCACCCGGGCAGGAGGTACATGCAGACATCATAGCAGCCATGGGCGCCCACCCGTCCCCTTCCCCTTCACCGGTTCACCCACCAGGCCACCACCACGGCTGCGCTGCGGCCAAGAACAGTCCTTTCAGCGACCTATGTAGCCTCGGCGATTGGGTAGTCCGAGAGCACCACCATCTCGTCGCCTCCGTCAACGCACTTGAGCCACCGCTTCGGAGGGTTTCCGACGAACTGGTGGCGTGCTGCACGGAAACCCTACCAGATTCTCTGGTTCTCCCGATGGTTCTTGCAGCTGAAGGGTAAGACAGAGGAGTTCCTCTACACACCTGGCCACGGGAAGACCCTCGCCGGCGCTGGTTGTTACTCTTGTTTCTGTTCAGTGTCGCACTGCAGCGTTCCTTCAAGTTGTGTTTGATCTCTGATGCATTGGTGTGTATTTGCCTCTGTCCAGAGGCGTTCTGTGTGGTGATTGGTGAGGAAGGCAAACTCAGAATGCTTATTGGTGGTCTTGTCCTCGATGCCAGGTACAAGATAAAGACTAGCGAAGGGAAGAGACTCATATCAACAATTTTTTTATTGGGTGTGATTCAGTTTAGATGGACTGTGGATAGGGGCTTAGGGCTAAAGTCAAATTGAAAATTGTGCTTCTAATTTTTTTTGGTTCTTTTATGACTCACGTTATTGTCTAGATAATTTCGTGATAACTTTATATGTGAAAGTTATGTGCCAACTGTTTTCCACTCCACCTATACAAGTTAATTTCAGATCACTATATAAAATTTTTTTACTCTGAAAAAATTCATGTCACATGATGTTGCAAATTAGGTGGCAACACAGGCATCCATGATGCGCCCAAGAGAGGCCCACCTGCTGACTAGCTACTAAATAGTCGACAAGGTGATGATGACTGGTTGGGAAGACAATGGGGAGGTTCTGGAGGTGTGATGGGTCATGCATGTTCTTCCTAGCTGGTTCACTTTCAAGGTTTGTTCTGTGAGGATTTTATTTGGTTCCTTGAATTTTGTTGTAGCTTCTATTGTTACGATCAGAAGAGGGAGCTCAAGTTCAGTAGATGGATTGGAATAATAATTCAGTGTCATGTATGCTAATGTGATTCTGCTCACATCCAATTTAGATGAGAATGAATTATAGGTCTGTTCAGGCGTACACTACACTTTATATTTTCTTTTGCCACATACTCGCACTTCTCTCTACCTTCCATTTTCACCTAATTATTCTGGTTCCTTATTGTTGTTGTCTTTCTCTCCCAATGTGATGCAGGTGGTGTCAGTCAATGGATTTTCCTCTGGTTCTGGTTGGTTCAACGAAGCCTTAAACTAAGGTGTGAAGGAATTGAAAGCTAAGGTGCCTTTACTTTTCTCCTGTCATCCAACTATGGTTCCTAATACTTCATTTCTGCAGAATAACCGACTTAGATATGAGCAGAAACAAAACAGCCAAAAATAAAAATATCAGATTCCCACGGTAGAAATTGTTTTACTGGTTTTACAAGTCATGGTTGATGTAAATAGTCTGACTATCAATGTGTGTAATATGTTTCTTCTTGGGCTGATGAAGCACACTTGCCTCAACGTACGTCAAGCCATATAAGACATCTGTGGTGAGAACTACTCTGAATATAGATGATGTGAAGATTTGTTAACTGTAATTTTACAGGCATAATTAGGAAATATCCTATGATCTACTATCTGGTATCTTTTGTAGGCATACTACAAAACATTGTAGTTTTTACAAACTTGATTTTCTTGACCGTAGGTTCTGGTAGTCTGATGGCAGACGTATAAACGAGATTTGTCAGTTTTGTCTATAGAAATACAATATCTACATTTAAGTTCCTTTACTAAGTGTATATTTGTTTTCTCTATATGGAATCACTAATTGCAATGCCTTTGAGATGACTTTGAGAGTGCTTCTATGCTTCACTTAAAAGAAAACTATTTGAGTCTTACGCTTTCTTCTTAAGTCAGCGGTTTCTTGCTATTTGAGTAATATGGTTATTTCATGAGATTCAGTTGCTACCGAACTTCGGTATCTTGAATTTCTCAATTTTGCCACCAACAAAGTTATGCTATCAACATCATCCATTCATGTTAAAGGAGCTAGGAGCAGCTAATGTTGGAAACATTTAATTCCATGTCCATCTAAAGATGAGCTATTTGTTGGGAGGGGGGCGTAATGGAGACCGGGCTACACTGAGCCCTTTAGATATTTTTTTTTTGAAATTTTGCAAAATTCAAATTTGAAGATTCGAAAAAATACGAAAAAAATACGTGCATGTAGAGCATGATATACACTACGTGTGTGCCAAAGATCGGGTGAAAATACATTGTATTTTGGGCTCAGCGAAAAAGGGAAAATTTCAGATCTAGAGCATGAACAGTACACGTACAAAATGCATCAAAAAATTTCTTTTTTGCTGCGCCCGAAATATAATGAATTTGAAATTGAAACTTTTCAGATGTGTGGTGTGTGACCATGGCTACACGTCGACATTTTTTCTGCATTTTTTAAAAGCTTTTTTGAAAATTTCAAAATTGGGCCAAGTGGGAATGGATGGACACGATTGGAAGCTTCGTGTAGCCCGGCCTCCGATCGGCGCATTCGTATTTGTTGGCCACTACCTCGATTCATAAAGCTTCTTTTAGAGATGCACACACCAGCTAATACGTACACAAAGGCAAGAATTATGCATGTAGAGGTGGATAAACTCCTTGTATTTTGGATAGGGATGTAATTTGTTTTGGCTACAAAAATATGTATATCTGAGAATACGTGCATCAAGATTTTAAACCAACAAGTCCACCCAGGATATAAAGCCACTACGGACAACTTTCCTCTTAAATAACTAACTAAAGTAATCAACATCTATCTCTTTTACATTAACCAATACATATAATTCAGTGTATGCAAATTTAACATTCATGCTCCTATTCTATATATTATTTATATAGGTACCAATCTATTGAAAAATAGACGGGCGCGGCAACGCGCGCCTACATGATCTAGTAGCTATATAGTCCTCACCCCAAAATTGGCGTAGCCATGTACAAAGCCTCCTGGTAGGCATCAGGCAGTGTTCGAAATAAACTGCCTAAACATAGCTGAATAAGCCTATGCCACAACAAATGCAGTCCTTCAGGACAAACTAACAAACCATCAGGCCCTACATGGATCACAGCGCGGCTGTGCAAGCCTGACGCTGATCCCAGACTAGCGCACCATGGCAAGCCAAGCCATTTCACGCACTGCTCTGTTGCACAAACGAGGACTGTATCTGTAAACTCAGGAAGCCAGAAAAAAAATACCCTCAGCCTGCACACAAAAAAAAAAGTATGTTCATAGCAGCAGTTTCAACCTGCCCGTACCAGCATCCTCTGCATGTTCCAGTCATGTAAACATACTTTGCAGATTTCCGTCTGGTCACGCCATATATGTTCCAGTCATGTAAACATACTTTGCAGACTTCCGTCTGGTCATGACCAAACCTTGTTATACAGGCCATACGTGTTAAAAACAAATTGATAAACACATGACATACACCAAGTTACGGTAAAGCACATGCACCAAGTTACGCTCACTTATTTGACTCAGAACATAAACCGCTAGACTCCCTTCTGTGACGTTACAACATACTACATAATGTATGCCCTACAGCTTGTAACTGGATCACTTGCCGTGCCCAAGTACTTGAAACAAGAAGTTTAGAGCCTGTGTAAGATGTGAACTGATTAATAGTAGACGACGAGACGATCAAACGCATGCGTGATGCATGATCCAGAAGCAATGGGCTCCAGCTCGCACGTCACTTCTTCCTCCTTGAAGACCTGGGAAGTTTCAAGTCAAAGATTTTCTATCAGAAATTTCAGACAAAAGCGGAGTGAAAGATGGAAGGGAAACTAGTGTTAGCACACGTACTGTTCAGCCACTCCTCATGATCTGCTCTGCTTCCTTCAACTTTGGACAGCTGGTTATCTGCACCTTCTTTATTTGTGCAACTGCCTCTGCTCCACCGATTGATACCAGATTCAAACAATTCCAAATTATTAATTCCTCAAGTGATGCAAGCTTACTGCGCCAAATGTAGCCTGGAAGGGATGTTAGATCATCACATCCACCTATCCTCAGTGACACGAGCGATGTGAGGTTTTCTAGGCATCCAGGGACACATGCTGCACAGAAATCCCCACAATCATACAATTCGAGTGTTTTGAGAGAGGATGGTAACACCAAACCCCTCTGCCACTTGAGATGTGAGCATGCACTAATCGAAAGATACTTGAGAGAAGGGAAACTCGAGAATGCTCTGATGCTGTAGGTTCCTTCGGCAAGGGAAAGACTAGTGGAGACTCCAATAGATGTAAGAAACGAGCAGCCCCCAAATTCCAACTCTTGCAGAGCTGGAAGTCTCCACATTTGTGGTTGGATGCACGTGACTGATCCAAATCTTATATGGAAGCTTTTGAGAGAGGGGCAGTCAATATTGTCCAAGAGATTCCCAAAATCACCTAATTTGAGCTGCTTAAGGGACAGCGATACCAAATTTAGGGAGCGGATATTTGGACAACCTAGCACCTCCAATTCTTCAAGGAAACACAAATCGCCAAACCTTTCAGTTGGTACCGATACTAAGCTGTTGCAATAGTGAAGTTTTATTTTCTTGATGGTTGGTACATTATCTGGATGAAGAAAATGTTCGAGGCTTGATAAATTTCCGCAACTATTAATGGCCAGGTCCGTCAGGGACGCGAATATACCAATGCTACCATTGATCACATGAGACCATCTTGGGAGAGAGAAACCTTGATAATTGTGAATTAATAGAGATCTGAGACTCTTTGGAGGTCGCACTTCTACCGCATTGTGCTGAATGATTTGAGACTTTCTAGGCCCTGGCCAATTCAGTGTTAACTTGTAAAGATACTTCTTATTCTTCAGTTTGGCTTCTGGCTGATCCTCAGCATTGCTTATCACCAAATGCTCACTAAATTGGTTTAGATTCTCTATTAATCTAACTCCTACCTTCTCATCTGCATCAATTATACACACAGACACGGGATTATATGAGAATCCTTGCGATACAAATCTCTTTAAATTTCTCAAGTTACTGAAGCCATGCGGTAAGCTTTCTATCTTGCATGTTTTGACATCCAAAAACTGCAAATTATAGAGCTGACAGAAAGTTGGAGAAATGCTCAAAGCACGACCTTTGGTGATCTTGAGGTACCGGAGATGCTTCGAGCTGCCAATGCTATCTGGTAACTCATTTGTAGAGGCACAAGACATCACGCGGATTCGCGGAAGTTTAGTACACCAGTTGTCCATTACAGAACTTTTTTTATTCCCGGACTGCTTCTTACAAATTAAGGTACGCAGCTTTGTGTGCTTGCATAGGCTTAACAAGTTGGAATTGTCAAAGTCGCTGCTGGGGTGTATGAATATATGACGAACATTTAGAGGAACTTTATCAAAGTCATTCTTGTTTCTTAAGATGAAGCAGTCATGCTCTGAAACTTTTTGTGCCATGTCATGCAGCAAGTCATGGATTACGTATCCACCGGTAACCTTTTGAAAGAAGGACCGAGCTACAAGGTCTTCAAAGTACTGACAACCAATAGCTTGAATTGGATCATCACCTTGAGATTCCACATAGCCTTCTGCCACCCAAATTTCAGCTAAGTCTTCCTTTCTAAATTTGTAATCCTTGGGGTACACAGCACAGAATGAGAAGCATTGCTTCAAATGGAATGGTAAATACATGTAGCTTAACCGAAGGGCAGGCAAAATTTCAGTCGCCTCTTGTGGTAACTTCCATAGTTCACTCTGAAGTATACGATTCCAACGTGATTCTTGAAGATTCATTCGTAATATGCGACCAAGAGTTTTAGCGGCTAAAGGAGAACCCTTCAGTTTAGGAAGTATGCTTCTACCAATGCGCTCTAACTCAGGATCATCGTTAGAACTCTCAGATCCAAACGCGCATAATTTGAAGAATTTCCAAAAGACATCAGCCTCTAAACCTTCTAATGTAACCGGCTTCATTGTTTGCACTCCCTCGGCAACCTTTGGGCATCTAGTTGTGACCAACATCATACTTCCCTCCTGGGCACTTTTTAAAGGTGCACAAAACCTCTTCCGACAGTCCCCATTTTCCTTCAAGGCATCATCCCACATGTCATCAAGGACAATCAAGATCCTTTTATTTTTTACATGGTTAGAAAGAGCATGTTGTAGAGAATCCAAATTATCCATTGTTGCCTTCTTTCCAGTACATGACTGTATGACCTCTTTGGTTAACCTTTTCACATCAAAGTCATCTGAGACACAAATCCAGATTCTCAGTTCAAAGTGAGACCTCACTTCCTTATGGCTGCAGATATGTTGGGCCAAAGTAGTCTTTCCAACACCACCAATTCCAACAATTGGCAAAACAGGGAGACTTTGTTTTCTTGATTCATTACTAACATTGTTGTTTGGTGATGTGCTTGTTGATGCAATGACTGAACTTGTTGCTCTTTTGCGCTTTGAATTTGTACATACGCCGAGAGATCCTATCACCAGCTTCAGGTCATTGTCACGACCAAATATTTTTGTTTCATTTGGCAGAGAGCTGGTTTCTGGCCTGACTGATTTGTCAAAGCGTGGAGTAACTCCATGCAGCCCCATCTTCTCCAGCTGGCTGGAAAGATGATCCAGCCTTCCTTGGATATCATTCAGCTTGTTGGAGTTGCCTTGAATGACAGTAGCAAAGAAGTCAGTAAAAGGAGATTTACTTGCATTGCCCTCCAATTCAACCTTCATCTCATACCATCTGAACTCATCAAGAAGGTCATCAGCATCATACACTGCATCCTTGAGCTTCGGAAGGAGCTCGGCCACACAGTGTTCGTGGCTCCTCCATTCTGCTCCATCAATAAGATTGTACATTGCAGGAAGACTATCCTTAAGATGCCGTAGGCCACTCTGCAAGTGCAAGACATGATCCTGAATATCTTGCTCCTGTGGTCCACTCCATCGGGAGTGCAGAGATGAAATAGCAGATTTGGCCCACTGGAAAAAGTTCACACATTCATTAACGGCGCTAATGACCCCAATGGTATTTGCAAAGTCCATGCTAACTAGAGTCAAGAGATTTCTTTTCGTCCTGCAAGTAAAGAATGGATACTATTAGCATTATCGAAGTAGATGTTGCAGTCAGATTAAACAACAAGCCGGCTACCGTAAGTAATTTTATTATTTTCTCCAGATATGTTTCCAACAATAGAAGTTTTACCATGATATTAGTTTCAGCTGATGAATGATCATGAACTTGGAAATAATTCAATAAAAAAATTATATCCTTTTTATTCAAAGTGATACTTTGTTTTGATAAGCATGTGTATTAATAAGAGAATAAAAATATGACATGATCATGTGCATATTCAACTAACTGATGCGATTATCTAATAATGCCATATAAGATTGAACATTATGTAAGCCTGCTGCAAAAAGAATTACATCCATGATATCTATATACATTCTTTTAGTAACTTAATGCCGTATAAGTTCATGGTGAAGACACGACAAGAATCTGGCTGCTACATTTGTAGTTTCAGAGGGTCTGGACAACTGGATAAGTTCATGGGAAACAACAATCAGGTATCACCAAAAACAAATACCAGTAAGCAGTACAACTTCACCTAAATTTTTTCTTTTGCCATCGGATCAAGGATATGAAAATCATGAAGGAAACATTTAATTACCTACTCCCTCTCCTTGGAGGCTAGAGGCACTTGCCAGTTGCCAGCCCACCTGTAGCTCCGACGACAGCAAGCAGCAATAATCGGCGAGGCTCCGAAAAAGGGGATTTAGAAGCTGTTGAATAAAGTGTTGAAAAATAAGTCTATTATTCTTCGAATGTGAAAAAAATGGTCCAAATCAGACTAGAACAGAGCATTTACATGAGTAAAAACACATCATATCTTTCTACACTTAAAAGGTAAAAAACAGATTCAGTATATGTTTTTAGACTTGAAAAACACTTGTGTTCGAGTTACCCCTTAGGCGCCGCTTGGTTCTCTGTTTTCTGAGACAATACCGGTGTGAAATTAACTCCCCGTAATTATTCCAGGAAGTGCACTTGGTTCGTTGTGGTTTTCTATGGGGCAGTATTTTTCCTCGGGTCCTTTTTCCTGCTCTGAAGGCCCGTAAAAACTCACGGAGCACTCGAGGAGCGGACAAAAATCTGTACAAGAACCCAGCACAGGAGGGGACGCCGCTGCTGCCGACCCGCTGTCCGTACCACCCCTGTCGCCCACAGAAGTCCACTCCACGGTGTACCGCCCACTGCCGGAGAAGCACATGATACGGTGCTCCTCCACGGTTCCATTACAGCTCCGCAAGACTGGGCACTGAGATCCGTGGGCATCATCAAAATACGTACCGCGCAGCACCAGATCTGGCCGCGCAACGGCCTGGACCTGGACGAGTCCGACGCCGGCCGGCCCCACGACGAGGGATGCAGCTGTACGGGTGGTGGTACAAGCAGCTGGCCTCCATAGGAGGCGGCGGCGGCGGCGGCAAGGTACCTTCTTGTATAGATAGGTATGGAGGCCCAAGCAGTCAGGATGCAGGACGGACGAGTTCTACGCTGCTATCCAAACAAGAAGCTGTGAATGTTCTACGCCTGGAGCTCCTCTGATACAGAGCAGGACTGCCTGTGAGGATAGCAAGACGGCCAGAAGCTACCACGAGGATGGATGTGGCAGGAAAAACAAGGGCGCAAATACGGCAAAAAGAAAGCAGCTGGTTGAAGGGGAGCTCACCGGCTGGATCTGCACTCTTCCGCTCCTCCCAAGACAATGGTGGAGGCAAACCCTCGCGCGCTGCATGCTCACTTGGATCCGCAGTGGGGAAAATGACGAGCGAGGGGCAGTTCCTGGAACACCGCTGTCTTTTTCGCGACGCACAGCCTTGGAGTAATATAAAGCGCGAGGGAAGTTTCCCTTGGGGTTGACCATCGTTGACTGGGCTAACGATTCTCTCCAAACAAATTTTGTTCACTTAACCCCCTAGCAGTAGCAGATACTACTACTCCCACCCAAATTAATTGATTTATATTTGTCTAGATTCGGATGTATCTAGCACTAGAACATATCTAGATACATCCAAATCTAGAAAAAATTCAAGTCAAAGGGAGTACTAAAAAGGGACATCCTAAAACCAGCCGCTACTCCCTTCCATCCAGAATTAATTGACTTGGATCTGTCGACGAGATTCGGATGGGTGTAATTGTGTGTTTGTACAGTTACAAAATCACGAGGGAAGTTTGTGTTCGAACCATGTCATATTTTAAATTGTGCGCTTGTACTATGTCGTTTATTTGAACTATGTCTAGTTGGATAATGTGTTCGAAAATGCTATGCTATGTGATGTTGAGAAACGATGAAATGTTTGAATCTCAGTACTCCCTCCGGTTCATATTAATGGCCTCAACTTTTTCTAGATAGACTATTGGAGAAGGTTGAATTTAAATTATAAAATTGCATTATGTGAAGAAAATGGCAAAATTGTTAATAGCCGGAATAGATAGGGGCAAAACTAGGATTTACTAAGTATGAATTCACATTTGGAAAAGATTCACTTTTCATTTTGAAAGGTTTTCCTAATTCGGATTATTTTGAAAGATGTGAATTTATTTGTATTTACACATTTTCTGAATTTTTTGTTAAATTCAAAAATGTCTGGGACTTTTTACACTCAGGCGATGCATTTGTATCTAGACAAAGTTGAGCCTATTAATATGGACCGGAGGAAATAATTGTTAGAGTTGAAGTATAGCTCGGATGCATAGGGACGTGATAAATGGAGGAAAGTAAGTTTGGATTTCTGTTTAAATTTCAAGTAACACTATAGGCAAGGGAAATATCGCTCCTGGATATATAGAATGAAAATCTGGAGAACAAATGGCAATCGATGACGCGGAGGAAGCAGGAGCATGTGGGAGGGTGGATTTGCAAAAGGCAGCAGCTGCAGCTTCCACCCATGACGTCAATACTCTAGCTACGCAGTGACATCAGCAACCCAGATTCATTTTATCTCTCTTTTGGTTCTTGCTTTGTTGATTCAGCAAAAAAAAAATAGTCCCTCCGATTCATTTTACTTTATTTTTTAAAATAAAGATGGATTATGTGATTCAGCCAAAACAAAAAAAATACTCCCTCAGAATTCTAGACTTGGATCGGAGGGACTATTTCATTTTATTTTATTTTCAAACTTAGCCGGAGCCAAGAGGGCTGCATATCTAGAGGCAATCAGTTTTTGAAAATACAGATGGATTATGTGAAGCGCTCAAGAGGGCTGCATGTCTAAATTCTGATGAGCTCTCTTCTTCAATCTTCATTTTTTTGGAATTAGCTACTAGAATAATTCAACGGCTCTGTCCCCTGGTACGACGACGAATGAAATTATCTTGTGTATTATTCCTCTTGAGTAAATAAAATGATGCCAGTTTGATATAAATCTCTCAAACTTCACTGCCACTGACAAGTGGGGACTTCCATTGGTCTGAAGACACACAAGTTACATTCAGGCTTTGCTTCTGAAAAGTAATCATGTCACACAAAGCAGCCAGAGAGTAAACTAAACAGCTCCTCGCCTACACAGCACCAAGCTGTCTTGGAAATCACACTCTGCACTGCTCTGCTCAGCTGGGCAGAGTTCCCAGTCCCAGAGCATATATATGCTCATGCATCAATGGCTGCGCACACTTGCTTCTTGTCAAGCTAGTACGCTGCACACCAGGCTCACACGAGGTCGATCCATGAGGAAGCTGGCGGCGGTGCTCGCGGTGGCATTGCTCCTCAAGGCATGGCAGCCAGCAGCGCAGTCCACGGCGCTGCCGCCACCGGAGGACCAGGACGACGACGACACGCCGAGGTACAGCCAGCCGTCACCGCCGGATGAGCAGGAGGACAACCCGTCCTGGCCTGGGCTTCCACTCTCGCCGTCGCCACCCGCGCCGGAGGAACCCGATGCTCCGGTGGCTCCACTGCCAGGTTCCCCGCCACCACCGCCGGAACCTGAGACGCCAGCACCAGCAGCGTCGCCTCCGCCTCCGCCGCCGCCTCGCCCGCGGCGCGCGCATCTGCCACCAAGGCAGGATGTTCCGCCAGAACCTGAGCCGGAGCCGCCTCGCCAGAGGCAGCCACCAAAGGAGCCGACGCCACCACGGATGGTGGTGCCGCCGCAGGAACCAGGGTGGGTTGCCGTGCCGCTACCGATGCCACCGACGCCGGCTCCTGGGCAGCCGCTCAACTACAGCACCACTGGCTGGACGACGATGCTGGTGTTCGGGGACTCGACGGTGGACCCCGGGAACAACAACCGGCTGCAGACCGTGATGAGGGCCAACTTCCTGCCGTACGGCGCCAGCTTCCTCGGTGGCAGGCCCACCGGCAGGTTCAGCAACGGCCGGCTCATCACCGACATATTGGGTACAGACACACACTCTGCTTGTCCTTGCATCTGTTTCACTGCACCGGTAAAATCAGGAAATCGCCGCAGAGGAATCGTGATTTCCTCTTCCAAGCAAATGATGCTGAAGATTCTGTGCAGCTAAAGGGGCGGTGTTCTTGGCCAGAAGGTTAGTGATGTTCACTGTTGTTTGGTATGATATATTTACGGCGCAGCTTTGTGGCTGTGCAGCGGAGAGGCTAGGCATAGCGAGGACCATCCCGGGTTTCCGTGAGCCAAGGTTGAGGCCAAGGCAGCTCAGAAGGGGCGTGAGTTTTGCATCAGCAGGCTCCGGATATGACGATGCGACTGCCAGGATATCGGTATGTCAGCACCATAACCTGCAACATTTTCCATCAGAGCACCAAGTCAGGGGAATCTACTGAATTCTGTATTTGAGATCTAGACAGAGTTTCATCTGACTTGTCAAAGAGAACATGATAAAAAACTACCAACAAATAGTGGTTAAAATGGGCTAACAAAAGCAAATCAGTTCTAGATAGTTACTAATCCAAGCTATTTTGATTGTTGGGTGCTGGTATTAGGAACTAACCAGCTAACTGTGTTTTGTCTCTTTTTCATGATAGAATACACTATCATTTTCCAATCAAGTCGAGGACCTGTGGCGTTACAAGAGAAACCTCCAAAGATTAGTTGGACCAAGAAGAGCAGAGCAACTTGTCAGGAGGGCTACGTTCATCATAAGTGCTGGAACAACCGATGTGTTCTCCCACTACCTTGCCACAAACCGTTCGGAAGCAGACAGTTGGCCGCAATATGAGAACCTATTGATAACAAGAGTCGCTAACTATACCCAGGTAGGCACTTGTAAGATAGTACGTAGTGTTGCTACATTCTGTATGCTACCTCAGTGCTGCGGCTTAACCTCTATGACTTCACTCAGGTAATGAGAGCACTTGGAGGAAGGAGATTTGTATTTGTTGGAGTGCCACCCATTGGGTGTTTACCCCTTGTTAGAACTTTGCTAGGCACTGGTGCAGAAAAGTGCCATGAAAACATGAACTCAATGGCCACTTCATTTAACAGAAGGCTAAATGAAGTGGTGGGCGTTCTGAAGAACCAACGAGATACCAGAGCTACTTTTATTGATGTTTATCCAATCGTAAGCATGGCGACAATAGACCCCAAAACCTTCGGTAAGTTGTGATACATTTCAGTGTTGTTTCATTGTACAGAAGGAAAAAATGTGTGCAGTCATTGGATCCTATGACAATGTTTTCTTATGAACACCAGGGCTGATGGACACATCAAGAGGCTGCTGTGGAACAGGGGTTATTGAAGTTGGCCAAACATGCAGAGGACGATTAACATGCGCAGATCCCAGCAAGTACATGTACTGGGATGCTGTCCACCAGACAGAGAGAATGAACCAAATTATCACAGATCAAGTGATTATGAATTCAATCGGAGAAATTTATGCGTAGATCAAGATTCTGAATTCGAGACTACAGAAATTGAAACTATGGTTTTATTTATTGTAGTGCATATTCCCTTGCAGTTTAATAGAATAGGTTGGCCATATCATTTCCAAGTATATTTCTTATTCCATAATTGTGAGTTTGTGAATGTGAGATGACAACATTTTAATTTTAAGATGGCAAAAGTATTACATTTCGTAACTAGTCAGAAATGGAACTGCTTGCAGAGGCATAACTAAATATGGCCCTGACTATTTATATTCCTAATCCCCCCACCATCACTGCACACAAAATACTAAGTACATGTATGTAATAAAATTATATCAAAAAGGTTCAGTAACTGACCTAAGGTTTCATATGAAACACCAATACACATGATAATCTCCAGCAATATGGACACCCTAGCACAACCCCGGTCTAGTTCTGCTGAGCCACACAGGACAAAAACCATCCAGTCAGGATTACACCTCCATAACTGCCTTCCTCTCAGTCTCACTGATAGTACCATACTTAGAACACCTATATAGGACCTATAGCACTCTGAGTAAGGTTTTTTTAATACTAGTAATTATACTATATATGTGCAGAAAAATAAAATGACTAGGACATAAAACAACGGAAGGAAAAATTAAATAGATAAGATACCTCTGTTAGCATGGATCTTGGACAGGCCTCGCCAAAGCAAAAAGCGATTCTGAATTCACCGACATCAACAATTCAATTGGGACAACCTTGGAAGGACGGGAAATTTTAAGCCTAGGCTCCAGAAAGGCTGGCAATGTCCATTAGAAAGAATTAGACAGGACAAAATATATAGTGTAAAACTGTAAATACAATTACAAGTAGTTAGAATATGTCCTTGGGACAATCCTAATACCTGGAGAAAGCTTCCGCTCCTCATACAGCAGTGTTGCTAGCGGATTTGTTGCCCAATGGCTCACAGCTAAGCGGCTGGTTGGCTGAAAACCCACTAATTTACCTTCTTCTGACATCACCACCTTCAAATAGATGAACAAAATGATACAGTGTCAATTTAGCAATTTGACCCAAGAGAACGAGAACATACAATTGATTTTAACAGAGAAAGCTTGCAACATATAATTTAAAAATTAATGCGAAAAAAAATCAGGGGTCCTATGAAACCAGATTGTACATAAAAACTTAACAAAAACTGAACATACAACTTGTTTAAGAGGTTTAAGAAAGTAGTTTACAGTTCTATTTTACGATATTTTACAACTCAAGTATAGGATAAAATCCAATTGCAACCAAAGTATCAATAAGCAATTAAGCATACAATAGCTGAGCAACCGATAAAAGAAAATGAAGTCTCTTTTCTCGTGAATCAGGACCAAAGAACCAACTCGATACATGAAAGATCCACTCTAAATCATAATAGTATGTTAAATTCATGCATATGCTGCTAGAACAACAAAAATACCAGAGATATGCTTTATAAATCAGACAAACTTACCTGAAAACTAGCAATGCTCTGCAGACTTTCCTGGGTATTATTGTTTTGTTCTAGACTAGAAGTCATCTCGGTGGGTATTGACACCAATGGGTTCTTAGTTTCCCGGCTAACAGTACGGGTATTCTGAGCATCATCAGAAGCTGCATTCTCACCAAGATTAATGGCCTTGAAGCAGTCAGGCAATTCACCAACCCAAGCACCAATATTTTCATCAACCACTATATCCCCAGGGAAACCACATGAATCTTTTATTTTCTTGACAACAGATATGCAATAACCTCGTACCTGCGCAGGAGGGACAAATTAGAATAGTAAAAATGCAGAGCTCATGATATACAACAAAATGCAGTATTTTGCTATCCAGCTATGCAGCATAAGCATTATTTCGGTCTTACCAAGAAACATGCGGCAATAAAAATGCGTTAGTTTAACTGCACTTTCCTAGTGATGGAGGACTTTCCTAGTGATGGATGACTGCACTTGCAATACAGAACTTGGTGTGAAGTTTGTACAAGCTAGAGTATCTTTAAAAGTAACATTATGACAATACGATCTGTCATATATAGATTAAGTAGATACATATTGCTTTTTTTTCTTTTTGCAAACATATTTAAGTTAAAATTGTGATGAGTGGGCTCAAAATTGTAGACATGCTACCAGTGGTTTCAGAGCAAGAGGCAGAGCACTAAATTCTAGATAGCTGAATAGTTCTTGACATTATACACAGTAAGTAGGTCTGCAAGATTCCAAAAGGGTAGTAGTTACAAGAATATACATGCTACGTGATGTTAGCAATGAGAACAAAACAGAACACCCACCATGAAGCTATAGCATCTTAAGAAATGAATTTTCTATAAATTATTCAGAGTTTCACTTTAGCACATTCCGTTTAGAGACTCCCTGGTTTTATAGGGAGCGGTTATTAGTTATTACATGAAATTTGCAGCAAACGAATGTCCCCTATCAGAACTTTTCGAGAAAACACAAAATTGCTTGCTTCCGCTATCAGAATAATACCAAGTAATTAAAGCTAGAAGGAAGTAGAAAAAAAATAAGCTATCTGAAGGTTTGAAGTACTTCATTTTCGATAAGTAGTTATCCGAAATACCATAGGGAAATCATGATGGATCAATTTTTGTGGAACAGCTATAACCATATCATGCATAAATTACAGAAAACAGAAGCAGGCACGCAGGAAATTAGGCCTAAAAACAAATTTTCTCCCCAGGAAAAGCAAGAAAGTTACGAAGAATGAGTATACCTCACTATTATCCAGAGAATGGACATCAGAACAATATCTTTGTGATAATGAGGAGCGTGAATTACTCATGAACAACCTTTTGCCTTTAAGAGACTGAGGCCAAAATAACTGGGCAAGGACACCAACAATAAGAATAACAGAGCTACCAGCCAAGAAAGCAAATAAGTTGTTCAAATAACCCTGCACCAGGAGATACAATGTTGGTATGGAGCAATAATAAATATTTTTGTGGGCAAGCTTCTACCAATATAAAGTAGCAGCATACGTTGTTCTTTCTAATCTTTGATGGTTCTGCACTCCAGTGAGAATGGAAAGTTTTGCCAGGTAATGTGAATTGATCTTCAAAATACATGTCAAGAACATTCCCTAGTTCCACCTACAGGAACAGAAACTAGATAAATACGAACTATAAAAACAATGTCTACATCAAGCGTAGCGAGGGAGTTCCATATACCAGTTGGAAGTGGGATACGAGAACTTCCTGCCTATTATTTGCTAACTCATGACAGCCTTCAAGCTTTGTATTCTTGAATGCTTCGGTATTAATTTGCAGTTTATAAGAAGGGATGAACTCATGAGCCCAAAGGATAAAATCAGGGCCCCCTATCTCCTCAAACCTTCCATATCTTGGAGCTGGCCACCATGGATTCTTTGGTTTGCCCACTTGATGGGAAGACTTAACAAGATTAAAACTCTCCAAGTATCTCCTAGCATTATTTGCTACTTCTGCCTCAGCAATTCTATGTATACAAACAGTGGAATCAGATGAGCAGTTCGGCTTTCGCATTTGAAACAGTCCACCTGTGCCCCCGAGGTAATTCTTTTCGGTATCCGCAATGACACATGAGAAAATGGCTTCAGCAAGAGCAGATAGAATTTTCCCATCTGATGAACTGATGCTAAAATCCACAGGAACCTGGTATGGAAACCCAAATTAGCAACAGGTAAACAGACAAAAAGAAGTCCAGTATTAAGAGTTCAACCCAATGTACACCTTTCGGGGTTTGCTCCAATCTTCAAAGTCTCTATCTGAACCTGGAGAGAAGACTTCAAGCCGGAAGTTTGAAAGCTTCTCCATTACAACTTGTTTAAGGGCCATAGCAAAAATACTCTCGGAATCCGGTTCATTTTCAGAGAAAAAATCATCACCGAAGTCTTTCTTTATCTTACTGGCCTTCTCTTTAACTTCTTTGGCTTGCAAAATCTAAAAAATTAGAAAACTTCCTCAGGACAAAATGAAGAGAGAAAATCGGACCAAAAGTAATGAATCTTATCATCCTTCACGTGTACAAACAAACTAATGATTTTCTTCGCCATAAACGGGGCAAAAACGGATACATACGCTTCAAGAACCTACAACAGGAACCTATTGCATCATGAATGTCGTATCCCCAAGGGGAACCTACATGTTGAATTTAGCTCCTCCAATTGTTTCACCCCTGTATTTGTTCGAAAGAAGCATGATCTAAGTACTAAAATGCTGTGTATATTCGAATGGGTGGTTGCAATACGTATTGCAGCGTGACTACATCCAACAAAATCAATCCTAACAGGCACAATTAGCACTGCAAAGCATAACAAACAGACAGCAGGTGGAGGTGGAACCGGTTTCGCTCACCACTCGAGTGGACACGGCGCCGCCAGGTCCAGGGAGGAAGGCCTCCATGACCATGGCCTCGGATCCCGCGCCGAGGTGCGCCTCCGCCGCCGCCCCTCCGTCGGCAGCCGCCGCGGCCGCGACCGCCTGCTCCCGCCGCGCGGCGCCGGTGACCTCGAGCCGCGCGAGGCCCGCCTCGTAGCACCGCGCGATAGGGATGACGCGTTTTCCGTCTCTCTCCACGACTCGGATTTCCCCTTCTCCGCCTCCGGCGCGAACCGCAGCGGGTGGCAGGCGGAGAGGGGGGAGGGCGAGGCGAGGCGCAGGGACCAGCGGCGGTAGGGCTCTGAGGAACGGGGGTGGGTAGCGGGTGGAGGAGGGGGCGAGCCGCGGGGGGAGTGGCGACAGGTTGAGAGGGAGGAGGAGGGACGGAGACGGCATCCTGCCTGCGTGGGGAATCGCCGGAGACGAGGGCGGCGCCGGCGACCGGGGGAGAATCGCGGGTGCGGGCGCGGCCAGGAGGTTTTCGGAGGTTTATCGTGTCAGCAATTTCGTTTTCATTTTCTTCTCTCTCGACAAATATATGTTTTGAATTCGTGAAATTTTATCGAAAAATGATAATTTACGCAAATTACGGTTTCTTTTGTGAAATGCAAATTACGGATTAAGACCTAACGAAAATTGATAGAACCACGTAGAAAAACTAAAACTAAAGCGGACAAACTTCAAACTTATTCCATAGATTAAGGGTCTCATTTTGCTCATCGATTCGTCTTTTTGGGATGGAGTTCATGTCCAGTTAATGGTGATGGTAAAAGGCTATAACGTTGCAATCTTTGGATGGTAATTTTCTATAGCCGAAACTTTCAATGATATATTTTCTAAAGTTTAGATCTTTTAATAGTACAGAACTAATTTTCCCTATTACATAACCCTAGTGCGGTTCCTGGGTTCGCTGGAGAATAGGGGAGTGTCAGACGGGTGGAAGCCACCTCGAATGCATAAAGGACTATGTGGTTATCAGCTTCTATATTTGTTGTGGCAAGGTCATATATTGAGCATGTTGGATTGAGTGTTGCAAAACTCCCCTGAATGGGAAACGAAATTTTGATCCGCACCTTTCCATCTAAAAACATTGTTCTGTTTTAGTTTTTTGTTTTTTTGGTTGCTCACCACATATGCCATCAAAAAACCTAAATGGGTGCATTCCAACTGAGCTTTTGGTAACACACGAATGAAATAGACCATAGCAATCATTATTTATTTACCAAAAGATTACAAGCATGGGGGGAAACTTCAGGGTTAGCTTCTACATATATACATCGCGTCCTTGCCGAGAGGGAGTTCATACCTAGTTGCTGAATAGCTGCGCATGATGTGCCGGTGCTCCTCGGATGGCAACGACAGCCATAGCAGCCTCATGTTCCGGCAGTTGTTCATACTCCAACAGACTGATATAAAGTGGTGTAGCAACCACGAAGAAGCACCGCAACGGGTCCTCCAACACCGTCAGAGCAGTGAAGCCACCGGTGGTGCCAAGATCAGCCTCTCTCGTGCTTCACCATTTCGTTCGCACCCTGAAACCACATACCATTCTGGAAGCTCCACGGAAGTGTAGGACAGCGAAAGAGGTCGTATCACTACTTTGACCAATGGATGCACTGAAGAAGCCATAGATGACCCAAACTATTAACTGAAGCAAGTTCACTAAGGAGCCTACATAGGGATAGTTTTAGCGTCAACCAGCCAGCATAGAAAAATGGAAAAACCTACTCCAACCAGCCAGAAGCAGAATACAAACGCATATGAGAGGCGCACAGAATACAAAGCAGAAACATCTGGTATGTATCTCTCAGGCATGCTTTTGTGAAATGTAAGAGGTAGACATTCAGAAATTAATCAAATTCATGCACTAGGAACCTAAAACTATAGTTCATATGCATTATCTTATAAATTGAGTAACCAAGCAAAGAAGATACACAGATAGCAAAAGAGATAAAATGCCTCACCAGCTAAACTAACATGGCACATTAGCAGATCTCAGTGTTCACAGTTCTGGTTTGACCGATTTCGACGCAACTTCCCCGCCTACAAGCAAAAGAAGCCAACCGATGAAAAACACAGAGAAGTTGGGTCAATGAGAAGGCAGTGCAAGCTCTCATCTCATGACGAGTATAGTTAATGAAGTCACGTCTGTTCTGTTCTCAGGTGCAAGACAGAACGATGATAATCCGTAACCAAAACATATTATGACTATTTAGATAATCGAAGATTATGCATTCAACCTGAATTACTCAAGAGAGAAATAGGTAGTATCGCTACTTGACCAATGTGACATTTTGTTACTACTCTTAAGTAAAAAATGTTTCTACACTTTTCTCACTTACCAGTTTGTCTAAACGTCTTATTGATGTGTTGGATTGCTTCTACATTGTCAGGTGAATGATGGTGCCACTGTTGTTCGAGCAACAACCACACCAACCTTCTCGAGCCTAAGGCAGCTATCACTAAGCCCGACAAGTCTTTCCTAATCAAGATAGACGAAAGAATGTCCTGCTTGTGTATGTCTTTGTTGCAAGGTATAGCTTCTATCTCTCCATACACCTATTCCTGAAATCTATGTATCTTGTTTGATTTGGTGCCAACTTCAGTAGAAGCAAGGCTCAAAATTTCTTAGCTCTACTGAAGCTTAAGTTTATGTTTTGTTTGTAACTTGACACGATTCACTGCATCCTGTTGAGTTTCAGATTATGTATGCTTGTTATGCGTATCCAATTAGTGGTTTGGGACTATGCAAATTTGTAAAAGAGCTACATATTATGGCATGTTGCTTCCATGATGCTTGTTTGCATTGTGTTTGGTTACTCGTGTATACCATGCAATTCTGCTTCTTTATTGAGCTTCTCTAGTACATATGCAAGATGAATATGTGTCCTATTGTCGGAAAAAATGAAGTGGCTATCTACCATGGTTGAAATCATTTGTTGTTCTTGGGAAGTAGAAGAATAACTTACCACTTGGACACCATCTATTTCTTGAGAGTTTTCTGAATGCTCTAGACTATCTCACTAATTATATTCTCATAAACAAGGATATTTGCAACATTTTATCAATTTCAACTGAAACCTGACTATATGTAGCACTCGTGCAATTCCCTTAGAGGGTGTAGTTTGCTGACCAAAATTTTGCAACTATTGTAGATCGTGGAGCAGTTCATAGCTCACAATGTGTTTGCCCTGGGGGGATTCATGTGCAGGAAGTCAAAAGACTACCCCATCCAGTGGTCATCGACGACCTCCAAAGTCTTATGCTAGTGGTTTCTTGTCCCCTGGGTATTCCCAGGAACGCCGGCACCGACGACAACGCTAGCAATGGGCGGGCGAAGGTGTGGGATGTGGCAGTTGTGTGCAGGATGCTGGAGTATGAGTGGGTGTCGCTCGCCTATGTGATTTTGGACTTCACCAGGCAGTTGTTCCATGACACACTCAAGGAGCTGCGCACTAGCGATGCTGCTATGCAGGTCCTCGTAGGATAGATGTACCATAATGGCTACAACATCAACACGCATGAGTAGAAGGTTAGCCCTTCCATTGCTTTGTGTCTGGATTTTTGTGGAATCTGTGGTAAAAGGAGTTGCCTTTTACAGAGGGTTTGGTCCTGGGTAGTTAACCTTTACAGTTCATGGTTCCCTATTCATGGGTGTTTTGGATTTCTGGATAAACCTAGAATTGGATGTGCCATTTTTACAGTTGTGCTAAATCATGCATAGTTCTGCATCATAGTTCCCATGTAACACTCACAACGTATTCAACCAACTTGTATGTGCTTGTGCTCTTTTCAGAATCAGGGGGTCTTGATGTGTAGATAGCCTTACTTGTCTTGCTATAGCGTAGTCATTTCTCTTTTTTAAGTAATTATCATGGAGGATGTGAAGGTTGTGAATTTAGCTTTTGACTAGCTAGGTTGAGCTATGCCTATTGAGTGCCTAAATCCTCACTTTGTGTTAAAATAATTTATTCATGTATGTGTGGTGTCTACTATAAATATACATTGTGAATTCTGTAATTGAGGTGATGTATTCTTCTTAATGACAATATGGAGCTTGATAATGCCTTTTTCACGAACATGCCTCTTTCAGCCAATACCATGGAAATTGTGGGTCTACTTCAGAGTGCAAGTTTTATTATGTTTCTATTGACAATAGAAATCAATGATATAGTTTAAATCCACATGATGCATTGATGTTGTAAAATATGTTGACCAATATGCTTTGTTCTTGTTTGAGGATAGCGAGGAGGTCTATATGATAGCTTGAGGTCCTGATGCATCAATTTGAAGCTAGAAGATAAAGAGACGTCAATACGTGCCTTGGTCGATCTTCTATCTCTGTGCAGCAGGTTTTCTTCTAACACTTCAGCTAAAAAATTGATTTATTTGTACATGAATTTGTTGCATTAACATGTGTTTTGGTTAGTGCAAAACCACATGCTGGATGAAGTGTTAATGCGATGGCTTCTTATTATGGCCATTGTGGCTTGTTGTTTTAAATATATGTGTTTGCAACTTATTCCATTAGTCTATGATGATTTTGTAGCTGAACATGCACTAGATTATTGCGTCAACTCTCAAGACTGAAAAATTCCCGTAGTACAACTAAATACTAAAATGTTGTTGTTTACTTTAGAAACTGGCAGTTTGAGTCCTGAGGCAACTGCGGATAGATGTCTACTCAGCACAACACAAGGGAGCACTTGTCTATCTAGAATTTCACATGTTTTCTCTAGTTTCCAGTATGAATGATCTTTGTGTTGCTCCACATCAAAAGACTCTGAGATGCACCCTTCATTTTTATTTGTCATGTGATCCTGCAGTGAAATCAGAGTTGTCTTGATTAGATCATAATATCCTGTTGTAGAATTATGTGGACATAAGAATGCCTCATTCGTCACATGCTTTTGAGCTCCGAAATGAATTTGTAGTGATGTATTTATGTGCCATAGGCTTTTGTGTTGTCATTTTCTGTGTTAACTCCAGTTCCTTCCGTGACTCCAGTGCTATATCTTCTTAGATTTTTCTTCATTGCTAGCACATTCTGATGCCATGCAGTTGCTTCACAGGTGGGCTTGTTATACTAATCAATGGTTATGTTCATCCATCCTTTGCAGGGCAACATGATAGAAATGGACCTGGAGCTGGCAATTAGGGAGCCATGGAGTTGGATGTTGTTCTGGCTCGACCTAATCTGCTAGCCGTGGCCTCATTTTCCTCGCTCCTGGTTGGCTTTGACTACTTGCTCTTTCACCCCTGCCCTCGCCGTTGTATGATGGTGGCAAGTGACGATCTTCCTCTACGTCTCCTTGGTGTAGGTGAGCTTTCCCTTGTCTCCTCTAGGTTGTACTATGGTATGTGATTTCCAGCAATCAAGCTTTGGTTATTGTATGGTACATCCATGGAGACGAAGATCTGCAAAGTTGAGACCCATTGCTATCATTTCCGGTGCTATGCAGTTGCTTCACAAGTATGGTCAGAATCATTGTATTGTGTTCTAATTTATTTAAATGATCTTTTTGTACACAAAAGTATATTAGCTGTACAAATTCTGTACTTGTTTTGGATTTAGAAGACTTGTCCGGTTTCTAGCAAGAATCTAGTTTGTAATTGGTGGATGGAACAAGACTGGTTTTGCTTGGTCCTATGAATAAACTCATTGACGTACTAGAGTGCAGTCATCACGATGTTAGTATATGATGAAATAAACTCATACTTTATACTTGCATAATCTACATGACTGGGTGGTACACTTTTGTTTCGCCTCGCAGTCATCACGTGTTAGTATATGAACACGGCAGCTAGCCTGATCGGACTCCGACCCCGACTCCAGCATCAGCATGTAATATGCGCAGCCTATGTTCTATCTAGACGGCCACGTACACCTACACAATTAGGAGTAAACCGAATCGAACTCCATCACATGCACATCCATAATAAATACGTGTGATCCCTCGTTGGTCCCCTTACGAAGAGATAGATCCAAGATCACAAGTTCAAAAGCAACAATTACGAGCCATGAGACGACATCCATGGAGGACCTGATGCAGAGGCTACCGCACGACGTCCTCTGCCGCCTCAAGACGACACCGCGTCTCGTTGCCGCGACGCGCTGCGTATGCAGGGCATGGCGCACCGTCGTCGATACACACGGCCTGCTTCGCGCGGACCTCCTGCCGCTCTCCATGTCCGGCGTCTTCACCCACTCAGCGGACGGGACGCTCCCGGACTACTTCCCTCTCCAACAGCACCAGCAGCCGTCATCCACGCAAACGCCTGCCGCCGCCTTCGACAGCGTCGACACCGACCCTCTCATGGTCGTGCAGCATTGCAACGGCCTGCTCCTGCTCGGCAATGGCGAGAGCCGGAGGGTGCTCAATCCTGCCACGGCCTCCCCGCCACCATTACGCTTAATGTGCAAAGACGATTACTACGGATACCAGGACGACCAGGCTGACTAGGAATACGAGGACGGGTTCCTGGTGTTCGACCCTGCCACATCGCCGGATTACCAGGTGTTGTTGATCAAATCCATTCCGTTCATACCCTGGCCTGACTGCCAAGTAGTGAGACCTTCAACAAAGGCACGAGAATGGCCATCTTCCCCATACACGTTGCGCACCTTCTCATCAAAGACAAGGCTATGGGAGAAGAAGCAATTTATGCGTCAAGGGAAGGCCAGAGGGACAGTTCAGGATATGCTATGGTGCCCAAGTCCCCACTATTGCTACGCCGCCTACTGGCGTGGGGCATTGTATGTGCACCAACGTGATTTCGTCATGAGGATGAACTTATCGGATCACACGTACCAGGTAGTAAGGCTGCCGAAATGCGACTTTGACTGGAAAGATTGGTACCTAGGGAAATCCAATGACGGCGTCTACTGTGCACTATTTAAAGATTGTGGTGGCTTCGGACTTCAGATCTGGTTCCTTGACGAGACGTGTGATCAGATGAAGTGGGACCTGAAGCATGACATTGACCTTGAACCTCTGCTCGCAATTTTACCCTCGGATCACAGTGATGATGGTCCCTCCGCCATACAATGTGCTCACCTTGATGATTATGAGGATGCCATGAGAAATGGTACTCAAGGCGTGTCCATATAAAACTATGTTAGATGTACTCTATCTATACTTGGATTTCATCCCAAAGAGGAGATTGTCTTCATCCATACACCGGCTAAAAGAGTTATGTCCTATCGGTTCAATAGTTCCGAGGCTGAAGCCTTGGGCTACTTACCAATGGATCGGGTCCCTCGACACAGCATACACTCGTCTTTTCCTTACACGCCATGTCGGATGGGAGAGTTATGAAGCAAACATGTTGCTTAGAAGTACCATCCCGATTAGCAACTTATGACCTAGTCCTTATTCTTTAAACATGGTACTGATCGATTCATTTAGTGCCGTAATATGTCAATTTTCATTCTTTTTTGCACGATAGAGCATGATACACCTATGCATGACAAGTTAAAACAGATACTGATCGGTCAAGTCTTATATATACATAGGTGTTTTCTGTCCCGTAGAGGCGGCGGAATCGTTTTGTGGTCGTTCTCCAGGTATTAGGGTTTCGAGGGGATAATATACGCCACAGGGTAGAGCCTGGAGTGGGCCAGGGTGGCCACACCACCTACTGGCGCGGCCTAGGGCTGCCCGCGCCAGGGAGTGGTGTGGCCCCCCTGTGGCCCATCTCCACTCCCCCTTCTGGCAATCTTCGTCTTCTGGAAAAATAGAATTTTTCATGTATTTTTCCGGATTTTCTGATCTTCACGAATTTTGCCTCCAAACAGCACCTTTTCCATCAGAATCCTGACTGCAGCGGTCCATGCTCTACAAGTCATCAACCATGCAAAAACAAATGAAATAACATAAGTATCATCTCTTAGTATGAAATATATCAATGAATAATTAAATTATAATATAGAATAGTGATGCAAAATGGACGTATCAGGAAGCCACGGATTATAAGGTCACTCTGAAGAAGATCACCGACGTAGAATTTGAAGGCCCTGAGAGGCAATAATAAAGTTGTTATTATGTATTCCTTATATATGATAGATGTTTATTTTGCATGCTAGAATTATATTAATCGGAAACATCAATACATGTGTGTTTAATAAACAAAAAGGGTTCCTAGTTATGCCTCTCTTATAGACTAGCTTGTTGATTAACAGGATGATCAAGGTTTCCTAATCATGGACATTGGATGTTGTTAATAACAAGGTCACACCATTGGTGGAATGATGTGATGAACATTCATCCGAAAAATAGCATTACGATCAAGTCATTATGTTTATATTGCTATAACATCATACGAAGTAATCTTTATCCTTAGACCATGAGATCATGTTAATTGCTGACACCGGAAGAGTATCTTGATAACATCAAACGTCACACCGTAACAGAGTGACTATAAAGATGGATTCAGTACTACGAAGGTGTTATGTTGAGGCTCATGGATCAAGAGTAGAATTTGTCAATCCAGATGACAGATAGATATACTCTGGGCCCTCTCGGTGATATCACATTAGGATAGCTTGCAAGCAAGTGATGTGATCACTAGAATGTTATATCACAGGAACGAGAAAAGAGTGCATGTCGGTAACGAGATCAAACTAGGTAAGGAGATACCGATGATCGAATCTCGGACAAGTAATATATCGAGAGACAAAGGGATTTAGTTACAAGCGTTAAAGGTTCTCACGATCACAGGAGTCATCGTTGAATGTGTAGGAGTTAGTACGGATCTCCAGGTCTCGCTGCTGATTATTGATCGGAGAAGGGTATCGATCATGTCTGCATTATTCGCGAACCGTAGGGTGGCACACTTAAGAGTTACCGGACACCATTTTGGAGCACATATGTTTCAGACAAAAGAATTGCAAAGCGCAGGATTTGTTTCAATAGAAACCGGAAATTGTTTCGGGTGAAATTGCAGAAGGTGGTTCTGCATGTGATATTGAAATATTGCAAGGGGCTATATGTGAATGTTTGTTAATTAAAGTAATTAACAAAATTCTGAATAAATTTAATAAAAAGAGTTTTATTAAATGAGAGAGCATTAAATTTGGAGAAATTTAATGCATTTAAAGTGGAGACTTTAAAAGGGAATGTGAAGAGGCATTTTAATGTGGGGGGGTTACCACCACATGAATGGGGGAGGTGAGGGGTCACCCCCCCATGCGCCAGCCATGGAGAGAGGGGGCACCCCCCTCCTCCTATAAAAGGCCACCCATTCCCTCCTTCATCCTCACACCTCCTTGTGAAGGATCTCTCTCCCCCTCTAGAATTATTCCCCCATGGTCTCGGATTAGCGAGATACATGTTCCCGGTGGCATTTCGTCTGGAAGGAGTTGCTGCTTCCGCTGGATCGCTGGAGCGAGGAGGTGGAGGTTGTCCGGTGGCTTGAACGTGTGTGTGAGTGCGGATGCGCTGCTGAGTTGCGGCGCTCGGACTTCCTCACGATCTTGAGATCAGCAAGTGTATGACTACATCAACCACGAGTTCCTACTCGTTAACAAAGCTCGTTGTCTTCGAGGGTAAGTTCTCTATGGATGTATGTCCACCCGTTTGCTTTGTACCTAGTAGATAGATCTTGGCGTGTAGTTCACACCGTAGGAAATTTTTTGTTTTCTATGCTGCGGACCCAACAGTGGTATCAGAGCGTGATCTATGCGTAGGTGCTTAGCACGGGTAGTACACATATGGTTGATATGTGGGCGATGATGATCATGTTATTGCATCTTCTATGTATTTTGTATATTGGTGGCATAGTGGGATGAAGCGGCCCGGACCAACCTTACATGTCATCGTACATGAGACCGGTTCCACGACTGACATGCAACTAGTTTTGCATAAGTGGTTGGCGGGTGTCTGTCTCTCCTACTATAGTCAATATCTGATTTACAACGAGTTGCTAATAACTTGGTTATCCTCGTTGTGGTTCATGTTTGGAGGTAAGAATAGTTCTTTCTCCGAAAGCCCTAAGCCACATAAAACTTGCAATTGATAAATTAGAGGCGTCTAGTTTAGATCGTTGCTGGGCTAGTGTATTGATATGGTATTGTTGTAAGTAGATGTATGATAGATAGTCTTACAACACAGTCAACGTGTAAGTTCCATAGACCTTGGCCTTACACACAAAGGAATGATAGAGATCATACCACGATGCAAATGATAGAGATCAAATGCATGGACCATATCATCTCACTTTACACATTAGATGTTAGCATCTTATACTGCTAGTTTGGCGCTTTCTGTAGCATTGTAAGATGATCCCTCATTTAGATATCAAGATAAAAATGTGTTCTTCCTTAAGTATGCACCGTTATATGGATCGTGTTTCGAGACATCACGTGATGATCGGGTGTACTCGACTCTACGCTTTCATGCAACGGGTGTAAGACAGTTTTACACACGCGAGTACTAAGGTTCTTACTTGGCGAGCCTAGCATGTACAGACATGGCCTCGGAACACGGACCGAAAGGTTAAGCATGAGTCATATAGTTGATGTGATGACCATATTGATGCTCGCGTTTGAAGCTACACCGACTCACGTGATGATCGGACTTGGTGTAGTGGATTTGGTTCATGTAATCACCAAAAGGACACGAGGGATGTCGTTTTTGAGTGGGAGTTCATTAGTAATTTGGATTAGTTGAACTCAATCTATCATAAACTTAGTCTAAATATACTTTACAAATTCTGTTGTAGATGGCACCACCTTTTTTTAATTTCAATGTGTTCATGGAGAAAGAGAAACTTGCTGCGAATGGTAGCAACTTCACAAACTAGGCTATGAATTTGAGGATTCTCCTCACTGCTGCACAAAAGCAATATGTGCTAGATGCGCCGCTAGGCCCCCCACCAGCTCCTGATGCCCCTGACGAGGAAAAGAACGTCTATATAACTCGTCAGGAGGACCACAACTTAGTTCATTGCGGCATACTGTATGGGCTAGAGCCAAAACTTCGAAAGCGTTTCGAAAATGGCAATGCCTTTGATACCATGGGAGAATTGAAAATGATTTTCGATACCCATGCTACCGTAGAGAGTTATAATGCTACAGAAAAGTTCTTTAGCTGCATGATGGAGGAAAACAGCTCCGTTAATGAGCACGTACTCAAAATGTCTGGTTACGCCGATAAGCTTGTGTCCTTGGGAATAACGATTCCCATTGACTTAGGCATACATCAAGTTCTCCAATCTCTGCCACCTAGCTGCAAGAGCTTCGTGATAAACTATAATATGCAGGGCATGAAGAAGTCTCTTCCTGAGCTTCTGTCAATGCTTAAGACTGCAGAAGTGGAGATTAGGAAAGAACATCAAGTGTTGATGATCAATAGGACCACCGGTTTCAAGAAGGACAAGAAAGGCAAGCACAAGGGAAAGAAGGGTGGCAAGTCTGTTGCCACACCTGAAAAGAAACCCCGAGCTGGCCCTAAGTCTGACACCGAGTGCTACTATTGTAAGGGGACTGGCCATTGGAAGCGCAACTGCCCCAAGTATTTGGCGGACAAGAAGTCCGGCAAGGCAAACAAAGGTATATGTGATATACATGTTATTGATGTGTACTTGACTAGTACTCGTAGTAGCACCTGGGTATTTGATACGGGATTGGTTGCTAATATATGTAACTCGGTTCAGGGGCTGCGGAACAAGCGACAACTAGCAAGGGATGAGGTCACGATGCGGGTCGGCAATGGATCAAGAGTTGATGTGATCGCCGTCGGAACGCTGCCTCTCCATATGCCATCGGGATTAGTTATAAACCTAAATAATTGCTATTTGGTGCCTGCACTGAGCATGAACATTGTATCCGGATCGTGTTTGATACAAAGTGGTTATTCATTTAAGTCTGAAAACAATGGTTGTTCGATTTATATGAATAATATCTTTTATGGTCATGCACCTATATTGAATGGTTTATTTCTATTGGATCTCGATAGCAGTATTACGCATATTCATAATGTTGATGCTAAAAGGATTAAACTTGATAATGATATATCTACATATATGTGGCACTGCCGTCTAGGTCATATTGGCGTTAAACGCATGAAGAAACTCCATTCTGATGGACTTTTGGAATCACTTGATTTTGAATCATTTGATACATGTGAGCCATGCCTTATGGGCAAGATGACTAGAACGCCGTTTTCCGGTTCAATGGAACGGGCGACAGATTTATTGGAAATCATACATACTGATGTGTATGGACCAATGAGTGTGTCTGCGCGAGGTGGATATCGTTATTTTGTTACTTTCACGGATGATTTGAGTAGATATGGGTATATCTATTTGATGAAACACAAGTCTGAAACTTTTGAAAAGTTCAAAGAATTTCAGAATAAAGTGGAAAATCATCATAACAGAAAGATCAAATTTTTGCGGTCTGACTATGGAGAGTATCTAAGTTACGAGTTTAGCACACACATGAAAGAGTGTGGAATAGTTTCACAACTCACGTCTGCCGGAACACCACAACGTAATGGTGTGTCAGAACATCGTAATTGTACTTTATTGGATATGGTTCGATCTATGATGTCTCTGACTGACTTGCCACTGTCATTTTGGGGTTATGCACTGGAAACAGCTGCATTCACTTTAAATCGGACACCATCTAAATCCGTTGAAACGACACCGTATGAATTATGGTTTGGAAACAAACCTAAGCTGTCATTTCTTAAGGTTTGGGGATGCGATGTTTATGTGAAGAAACTTCAACCGGATAAACTCGAACCCAAAGCGGAAAAATGCGTCTTCATAGGATACCCTAAGG
The DNA here is from genome assembly GCA_916181665.1 of Avena sativa. Classification (NCBI taxonomy): domain Eukaryota; kingdom Viridiplantae; phylum Streptophyta; class Magnoliopsida; order Poales; family Poaceae; genus Avena; species Avena sativa. The sequence continues at coordinate 121,312,355 of OV702291.1, read as the reverse complement.
AAACTATTGGGTATACCTTCTATCACAGATCCGAGGGCAAGGTTTTTGTTGCCAAGAATGGATCCTTTCTTGAGAAGGAGTTTCTCGCGAAAGGTGTGAGTAGTTGGAAGGTAGAACTCTAAGAGGTTATTGAACCTTCTCTTCATGGAATGGCGAGTGGTGCAGCACCGGAAGTTTGTTCGAAGTTGACTTCACCTAATGAAGAGAGAGCTAGTGATATTGATCATGAAACTTCGAAAGAGGACACTACCGAACCTCGCAGGTCAAGCAGGACACGTGCAACTCCTGAACTGTACGGCAATCCTGTTGTGAATTTCATGGTTGATGAGATGGATGACCCTGCGACGTATGAAGAAGCGATGATGAGCCCGGATTCCAACAAATGGCTAGAAGCCATGAAATCCGAGATGGAATCCATGTACGAGAACCAAGTTTGGAACTTGGTGGACTTACCTCACGATCGAAAGGCCGTTGAGAATAAATGGATTTTCAAAAGGAAAACTAATGCTGATGGTAATGTGACCATCTATAAGGCTCGACTTGTCGCAAAGGGGTTTCGAAAAATTCAAGGAGTTGACTACGATGAGACATTCTCTCTCGTAGCGATGCTTAAGTCAGTTAGGATTATGTTAGCAATTGCTGCATATTTCGATTATGAAATATGGCAGATGGATGTCAAAACTGTGTTCCTCAATGGTAAGATTGAAGAAGAGTTGTATATGATACAACCTAAGGGTTTTGTCGATCCTAAGGATGCTAATAAGGTGTGCAAACTTCAGCGATCCATCTATGGACTGAAGCAAGCATCACGAAGTTGGAATCTCCGCTTTGATGAGGTGATCAAAGAGTTTGGATTTGTCCAAACTTATGGAGAGGCTTGTATTTACAAGAAAGTGAGTGGGAGCAATGTGGCATTTCTGATATTATATGTGGATGACATATTATTGATTGGAAATGATATAGATCTTTTAAACAGTGTTAAAAGTTATCTAAACAGCAAATTTTCGATGAAAGACCTTGGTGAAGCATCATATATATTAGGCATTAAAATCTATAGAGATAGATCAAGGCGCCTAATTGGGCTATTGCAGAGTACATACCTTGATAAGATATTAGAGAAGTTTAATATGGACGAAAGTAAGAAGGGGTTCTTACCATGTTGCAAGGCAAGACATTGAGTAAGACTCAAAGTCCGGCTACGGCGGAAGAAAGAGAGATAATGGATAAGATCCCCTATGCCTCGGCCATAGGCTCTATTATGTATGCCATGCTATGTACAAGACCGGATGTGGCACATGCTATTAGTTTGACTAGTAGGTACCAATCTGATCCAGGTTCGGAACACTAGATAGCGGTAAAGAACATCCTCAAGTACTTAAGAAGAACTAAGGATATATTTCTTATATACGGAGGTGAAGAAGAGCTAGTCGCTAAGTGTTATGTCGATACTAGCTTTGACAGCGATCCGGATGACTCTAAGTCTCAATCCGGATATGTATTTCTCTTGAACGGAGCAGCAGTTAGTTGGAGGAGTTCCAAACAACCTGTGGTGGCTAGATCAACAACGGAGGCGGAATATGTTGCTGCTTCAGAAGCGGCGCAGGAAGCAGTCTGGATGAAAGAGTTCATTACGGAACTGGGTGTGGTTCCTAGTGCGTTGGACCCGATGGTGATCTATTGTGACAACAATGGAGCCATAGCCAACGCAAGGGAACCGAGGTCTCACAAGAATTCCAAGCATATTAAGCGCCGGTTTCACTACATCCGCGAGCATGTCAAGGATGGAGATATAAAGATTTGTAAAGTACACACGGACCTAAATGTAATAGATCCGTTGACTAAAGTTCTCCCTAGGGCAAAACATGATCAACACCAGAACTCCATGGGTGTTAGATTTATCACTATGTGAACTAGATTATTGTCTCTAGTGCAAGTGGGAGACTGAAGGAAATATGCCCTGAGAGGCAATAATAAAGTTGTTATTATATATTCCTTATACATGATAGATGTTTATTTTACATGCTAGAAATGTATTGATTCGGAAACATCAATACATGTGTGTTTAATAAAAAAAAAGGGTTCCTAGTCATGCCTCTCTTATAGACAAGCTTGTTGATTAACAGGATGATCAAGGTTTCCTGATCATGGACATTGGATGTTGTTAATAACAAGGTCACACCATTGGTGGAATGATGTGATGAACATTCATCCAAAGTATAGCATTACGATCAAGTCATTATGTTTATATTGCTATAACATCATACGAAGTAATCTTTATCCTTAGACCATGAGATCATGTTAATTGCTGACACCGGAAGAGTATCTTGATAACATCAAATGTCACACTGTAACATGGTGACTATAAAGATGGGTTCAGTACTACGAAGGTGTTATGTTGAGGCTCATGGATCAAGAGTGGAATTTGTCAATGCAGATGACGGATAGATATACTCTGGGCCCTCTCGGTGATATCACATTAGGATAGCTTGCAAGCAAGTGATGTGATCACTAGAATGTTATATCACGGGAACAAGAAAAGAGTGCATGTCAGTAACGAGATCAAACTAGGTATGGAGATACCGATGATCGAATCTCGGACATGTAATATATTGAGAGACAAAGGGATTTAGTTACAAGCGTTAAAGGTTCTCACGATCACAGGAGTCATCGTTGAATGTGTAGGAGTCAGTACGGATCTCCAGGTCCCGCCGCTGATTATTGATCGGAGAAGGGTCTCGATCATGTCTGCATTATTCGCGAACCGTAGGGTGGCACACTTAAGAGTTACCGGACACCATTTTGGAGCACATATGTTTCAGACGAAAGAATTGCAAAGCGCAGGAATTGTTTCAATAGAAACCGGAAATTGTTTCGGGTGAAATTGCAGAAGGTGGTTCTGCATGTGATATTGAAATATTGCAAGGGGCTATATGTGAATGTTTGTTAATTAAAGTAATTAACAAAATTCTGAATAAATTTAATAAAAAGAGTTTTATTAAATGAGAGAGCATTAAATTTGGAGAAATTTAATGCATTTAAAGTGGAGACTTTAAAAGGGAATGTGAAGAGGCATTTTAATGTGGGAGGGTTACCACCACATGAATGGGGGAGGTGAGGGGTCACCCCCATGCGCCGGCCATGGAGAGAGGGGGCACCCCCCTCCTCCTATAAAAGGCCACCCATTCCCTCCTTCATCCTCACACCTCCTTGTGAAGGATCTCTCCCCCCTCTAGAATTATTCCCCCATGGTCTCGGATTAGCGAGATACATGTTCTCAGTGGCATTTCTTCTGGAAGGAGTTGCTGCTTCTGCTGGATCGCTGGAGCAAGGAGGTGGAGGTTGTCCGGTGGCTTGAACGTGTGTGCGAGTGCGGATGCGATGCGCTGATGCGGCGCTCGGACTTCCTCACGATCTTGAGATCGGAAAGTGTACGACTACATCAACCACGAGTTCCTACTCGTTAACAAAGCTCGTTGTCTTCGAGGGTAAGTTCTCTATGGATGTATGTCCACCCGTTTGCTTTGTACCTAGTAGATAGATCTTGGCGTGTAGTTCACACCGTAGGATTTTTTTGTTTTCTATGCTGCGGACCCAACAAATGGAGTGATGAACACCATCTTATCCTCATCCTCGACCGCCATTTTGATCTGGTTGTAGCCAGAAATACGCGTCGAGGAAGCACAGCGACTCCGATCCCGCAGTCGAATCGATGATCTGGTCGATGCGCGGCAGGACGAACTCCTTCTTCGGGCAGATGCTGTTGAGGTTGGTGTAATCGATACACATTCTCCAGGTATTGTTCTTTTCAGGACCAGGACTGGTTTTGGCAGCCACTTGGAGTACTTGATGGGCCGAATGAAGCCTGTGGCTAGCAGGAGCTGTACTTCTTCGGCGATTGCTCTGTGGTGCTCTTCATTGAAGGGCCACAGTGATTGCTTTACTGGTCGCACTTTGGGGTCGGCATTAAGTTTGTGCTCAGCGAGTTCCCTCGAGACACTAGGCATGTCAGATGGTTTCCATGCGAAGATGTCGCGATTCTCACGGAGGAACCCAATGAGCACGCTTTCCTATGTGGGGCTCATGTGCACCCTGATGGTGACCGTCTGGATGGAGTCGCCCGGGACGAGCTCGACGGTGCGGGTGTGCGTGGTCGCCTCGAACGTGGAGCTCGCGACGGTTGGCTTCTTCAGAATGGTGGGGTCATCCTTGTCAATGTTGCTCGCGTATTTCGCGAGCTCGTCCACATGGTTTGTTTCCACGGCTATGACGGCGTCGGCGAGCTCAGCATCTTTGTTTTCGCACTCCACGGCCATGTCAGGGTCGCCATGGATGTTGATGATGCCGCTTGGCCCTGGGAGCTTCATCAAGTTGTAGGCGTAATGCAGGGTCGCCATGAACTTGGCGAATGCCTGGCGCCCTAAGACGTAGTGGTAGGGGCTGCTGAAGTTCACCAGCTCTAAGACGATCCGCTCGGTGCGGAAATTTGCTGGTGTGCTGTAGGTGACTGGCAGCGTCACCTAGCCGATTGGATACGCCTTCTGACTAGGGACGATGCCGTGGAAGGTGGTAAGTGTCGACTCGATTGCTGACTCCGGTAGGTGCAGCCTCTTGAATGTGTCCAAGTACATGATGTTGATGGAACTTCCGCCGTACATCAGTGTCTTGGGTAGCCAGTAGTCGGCCACTTTGGGCCTGACCACCAGGGTGACTTGCCCTGGATATTCGATCCTGGGCGCGTGATCCTGGCGACTCCAGGTGATGCTTTGCTCGGACCAGTTGAGGAAGCGGGGGATGTCAACTTGGGTCACTGCATTGACGGCAACCATGTGGGCGAGCACCTCCTTCTCGTGTTTGGTACCGAGCCCGGTGAAGGTGTGTAGCGAGCCGACGGTGTTTCCGAACCTACCGGCATTGCCGTTGTCCCTTGGTGGGTTGTTGTTGGGGTTCTCCCTTGCTCACCTTGCCTTTTTGATCTCCTTTAGAGAGTGGCAGTCCATGGTGGTGTGGGTGGCGGGTTTTCCCTCCCTGCTGTGGTAGACGCAGGGCTGGTTGAGTAGGGCAGCGGGGTCAAATTTCGTCCCCGCCGCGTTGTTGGCGCAGTAGTTTCCACTGTCGCGGTAGTTTCCTCCGTCACGGCAGAAGTTCTTCGGGTCGCGTTGGCTGTAACTGGCGTTAGAGACGAAGTCGACTCACCCGTCATTGCAGTGCTTGCCGGTGAGGTGGGTGTTGCTGTAGCGCATGTCACCCGTTGTCATGGCCGCTGATGCGGTGTCTTCCTCCCGACTCGTCGTCAGAGTCCTAGTTAGGGTCCTCCTCCGCATAGCGCTTGGCGATCTCGAGGAGGTCAGGGATGTTGTCGAGCGTCCGGTAGACCCTCTTGATCTCAGCGACCAGGGGTTCATACCGGCACGCATTCTTGAAGTAGTGGATCGCCGTGTCCGGGTGAATGTCGGAGGCGTTGATCCATAGTTCCTGCCACCTCTAGATCCAGTGGCGGGTCAACTCGCGTTGTCCCTGGATGCATCGCTCCAGGTCCTCAATGGTGGTGGCGCGGGTGTAGGAGCCCTCAAAGTGCCTGACGAAGGCATCCCGCATCTCTTCCCATGAGTCGATGTTGTCGGTGGGGAGTGTGTTGATCCATTGTCGGGTCGCACCCTCCATCATCAGGGGAAGGTAGCAAGCGGCTAGCAGGTCAGTGTGGCCGGCAATTCTCATCACCATGAGGTATGTGTCTAGCCACACCGTTGGGTCGTACGTTGGGTCGTACTTTTCGATCTCCTTGGGCGCCTTGAAGTTGGTGGGGTACTTCTCGCCTCGGATAATAGGTCCAAAGCACTGGGGCCCGACTCGGCTGAGCGAGCCCCTAGGTTCAGGGTTGCCGCGGTTGGTGAGGGTGTGCCTCAAGTCATTGTGCTAGCGCGCCCGCTAAGCCTGGTTGTTGACGATGTGTGTTTGGGCGTCGATGGGTTGCCCGTTGGCGGAGACCGTGTTGTTCACTGGTCGCGGCTCGTTGGTGGAGAGCGCAGGGTTGGCGGCCCGTGGCTGAAGCGCCAGGGGCTGGGGTGGTGGGCAGGTCACGGCGATGGCGACAGTTGGGTGGTCGCTCGAGGCTGCCCTGCTTGCCGATGAGTGGGAATACATCCATCCCCGCGGGTCGACTCCCGTAGCTTGCTGCTCGAAGGCCCTGGCGAGTAGAGCCTTGGCGTATTGGATCTGTAGTGCGCCCTCCCCTTGGGCATCGAGGTGGACGACTGTGGCATCGGCCGCAATGACGTTTTCCATTGGAGTGGAGTATAGTTGGAGCCCGTTAGCGTCGCGGACTTGTGGAGATATAATGATCCGCGGTTGGTTCGGTGAGGGCGCGGGACCAATGGGTGGCGGTAGGGCCCCCGTCACCGGTGCGTCGGGTGGTGGTCCATTGCTGCCACCTGGTGGTGCATTCTCGCAGTACTCGCGCTCGACCACGCATGCAGGGTCGCTCTCGTCGTTGAAGTTCAAGACGCGGCCCTGGACGTTGGAGTTCAGGCAGGTCCTGATGCGGCGCTGGTGGTAGAGCGACAACTCCTGCCTTGTTGCTCGCTCGAGGCAGAATTTGTCACGCTCGGCTATCTCCTTGCGCTGCGCCTCCTCCAGTCGCAGGCGGGCTTCCTCCACCTCCGTGGCTGTGGCGGTTAGTGGGATCAGCATGGAGAATGGATCTGGTGGGGTGACCATGCTGCCTGCCATGTAGAGCGCGTTGAAGCGATTGGTGTTAGGGATATACTTTCCGGGTATCCTCACAGTTCCTCACTGACCAGGGTGGCCCACTTCGGGTTAGAGCTTTGCTTCACGGGCGGCCCAGTCAGGGAGAAAGACGGAGTCCAATCCGGCTTCGAGAAGGCCAAGAAGACTTACTGACTTAGGCCCATGATGTTACTTGTAGTTCAAGATGTACTCTGTAACCAACTCTTAGTCGTAGCCGGATAGATCTCTCCTTTAAACCCTAGGTCGGATATCTATATAAGCCGTCCTAGGGAGAGCCTTTAGGGCAACACCTCTATAGTCTACAATCTCAACTCGCACAGGCGAAACCCTTGTAACCCATATTCCGGCTCTGCCGTATTACTGGATTGCTAGCAGGAGTAGGGTCCATCCAAAGCCGGCGGATTCGAACCTGGGTAAACTTGTGTGCTCACTGTCCCGGAATACCGTATGTCTCACACCCCTCTCTTCCGCACGCCTCGAGGACCCCCTCATGGCGTACTTGTCATCAATCCGACGACAATTGGCGCCCACCGTGGGGCAAGTGAGCTTCGGATCTGCGTTCCGAGCGGAATCTGCAAGAATCAGAATCGGCGAGACTATCACCGTCGGTCGTATCCTCTATGCCAGTGATGTCCCTCTCATCGTTCTCGACGAGACCTGGATTATGGCTAAGGAGGCCGTGACTGCCTACACAATCATGTCCTTTGGCGAGATCGATGTTTACATCGGTTTCGCTGAACCTGCCCACCCCACCCCAGCGGTGATGATAGAGGCAGAAGAATCTTCTAGGTCCCCTTTGTCCGTGGAGGCGGCAGAGTTCCGGATCTCAGAAAACCCTAATCCCACCCAGCTCGCACCAGTTGCGGAGATAGTGGAGAAATCCGAGCCTGAAGAAGACCTAGCGGTCCAAGTCGAATCTGGAGTGGATCTCCCTGGAGGAGCCGGATCCCATATCGACCCGCCCGCGAAAGTCGAAATCCAGGAGGAACATATCAGTGACATTGATTCCGGCTCTGATGATGCCAGGATAGACAGACCTTTCCTAAGGTACACATTACGACGTATGATACTGCAAGGCGAAAGCGCGGATGCAATTCTCGAGACCATCAAAAGTTTCGACATGGCTGATCCCGAAAGCTGCAAGTACCTCAGGAAGCACGCATCGCACTTTGTCAGATACGTGGGATCCGGATCAGGCTCTATCGATGCTGGAGAAAACACCGACTCGGTGCTGGAGGCAATTGGAACAAACGCCGATGTACCCGCATCCTCGGATGAATCAATGACATCAGCGGATTTCCGAAAGTTCTCCGTGGAATATGAAGAGGAGTATAACTCCAAAGCTGCAGAAGAAGGAGAAGCCATGGATGAAGGATCCGGGGAACACTCTCCCAAAGCACAGGATGACATGGAAGTCGGAGATAATCCCGAGGTCCAGATGTCCGAAAGTACCGATGAGAGCTTGACTCCGGGAAACGGACCCAAAGCCGTCTTTGCTACTGGCGCTGCCAAGAAGGTAAAGAAGAAGAACAAGAAAAACAAGACCCCGACAAAAGACCCTCTGGCTGAGGAGGTGATTACCGAGGAATACGAAGAAGACTTGGATGGAGCACTTATCCCAGACGAGCCGAAAAAGAAGAATCGATGGATGGACACGTGATCACCGAAGGTGCACGTAAACTCATCGATGCTGCATTAACCACACCTATCCCTATAGCTGCAGAACTTACTGCGGAAGAGCTGGACGAAAGGGCCCAAGCCCTAGAAGCACGTCGTCAACAACTCCTCGATGAAGCCAAAAACATCGAGGTGGAGAAGAAACGCATGGCAACCAAGGACTACATGTACCGGTTGCATCAGAAGACACGGAAGCGTCACATAGATGACAACCAATTCCCACATATCCGTGTCGTCCTTTTCGGAGATGAGATGGGGAAGACACGGAAAGATAGCAAAGAGGATTGGGTATATCCAACCCCAGTACAGAATACCGTGGCGGCCCGAGAAATTCTATCGGCTAATCCAGGACCAGAGGAGATCCGTTTGGGTATCAAGCTACTCAACAAGGGACTGGAGCAGCAAAAGGTCGCCCTGTCCAGAAGTCAAAAACTGGTCTTGGATTCCGACCAATGTCGAACAGATCCGGCATGGGCTGACGTGAAAGAGGCCATCGCTGCTCTGAATCCGAGGAATCCTCCCCGACGAGAATCTAACGATCGAAGGGGAGAAGATAAAGAGAAACGCCGGGAGGAGGATCGTCAAAAAATGCCACCTCCTACACATGCAAGCCGTCCGGCTGAGCCCCACCATGGTGGGAACGACGGACGAAGAAACGACAGAAACCACGCCGGAACAAGCAGGCAGGGGGCTCGTCGTAGTTAAGACCCTCCCCAGAATTGGAATAATGACGTTCCGGACGGAGTCTGGCGATCAGCCAGAAACTATCCAGCTGCCCCACCCTCTCCACGACACAGTCATCACAACGGCTCCCAAGGAGGACAAGGAGGACGATGTGGCGGAGGAGGTGGTGGTAGAAGCCGGAGTCCGGCTCCAAGGCACCGCAGCCACAGCCGACATTCGGGACAATCTTTATCCCCGAACGATGCAAGGCATAGGATAAACTCCAACATAGAGGCTCGGCGCTACGAAAACAATGATATCTACGTGGGTCCAAAGTGCTTCGGACCATGCATCAGAGCTACAAAATTCCTGGAAGGATTTGCTATCTCAAGACATATCCAAGCCTACGATGGCATTGCTCGGACAGATACCTGGCTACAGGATTTCTTCCAAGCTTGCTGCATCGCCAAAGGCAGAAACAGCCTGGTCGCAACCCGATATCTCCCACTTATGTTGCGGAAGACGGCACGATCATGGCTCAATGAACTTCCAGAGAACACCATCCATAACTGGTATGACATGCAAAGTGCGTTCTTTCGGAATTTCGAAGGCACATATTGGAGGCCCTGTATGGTCAGAGACCTACAACGTTGCACCCAGAAAGCCGGAGAAACTTGCCGGGACTACCTCGAACGATGGATCGACACCAAAAACTCCTGTGAGGGAGTAAATGAACAAACTGCGATTGAAGCTTTCATTGCAGGTCTCCTAATTGGTCTACTGCGTCATCGCTTGAAGTGTGACAAGGTCACTGATTTGGGAGAGATGATAGAAACAACGAACAAGTATGCAGATGCTGACGACGATGCAGAGGGATTGCTCAATGCCCTAGATGTGCCTCAGTCGGCAAGACAACCAAAGCAACAAGCTCAGAAGCGCAAAAATACCTCGGAAGAAAAACCCAACACGGAAACAGCGGTGGTTACTACTGTTTCTGGGTCTAGAGGACGAGGAGGACATGGCGGAGTAGCCACGTGGGTGAAGAAGGGGATCTCGTAGCTGGTCAGGTCAGCCACGTGACACCCATATCTGGCGCAGGAGTGCATGATGGCTTGAAGGTCCTGCTCCTGGCCGTCTTCATCTACCTTGCAGTACCCTCTGGTCACTTGCCATATTTCCATGTTTCCATGGTGGCTCATGACCATGGTGAGAGCGTTCTGTGCAGCAGTCCGCGCGTAGGACATGTTCCAGTCCCGAACAAGTTGCGGCATCTCCTTTGCCTTGTCCCGCACCTGAAAATCCGACATGCTTGGCATGTCCGGAATCTTGAGAGCTTCGCCGATGTCTTCAAGGGACTGGCGGAAGTCATGAAGCAGGTCACCGACTTGGGTAAGCCGGTGGGTGTGGGGCTCGGAGGAGGAAGAGTCCGTCAAATTCAGGGGACCTGTACACAAAACAAGTTAAGAAAAATCCAACATTGATAAAAGTCGAAGAAAAAGACAAGTCAGATAGATGGAACGTACAAAAATGACGTCGTCAATTTTGGCTTTCTCCTCCCAGAGACTCAGGAGTTCAGCCCGGAGTGCCTAGGACATATCTTTCTCTCTGCCAAGCTCATTCTTGAGGTCTGAGATTATTTTATCTTGAGCAGCAATCTTGCGATCACGCTCTTCCGTGGCCATGGAGGAGGATTCAAGGACTTGAGCTATGCTCTTTTCATGATTTGCCTTGAGCTAGTCTAGCTCTTGCCGAAGCTCCTTGTTCTCCACCACCAAGGTCTTGAGGTTCTCGGCCTCTTCAATCATGGCGACGGATTGTTTCACCAGCGCTGTAAGTCAAAAAGGAACAACAGTTCAAGAAAAAATTCGACATTGAAAATAACAAAGACAAGGTTTGAGTCTCGGAATGTTTACCTTCGGCCTCATCCTTGGCAACTTTGAGTTCAGCATTCTTAAGCCAGCGAGCTTTGATCTCTGTCCGCTTGTCGCAGACATTCGTCAGTAATTCCTGGTTATAGGAACATACTTTCTGTAAGTCAGAATACCCAAAGTCAGAAAGCTACTTAAGACTCGGGCTAATATTTTTGCTAAATATCAGCATGAGCCTTGGGGGCTACACTAGTTCGTTCTTTGGCATCCTAATGAAGCATAAACCCAGATTGTTTATCCTACTTCATGCTTGGGGGCTAGAGGATATGACATAAAATACAATAAAGGAAAAATAGGAGTTGGAATTCCGACTTACATATTGTTCGCGGGTGAGTTTATCCAAACCCGCGTTCACTTCAGCAGCCACCTTCTTGGCGAGAGTCAGAGGAATCACTGGGGCTGTTGGAAGATCACCAGTCCTAATCCTCTCGTCATGGAGGCGCACCTGGGCAAGAAGGTCGGAGAACTTGACGTCCTCTGCTTCTTGCGCTTCTTCTTCGGCAGATAAAGTACTTTTATCCAAGCATTGCTTGGTTAGCCGCTGGATTTCTTCAGCAGATTTCTGGGACAAGCCAAACTTGGCAAGACCCGGATTGCTCATGAGGTTTTCGGTGAAGGTTTCTGCCGAGGGATCATTACCCAAAGAGGGTTCACCCTTATCTAGATCTGACGCACCCATGGTGATGTCAGTTTGCGACCCAAGGTTCGCAGGCCCCGTTGAAGGAGCCGGATCTTCTGCAGCGTCCGGGAAGATCACCGGCGTTGTAGAAGGTTGAGGGGCAGGAGTCGGAGGTGCCACGGCAGGAGAAGCTATCGTAAGCTTTGTCTGCCACAGCGGCTTCGAAGGAATCCCTTTCCCTTTGCCCTTGAGGAGAGGTTTTGCTCTGAGAATGTAGTAAAGTCAGAAACATTACATCTCGGAAAGAAATTCGAGTAAAGTACAAAGGGGGAAAATTGTGATTGAAAGATACCTCTTCACGACAGGCACCTCCTTTGTGCCGACAGCCACTGTCGGAGCTTTGCGCTTCTTGAGCGCAAGATCCGGCAATGGGACCACTTCTACCTCCTGAGAGAACTCCGGAGGATATCCTTCGAGCGGAGCAAATTCTGACTCGGGGAGGTCAGCAAGCTGAAAAGAAGAAAAGACATCAGTATTGCGATATAAGTCAAAGATTGGAACACATAAAAGGTGTACTGATAGAAGCTTACCGGCACTACGGGGTTATCCACCGTGTGCATGTCCAGGGAAACCTCCGGGATTCTCCTCTCGATCTGCTCCCGGATCAGCCACTTGATCTGGCTTATGTAGCCTTAAGTGGTGTAGGCTTTGGAGCTAATGCGAAGGGAGTCTTTCAGAGACGATGTGATGGAATGCATCAGTCGGGTTCCGTGATACTAGAGGGGCTGGATCCGACATGAGACCCAACACTGGACCAAGTCAGATCCCTTCAGATCCTTGTGTTTGATCAAATATTCGATCCGCCTCTTAGCGAGGATTAGATCATCAGTGAGAGCCGGAGCAGCCTCGTCCCAGGAAGGTTGGGCCGTGGCGGCTCCGTCGATGAAAGCCGGCAAAGCAGTGGCTTTGTCGGGAGCCGGAACATCCCTATGATAGAAAAATGTGGCTGGCCATTGATTGACCGAGTCACTGGCTAGAATTTTGGGATACGCCCGCTCGCGTCTAAGCGAAAAACTAATAGTGCCGGTGATATAAGGAACACCGGCGATAATGGAGTTTCTCCGGACATGGAAATAGTACCGGAAGAGAGTCAAACTCGGCCTAATGCCGAGAAAGCCCTCACACAACGAAGCATACGCACTCATCTCTAAGAGAGAGTTGGGAGGAAGATGATGGAGTTGAACTCCGTAATGATCTATCACCTCGGAGAAGAACTCCGAGGGAGGAAAGGACAAACCTCTGTCGAGGTGAGTGTCGAAGTAGACCCGCTCGCCGTCGCGTGGGTTGGGGACGGTTTCCTCGAAGTCGCTCCGCCAGTCGCCAGCGGCAAGAAGCCCCTCCTTCTCCATGTTCTTGAGGCCCTCCTCGTTGAGAGTGCAGGGAATCCAGAGCCCGCAATAGCTCTCCTTCTCCGCCACCGCTTCCACCGTCGCTGCCACCGCTGCCGCCAAGCCGGAGGAAGAAGATGAAGCCATTTCTCCGGCGAGAAGTTGACCTAAAAGGGGCAACGCTGGGAGTTTTGTGGGGGGGGGGGAGAACGAGGGAGCTCTGTGCACGCAGGAGGATTGGGAGGAGAAGAAAAGGCAAAGGACTGGTGGAAGGAGAAGGAAGAAATCCTAACCCCTTATATCCACCTAACTGCGCCAAGATTCGTGCAAATGCTATAGTGTAACCGCCACGCATCGTGGAAGGAACTGGGAAGGACCCACGCGATGATTGCGTCGCCTCGATCTCCACGCACGCATTGAAACGGCGCCTCGGTTCCGCGAACCGCGGACCCACCAACGGTCGTGCTGACGGAATGCCTGTCAGATCACATGACTTGACCATGACTTGTGTCAGGTGGCGTTGGGAACCAAGTTCCGGCTTAGTTTGAAATCAAGATGGAAAATTCGAGTAACCTACTGATAGGTCCGACTTATTTTTTAAAAGACCCGGATCGTATTTTTTGTTGTGAAGTTTCAGGAACCCTTCAAGATTCTGCAAGCCGAAGATCAAGCTAGACGATGATAAATCCGACTTTGGATCTTGGAGGCCTCCGGGGGCTGCTGTTGGGGATATACTTTCCGGGTATCCTCACAGTTCCTCACTGACCAGGGTGGCCCACTTCGGGTTAGAGCTTTGCTTCACGGGCGGCCCATTCAGGGAGAAAGACGGAGTCCAATCCGGCTACGAGAAGGCCCAGAAGACTTACCGACTTAGGCCCATGATGTTACTTGTAGTTCAAGATGTACTCTGTAACTGACTCTTAGTCGTAGCCGGATAGATCTCTCCTTTAAACCCTAGGCCGGATATCTATATAAGCCGTCCTAGGGAGAGCCTTTAGGGCAACACCTCTATAGTCTACAATCTCAACTCGCACAGGCGAAACCCTTGTAACCCATATTCCGGCTCTGGCGTATTACTGGATTGCTAGCAGGAGTAGGGTCCGTCCAAAGCCGGCGGATTCGAATCTGGGTAAACTTGTGTGCCCACCGTCCCGGAACACTGTACGTCTCACACCCCTCTCTTCTGCATGCCTCGAGGACCCCCTCATGGCGTACTTGTCATCAATCCGACGACAATTGGATCTGGCGCAGGAGTCCTCTGGGGACTCCGAGCCGGATTCGGAGTCGAAGATCCCGAGGATGGAGGAGTCCTCGAAGTCCTCAGGGTTGGAGACCCGCATGATGGAGTCTTCCCACAAGGCGGCGGTGATGGATCCGTTGATCGAGGCGGGGGTAGCGGAGTCGGTGTTGTCGTGGAGAGACGCGTCGTCCTTGGCGGCGTTGGTCCCGACCACGTTGTTGGCGGCCGAGTCGTATTCGGTGGCGAGGCAGCTGATGGAGCGGACATGCTCCTCCGAGAGCAGATCGCGGCACAACGGCGATCCGCCGACGATTATCGTTGCCACCGGGTCGACTGTGTCGGTGAAGCCGACAAAAAGGTTGATGGTGCCGACCGGCATCACCGCGCTGTGGGTGATCGGGCGCGACGCCGGGATGTAGCTGTTGGGCAGGATCTGAAGGATCTCGCTACTGGCGATCGGCCGATCGATTGGCGAGTAGGGTCTCGCCGCAGAACTCAGGCAAGTCCGGCTAGGCCCCATGGTGGGTGCCACTGTCGTAGAAATGGCCACGGCAGTCGCTGCCATAGGCAGCGATTGATAGAATCAGGAGCGAGAGCTGGCGGCCATCTGCGGGGCGAGATGGGGGCGGATGCACATGGATTTACCCAGGTTCGGCCCCCGGAGGGTAAAGACCTACTCCTTCTATATTAGATTGATGGAGAGCGAGTTACAAGGGTGGCGAGCTTGGCGTCTAAGTAGCGAGTCACTTGAAGGGGTGTATGATGGAACGTAAGTCCTCAAGCTACCCTATGGAGGCTTATATAGGGGGCACCTCGCTAGGGTTTACAGTTTACCACATAACAAGATATGGATTCGGAGGCTTTGACCTAATCCGACTGGGCTTCAAGTATGCTTCTGGGCCTCTAGTATCCAATCGCCAGGCCTTCATCTTAGTCGCATTCCTGTCATCGTCCTGCAGGCCCACTTGTGAAGCCTTTGGCCCGATCAGAACGTCCTGCTGGGCATACCCCATTCGGCATATCCCGGTCACTAATAACTTAATTTTATTTCTAAAGTCAATTCAAAATTCAAATACCAATTGAAATTATTTACCCAAAACAGTCCAAAATATCTAGAGGTCATATCAGAATTTATCGTACTCACTGAGATGATCTAAACTCTAATCCATCAAAGCGAGAGAAACCTTGATCCCTCTAGGGTTTTAGTTTTGCGCGAAAATTCCCTGGATTTTCTTATGCATGAATGCAAATGCACACACTCTATTCTATAGCCCTAAATACTGGGACATTACATCTGATCTCCTTCGTGCTGGAAGTAGTAGTAGGATCTGTTTTAGTATAGACTTGCCCTAAGTAGCGTTTGCTGGTAGGACGGTGGTCTCCGCCGGCCAGATCCACCGTGCCTTTAGTCTTTCGGGCTCTGTAACATCATGTCAGTGGCAGGTGGGGCTGTAAGCGGAGTCACTGGACTCCTGCATCCCTCCTAATAAGGTCAGTCCCTAGAGTTTCGAGTCAGGATCTCTAGACATCACCCGACACGATGTGGTGCTTGTTCTTGTTGTGGTGGTGCTCTCGTGGATAGAGCCCAAGACGGCGAAGGGGAAGAACATTGCAAGCTCCCTAAATAAGTTTCGAGTTTTGAGCACCTGTTGTTGCTATCTTCTTCTTTGTCTGCATCCTCCAGATCATGGCGGGATCTTGGAGTTTGATGGCGGGTTGCTTTCTCTTCTACGGTGGTTGGAGGCTCATCATGCCGGCATATGGAACTCAGATTCAATCAAGGTCTTGCTATCTCCTTCATGGCCCCATGGTGGCGATGGGGAGAAGTTGCAGGTAAGAGCTATGAATAGTTGTTTCAGCCTACTTTGGAATAGTGATGCCGCTATTTCTTAAACTCTAATCTCCGCACCCTTTGTTTGGTGGCCAAGTCGGATGACCAATTGGTGGTCTTCCATCAAGCTGACGATGTGTTCCGGCTTCTCTACAACCTCCAAGTGGAGGCCCCTTCAAGAGCTTGCGGTGGTGCCCCACTTCCCTTCAATACCAAGTGGTTTCGTCCCCGACACTGATGCGGAAGGCCGATTCCTGAGCTCCCAATGCTCCGACGGTTGCATAGGACTTCATTGCATTTTCCAGAATTTTGTTAGGGTCTTCTTATTAATCTCAAGGTCTGTGTTGTAATTTATCTTTCTTTTTGGTATCCTGTAATTATGTGTAACCGCGCCGCTATTTAATATAACGCATCCAGGCCCTTCGGGGCCTCTCCATGCAGGTTCAGAAAAGGTAAAAACCATAGTGGATCTCAATTTTTCTATTACTATCTAATCACCATCATCACGTTACTCCAACTAATACACATGTTCCTCCATACATACTCTTACATACAAGTATGATCAAAACAAGTACTTAAGAACGGGGTATATCATATGCATCTATCAATACATCTTACACATGATAGAATTCAGTCTCAAATATTATCTCATAAAACAAAGATCTACCACATAGAAATTACATAGATGGCCATAATCATGTTGGACAGCTCATATGGTACTAAACAATGATAACATGAGAAAGAGATTGAGCTACCGCCACAAACCCATAGTTCAGTGATGGACTACTCTCTCTTCATCATGGAGACGGTGTTGATGATGTTCGAGAGGGTGGAGATCCAACCGAGGATGGATCTAACATCATTTTCCTCTCCGATCTTCGCTGGTTCTGGCTCTGTTTCGGTGTTTCTATATTTTTTCCTGCCTCGTTTCTAAGATCGCATCAAGGGACCATTTCATAGGCGTTTTTAGATCAATACTTCGAGTTAGGGTTGAAGACGGATGGCTAGGACGCTCGAAGAGGGAACGGGTATGGGTGGCACGACATGGGGGTGGGCCGTGCCATTGGGCCCGTTTTGGGCCCGCTGGCTCCCCTCTAGTGATCCAAATGCTCCAACTCATTGTCTTCGCGAAAAAATAGTCTCGAAAAATTTCAGATCCGTTTGACTCCGTTTATCATCATAATATAATGTGAGTCGGGGTCCTTCGAGAATCGAGACCTCTCTTCTGTATAAAAAAAGGTCCTAATACCATTTTAATCCTAAACTAGCTAGCAGTCAACTTGTGCCGACAAACTGGATTCTTAGTCAAGCTTTTATTTAAAAAAAAAACTCGTAGTCAAGCTGGAAGCCTTGAATAGCCTGTGTTTGTTGCTGGCGGCATGGATAATGAATCGTGCTCCCTTCTCACAGCATATCATTTTTTGTACTCGATCGATTTAAGTTTTTTTTTTTAGCAAACGTCGGAACCGACAATTCTGCACCGTGATTGCCAGTAGGAAAAGAAAATGTGTAGTGAGCGAATTCGTCAAAGGCACGGCAAAATCGCAACTAATTTGGACAGAATTATCAGCCTAGTGGTAGCTAATCTTGATGGCTAGAACGGCCTGTACTCGATGGAGCAATCAATTAAGCGCGCACGCCGTGGACAAGGAGCACTAACAAACAGCTCGTGGTAATTTGGACAAAATTATGGGGCTAGTGGTAGTAGCTAACAAACAGCTCGATATGACGATGCCTCACTAATATAGTGATGCCCAGCCAGGATGGGCTATACTGTGACAAATACAGTGTACGTATCTATGATGTATTGATGTTTTAACCTTTTACCAAAGTGAAGCTGAAATAGTGTGTCTTCACGTACCAATAATGACGATTTTTTGGTAACGGAGAAGACTCTATTTATATTGGAAAAAATGGCGACGATGTCACGACTTACAGCACAATCAGTATATCCGTCATTCTAAAAGCAAAGGTGTGCAAATTTATCGTCAGTTAAACATTGTAAAATTTAGCTAAGTTCACAGAAAATATATATATCAAATCTGCAACATAAAAAAGTAAACACGTACTTGATAAATACAATGATACCTTTTTTAATATTTTAGAGTTTAATAAAACATAGTAAATGCATCACCGAGGGCAAATAGCCGACTATCCACTATTGGCCATACCAATAGCCAATGGCTACAAAAATAGCTAACGTTGACGATAGGAAAATATTAGCATCCTAGTAGTATGTGGAAATGTGCCTCCTGGCACTTATTAATAGTTAGTAAAAAGTAATAAAGTGGTAAGTAAGACCGAAAACATGAAAATAAACTTCAAAACGAACAGATGCATATATGACATGTCACATGCTAACCATTCAATGATAAGTTTCATGTAAACACGCCTTGTGTTTCCCAAATTAATCATACTAAATATAGTTAACAAGATATTTGCTAAAACATGTCCTTCACAAATCTCGACTGGGATATTTAATGATACTAAAATGTGCATGCAAATCTGTATATAAACACTAATACTTGGATGTCTCACAAATTATTTTGCGGAGGCATGTCATTCATCCTTCTTTTGTTTTCAACATATTTTTTAAAGAGAATGCGCTAGGGGAAGCTCCTATAGCAATTTTATTTTTTAAAATAATAAGAAACCAAATGTGCATATGTAAGAACTTGAACCTAACTAAGTGAGTTAGGCTCACTTCTTTGTTTTCAGCACATTGAAAAAGATTTTGTTTAAAGATATTCTCGAGATACAGTCGTTGCCACAAAAGATAAAAAAGTAATTAAGCATTTTCTATAAACGTAAAAATAATGTAACACAACACAACTACACTTTTTAGCGGTATACGTGACACCACATGCTAGAATAGTATAACAAATAACATGTAAATGATATTTGCCACATATTTATGTTGGTAATTATGTCAACTAATTTTTAGAGATATGCTAATTGAATAATTAATTTGATAAAATAAACTAATTAAAACTATACAAGTTTAGTATAAAGGTTTTCTTGGCCTAACTAAAGTTGCTGAGAAGCATTAATAGGAAAAAAGAAAAAACTAATTTTGTCGGATAGATATAGTGATCCAATGGTAGCCGGTGGTCGCCACACGCAGCTCGTGACTCTATGAAGCAATATGAGGCGGTCACGTTAAATCAAAACAATAACCAACTATAATTATTAACAAGGTTAGAAATAAACACTGATTAGATACTTGATTCTATGCTATTATACGAGGTTGGCCTGCATATATGCATGTTCTCGTGAACGATAATTTGCGACTGCTGTCGATCAAGTGTCAATAACAAAACCAAAAATAACCAACTGTAATTTTTAACGAGATTAGGAACAAAACTAATTAAGTTTTTGTTCAGTTTCTATTTTACGAGGTTGTCTTGCATAAGATAATGGCCTCACGAACAATAATTTCCAACTAGTGCCAATCAAATGATAATAAAAAATCAACGACGAGCGCTATAAGACGCACACATCAGCATCGATCACAACTAGTATATATCATAATCCATTATTTGTATGGTTCTTCTCGTGATTTTACCCTTCTAACCTAGGCTAGACTCACAAGTTTGTTTCGGTTGTACGAAGGAAATGCTCTGTACACATTTTTCCGCTGCATATATTTTGTAAATTATACGTAATAAGTAATAATAATTTGATTTAATTTCATTAGTATAGCGGTTCTCCCACCGCTAAAATAACTTCTAATCTAAAAATGTCCTACCCATTTTAGTCCCAAACTAGTGTCGCAATCAAGGTGTGCCGACAAACTGAACTCTTAGTCAATCTGGAATAGCCTGTGTTTGTTGCTAGTACCATGGACAATGAGTCGTGCTAGCCCCTCACAAAATATGAAACCGTTTTTACTTGATTGATTTAAGGTTTTTAACAATTGTCGGTACCGACAATTATTTACCGTGAGTGGAAAAATGGTACTGAGCTAAGTCGTGAAAGCACGGTAAAATCACAGCTAATTTGGGAAAAATTATCAGGCTAGTGGTAGCTATTCTCGATGGCTAGAACGGCCGGTCCTTGAGGGAGCAATCAATTAAGCACGCACGCCGTGGAAAAGGAGCACTATCAAACAGCTCGATATGACTATGCCTCACTAATAATGATGCCGAGCCAGAGGGCATACTTTGACAAATACAATGTACATATTCCTGATTTTTAACCTTTTACCAAGCTGAAGCTGAAATAGTGTGTCTTCGGGTATCAATAATGAACGATTTTGGGTAACCGAAAAGACTACTGGAAAAAAATGTCAAGAATGTCACGACTTACAACACAATTCGCCATTCTAAAAGCAAGGTGTACAAGTTTATAGGAAGTAAACATTGTAAAGTTTAGCCAAGTTCACGGGAAAAAAATTACATCTGCAATAAAAAAAGGTAAAACACACTCTTGATAAATATAATGATACCCCCCTTCTTTTTTGATACTTTAGAGTTTAATCAAACATAGCAAATGCCACAAATGGTTGCATACACCACCACACCCATGCGCATCAAGAACTAACAAAATAAATTTGGGGATAATTACATTTGCGTATTTAAATAGGCCAACATGATTTGAATCTCTCGCTGGTGGAGTGACCTTACTTCAAAACTCCTTTAGCCATCTTCCTTAAAAAAAACTCCTTTACCCCACTCTTCCTCTTGGGGAGTGACGTTCACAAGTCTTTTACCCCTCTCTTCCTTCTCTCATGGCCCCGCCTCCATTCTCCTCTCCCAACCTCCTCAAACATGCTGCCATCGCCTCATCCGGTCTCTCATCTAAACTAGCCCAACCGGGATCGCCCAGTAGTTAGCCTTTGGAGCAGCTGGGATCGCCGATCGCAGCTGAGGCAAGCCACCTAAAATTTTGTCTGCTCCTTCCACCACTCATCCACCTTGATAGTCATATTGATTTTTCGAACAGATTTTTTGCATGAAATTTGCATACTCAATCAAAGTCCAAAACACACATCTAAAAAAAGAGTCTAAAACTCACACAAGTGGCAACCTTTTAGCCTACCCACCTAATGTTCATCACAACCATCGAACGCTGCTTAACGAGGATCCAACGGCGAGGAGCCATCATCATCACGCCAGGCAGGCAAGCACCCCGTTGCCATCGTCACGAGCTCACGACGCGGCCTCTTCAAGTCTTCCCTTCCAAGCAAGAGCAGCAGCACAGCACAGCACAGCAGAGATCCCCCCACCCCCGAATGGCAGCCCGCATCCTCTAGCTAGTCTCCTCCCACTCCACCCACCCACACCTACCCAGCCTCCCTCCCCCTCCCCCGCCTCGCGCCATGCCGGGACTCGCGGCCGCCGACGCCGCCTCGCCGCCGCCCGCGGCGCCGGCCCCGCGCCGGCTCTCCTCCCCTCTCCCGCGCCGCGCGCCGCCGTCCCCGTCCCCCTCCTCCGCGTCCCGCGCCGTCGGCAAACCGTCCCGGAAGTCCCTCGGGCCGGAGACGGACGAGGCCGCGCTGGACAACCCGGATCTGGGCCCGTTCCTGCTCAAGCAGGCGCGGGACGCCATGGTCTCCGGGGAGGGCGGCGGCGCGGCGCGGGCGCTGGAGTTCGCGGAGCGGGCGGCGCGCGCGCTGGAGCGCCGCGGGGAGGGCGCCGAGCTCGAGCTGGCCATGAGCCTCCACGTCGCCGCCGCCATCCACTGCGGCCTCGGCAGGCACGCCGACGCCGTCCCGGTCCTCGAGCGCGCCGTCGCCGTCGTCACCCCGCCTGCACCCGTCGCGGAGGGGGAGGCGGAGGCGGAGGCAGTCCCGCAGCCCGAAGAGGAGGTGCGCAAGGGGGAGGAGTGGGCGCTCGCCGCCTTCTCCGGCTGGATGCAGCTCGGCGACACGCACGCCATGCTCGGCCGCATGGACGAGTCCATCGCATGCTACGGCAAGGGCTTCGAGATCCAGATGGCGGCGCTCGGCGACCGCGACCCCCGCGTCGCAGAGACCTGCAGGTCCGTTCGCCGTTTCTCGATCCAGATCTCACTCATCGACATTGCTTCAACTGTCCTTCTCCAAGCTCACTGTCAAAAGCAAAATCTTTTAGTAGTTCTTTCTTTCACTGCTTTTACTCTTAGCTGCCGTGGATCTCGGCAGAAATGACACTAAGATCACAATGAGCAAACACAAACAAAATATACAGAGAAGGAGAATTGATCAAAAACACTTTGCTTTTGCACAATGAGCAGGTATCTGGCTGAAGCACACGTACAGGCTCTGCAGTTCGACGAGGCGGAGAAGCTGTGCCGCAAAGCCCTCGAGATCCACCGGGAGCACAGCGCCCCCGCGTCGCTCGAGGAGGCCTCCGATCGCCGTCTGATGGCCCTTATCCTCGACGCCAAGGGCGACTACGACGGCGCCCTCGAGCACCTCGTGCTGGCCTCCATGACAATGGTTGCCAATGGACGCGACGTGGAGGTTGCCACGATCGACGTCGCGATAGGCAACACCTACCTGGCTCTAGCTCGTTTCGACGAGTCCGTCTTCTCCTACCAGAAGGCATTGACTGTGCTCAAGTCTGCCCGTGGCGATGACCACCCTTCGGTAGCATCCGTCTTCGTCCGCCTCGCAGATCTCTATCACCGCACCGGGAAGCTCCGCGAGTCCAAATCGTACTGTGAGAATGCCCTCCGTGTCTATGCAAAGCCCGCGCCGGGTGCTGCCCCTGATGAGGTTGGTGGAGGCCTGATGGAGATCGCTGCCATCTACGAGGCGCTCGGAGAACTTGATGAGGCCCTAAAGCTTCTTCAGAGGGCACTTAAGTTGCTCGAGGACTCACCAGGGCAGTGGAGCACCGTTGCTGGGATCGAAGCACAGATGGGCGTGTTGTACTACATGATAGGGAGGTATGCCGATTCAAGGAACTCGTTCGAGAGCGCGGTCTCCAAATTGAGGGCCAGCGGGAAAAGGAAGTCTGCGTTCTTCGGTGTTCTACTGAACCAGATGGGGCTAGCTTGCGTACAGCTGTTCAAGATTGATGAGGCTGCACAACTGTTTGAAGAAGCCAGGGCAGTTCTGGAGCAGGAGTGTGGTGCCTCCCATCCAGATACTCTTGGCGTGTACAGCAACCTTGCTGCGATCTATGATGCCATGGGAAGGTATGTGTTAAGAACACAAAACTAGGTTCTTTTGTGACCTGCAGCCATTTTATTCTGCTATTGGATCATATCTTAGAAGCACTATTCCGTGTGTGAATTTCAAACATTAACATTGTGCATAATGCATTTAGGATCTCTAGATGGTTACCATATATGCTTGTGGCGGCATCTAGCTCTCCTTGTTTACATCTGTAGAAGTAAATAGTACTACTATGCTGCTCACGATTTTACTGTGCTGTCTGAAGGGATGTACACGTGGGGTTCCACTCCTAAGTTATGATGCTTTGTTAAATGTTGAACAGGCTGTTGGGTGGGGCTGGTTACTTAATTTTAATAGCAGACAACCAAGAGATTGCTTCATGTATTGTCGGTTGATCATTCCTGCCATGTGAGAGCATCATGTATGTTAGTGGTCCATCATCTAGTTGCCCACATGTTGCTTCACAATGATCTTAATTCATGATAAGTAGCCTGGTGCCAGTTGTTATGCCTGAATTCCAAACTGACATGAAATGTAGTATTCCTGCTACTGGCGTGTGGAATCTAAGCCTAAGAATATATCATCTACATTTTTTTGGCTTTGTTGCTCCTATTAGATTAGATGGTCTGTTTCTGTTGCTTGATTTTTTTTCCATACTGAGTAACATGCCACAGGGGAGATTATGACATAACAGCCGACTGTTTCCCGCCTAAAGATGAGTAGATGGCCACAAGTTGAACAACCAAACATAAACAACTACCCAGCCAACCAACAGCCAGATTCCTACCAACCACTGCCAGCAAAATATCAGCCAGAACAAAACAGCCCGTCTTGAGACATGATTGTGTTTCCCCTTTGTTTGCGATGATCCTATCAGGGTGGACGACGCGATCGAGATCCTGGAGCACGTGCTGAAGGTGCGCGAGGAGAAGCTGGGCACGGCGAACCCGGACGTGGAGGACGAGAAGAAGCGGCTGGCGGAGCTGCTGAAGGAGGCGGGCCGGTCCCGGAACCGGAAGCAGAAGTCGCTGGACAACCTGTTCGGGAACAGCACACAGCGCGGGGCGAAGAAGGATGGCTCCGGGGGGCGGCGCTGGACCAACTTCGGGTTCAGGAGCTGAGGAAAGACAACACGCGGCGCGTCTGGCCTCTGTAACATAAGGAGAGAGAAAAGCACGTGTAAAGAAAGAAAGGTGTTGTTGGTAGAGTAGGAAGGATGAGATGGTTTGTGTTTGTTTGTTTGTCGTTTGCTGGAGATTGGTTCTGTGTATCCTCTGTAACTGGAAGTATTTATGTTGGAAGTTCTTTTTGTTTGTGTTTGTTTTCACAGTTAGTTTAGCTGGATCTTCTCTTGTTGTATCTGGATAAGTAAATGTATACAGTGCTGTTGGCTGGTTGGTGAGGATGAGATAACCCACCTGCCTGTGATTTGTTTTCTACATACATGGAGTTCGTCGTCTCCACCTCTTTGTCATCATCACCTGCGTGGACATGATCATGGCTAGCACCTAGGGGCGGTTACTGCGTCCTCTTCTGGTGCCTCTCTTCCCTCCCGCAGTCACAACGTGAGTGGCGTGAACGCAAGTGACGACACGGACGTTGTTGACTGGAGTTCTTGAGTTGCTGTAGACGTTGTTCTTGATGTCGATGTCGATGTCGAGGTAGCCAGTCGTGATGTAGCCGTGGTCGAGGTTGTCGTGGTCATTGTAGCCGCCCCGAAGGCGCAAAAAATTGCGCGGTTTGTGTCGTAGGGTTTTAGGGTTTTGTGCGGCGGCGGCAGGAATCTGCGGCGGCGGCAGATTTCTTGGTCGTAGTGCGGCGGCGGCGGGTTTCTTGGTCATAGTGCGGCGGCGGCAGTAATCTGCGGCGGCGGCAGGTTTTTGGTTGTAGGGTTTTGAGGCGGCGGCCGGGGCACAAGGCAAGCGGCGGCGGCAAGGATTTTATGGCGACGGCGGCGGATCGCTTAGGATCGGTGGCGGTAGCGGGTTTTTCACTAGGCGGGCGAGGCGATCATGTGATCGCCCTAGCAGAGCGCCGGACTGCGGCGACGGCGGTTTTAGACCACGTGATGTAGACCTTGACGATGATTTTTGTTGGCGATGTAGAACTCGACGAAGATCTTGATGTAGTCGTACAGCTTGACGTAGATGTTCGGGTCGATGTAGTCCGGCTTGATGCAGTGCAGATCTTGATATTAATGTAGTCGTGTCTCGAAGTAGTTATTTGGGTCGTTGTTGTTCGGCTCGGTGGGATGTAGATGGGTACATCTCGATGGAGAGCTTGATGGAGGTCGTGTCCGAGCACGTGTCGTCCTTGAGTTGATGCAGATTTGCTCTCGGGCTGGATCCGTGTCGCAGCACACGTACATCTACCGCTAGCGCATGCATACCTTGCTTTGTCTTCTAGTAGTGCTTGGCATGTAGATGTGTTGTACTTGAACTCCAACACACGTACGTGTCCTGTTTCCGCTCCTGGACTGCGCCCGTACACGCCTCATCCTGGTCACGTCCAGCCGCGATGGCTTGATATAGCTTGCTGCGCCTGGCGTGACGATGACGCGGTGGGAGGACTGCCGCCTTGGTGTCGCAGGTGCACGCGCCGCTACGAGAGGACTGTTTCCGTCGGAAGAGGATCTAGGGATTTAATTTGGCTAATTGAATCTAATCTAGAATTTCAGAATTCGGAAAACGGATCTAATCTAAGAACTAGAATTGATCTAAAGAACCGACCGGGTGCCGCGCCCCCGAGGAGTAATCTTCCCGGGGGCAGCGCGTTGCAGAAGTGGTGGAAGAACCTAAGATCGGCGCCGTGAGGCTAACCGCTCTGATACCATGTGAAAATTATAAATTTCTAGAATATTGTGTTGTATTAATCTGACCCTTGTGGGGGTTTATATAGAGTTACACGGGGTAGGTAGAGACTTGGAGTACAAGATGTAGAGTCCTAGTCTATCTCTATCCTATACACGTATACGTACTCTAACAATACTCCCTCCGTCTAGAAATATAAAACGTTTTAGCTTTGCGAAACAAATGTATCTAGACAACTTTTGTATATAATTTTGAAGTGAACCTATACACTAAAAGACATCTAGATACATTTATTTTTCAAAGTTAAAATGTCTTATATTTTTGAACCGCTGGGAGTACTATGATTTGGTTCCTGGAGTTTAAAACCTGGGATGGTCTCTCTCCATGTCTTTTGCACCGCTGCACGTCAGCAAGCAAGGCCTTGTTGTTCCGGGTGCATGTGATGGGTGCCATAATCTCTTAACGTTCATGCCCTCCTGTCCATTTCCCCTGAGGTTTTTGGGGCCCTGGGCGAGCTAAAACTTAGGGCCCTTAGTATAGACATCACAATGATACCGATGAATATTATACATGTAATATATATGTTCTCAATAAGCCTTAAACGCATTCAAAAGAAGTACGGACATATTAAACAATTTATACATATTACCTTAGAAATTTCTTCTAACATTCCTCGATGCAAACTCACTTATGATAGGGTCGATGTTGATGCCATCCACTAATTTCTTCTCGATGCATAATGTTGCCAAACCATTTAACCTTTGTTGAGACATTGTGGATCTCAAATAGTTCTTTAATAATTTTAACTTTGAAAAACTTCTTTCAGCCGATGCAACAGTCACAGGCACGGTAAATAAGATGCGGTAAGCAATGGAGATATTAGGATAACAATCAACTTCTCTGACATGCTCGAAAATTTCCATAGCAGACATTACGTCATTTGGCAAGGTGAATCTCATCATCTTTAATTCAGAAAAAAGACCATATACCTCAACATCACATGAACCAGCACGAGAGAAAGTATTTGCAAATTTTGTGCAGCCCTCTTGAAGTTCATCATCATTTAGCGACTTCAAGGTGCCCGAGCTCAATAGAAAACCAAATATATCTTTAAATACCATGAGTTCTTTAAATCTATCCTCCAAAAAAGTTATCGCCATATCAACCACAACAAAAAAATATTTAACCCGAAAAGCCTTCTCAGCTTCTATAATTTCTTTTTCACAAATACTTTCATCAAATTGTTTCTTCCTAGTAGCACGGCGTTTAACTGGAAAAAATGCCTCTACACCCATTTTAGTTGCAATACCTTTGGTGTTGATCAAACTAGCAGCAAACCCCTCATCTCTGTAATTCTGAAAATATACTTTGATACCTTGTATTTGCTTCAAAGTAGAGTCAATACACATGGCTGGCGATTGCAACATCTTGCTAACTTTATTTACTGCAAAAAGAATCTCATACCAGATGATCATACCAACTAGAAACTCAAAGTGGCCAAGTGCGTCAAATAAATTTTTTGCATCACTTTTATCCTTAGGCTCAACATCAGAAGAATGACGTAACTCAAGCAAAGCAGACCTTAACTCCATAGCTTGAAATCTTATTGCCGTAACACTTTTGATTCGACTCTCCCAACGAGTATTGGACAATGATTTCACAGTTAAACTAGGAACATGTTTAAGCAAGACACTCCACCTTTTTGTAGAACCAGCAAACAAGACATATATGCGTTGAATAATTCCAAAAAATGAAACAGCTTTTCCACATGATTTTTCCATATCATAAAGAGTGAGATTCAGACTATATATAGAGCTCTTGGATTCATCTGAAGTAACCTAGATTGTACCCCTTTATGTTTACCTTTCATATTGGAACCATTGTCATAGCCCCGACCCCTTATATCGTCAATATTTAGGTCAAATGATTCCATAGAATCAAGCAGTACTTTCGAAAGCCCCAAGCCAGAAGTGTCATCCACCTTTAAGAACCCCCAAAAGTACACCTCAATTTGTATCTTTCCATTAGATAAATTAACACATCAAACTAATAAAGTCATTTGTTCTTGATGACTAACATCAGGGGTACAATCTAGGATAATAGAGAAATACTTGGCTTCTTTCACAACTTTTATGATAGAACGTGTAATGTTAGAAGCTAAAAGAGATATCAACTCATTCTGAATTTTATGACTGAGATAATGATAATGAATTTCATTGTTCTCAATACGCCTAAGGTGATCTCGCATTACCATATCAAATTATGCAACCATCTCAACACAAGCTAAGAAATTACCATTATCATCCTTGTAAAGCTGCTCACTCTTTCCTCGAAAAGCCAAGTTACGTTTACCAAGATATTTTACAATGGCTATTATTCTTAACAAAACTTGCCTCACCCGTTCTTTCTCCTTTGTAATTTCATGCTGCAATTCTTTGTCAATAGTTTCCTCCTTCCGTAGTCTAACCCTCAATTCATTCCACTTGTTCATGTTATTAATATGCTCGACGCTATTTTCATGTTCCTTAAGCTTCTCACTAATATGCCTCCAATTTCTAAATCCATCACGTGCTAATGAACTCGGACTCCTGCTAGTGCTAGACTTGAAAATCTTACAAGAGAAGCAAAAAACTCTGTCAACAACCCTTGAATAAACAAGCCATTTTCTATCATGTTTATTCCTTAAATCCCTATAGTAATGAGAATATGAAAAATGCCTTGATGAAGCGTCTAGAGGGTACTCCATTTCTTCCTCTCTCATAGGTCCTTTCTCAACTAAGATGTCTCTTGCTTTATTATTAAGATTATCCCAATTTCGTGGATCATAAATATCAGAAGTATTAACCGGTTGTTTATCAACACTAGCAGACTCAGTATGTGCATAAGATGAATCGACTATGTTCTTAGAGCCACTTACATTGCTATCGCCAGTGTTGGTTTCAATATTTTCTTCCTGCTGATCAGATTCAACATTTCCAGAAGCTGGATGATCTTCCTCCACGACAACTATCACCAACTCATCATTTGGGTTTACCGATGCACCTGAATTAGCCCTGAAAAATTTGTGGATATCTCCTCTCTGTGACTGTACCAAGGCAGCCACCTCTTTTGCTCTTTTCCTTTTAGCATGACCAGATGGACACTTCCTCGAAGAGGAGGACATGATATGATAGACCACAATGCTGAAAAAATATATCAAATATTGTAGGGTATCAACGATCAGGGCATCATGTGATTGTACCAAGTAAAATATTGAATATACTGATATACCTTGGTTGGTGTTATGCGTGTGATATTCTCGCGATCGCAATCAGGGGCCCGAAAACAAATTGGCGAGATGACAAGTCGATGAACTGACAATCAATAGTACATAATTAGATGAAATTTAGGAATAAGAAGCGTGCTAAATTCGCGAAGTTTACTGCCTTACCGGCGGTTGGGATCGTCGCCGATCGTGCGCTGGTCAGTGCTGTCAGCCGTCGCGTAATGTCCCGCGTCAGTACGGCAGTACCGGGAGAAGAAGACCAGTACGTGCGTTGGTCTGAAGAAGGCCCACGCGGTCGCGGCCGTCAGGCGGAGGCGTGGAGGAAGAAGATCAGCTGTGAGCCTGTGACGGTCCGACGGCGACGGACTGGGCGCCGCCTGACTGGCGAGGGGCGATGTTCCAGGAGGGCAGGAGGATGTATGATGGGAATTGGGATCGATCTTCTCCCGGTACTGATAGCGACGATAGAGTTTCTAGTCAGGCCTTTGGCATTTTTAATTCCTAGTCCGGTATGTAAGGCCCATATGACTTTTTTTCAGCCAAACGGCTGCCCTATTAATTTTTTTTAGCCAATACATATCAACGTATATATACATGTGTATACCTGGGGAGGGCCCCCCAGATTTTTGGGGCCCTGGGCGGCCGCACACCCTGCCCCCCCCCCCCCCCCCCGGGCCGGCCCTGTCTACTCCCTCCTGCCCATATTAGTAGACTCGAAGTCGGAGGGAGTACCTACAATTCTCTTTTTCTTTTTTCTTTTTTGCGAATGAATCATTGCATTACTCAAGATGTATTAGAGATTACAAAATCTTGGCAGGTCTCAACTAAACCTTCTGGGCCGGAAGAAAGCCAAACTGCCCTACGCCTATTAATTCTATCATAATTTGCCATGAAGTGGCTGCTAACATTATGAGCTCTCTTTACATGAGTAATGCATGATTGCCGATCTTTCAGAAGAAATTTAATCTCCTCAATCAAAGATGAATACGATGATCGATCTAGGCTGTTGTCCTGCACCATTTTAACCATCTCCAGATTGTCCACCTCAGGAATAAGGGGTTGGTTACACCAATTTAATGCCAACGATAAACCTTCCCAGGCCGCACTCAATTCCGCATCCAGAGCATCTCTACAATTGAATAATTGTCGACATGCTGATAACACAATATCTTCATTGGAATCTCTAATAATCATCCATGCTCCCGCATCTCCACCAGTTACGAAAGAATCATCAGTATTTAATTTGCACCATCCGAACGGTGGAGCAGACCAAGGTGTGGTCGTTTCAGCAGCAGGTACCTTTTTATTATGGATATGGGCATCTTCAATCTCTAAAACAAATTTCCCTTGCTACTTGCTACTTGGAGTAAATAATTATGTATCACTCCTAACCTTGTAAAGAATTATTTTGATTTGTCTGAACTTTTTTCTCTTATATTAACATTTTGTTGAACTCACAAACAATCATTTAGAACTATAAATATATTTTTTGAAATTGGACCAACTTTTTTTTAACTCATGAACAACTATTCATGTTAAATGGGCCGCTTTAGATGTGGCCCACGTTGAAAAGGTTTAAGGCGTCGAAGCGACCCAACTACTACCCAAGCTCCTCCTCTCCTCTGTCTTCTCGCCTACTGGGCGATTCGTCCGATTCCGGAAGCTCCGGCCGCCGGCGCCGCGAGGATGCCGCCCAAGCGGGGGCGGGGTGGGCCGAGGTGGCCGCGCAAGACTCCAGACGCCGCTGCCATAGAGGTAACCGAGGGCCGTGCTTATTCACTACGGAGCCGCGAGCCGCTCCACTACCGCCATGATGTCGGACGAACCGAGCTTATTTCTCCGGTGCTCCGACCATTTTGCTGTTTCGGGGCGGGGGGAGCTTCGGGTTGTTTCTATTGTTTTCGCTGCGCTTCTGGGCGGAAATAGGGGGTTTACATTTTACAAGGTCTCGCATCTGCTGTTCCTTTTCTTCCTCGTTGCTTGGCAATGGAGCGCTTGTGTGGTTCTTGGCTTGTTTGCTTGCTTCCGTAAGCTATGCTTGCGAGGGTTCAGTGGTCGATGCTGCTTAATTCGTTTCCGCCAGAGGCTTTTTTCTGAATTCATTTTTTTCTCTCTTGTATGCAGTTTTGTGAATTCTTTTACTAGTACAAAACAACAATCCTTGATTTTTCACTCGCGTGCTGGATTTCTCAAATTCCAGGAGAACGGCAGACAAGAGCAAACTGAAAAATCAATACCCACAGCCACAAGAAAGCGTCGGAAGGATCCTGTCGCTGACCCCTCTTCTCTTGATAGGCCTCGGACCAAGAGACTAAGGAGGAGGCCAGAGGATCTGGGGGTAGAAGAAACACCTAAGGTGGAGCCTTTTACTTTTCTTGTTGATGCTCCCATCTCTTCAGTTATATGGATCCATGAGAAAATGCTGGATGAATTGTTAGGACTGTCTGTGCTTATGCTAGTTTCTGCTTCATTCCGAAGAAAATGTTGAATCGTTTCTCCAATCTTCCTATAGTTAGTGTCTAATCAATTATTGAAGCTACCAAAGAAATATGTGTGAATGTGTGATATATCACATTTCTGAGAACCTGCTCATTTTGTAACCTCAGCCGCTCCCGGTATGTACACACATGGTGTGTTTGTTTGTTGTTGGATCTGCAGAAAGCAAGAGCAAGGAATGGGACTTCAAACATGTGTCATCAATGCCAGAGGAAGGACAACAGAAGAGTTGTGCGGTGTCTAGGCTGCAAAAAATATATGAGGAGATACTGCATGCCATGCATAGCTCGCTGGTTGGTGCCCATTAAAAGTATTCATGTTGGTCGCTTGGTTTTGTTGCAAATGCCTGCCTTTTTCCGTAGAGTTCGAATGCTTGTGTTTGTTCAATTTATAGTACTCATCGTCCAGTCACCACGCTAGCGCATTATGTCAATTTCAATAAAATGTTGTGTTTGTTAACAAAATGGCATGGCTTGTGTTTGTGGCATGATCTGGACAGGTATCCACATTTAACAGAAGATGACTTTGTGAATAGTTGTCCATTTTGTCGCAATAACTGCAACTGCGAGCCTTGTCTGCGGAAAAATATAATAAAGAAGGTATGCCTGGCATTTTGGACTTCATGTCTTAATTTTGTTTCTTGGGTACATTTTGTTTGATACTCCTGAGCCTCTAAAAACTTGCATAATCCCTGAAGCAACATGAACGGGAAATAACAGGAATGATTTTGCTCCGTGTTTGTGTTTTCCTATGTAGTGTACTACAAGAAAAAGCTCTATTCTATAGGGCGACTGGGCTGGCGGGTGTTCTGCCTATTTATTAGGATTATTATTAGTCACTAAGAATAAGGACACAAACCTAAATTGCTTGTTTCTTCCTCTTATTTGTTCCACAGGTTGACAAGTGGGAAGTATCTGAGGGAGATAAAATTAAATGCTCACATAGGATTGTACACTATTTGCTCCCATGGCTGAAAGACTTGCACCATGAGCAGATGAAAGAGAAATATGTTGAGGCAGCAATTAAAGGTGTTACTACTGTTGGCCTGTTGAAATGCCACCTTTTGAATTTCCAGCTTAACAACATGATTGTTAATTATTTGTTGTTGCCATGTCCATTACTTCGTCGTTTCAGGCATTATCTTGCTCCAGTACAACCCATTGAACAATACCCTTTTTCTGTCGATGTGAACTTGATACTCAAAAAATGTACCAGTACCATATATGTGAGAATAGCATACGGTATTCTGGTGGATGTAGTCGATGGCCACTTGGCAATGGGAGAGAGTCAAGCAATCAAGTGTGTGAAGAGTTTTGCAATAAACATTTTGTGCAAGTGTTCGGCGACACATACTTGAGATGCCCCAGTGCAGCAGACATAGCTAGACTTTTGGAGATGAAAAA
This sequence comes from Avena sativa, assembly GCA_916181665.1. Lineage (NCBI taxonomy): Eukaryota > Viridiplantae > Streptophyta > Magnoliopsida > Poales > Poaceae > Avena > Avena sativa. The sequence goes on along the minus strand of OV702291.1, from coordinate 121,279,186 downwards.
GGCTTAGGGGTTTCCAGATATGCTTGGCTCTATTGATTATATGCATTGGAGTTGGAAGAATTGTCCTAACTCAACATGGCATGGAAAATTCCAAGGCCACAAAAAGGATTCCACCATAATCCTTGGAGTCGTGGCCAACTAGGAGACTTGGTTTTAGCATGCATTCTTTGGAATGCCCGGTTCTTGTAATTACATCAATGTGCTTCAAGGGTCTCCGCTTATGACAAAGATTGCATTGGGTGAAACTCCACCGGTGGAGTTTGTGGCAAACACCCACACATACAACTGATGGGTTCGTAGCATGGAAAACAAAAAAATTCTACCGCAAGAACGAACAAAACCCAGATCGGATCTAGATAAAAGCCAAGATCTAATCTATTAGACATATGCAACGAGATAGATCTGTACTAACCCTTGTAGATCCGAAATCCTTGTGCGAGATCGGATCTCGTGGTTGATGTAGACGATCACTTGCCGATCTCAAGATCGAGTAGACGATCCTTCCGGCGCCGCGTTCCGGCAGCGCTTCCGCAGTCGGTCACACGTGCGGAGTCGAAGCAGACCTTCCTCTCCCCGTTCCAGCGAGCAGCGGAGGTAGTAGATCTCTTCACGGTATCCCAGCAGCACGACGGCGTGGTGGTGGTGGTGGAGTAGACAATTCTGCAGGGCTTCGCCTAAGCCAGAGCAGATGGAAGGAGGAGGAGAGAGGCGGCTAGGGTTTGGAGTGGGAGGGGCAAAGGGGGGTGGCGCCTCCACCCCTCTATATATAGAGGGAGGGGTGTGGCCTAGGGTTCCCACCCCTAGGCCCACCTCCTAGGGCCGGCGCACAAGGGAGCTTGGGGGGAGAGTCCTTCCCCCCAAGTTTCCCTTACTTACCCTCCAAGTTTCCCTTTATCCTTTCTTGGTTTTCAAGTAAACTCCAAAAAATCTTCTAGAACCTTCCGGAACATTCCGAAACCTTCTAGAATCCCTATATAAACACTTCGGAACATTTCCTAACTTAGCAAACGATCCCCATTATATGAATCTTATTCCCTGGACAATTCTGGATCTCCTCGTGATGTCTCGGATCCAATCCGAGACTCCAAACAACATTCGGTTTCCAACACGCATTCCATATCTATTTAAAACAACGTCGAACCTTGAGTGTGTCACCCTACGGTTCGTGAATATGCAGACATGATGGAGACACCTCTCCGATCAATAACCATCAGCGGGATCTGGAGATCCATAACGGCTCCCACATACTCAACGATGACTTCGTGATCGATAGAACCATTAACATATGAAACCAATTCCCTTTGTCACGCGATACTCTACTTATTCGAGGTTTGATCATCGGTATCTCCATACCTAGTTCTACCTCGTTACTGATAAGTACTCTTTACTCGTTCCATGTTATGTCATCCCTTGTGACCTAGTCACATGCTTGCAAGCTAACTAGATGACATTCCACCGAGAGGGCCCATAGCATATCTATCCGTCATATGGATGGACAAATCCCAATCTTGGTCCATGCGCTTCAACACATACTTTCAGAATACCCAATGACACCTTTATAACCACCCAGTTACGAAACGGTGTTTGATGTCATCAAAGTACCCATCCGGCGATGGTGATTAACATAACCTCATGGTCGAAGGATTAGGTTACTATGCATTTGAAAGCTTGTAGCAATACGAACTTAATAACTTGATCTTATGCTACGCTTACTATGGGTGTGTGTCCATCACATCATTCTCCTAATGATATAACCTTGTTATTAATGACATCCAATGTCCATGATCAGGAAATCATGATCATCAATTAATCAACAAGCTAGTTCAACAAGAGGCTTACTAGGGACTCTTTTATGTTTACAACACACACATGTATTAGTGTTTCCTTATAATACAATTATAGCATGGGATGCAAACATTCATCATAAACACAAAGATATAATAATAACCACTTTTATTATTGCCTCTTGTGCATATCTCCAACAACATCTATGTCTATTATCTTGCCGATGACATCTACCCAAGGTGTCAAACATTTGTGAAACTGGTTCACGATCCCAAAGGTAAGAAAAAACTCCAATTTCACAATGCACAAGCGGTGGCTAGGAAAGATGTGGAGAGAGCATTCGAGATTTGCAAGCCCAATTTGCTATTGTGAGAGGACCGGCTAGATTTTGGGATCAAAGAGATCCTTTGGTATATCATGAATGCTTGTGTGATCATGCATAACATGATCATAGATGATGAGTGTGGCCAAGGTTTAGACTACTCCTATTATGACTTGATGGGGGCTCTCATGCAAGTGAGGAGGAAAGAAGAGAGGGTGGCCCGTTTCATTGCCTCATATCATTCTATTCGGTGCGGTGAGGTGCATGATGATCTTCTTGTATGTTTGTTGTATTGTTGATGAACAATTTCTTGTATTATTTGTTGTATTGTTGATGCACAATTGTTGTAATGTTTGTTGTGTTGGTGATTAGCAATTTGTAATAATAATTAGTCTATTTGTTGGTGAATTTATATGTGTGTGTTTGATCTTGTTGGATTACATATTTTTGCGGATTTGGTGTTTGTGATGCGCATATTGTATTTTCTAGTGCCTAGTGCATTGTTATTTGGCGCGCTGTAAAATGCAGCGCCCGGTGAAGCGCAAACCAGCCCCGCGCGCTAATAAGTCTTTTACAACTCAAAAATTTAGTGTGCTCGTTGGAGATGCCCTTATAGCCATATGGACTCACGCTCTAGCACTCTCGGCCAACTACCATCTCAACCAACATCTACATCAACCATCTTAACCCACACCCCATAGAGACACACTTGTACACTAGTACCACTCCCACAACTACCACTCGTGTCATGCTAGACATGCAAGTACGACTTAAGCCATATAGACCCACTTCAACCACTACTAGCCTCCTAAGCGTGTTAGAAATAAAATAGCCTAGATCCTAAGCTAAGTAGGTAGAACCGTTGTGTCCTTTCGGAGAGGAACCTTGGGCATGTTTGGTTGCTTGTGGCTTTTAGTTGCACCTAGAGATCATGGCTCCACAGAAATTGTGCACAGACAATGCAACCTCTCGTGCCAAAAGGGCCATTCGTTTGGTTCCATGTATTCTTATTTCCCTAGGGGTTTGGAAGCCAAGACCCAGTTGTTTGGTTCCATGCATTCTTGATTTTTAACAAATTGGTACTTGTTGCTAGTTGCATTATCCCTGATAGCCTTACCTCCTAACTGCTCAGGTGAGCTTACCCAACATCATCAGGCAGAAAACAAAGTTCAGACAATTGCAATTCAGAGAACTACTAGATCATATTAAGACTGGATAGACATAGTCAGTCATGGAGGGTGTACTGCACCACGAGTTCATGAATAACTACCCATGATGTAGCACAAGTTCATCACAAATGGAGGGGTTATAACTAAATACCACCTCCCAAAAATATACAGACCATAGTTCAGGGGTTACCGCAACCAAAGTTCATCAGCCTAGCTACTCTAAAATACACATCACATTCATCATCATCAACACCACTACCAGAACCTTCTCGAACATCTCAGTCCGCTGCTCAGAGGTAGTGCTTATTCAGGAACACCATGAACCTGCTCATCCTACGCTCAGGGGTCATGGAAAGATACCTGGTCGCCTGTCAACTATGCTCCATCAGGTGACTAAGAGCACGGTGTTTCGCGATCAGAGAGACGTGCGCAATGGGAATGCGAGGACCGTAGATTATATCTTCATCCAAGCATAGTTCTCCTGGGATTTTCTAATTTAAGGGTCGAAATTGCGGGTTCCGATCTACGTCGACGAGCACCAACCTGATAATCACGATTTAAAGGGTTGTCTATTTAAGGGCCCATTAGAGATGCTCTTAGATCAGCTCTAACTGAGTCTGTAAAAACGCTAACTGTAAAACACGTTTACATGTCACGAAAAACTGCTTTTACGGGTTGAAAACACGAGGCGCAGAATGGAGCCCGTAAAACTAGACCCGGTTTTACAGGCTCCGTTCTACGTCTTGTGTTTTCAACCCGTAAAAGAAGTTGCTATTTCATAATTTGAGCAAATTGAACAATGATCTCATAGTCAAACGATGCAATGCAATGGTTCAAAGTTGTGTACATCAAATTGTCCAGATCACAGCAACCCAAACATAGATTGGGCAATGTCAATCATATACCAAATAAACAAAAAAAAGCGTTCACCACGATGAAGGAAGAGAACATCAAACCATATTGTCGTCATCGCCGCACTCATCATGCACAGCTCCATCGCCACCACTTGCCGATGCTCCACCGCTTAACGAGCTAGCTTCCTTCTCTCCAAGATATCGAAAATCATCAATTGATGCAACTCCAATTGAGTTGGATTCATCCTAGAGGTATCCATCATCATGATCTCCTTCTCCTCGGCCATGAGCTCCTTCATTGCCTTGGCCTCCTTTATCTTGAGCGTCTTCTCCTCTAGATGGGTCTTGTACTTGGCTTCACTTCGGATTGCTTCCCACCTTGACTACTTCATCATCATCTTCTTGTCATGCATTATCATCTTCATCTCCAACGTCTTAGTCGTTAATATTTTCTCAGACTTCACCATCTCATCAATCTTATACCTCAGAGAATATGATTCGGCTTCAAGCATCATCCTCTCCTTTGCCTTCTTGTTGCCTTCTGGCTTACCAATGTTCCTCCCTCCATCTACATCGTCACTAACATCGTCCATTTCCTTCATGGCCTCCCTCTTGGGTGCCATTTCTTGATCCCTCAAATTCCACTTTGGCATATGCTCCAGTAACTTCCAACAATGATGGAGGTTGAACGACTTGTTTTTCAAGCCCTTCATTGCCCTATATCTTTCTTGGGCAATGTGCTCCTAAATTGCACAATCTGATGATCAATTTCTTCGTAATTTCACAATGGGTTAATGAAAAGGGAAGAGCAAGTCACATAGTCATCCGGAGAGATGGCACTTGGAGGATTGTTCCTCACTTGCGCCATAGCTCCGGCCCAACGACTGTAAGTTGGTTTTATGACATCCCATCACACTTACAGAGACCGATAAGATCGAGAGACAGGATAGGAAACACAAGGCATCAATTTAAAGAACTTATCTTTGATGCGCTTGCCGGTTTGGTCCGTGCTGGTCACAACATCGATCGACACTTTGGACCATGCCCGAAGCAAGCAAGTGTCCTCCATCTCGGCGTAGTTCATCGTCCTCCTCTTCTTTGTCAAGGATGCTTGAGCTGCGTCAAACACCTCCTCCTCGATCTCTTCCAGTTCAACCTAGGCTTCCTCTTCTTCGCCTTCATCATCGCCGAACTAGAGCTACGTGCCGGAGATGTCAACCACGCTCTTGTTTAACACGTCGACGACCGATGTCGTGGCGTCGTGCGGCGGAGGCTGATGCGGAGCGGCGATCGGCTGTTGAGTGGCGACGGGAGGAAGGCCCGCGCGGTGCACGACCTGCTTCGTCTTCTTCGTCCCGCGTGGCTTGGTCGGCCCCGCTGGCGCCGCAACACCGACCATCGGGGCACCAGCGTTCCCTAGCCTCTTCCTCTTCAAGCCGGATCCAGCCGGCGGAGCTCCTGCGCCAACAACGAAGGCGGGGCTAGGCTGCTGAGGCTCCGCGACCTCAGCAACAACGAACAGGAGCTCGCTGGGGTCCATGGCTTCGGATTTAGTCGGGGGTGGCGGTGAAAAGCGGGAGGGGGGCGAAGGTCGGGGGTGAAGGCGTAGGTGGGGAAGGGGAAAGTGAAATGTCCCTCGCGCGCAAAGCTGGGGTGCGATATAGGGTGGGCTCGGGTCAACCTCCCGCACTGGGAATTTAGGGTTTGGTAGACGGGTTTCTCCGCGGACTGTATTTTTTTATAGTTTTCCGGCTTTTAAAAATTCTGCTAGAGCGCCAAAAAAAATTTGTACACTAGCGGTTTATTTACAGTTTCGGCGAGTGCTGCTCTTGGTTTTTTATCCAACACTTTAGCCAGCTTTGAGAAAAGAAGTCGTGCCATTCACGTGCTTGCGTTCCACCGCGAACCTGGCGGCGTGTTTCCTCTTCTCACCGCGCGCCCAAACCCCCGGCGATTCACCGCGACCCGTTTCCAAGTTTCAAAACGCGCACGCGCGCACGGCGGAAACCCGCGGAAAGCCCCCGAAACAGCGCCACCGGATTAAACTCCTCCTCCTCCTGTTTCCATCAAACATTTATTCCCCTACTTTACGTAGGCGGTACGTGCGCCACTCCCGGCCCCCTGACACCGGGCCCCGAGGGTAGACCGCCCGGGCGCCGCCTCGTGTCCCAACCCGGGCCGGCCGCGCCTCCCCCCGTCCTGGCCCACGGGAGAGCTCGTGGCTTCTCTCCACTGACGCGCGGGCCCGACACGCGGCTCGAGCGGGACATAAACACCCGTCGCTTCGGGCACGAGAGACCAGACCAACCGGCGGAGACCGACCGAGCAAACCGACCCGCGCACGCTCTCGCTGTCGATCCCTCCCCCGGCGATTCTTCTTCCGGTTCCGGCTGCCCGCCGGCTGCAGGCGCCGCCAGGATGCCGCCCAAGCGAGCCAGCGCGAGGCCGCCGGGCCGCGCGAAGAAGAGGCAGAGCACCCGCAAGGACCCGGCCGCCGCGCTCATAGAGGTAACCTATGGCCGCCGTACTCACTAGGTTTCCCTTCTCCCTCCGCCGCGCCCCGCCTCCCGGTTCCCGCGGCTACAACGGGGCCTTCTCCCCGAGCAAGTCCAGGGTGCCCAAGTTATCCGCTCGCTGCCATTACGGTTTTTCGTGGGGAGCTTTGTGCCGTTTCGATTTTTTTTCACCGCTCTCATGCGGCGGAATTTCGGGGGGCTCTGTTAGGGTTTGGGAGGCTCGCATTCGTAGCCTCGTGCTCATCGTGTTCCGCGTTTCTCACGAATCGAGCGTCTTTTCGGTCCTTGATTTTTTTTTGGGCTTCTGGAAGCTCTGTCTTTGGGGTTTTTCTCAGGCAATATCTAGGGTTTGCTTCTTAATTTGTTTCGTGCTGTACGGATTGGAGCGGCCACCGCTCCCATTAGCTCTACGGACTCTCCGCTCGCTGCCAATTTGTGGTTTTTGGGGGGCTTCAGCAATCTTGTTCATGAATCGAGCGGCTCTCTGGTTCAATGGGGGTATTCCGTATTCGGAAAGCTGAGGTTTTGGGGTGTTCCTAAATTTATGCGGCCACCACTCCCATTGGCTGGCAATTTGTGATTTTTGGGGGATTCAATGGGGTATTTGCAATCTTGTTCCTGAATCCAGCGGCTCTCTGGTTCTTGTTTTTTTAAGCTTCGGACAGCTTTGTCTCCACCTAGGGTTTGGTGGTCCGTGCTGCTATTGACCCGGATTTTAGCCTTGGGGATGATTTTTTTCTTGTGAGGTTATTAATGGTCGTTTGGTTGCGGTGGCAGGAGAACGGCGACCAGAACAGTGAAGACGAGGAGATGCTGCAGGCTTCCACTGAGGTCAGTATTTCCCGCTCATTTTCATAGCTTATTACATGAGCATTTATCCTCCTGATATCTTGCACTTGGCTGCTTTCTGATATGCATAATGGTTGCAGGAGCAGAATCAGAACGAGGACCCCCAAGAGGTGCCACAGGCTCCTGCTGAGGTGAATATCTTTTCTTGCCTGAAGTTATAGGGTTCCTTCACAAAAGGAAAACACTTACTGTATCAAATTTCACTCCTATGTTGCAGGTGGGAGTCAGGAGCGGACGCGGGAGGCTGCCGCGCAATGCTCCAGCTGCCGCCGAGGTAACCAGATGAGGAACTAACTAAATATGTCTGCTTTGGCTTGAGCCGCTAGTGTCCTATCATCATGGGCATGAAGGAGCTCCTCCTTGAGCTTTCGGAAATGCTTAATGGTTATTTGGTTGTGGTGGCAGGAGAACGGTGGGAAGAAGGGTGAAGAGGAAGAGTTGCCACAGGTTTCTGCCAAGGCCATTGTTTGTTATGGCAGGGTAAGTATCGCATAAAGTTCTGTGGATTCCTTTAGAAAAGGAAAATGCTGAGCAATTTCCACTCTTGTTTAGCAGAAGAGACGCGGGATGTCCAAGAATCTAGCTGCCACCAAGGTAACTAACTAATTATGTGTGCCCTGCTAGTTGCCTCTTGCTTCACTACCTCCATGGCAGCCAAGGGAGCTTCCCTGGGACCTGTCCTGGTGGTGGTCTCCTGCTGTTCAATTTTTTCTGCAATGGTTGGGCTGGAGAGGTAGAAACAGGCATTTGTTGGGTTTTGCGAAATGCTTAATCGTCGTTCGGTTGTGGTGGCAGCAGAACGGTGTGAATAAGGGAGAAGAGGAGGAGGTGCAGAAGGCTGCTGCCCAGGTCAGTATTTCCCTGGCTGCATACTTCTGCTTGCATCAACATTTTTTCTTTGGAACTAGCTCTGAGATTTCTGAAATGCTTATTGGTTGCTGGTCATGAATTGCAGGAGAACGGTGAGAAGAAGGATGACGAGTTGCCACAGGTATCTGCCAAGGTCATTGTGTGTTCTTGCATAAAGTTTTCTGGATTTGTTTAGATAAGGAAAATCCTTATCAATTTTCATTCTCGTGTCTGAAGGGAGGCATGAGCGGACGGGGATGCCGACGGGGGAGGCAGCTCAAGACTCTAGTTGACGCCGAGGTAACTAGCCAAGGAACTAAGAAATTAAAACTGCCCCTCCCTGATCTGGAAGTCACCTTTCACCTCGCTACCACCATAGAAATGATGGGAGTGTTTGATTATCTCTGCAATGGTTGGGTTGGAGATGTACAAGTGGGGATTTGTTGGGTTTGGTGAGGTTCACATTTGCAATACTCCTACTCCTTTTGTTTCTGTGTTGTTTGGAACCCACCAATTCTTAGGTTTATACTTTTTTTTTGCTTCTGGAAGCTTTCTCGTGAGAATTTACTCAGGGTCCAACCACCCTTAAGGTCTTGGTGGTTGGTGTTTCTTCTTTGGTTCTTGGTAGCATGTTATTGTGTGGAAAGAGTTCATGGAGCAATTGCAATGAAAGAGTTCTTGGTAGCATGCTATTGGCCCTGCTTGGTTCACTGTTTTTGAAGCGAAACGGGCGTGAAAATTTTGTCCTGTAACTATTTCCGTAACATGTGCTTAGTTTATTATTTTCACCCTCACATTATTCCTCACAAGTTTCCTCCTATGTATATAATTCATGGACTGGCTGAGGTTACCGATTGAAATCTGGTTGTATTCCCTGGACACAACAAAACACGGCTGTAAAATATCAGTCAGAAATCAATTAGACATTCCAATCGGAGCTGAAGGTCTACTTATTCCCCTCAGAAGGTGTACATGCTCCACTCTGCCCCCCTGACAGCGGCCCCCATGGCTAGACCACTAAACCCAGCAGGTGCTGCTTCGTGTTGCAAGCCAGGGCAACCACATCTCTTCGTTCCGGCCTACGGGAGCTCGTGATTTCCATTGACGTGTGGGCCCGACACTCGGGAGCGGGACATGGACACCCGTCTTGTCTTGTTGCTTTGGGTCTGAGGCCAGACTAACCAGTGACCGATTGGGCATTAGAGCTAACCGACTCAAAGCCTCATCGTGCTCAATTGTTGAATAGTATTTAGCTAGCGCTACGAGTCAGAAGTAATTTTCCCCCAGACTTCACGTTTACAATAGTTCTGCTCATATGCTCCTCCCTGAGCTGCTAGTAGCCTTTCACTTCGTTACCACAATGGGAGCAATATTAGTGTGATTATCTCTGCAAAGGGTGTGTTGGAGAGGTAGAAATGGGGATTTGTTGGGTTCGGCGAGGTTGACATCTGCAATGGTTCTGCTCCATTCATTTTGTTGTTTGGAATAGACTGATTCTTTGGTTTATGTTATTTCTGTTTTTGCTTCTGGAAGCTTTTGTTGTCAGAATTTACCCAGGGGTCCAATCTCCCTCCTAAGTTTTGGTGGTTGGTGTTTCTTAATTTGTTCTCGATAGCCTGCTATTGGAATGGATGAGACTTAAGCCTCATCACCAGCAAATTCCTCAATGAACTCTTCCCCTGTGCCACGATTTAAATTCTTAAAAAGAGCTTGAATGATTTTGCAGAAATTCTTAATGTTTATATCTGGTTATCGTGGCAGGAGAACGATGAGCAGGTAGTCAAGGACGAGATACTGGAGGCTTGTGCAGATGTCAGTAATTCCCTGCCTGCTTTTGCTTACATGTACCTTTTCTTCTGAAAGGGCTTGTGCTGAGCTTTCGGGAATGCAGAAACGTGTAATGTTTATTTGGTCGTTGTGGCAGGAGAATGATGAGCAGACTGTCAAGGAAGATATACCAGAGGCTTCTACAGATGTCAGTATTTCCCTGCTTGTTTTTGCTTAAATGGACATATTTTTCTGAAAGGGCTTGTGCTGAGCTTTCGGGAATGCTTAATGGTGGCTGGCCGTGGGTTGCAGGAGAGCGATGTGAAAATAGGAAAGGAAGAGAGGCAACAGGCCCCCGCCAAGGTCATTAAATTTTCTTGCATTATTGTTTATGGATTTGTTTTAAAAAAGGACCTTTACAAAGTTTAACTCTTGTGTTGCAGAGGGGAGGCAGGAGCGGCCGCCGTGGCCGCGGACGCGGACAGGGACGGCCGCCCAAGATTCCAGCTGGCACTGAGGTAACCAAGAAACTAACTAATTAAATCCGCGCCCTAGTCCCTAGAACTGCAAGTAGCCTCTCACTTCGATTCCGCCGTGGGAATGTGGGGATCCTCTCTGGTTCCTGTCCCAGTGGTCTCCTGGTGTTCGATTATGTCTTCTATGGTTTGGTTGGAGAGGTTGACAAGGGGATTTCTTTGGTTTTGCGAGGGTCACATTTGCAATCGTTCTGCTCCTTTTCTTCTGTGTTGTGTGGAACTGATTGATTCCCCTGTTCATTCTCCCCTGTGTTTATCTTCTCGAAAAGATCTTGCCATGGATGATTTTTCAGAAATGCTTAATGGTGGTTGGTTGTGGTGACAGGAGAATAGGTTGGAGAATAGTGCCAAGGACGAGATGCTGCAGGCTTCTGCTGAGGTCATTTTTTCTCTTGCATGCAATTTTGTTAGATCTTGTAGAAAACAATAATCCTTGTCATTTTTCACTCATGTGCTGGATTTCTCAACTCCAGGAGAACGGCTCAGAAGAGACGACTGAAAAACCACAACCCACAAGAAAGCGTAGTAGGGATCCTGTTGCTGACCCCTCTTCTCTTGAGCCCCGGACCACACGATTTAGGAAGAGGTCGACTGCTCCGGTGGTAGATGATACACCTAAGCTGGAAAAGGTAGAAGCTTTTACTTTTCTTGTTAATACTCCCATCTCTTCAGTTATATGGATTCATGAGTGATGGCTGGCTTGTTAGGACTTGCTGTGCTTATGTAGTTTGTGCTCTATAAGATTATGGTAAAATTGTTTGTACAATTTTCCTATATTGGGCGCATGCATACTCATAGTTTTTAAGGCGTCGCTTAGGTGTCAGAGCGCTCTCCAACGTGAAGACGCCGTCCCCGCTTTAGGCCCTCACGTAAGGCGTCCGCCTCGTGTGTTTGGAGCGTCCAAAGCGTTGATTAGGCGCCTAGGGCCTCGCCCTTGAGCCATGGACAGAGCATGGAGCAGGGGCGGCGGGAAACAGAAATTGGGAGCGGGAATCGGAAATTGGTAGCGTGAATCAGAGATTGGGGTCTGAAGTTGAGCAGGAATCGGAAATTGGAGTGGGAAATCGAGCGGGAAGAGTAAAAATCTGGGCGCGCGGAGTAAAGGGAGGAAGAGCAGAGAGAGGGTTAGGAGCTAACCAATTCACAGTAAACGATTGAGAGAGAGGAGCTCTCTCCTCTCTTGCGTTGACCAGCATCTTCCTCTGGCTGATATCACGATCTCCTCCGCCAGCTTCCTCCTCCAGCCAGGCTTCTCCTCCTCTGGCACAGCCTCTCCCAGCAGGGCAGCAAGATGTGGCTCCTCTCTCTTCCCCATCGTGGAGAGCTTTCCTCTGTTCTGTAACTGAGTAGGCGCTTCAGTAAATAACTAAGGCGTCGCCTTGCTTCGCGCTTTGACCGCCTAGGCGGTGAGCCCCCCTCCCCCCACCCCAGCGCCTGGACACCTTAAAAACCATGTGCATACTCCAATTTTTAGCCGCTTCCTATGTATTTAAATAAGAATCATGATGTGCAAGATAGACAGTATCTGTGCAATGATTCAAGCTACGAAAGAAATATATGTGAAATATATAAGAAGCTCTTACATTTCTGGGTACATGCTCACTTTGTAGCATCTACCTCGTGTTCATACATGATATGTGTGTTTGTGGGTGGAATTCGCAGGAGAAAAAAAAGAAAGAATCCACTTTTCGGGAGAAAAAAAAGAAAGAATCAACTTCAACCATGTGTCATCAATGCCAGAGGAAAGACAAGGGAAGAGTTGTGCGGTGTCTAAGCTGCAAAGACAGAGACATTCTGAAGAGATACTGCATTGTGTGCATAACTCGCTGGTTGGTTCCCTTTAAAAGCATTCATGTTGGTCACCTGGTTGTGTTGCAATGGTCTGCCTGTTTTGGTAGAGTTATACCACCTGTGTTTGTTCGGTAACTTATTTATATTTCTTATCAAATGATGTGTTTGTTAACATAATGGCATGGCTTGTCTGTGGCATGATCTGAACAGGTATCCAAAACTAAGAGAAGAGGACTTTGTGAATAATTGTCCATTTTGTCGCAATAACTGCAACTGCAAGACTTGTCTGCGGAAAAATATAATAGAGAAGGTATGCTTTGTCTTCCAGGCTTGATATCTTATTTGTTTCTTGGCTGCATTTTGTTTGATACCCCCATGCTTCTAGACTTGTATAATCCCTGACCTGAAGCAACACAAAGGGGAAAATAAAAAAGAATTGCGTTCCTTTGAATTTGCGTTTTCTACTGTAGCGTGGTATATAATAAAAATTCTCCTTATGTTAGGGTGGGCTGGCAGCATGAAATTATTAGTCACTGAGAATAAATAAGGACACAAAACTAAATTGCTTGTTTTGTTCCTCTTATTTGTTCCACAGGTTGACAAATGGAAAGTATCTGATGTCGATACAATTAAATGTTCACTTCGTGTTGCACACTATTTACTTCCATGGTTGAAAGACTTGCATTGTGAGCAGATGAAAGAGAAACATGTCGAGGCAACAATTAAAGGTATTATGACTGTAGGCTTGTTGAAATGCCACCTTTTGAATTTCTAGCTTAGTAATATGATTGTCAATTATTCATTGCTGGCGTCCATAATTTCGCCGTTACAGGCATTTCTCCCTACGACCTGTTGATCAGTATTTATTTTCTATCGATACGAATTTGATAGTACTCCCTCCGTTCATCTTACCGTTAGTCAAAGTCAAGATGTCAAAGTTTGACCAAACAAGTAGAAAAATTATCAACATCTATACTATAAAATCAATACTATTAGAATCATCACTAAATATACTTCAACATTATATGTATACATTATTGTAGATGTTTAGAGTTTTTCTCATATGCTTGGTCAAACTTTAAACAGTTTGACTGACTGAATCTAAGATGAGGAGTAATTTGGAACGGAGGGAGTACAAAAATAAACCAGTACTATATTTGTGAGGAAATATCAAAACATTTCTGTGTTAATGAGTTATCCAAGTTTTGGAATTTTGACTGCATGAGTTCCAGTATGACCTTGTCATCTGCTTAGGAATATAGTCAGTCAGCACTCCATGGCCTCTGCTGTTCCTAATGTTGCTTTCACAACAGGCATTGATGCATGCGAAGTAAAGATACCTGAAGCTAACTGTGAAGAAAATGAGCGAATATACTGGTTAGTCTTGCTTCTGTTTAGAAGTGTGCAAATTATTTGGTTCTTTGGAGTGTCTAATTCATAGTTTCCTTTGTGACAGTAACAACTGCAGAACATCTATAGTTGACTTTCACAGGAGCTGCAATAAATGTTCCTATGATCTCTGCCTTAGCTGCTCCCGAGAGCTTCGTCAAGGTCTTAATCCTGGTGGTGGTGCTGCTGCAAGTGTCCCGGTGTTTACACAACCTGGGTTAGAAGGCAAGGAGGATTTGGAAGAGGGAAGTAGTCATGATAATGTTTCAATTCAAAAGCCCTCTGATGGACAGAATGGCGTGTTGATGGACAGTGCAGTTCCTGCTGAGAATAGTGCTCCTGGGGTGAGAGAATGGACGGTAAATAGGGATGGAAGCATACCTTGCCCGCCAAATGCATGTGGTGGCTGTGGAGATTCTGTTCTTGAACTTAAGTCATTGTTGAAGGAGAATGCTATTTCTGACTTACTGGAGCAGGCCAATTCAGTTGTCAACAATGAAGGAATGATGGAGGTTGGAGGTTCAAAATGTTCCTGCTTTACTGACCCTGGGGAGATGAGCAGTGGTACATCACAGAAATTGGCTTGTAGGGAGAACTCGAGTGACAACTACATATATTGCCCGGATGCTAGAGATGTTCAAAATGGAGCTTTAGATCATTTTCAGGAGCACTGGTTGAAGGGTCAGCCTGTTATTGTTCGTGATGTGCTTGAGTTGACTTCTGGATTGAGCTGGGAACCAATGGTTATGTGGCGGGCTTTACGAGAAAGGAAAGACAAGACTGAACTTGAGCGGTTCTGTGTTACAGCTCTTGAGTGCCTGTCGTGGTCTGAGGTAACTGGCATCATGATGGTTATTGTTTATAAATAGCATTGCTGTAATTTGCTGAAGTGACAAAACTGTCATCAAGGTTACTGAGTGCATAGATCATGTAAATTAATTAGATTACTAGTTGCATAATATCTTTAACATTTGTTAACTGTGTGCTTCTGTTTCTGTCTGATTTGGCATTATTGAATATGGTGGATTTCCTGGAGTGTAGTTTCTTTTTTCCTGTTTTTGCATGTCTGTGAATACATGCTCAGTTAGTGTGCTTGGTGAAACAGAAGAATTTAGGTTAACAGAGTTCCTATGTATATATCTTTTGATTAGGTGAGCATAACCTCTAGCAGCGGCATTTATTTTTGTTGGCTGGCAAGCCCCAAGCGTTTGGTGTATGTTTAATATATGAGTTAAGCACGGAAGTTCTTTTGTTACCTCTTCTAAAATTGATTTCCTATGTTGCACTTGGCATCTACATCATTTTTATGTTGACATGAAATATTCTTAACACACATTGCTTTTGTTGAACCTAAATGCAGGTTGAAATAAACACTCGCTTCTTTTTTAATGGGTATTCCCGTGGAGTTGTTGGTCCGGAGGATTTGCCCATCTTACTCAAGCTTAAAGATTGGCCACCACACAGCTCATTCGAGGAGCGACTGCCACGACATGGTGCTGAGTTCATGTCTGCTTTGCCATTTCGTGAATATACCGATCATAAAACTGGTCCTCTTAATCTGGCAGTGAAGCTTCCAGAAAAAGTCATAAAGCCAGACCTTGGTCCAAAAACTTACATTGCGTATGGTGTTTCACAGGAATTAGGAATTGGTGATTCCGTCACCAAGCTTCATTGTGACATGTCTGATGCGGTAAATAAATTGATATTTCTTATTCTTCCTGTCCTTCATATATGTACATTTTATGGATTAGCATTTATTATATTTTACAATCGCATGTTTTTCTCCAAAAAGAGGTCAGGAGGAATTAAGGTAGAAGTGAGACTCAAAACCTCGGTGTGTGGGTTTGCAAACTTGTGTGCCCACCTCTGCATGATAGAATATTTAATTTTCTGTATATGCTATTGAGTTAAATATTCTAGGAAGACAAATATCAGTAGGTTCGAGTTTGCCCTTGTTGCTTTCAGTCAAATCTGCATGCTTTTGTTTTACTTCAATGCTAGCCATAGTAGATCTCACTGGTGGAAATTAATATAGATTGTGAGGATCTATTAGCAACATGCTTCACCCAGCTTCAACATTGACCTGTTTCCCTGTTTTGGCTCCTCTGTTGGACAATGTTGAAATGTTCTGAGTCTGCTTGTTTCCTATTGTGTAAACAGGTCAATATCCTCACACATACTGATGTAATAAAGCTCAAAGCAGAAAGGATTAGAGCGATTGATAGAAAGAAAAGGAGTTTGACCATGATGGAAGACACCAGAAATCAAACTTCACAAACAGATCCTGATTGCGACATGTCGATAGCTCCCACTGAATTAATCAAGAGGCCAAGAGCTGAAGGATTTGGATGTGGCTCAAACACTAAGCAGCCATTATCTGAAGTTGTTTTAGATGAGCGGGAAGGGGTACATAAAGATGTGGTCGCTGATGTAGCTGAAGGAAGCTTGACTGTTAATGGACGGTTATCTATTGAGGGTGATGTGGATCGTTTGGATCTTTCCACTTCCAAGGAGAAAGCAGAAGACATAGTTAATGAGAGGGAGAAGGCGGATCATGGTTCCAGCAGTGAAGATAAAAGTGAATCTCCAGATAACACAGAAGGAACTTCTGAACCTTATGGTTGTAAAAAACACACAAGAGGTGGCCATCGTTCCTCTAGTGCATCAAAGATAGAAAAGGAAACAAGCACAAAAGGTGTGGTTCATGGAGCTCCCATACATATTGAGCCAGAAGATGATCTCCCATTTGTAGAGGGTAACCAGACAGAAGGTGGTGCATTGTGGGACATATTCCGACGGGAAGATGTCAGCAAACTTAAAGAGTATCTAATTAAGCATTCAGAGGAGTTTAGGCATTACAATTATGAACCAGTGAAGCAGGTGAATAGCTCTCTTAACTTCTTGGACCTGGAAGGTCACATGACTACTTACTCGCGTGTGACTTACTGTTGATCTTGCCAGGTTATTCATCCTATACACGATCAGTGCTTTTACCTAACAAATGAGCACAAAAGAAAGCTTAAAGAAGAATATGGTAAGTTAAGAATAATGATGTCTTTTGGAAGATAATTTTGTCCTCAGTGATTTACTTCCTTGTTTGTGTACTGAATATGCAGGAGTTGAGCCTTGGACATTTGAACAGAAGCTTGGTGATGCCGTCTTTATCCCTGCAGGATGTCCTCACCAAGTCAGAAATTTGAAGGTATGATATGACTGCTCTCCTGGTGCTTCTCCAGTTGGATATGGAACACTGAAACAGTTGATGATGCCCTGCTTTAGTGTCGTGCTTTTGGATATAAGTAACTGCTATTATCTGTGGCTTTTCTATTTCTGTTAACCGCTTGTTTGTTCTTGGGCAGTCATGTATAAAGGTTGCACTTGACTTTGTTTCTCCGGAAAATGTACAAGAGTGCATCAGGCTGACGGAAGAATTTCGTCTGCTTCCAAAATGGCATAGGGTGAATGAAGATAAGCTAGAGGTCTGCAGATCAGTTCTTCTAATCTTGATTATAACTGAACATTGTTGTCCATCTTGATAGCTCCATAACTATTACATGCTCTCTTCTACACTCTCGTCTCCATAACTGTTACATGGTTTCTTCTACTCTCGTCTAATTCTGAAATTCTGTGAATCTGAATTGCCAGATCAAGAAGATAGCTTTTCATGCAATCAGCCAAGCCATTGCTGATATCACCAAAAAGGATGACAATGAAAGGTTAGTAACAGCAACTCTGTTATTGTATTGAATCATATTTTTCTTTCTTGAACACATATCTAAATGTGTGTCATTTGTATTTGAAGAGATGACCACAAAGACGGTGCAGAGTACAATGCAAAAGCCAAAGCCAAAGCAAGAGGAAGAGGAGGAAGAGGAAGAGGAAGAGGAAGAGGAAGGGGAAGGGGAAGGGGAAAAGGAAGAGGAAGAGGAAGAAACAGAGCAACAGCTGAAGGCTGGTACTGTGCATCGTCTCAACTTGCTTTTCCTATTTGAATGTTTCTATTTCGGTTTGATTATGCTGGTAGATCATATGTCCTCCTTTTATCATCTCTGATTTGAGCAAACTATTTTGCTGCTTAAGCCTTCAATTCTTGGTACTCCCTCCGATCCATAATAAGTGTTGTTGATTTTTTATCTCATAAAAACTAACTCTGGATAACTGTTCAGTATTTCTGCACTAGGTTCCTGTGTAACTCTTTGTCTACTGCAGACATACTGTAGATGAGAACTGTAGGTCCTTTTATCTGAAATCTGAACATACGAGTAATGCTTTTATCTGAAATCTGAACATACAAGTATTGGTGCATTGGAGTTCCTATGTGCTACCGAGGGTCTATGTGAAAATGAATTAAAGGGCTTTCATTTGCATGTTCATTATTCCACAGAACAAAAAATGGGCAGCGTGGTGCTGTTAGAACATATCTTCTGAAAGCCTTCTACAGCTAATGTTCTGATTGGTGCTGTTGCCACACAAATTCCTTATATTCTGATGTTGTGAGCTCTTATGCATTGATGGCTAAGTTCTTTAGTAGGATATGATTTGTCCTGTGAAGGTGTTGAGAGTAATGAAGGTATTATTTTATTGTACCAGCCATAGTGATGAAATTGAAGACCAACCTGATCCAAGTGAACCTGAAGAGATGGAAGAGGATAAAAAACAATCAGCTCAAGCCATGTCTGGAGCTGAAGAAGAACCTGCTGAAATGGAGGTTAGCCAGGAACAATCAGCTCCGTATAGGTCTGTAGTTGAAGATGAACCTGCTGAAACGAAAGAACACCAAAAGGAATCAGGTCAAGTCATGTCTGAAGATGAAGTTGAACCTGCAGAAATGGAGACCCAAGTAAAGTCAACTCAGGACTTGTCTGAAGTTAAAGATGGATCTGCAGAAATGGAGGAGCACAGAGAAAAACCACCTCAGGACATGTCTGAAGCTAAAGATGAACCTGCAGAGATGGAGGAGCTCCAAGAACAATCAGCTCAGGGCATGTGTGAAGTTACAGATGGACCTGTAGAAATGATGGAGCAGCATAAACAATCAGCTGATTGCATGCCTGAAGCTAAAGATGGACATGTGGAACTGGAGGGTCACCAAGAACAACAAGCTGGTGGCATGCCTGAAGGTAAAGATGGACCTGCAGAGATGGAGGAGAGACAAGGACAATCTATTAAGGACGTGTCTGAATTTGAAGATAAGCCTGTAGAAATGGTGGAGCACCAAAAACAATCAGCTCAAGCAATGTCTCAGGTTGAAGATGGACCTGCAGAGATGGAGGACCTCAAAGAACAATCAGCTCAGGATATGCTTGATGCTAAAGATGGGCCTGTAGAAATGGAGAAACAGAAAGAACTACCTGCTCAGGAAATGCCTGAAGCTAAAGATGGACCTGCAGAAATGGAGGAGCAAGAACAATCAGTTAAGGACACGTCTGCCTTTGAAGCTAAGCCTGTAGAAATGGCGGAGCAACTAGTTCAGGATATGTGTGAAGCTAAACATGGACCTGCAGAAGTGGAGGGGCACCCAAAACAACCTGCTGATGGCATGTCTGAAGCTAAAGATGAACTTGCAGAAACAGGGGAGCACCAGAAGCAACTAGCTGAGTCTATGCCAACCTCGACATGAGCAGCAACGCCCAACCTCTTCCACTTTGTGACCGTCACCATGCAGAAAGCAGCGTCATACTTTGACTTAGACCGTAATCGATCTGTAGGACTATATTATACTTTGTAGCATTTTGAGGGAGCGCAGCAAAAGAATATGAGCTCTGACCACGGAACCAGACAGCAAGCAGGCCTAGCTAACACCGAGACGATTAGCTTGGTTAGTGTTTATTTTGCAGTTGTTGCTACTGCCCACCTCTGTAGGGCTGTGACGTGGTAGCGTGGCAGCTGGTTGATATATACTAGTATAACATTTAAGCTGGATTTAGTACATATGAAGAACGATATCAACCTCTGGTTATCCTGTTCACAAACCTAATATATTGTATGCTTTGAGAATTTCAGCAATGGTAGCTCTTTGTGGAAATTGATTCGTCATCATAGGGCAGTGATGGGAAATCAAAATAGCAGTTCTCCTGCAGATATCTGCTAATTGACTGCTTGCTTTAAATCTTGCAAAAAAGAATCCAAGGAGATCATGGTAGACGATAATGCTGCTACAGTTGGTAAGAGCGATCTAGAAGGTACAAACTTTACTACCTCAATTCTTTCAATGCTTCTGCTGCTGATGAGATTGTTGATAGAAGAGCTTTAGAAATTGGAGTTAAAATTAACGAGTGTAATTTAGAGAAAGTTATTGTTATGGAAGATCTAGAAAATGGTAGACATGCTATTGACAAGAAAACTGGTTCCGATGAGATGATGGTTTCACTCCCATGGTTAACATAGGAACAAAAAGTTAAAATCAATATCAATATAGTGTCAAATCCAGGTCATGGTGCTAAAAAAGTTACTTCACCTTGTTATTACTTCTGATACAGCTTCCGATCTTAGATAATAAAGTGTCGTTTGTACTAAATCAGTGACACTTATTATGGATCAGATGGAGTACTAAAGGAATGAGATCCTCTGACGTGGGGAACCCTGCCATTCCCTAACTTTGGGTCGCTGACAGGTGGGACCCATGCCCTGCGGGACCCACACGTCAGTGACTCAAAGGCAGAATTGGCTACGTCAGGGGATCCATGTCCGAGTACTAAAGGGTGCATGTATACTGTTTCTACAGTCTTTACTATGTCTAGAAACTAGTGGACAAAGTTTTAACGAAACGTAGAGGGATGAGGAATAAAGGTTTGACATGCAAGAAGTTGCTAAGGAAAAATCATATTGGTTTTGTGGGATTCATTAAACTGTCATCAAATTAATACTCTCTCTGTTCTATAATTTTGTCGTGGTAACTTATTTTGATACTTCCTCCGTTTCATAATTCTTATCGTGAAAACAAAGAAAATGACGACAAGAATTATGAAACAGAGGGAATATTAAAATAAGTTTTCATCATAGCTTCATGGATCTCCACAAAAACAGATGGAGTAGCTTTTGGAGAGAATATAGAAGTGGGTAATTTCAAGTGGCTTTCGGTGGCAACCGTGGGTAACTTGGGAGGAATTCCTGGTGAGATCATTTTAGTCAGGTGGCCTCGTTAGAATTCTCCATATACCTAAGAAAAACAATCCTGATAGGATTAAAAATATAGAGCAATTTGTTTGTCGAATGTATGCCTTAAAATACTACCAAAGCTTTTGCTGTTAGAGCTGAACCATCCATCGATACACTTTTGCTTCCCTGTCAACATGCATTCATTAAGGGGAGGACTATTATGGATGGTGTGCATTTCGTGCATGAATCTTGGATTAATAAAGCACAATGTGTTGTGATCAAGATTGATTTTGATAGGGTTGGTACCAAGATCTAGGGTTCACAGTGGAAAAGGCGCCGCGTGAGGGGATTCTCGCTATCCACGGCGATCTTGACACACCTCTGATCTGGTTTGCACCGGTGTCTTGGCTCGCTCTGTGATGGCGGAACATAGCACCGGGGTTGAAGTAGGATCAGGGTCACAGGGAGCAAGGCCTTCGCTGGCAAAGGATGTGGTGGAAAAACTGGAGAAGATGGGTGATGGATGACGAGGAGATTGGTGAAGAGGAAAGTCTGAAATTTGCTGTTGTCGGCAAGATCTTATCACGCAGAACTTTTCATATCGAGATGATCGACGATGCGCTGCAGCTGTTGTGGGGTAATCCGAGAGGTTTAACCTTCAAGGCAAAGGGGGAGATTTTTTTTGTTGCTAATCTAGAGTTTGAGAGAGATCGAAACCGCATATGGGAAGGAGCACCATGGTCAATCAATAAACACGCGGTGGGCTTTGGATGACTTCGAGATGAGTATGAAATCGTCAGAGGTCAAGTTTAAGAGGCTTGTGATCTGGATTAGGTGTGAGGATCTTCCTTTTAATTGGATGTCTGTTGCCAGGGGTAAATCCATTTTCATGTGGAAAGATTGGGCACTCTAAACTCTTCTGTCCTATACCAGCGGAACGAGATGAGAATGGAAGAAGAAAGAAGGGCAAGGAGAGTTTGCAAAGGAGAGTTTGCAAAATCTATAGATGATGATATGTGTGAGAGACTGAATAATGGTTTTGGAATGGGAAGATCTGAGCTACCGCCTAGAAGTACCAATTTTGGTTATGGTCAGACATGGGGGAACACTTTCAACTTCCAAGCTTTGGGAAGGGGAGGTGATCAGCGTAACAAGGTTTATCGAAGAGTGGTTTCACATGAACAACTTTTAATTTCTCGAATGTCAAAGGACCAAATGATGTTGAAATGTTTGAGGAGGATCCAGTAGGCCTTAGGCCTTAAAAGGAATGCGATTATCAATTCTCCGAGCAAAGTGAGTGGTGTAAGTGTTCCTGCAAAAAAGAGTAAAGGCTCGGAGGATGATGAAGTTTTGCAAAATCTGTCAAACGCGGAGGCTGCAATGCAGCCCCGTGAGGATCAATGAATTGTATCTGTTGGAACTGTCGGGGGCTTGGGAACCCCAAGATAGTGAGCTTCATGATCTGGTGAAGCTACAAGTGCCCTTCCCTGGTCTTTTGTATCGAAACAAGATTGAGGGGTCGCGGTGTCGAGGTATGGCAAATCGACTTGGTTTTGATGATTGCATTGCGGTTAATAGTGCTGGGCTAAGTGGTGGTTTAGCTTTATTTTATACAAAAGATGTGGAAGTTACACTGTTATCACAATCTGATTTGCATATTGATGTATCTGTTAAAAATATTGGAACGGATCAGCCAGAGTGGAGATTTACGGGTTTCTATGGGAAACCTCGTAGGACAGAGAGATTTGACAGCTGGTAGTATTGCGGCGGCTTAGTCAGCAAAGTTCGTTTCCATGATTGTGTGGTGGTGATTTCAACAAAATCCTATCAAATGCAGAGTATTTTGGAGCACATGAAAGAGCAGAGTGGCAAATGATTGAGTTTCGTGAGGTAGTCATGAATGTGATCTACAAGATCTAGGGTACATTGGAGTTCCGTATACTTGGGACAATAGACAAGATGGTTTTTCAAATGTGAAAGTGAGGCTTGATAGGATGCTAGCCTCCCCTAGTTTTCTAGAGTAGTATATAGATTCTAGCGTTAGCTACATCAATTCGGAAAACAAATGAAGTTGATGATAAGGCCCATTGATATTTTGGCTACGAAAATGCGTGGTGTCGGGAGGATTCATACACAGCCACTGTCATGGAGGAGTGGGCTGACTCAGCTGGCTCTGGGCTGGGATTAAATGGACCGATTTACACAGAATGCAAAGTAAGTTGAGCAAGTGGAGTGTTGAGAAGTTTGGCTCAGTTCGCAAGACAAGATGCTATTGAAAGAGCTTAGGCTCTGTATAGAGGAACTTCACATCACATTGAGAAAAGGCGCTTGCAAACCAAATAACTGAACTTTTATGAGAAGAAATTATGGAGAAGCAACGCTCTTGAGTGGACTGGCTTACAGAGGGTGATCGTAACACGAGTTATTTCCATGCTAGAGCCACAACCAGGAAGCGAAAAAGTAAAATTATTGCACTGAAAAATGTAGATGGTGTTCCGTGTGAGGAGAAACTGGTTGTAAAGAATATAGTACTCCCTCTGATTCAAATTAATTGTTTCAGATTTTTTTAGATTTGAATGTATCTAGACTTGTTTTAGTGCTAGATACATCCAAATCTAGACAAAACCAAGTTAACTAATTTGGATCGGAGGGAGTATATTCTTTCTTTGTGGAATTATTCCAGCAGCATGATGTTACTAATGTGGAAGCGGTGACTAATTGTGTCCCGGACAAAGTAACGGAAGGAATGAATGAGATCTGTGTCGGGATTTCAGGGCCGATGAAGTTGAGCAGGCTTTATTTGGCATGTGACCTTCAAAAGCTCCAGGTGTTGACGGTTTCACTGCTGGTTTTTATCAAAAACACCGGAGCCTTATAAAAGAGGATGTCACCGAGGCAGTTCTGAAGTTTCTAAATGTTGGTAACTTATCAGCCATTATAAGCAGAACATTTGTGGTCTTGATTCCCAAGGTAAAAACGCCTCAAGAATTTTCTCAATTTAGACCGATGCCTTGTGTAATGTGTTATATAATTTTTTTCAAAAGTTTTAGCTAACCGGCTGAGAGTTATTCTTGATGATATAATCTCTAAGGAACATAGTGCTTTCGTGCTGGGTAGGCTAATTATAGATAATGTGCTAACATCATATGAGTGTACATTCCATGCGTAGCAAGAAGGGGGAAGCTGCATTTTGTGCGGTTAAATTAGACATGATGAAAGGTTATGATCGTGTGGATTGGGATTATCTCAAAGGAATTATGAAGAAACTAGGGTGCGCTGATCAATGGATTTATTTATAGTAAATGTTTGGGGCAGAAGGTAAATAAGTTTAAAAGCTAAACTTATTTCACCCCAAATTGTCTCCTGCCAGTTTGAACAATGGTGAGGCATGTGTTACAAATTGATCGGGAGGCATTGTCTGAGAAGTATCTGGGGTTGTCCACTGCTACTGGGCGATTAACTGCTAAACAGTTTGGCCACCTTGTTGAACAATCAAGATCATTTATGAAAGGATGGAGTCAGAAAATGATGTTGTATGCAGCGAAAGAAGTGCTACTTAAAGCAGTAATCCAAGCACTACCAGCCTATTCTACGAGTTGCTTTAAACTCAATAAGGGGCTATGCTCCAAATTAATTGCATTGATGGCAAAATTTTGGTGGTCTGAATAACAGGATAAAAAAAGTATGCATTGGATATCTTGAGATAAACTATCAATTGCAAATGGTTAAGGGGGTCTCGGTTTTAGAGATTTCCAAATGTTTAATGATGATATGTTAGGAAAACAAGCCCAGAGGTTAATGGAAAACCCAAATAGTTTGTGTGCAAGAGTTTTGAAAGCTAGGTACTATCCTAATGATGAATTCTTAAATGCTAAATGCTCTCAAAGTGCATCAAAAACATGGAAAGCAATCTTATGTCGTCGTGATGTACTGAAGGTTTTTGATCCGTAGAATTGTTGATGGTTCCACGACATCAATTTGGCATGATAATTGGATTGTTGGGACGCCGAAAATGAAACCCATGGGTGCTCTGTATTGAGGGTCTATCAGAGTAGGTGAACTCATTGATGATGAAACAAATTTGTGGAGAGAGGACATTATCAAATTGGTTTTCTTTCCCCTTGATGCCCATGCAATCCTTGCTATGACGAGGCCGCGTAGAAAATGTGAAGATCGCTGGTCTTGGTCAGAGGAGAAAACTCGTCTTTATTCAGTAAAGTCAGCTTACAGGCTGTTCGTACAAAATCCCGAGCTGGCTGAAGGTATTGATTTAGCTGGGATCTGGAAGAAACTTTGGAAACTAACAGTAGTCCCGAAGTTCGCGTTTTGTGGTGGCGAGTTCTCAAACAAATACTGCCAAGTTTTTCAGAATTAAAGAGGGGGCACGTCATGGAAAATAGTGCTTGCAAGCAGCGTGGTTATGCAGAGGAGACGTTGGAATTGCCTAACCTGCACCCCACGTCCTGGGCTGGGGATATAATCATTGGGACCTTCTTCAGTAATAAGGAGGCTGCACTTGTAGTGTCGATTATGTGGTGTATTTTGAGCAGCAAGAATGAGTTTGTTCGTGGAGAACAATGTTATCAACCCCTGAAATCTTTTTAGCTGGAAATGCTGGTCAGAGAGGAGGTACTAGTACAAGTTCAGAAATGGCAAAAACCTCCGGTTGGGTGGCATGCTGTGAATACAGATGGGTCGTTGGATATTGTTAACAGACTTGTATCAGGTTTTTTTTATCAGGATCTTCATTCATGCAGGTTCTATCAAACAGTACTATGTGGAAGATTCTTTTGTGAGTGAGTTGTTAGGCTGCCGAGAGGGGTTGGAAGATGCTTTAAGAAAAGGCCTACAACGTGTGATTCTTCAGACTGATTGTTCTACGCTTGTCTCACTCTGGAGTTTGGAAGGATGAAAGGATCGAAGGCATTCATATTTTGAAGGAAATGAAAGAGGTCAGTAATTGTTTCTAGGACTTCAAAATCCTCTTTGTAAAGCGTGAAGCAAATCAGGTGGCACATCTCTGTGCAAAAGAGGCTCTAAACTCGCTACTTGAGGGTTTTGATGTAATTCCTAGGTTTTTGATTGCAGCTCTGCAATCAGATTGTAATCCTACACTTCTTAATAAAGATTGGATTATTGGCAAATAAATGATTTTGATAAAGGTTATGAGAAAGTGGATTCGGGTTTTCTCTTTTCTTGATATGATTTTTCAAATGATTTTCTAGGATGAACTTTTGTAGTCTTTAGGAGGCGAACATGAAGATCCCGTATTATCCCTTCTATTTTATTTCGCTGTCTTATGGGAATGGAGATTTGGTGAACATGAAGATCTCTTATCATCCGGGGTTGGTGTTTTGGCTCCTGGGTCCAAATGCTCCTGCCCTTTTGGACCAATCACATTACCTTGGAGAATGTCAGACCTAACTTTCTTTTGAAGAAGTCCATTTGTAAAAGGGAGCTCCTATATACGTATCTCCCGCACGAATAGAGAGGCAGCTCCTCCCCTGTTTTGACAGTCGCCCTAGGCCTGCGAGCACCCCTCTCTCTCTTCGCCGGCGGCATCGCCGCTTGGGGAAGGGAGGTTGGGGTTGCTTGCCTTGTACAGAGTAGGTTTAGGTTTGGCCTCGTGTCGGAGGTGGGCTATATGCCCGGTAGTTGTGGACGCCCTCTGAATCTTTGCAGCCAGATCTAGAGGAATCTAGGGTTCTTCCTCGCTGCGACGTGGCTTCTGCGGCTGAAGCCCGAGGCTGGGGTGGGTGGGGCATCGTCTCCCTCCATAAATCTGCTGCTCCTGGTTTTTGTGCGGTGCCGATGACGCTGTCTCCCCTGGCCGGCCGTAGTGGCGGGGATGGGAGGCTCGTCGTCGAGTGCAGAGGGACTTCCGCTCCAGATCTCCTTTTGGCCGGCCGTGGCGGCAGGGGGAAGTGGTCCTGGAGTCGGTCTTCTACGGCGACGGCGAGACCTGGGCGCTCGTACGCTCCGGCGCTCTGTCGCGGTGCCGGGCGGTCCCCGTCCTCCATCAAGCGGCGCTGGCCTTGGCCTTGGTCGTCTTCAATCAAGCGGCGCTGGCCTTGGCCGTCTTCAATCAAGCTCCCATGGATGGGGAATAGGACGGGCGGTTCAATCAAGCGGCGCTGGCCTTGGCCGTCTTCGTGGGCATCCTGCTCCCCCTTCTTCTCTGGGCCTCCCGTGGTGGCGAGGTGGGAGGGAGGGAGTCTGTTCGATGCGTATGTGCGGCGAGGGCCTCTCGAAGCTGCATCCTCTGTTTCTTCTTCGCAGTGGCTCATAGGTAGCAGGGCTACCGAGCTGCTGCCTGTTCTGGCCGAATGGCGGCCATGGGATTCTCCTTCCAGAGGAGGCCCTGATCTGAAGCGTGCGGCTGGAGCTCAACAACTCGTTTTTGGCAAGTGGTTTGTCCCCGCCGAATGCGAGATGGCCGGCGGCGTCGCTTCCTCTCCGGCTTGTGGGGCGTCATGGGCAAGAGACCCCCTTGACCTCGCCGTCGGCTGGAGGTCACCGGAGGGAGGTGGTGAAGACACTCAAGGGCTCGATTGCTTTTTAGTTTTTAGTCTGAGGGTGTTTGTTGTAATTTGGAGGCCTTTTTCTGTTTTGCTAGCCTGGCTAGGGTGCTTTGTGCAAAAGGCCTCCTGTCAATCTGTACCTGCCACGTTTTTTTATGCAGCATCTTGGGTCTTCTAGACCACTTTTTTTATGCAGCTTCTTGGGTCTTCTAGATCCAGTTCCTTTTCAATAAATAAATAAATATGTATAGTAGTAATAAATTCGATTCTCACAGCACAAACGGCAAAGGTAACTGAACCGGTAGTCCAGGATTGCATGCAAATGTTGTACCGTGGGTTTCGCTCGTATGCATCTATATGTTTCAATTAATGAGCGAAGCTCGATATGTGGATGGGCTGGAAGAGAGTTACCTGGCGCCAGTGAATGTCGTCCTTCTTTAAAGCGCAATAGAAGACCGCATGGCCACCCTACACGGAGGATGCGGACAGGGGGTGGCTGTAGCGGTGGAGGAGGGGGTGGAAGGTGGCCGCCCGCTCGACCATCAAACCGTGCGCCGACGAGGTGGTGGAGGAGAGGTAGAGGCTCGTCCGGTCCAACAGGGCGAAGCGGCGCGGAAGTGGACCAACCGCGGTCTACGGCTGCCACCTTCGCTCACCCTCTACGTGGAGTTCCCCGAGCCAGCCGCACCCGCTCCGTTCGCGCTGCCCATGCCGGACTACGCGGAGTCGCCCCACGCGCGCGTGCATTAGGGCCTCTTCTGGGCGCACGACGATGTCGAGGAGTGCGACACGCTCATAGACGCCATCCACGCCTCGGAGGAGGATCTCGCAGAGGAGCTCCTCCGCGAGCGCAAGGACATGGAGGCGGTCATCGCTGCGGTGGCTGTGGCTGAACGCACGAAGAGGGAGGCGGCTGTCGCGGCGATGCTCCACACGGAGGAGGGCTCCGGATCCGGCGTTATCGCTGGAGAGTACGAGGTGATCGTCCTCGACGACTAGGCGAGCTCTCCCTATCTCCGGCGAGCGATTCCGAGCTCGATTTTGGTCCAACAGCAGACGCGCTGGCGTTCCCTGGCGAGCTCCCCCCTACTACGTTGTTCTTGTCTGTAATTGTGTAATATGTATGAAATATGCTACCTACGATAAGCATGTGTTGCTATTTCCCGTGATTTTTGAATTTAAAGATCCAAATTGCGGGTTCCGATCTACGTCGACGATTACCAACTAAAAATTGCTGAGTGCACGGCATGTACTCACGATTTAAAGGGTTTCCTATTTAAGGGTCTTATTAGAGATACTCTAAAACCGCAACATCTCTGATACATCGTCTTCGTCTAAACCAGAGAACATGTATACCTCACGTCTCCGTACATTCCGACGGCTGCCGGATCGGTCGTCTGTCTTCGTCGGGATCGCGTTGATCAAACAGATCTTGCGCTCACTCGGGATCGCATTGATCAAATAGATCTTGTGCTCACTCGGGCGTTCGCCATTTGCGACACGCTCATACAAGGCGGCCACCGGCCAGGGATACGGTGGGTGTGAGCAGGATGGAAGGCACGGAGGAATTGTTGCATTGCATCGGCCTGAGTTTTGACGAATCACTGTACCGTCGTGTTTGTTTGCCGGTCCAAGAAAATGGATCACCGTCTGCACCATCTGGATAGCGAGGACATCACGGCAGCGAGCACAATTATTTCTCCACAAACGTGGGTCAGGCATAGAACCATATACTGTACCAAAACGCATGCAACATGTAAAATACAACAGATAATACATAGACTTGTCTGAATGCCATTGGCCCAACTTTAGGGAGCATCTACACCCAGCAGGAGCCAAATTGAATATCCGTTATCATCCTTTCTATTTTATTTTGTGTATTATCAGAATGGAAATTTGGTGATTTGGTGCACATAGGCGCACCAGTGACCTCGTTTAAAAATATAATAAGAATTTTTTTTCATATTTCTGTTTATTATAGAAGTTCTAAAAATAATCTGGATGTAGCCAATGATCTATCTGACAAATGTGCAAAATATCAATTTAAATACTTTGTATTATGATCTACAAAAAGATGACAGAAGTGTGGATCTAAGCGCATAGTTTCTAAATCTTGAAATTTTATCAGATTCTGTCATTTTTGTTTAGCACACACAATATAAGGAATTCTGGATTGCAGTTTTGTATGCTAGTAATATTCAACGTTAACTATGCCCAAAATTTATTTCAGTTTTTTCCTCAAACATGTAAATATGATTTTTGAACTTTTTTACATAAAGGGAGGTCGGAAGCCAAAGACACTTAACGGTCTTCTGGCACGAAAATTGCCGAAAACTTAGGTTGAGATTTTATTGGTTGATTGGGTCCATAATCTTTTTTGAGGGATAACTATTCTGCAGCATGTAGATAACACCATTATTTGTTCTAGGATGACTTAGACAAGAGGATCTCTAGCAGATACAGTAAAAGGCGAACTGCATCATCTCGTGTTTTATGTGTTGAGTTTTTTTCGCGTTTATGAGCAGGAAATGGTTATGGTGGATCAGAAACTGTAAATTACGAGAAATTTGAATCTGGCATGAGTTCATGTTCACAAACACCAGTTCATCGCCGCGATTCGACGATCCTACTTACAAACGTAGATACTACGCTGCGAGGATGGATCTACGCTGGTCACCATCCTAACCCTAAAAACCAAAAATCGTCCCTCACCAGAGCCTACGGGTGCGATAACAATGTGGTTGAGCTCGGCGGCGTCGAGCTTTAATCCTCGTCGGTGACGAGGTCGACGTACTTGTCGTCCTGCATCTTCTGCTCGCACGCGATGCCCTACTTGAGCAGGATGCCGTCGATGTTGAGGTCGCATTGGCGGTGGAGCCGGTTCTCCTCCTCCTAGGCGCCGTTGCGCTAGATGATGAGCGTCGTGATGCGCTCGAGCTCAGCATCATTGATGAAGTCCTCCGCCGCGAACTCGGAGCCGAAAGCCGCCGGGTCGTACCCCTGCAGCTCCTCCTACTCCATCGCCGGCGGCAATAGACGCGCGGCTCCAGAGGAGCTCCCCTCCCCCGCGTTGCGTCGACGGCGCTTGAACTCCTCCACCTCGTGCCGGAGTAGCTTCCGTGGCACTTGTGTGCCGTGGTAGCGGTAGTGCAGGGCTGCACGCTTCCGTGCGTCGTCGGCACGCATAAAGCGGCGACACTCCTCGTCATCATCGTCGCTCCCACGGTGTACCTGGGCGGCACGACCAACCTAGCCGCCGCCCACACCCCTCGAAGCTCCCGGTGGCTCATGCTGTGGCGGTGGTGGTGGATCTGCAATGAGCGGTCGCGAATTCCTCGCCGGAGGTCTTCGATTTGAGCGGCGGGCAGCGGGTGGCGCATGTCGGAGGTGTGGAGGAGGGGGGATGACGGATCTCGATCTGTATCGAACCCTCCGAACTGAAGATATAGCGGTCGGTCGGGCTGATTTTCCGTGCCCCAATTTTTTTTTCCAGTCCGGCCCGACGATACGGTGTCCGCCCGGGTCACTTTTTGGCACCAAAACCGTAAACCCGCCGGACTTTTACGGGTTTAGGCCTTTTACAGTAAGGATGCAAAGCTTTTTATCCGTTTAAATCTGTTTTAATTGTCAAATGAGTAGTTTATCTAGGTGTATCTTTTGTGGATCTAGGTTTCATGGGAACGACCTAAGTCTTAAAGGATGTTTATCGAGGGAAGAATGTGGCCTGGTATTATGAATTTTCAGAAAAATGAAAGTCTACTGTGCAAGTGGTGCGTGGCAGTAGGTTGTTAAGGTCAGATATGTTAAATGTGTTCGTGTGGCAATGCAGTCTCCTAAGAATTCTAATTCTTTCCGATGGTTTGATCTTTTGAAAATAAGATTTATATTGTTTGGGAGAAGGGTGAAAGTTGGTGTTGGTGGGCAAACTGCTTTTTGGGCGGCATTTAGTGCGTTGTAAAACCCCTAGGACAATGTTTGTGAGTATATGTAAGCAAAACAGCTCGATTATTTTATGTAATATGCTAACGACGTATTGCTCTTATTTTTGGATGTCTCTTGTTCTGAATAAGAAATGAGATTAGGGCACAATTTTGTGTTGGGGTCCATAGAAACTTTGGAACCGAGCTTGTTTGAGAGCAAATTGATCAAGTCACACGATGAGATTCTTTGCTTATGTTGGCTGGTGTTGACTCTTTAGCGTCCAACATGAGATATCACTACTAGAAAACAGCTCTTCTGTGGCGTATGGAAATCAATCTTCTGTGGCGTATATCCTAGTCGCCACTGTTACATAACTGCTTCCTGTGACGCATATAGATATGCGCCACCGAAGTCTGTGGCGCATTTCTTCATATGCACCACATGAATATGTTCAGTGGCGCATTTCTTAATATGCGCCATAGACATATTTTATATATGCGTCACTGACTATATAACATGTATTCAAAGTAAAATACGTTCTTGGTGTATAATCAAGTATTTATACAGTATTTATCTAGATCAGTATAAATAGTACATTGGACAACTACACAAGTAGTAGATGCATGAAAACCGACATATAATACAAACACAAGTATAATGTCATCACACTTAGAGCCCGATCGAGATACATATATAGTATCAAGTGTCAAATTTTTACACAAGTGCCGAATACAAAGTTCATGTCATCTCACATTACAAATATGAAGTGGTCACCGCCGTCTACACTAGGATCAAATAGAATACAGCTGTGATGATGGTGAGCAAGACCATGAGCCCGACCAATATCTTCATCCGGTTCTTCTTCCACAGGTGGTTCCTCCACTTGACTATCGCCTCCTCTCTAGTCGCGTATCCTTTGTAGATGTTGCCCCTGAACTTGTTCACTTGTTTGTGACAATCCTCCCACTCCTCGTAGACTCCTGGAACCCTACCCATGTACACCACATATCACCTCGTCATCATCTCTATAGACGACAAGACATATTAGTAAAAATGCAACGAAAAGAATTAATAAAGGCTTCACATATATATATATATATATATGTTCACAAAATATAAAACAAAGGATCCATAAACTTAAAAGATAGCATCTCGCGATCATCATAGAAGTAATAAGTTCAACGACAACACGACCACAAGATAGTTTAAGTCTAATAACAACGACCATTTCGACCACAAGATAGTAAAGTTTATGACACACACACTACAACAGGCGTCCATCGAGAATATACATACACTGGATCATGCTAGAGGCACACATCGATCATGAAGACTTCTTCTTGCTCGGCTTCGGGAACGGTAGATAGCCCTCTTTCGTCATCCACGTCCTCGTGTCACCCTGCTTACGGATGCGTTCTTCGATCTCCCTCTTACTCAACCCTCTGGCTTGTTATAGCCCCCCCCCTTGTGTTGACATCTTCAATGATGATTTGCGAAAACTTCTGCTGAATGCGATGGAAGTCTTCTCTAAGATCATCATCGTCGCTTCACGCTAAAGTTTTGGCCCATCCTCGGAGACTAGATGGCAGCGTTAGGTTCTGGCAATCCCGGACATAGCCTTTAAGGTGATGGCGGACGTAGAAGGCCTCCTTGGCTCCACCAGAAGTCAGCTGCTTGATGCAGGGGAACTCGAGCACATGCTTGAACACGTGTTTGCCATCCTTGATACATTCCCCCTTATCTATGAAGGTGCATCCCTTCTCGGCATAGCCCTCGAGAGCCTCATTGAGAACACCCCTTATTCTGGTGTAGTCTTTCCTCTTCGTCAAACTCCCCGAGTTGAAATACGTGCCTAGCGAATACCTCGGGGCAAGGAAGATGAGTATGCATTATTTGTCTCTACGCAACACAATTGGAACAGAATGTTGGAAAAAGAGTAAAGGAAGAAATCTATAAGAAATGCATAAGTTACGGCAGCGATGAGCCAATGTGTACTTACTCGGGAAAGAAAGGCAAAAGAAGTGTGTCCTTCCTCTTGTTGTCCACCATGAACTTCTCGAGGTACGCCGTCGTCTTGGTTCGTGTCTCTGATCCTTCGACCAACTGTTGTCCCGCATGTAGTAGGGATCCACTATCACGACTTCCGGGGTACTCTCTCTGTTGATCTTGATCGCCAGATTGAGCGCGTATAGGCGGACCAAGTTATAGACCTAGGATGTGTCAGGATATTTCCCTTCTCTGGATCATCTTCGGGTTTCTCTCTTTCCGCGTGCCATTGCATGAGCTTTTCTTCCTTAGGATCTACGAAATATCGCTGAAGACAGGGGGTGATAGGAAAGTACCATACCACTTTTCGAGAAACTTTCTTATTCCCTCTCTTGTACCGTCCTTGGCCGCACACCGGACATGTGGTTCTATCCGCGTACTCGTTCTGATAAAGTGCGCAATCATTGATGCATGTGTGGTATTTAATGTGTGGTAGGTCAAGAGGGCACATGATTTTCTTGGCCTCCTCGATACTTGTTGGCAATGTGTCCCACTTAGGAAGTCATCAAGGCATGTGAAGAGGAGATTGAAATCTGTCAGGAAACTAAGAAACTCCAGAGTTATTGCATTGGATTACATCCAAACATCTAAGAACTTGGCAGATCCCTTCGCAAAGGGTTTATCACGTAATGTGATAGATAATGCATCGAGGGAGATGAGTTTCAGACCCACACATGAGTTGTTCGTAGTGGTAACCCACTCTATGTGATCGGAGATCCCGTGAATTAGAGCTGGGAGACAAGCTGTTGATCAGCTGAGAGCAGAGTATGTCCATATTATATTTAAATCTCCATAAAGATGCAATACTCTCTTATTCTGCATGGCAGGTTGATATTTATCTTAATGTGTTCTAAGTGGCTTTTTTAAGCAGAGATGTTGTCCTCCAGAACATCTATTGAGGAACACACCTATATGAGTTTGACTGTTAAACGTCGCAGTTCGTGAGAGTTGGGTACTCTCTAATAAACTCGTGAAAGGCCCTGGAGTATGACACATAAGCTCCAAACCGCGAGAAAGCCCTGCGGTAGCCCTGTACCGGTCTAGATTTTGTTGAAACTAGTGTACGGAAAACTTGTAGTTCAAGGCATAGTCCACTATTCAAGTTGCTTGCTAGTGTAGCATGAAGTTTAACGTGGAAGTTCAACTTAACAGTCTCCACTACACACCAATATATAAAACAATATTCTGGAATGGAAGTGGGGTGATGTGCCAATGTGACTTTGTGAGGGATTGTTAGAATTTAGTGAGTTTTGGACTGTTGGCCTATTAGATAAATTCTGAGATTCGTTTTGGCCTATTTGTGCATGGCAGTATATGGCTGTGCAAGTGGTGCTAAAAATTTAGTCCCACATTGCTAGTTGAGTGAGAGTTACACCTCCTTATATACTAGGCTGTTCCACCACTCACTAAGGTATGAGAAGAAGAGTAGCTCTCGCGCACTCTTCCTCCGACGCCGCCCGCCTCGCCTCGCCAAGCCACGCCTCACCTCGCCTCGCCTCGCCTCGTCACGACGCGCGCACGTCGCGGGAATCTCGCTGAGCCGAACTTTATTTTTGCTAGTTGGGAAAATTAATCATGAATTAATTATGAGTCATTAATGGACGCCTTAATTAGTCAGCCGTTTCCAGTCTTTATGGGACGTGGGCTGTTACCGACTCGGACATGGGCTGAGCCCCACGATCTCCCTGACTTGCGCTATATAAGCATCTGCGCTAAACCTAATCGACACCGCTTACCACATGCGTCTCCTTCCAATCTATTGCGCCACTGCCTTCGTCTTTCCCATCTCGGCTTGCGGCGTGCACCGCAGATCGGGACAGCAGGCCTCCGGAACCCTGCCTTCTTGTGAACCTGTACGGGTGAGGGGCGATCAGGTTTTTGGGGAGCGCTTCCGCGCGACTACTGGCGCCATCACGGACGACTCCTTCCCCGACGAGGACTTCTTCCCGGACATCAGCAGCCTCTACATCGATGACATGGCCGACGATGTTGCTGCTGCCGCCGCTTTACCATACGTAATCCTGAACTTTCTCTTTCAGATTTTGCTAGAGTTGTTTATTCTAGCGATTGGTTTAGATGTGATAGGTTTATCTTATTTAGATTTAATCTGTTCATCTACTTTGTTGATCTGCATGATTAGTTTTGGTACTGTCTGTATGATCATGCTTTATCAGTTTATTATTCGGATTAAATCATATGGATTATTGCTTATATTTTCAACAGTATGTCGTGTATCGTGTGATGTCGAGTTGTAGCCATTCTTGACGTTGTTTTGGCTGTCTAGGTCTTTCTTCTAGTAATATATGTTTGGTACACCTCCGATCCCAGGATGTATCCTAGAAAAAAAAAGTGTCTGAGCTAGTTCGAAGCACTTATTTAGGATCGGAGGAGGTAGTACTGTTTTTTGTTAGGTTTCCCAAATATTTCACATTTTGGGCAACCAAAAAGGCGCCGAAACAAGCCAGGTCACTTGTGGCCGCATGCAGCTGGCCAAAAGGGAAAATACGAGTTTGAGTAACCAAAACACGCTCTAGAGAGAGTCCGGCCTAAAGGAAATCATGATACAGTAGCGTTTTCTAATCGGTGTCATAGGCAGGAGAGCTCAGCTCCATTGGAACGGAGGCAGTAATTCATCGGCACGTACGGTGGTTTGCTTGCTACGACTCCAGTATTGACCTTGATCGCCGCGTGCCCTCCAGGGACAACACTGCAACGACCGCTTTGTCCGTTGATCCATTCACTGGCCGTGAGCGCCCGCGTGACTGCAGTGTCGATGTCCGTCCGTCGATCTCCAGCTAGCTACTAGCACTGACGGCGTCCACGTATTGCGGCTGTGCGACGGCGACGTGCATGCATGGTTAATCCCGTCCTGGTAAAAGACGTGTCGATCAAGCTGCAACAGCAACGCCTCAATCTCTTCCCTTTGTTGCAGCAGCAACACCAACCAAGACGGGGCAGGATTGTTAGAATAGCCTTGTGTTTCGGGAGTCCACTATACACAACATTCTAGCGACCATTAGCAACTTCTGAAGGCTAAAAGTTTTAGCGGCTGAAACCTCAGTTTTCCATGAATGTGAGCTTGTTTGGAGGACTAGACTAGATGGTTTTGAGAAATGGATGGACGAGAACACGGACCCTAGTTGTCCAACTGAGGTAGCACTATCGGCGATGGATGGCTATCCGGTGTCCTAGTGTAGGAAGAAGGCCAACAACCACATTCTACAAGAGTTTGTGGGCAGGAGTCGAGCTAGAGAGTCGGAGGATGTTCCGACTGGGGGAATATTGCTTAATTAAGCGCCTAACAAAAAGTATGGAGGATGTACGTTGTCTTTATATAAGGATGGTTTCGAAGGCAATACACGCGTATACATGCATTGCACTCATCTTATCTCATCTTTGCAACATGCTAAATAATAAAAAATTAAATGGAGTAACTTTACCCGCCCAGGATACCTCGACCGGCAGGGGGAAGGATAGGAGAGGCCCGATCAATGGGCCATGAGCAAGATCTATTGCAACGTGCACACGACGCAATTAGCATCATCAACTTCACCGTGGGAAAAAAAGAAGTTACTGAATAGTAAGTCATGTGCCGTAGCAACTTGGATGACCACTACACTGGTTCTGAGCGCGCGAAGAAGAATTGATTTTGGTTGCCCCTTGAACTGGCGGCGTACGTGTCCCGGGCGCACTACCACTGATCCCGTTACCTTTGCCGGTGACCGACGCACAGACGGTAGAGGATGGCTCTCCCGCAGCAAAGGATTGGATCCTGGCCGTCCGCATGTACGTACCACTCTACCGCGGCGACCACTGGTTTCTGGTAAAACAGTGTCATGGAGGGCAGTAGCAACGTCTCTACTCTTTTTGTAGAATCAGCAACGTCACGGCTGTTCAGCTATTTATGCGCCGTACAGACGTACTAGTCCAGAAA
The DNA here is from genome assembly GCA_916181665.1 of Avena sativa. Lineage (NCBI taxonomy): Eukaryota > Viridiplantae > Streptophyta > Magnoliopsida > Poales > Poaceae > Avena > Avena sativa. The sequence continues at coordinate 121,241,839 of OV702291.1, read as the reverse complement.
CCCTGAAAGAATAATTATTGTTTCTTTACGTTCGAGTTCAAGGGGGACGGGAGCTAATTGGCTGAACAGGAGGAGTTCAGGACTTGGTCCACATAGCGTCCAGCTCGGCGAGAAAGTCGCCGGCTCAGAGCAAGCAGCACGTTGACGTGGTCGATCCAGGACCTAGGAACCAAGCAACGCACACGTCACCCGCCCAGCCCACGGCGCCCCTGACCGCCGATGGCCGGTGGCTGAGTGACACGTCATTGGCCAAGTGGTTCATGCACGGACGCACGTCACGGTGCCACCCTGGCATCTGATGGCTCCATCGGTTTCGGCTGCACTGACGGTGCTTTGCTTTTCCTTGACGACGTACGGCATTCGGGGATAACATGCTAACTAGCCCATCCGTTCAGAAATATAAGAAGTTTTATAGCTTTGTGAGTCGAATGTTTCTAGACATATATTAGTGTATAGATTTGTGGAGGTCCGAGTAAAACTATACACTAAAAAGTGTCTAGATACATTCATTTTACAAAGTTAGAATGTCTTAAATTTCTAAACGGAGGGAGTGTCATGGTTATAAACAATCTTAGTATATGTTGTGCTATATATCTTGTGTTGTGAGCTATGTGCAATTTGGTGGTAAGATCACTAAATTCAAAAGTAAGTGTTGGAGCCAGTTCGAAACACTTGTTTAGGATTGGAGGTAGTACTACTTTTTGTTTGGTTACCCAAATATTTCGCCCTTTTTTATTGCACAAATGGCGAAATAACACGCAAAGATATTTGGGCAACCAAACAGGCGCCGAAACAAGCCAAGTCACTTGTGTTTTTTTTTGAACGGAGGGGAGCCCCCGAAAGGGGCTAGAAGCCTTTCATTAAAGTAAGACGGTGGAGATACAAATTTTCGCGTAGGACCTTAAACAAAAGGAAACTACAACCAAGTCCATGCGCTTTACAAAAAGAACCCTAGAGATAAACAAGAGAAAGCAATCAGGTCCTTCTTCCAAACCGACTATGCAACTGTTGGGCCTCTCGATGGAGGTTGAAGATACGCCGGAACAAATCGCCGGCAAGCTCAAAGGCCTCTTGGCCAGGATAACCAGCTGGCTAACTGCCTCTGATTTGGAACTGCAGAAGAAGATGGCTTCGCTACTCCAAGGCCAACCATCGTCTCTGCTACTTGGAGGACCTCCCCATCCAGTTGCAACCTCAACTCCCAGGAAGCGAAGACGATCCGAAGAGAAACCACAACAATTAGCCAGGATCCGTCAACAGTGCTCAAGGAAACCAAGCTCCCTCCTCAGAGCTCCTTCCCGAGATGAGGAGGAGAAGCCGCAGAAGATACAGTAGCATCAAATCCAGAATCTGCAGCACCATCTCCAAGTAGCAGAGGGCGTTGCAAAAGAGAGCCTCTTCCCCTCACCTCCACCGTCGGCCATGAGAGGCTTCTTCACCCACGCCTCTTTGCAATACCTCTCCTCCTCGCCACCTCGGTTGGCCAGGAGAGGCTTCTTCACCCACGCCTCTTTGCAATACCTCTCCTCCTCGCCACCTCGGTTGGCCAGGAGAGACATCGCCGCTTCCAGTCTCTACAACCGAAGATAGTGCCTAGACCTAGGGACACATCACTTATTGAAGGGGCTCCCGCTCACGGCCGCATCCACGACGATCTTCCGCCGGAGGAGCGCGCAGGAGTACAGCCAGAGCGTCTCTGTGTCGCCGTGCCGACACGCTAGAGAGAAGAAGCCCAATGGGCGACGAAGAAGAGGCGGTAGAGCGTTGTAGTCCCCTCCTCCCTCGCCACCATGGTCGGCTGTAGCACCCTCGAATCGGCCCTATGCAAGTTTTAGCCCTTTCCGCCAAACCCGCATAGAAATGATTCAAGGACGCCCACCAGGCACTTTCGTGCGGGTGGAAAACGAAGTAATACCATTACACATTAGTCCACGATGGAACCCACAAAACATATATATATATACAACAACGACTCCATGAGTCAAGAATACAGATATACTATACAAAGATCCAAATCACCTTGAAAACGATAGGGCGTCCGACTACGGACAAGATGCAAATGGGGCTAAGAGCCCTGAAGAATAACCAATGGCGTCCATAACCCTGCCCAGGCCAAGCCGGAAGGGTAACCCTGCTAACGACGTCAATCTCAAACCTGCTAAAACAAAAGGGGTGCCGACAAAGGGCAAAGGAAAAAGAGGAGCGTCAGTACTGAGGCCAGTACACGGCGAGGCTAGAATTCAGCAGCTCTCGCCTACATAGGTATGGTGGACTGAAGCGGCAACGAAGCATGCACTAAACAACCTATAGAGACTCAATTCATCGGTCGGCTATTAGAGAGGGATAAGAGAGACCTATTCGGATCCAACCTGATACTAACACCAATCATACCCATCCTGGTATTCCCCCTCGAGACCAAACGAGGAAGATAAACCAAGGAACTGACACAGTTGGCAGTTTTATTCATTCCATTATAGTTGAAGCACTTACTAGTCAGATATAGATAGCATGAGTCATCCTGATAGCATAAGTAGTTGGCAGTTTTAATTAACCAATCAGTTGTGGTTGCAGTAATTACTAGTGAGATACAATTAGCAGGTGACATCCCAAACCCAGCAGTTGTTGGCACTTTTATTATCCATTCCATTATGGTGAAGCTAATTACTAGTCATATATTAAGTCAAATTTATAGCACTACTTTAGTTATGCTTGTCTATGATCGAGATACTGTGCTCCAAGTCGTCCATAACCGCGGACACGGCTTTTAGAAAGATTTACCCTGCAGGGGTGCACAAATAGCAACACACACACGATCAACCTCGGAAAAACCAAATCAAAACCCAAAGAGGCTTTCACGACAAAGCAATCACAGGATTCATAAAATATTTCAGGGGGCCACCCCACTAAGCTACCCGCAACGAAGTTGGCTGGCTTCGGAACGGACCCAGGGTTTGCGTCAATGGCTGTAAACGACTGGGAACCCGAAAGTGTGACTGGGCTTGTCGATACCGCGAAAACACTCCGCATCCAAAATAGTACAGGTGGTCCACGCACAATCGTAAATAAAACAGTAAAGCATGGCATAAGTACAGGATAGTAATAAAGCCCTAAACTAGTTTATGGCCCTAAGAAATAAGAAATGAATCAAGCTCTGGCTAAGGGGGATTCATAGACTCTCCCGTATGTGGATAGTGCGAATAGTGAAAGAACAGGTATCAAGTACTCGGGGTCCTACGGGACACAAGTGAGCGTGAAAGAATCAAATAACATCTATTGCCCACCGATGCCTCTGCATTAGTTATATCTAGCAATTTAATAGTTGTATTTAAAGTCATGATCATCTCCACCATTAAGCATCTCCACCATTAAACATGTGTCAACCTTTCAATAACGGTGGAACAACAACGACGCGAAGCAGCACCTGAGCAAGTAACTACGACTCGCAAGGCTGGCTATTTATCAAACAATAGGCAATAGGATGTGTCCAAGGCAATATAGGGGTTGCAAGGAATATAATTGGTGCACGTAAACTAAAGCATCGCAATACGGGTAGCAATAGATCAACAGGAGGAAGTAAAGACTATAAATGCAAAATAGGTAGAAAGGGGGGAGAATGCTCGCCTAGAAACACTGCTGGAGATTCATCCGGAGAACTTGTCGGTACTCGCATCCACTCATCGGCCTAAAACACAAAGAAGCAAACACTAGCAGAAACACCGGATGCAATATTTAATACTATGACAGAAGATCCGGCATGCTTATGATATGATGCATGGCATGGCAAAGGTGCGATGCAATAGGCAATATTAAGCAGAACCGGAGTCCCGATAATTAATTAATAGGTTCAAGTTATTTAGAAACCCAGCAAATTAAATGTTGTCTTAACAAGACAAAACATGGCATCGGTTCGCTACACAAATTTAAACAGAGTCCAGAATAAGACAAAGGTATCCCGCATAAACACTCCATATTTAATTATGAGGTGAATCGGCATAATGCCCCCAACCCAATGATTATGTATGCAATCATGAACAATTTAATATGCAACATTTGATAATGTCATATTATAAAAATAAGGGTCTCAGGAAAAGGGGTCACACATGGGGACTCGGCGATCTTGGGCTCCGAGGGTTCAACGAGGTTCGGGTGTGGTCTCGGACTCCGGGATCAAGGCCTTCGGTTTCCACGAATAAGATCTTGGAGTTCTGACCTCGGTGCCGATGACAGACTTGGAGTTCGCATCGGTGGACTTCAAGTACCGTCTCGATAGTTCATCTTCGTGCATCGGCTCCGCCTTCTCTTAATGTCGCGTCGGTTCGGAAGTAGCCAAGGTAGTCGGGGTTGTGCGCGCCCTATCTCCACACATACATCACCACCACCACATCTGCAACATTCGCGTATCCATCTCCACACATGAGCATCACATCCTCACATCACACCACCTCAACACACCACCAGAAAACTACCTGCACATCACCAACACAGCTGAGCACCCACAACCACCGGCATAGGACCACCATAGTACCACACACACGAACATATGCTGGAGTCGAACTTGGTTCAAACAACTGACCAACACTTGTGCGCGTCATGGGGATCTGTTAAGCAGCCGCAGGTAGGCGTAGGGGAGACGAGATCGTGGGCCCCTTGGCAATGAAAAAAGGAGCACGTCCCTGCAGACAGTGTCCAACGCGATGAGTGATACATTGCAAATGTATCTATAATTTTTGATGTTCCATGCTTAGTTTTATCCACTTTCTTGTGTTTTGTTCCAACTTGGGAGTACTTTTATTATGATTTCTTGGACTAACCTATTAACAAGAGCCACAGTGCCAGCTGCCTGTTCTCTGTTGTTTTTGGTTCCAGAAAAGTCAGAAAATGAATATTCTCGGAATTGGACGGTACAAAAGCCAAAGTGCCTATTTTTCCGGAAGGGATCAAGTGCCAGAATATGAGGCGGAGAGGGGCCAGGGGCCGGCCACACCACCTGGCCGCGCGGCCAGGCCTGGCCCGCGCGGCCAGGCCTGGCCCGCGCCAGGGGGTGGTCTGGCCGACCCGACCTCCGTTCATGATCAAGATCATCTATTTGTAATCCATACATGTTGTGTTTGCGGGGATCCGATGGATATTGAGATGCTATTTCAGATTGATTATTGATTCTATCATGTCTTTGTTATTTGAGATCTTGCATGCTTTCCGTTGTTAGTAGCTATCTTGGCCAAGTAGATGCTAGCAACTCCAAGAGTTAGTATTTATGCTCGATAGTGGGTTCATGCCTCTGGTAATCTGGGGAAGTGACAGAAATCTCTAAGGTACTAGATGTGCTGTTGCTACTAGGGAGAAAACAACGATCTTTTGTTCATAGAACAATTGTATTGTTTACTTTACATGCAGTTCGTAAAGCAATAATCTATTGCTTGCAACTTAATACTAGAGGGGGTGCGGATGATAACCTGGAGGTGGATTATTAGTCATAGATGCAGTTGGATGGCGGTCTATGTATTATGTTGTAATGCCCAATCAAGTCTCAAAGGAGTCAAGATGATTAGTATATACATGTATTGCTTTCTCGGTGTTTGTCAATTGCCCCGCTGTAATTTGTTTACCCAACATGTTATCTATCTAAGGAGAGCCACCTCTAGTGAACTATGGATCCTGGTCCTTTGTCTTTACATATAATCTACAATCTTTTACTGCTTTGTGTTTATTTTCTGAAAACTTTTACTTCTTTCCATTCGATACGTTTAATCCTTTGTTTTCCACAAAACACGATGAGATTTACAACCTCATCGCAAGTTGGGGACAAAGTTCTGTGGTTGTCTTGTGTAGGTCTCCACGTTGCTACTAGCACCGGTAGTGCGCCCTGCCAAAGCTCAGCTAGTAACACCTTTGAGGTGTTTCCTTGCTCCTACTGGTTCGATTAAACCTTGGTTTCATAAATGAGGGAAACTTTTTGTTGTGCTCATCATACCTTCCTCTTGGGGTTCCCAACGAGCTCTACATCAACACCACGCACCAAGCACTTTTCTGGGCACCGTGTATTGAGCCATCAAGCGATTTTTTGGCGCCGTCGCCGGGGAGTCAAGGACATCTTCACAAGGGGACTCCTTCATAACCAATCGCTTTACTTTGTTGTTTTTGTTTTGCTTAGTTTCCTTTTTGCTTTGTTTGTTTGTTTTGTTCTTCAAAAATCCAAAAAAATTAGTTTTACTTGTTTGCTTTCTTATTTGAAAACACAAAAAAATTAAGTCTCCCTTAGTTGTCACCTCTCCCTTAGCTCACCATGTTGATCCCTACATTCACCCTAAAAGACCTTCCAATTGGTAGTGGTTCTATAATTGGGAAAGACAATATTGAAGAATTCTTTAATCATGTTAGCAAACATGAAGATACTGAGGATAGATCCCTTGTAGAACTCGCTCCAAATTATGAGATTGCTGCAGCTTCTTTAATTCACATGTTAGAAGCTAGGTTTGTTAACCTCAACCCCTTAATGCAAGTAATGTTTCTTAAGCTTAAAGAAATTGAGGATCCTGAAAAGAGGGATTTTATTCTAGAAACTTTGTTTCAGGAGTTCTATGATGTTGCCAAGGAAGCTAGGAAAGTCTTTGAACGTTTCAATATGCTAGGCTCATGTGTAGATGTTGTTGGTACGCGAGAAAAGATGAACAAAACCGAACCTAATGGGGAGGAACCTAAGATACCAATACCCTTTAAACTAGTAGCAATACATGATGCCATAGAAAAGAATCTTGATTGGATTGTTCCTGCAAACCCTTTTGATGAGAATAGTGAACCCAAGAGCATTGAGAGAGGATCCTCTAGAACTTATTTGGATGATATACCATGCCTTGTTGAAAATATTTCTGGTATTGATCTTAATGCTTCTTCATTTGAGAACACTTGATTCTTTCTTTGGTTCTTATGCCTAACTTAAAGGCGTTAAAGAAAAGTACTTGTTGGGAGATAACCCAAGAGTTTTAGATGAGTCTTGGAAGTTATTACCTCTGTAATAACCTCTCCTTATCCTTTTTATTTGCTTTTTGTGCCAAGAGTAACCTCTAATGAGAGTGAAGTAATGATTGGGAAAGTTGCTGTCCCAAAACAGATTTTTGTGCTTAACCGTACAAATTCCTAAGAGAGCTCCGTATGTCGGATTGAGCTATAATGTTTTGTGCTTCTGCCCCAGGTTGTTATCTAACTTTCGTTAGTTCAACACTTTTTGATTTGAGCAACATAAGGTCTTTGAAAAAATTCGTCTTTACCTGCTGGTCTGTTTTGACAGATTTCTGCCATTTTCTGCATTTGCTTCTTGTTAGTTCCTTCTTGAGTTCCTTTGGGGAATTGAGCTTTTTGAGGGAAGTGCTACAGTATATAGTGTTCTAATGGAAGTTTATTTGGTGTTAGAACTGAACCTTGAGACTTATTTATCTTAAGTGCACTAATGTTGCTAATGAGATTGTGTGAAGTTTTGTATGAAGAAAAATTTTCAGGTGTATGGAAGAAATGAGTAATGAGATGAAGGATGGACTAAAGCTCAAGCTTGGGGATTCCACGCGTGTCACCCCAAGAAATATCCAAGAAGTACAAGCGTCAAAGCTTGGGGATGCCCAAGGCATCCCCTTCTTCATCAATAAAAATTCCAGGTTTCTTCAAAACGCTTCATTTTTATTGTTTCGTGCACAGTTGTGTTTCTCTTGAAGTGTCTTCTTTTTTGTTTTCGTTTTTGTTTTTTAGTTTGCTTGGTTTTCTTAGTTTTATGAATAAGTTGGTTGGACCCCCTCTTTCACACTTTGGTTTGCAAATAGTTTGGTTTGGTTTGGAAAAGAGTAGGAAAGTCCATGCTTATGTGGTAAAAAGAGCTCGTTTTTGACTGTGGTTATGCTTTGTCATGCCATGCTTGATATTGTTTTGGCTTTATGCTTAGTATTCTTTGCTGTAGCATGACTTGTTATAAACAATTGAGATTGCTTAATGTGCCTTGGATGAATCATGCGTTGTTTTAGCATATTAAAGCATAGTATAGTGGTATTCTCCTTTGATGCTTTATTTGGGTTGACTTGGCACATGCTCACACCATGTTATGACTATATCAAGTCACCATAGCCTTTATGATCCTTTAGTTTTCAACTTGTAGTATCACTTTATGCTTTGATCAATGATGTTTTGTCGCTCTGCATGATTATGGCCATTATTGCTCTCTTAGTTTGTCGCTCCCAGTCTTTTGCTAGCCTCCACAACAAAGTATGAGTTCCACTCATGCATCCAACTCCCTAAACCAAGTTTTTCCAAAGAGTCCACCATACCTACCTACTAGCTTATGCTATTCCAAGTATATTCATGCTTTTGTTTACCTTCCACTTGTTATGAGAAAACTATGAAGTAAATATGCCTTGAGAGGCAATAATAAAGTTGTTATTATATATTCCTTATACATGATAGATGTTTATTTTACATGCTAGAAATGTATTGATTCGGAAATATCAATACATGTGTGTTTAATAAACAAAAAGGGTTCCTAGTCATGCCTCTCTTATAGACTAGCTTGTTGCTTAACAGGATGATCAAGGATTCCTGATCATGGACATTGGATGTTGTTAATAACAAGGTCACACCATTGGTGGAATGATGTGATGAACATTCATCCGAAGTATAGCATTACGATCAAGTCATTATGTTTATATTTCTATAACATCATACGAAGTAATCTTTATCCTTAGACCATGAGATCATGTTAATTGCTAACACCAGAAGAGTATCTTGATAACATCAAACGTCACACCGTAACAGGGTGACTATAAAGATGGGTTCAGTACTACGAAGGTGTTATGTTGAGGCTCATGGATCAAGAGTGGAATTTGTCAATCCAGATGACGGATAGATATACTCTGGGCCCTCTCGGTGATATCACATTAGGATAGCTTGCAAGCAAGTGATGTGATCACTAGAATGTTATATCACGGGAACGAGAAAAGAGTGCATGTCGGTAACGAGATCAAACTAGGTATGGAGATACCGATGATCGAATCTCGGACATGTAATATATCGAGAGACAAAGGGATTTAGTTACAAGCGTTAAAGGTTCTCACGATCACAGGAGTCATCGTTGAATGTGTAGGAGTCAGTACGGATCTCTAGGTCCCGCTGCTGATTATTGATCGGAGAAGGGTCTCGATCATGTCTGCATTATTCGCGAACCGTAGGGTGGCACACTTAAGAGTTGCCGGACACCATTTTGGAGCACATATGTTTCAGACGAAAGAATTGCAAAGCGCAGGAATTGTTTCAATAGAAACCGGAAATTGTTTCGGGTGAAATTGCAGAAGGTGGTTCTGCATGTGATATTGAAATATTGCAAGGGGCTATATGTGAATGTTTGTTAATTAAAGTAATTAACAAAATTCTGAATAAATTTAATAAAAAGAGTTTTATTAAATGAGAGAGCATTAAATTTGGAGAAATTTAATGCATTTAAAGTGGAGACTTTAAAAGGGAATGTGAAGAGGCATTTTAATGTGGAGGGGTTACCACCACATGAATGGGGGAGGTGAGGGGTCACCCCCCCATGCGCCGGCCATGGAGAGAGGGGGCACCCCCTCCTCCTATAAAAGGCCACCCATTCCCTCCTTCATCCACACACCTCCTTGTGAAGGATCTCTCTCCCCCTCTAGAATTATTCCCCCATGGTCTCGGATCAGCGAGATACATGTTCCCGGTGGCATTTAGTCTGGAAGGAGTTGCTGCTTCAGCTGAATCGCTGGAGCGAGGAGGTGGAGGTTGTCCGGTGGCTTGAACATGTGTGCGAGTGCGGATGCGCTGCTGAGTTGCGGCGCTCGGACTTCCTCACGATCTTGAGATCGGTAAGTGTACGACTACATCAACCACAAGTTCCTACTCGTTAACAAAGCTCGTTGTCTACGAGGGTAAGTTCTTGTTGGATGTATGTCCACCCGTTTCTTTGTACCTAGTAGATAGATCTTGGCGTGTAGTTCACACCGTAGGATTTTTTTTTTGTTTTCTATGCTGCGGACCCAACGGTGGTATCAGAGCCTAATCTATGCATAGGTGCTTAGCACGGGTAGTACACATATGGTTGATATGTGGGCGATGATGATCATGTTATTGCATCTTCTATGTATTTTGGATATTGGTGGCATAGTGGGATGAAGCGGCCCGGACCAACCTTACATGTCATCGTACATGAGACCGGTTCCACGACTGACATGCAACTTGTTTTGCATAAGTGGCTGTTGGGTGTCCGTCTCTCCTACTATAGTCAATATCTAATTTACAACGAGTTGCTAATAACTTAGTTATCCTCGTTGTGGTTCATGTTTGTAGGTAAGAACGGTTCTATCTCCGAAAGCCCTAAGCCAAGTAAAACTTGCAATTGATAAATTAGACGCGTCTAGTTTAGATCGTTGCTGGGCTCGTGTATTGATATGGTATTGTTGTAAGTAGATGTATGGTGGATACTCTTACAACACACCCAACGTGTAAGTTCCATAGACCTTGGCCTTACACACAAAGGAATGATAGAGATCATACCATGATGCAAGTGATAGAGATCAAATGCATGGACCATATCATCTCACTTTACACATTAGATGTTAGCATCTTATACTGCTAGTTTGGCGCGTTTGATAGCATTATAAGATGATCCCTCTTTTAGATATCAAGATAAAAATGTGTTCTTCCTTGAGTATGCACCGTTCTATGGATCGTGTTTCGAGACATCACGTGATGATCGGGTGTACTCGAATCTACGCTTTCATAGGAACGGGTGTAAGACAGTTTTACACACGTGAATACTAAGGTTCTTACTTGGCGAGCCTAGCATGTACAGACATGGCCTCGGAACACAGACCGAAAGGTTAAGCATGAGTCATATGGTTGATATGATGCCCATATAGATGCTCGCCTTTGAAGCTATATTAACTCACGTGATGATCGGACCTGGTATAGTGGATTTGGTTCATGTAATCACCAAAAGGACACGATGGATGTCATTTTTGAGTGGGAGTTCATTAGTAATTTGGATTATTTGAACTCAATCTATCATAAACTTAGTCTAAATAAACTTTACAAATTCTATTGTAGATGGCACCACCTGCTTTTAATTTCAATGTGTTCATGGAGAAAGAGAAACTTGCTGCGAATGGTAGCAACTTCACCAACTGGGCTATGAATTTGAGGATTCTCCTCACTGCTGCACAAAAGAAATATGTGCTAGATGCGCCGCTAGGCTCCCCACCAGCTCCTGATGCCCCTGACGAGGAAAATAATGTCTATGTGACTCGTCAGGAGGACCACAACTTAGTTTATTGCGGCATACTGTATGGGCTAGAGCCAGAACTTCGAAAGCGTTTCGAAAATGGCAATGCTTTTGATACCATGGGAGAATTGAAAATGATTTTCGATACGCATGCTGCGGTAGAGAGTTATAATGCTATAGAAAAGTTCTTTAGCTGCATGATGGAAGAAAACAGCTCCGTTAGTGAGCACGTACTCAAAATGTCTAGGTACGCCGATAAGCTTGTGTCCTTGGGAATAACGATTCCCATTGACTTAGGCATACATCGTGTTCTCCAATCTCTGCCACCTAGCTACAAGAGCTTCGTGATGAACTATAATATGCAGGGCATGAAGAAGTCTCTTCCCGAGCTTCTGTCAATGCTTAAGACTGCAGAAGTGGAGATTAGGAAAGAACATCAAGTGTTGATGATCAATAGGACCATCGGTTTCAAGAAGGACAAGAAAGGCAAGCACAAGGGAAAGAAGGGTGGCAAGTCTGTTGCCACGCCTGAAAAGAAACCCCGGGCTGGCCCTAAGTCTGACACCGGTTGCTACTATTGCAAGGGGACTGGCCATTGGAAGCGCAACTGCCCCAAGTATTTGGCGGACAAGAAGTCCAGCAAGGCAAACAAAGGTATATGTGATATACATGTTATTGATGTGTACTTGACTAGTACTCGTAGTAGCACCTGGGTATTTGATACCGGATCGGTTGCTAATATATGTAACTCGGTTCAGGGGCTATGGAACAAGCGACAACTAACAAGGGATGAGGTCAGGATGCGGGTCGGCAATGGATCAAGAGTTGATGTGATCGCCGTCAGGACGCTACCTCTCCATTTGCCACCGGGATTAGTTATAAACCTAATTAATTGTTATTTGGTGCCTGCACTGAGCATGAACATTGTATCTGGATCGTGTTTGATGCAAAGTGGTCATTCCTTTAAATCTGAGAACAATGGTTGTTCGATTTATAAGAACGATATCTTTTATGGTCATGCACCTATGTTGAATGGTTTATTTCTATTGGATCTTGATAGTAATATTACGCACATTCATAATGTTAATGCTAAAAGGATTAAACTTGATGATGATATGTCTACATATATGTGGCGCTGCCGTCTAGGTCATATTGGCGTTAAACGCATGAAGAAACTCCATTCTGATGGACTTTTGGAATCACTTGATTTTGAATCATTTGATACATGTGAGCCATGCCTTATGGGCAAGATGACTAGAACGCCGTTTTCCGGTTCAATGGAACGGGCGACAAATCTATTGGAAATCATACATACTGATGTGTGTGGACCAATGAGTGTGTCGGCGCGAGGTGGATATCGTTATTTTGTTACTTTCACGGATGATTTGAGTAGATATGGGTATATCTATTTGATGAAACACAAGTCTAAAACTTTTGAAAAGTTCAAGGAATTTCATAATGAAGTGGAAAATCATCATAATAGAAAGATCAAGTTTCTACGGTCTGACCGTGGAGGAGAGTATCTAAGTTACGAGTTTAGCACACACATGAAAGAGTGTGGAATAGTTTCACAACTCACGCCTGCCGGAACACCACAACGTAATGGTGTGTCGGAATGTCGTAATCGTACCTTATTGGATATGGTTTGATCTATGATGTCTCTGACTGACTTACCTCTGTCATTTTGGGGTTATGCACTGGAAACAGCTGCATTCACTTTAAATCGGGCAGCATCTAAATCCGTTGAAACGACACCGTATGAATTATGGTTTGGAAACAAACCTAAGCTGTCATTTCTTAAGGTTTGGGGATGTGATGTGTAAAGAAACTTCAACCGGATAAACTCGAACCCAAAGCGGAAAAATGCATCTTCATAGGATACCCTAAGGAAACAATTGGGTATACCTTCTATCACAGATCCGAGGGCAAGGTTTTTGTTGCCAAGAATGGATCCTTTCTTGAGAAGGAGTTTCTCGCGAAAGGTGTGAGTAGTCCGAAGGTAGAACTCGAAGAGGTTATTGAACCTTCTCTTCATGGAATGGCGAGTGGCGCAGCACCGGAAGTTGTTTCGGAGTTGACTTCACCTGATGAAGAGAGAGCTAATGATAATAATCATGAAACTCCGAAAGAGGACACTACCGAACCTCGCAGGTCAAGCAGGACACGTGCAGCTCCTGAACTGTACGGCAATTCTGTTGTGAATTTCATGGTTGATGAAATGGATGACCCTGCGACGTATGAAGAAGCGATGATGAGCCCGGATTCCAACAAATGGCTAGAAGCCATGAAATCCGAGATGGAATCCATGTACGAGAACCAAGTTTGGAACTTGGTGGACTTACCTCACAACCGAAAGGCCGTTGAGAATAAATGGATTTTCAAAAGAAAAACTGATGCTGATGGTAACGTGACCATCTATAGGGCTCGACTTGTCACAAAGGGGTTTCGACAAATTCAAGGAGTTGACTACGATGAGACATTCTCTCCCGTACCGATGCTTAAATCGGTTAGGATTATGGTAGCAATTGCTGCATATTTCGATTATGAAATATGGCATATGGATGTCAAAACTGCGTTCCTCAATGGTAAGATTGAAGAAGAGTTGTATATGATACAACCTAAGGGTTTTGTCGATCCTAAGGATGCTAATAAGGTGTGCAAACTTCAGAGATCCATCTATGGACTGAAGCAAGCATCACGAAGTTGGAATCTCCGCTTTGATGAGGTGATCAAAGAGTTTGGATTTGTCCAAATTTATGGAGAGGCTTGTATTTACAAGAAAGTGAGTGGGAGCAATGTGGCATTTCTGATATTATATGTGGATGACATATTATTGATTGGAAATGATATAGATCTTTTAAACAGTGTTAAAAGTTATCTAAACAACAAATTTTCGATGAAAGACCTTGGTGAAGCGTCATATATATTAGGCATTAAAATCTATAGAGATAGATCAAGGCGCCTAATTGGGCTATCGCAGAGTACATATCTTGATAAGATATTAAAGAAGTTTAATATGGACGAAAGTAAGAAGGGGTTCTTACCTATGTTGCAAGGCAAGACATTGAGTAAGACTCAAAGTCCGGCTACGGCGGAACAAAGAGAGATGATGGATAAGATCCCCTATGCCTTGGCCATAGGCTCTATTATGTATGCCATGCTATGTACACGACCGGATGTGGCACATGCTATTAGTTTGACTAGTAGGTACCAATATGATCCAGGTTTGGAACACTGGATAGCGGTAAAGAACATCCTCAAGTACTTGAGAAGAACTAAGGATATGTTTCTCATATACAGAGGTGAAGAAGAGCTAGTCGCTAAGTGTTATGTCGATGCTAGCTTTGACACCGATCCGGATGACTCTAAGTCTCAATTCGGATACGTATTTCTCTTGAACGGAGCAGCAGTTAGTTGGAGGAGTTCCAAACAACTTGTGGTAGCTGGATCAACAACGGAGGCGGAATATGTTGCTGCTTTAGAAGCGGCGCAGGAAGCAGTTTGGATGAAAGAGTTCATTACGGAACTGGGTGTGGTTACTAGTGTGTTGGACCCGATGGTGATATATTGTGATAACAATGGAGCCATAGCCAACGCAAAGTAACCAAGGTCTCACAAAAATTCCAAACATATTAAGCGCCGGTTTCACTCCATCCGCGAGCATGTCAAGGATGGAGATATAAAGATTTGTAAACTACACACGGACCTGAATGTAGCAGATCCGTTGACTAAAGTTCTCCCTAGGGCAAAACATGATCAACACCAGAACTTCATGGGTGTTAGATTTATCACTATGTGAACTAGATTATTGTCTCTAGTGCAAGTGGGAGACCGAAGGAAATATGCCCTGAGAGGCAATAATAAAGTTGTTATTATATATTCCTTATACATGATAGATGTTTATTTTACATGCTAGAAATGTATTGATTCGGAAACATCAATACATGTGTGTTTAATAAACAAAAAGGTTTCCTAGTCATGCCTCTCTTATAGACTAGCTTGTTGATTAACAGGATGATCAAGGTTTCCTGATCATGGACATTGGATGTTGTTAATAACAAGGTCACACTATTGGTGGAATGATGTGATGAACATTCATCCGAAGTATAGCATTACGATCAAGTCATTATGTTTATATTGCTATAACATCATACGAAGTAATCTTTATCCTTAGACCATGAGATCATGTTAATTGCTAACACCGGAAGAGTATCTTGATAACATCAAACGTCACACCGTAACAGGGTGACTATAAAGATGGGTTCAGTACTACGAAGGTGTTATGTTGAGGCTCATGGATCAAGAGTGGAATTTGTCAATCCAGATGACGGATAGATATAATCTAGGCCCTCTCGGTGATATCACATTAGGATAGCTTGCAAGCAAGTGATGTGATCACTAGAATGTTATATCACGGGAACGAGAAAAGAGTGCATGTCGGTAACGAGATCAAACTAGGTATGGAGATACCGATGATCGAATCTCGGACATGTAATATATCGAGAGACAAAGAGATTTAGTTACAAGCGTTAAAGGTTCTCACGATCACAGGAGTCATCGTTGAATGTGTAGGAGTCAGTACGGATCTCCAGGTCCCGCTGCTGATTATTGATCGGAGAAGGGTCTCGATCATGTCTGCATTATTCGCGAACCGTAGGGTGGCACACTTAAGAGTTACCGGACACCATTTTGGAGCACATATGTTTCAGACGAAAGAATTGCAAAGCGCAGGAATTGTTTCAATAGAAACCGGAAATTGTTTCGGGTGAAATTGCAGAAGGTGGTTCTGCATGTGATATTGAAATATTTCAAGGGGCTATATGTGAATGTTTGTTAATTAAAGTAGTTAACAAAATTCTGAATAAATTTAATAAAAAGAGTTTTATTGAATGAGAGAGCATTAAATTTGGAGAAATTTAATGCATTTAAAGTGGAGACTTTAAAAGGGAATGTGAAGAGGCATTTTAATGTGGAGGGGTTACCACCACATGAATGGGGGAGGTGAGGGGTCACCCCCCATGCGCCGGCCATGGAGAGAGGGGCACCCCCCTCCTCCTATAAAAGGCCACCCATTCCCTCCTTCATCCACACACCTCCTTGTGAAGGATCTCTCTCCCCCTCTAGAATTATTCCCCCATGGTCTCGGATTAGCGAGATACATGTTCCCGGTGGCATTTTGTCTAGAAGAAGTTGCTGCTTCCGCTGGATCGCTGGAGCCAGGGCCGTCTTCAGAAATTCAGGGCCCATGTGCGAAACACAAAATGGGGCCCTAAACTTTATAAAATTTACACAATAATAATAACTGAAACACAATTTCATTTTATTATATAACTGCAATATGTGTTATTTCGTACAATGCATATAAATATAAAACATTAATTCTACTAAAAAAGGGTATCACTGAAGCAATAAACTAACATCAAGTTCTACTAAAAAGCAACATCCGTCTTGTATATTTTGAAATGAAATCTTCAATTATATCTTCATAATTGATCTCCTCCATGATATCATTTTCAAGTGCTATTGTCGTCAATATTACCAGGTCCAGTTAGATTTTGAGAATTAACTTGAGAATCTTTCACAATAAATCTATCAAGAGCACCCCTTTGAGATTGAGCCGCGGCTTCTAGTCTTCTTTTCTTATCACGCTTTGTAGCACCAGAATCATATTTTCTAGTAGACATAATTAATTGATTATCCTGTTTTGTAAAGAAAACAATAAGTAAATTGAATAAATAAAACTCCTACTCCCTCCATCCGGGAATAAGTGACTTGTATTTTTCTAGATTCGGATGAATCTATACACTAAAATATGTCTAGATAAATGCGAATCTAGACAAATCCAAATCACTTATTTCTAGACGGAGTGAGTACGTGAATTTAAATTGGCAATTGTGCGGTCGCTGAGTATACTACAAAGTACAAACCTTGATCGGTCTTGAATGTTTGAGGTCTTGAGTTGGGGCGTGGGGGCTTGGGGCATCAGAAGACAAGACAAGAGTCAATCGATTGATGATTGGGGCAGATGTTTGAAAACCGATCAGCGTGGGCGATTGTGCAAGGAGACAGCGGGCGTCTTCGTCCTGGCCTCCTGGGCTTATGCAAATCGATCTGTTGATTCCCGTCCCGATCACGATCTGCCTCTTTTTGTAAACGGAGACGTTCAGTTCAGCCGATTAGTATTACTAGCACAAATGCCCGTGCGTTGCATCGGGATGAATAAACTTTTGATCGAAAAATATCGGCATGACCCAAATTTTCCTTCAAAATCGATCGTCATGCAAACTTGGCCTCAGTTCGCCCTTTTCGTCTTAATCTTTAATTCTTTCTATAATTTATATTTTATTGTTATAGAAAATATGTCCATGTGTGTTGCTAGGACAGCTGTCAAGACTTCAAGGTATCTTTTTTATCGGGTGATTCGGGTCATGCTACCGTGAAAGTGAAAGTTATTTTTTGTGGTTGGCGCCCCACCCTTAAAAGGGCAAGATCTTCTTTCATATACCGATCTCGTGGAGGCAATGGGGTATCAATATGGTGTCGTGGGAGCATGCTTCACCTACTCTGATCAGCACCATTCGAGGCAATTCTCGTTACTGATCTTTCCTCCTCTTCCCTATATACACATCATACTTTCTCCATCATGTTCAAGCGGATGCCCGCTACTTGGCGGGACACACAAATAGTTTCTTTATCTTGTGTTACAATGATGAAACAAAACAGAAATTATAGTTCGTCATATTTTATTTGGTATTTCTTACAAGGTAACATATAACTCGGTATAATTACATCCAAATTTCAGTTCCTGATAACAAAAATGCTCTTATATTAGTGAGAAAATGAAAAGTTTATACAGATATCGACTCGGAAGAACAATTATGATCCTAAACTCAAGGGCCAAAAAAACTGAATAAGTAAAAGACCAGTATATCCATGGAGTAAATTATAACTTTTCGCACTGAACCAAATTAACATGAACAGCACGCTAGAGATGGAAGAATGATCTAGATACCAACATCAGTCGTTGAAAGTGAGGCTATTCATTGATCACGTGAAACATACTTACTTTTTTTTTTGAATTAAACGTGAAACATACTTAGGTCCCTGTTTCACACATATTTTCTTGTCCATGAGCAATATCCTCCATAAGCTGCCTGTGCCGGCCTACAATCTACAAGTTCAGGTTGTGAAGCCAAAGGCACCGAGTCACCTACCATGTTGCTCCAGGCGCCGGCACCATGACTCCAGCATCGCAGATGCATCTGGATGCGTTTTTCCCGTCTAGGCTGAAGACGTATAGCTCCTCGAAACCTGCGTATGAATATTCCACAAGAATTCAGTTTATCAGTTTAGTTTGAATCTTTGGTTCTTGCCTGCAATGCAATATCTATGTGTCCTGGTTATGCGTACACTATCGACGACGGTGAATTCTGTAGGTGTGAGGCTGTAAATCTGTCAGCTCCGCCGCCGTCAGGTGCTTGTAGTTGTCATTCTCCCCGCCTTTAGGCTCCTGCGCCACTGGACATGCGCAATTTTTGTTGACCCAGTTCATCTGATGTGTCATATTGTGCTGTGTGTTGTAGCTGTAGTCTGGGGGAAGGACACAGAACTCCGACAATCTCATGTTTATGGGTCAATCTATGAATCGACACAACACGACAGTCAGCCGTGTAGCACCAATTAACCACAAAATTGCATATATGGAGATGGAGATGATCTACCGAACGGAGGAGTGATCTGCCTAGGTGGGATGCACCAGATCGGTACTATCTTCAGGACCGTCGTCGGAGAAAGGGGCAAGTAGGAAAGAGGGGAAGACCTCAGGCCGGCGATCTTGGGCTGCGACGACTCCTTCCGGTCTCCCCTCGCCACTGGAAAGCGAGGAACCGTCCCGATGGCTGGCGCCGCGCCGAGCCACCCCATACCACGCGGCAGTGACGCCCTGCCCCATCCCTGCATCCCAGCCGGCGAGTGACGGCCGCTGCATCCTGATGGCTGGCGGGGGACGACCGCTCTGAACAGTGAACACTGTGCCTCGACCCTCCCCTGCATACCGATGGCTGGCACCGCCCCGAGCTAACCCTCCTTCTTCTTGCTCGGCGAGGAGCTTCTCCATGGAGCCACAGCGGCGAAGAGGGACGGCGAAGGAGCCGCCCTCCAATCCCCTATTCCCCTTCCTCGGGCCCTGCAATGCTCTGTCAGCCTGTCTCCCCGCGTGCGTGGTTCCGCAGTCCAGCCCCCCCCCCTGCCCCCTGCAGCTATGTGCGCATCGATTCCCGGCCTGACCTGCCGGATTCCGGCCAAGAACGGCTCACTGGAGTGGGATATCGAGATGGATTCCGACCAAGAACAACTCGTTGAATTCCGGAAAAAAGTTCCGACCAAGAACAACTCGTTGAATTCCGGAAAAAAAAGGAAAAAACGGCTTGCTCGAGGTGGATCTCGGATCTCGGCGCGACCTCGTGCCTAGCTCCAACTCCTCCACCCCCTTCTCCCACGGCCGGCGGCGCAGCAGGGCAGGCCGAGGCGGGCTCGCGTAGGGGCAATAGGTTTCTCGAACCGTTTTTTACCTGCAGTGGCACAAGCGGGTAATTGCTTATCTGATGCAGGGGCAAAATCGTCCAAAGTAAAAATCGGAACCAAAACCTGGGACGGACGAACCTACCTTTGTGTAAATTAGTAGATAGATACTCGAACTCGGTCACGATCGGTACCAGATCCCGTCCCGGACTCCCGGTCGATCAAAGTGGAAGGACGTGTGAGTCGTGCCATAGCTTCCTCTGCCTTGGATCCGGAAAGACCAGCGCCCAAATGGGCCGGATTCGGGACCCAGAAAAAGAATCGACGAGCTGTTCCGCGACATGAACGTGGGGACTTCGGTCTGGACCTAAACTTGCACACAATATAGTATGTATATGGGCTATATACGTAAAAACTAGGGGCCCTCAGATTTTTGGGGCCCTGTGCGGTCGCCCAGTCCGTACTGGGCCTTGGACGGGCCTGGCTGGAGCAAGGAGGTGGAGGTTGTCCGGTGGACTGAACGTGTGTGCGAGTGCGGATCCGCTGCTAAGTTGCGGCGCTCGGACTTTCTCACGATTTTGAGATCGGCAAGTGTACGACTACATCAACCACGGGTTTCTACTCGTTAACAAAGCTCGTTGTCTACGAGGGTAAGTTTTTGTTAGATGTATGTCCACCCGTTGCTTTGTACCTAGTAGATAGATCTTGGCGTGTAGTTCACACCGTAGGAATTTTTTTGTTTTCTATGTTGCGAACCCAACAAACTAGTGATTAAAGCTCTCACGAACTTGATGGCACACTTTACTTTATTGCCTATAATAAACTTGAACCATTGTGTCTTCTATGTTGTATATGCTTGCACTTATTTGTTGAGAATTAGGAGAACCATGCTTTCATGGGGAGCGCTTTCAATATTGCACTTGGTACTTTTACCTAGTTGATATCATGCTCTTTTGTATATGGATGTCGTCGGTGTGAAATGAAAGGGGAGCTTGTAAGTCCATGGAGTTATGTATATGTGTTAGAAAAACGCCTAGACCGCTGGTCTAATCCATGCTGACATGGTGGAAAGCTGCAGCGTAACCATAATGAGCTATCTATAAAGCATTCTTCTTATAAAAAAAAGAGTCCTACTGAGAAAAAAGAGAAAAAAAAGAGATACTATGAAAAGAGGAAAGAGAGAAAAAGCACCATATTCCCATGATAAATAAGAAGAATGCTGAGATGCTCGTTGTCTGCTTGCCTTGTCATTTTGATATGGGGATTCTTCCGTATCATCGGGCAAGGGGTACCCCGTTGGCGGTTCTCTATGATACACATGTACTTACGATGACAAGAACTTACCGGTGACTAGACTTGAATAGCATGAGGAGCGGTCCCCGTATACAAGGGACATGAGATTTCTGACTTATACTTCGTCAAGCATATACACCATAGTTTGTTCACTTTAACCGTAATCACTTTAAGATGCTTATGATAGGGGCAATGAGAGCTGAAAGTTATAAGTATCATAATTTTTGGAAGCTCTTTATGAGACTTGAATCCCTACTTCCTTTTTACAAAAGGCCTTTCTTCCACCATTATATTGAGTCTCCACCTTCTATCTTTATGCACCTACTTTGAGAGCATAGTGGCCATTCTTAGTTCTATGTGCATTGTCCCAATACTAGTTGATTGATGCATAACTTGTTATTGCTTGTTTGAAACTATTGTATCTAGTCACTCTTATGAACTTTGAAGGTGTCCTATGCATTTATATTTGCTACTCTATTGAGGGACAAGCTGAATACTATTATGCTATATTTTATTTATGTGAAACAAACAAACGTCTTGCAAAGCATGTTATTCATGAATATTTTGTTTGTGTCTTTTCATGTTGCATCTTAGTTCTTTGCTTATTGCTAGAACTTTGTCTTTCATGTTATGATTTAAGTACTATGATCCCAGCCTTGAATGTTTTGCAAATACTTTGATCAAGTCTTTGATGGTGCATGTCACCTCAAAAATTCTTTCTTTTTATCACTTACCTACTCGAGGACGAGCAGGAGTTAAGCTTGGGGATGTTGATACATTGCAAATGTATCTATAATTTTTGATGTTCCATGCTTAGTTTTATCCACTTTCTTGTGTTTTGTTCCAACTTGGGAGTACTTTTATTAAGATTTCTTGGACTAACCTATTAACAAGAGCCACAGTGACAGCTGCCTGTTTTCTGTTGTTTTTGGTTCCAGAAAAGTCAGAAAATGAATATTCTCGGAATTGGACTGGACAAAAGCCAAAGTGCCTATTTTTCGGAAGGGATCAAGTGCCAGAATACGAGACGGAGAGGGGCCAGGGGCCAGCCACACCACCTGGCCGCACGGCCAGGCCTGGCCTGCGCCAGGGGGTGGTCTGGTCGACCCCAGCACCCCCTCGGCCTCTCCTTCCGCCTATAAGTTGCCCTCGGGACGAAAACCCTAAGTACCCGATCAAAAATCCACGAAAGAGTCTGTAGCCGCCGTCATCTCCATCCCTTGATCGGGGGGATCTGAAGCTCTTCCCGACACCCTGCCGGAGAGGGGAATTCACCCTGGAGGCCTTCTTCATCACCATGCAAGCCTCCGGTGTGATGCGTGAGTAGTTCATCCTTGGACTACGGATCCATGTAGTAGCTAGATGGCTGGTTTCTCCTCCTTTGTGCTTTCATGTTTAGATCTTGTGAGCTCCGTTCATAATCAAGATCATCTATTTGTAATCTATACATGTTGTGTTTGCGGGGATCCGATGGATATTGAGATGCTATTTCAGATTGATTATTGATTCTATCATGTCTTTGTTATTTGAGATCTTGCATGCTTTCCGTTGTTAGTAGCTATCTTGCCCAAGTAGATGCTAGCAACTCCAAGAGTTAGTATTTATGCTCGATAGTGGGTTCATGCCTCTGGTAATCTGAGGAAGTGATAGAAATATCTAAGGTACTAGATGTGCTGTTGCTACTAGGGAGAAAACAACGATCTTTTGTTCATAGAACAATTGTATTGTTTACTTTACACGCAGTTTGTAAAGCAATAATCTGTTGCTTGCAAGTTAATACTGGAGGAGGTTCGGATGATAACCTGAAGGTGGATTATTAGTCATAGATGCAGTTGGATGGCGGTCTATGTATTATGTTGTAATGCCCAATCAAGTCTCAAAGGAGTCAAGATGATTAGTATATGCATGTATTGCTTTCTCGATGTTTGTCCATTGCCCCGCTGTAATTTGTTTACCCAGCATGTTATCTATCTAAGGAGAGCCACCTCTACTGAACTATGGATCCCGATCCTTTGTCTTTACATACAATCTACAATCTTTTACTGCTTTGTGTTTACTTTGTGCAAACTTTTACTTCTTTCCATTCGATACGTTTAATCTTTTGTTTTCCGCAAAACACGGTGAGATTGACAACCTCATCGCAAGTTGGGGACAAAGTTCTGTGGTTGTGTTGTGCAGGTCTCCACGTTGCTACTAGCACCGGTAGTGCGCCCTGCCAAAGCTCAGCTAGTAACACCTTTGAGGTGTTTCCTTGCTCCTACTGGTTCGATTAAACCTTGGTTTCGTAACTGAGGGAAACTTGTTGCTGTGCTCATCATACCTTCCTCTTGGGGTTCCCAACGAGCTCTACATCAGCACCATGCACCAAGCACTTTTCTGGGCGCCGTGTATTGAGCCATCAATGAGCGGGAGGAGGCCGAGGCGGAGCACAGAGGGGAGTCATGGAGGCGCGCCGCGAAGCTCGGGGACGGTGGCATCGGTCGACACAGCGGCTTGGGAAGGAGAACACTGGGGCGGCAACGCCTGATTCGCAGACGGAGGCGGCGATGCGTGGGGTCTAGCGATGGGGAGCCGCGGGGTCGGTGGTTGGGGCGACGGACGCGACTTTGGGGTCGTGCTGCGGGAGAGCTTGCGAGGACACCGAGGAGGTCGAGCGGCAGGGCGGTTCGCAGAGGGGACGAAGCCGACGACAACGACGCGCTGCAGGGGCTCGCAAGGGGAAGGAGGCCAGCAGGCTCGGGAGGACGAGGCGGTGAGGAGCTCCTAGGCAAGGATGGCGGCCGGAGCGGGCCAGGTCGCGGAGGCATGGAGAGGCGAGCGGCCGCTGCGGGAGGCGGCTGGATCGAGGCGACGGGGTTCGCGCGATGCAGAGAGGAGAGCGGCGACGAGATGCAGAGAGCGACGTGGGCGGGTTGGTGGGTGACCGCGTTGGGCGGATCGGTGAGGGGCTTAGCTAGTAGGACCATGGGTTCGGTGGGGTGGTGGTTTGGTGGCAACACGAAGCGAGCAAAGGGTCGGGGTGGGCGCGCACTGCGGTGCACGCGAGGTGGCGTACGACAAGGACAGGTGAGGCTGGAGGCGGGGTGTGGTGCGGCGGTAGGTGTGGGTGGTGGTGGCTGGGTAGGGAGTTAGGGCAGGTTGAGAGGGAGTGGGGCCAGGTGGGATGAGGTGGCGAGCAGGGATTGGCTCAGGTGAGGTGGCGACGGAGATCAGGTGGCGGCGGGTGCGTGTGTATCTGTGTGGCTGTGTGGGGATAGGTAGGGGATTTGGGGAGGGCTAGGGTTATGACTGCTCTGGTTTTGTTTACTGGGGGTGGCCGGCTGGGTCGGTTCGGCCCGGATCGGCTGCCCCCTAAAAATAATATAAATATTTTATTTGTTTAAAACGGGGCTTTTGAAATCCGACTGTAGACGAAACAAAATATTCCGGCCAAGCCCGGGTATTGATTTGAAATAAATACGGGGCGTTTAGAAAACAAAACCAGGTTTTCCGAAAATAGTTTCAGACAAACAGATGCATGATGATGACGATGCTCAAATGCAATGTGGCATGATGACATGAGCATGCAGTCATGATGATGCAATGCACAAAAACACCGCAATTTTCTAGTAGTGATTTTAGCGGGATGACACAATTCGACACCACTAACAAGGGATCTCGCCCTCGAGATCCGCCTCGTGGTCCAGGGAAGAAGGTCATCGATCTGAAGCTTCTCGCTTCGTGTAGATCCTCGCGACACCACTAACAAGGGGTCGTTGTCCGTGATCGTCAAGAGAACACTCCAGGAACAAAGGGCAAAGGTAGAGGTATCAACAAATAAAGCCACCTCTAGCTTCCGTGGACGGAGTAAAATTGCTGGATCCACCGATTCAATATACAAAAGCGAATGATAAAAGTAGTGGTATGGTCGCGACTCCATCCCGCACTCATATCATTACTCCGTACATGAATAGCAGAATTATGCAACCAACTCTCAGAATCAGACTGAAGATCTCGACAAACGAGGTTCGGAAACAAGGAGTGATGCAGACTCTGCACCGGATCTGGCGTAGATGATGTCGTCGCGTCAGAAAACACCGGAAGGCACGAGAAGGAACAAAGAGAAGTCCAACAGATGAAGGATTCCTCAAATATTATGAAGACCGGATGTAGAAACACTGTTGCCAAAGGAGGAGGCGAAACCCTGAAGGTACGACGGAAACCCAACCACGAGAAACCCTGGACTTGAAGAAAGGATAAGAGGGTAGAATCAAAACACGCAGAGGTAAGAGGAGAACAGGAGAGGGGTAAGGAGTAAAATTAAACCTAATCAGATCTATCCAACCGATTTTTCAAAATAGTTTTGACACTCTACTTCGGCCGTTAGCTAGGTTATCCTACAGGCTGGACCAGTGGGGTATCGCAACTGCTGAGCTCTGATACCACTCTGTAGCACCCTCAAATCGGCCCTATAAAAGTTTTACCCCTTTCCGCCAAACCCGCATAGAAACGATTCAAGGACGCCCACCAGGCACTTTCGTGCGGGTGGAAAACGAAGTAATACCATTACACATTAGTCCACGATGGAACCCACAGAACATATATATATACAACAACGACTCCATGAGTCAAGAATATAGATATACTATACAAAGATCCAAATCACCTTGAAAACGATAGGGCGTCCGACTATGGACAAGATGCAAATGGGGCTAAGAGCCCTGAAGAATAACCAATGGTGTCCATAACCCTGCCCAGGCCAAGCCGGAAGGGTAACCCTACAAACGACGTCGATCTCAAACCTGCTAAAACAAAAGGGGTGCCGACAAAGGGCAAGGGAAAAAGAGGAGCGTCGGTACTGAGGCCAGTACACGGCGAGGCTAGAATTCGGCGGCTCTCGCCTACATAGGTATGGTGGACTGAAGCGGCAGCGAAGCATGCACTAAACAACCTATAGAGACTCGATTCATCGGTCGGCTATTAGAGAGGGATAAGAGAGACCTATTCGGATCCAACCTGATACTAACACCAATCATACCCATCCTGGTATTCCCCCTCGAGACCAAACAAGGAAGATAAACCAAGGAACTGACACAGTTGGCAGTTTTATTCATTCCATTATAGTTGAAGCACTTACTAGTCAGATATAGATAGCATGAGTCATCCTGATAGCATAAGTAGTGGGCAGTTTTAATTAACCATTCAGTTGGGGTTACACTAATTACTAGTCAGATACAATTAGCAGGTGACATCCCAAACCCAGCAGTTGTTGACACTTTTATTATCCATTCCATTATGGTGAAGCTGATTACTAGTCACATATTAAGTCAAATTTATAGCACTACTTTAGTTATGCTTGTCTATGATCGAGATACTGTGCTCCAAGTCGTCCATAACCGCGGACACGGCTTTCAGAAAGATTTACCCTGCAGGGGTGCACAAATAGCAACACACACATGATCAAACTCGGAAAAACTAAATCAAAACCCAACGAGGCTTTCACGACAAAGCAATCACAGGATTCATAAAATATTTCAGGGGGTCACCCCACTAAGCTACCCGCAACGAAGTTCGCCGGCTCCGGAACGGACCCAGGATTTGCGTCAATGGTTGTAAACGACTGGGAACCCGAAAGTGTGACTGGGCTTATCGATACCGCGAAAACACTCCGCATCCAAAATAGTACAGGTGCTCCACGCACAATCGTAAATAAAACAGTAAAGCATGGCATAAGTACAGGATAGTAATAAAGCCCCAAACTAGTTTGTGGCCCCAAGAAATAAGAAATGAATCAAGCTCTGGCTAAGGGAGATTCATAGACTCTCCCGTATGTGGATAGTGCGAATAGTCAAGGAATAAGTATCAAGTACTCGGGGTCCTACGGGACACAAGTGAGCGTGGAAGAATCAAATAACATCTATTGCCCACCGATGCCTCTGCATTAGTTATATCTAGCAATTTAATAGTTGTATTTGAAGTCATGATCATCTCCACCATTAAACATGTGTCAACCTTCCAATAAGGGTGGAACAACAACGACGCGAAGCAGCACCTAAGCAAGTAACTACGACTCGCAAGACCGACTATTTATCAAACAATAGGCAATAGGATGTGTCCAAGGCAATATAGGGGTTGCAAAGAATATAATTGGTGCACGGAACTAAAGCATCGCAATACGGGTAGCAATAGATCAACAGGAGGAAGTAAAGACTATAAATGCAAAATAGGTAGAAAGGGGGAGAATGCTCGCCTGGAAAACACTGCCGGAGATTCATCCAGAGAACTTGTCGGTACTCGCATCCACTCATCGGCCTAATCCGCAAAGAAGCAAACACTAGTAGAAACACCGGATGCAATATTTAATACTATGGCAAAAGATCCGGCATGCTTATGATATGATGCATGGCATGGCAAAGGTGCGATGCAATAGGCAATATTAAGCGGAACCGGAGTCCCGATAATTAATTAATAGGTTCAAGTTATTTAGAAACCCAGCAAATTAAATGTTGTCTTAACAAGACAAAACATGGCATCGGTTCGCTACACAAATTTAAATGGAGTCCGGAATAAGACAAAGGTATCCCGCATAAACACTCCATATTTAATTATGAGGTGAATCGGCATAATGCCCCCAACCCAATGATTATGTATGCAATCATGAACAATTTAATATGCAACATTTGATGATGTCATATTATAAAAATAAGGGTCTCGGGAAAAGGGGTCACACATGGGGACTCGGCGACCTTGGGCTCCGAGGGTTCAACGAGGTTCGGGTGTGGTCTCGGACTCCGGGATCAAGGCCTTCGGTTTCCACGAATAAGATCTTGGAGTTCTGACCTCGGTACCGATGACGGACTTGGAGTTCGCATCGGTGGACTTCAAGTACCGTCTCGATAGTTCATCTTCGTGCATCGGCTCCGCCTTCTCTTGATGTCGCGTCGGTTCGGAAGTAGCCAAGGTAGTCGGGGTTGTGCGCGCCCTATCTCCACACATACATCACCACCACCACATCTGCAACATTCGCGTATCCATCTCCACACCACGAGCATCGCATCCTCACATCACACCACCTCAACACGCCACCAGATTACTACCTGCACATCACCAACACAGCTGAGCACCCACAACCACCGGCATAGGACCACCACAGTACCACACACACGAACAGATGTTGGAGTCGAACTTGGTTCAAACAACTGACCAACACTTGTGCGCGTCAGGGGGATCTTTCAAGCAGCCGCGGGTAGGCGTAGGGGAGACGAGATCGTGGGCCCCTTGGCAACAAAAAAAGGAGCACGTCCCTGCAGACGGTGTCCAACGCGATGAGCGGGAGGAGGCCGAGGCGGAGCACAGAGGGGAGTCATGGAGGCGCGCCACGGAGCTCGGGGACGGCGGCATCGGTCGACGCAGGGGCTTGGGAAGGAGAACACTAGGGCGGCGACGCCTGATTCGCAGACGGAGGTGGCGATGCGCGGGGTCCAGCGATGGGGAGCCGCGGGGTCGGTGGCTGGGGCGACGGACGTGACCTTGGGGTCGTGCTGCGGGGGAGCTCGCAAGGACACCGAGGAGGTCGAGCGGCGGGGCGGTTCACAGAGGGGACGGAGCCGACGGCGACGACGCGCTGCAGGGGCTCGCGAGGGGAAGGAGGCCAGCGGGCTCGGGAGGACGAGGCGGTGAGGAGTTCCTAGGCGAGGATGGCGGCCGGAGCGGGCCAGGTCGCGGAGGCATGGAGAGGCGAGCGGCCGCTGCGGGAGGCGGCTGGATCGATGCAGCAGGGTTCGCGTGATGCAGAGAGGAGAGCAGCGACGGGATGTAGAGAGGGGTCATGAGGGGGAGAGGAGGGGGTCACGAGCGAGAGCGACGTGGGCAGGTTGGTGGTTGACCGTGTTGGGCGGATCGGTGCAGGGCTTAGCGAGTGGGACCATGGGTTTGGTCGGGTGGTGGTTTGGTGGTGACACGAAGCGAGCAGAGGGTCGGGGTGGGCGCGCACTGCGGTGCACACGAGGTGGCGTACGACAAGGACAGGTGAGGCTGGAGGCGGGGTGTGGTGCGGCGGTAGGTGTGGGTGGTGGTGGCTGGGTAGGGAGTTGGGGCAGGTTGAGAGGGAGTGGGGCCAGGTGGGATGAGGTGGCGAGCAGAGATTGGCTCGGGTGAGGTGGCGACGGAGATCAGGTGGCAGCGGGTGCGTGTGTATCTATGTGGCTGTGTGGGGATAGGTAGGGGATTTGGGGAGGGCTAGGGTTAGGACTGCTCTGGTTTTGTTTACTGGGGGTGGCCGGCTGGGTCGGTTCGGCCCGGATCGGCTGCCCCCTAAAAATAATATAAATATTTTATTTGTTTAAAACGGGCTTTTGAAATCCGACTGTAGACGAAACAAAATATTCCGGCCAAACCCGGGTTTTGATTTGAAATAAATACGGGGCGTTTAGAAAACAAAACCAGTTTTTTCGAAAATAGTTTCAGACTAGTTAATTTTTTTTGTTAGGTAAAAAATATATTGCTAATCTAATTCCAATATAGTAATAAAATTAATTAGTAATTAATTTTGTTAAACTTTTTTGGAGGTTGATAGTTTATTTATTGGGGAAGAGTTGATCCTTCTCCTGTACACTTTAAAATTGAATGCAATGTGGCATGATGACATGAGCATGCGGTCATGATGATGCAATGCACAAAAACACCGCGATTTTCTAGTAGTGATTTTAGCGGGACGCCCACATCGGACTAAGAGAAGTGCAGCAGCCACAAGAACGACGTCGCCCCAAATGCCGGCTTATTTGCGGACATCCCTCTCACCGGCTCCACCACAACCGGCATCCACCAGACAACCACCACCGCAACAACGTACAGGTGCATGCTGCTCCAGATCTAGCCGGGAAGAACTGAATCCCTACTCCAACTACACGGGACAGAGCCCAAGCCTACCCTACAGCTACCTATAGACAACCGTCAGCCCTCCCCCCAGCCCCTCCTGCCGGCAAGGCCACCGGAGAAGAGGAGGGAAGGCGCCGAGGATGCTGGGACGACTCTCAAGGAGAGAGAACGGGAGAGCAGGAGGAAGGGGAAAAGTGCGACCGTCTATCAACCAGTCACTTGTGGCGGCATGAAGCTGGACAAAAAGGGAAAACACGAGTCTGAGTAACCTGTTAGGAATAAAATTAGCATAATAATTAGGCTAATATGGCAGTTAGTATTTCCATTAGGATAACTGCCTAGCAGTTAGATACATAGCGTTGTCCAAACGCTGTGTACATCGAACCGTCGTCGCTGAAGCGACACGACCTTGTAACTGTATCTGTTGGGGACCTATAAATACCCCACGGTCCCAGTCAATAGAATCAATCACTTTCACTTCAATCTCTCTGTTGTTCTTCACGTCATTAGCACTTGCTCTGCCTAGAGCGACTAGGCCGCTCGAGAAGAACAGAGAAAGGTGAGAAAGAAGATGTCTTTCCGGCCACCGCCGCTGTCCGAACTTGCTTTTTCGTTCGCACGTTTTGTTGCCACGGAGCATCGCTGCTCCCATTTTCATTGCCGGACTTTCAGTCTTGCTGCTCATCGCCGGGCCTTCGGCCGAAACTTCGGCCATCGCCAACAACACCGCATAAACGGTGGCCTCCGTCACCGCAGGGCACATGCCCCTCGCCGTCGCTACGGCCCTGGTAGTGGCCTCCGCCGCCGCCACAACTACCGCCATGACTTCCACCATGTCCAGCACCGCCATGACCCTGCAGGACCAAGCACGACGACAGTCACGCCCCAGGAAGAGGCCCTGGTCTTACCGGAAGTGGTTGTCGTTGTGCCGGTTGCCACGGGGGCGGAGGTTTCTGCAGAAAAGATGGTCGACACCAAGCACATGGATGAGGCCTCTGCCTCCAACATCTCCGCGGATGCCAACGCTCTGCTGCCTCCTCCACCGGCGTTCTCGGTTCCGCCCATGGAATGGTTGCTGGGCGGGCCGAGCGCTGGGTGGCTGGTGGATGACCCCGAGCGCGAGTTCTCTGATGACGAACTCGAGACTCTGCCGCCGATGATGCGCTACTTCCAGCGCCGAGATATTTGATCATTTGCCCCACTTTACTCTGAAATTTGATCATTTGTCACATTGATCACCACATGTTAGTGACACAGGGTGGGGCAAATGATTAAATTGCAAAATAAAACAGGGCAAATCGTCAAATCTCCCTCCAGCGCCACGGGAACATGCCGTGCCTCCCGTCCCCGACGCCCTCCGACGAGGACCCGGAACACTTCGCGCCGCCAGGCTACGCCTACGTAACGGAGTTCTTCCAGGCTCCCATGGACGCGCTCCCGCCGACCAACCTCCAGCCGGAGACGAAGAAGGAGGAGATCGAGGTCGCAGCCCCTGCTCGCGCCCTCCAGGCCATCCCCGACCTCAACCTCCCGGCGCCAGAGAAGGAAGACGCAGCACCATCGCGCAGCCCCTCCACGCCCTCGCCGGAGGCCTGCGTGCTGCTCCGCCGATTCGCTTCGGCCATGGCAGCCCACCCGATTGGCATCCGTGCCGGGACCTGGTCCCCGGTGGAGCTCGGCCTCAGAGACCGCTTCGGGGCGCTCCGCCTCGACGACCTCCCAGAGGGAACAAGCCGGCGCTGAGTCGCCGGCCACGGACGCCGGCGTGAAGCAGGACAATGTCGGCTGGGGAATTGGGGAAAATACGAGACCTTATCTTTTTTTTTTTTTTGAGCGGAATACGAGACCTTATCTAGTCCTCGACGATAGTCCTTGCAGCGTCGACAGGTCCTGGGCCTAAAAGCCTAACAGGCTATGGTCCTTGTGCCCCGTCCGTGAACAAAGGATATAAGCTAATTTACTGTTTAGCTAATCAATACTAGATATCCACTAGTACTAGTACTGTAGCAGTATAGACAGTCTATAAATTTCTGTTTAGGACATTATATTTGTCTACTATTCAGTGTAATAGTCCATTGTGATGTAAATATATTTAGACCTAATGTCTATTAGTAATATAACGTGTTATCACTATATTTGCCTCTAGCATTTTATAACATGTTATTTGGTACAACAATATTATCAGGGCCGGTCCATACTTATTCAGGGCCCTGGGGTGAGAAAACGAAAAAGGGCCTTGTTAACAAAAAAAGTTCAAAATTCAATTTATTTCAAAAGCAACCCAGTACATAGCATATATAGATGTTCTTTGAACTACAAAACTCACACTACAGATTATATATTTGTAAAGATCCAGAGAATTACATCATGATAGTAAGAAAACAATATAGTTCAACTTAAGATTTTCTTTGTGCCACAAAGAGACCATCATTTCGTCAATTCATCTGCAAAACAAGTAACCTTGTCATAACTAAATCTTTTGCGCTATCAAGAGATATGATGGTAATAGTGAATGACAGTCCATTACCCGCTAATGAACTCTTGTTTCTATGGGATTTAAAAAGCTTACAACAAAAACACTACACCTTGTCAGCATATGTAGAGTAAACCAACCATTTCCTGTCATGCATCTCCCCATTGTTTATTTTTCCGGAATAATAAGTTTGTGAAAAATGCCTAGACTTACTATCTAATGGGAACACAATATTCTTTTCTCTTACGGGGGCCCTTTTCAATTAAAGCATGCCTAGCTTTATCATCTAAATTGTCTCAATTTTATGGATCAAGAATATCAAAGTAAACGGTTGTTGTTCATCAGCACTTGGAATTTCTGAATTTGGTGAATCAACTAGGTTTTCATGCTGACTAACATTATTATCAACCTCGTTGGTATCATAATCATCGGCTAAATTCTCAATGTGCTGCTCTTCAACACTTACTATGGCTAATTGCAGAGAATTCATGGAAGAACTTCCGGTTCTAAAATATTTGTTAAGTGAACCTCTCTGGGATTGTACCAGTTCATCTTTATGTTTTTTTCTCTTCCTTTTCTCATTGCCAGATAAACATTTTTTAGGAGGCATGTCACCAATAGGTCCGAAATAATTCGCAGAGAACAATCAGTAAAGGGAACAAAAGCACCTGGATGCAGATGGCCTGGTGTCGAATTGATCTTCTCTGTGAGAAGACCGCTTGCTCAATCCCGGTGACCCATCCCCTCTTCTTCTCACACTCAGATCGAGTGAAACCTTGAAGAACTCAAGAACAGACCTATGAAGAGAAGAACAGGAGATGTGGAGCAGTAAGAATCAGGGAGCCGTCAGCCATGGTGGTGCTGCGTGCTGCCGACCTTCCGTGTTGGTCTACTAGCAGGACTACTACCTGGGCCGGGGCCCCTGTCCCCGGAGGGCCCAGGGCGGTTGCCCCGCTGCCCCCCCCCCCCCTCATGGGTCGGCCCTGAATATTATTCCACGCTTGAAATTTAATTTTCTTGCCAAAATTTCTCAAAAGCCAAAATAAAATATGTGACTATCTCGAATATTTTTTGAGAAACACAAGGTAATAGCATCTACTACATAAATGCAGATTATCCATTACTATGAGGCGTACTTATTCATCATTACGATGATAAGATTACCTACAAGTGCTCTTCCAAATAAATTAATATAAAAGTATAACACAAGGTAATAGGATAAGATGTCTACCGACACTCGTCGAACTATGCTTCCTAATACTGAGAGATGTACTCCATATATATGGAGATTATCTACAATGTGTTAACTTGAAATTCGAAGATCTACACATATATGGCCTATAAGCATCTGCTTAAATCCAATGTTCCTCTAGAACAATTTTGTTGTTTACCAAAGTACATTTTACTCTCAAGTAAAATTAATTAAATGCATGATCACATGCAGGAAAAATGGGTGACATCAATAAAAAAGAGTTCCAAGGATTACAAATTGATGGAAGTAACTATCTATCATGGGTCATGGATATGAAGATAAATTTAACTGGACGTAACCTTGGCCCTACGATTGTCACACCCCCTGAAAATGCTCCAGAAATACCTCAAGTGGTAAAGTGTGTAGCATTACATTTCATAAGGCACCACCTCCATCCTGATTTAAAAACTGAATATATGATGGAGGAGGACCCATTAGCTTTATGGAACTCCCTCAAGGAGAGATATGACCAGCAAAGAGCGGTTATGTTGCCGGAAGCCGAGAGAGAATGGTCTCTCATAAGGTTTTTAAAACATGACCGGTTCAGTGGTCTAATCAGAAAAAACTTGAATCGGCAACTTCACTAGTTTTTAAGAGGCACCGATCTAAACAGAAAAAAAACTAGTGAAAAAATATATGTTATAACAAGAATCGAACTCACAACCTTTTTCTATGTAGAAATAGCACTGCATGACGCTGAATAGCAGTTGGGCTCACCATCTTTTGTAAATATATTGAAATATCCCTATATGTACCTTTTATGGTATTTTTTTTAAAATTTAATTAAATTTTAATTAATAATAGCGGTTTTTTATCACCAACGAACCAGTGGTTCCACCACTAACCAGTGAACCACTCGCTTCACCGGTTCACTCATCGGTCCGATTCTTAAAGCTATGGTAGAGAATCGAGGAGTTGAGTAGTCATATCGAGCAGATGAAATGACCTGGTCTACATAGACCGTATCCCGTTCAAAAAAAAAAAACATAGACCGTATCTTTGTGCGTCCAGGTAGATCGGCGCGAGAAAGTCTACGGGGCAGCAGGTTGACGTGGTCCGTCCGTCGAGGATGAACCGACCATGCTCGCACGCCACAGTGGCGGCTCGGATGTGTCCAACGTGACGCACGGTGGTTTTGCTCTGCTACAGCGGATGACGACACAGATGCACTAGTACGATTTTGGAGGAAAATGCTGTGTCCAAATAGACATGCTCATACTCCCGGAAGGAAAGCTGGACGGAATTAGCGCTAGAGAGGCCTGGACCGGACGGCGCGGATTTGTGCACCTGCTGCATGCTGTGCCCTTTCGTATTCTTCTTTTCCATCGGAGGGCCTGAGCATCTCCGGCAGCAGCTGTATACACGTGTCTGCGCTAAAAAAAACTGCCAACTTACCGCGTGAGAGGAAAAAAACTGTGCTCCAACGGAGTTTGTAGAATAGAGTTTACCCAAAAAAAATTGCAACACATACTAAAATGCGCTATCCAACGCGGTATATTTAACGCTCGAAGTAGCGCCCTGAAAAATCTAGTTCACGCGCAAAGCCCAACCGCCCCTGAAAATTCAGCCACGCGTATCTCGATGGCCAGGCCAAGCCCGCCGCCAGTCGCCAGGCGTCCGTCGCCCGCCTGAATCATGCTTGCCGCCGCCCACCGGTCGCACGGAGCTCCGCCCGCGTGTGCATCTCCGGCGGCCCCTCATGGCCCTCCGTCGGGCACGGCGGTCCATAGCGCCAGTGTGGCATCCCGCAAAACCACTACTAGAAAATCGCGTTGAATTTGTGCATCGCACCGTCATCATCATGCATTGTTTGCATTGAACTATTTCGCAAAGCCGTTTTGTTTTCTAAAACGCCCCACCTCTATTCAAATATTAAAACCCGGGTCGCCGGAATATTTTTTTGTTTGTTGCTATCGGTTTGCAAATGGTGTTATTTAAAACAAATAAAATTTATATTTATTTTTGCGGGGGCAGTCGAACGGGCCGATCGACCCGAACGACCACCCCCAGAAAATAATAAACTGTCCGCCTCTAATCCTAAAGCTACCCGGAAACCTACCCACACCCCTGGCCACCTCACTCCCACCTATCACAATCTGCCACGTCACCCTGCCTCTCCCCCCACCAACCAGGAACCGCCACGTGGCCAGCCCCCCCTCTCTCCCCTGTGGCCACCCCACAGCTTTCCCCCCCACCGGATCCCACCTCCCTCACAGCCGGCCTCCCCAGCACACCACTCCCCAGACCGACCCACGCCCCTGAACCACCCACGCACTCCACCCCTCCCTGCCACCGGGCCCCATCCCGCGTGGGCCCCACCCCGACGCCCACCCACCTGCCCGCTCTCTCTTTCCTTCTCTCCTCCCCGCACGCGCCTCGCCCCCGCCTGCAGCCCGTCGCCGCCCCGCCGCTTGGACCTCCTCCCCTCCAGCGCCTCTCGCCGCCCCTCCCAGAGTCGCCGTCGCCCTAGTCCCCCTCGTCTGCGTCCCGGAGCGCCGCCGCCGGCCCGTGACCACCCGACCCCCGCCTCCGCGTGCTCCCAGCAGCCGCCGGACCTCGCCGCCGCGCCCCTGCACCGTTCGCCCCCACCTCCGCACCTCCTCCCTGGCGCCCCGCGGCCCTCGTCGTCGGCGGCCGCTCCGCCTGCGAGCTCCCCGGTCGCCGCCGCTGCAGGGCCGAGCCGCGCCGCCCCGGCCGAGCCCGACCCCGACGCTCCCGTCTCAGCCGCCGCCCAGTACCACCCCGTGCATGCTCTCCCCGCCGGCCCCAGCAGCTCGCCGGGCCCGTCCAGAGCGCCGCCGCCAGCGGCCTCCTCGCCCCCGTCCGCCGACGCCAGGATCCG
The DNA here is from genome assembly GCA_916181665.1 of Avena sativa. Taxonomy (NCBI): domain Eukaryota; kingdom Viridiplantae; phylum Streptophyta; class Magnoliopsida; order Poales; family Poaceae; genus Avena; species Avena sativa. Next base: position 121,205,328 of record OV702291.1, on the reverse strand, counting down.
CAAGGGCCTCCTCCGCATCGCGGCCGGTCAGAACCACCCCAGGGTCGTCGAGGTGAACGCCAAGACCTACCTCGTAGACGCCAAGAACGCCAAACCCGAGACCGATCCCGCCGTATGTCAAGATCTTCGATGCCAGGCACACCGCAGACCGGTACCGATGCCAGAGGCCGGAACCCCAAGGTCTTCTCCGGGAGCGACGAGCTCTTCTACCTGGACCCGGAGACCGCAGACGCGACAAGTACTGCTCCCTGGATCAGATGCCCGAGAACCCAGACGCCCAGGTCATCGACTCGTATACGACAAGTGCTCCTCGAGGATGCCAAGTTCCTCACCCCGAAGGTCAAGGCCGACTCGATGGCACGGACCCGACAAGACCTTCGCAACGGCAAGATCGACCCCGTGGGACCCGACGAGATCTGCATGACGACAAGAACGGTACCGACCAGAACGAATCCAACGCGCCCCGGCACCAAACCAAGTTCGGCTTCCCGGATGCGACAAGACCTACCTCCGTGGCCCGAGAACGTTTCCGCCGAGACCGATCCGTCGAACCCTGGACCCTGTCGAACCCCGAACCCCCGGATCCCCAAGTTCGTCGAGACCCTCTAATGTGTGAACCCCTTCCCGCAAACCCTACTTTTATAATATAATAACAACTTGATGCATATTTAAATGTCATACTTGCATGCATACTTGTCTGTGGTTTGGGGGCCTTTTGCCGATTCACCTAATGATTAAATATGGGGCCCATATGCGGGCAAATCTAGTCTCATATTGGCCTCATTTAAATTGATGTAGCGAACCGGTACCATATGTTGGCCATGTTAAAACAACATTTAAATTGCGGGATAGCTAAACAACATGAACCACCTAATTAATTGTCGGGACCCCGGTTCCACTTAATATGACCTAATTGCATCGCACCTTTGCCATGTCATACATCATGCATGCGTCATGCCGATCTTCTGCCGTTGTATTAAATATTGCATCCGGTGTTTCTTCTAGTGTTTTGCTTCTTCGCGGATAAGGCCGATGAGTTGATGTGAGCTTCGCCCCGATCTTCGGTTGAACCCTCGACAATGTTTTCAGGCGAGCATCTCCCCCTTTTCTACCTATCTTACTTTTATAGTATTTATTCCCTCCTGTTGATCTACTGCTATATGTGTTGCGATGCTTTAGTTTCCGTACCTGTGATATACCGTGCAGCCCTATATTGCCTTGGACACATCCTATTACCTATTGTTTGGTAGATAGTTGGACTTGCGCGTCGTAGTCGCTTGCTCAAGTGCTGTTGCGTGTCGTCAAGTGCCACAGTTGTTGATGTATTGCCGCATGTTGATGTTGGAGATGATCATAGTTTTACTTATTGTTCACTTTAATCCCTGTTTAACAACTAAAATTGAAGTAAGCAGAGGCATCGGTGGGTGATAGATAATATTTGGTTTCCGAACGCCCACTTGTGTCCCGTAGGACCCCGAGTACTTGATACCTGTTCCTTGATTTATCGCGCTATCCACATCCGGGAGGTATATGGGACCCCCCTTAGCCAGAGCTTGATTCAGTCTTATTTCTTGGGGCCACAAACTAGTTTGAGGTTTTATTTACGATCATGTACTTATGCCATGCTTTACTGCTTTATTTACGATTGTGCGAGGTACTGCACACTGTACTGTTTTGGATCGGGACACGATTCCGCGGTGTCGACAAGCCTCGTTTGGGGTTCCCAGTCGTTCACAGCCGTCTACCCAAACCTTGAGTCCGTCTCGGAGCTTGCTTACTTCGTTGCGGGTCTACTCAATGGGGTGGCCCCCTGAAATATTTCTGAATCCTGTGATTGCTTTGTCGTGAAAGCCTCGTTGGGTTTTGATTTGGTTTTTCCGAGGTTGATCGAGTGTGTGTTGCTATTGGTGCACCCCGGCCGGGTAAAACTTTCTGAAAGCCGTGTCCGCGGTTATGGACGACTTGGAGCACAGTATCTCGACCATAGACAAGCATAACTAAAGTTTATTGCTATAAATTTGACTTTATAATGACTAGTAATCAGCTTCACTATAATGGAATGGCTAATTAATACTGCCCACAATTGCTTGTTTGGAGTGTCGCTTGCGACCATTGTACCTGACTAGTAAGTATTGCAACTACAACGGAATGGCTAAATAAAAGTGCCAACAACTGCTGGGTTTTGGGTTTATCTCATGCTATCTGTATCTGATTAGTAATTGTTGCAACTACAACGGAAGGATTAACTAAAAGTGACCACTGCTTATTTTATCAGGATGATTATCTATACCTGACTAGTAATTGCTGCAACGATAACTGAATAAATAAAAATGCCAACTGTGTGAGTTCCTCGGCTGACTTCCTCGTTTGGTCGCGAGGGGGAAACGCCAGGATGGGTTTGTTTGGTGTTAGCTCCAGGTTGGATCCGAGTAGGTCATTCTTACCCCTCTCTTAAATCCGACAGTTGTATCGAGTCTCTATAGGTTGTCTAGTGCATGCTGCCGCTGCCGCTCAGTCCACCATACCTATGTAGGCGAGGACCGCCGAATTCTAGTCTCGCCGTGTACTGGCCTCAGTACTGACGCTCCTCTTTTTCCTTTGCCCTTTCTCGGCACCCCTTTTGTTTAAGCAGGTTTTGAGATCGACGTCGTTAGCAGGGTTACCCTTCCGGCTTGGCCTGGGCAGGGTTATGGACGCCATTGGTTATTCTTCAGGGCTCTTAGCCCCATTTGCATCTTGTCCGTAGACGGACGCTCTATCATTTTCAAGGTGATTTGGATCTTTGTATATTATATCTGTATTCTTGACTCGTTGAGTCGCTGTTGTATATATATCTGTTCTGTGGGTCCCATCGAGGACTGTTGTGTAATGTTATTACTTCGTTTTCCACCCGCACGAAAGTGCCTGGTGGGCACCTTTGAATCGTTTCTATGCGGGTTTGGCGGGCTTCGCTAAAACTTGCATAGGTCCGATTCTGAGGGTGTTACAGAGTGGTATCAGAGCTCAGCAGTTGCGATACCCCACAAGTCCAGCCTGTAGGATGACCTAGCTAACGGCCGAAGTAGAGTGTCAAAACTATTCTTGAAAATCGGTTGGATAGTTCTGATTAGGTCTGATTTTACTCCTTACCCCTCTGCTATTCTCCTCTTACCTCTGCGTGTTTTGAATCCGCTCTCTTCTCTCTCTTCGAGTCCAGGACATCTCGTGGTTGGGTTTCCGTCGTACCTTCAGGATTTCGCTTCCTTCTTGGATAACGGTGTTCTACCATCCGGTGTTCATGCTGCCGAGGAATCCGTCTGCGGTGTTATCATTCTTTATTCCTTGTTTGCGCCTTCCGGTGTTTTCCGACGCGACGACCTCGTCTACGCCAGATCTGATGCAGAGTCTGCATCACTCCTTTGATCCGAACCTCGCTTGTCGAGATCTTCAGTCTGAATCCTGAGGGTTGGTTGCATAATCTGTCTATTCGTGTACAGAGTAATGCTTTGAGTGCGGGATGGAGTCGCGACCATACCACTACTCTGATCATTCGCTTATGTACATTGAATGGTGGATCGATGCAATTTACTCCTTCCGCTGAAGTTAGAGGTGGCCTTGCCTTTCACTTCGTCCGTTGTTTATCCGGAGTGTTGACGATCACGGACAACGACCTCTTGTTAGTGGTGTCGCGAGGATCTACACGAAGCGAGAAGACGCAGATCGCCGACCTTCCTTCCGGTACCATGAGGCGGATCTCGAGGGCGAGATCCATTGTTAGTGGTGTCGAATTGTGGCATCCCGCAAAACCACTACTAGAAAATCGCGTTGAATTTGTGCATCGCACCGTCATCATCATGCATTGTTTGCATTGAACTATTTCGCAAAGCCGTTTTGTTTTCTAAAACGCCCCACCTCTATTCAAATATCAAAACCCGGGTCGCCGGAATATTTTTTTGTTTGTTGCTATCGGTTTGCAAATGGTGTTATTTAAAACAAATAAAATTTATATTTATTTTTGCGGGGGCAGTCGAACGGGCCGATCGACCCGAACGACCACCCCCAGAAAATAATAAACTGTCCGCCTCTAATCCTAAAGCTACCCGGAAACCTACCCACACCCCTGGCCACCTCACTCCCACCTATCACAATCTGCCACGTCACCCTGCCTCTCCCCCCCACCAACCAGGAACCGCCACGTGGCCAGCCCCCCCTCTCTCCCCTGTGGCCACCCCACAGCTTTCCCCCCCACCGGATCCCACCTCCCTCACAGCCGGCCTCCCCAGCACACCACTCCCCAGACCGACCCACGCCCCTGAACCACCCACGCACTCCACCCCTCCCTGCCACCGGGCCCCATCCCGCGTGGGCCCCACCCCGACGCCCACCCACCTGCCCGCTCTCTCTTTCCTTCTCTCCTCCCCGCACGCGCCTCGCCCCCGCCTGCAGCCCGTCGCCGCCCCGCCGCTTGGACCTCCTCCCCTCCAGCGCCTCTCGCCGCCCCTCCCAGAGTCGCCGTCGCCCTAGTCCCCCTCGTCTGCGTCCCGGAGCGCCGCCGCCGGCCCGTGACCACCCGACCCCCGCCTCCGCGTGCTCCCAGCAGCCGCCGGACCTCGCCGCCGCGCCCTGCACCGTTCGCCCCCACCTCCGCACCTCCTCCCTGGCGCCCCGCGGCCCTCGTCGCCGGCGGCCGCTCCGCCTGCGAGCTCCCCGGTCGCCGCCGCTGCAGGGCCGAGCCGCGCCGCCCCGGCCGAGCCCGACCCCGACGCTCCCGTCTCAGCCGCCGCCCAGTACCACCCCGTGCATGCTCTCCCCGCCGGCCCCAGCAGCTCGCCGGGCCCATCCAGAGCGCCGCCGCCAGCGGCCTCCTCGCCCCCGTCCGCCGACGCCAGGATCCGCAAGGGCCTCCTCCGCATCGCGGCCGGTCAGAACCACCCCAGGGTCGTCGAGGTGAACGCCAAGACCTACCTCGTAGACGCCAAGAACGCCAAACCCGAGACCGATCCCGCCGTATGTCAAGATCTTCGATGCCAGGCACACCGCAGACCGGTACCGATGCCAGAGGCCGGAACCCCAAGGTCTTCTCCGGGAGCGACGAGCTCTTCTACCTGGACCCGGAGACCGCAGACGCGACAAGTACTGCTCCCTGGATCAGATGCCCGAGAACCCAGACGCCCAGGTCATCGACTCGTATACGACAAGTGCTCCTCGAGGATGCCAAGTTCCTCACCCCGAAGGTCAAGGCCGACTCGATGGCACGGACCCGACAAGACCTTCGCAACGGCAAGATCGACCCCGTGGGACCCGACGAGATCTGCATGACGACAAGAACGGTACCGACCAGAACGAATCCAACGCGCCCCGGCACCAAACCAAGTTCGGCTTCCCGGATGCGACAAGACCTACCTCCGTGGCCCGAGAACGTTTCCGCCGAGACCGATCCGTCGAACCCTGGACCCTGTCGAACCCCGAACCCCCGGATCCCCAAGTTCGTCGAGACCCTCTAATGTGTGAACCCTTCCCGCAAACCCTACTTTTATAATATAATAACAACTTGATGCATATTTAAATGTCATACTTGCATGCATACTTGTCTGTGGTTTGGGGGCCTTTTGCCGATTCACCTAATGATTAAATATGGGGCCCATATGCGGGCAAATCTAGTCTCATATTGGCCTCATTTAAATTGATGTAGCGAACCGGTACCATATGTTGGCCATGTTAAAACAACATTTAAATTGCGGGATAGCTAAACAACATGAACCACCTAATTAATTGTCGGGACCCCGGTTCCACTTAATATGACCTAATTGCATCGCACCTTTGCCATGTCATACATCATGCATGCGTCATGCCGATCTTCTGCCGTTGTATTAAATATTGCATCCGGTGTTTCTTCTAGTGTTTTGCTTCTTCGCGGATAAGGCCGATGAGTTGATGTGAGCTTCGCCCCGATCTTCGGTTGAACCCTCGACAATGTTTTCAGGCGAGCATCTCCCCCTTTTCTACCTATCTTACTTTTATAGTATTTATTCCCTCCTGTTGATCTACTGCTATATGTGTTGCGATGCTTTAGTTTCCGTACCTGTGATATACCGTGCAGCCCTATATTGCCTTGGACACATCCTATTACCTATTGTTTGGTAGATAGTTGGACTTGCGCGTCGTAGTCGCTTGCTCAAGTGCTGTTGCGTGTCGTCAAGTGCCACAGTTGTTGATGTATTGCCGCATGTTGATGTTGGAGATGATCATAGTTTTACTTATTGTTCACTTTAATCCCTGTTTAACAACTAAAATTGAAGTAAGCAGAGGCATCGGTGGGTGATAGATAATATTTGGTTTCCGAACGCCCACTTGTGTCCCGTAGGACCCCGAGTACTTGATACCTGTTCCTTGATTTATCGCGCTATCCACATCCGGGAGGTATATGGGACCCCCCTTAGCCAGAGCTTGATTCAGTCTTATTTCTTGGGGCCACAAACTAGTTTGAGGTTTTATTTACGATCATGTACTTATGCCATGCTTTACTGCTTTATTTACGATTGTGCGAGGTACTGCACACTGTACTGTTTTGGATCGGGACACGATTCCGCGGTGTCGACAAGCCTCGTTTGGGGTTCCCAGTCGTTCACAGCCGTCTACCCAAACCTTGAGTCCGTCTCGGAGCTTGCTTACTTCGTTGCGGGTCTACTCAATGGGGTGGCCCCCTGAAATATTTCTGAATCCTGTGATTGCTTTGTCGTGAAAGCCTCGTTGGGTTTTGATTTGGTTTTTCCGAGGTTGATCGAGTGTGTGTTGCTATTGGTGCACCCCGGCCGGGTAAAACTTTCTGAAAGCCGTGTCCGCGGTTATGGACGACTTGGAGCACAGTATCTCGACCATAGACAAGCATAACTAAAGTTTATTTCTATAAATTTGACTTTATAATGACTAGTAATCAGCTTCACTATAATGGAATGGCTAATTAATACTGCCCACAATTGCTTGTTTGGAGTGTCGCTTGCGACCATTGTACCTGACTAGTAAGTATTGCAACTACAACGGAATGGCTAAATAAAAGTGCCAACAACTGCTGGGTTTTGGGTTTATCTCATGCTATCTGTATCTGATTAGTAATTGTTGCAACTACAACGGAAGGATTAACTAAAAGTGACCACTGCTTATTTTATCAGGATGATTATCTATACCTGACTAGTAATTGCTGCAACGATAACTGAATAAATAAAAATGCCAACTGTGTGAGTTCCTCGGCTGACTTCCTCGTTTGGTCGCGAGGGGGAAACGCCAGGATGGGTTTGTTTGGTGTTAGCTCCAGGTTGGATCCGAGTAGGTCATTCTTACCCCTCTCTTAAATCCGACAGTTGTATCGAGTCTCTATAGGTTGTCTAGTGCATGCTGCCGCTGCCGCTCAGTCCACCATACCTATGTAGGCGAGGACCGCCGAATTCTAGTCTCGCCGTGTACTGGCCTCAGTACTGACGCTCCTCTTTTTCCTTTGCCCTTTGTCGGCACCCCTTTTGTTTAAGCAGGTTTTGAGATCGACGTCGTTAGCAGGGTTACCCTTCCGGCTTGGCCTGGGCAGGGTTATGGACGCCATTGGTTATTCTTCAGGGCTCTTAGCCCCATTTGCATCTTGTCCGTAGACGGACGCTCTATCATTTTCAAGGTGATTTGGATCTTTGTATATTATATCTGTATTCTTGACTCGTTGAGTCGCTGTTGTATATATATCTGTTCTGTGGGTCCCATCGAGGACTGTTGTGTAATGTTATTACTTCGTTTTCCACCCGCACGAAAGTGCCTGGTGGGCACCTTTGAATCGTTTCTATGCGGGTTTGGCGGGCTTCGCTAAAACTTGCATAGGTCCGATTCTGAGGGTGTTACAGCCAGGTTGTTGGCCTCCCCCACCATTCTCTAGCTCGCGCACCTCAGCTCCGCGTCCTTGCCCGCCCCCTCGCCGACACACCTCTCCTCCATCAGCAGCTCAAGGACGAGCGAGCCCGGCAGTAGCAGCTGGACGGCCTCCTCGAAAGCGCGCTCCGCCTCACCGGCCATAACCGCCAGCCCCACGACGGCGATGAGCAGTGATGTCTATGCACGCTTCTATTCTTGTAGACAGTGTTGGGCCTCCAAGTGCAGAGGTTTGTAGAACAGCAGCAAGTTTCCGTTAAATGGATCACGCAAGGTTTATCAAACTCAGGGAAGAAGTGGTCAAAGGTATCCCTCTCAAGCAACCTTGCAATCAAGATATAAGAAGTCTTTTGTGTTCCTAACACATCCAATACGTTATCAGGTGTATTGGTGCACTAGTTCGGTGAAGAGATAGTGAAATACAAGTAATATGGATGATTATAAGTGGTAATTGCAATCTGAAATAAGAGTGGCAGCAAGCAAACATGTAATATGACTGATTGTAAACGGTGTTCCAATGCTTAGAAATAAGGCCTAAGGATCATACTTTCACTAGTGGGCACTCTCATATAAATATCTTCTTTTTATTATACTACCCTGAACTACTCTCCGGTTGGACGATATAGGGCTATAATAGCACACCTTAAAGTTCGCGTTCACCATCTAGATAATCCCTCACTGTCACCTTGAGCTCTAGGTGGTTCCAACAAACACCACAATCTCATAGAGACATCCAACTCAAATTATACTCATGATAAGTATTTATGTAACCTTAGCCTAAGTGCCACATGGTGTGCACACTGTCAACTTCACACATGTGGGGATAAACAGAGATTAATTAAAGCACTTGAGTAGCAGAATAGATATACTTATTCAACTAGATTACAAAGCTAATGATCTCAATAAGATCATGCATAGAGAGCGAGATGAACACATAGCTACCGGTAGAGCCCTTAGTCTCGAGAGAGAACTACTCCCTCCTCATCATGGGAGTCAGCAATGGCGATGGAGATGGCGATGGAGTCGATGAAGATGGCTCCGGGGCACTTCTCCGTCCTGGCAGGGTGCAGAACAGAGACTTCTGTCTCCCGAATCTCCTCTTCGGTGGCGGCGCCGCTGCGGAACTTTTCATGAAATTCTGATTCTCCCCTTAGGGTTTTCGTCTCGAGGGGTTTATATAGGTGAAGAGGCAACTTTGACTTTTGTTTCGTCCAATTCTGAGAATATTTCTTTACTAGCTTTTCTGAAACCAAAAAACTGTAGAAAACAGACAACTGACACTGCGGCATCTTATCAATAGGTTAGGTTCAGAAAATGTATAAAAGTGCCTAGGGCGTCGTGCCACACGTCATGTCCTACGAATTTGGCTGGCTTGGCTGGTTCCTACGTGTTAAGAATATAATACTCGTCTAGCCTTTTTCATCAGTTCGAATTTTTGGTTCAAATGGCTAGTGCATCAATTCAATATACGAATTTGGCATGGCACAAGCGGCGGCACGTGCGTGAGGTCTTGTTTGATTTTAGTGCGTTTTTAGTCCTCTTCTAATTAATTTTAGTGAGTTTTCGGTCTATTTTTTAATCTTCTTTTGATGCATATATGTGAAAAAAGATGTTTTTGGCGCTCTATTTTATAGCTCCTGGTAAAGGCTCGCGCACTGCAAATTAGAGCTCTGGTTTGCGCTTGTGACGCTCTATCCAGATGTAGGGCGCTGCAAAAAAGGTTAAACAACGCCGAATTATAGCTCTTAGCTCCAAACGAGCAGCTCATGCCTAAAAAAATAATATCACGACTTGACGAGGTTAATTAGTGAGGATGAGCTTAGATTTATAACAACGTGCACACGCGCGCAGTTAAAGTCACGAGTTCCTTTAGCAATCGTCAATCTCAAGACCCGCGGGTCAGTCTATCGGAGATGCTCATAAGGGTAGGGTGTGCATGCGTGTGTTCATAGGGATGAGTGTATGTACGTACTGTGAGCGTCTGCGTTTGTACTGTGTTTTAAAAAAAAATAAACGTACTAGAATTTCTTCATCGCAACTTTATTTTTTTGTACTAGCAGTTTTAAAGCAAGTAAGGTGCGTGCAGAGCGCGCGTAGACGAATTGCTTTGGCCGGTGGACTCGCCCTTGACCTCTCCGCGTACGTGTCCCGGCCACTCATCGGTTAACCGTGACCCCGCGACGGCGACCGTCTCCCGCTGCTGCCGAATCCTGGCCGTACACGTACATATTCACCTGTTTCTCAAAAAAGAAGAAAAAGTACTGAGTAGTATATAGTATTCACCTCCAGACGGCGACGTGCAGGGTGAATCGACCCATATATAGTGTCCTGGTAAAAGACGTGTCGAGCCCAACAACGACGTCACGTCTCTCTCTCTCATTTTCTGTATTATTTCTGATGGTTCATTCACGGGGACCGGGAGCTTACTTAGCTGAACAGGATCCAGGGATGACTTGGTCCACGTAGACCAGACCGTATATCAGTATATGCGTCCAGCTCGGCGAGAAAGTCGCGGGCTCAGAGCCAGCACCACGTTGACGTGGTCGATCCAGGAGCTACGGACCAAGCAAGCAAGCAAGCGACGCACACGTCACCCACCCAGGTGAACGGTACGCGACGGCGCCCTGATCCGCCGAGGCGGCGACGGCCAGTGGCTGAGTGACACGTCTTTGTCCAAGTGGCTCATGCACGCACACGCGCCCCGGCATCTGACGGCTCCATCGGACGTTCGGCTACACTGATGGTGCTTATGGGTTTTGCTTTCCTGATGACGTACGGTACAGGCATGCACATGCATGGACGACCAGGCACACGATCGAACACAATCCTTTTAGTTGGAGCGCCTTTGACATTTGGGAGAGAATGCTGCGCCGGGATAGGCAGGGACGGAGCCAGGAGGGTACGGGCGGGGCGACCCCCCAACCCCCAATCTAACTTTCCCTTAGATACATGAGTCGGATCACTTTAGAGGTTAATTAGTAAATAAATGTTCAATTTTCTTATAAAACAATTGATTAATTTATTAGGTCTGATGTGTATTTCTTTCACCCATAGATGACTTATCACATAATATAATTGATAGACTAGGAAATAAATTTGCACCAAAGGCCTCCACAATATGAATCAGACAATCATTATAGTCATAGGGGATAATTTGGAAACTCAGAGCATCTCTAGCCGAAAGCCGATAAGACCTTAGAGGATAAAAGAAAGGCCACTAATGGAGTCGTCTCTGGCGCCACCGTTCTCCCCTCCCCCGGACGGAATGGCACCGGACCTCGATCCCGCATGCTCGCCGGAGCTTTTTGCCGACGCGTCGCCGACGAATTAAACCCTACGACGCCTCCGATGCTGCGAAAGCGGTTGGGAAACACCGGCAGACTGCGGGCGACAGGAGCGGCTACCAAGGCCACCAGCAAGTCGTCGACGGCGGGCAAGCCACCCCTTGCGCCAGTTTTGATAGGCCCGCGGCCGCGGAAGCTGGTCGCAGCGATGCAAGCGCTTTCACGCGTGACGGATGACAAGAAGAAGAGGAAGGCCACAACGGCATCGACCTAGACACCTTCTCGCAAGCCAAGCCGTCGTCGGCGTCCTCAACGCCCACGCCCTCTTCCTCTGCCCCGGTTGTCGTCGCAGCTTGTCCCCGAATCGCCGCCCGCGATGTGATCGATGAAATGCCGGAGTCTCAAGCAAGTGTGATCGAGCTTGGGGCCGCTGAATTTTATGCTCTGTGTCCTTGGGACTAATTTTCACAGTAAGTTCATCAACCCAATATGGGTCAATGAATCCAATGTCATAGATTTGTCCTCTTCTGCATTCAAAGATCTTTAGTCTGCATAATATAGTGAGTATGATTATACATGCGATATAAACGAGGTGAGCTAACTAGAGACTTAATTATTAGAGAAATAATACTTACGGACAGTAGACACCGAGGATCGATTTGTCGAGGGCGTCTTGATTGAAAAACTGGTGTAGTTTAGGAAATTCAATCAGTATCTGGGCATCTCCATACCCGTAATGCTCGTTTTGAACTCCGATCACTATCCAGTTTGCCCCTTCCTTTATGGATTTAATGTACCAATTATGCAATATTCACATTTTTGTTCGTAGATACTTGATGTCTTCAGGTCTGACGAGAGGTTTCCCGTACTCGTATTTGTATTTTTCCTCAGCCACGGAGAACTCTAACTGGGCTACGTACTAAGCAATAGTCATACCTTGAGCAGCGGTCGCTTCTCCATTCAGTTGAACAAACTCTGGATCAAACTGCTTGTCCGCACCTTTGCTTAACTCCACCCTGGTATCGGAAATCACTTTGAGCGGGGGCATTCCTTGTTTTTCTGTAAACCGAGCTGGGGAACTGAATTCCCGCTTGCACTAGTGATCTTCGACCGGACCATTGACTGATGTGACTTGACAATAGAGCGGTCATAGCCTGATGACAGCCTTGGCTCAGGTTGATGAAGGATCTTCAATATTTTTTGCACTTTGGCTTTTTCTTATTTAGTGTTGGGGAACTGTGGCTCTTTCGGCCGCTTGAGGCTATCAAACCACTATTGCATTTGGGCCTTTGCGATCACCGCATTCTCCTCTTTAGTATAGTCATAAGCTCTCTTGGGAGGAACCTTTGGTACTTTTGGGAGGGGCTCCGGTAGACGCTTTGGTGATCGGTTACTCTTTCGCTTTTGGCCCTAACGCTTTTGTACTTTTGGGAGGGGCTGAGACGGCTGATGCCGCAGCGAAGACGGCCGTGCTGGAGACGGCTGACGCAGCGGCGAAGACGACTGTGCTGGAGACGGCTGACGCGGTGGCGGATACGGCGCCTATCGCGGCGACGACAAAGACGGCCGATGCGCTGGAGACGGGTGAGGCTACGACGAAGATGGAGTTGTGCTCTGAGGAGTGGATGGCCTTGGCGTCTGATTTGAAAGCACAATGTGTTCCTTTCGCCATAGAATGGTCATGTTTTTTGCTTCTCCCAGCTCAGTCACATCCCCTTCACCTACAGGGTAGTCAAGCTTGAGCTGCGCGAATCCGTCCATAACTTCATCCACCCCGACAATAGCGTAGCCCTATGGAACCGGACAACAATGGTAAGTTGGTACCGGTCCAACTAATGGTAAGTGATACATTGCAAATGTATCTATAATTTTTGATGTTCCATGCTTGGTTTTATCCACTTTCTTGTGTTTTGTTCCAACTTTGGAGTACTTTTCATATGATTTCTTGGACTAACCTATTAACAAGAGCCACAGTGCCAGCTGCCTGTTTTCTGCTGTTTTTGGTTCCAGGAAAGTCAGAAAATGAATATTCTCGGAATTGGACGGGACAAAAGCCAAAGTGCCTATTTTCCGGAAGGGATCAAGTGCCAGAATACGAGACGGAGAGGGGCCAGGGGCCGGCCACACCACCTGGCCGCGCGGCCAGGCCTGACCCGCGCCAGGGGGTGGTCTGGCCGACCCCAGCACCCCCTCGGCCTCTCCTTCCGCCTATAAGTTGCCCTCGGGACAAAAACCCTAAGTATCCGATCAAAAATCCACGAAAGAGTCTATAGCCGCCGTCATCTCCATCCCTAGATCGGGAGGGATCTGAAGCTCTTCCTGGCACCCTGCCGGAGAGGGGAATTCACCCTGGAGGCCTTCTTCATCACCATGCAAGCCTCCGGTGTGATGTGTGAGTAGTTCATCCTTGGACTACGGATCCATGTAGTAGCTAGATGGCTGGTTTCTCCTCCTTTGTGCTTTCATGTTTAGATCTTGTGAGCTCCGTTCATGATCAAGATCATCTATTTGTAATCCATACATGTTGTGTTTGTGGGGATCCGATGGATATTGAGATGCTATTTCAGATTGATTATTGATTCTATCATGTCTTTGTTATTTGTGATCTTGCATGCTTTCCATTTTTAGTAGCTATCTTGGCCAAGTAGATGCTAGCAACTCCAAGAGTTAGTATTTATGCTCGATAGTGGGTTCATGCCTCTGGTAATCTGGGGAAGTGACAGAAATCTCTAAGGTACTAGATGTCCTGTTGCTACTAGGGAGAAAACAACGATCCTTTGTTCATAGAACAATTGTATTGTTTACCTTACACGTAGTTCGTAAAGCAATAATCTGTTGCTTGCAACTTAATACTGGAGGGGGTTCGGATGATAACCTGAAGGTGGATTATTAGTCATAGATGCAGTTGGATGGCGGTCTATGTATTATGTTGTATTGCCCAATCAAGTCTCAAAGGAGTCAAGATGATTAGTATATGCATGTATTGCTTTCTCGGTGTTTGTCAATTGCCCCGCTGTAATTTGTTCACCCAGCATGTTATCTATCTAAGGAGAGCCACCTCTAGTGAACTATGGATCCCGGTCCTTGTCTTTTACATACAATCTATAAACTGTTTCTTCTTTGTGTTTACTTTCTGCAAACTTCTACTTCTTTCCATTCGATACGTTTAATCCTTTGTTTTCCGCAAAACACGGTGAGATTGACAACCTCATCGCAAGTTGGGGACAAAGTTCTGTGGTTGTGTTGTGCAGGTCTCCACGTTGCTACTAGCACCGGTAGTGCGCCCTGCCAAAGCTCATCTAGTAACACCTTTGGGGTGTTTCCTTGCTTCTACTGGTTCGATTAAACCTTGGTTTATAACTGAGGGAAACTTGCTGCTGTGCTCATCATACCTTCCTCTTGGGGTTCCCAACGAGCTCTACATCAACCACGAGCCATCAACAATTTTCTAGGCACCGTGCATTGAGCCATCAAGCATTTTTCTGGCGCCGTTGCCGGGGAGTCAAGGACATCTTCACAAGGGGAGTCCCTCATAACCAATCTCTTTACCTTGTTGTTTTTGTTTTGCTTAGTTTCTTTTTGCTTTGTTTGCTTGTTTTGTTCTTTAAAAAACACAAAAAAATAGTTTTACTTGTTTGCTTTCTTATTTCAAAAACATAAAAAATTAGTTCCTATCTCATTATGTCTAGCCTTGCTCCTGTCACTATGTCACCCGAGGAAATGATTTTCACTTTTAAACAAGGAATTAAGGAAAGTTTTAAGGAAGCTTGGTCTAGAATCTCTGATCTTCATGAAAAAACTGATCCTAAAATGACTCAAAGCTTGTTCCTTAGCAGTTTTTACCTTGGGATTGCTCTTTGCTATATATATGCCCTAGATGCTATTGGTGGAGGAGATTTCCTCCAATGTAATGAGGATGATGCTATTAATGCTATAAAGAAATTGATCCTCACTTACAACATGCCTAGCCAAACTGATATTTCCTTTGCAAAAATATTTGCTAGGTTGGATACTCTTGAGGCTAGCACTACTAGATTAGAAGGGTGCTATAATACGCTTAGGAGCATCACAATTATGTTCTAATAAATTCCGAACCATCAAAGTGGCTCCCTATAGTAAAGATTGAGATAAACACTGAAACTTTTCAAGCCCGTTGTGATATCATGTCTGAATTTTGCCTTATGCCCAAGGATATTTATGAATCTTTGAATCTTTGGGGGCTTACAGAAGGAGGAAAAGAAATATATCTTGCTAATAATACTACCATATTACCTCTTGGAATAGATGAAGGAGTGTTTACAAAGATCCTTGGGAAAATGATTTCTATTGATTATCTTGTTATTGAATGTGCAGGAAAAGGACAAATTACACTTGGAAGGTCCCTATTAGAACTCCTTGGAGCAATAATAGATGTGGGAAAGGGGACCATGCACCTTTCTTCTCCACCAAACAATCACATTTTCCCAAAAGATAATAATAAAAATAAGAGAGGTAAGGGCAAGAAAGTTGGTTTTAATGCTTCTTCATTTGAGAATACTTGATTCTTTCTTTGCTTCTTATGCCTAACTTAAAGGCGTTAAAGAAAAGTACTTATTGGGAGATAACCTAAGAGTTTTAGATGAGTATTGGAAGTTATTACCTCTGTAATAACCTCTCCTTGTCCTTTTTATTTTCTTTTTGTGCCAAGAGTAACCTCTAATGAGAGTGAAGTTATGATTGGGAAAGTTGTTGTCCCGAAACAGATTTCTGTGCTTCACCGTAAACATTCCTGAGAGAGTTCTGTATGTCGGATTGAGCTGTAATTTTTTGTGATTTTGACCCAGGTTGTTATCTAACTTTAGTTAGTTCAACACGTTTTGATTTGAGCAACATAAGGTCTTCTAAAAAAATCTTCTTTACCTGCTGGTCTGTTTTGACAGATTTCTGCCATTTTCTGTATTTGCTTCTTGTTGGTTCCTGTTTGAGTTTTTTGGGCAATTGAGCTTTTTGAGGGAAGTGCTATAGTAGCTAGTGTTCTAATGGAAGTTTATTTGATGTTATAACTGAACCCTGAACCGTGAGACTTATTTATCTTAAGTGCACTAATGTTGCTAATGAGATTGTGTGAAGTTTTGTATAAAGGAAAATTTTCAGGTCTATGGAAGGAATGAGTAATGAGATAAAGGTTGGACTAAAGCTCAAGCTTGGGGATTCCACACGTTTCACTCCAAGAAATATCCAAGAAGTTCAAGGGTCAAAGCTTGGGGATGCCCAAGGCATCCCCTTCTTCATCAATAAAAATTTCAGGTTTCTTCCAAACGCTTCATTTTTATTGTTTCATGCACAGTTGTGTTTTTCTTGGAGCGTCTTCTTTTTCGTTTTCGTTTTGGTTTTTAGTTTGCTTGGTTTGCTTAGTTTTCTGAATAAGTTGGTTGGACCCCCTCTTTCATACATTGGTTTGCAAATAGTTTGGTTTGGTTTGGAAAAGAGTAGGAAAGTTCATACTTATGTGGTAAAAAGAGCTCGTTTTTTACTGTGGCCTGCGCTTTGTCATGCCATGCTTGATATTGTTTTGGCTTTATGCTTAGTATTCTTTGCTGTAGCATGACTTGTTATAAACAATTAAGATTGCTTAATGTGCCTTGGAAGAATCATGCGTTGTTTTAGCATATTAAAGCATAGTATAGTGGTATTCTCCTTTGATGCTTTATTTGGGTTGACTCGGCGCATGCTTACACTATGTTATGACTTTCACAAGTCACCATAGCCTTTATGATCCTTTAGTTTTCAACTTTTAGTATCACTTTATGCTTTGATCAATGATGTTTTGTCGCTCTGCATGATTATGGCCATTATTGCTCTCTTAGTTTGTCGCTCCCAGTCTTTTGCTAGCCTCCACCACAAAGTATGAGTTCCACTCATGCCTCCAACTCCCCAAACCAAGTTATTCCAAAGTGTCCACCATACCTACCTACTAGCTTATGCTATTCCAAGTATATTCTTGCTTTTGTCTACCTTTCACTTGTTATGAGAAAACTAGTGATTAAAGCTCTCACGAACTTGATGGCACACTTTACTTTATTGCCTCTAATAAACTTGAACCATTGGGTCCTTCTTTGTTGCGTATATGCTTGCGCTTTATAAGTTGAAGTTAGCAAAACCATGTTTCATGGGGAACGCTTTCAACATTGGAAATGTATCTATAATTTTTGATGTTCCATGCTTGGTTTTATCCACTTTCTTGTGTTTTGTTCCAACTTTGGATTACTTTTCATATGATTTCTTGGACTAACCTATTAACAAGAGCCACAGTGCCAGCTGCCTGTTTTCTGCTGTTTTTGGTTCTAGGAAAGTCAGAAAATGAATATTCTCGGAATTGGACGGGACAAAAGCCAAAGTGACTATTTTTCCGGAAGTCATCAGATGCCAGAATATGAGACAGAGAAGGGCTGGGGGCCAGCCACACCACCTGGCCACGCGGCCAGGCCTGGCCCGCGCCAGGGGGTGGTCTGGCCGACCCCAGCACCCCCTCGGCCTCTCCTTCCGCCTATAAGATGCCCTCGGGACAAAAACACTAAATACCCGATCAAAAATCCACGAAAGAGTATGTAGCCGCCGTCATCTCCATCCCTAGATCGGGAGGGATCTGAAGCTCTTCCCGGCACCCTGCCAGAGAGGGGAATTCACCCTGGAGGCCTTCTTCATCACCATGCAAGCCTCCGGTGTGATGCGTGAGTAGTTCATCCTTGGACTACGGATCCATGTAGTAGCTAGATGGCTGGTTCTCCTCCTTTGTGCTTTCATGTCTAGATCTTATAAGCTCCGTTCATGATCAAGATCATCTATTTGTAATTCTGCATGTTGTGTTTGCGGGGATCCGATGGATATTGAGATGCTATTTCAGATTGATTATTGATTCTATCATGTCTTTGTTATTTGTGATCTTGCATACTTTCCGTTGTTAGTAGATATCTTGGCCGAGTAGATGCTAGCAACTCCAAGAGTTAGTATTTATGCTCGATAGTGGGTTCATGCCTCTAGTAATCTGGAGAAGTGACAGAAATCTCTAAGGTACTAGATGTGCTGTTGCTACTAGGGATAAAACAACGATCCTTTGTTCATAGAACAATTGTATTGTTTACCTTACACGCAGTTCGTAAAGCAATAATCTGTTGCTTGCAACTTAATACTGGAGGGGGTTCGGATGATAACCTGAAGGTGGATTATTAGTCATAGATGCAGTTGGATGGCGGTCTATGTATTATGTTGTATTGCCCAATCAAGTCTCAAAGGAGTCAAGATGATTAGTATATGCATGTATTGCTTTCTCGGTGGTTGTCGATTGCCCCGCTGTAATTTGTTCACCCAGCATGTTATCTATCTAAGGAGAGCCACCTCTAGTGAACTATGGATCCTGGTCCTTGTCTTTTACATACAATCTATAAACTGTTTTTGTTTGTGTTTACTTTCTGCAAACTTTTACTTTTTTCCATTCAATACGTTTAATCCTTTTGTTTTCCGCAAAACACGGTGAGATTGACAACCTCATCGCAAGTTGGGGACAAAGTTCTGTGGTTGTGTTGTGCAGGTCTCCACGTTGCTACTAACACTGGTAGTGCGCCCTGCCAAAGCTCAGCTAGTAACACCTTTGGGGTGTTTCCTTGCTCCTATTGGTTCGTTTAAACCTTGGTTTCATAACTGAGGGAAACTTGTTGCTGTGCTCATCATACCTTCCTCTTGGGGTTCCCAACAATCTCTACATTAACCACAAGCCATCAACACTTTTCTAGGCGCCGTGCATTGAGCCATCAGTAAGGCATAGCCGACCGCCACCTTCATGGTTATGTTGACAACTTTCACATGTAGCTCACAATGTGTCATCTCCATGATATCGTCCACTGGGTAGCGAAGGGGATCCATCGTTGGTGCATCATCAACATCATCACCGGGGAGCTCCGTGGAAGCCATGCTACATTTTCGATTAGTGGATGGGCCGGTAGCATCAAATGCAGCTTCGTCTACCATGTGCCGCTGAGATGGGCCGGTAGCTTGCTGGCTAAGTTTCTCAAGTTGATTCTGATGCTGCTTTAATTGTTGTTCTATTTCGCGCATCCGGTCTTTCTGCTTCATTACTTAAAGTTCCTTCTTTTCCTTTCTCCTTTGACGACTTCTATCGGGATATTTCTTCCTATGGTCGGCAAAACCAAGGTTCCATGGTTTGGAGCCTTCCGTGCCTCGTGTCCGTCCCTCGTGTTCCTTGATCCCAAGGGCGAGTGCGAGCTCGTCATTCTCTCTATCGGGAATGAACTCCCCACCTTCAACAACCTTTACTGCATTTCTAGTGTCTTCGATGGGTATGGGAGTTTCTTTATGTCTTATGTTATATATGCACTTCCCTTCTGAGTCCAACGTGCCCCCGTGCCTGTAAAACCAATTCCTTACCCATTCGATCCAATTGTAAGGCTCTGGGGTGATCCCTTTAGCTATCAGGTCGGCCTCGAGTTTCTCCCACTTAGGCTTGCTAGCCTTGTAGCCACCTTGCCCCATAGTATGGTGATACTGCTTTTTAGCAGCATTTTGCTTATTCGTTTCAAGCCTTTTCTTAGCTGGCGCCGATGTCTTGTACGCCAAAAAATCAGCCCAGTGGTCTTTTATCTTCTCATACGCTCCAGTAGTAAAATCCGGAGTCTTCTCTTTCACGACAAAGTCAAGGTGCAATCTTTTCTTCAGTTGTTGAATTGTTGGGCCATCTTCTTAAGAGCGTACTCCTTGATGGCTTGCTCCATGTGTTTCTGTAGTTCCTCCTGAGTTGGAATTTCCTCATCTGGAGCGTACTCATCTGGATACACCTCTAACGTCGGTATGGTGAAATTAACCATGAGCTTTTTCCAAAGAGTGTCTTTGACTAAGTCACTGACATATAGAGCCTATGGATCCTTTGACGACCTATTTCATTCTCTGACGGTGATCGGGCCGTAGTCCCTAACAATAACTTCGGATTGCCTTATAAATTTATTTGCAGCATCAATGGGAGCCTTCCGTTTGCCGTCTAGAGCGATTTCTTCGATCTTGTACCTTTCATGGTCTCCCAACTTTTTGGCTGGGCCTCATTTATTCTTTTTAGAAGATTTGCTTGATCCGGAGGGCTAAAATAAGAAAGAGCGTTAATATATATGTATATAGACAATAGAGGCTTAATTTATTAATATATATGCACCTCGTCGGCTTCTCCCTCACCGGCTTCTCCCTCACCAGAGCCATATGTTCGGTTGAAACCCGGATCTCCCTTACCGGAGTTGTTCAGATATAGCAAGGTGACATCATTATCGATATGTCCTCCCTCATTGATCATATCCTCAAGCGTAATTTCCTTTTCTTCATCTCTGGGTTCCATATTTCTGCAAAAGAGGAAAAGCGGATGAGTCGAAACGGCCAAGCGAGGAGGTTAGGTAGGTGTGGTTTGACGGGCTAGGGATGTAAACCATAATTAGAAGAACCCCTAATATATGGCGCGTGTTGCCGCGCCCGTCCATCGTCCCTATATGGCACATGTTGCCGCGCCCGTCCATCATCCCTATATGGCGCGCGTTGCCGCGCCCGTCCATTGTCCTATATGGCGTGCATTTCCGCGCCCGTCCATCGTTCCTATATGGCGCGTGTTGCCACAACCCTAATCTAGTCTTACAAGTTGATCAAGCGGGTCTAGGGTTTTCAACCGGAGTGCCGCCGCCGCCGAGACCAAGGGGGTCTAGGGTTTTCACCCGGAGTGCCACCACCGCCACCGAGACCAAGCGGGTCTAGGGTTTTCCCCCGGAGCTCTAAGAGAGTCACGACACCCATAGGTTCCGCCGTTGTTGGCGCTGAAGCGCTAGGCTTTCGCCTAGAAAAACTCTCGCAAAGTCAGGGCGCTAACTAGCTAACTCAAATTTAACTAACTAAAACTAGCTCTAACTAATAGTATAGACTAGCTAAATTAACTAACTAAAACTAACTAACTAATTAACTAACTAAAGCTAGGTACTAACTAAAAACAATTACACTAGGAAAAAAATTAATTATACACACTATATATAGGGGGCCGAGGGGCAACCGTGTACCTGCGGGCGGTGGTGGTGCCTGCGGCGGTGGTGGTGGCGGCTGGCTTGCCAGGGCACGCGCGGGCGACGACGGCGAGACGGTCCGGCGGGGGTCCGGTACGGTGGTGGTGGCGCGGTTTGGTGGTGGCGGCTCGGTCGGGTGGTGCGGCGGGGGCGGTGCGGTGGTGGCGGCGTGGTCCGGTGGCGGCAAGGCGGTTCGATGGTGGCGCGGCGGTCCGGACGGCGAGCTCGGGCAGCTTGCCAGCGTGGTTGGTCCTGAGCTCCTTCCAAATCGCGCGCCATGTCTGTGCTGTAGAGAGAGATGAAACGTTGGGGAAGGAGAACAGGGGCGCGCGGTTAAGTATAGGAGGGCCATACGTCTTGGTTGGAGCCAGCAACCGGGACGTAAAGGCCATACGTCCCGGTTGCTAGCTCCAATCAGGACGTACAATTAGAGCCACCAACCGGGACGTATGATGGCCACTAAAGCGGCGCGCGCAGAGGACCTTTAGTCCCAGTTGGTGGCACCAACCAGGACTAAAAGTCCTTTTCTCAAAAGTTTTTCAAACATTTCAGATATTCCCGCCTTATTTCTTATTTCTTATTTACGTGTTCACATTTGAAATGATTTGAATTTAAAAAAACTTTCTGTCTTATAAAATAATTATTCAAACTATTAAATTTGAAATGGTTTAAATTTGAATTTGAAAACACTTTCAACATGAATAGTATTTGAATTTGAAAACACTTTCAACATGAAAAGTGTTTGAATTTGAATAACTAATGCAGAACTATTTTCTATTTTCTAAAATAATTGTTCAAACTATTTTTCATTTAGCCATTTTCAAATAAAAATGCATTACAGAATGAAAACAGTGGATCTCTCGACAATCTTGGGTACACAAACGAACCATTCGTCCTAGCCAATGGATTTAGTCATAATCATATCTAGCCCTATAGTACACAGCTTCAGGGTCATCTTCCGAATCATCTTCGTCATCGTCGCTATGGCATATTCTGAGGATCCTCAGCCCTTCCCTGACTTGTGTAGGGGGGAACCGGGGACCGTGAACCATGACATATTCTAAGGGCACCTGCCACTCCGGCCTCCCGGATGACGATGCCGCTACGCCCGCGGGGGGGGGAGGGGGGGCTCCTAGATGCCGATGCCGCTATGCCCGCGGCCTTCACCACAGCCGCCCTTATTGTGGCTTTGCGACGGGTGCAAGTGTGGGTACCACAGGCGAGGATGATCTCCCTCAGCGATGTAGCGCATCACACCGGCGATAGTCCGGTTCGCCCACCAAAGGCGATGACCAGTTTCATTGTGGTTCACCGGGGGTGGGCCATCACCCTCGTACCTAGCGAGCTCCCTTTCCCGTCGGTTAGCCAAGAAGGCATTCCAGGTGTCGTAGTTGTTGGGATCCCAATGGGGATCTATCCGCTGCTCCAGCGTGAGATCTAGGTAGAAGTGGTTCGTGATGGCCGCCTGGCGGGCAGAACCTTGAGGCACATGAGGGACAGGAACTCCTCCAATGCTCAGCATCCAGTCAGTGGGCACCCGGTAGCCCGGCGGGCATGGGTAGCTGGAGGCGCACAACGCCTCGGTCTCTTCGAGTGTGAGAATGGCCAAGTATGCGATGTTCATTGTTGAGAGATGAAGGTGTGGATGTGTGGATAGTCATGGCATGGTCAGCCTAGATATAGAGGTGAAGGGCGGGAAAACAAAGCGGGAAGCGATGGGAAATGGCGAGAAATATATTTAGTCCCGGTTAGTGGCTCCAACTGGGACTAAAAGACCCGGTTAGATGAAAAGGGCGGGAAAGCATAGCGGGAAGCGGTGGGAAATGGCGGGAAATATCTTTAGTCCCGGTTAGTGCCTCCAACAAGGACTAAAATACCCGGTTAGATGAAAAGGGTGGGAAAGCATAGCGGGAAGCGGTGGGAAATGACGGGAAATATCTTTAGTCCCGGTTAGTGCCTCCAACCGGGACTAAAAGACCCGGTTAGATGAAAAGGGTGGGAAAGCATAGCGGAAAGCGGTGGGAAATGGCGGGAAATATCTTTAGTCCCGGTTAGTGCCTCCAACCGGGACTATCGACAAGAGTGTCGATATTATGTCGTGAGTGTCGACACTATGTTGTGCTGCTTAATCTATAAATAGGCATCATTTTGAAATTATCAAACACAAACATTATGTTGTGTGAGAGTAGAGACACCACTATGGCCAGTTTGAGGGGGATGCCGACAGAGCCCAGTCCTCCGGCATCTCCAACAAACTGGCCATAGAGGCACTCTCTAATATGTGAAATTAGTTAGCTATCTGGCATATTGATCTAGCTACAGAAGTTATCAACACCAAGATGGTGTGCGAGAGCAGGGACAATACTACCGCCAGCTTCAGGGAGATGCCGGAGGATCTAGTCCTCAGCCATCTCCCTTAAGCTGGCCATAGGGGATGGATATCTGAAGAAACCACAAGCATTAGATCATGTACCTGTAGGTCAAACCGGACCCACTTCCTACCGATTTGGTAGACATTTGTCTTTTTCTCTAGGGGTGGACGGAAAGGTTTTAAAATCCCTAGTTAGGATATTGTTCATGTAAGGTGGTCGAGTATTTTTGAAAAATGGGGTGGTACCATTTTTTTATTTAATGATTGGTGTTGCTTCACAAAACGCCCAGATTTTGGCACTTGGAAAATAGAAAATGGCTTTTCCATGCAACGAAAAATAAAACTTCCTCCTGCAACATTGTTATCCATACAAAGATGCACATGCATGCACAATATGGGCACAGTATCACAAACTATGCTTCGATTATGCACATAACATTGGTCATTTGGACCAAAAGCCATGAAACCTCGAACATGATAGGTCATTTTGTGAAGGTTTTTTCGACACATAATCAATATACCAAGTTTGGTATTTTTCATTGCAACTATGTCATATAATATGACACCACGTGAAGGATTTACATTGTTCGGACCGTTTTTGAATTTCTTATGCCTGTTTCAAAATTTACCCATTTCCAACTATGGTCATAACGGCGGGCATGAAGATAGGGGATGAGCCTCGTTAAAACTTGCATTGGATCTCTGAAGAAACATCACATTATGAGTCAAAAAATGATTTTTCAAAAAATCATGACCATTAGATCATGTACCTGTAGGTCAAACCGGACCCTCTTCCTACCGATTTGGTAGACATTTGTCTTTTTCTCCAGGGGTGGACGAAAAGGTTTTAAAATCCCTAGTTAGGATATTTTTCATGTAAGGAGGTCTAGTATTTTTGAAAAATAGGGTGGTACCATTTTTTTTATTTAACATTTGGTGTTGCTTAACAAAACGCCCCGATTTTGGCACTCGGAAAATAGAAAATGACTTTTCCATGCGACGAAAAATAAAAATTCCTCCTGCAACATTATTAGCCATCCAAAGATGCACATGCATGACAATATGGGCACAGTATCACAAACTATGCCTCGATTATGCACATAACATTGGTCATTTGAACCGAAAGGCATGAAACCTCGAACATGATAGGTCATTTTGTGAAGGTTTTTTCAAGACATAATTAATATACCAAGTTTGGTATTTTTTATTGCAACTATCTCATATAATATGATACCACGCGAAGGATTTATATTGTTCGGACTGTTTTTGAATTTCTTATGCCCGTTTATGGTCGCTTCGGCCGTAACCATGGAGCATCTTCTTTGCTTAACAGGATGCTTGGGTCAGTTTCACTATGAAGGGCAGAATTTCATCAAACTTATTATAATCTTCTAACATGTCTGTCCCTTCCTCGAGTCCTGCGATATTTCTTTTCCCTGAAAGAACTATGTGATGCTTTGGCTCATCGTGTGATGTATTCGTTTGCTTTTTTTTTTCTTTTTTTCGATATGGAGGACATGTCCTTCACATAGAAAACTTGTGCCACATCATTGGCTAGGACAAATGGTTTGTCTCTATAACCAAGATTGCTGAGATCTACTGTTGTCATTCCGTACAACTGGTCTACCTTTACCCCTTCTCCATTCAGGTTGATACATTTGTACCGAAACAAAGGGACCTTAAAAGAAACTCTATAGTCAAGTTCCCATATCTCCTTTATGTAATCATAGTATGTGTCCTCTTTTACATTATCGTCGGTTGCATCAAAGCGGACACCACTGTTCTGGTTGGTGCTCTTTTTATCTTGGGCGATCGTGTAAAATGTATTCCCATTTATCTCGTAACCTTGGTAATTCAATATAGTAGAAGATGGTGACCCAGCCAACAAGTAGAGATGATCTCTAACAGTGATGTCATTCATTAGATGTGTTCGCAACCAACTGCCAAAAGTCTTCATGTGTTCATCTCTAATCCAGGAGTCTGGCTTTCCCGGGTTGTTGGAGCGTACAATATTCTTGTGTTCCACGATATATGGAGCTGCCAAGGTGGAATTCTGTAGAACCGTGTAGTGTGCTTGAGTGAAAGATTGCCCATCCTTACAATGATTTCTTTCTTTCCTAGCATGCCTTTTCCACTCAGTCTCCCCTTATGCTATGATTCAGGAACACCAATCGGCTTAAGGTTAGTAATAAAGTCAACACATAACTCAATGACCTCCTCTGTTCCATAGCCCTTGGAGATGCTTCCTTCTGGCCTAGCACGGTTATGAACATATTTTTTTAACACTCCCATGAACCTCTCAAAGGGGAACATATTGTGTAGAAATACAGGACCGAGAATGGAAATCTCTTCGACTAGGTGAACCAGGAGATGCGTCATAATATTGAAGAAGGATGGTGGGAACACTAACTCAAAACTAATAAGATATTGGACCACATCCTTCTGTAACCTTGTCAGAATATCTTGATTGATCACCTTTTGAGATATTGCATTGAGGAATGCACACAACTTCACAATGGGTACTCGAACATTTTCCGGTAGAAGCCCCCTCAATGCAATCAGAAGCAACTGCGTCATAATCGCATGACAGTCATGAGACTTCAGGTTTTGGAATTTTTTCTCTGCCATATTTATTATCCCTTTTATGTTAGACGAGAACCAGATGGCACATTGATACTGTAAAGGACTTCAAAACAGATTTCCTTCTCTGCTTTCGTGAGAGCGTAGCTGGCAGGACTTAAGTGACGCCCTTTATCCGTCTTGTTATGTGGATGCATGTTTTGTGGGTCTTTCATACGTTGTTGGTCCTCCCGTGCTTTTGGTGTATCTTTTGTCTTCCCATACACGTCTAGGAAGCCTAGCAGGTTCACGCAAATATTCTTCGTCACGTGCATCACGTCGATTGAAGAGCGGACACGTAGGACTTTCCAATAGGGTAGCTCCCAAAATATAGATTTCTTCTTCCACATGGGCGCGTGTCCGGTAGTGGCGTCGTTCGGAACAGGTTGACCGCCAGGACCCTTTTCAAAGATTACTTCTATGTCCTTGACCATACCAAATACATCATCACCAGTAGGGAGGTCATACTTCTTCCGGTAATCTGCCTCACCTTTGAAATGTTTGCCTTTCTTTCTGATTTGATGATTGATCGGAAGAAATCGACGATTCTCCAGGTACACAACCTTCTTACATTTATGCAAATATGTAGCTTCAATATCATCTAAATAGTGTGTGCATGCCTTGTATC
The DNA here is from genome assembly GCA_916181665.1 of Avena sativa. Classification (NCBI taxonomy): domain Eukaryota; kingdom Viridiplantae; phylum Streptophyta; class Magnoliopsida; order Poales; family Poaceae; genus Avena; species Avena sativa. Next base: position 121,178,460 of record OV702291.1, on the reverse strand, counting down.
CCTTGTTTGTCTGTTCTGAAAGGTTACTAAGAGCAAGACAATCATTGATGGTTACAAAAAGCAGCACTCGTAGGTCAAATGGCTCATGTTTGTGCTCATCCCGTACACGTACACCTGGTTTTCTCCAGAACTGTAGGAGTTCTTCAACTAATGGCCTTAGGTACACATCAATGTCGTTGCCGGGTTGCTTCGGGCCTTGGATAAGCACTGGCATCATAATGAACTTACGCTTCATGCACAACCAAGAAGGAATGTTGTAGATACATAGAGTCATAGGCCAGGTGCTGTGACTGCAGCTCTACTCCCCAAAAGGATTCATGCCATATGTGCTTAGACTAAACCATAAGTTCCTCATGTCACCTGCAAAGTCTGGGAACTCTCTCTCAATTTTTCTCCACTGCGACCCATCAGGCAGGTGTCTCAACTTCCCGTCTTTCTTATGGTATTCATTGTGCCATCGCAACAACCTGACATGCTCTTTGTTTCTAAACAGACGTTTTAACCTTGGTATTATAGGAGCATACCACATAACCTTAGCAGGAACCCTCTTCCTAGGGGGCTCGTCATCGCCATCAACATCACCAGGGTCATCTCGTCTGATCTTATACCGCAGTGCAGTGCATACCGGACATTTATCTAAATTCTCGTACTCCTCACCGCGGTAGAGGATACAGTCATTTATGCATGCATGTATCTTCTGCACATCTAATCCTAAAGGGCAGAGAATATTCTTTGCTTCGTAAGTACTCTCGGGCAATTCGTTATCCTTTGGAAGCTTCAGCTTTATTATTTTCAGTAACTTGTCAAATCCCTTGTCAGATAAACCAGTCTCTGCCTTCCATTTCAGCAATTCCAGTGTGATCCCGAGCTTTGTGCTGCCATCTTCGCAATTTGGGTACAATATTTTTTTGTGATCCTCTAACATGCCCTCCAACTTCAACTTCTCCTTCTCTGTTTCACAGTCTCGCTTTGCATCAGAAATGACCCGACCAAGATCATCAACGGGCTCATCTGATGCCCGTTATTCACCTTCTTCTTCTTCATTCTCTTCCATTGCAGTATCATCGTATTCAGGAAACATATGACAATAGTTGTCATCATCCTCTTCTTCTTCATTGTCTTCCATCATAACCCCTCTTTCTCCGTGCTTAGTCCAGCAATTATAGCTGGGCATAAAACCTCTCCGAACCAGGTGGCCGCGAATGATTTTCGAGGAAGAGTACTCCTTGATGTTCCGACATTGAACACATGGACAACATATAAATCCATTCTCTTTGTTTGCCTTAGCCACATCGATAAATTTATCCACGCCTTGAATGAACACGGATTCACGTCGATCACCGTACATCCATCCCCGCCGGTTCACCTGCATCATTACAGAACATCATGATTAGTGAGATGACCACTTTACGTCGATGCATGTATTTTTATATCAATGACAGATGAAGGATAAGGTTGCTAACCTCGATCAAGAAGGAAAGAAAGAGGAAGGCAGAGACTTAAGTGTGACTCGAGCACCTCATATCATTTTTATTTTGTGTGAAATCACGTGTATCATTCTCTCAGACATTTCGTCGAACACCTAATGTGCATAGGAAAAAAACTAGCACACCACACCTCACTCCTTCAACCAAGAGAAAAAACAGAGGGAGGGCTGGCTGGGGCGGTGCATTTATATGCGGGCTATTCGTCTCGGTTCGTAATACGAACATGGACTAAAGGTGGGCGGCAGGCCACGTGTCTGAGGCCGGACCTTTAATCCCGGTTCGTATTACGAACCAGGACGAATGCCCCCTTAAGAACCGGGACGAATGCCCCCTAACTCCCGTGCGTCGCTCGGTCCCCTCGAACCGGGACAAATGCTTGCATTAGTCCCGGTTCAAACCGGAACTAATGCTCTCGGTCGCTGCGAACCAAAGGCAGTTTTTCTATTAGTGATGGAAACAAACCAAAATGTTTGTTGCAAACTTGGTTGTTCCCTTCTCAAAGTGTTAGTCCAATTGATACAGAGTACGGGTACACGGTAATTCATAGTCTTGGTAACAAGATGAGAAAACAAACTATTGAAGGCATTGTTGCTTTGTACTAGCTTGGAGGTGTTATTTCTCTGTGTAACATCGCACGGTCGAGTTAGTGACAAGGTGAAGAGACAAGAATTATTGGACCTATTGCTTGTCTGTATCAAATCTTGGTCTCCTCTCTTCCCTGGCAGTTGTAGGACGGTTGGTGTTAGTAGTACTTGTTTAGGGAATCAAAACGCGTACACCTGTATGTGTACCAAAACGATAGGAAAAGAGACAAGAGAAACATCCCAGTGTAGGCGCAATACCCTATCCGTAAGCGTTGTGTGTGTGTGTGTCCCATGTGTTTGGCTTTGGCCTATCCATGTCACATGTTAGCTAAGCTATGCGCTTTGTATATAAATCTATCATGTCATGCATTGCATCATGGTCTCGTATCTTTGTCTCATCTGCTTAGTGCTTTCAAGCTTTTTTTTCAAAATGGGGAACGGAGCCACGGCCTCTGCATCGAGCGATGCACACAGCCGATATTTATTACTCCCTCCGATCTATATTACTTGTCACTAAAATGGATGTATCTAAACATATTTTAGTGCTAGATACGTCCATTTTAACGACAAGTAATGTGGATCGGAGGAAGTATTAGAACCACAATGGTTGGCAAAAGCTATTACAAAGATCATACAAATCGGAACCACCAAAACAAAACACCGAACAAAAACGTTAATCATATCGCCAGCTCCCCAACGAGATCTATCAAACACCTATCTACCTGTTTCGACCCCGCCCAATGGTCACTCACACTATTGTCACTCGCCAAGAGAAGCTGGAGCGCCTTGGCGCGGCGGCTCGAACTCAAGCAGAAGGAGTCCTAGAACCGCACAGCATATCCACGGAGCAGCGCTCACGCACACGCTCCAGATGTCGCCGCCTTCACTATCTTCCGCCAACCATCTTCAGCGTGTAGATCGATGTGCCGACTCATGCTACAGCAGCCACCGACACCACCGCGGTGCCAAGCAACACCACCCCCCGTGCGCTAGCCGCTCCACCTATCCTGCCACTTTCATCCAACGCTTCTCCACAGGCGATGCTCCCAGGAGAGAAAACGATACCGACACCGCGACGCCGTCATAGCCCGATCCGAAGATCTTAGGGTTTCCCCCGAAGCAGCACGACTAAGGTCGACACAAGGTGCACGGCGATGCCTTCATCAAGGTAACGACGTGGTAACGCCGCCATCGCCTGCCAATGGCTCGGTTTTCACCGGCACCTAGGTCTTCCTGCCTCGCTGCTGGGACTGGAAGACGGATCGCGAGATCTGCCAATCCAGCCGCAGGCCGGCCACCTCCGACGGAGAAGATGTCCACCTCCACCAAACCCAGGGACTCCACCCCGGGCGCCCTCATGATGCGAAGAAGGCCCTAGAATACCTCCGGACGACACCGGCCGACGTCGAGGAGACGAAGACGTCATCGATCTAGGAAACCTAGATCTCGATACCCTCCGCCGCCCCGCCGCCCAAGGACCGCTGCCGTCAGAGCACTGGTCGCCGCCCACCCGCCATCATTGCTGGAGATCCGCTAGAGCGCCGCCACCAAAGCCTGGATCTCGAGCCGGAGGGAAACCACCGCCGCCGCGCCCGCAGGCCTTTGCCCGGCGACGCCTATGGCGACGGCGGCGCCAGGGAGAGGAGGGGCGCAGGGAGGTCGGGGGTCGGATGAGGAGGGGCACCCCGGGGGCGGCGGTGGCGCCGCCTCGGGGGTGGGTGGAGGCCGGCCGCTTAGTGCTTTCAAGCTACACTCATACATGCATTGCTCTTCATCTCATCCCGAATGTAGTTCTTAATGTTACGCGGGCTACTACTGGAGATCCTAATTTTGTCTCTAACCAAATCAATAGAGTAATACAGATAACGGTATTAGGTAATTCAGGAAATAAATCTGGCAAAAAAAGTGTACTCAAGGATGTGGACAAGAACTGCTACTAAAGGAGGAAATTAAGGGGAAAACAAGAGAAACATGCAAGTGGCGGACAAGAGCAGAAATCCAATTCGGTTCGCGGTTTGCAAATGAACCTGTTATTTTAAAATATATGTTAAAATGTCGAAAACGTCAGCATGTACAATCGAACATTTTATATCTGTACACAAGTTTTCTTGGAAAAAATATTGTTTTTTGTCCCATGTACAAAAGACAAACTAACAGGACTATTCACGGATATTTTTTTCTTTTTACACAAGAGACATAAAAAAAATTCCTGAAAAATGTTCGGATGTGCGCACAAGATTTTCATTTTTTTTATAATATTTTAGAATCTGATTTTGATGAATTTTTCATAATAGTTTTTATTTACACCCGTGAGCGGAAACACCATATCATGAACAAGACCTGCTAAGGGCATCTCCACCGGGCCGACCCAAACGCATGACCGAAACGGTCCGTTTTTGTCCGTTTGGGTTGGCCCGCGGTCACTTTGGGACCGCTGTCCGGCCTTTCCGGACAGCCGCGCCTAGCGGCGCGTCCTAAATATCCGTTGTCCTCTTCGTCGGTAGATAATTTTGAGACGGCACACAATTCAGTGTGTGAATAAGAACAACATCGGTGCATACATTTGAGACACAAGAGCTACAAATTAAAGCTAGCGGAACACTAAATGAAACCCTAATCGACGATCTTGCTTCCACTGTCCTCTTCGTCGCCATCTTCCGCGGCTGGACCGTCCTCCTCCGCCCCGTCTTCCTAGGCCGCGCCATCGCCGGCGTCCTCGCTGCCGCTATCAGAAATCTCGATGATTTCGACGCGGTTAGCCTCCATCAAGAAGTTTGCGCGGAGCGCATCATTGATGGGGGAGGAGATGGTGCGTCCTAGAACCACCCAGAATTGCACCCTCCCTCCGCGGTTGCGGTCATCGGGGTGGACCTCGCGGAGGTGTTCGTGGCAGATGGCAAGCGCCGCCTGGCGCTCCAGCTTGAATAATCTCGCCCAATAGGAGCTCGAAGCCGCGTACCGGGGCATGGCCATTTTCCACTCCGGGAGTTCGAGGCGGCGCTCCTCGATTCGGCGTCCCAACTCGGCACCACGCGGAACCGGCGTCACCGGGACCCCGTAGTGGCTGAGCTTGAAGCCTTCTAGGATCTTCGCGCGTGGCGGAGCGAGGATGCCATGGTGGGCGAACATGGACGCCACATAGTAGTTTAGAGTGGGTCTCGCCATGGCTGCGCCGAGGAGGGAGGTCGCGATGGGAGGGGAGTGTGGCACCGACGAGGGCTAGGGCCTGTTTAAGTAGAGCACGTGCGGAGATTCTCGCGCCTTCGCCCTTCAATGCCGGCACGGGAACTCAGGCGGCGTCCCGTCAGTCACAGGCTGACGCGCCCGTCAACATTGATGGCGAGGGCTGCCGCGTTTGCGTCTGAATCGGTGCCGCCGGTCAGGCTGGCCTTTGCGTCTAAATCGGTGTCCTGGTTGCGTCTGAATCGATGCCGCTGTTGCGTCTCTCGCTGGTGGGTGGGCCACTAGCGTGGGGAGAGGGGCACGCCTGATGGCCCAAAATATATCGAGCTCGTTGGGGAACCACAAGAGGAAGGTATGATGAGCACAGCAACAACTTTTCCCTCAGTTATGAAACCAAGATTATCGAACCAGTAGGAGCAAGGAAACACCTCCAAGGTGTTATTTCCAACTTGGAATCCTGCACAACACAACCACAGAACTTTGTCCCCAACTTACAGTGAGGTTGTCAATCTCACCGGTTTTGCTGAAAATAAAGGATTAAACGTATTGTGTGGAAGATAGTAATAGCTTCCAGAAAGTAAACAGAAAACAGTAAATAGTAGATTGTAGATTGATAGTAAAAGAAAGGACCGGGATCCATAGTTCACTAGTGGTGATTCTCCTTAAGATAGATGATATGTTGGGTGAATAAATTACAGCGGGGAAATTGACAAACATCGAGAAAGCATATATGCATATACTAATCATCTTGACTTCTATGAGATTTGATTGGGCATTACAATATTATACATAGATCGTAATCCAACCGCATCTATGACTAATAATCCACCTTCAGGTTATCATCCGAACCTCCTCCAGTATTAAGTTGCAAGCAACAGATAATTGCATTAAGCATTGTGTGTAAAGTAAACAATACAATTGTTCTATGAACAAAGGATTGTTGTTTTCTCCCTAGTAGCAACAACACATCTAGTACCTTAGATATTTCTGTCACTTCCCCAGATTACTAGAGGCATGAACCCACTATCGAGCATAAATACTCCCTCTTGGAGTTGCTAGCATCTACTCGGCCAAGATAGCTACTAACAACGGAGAGCATGCAAGATCACAAATAACAAAGACATGATAGAATTAACAATCAATCTAAAATAACATCTCAATATCCATCAGATCCCCGCAAACACAACATGTATGATTACAAATAGATGATCTTGATCATGAACGGAGCTCACAAGATCTAACCATGGTAGCACAAAGGATAAGAACCAACCATCTAGATACTACATGGACCCGTAGTCCAGGGATGAACTACTCACGCGTCATACTAGAGGATTGCATGGTGATGAAGAAGGCCTCCAGGGTGAATTCTCCCCTCCGGCAGGGTGCCGGGAAGAGCTTCAGATCTCTCCCGATCTAGGGATGGAGATGACGGCGGCTATAGACTCTTTCGTGGAATTTTGATCGGGTCCATAGGGTTTCTATATCGGGGACATCTTATAGGCGAAAGAGGAGGCCGAGGGGGTGCCCTAGGCGGCCGCACCACCCCCTGGCGCGAGTCAGGCCTGGCCGCGCGGCCAGGTGGTGTGGCTGGCCCCTGGCCCCTCTCCATCTCGTATTCTGGCTCCGTGTCTCCCTCGGTAAAATATTGACTTTGGCTTTTGTTCCGTCCAATTCCGAGAATATTCATTTTCTGACTTTCCTAGAACCAAAAATAGCAGAAAACAGGCAGCTGGCACTGTGGCATCTTGTTAATAGGTTAGTCCAAGAAAGTGTATAAAAATATTCCAAAGTGTGGACAAAACATAAGAAAATAAATATAAAATAAGCATGGAACATCAAAAATTATAGATACGTTAGCACTGTATCAACGCCCTAGGACAGCCTTTGTCCGGGCCGGCCCAGTGATTACGCAAATTAGGTGCACGGATGGGTCACGCCGGGCGCGTCGGGACGGATGGGTCGTGCCGCTGCGTCGCTGCGCACATCGTGAGCGTCCGCGCGGACAAGTTTGGATACGCCCGGGCTGGTTGGGTCGACCCGGTTTTGATTCCCTAATAGAAGAAATCAAATATGGATGCGTCTAGCGGGCGCCCGCGCGCTGGATCGACATCCTGGGCGCTTCAGGTTTTTCCCAGGCCCCCGCGCCGGTTTGTGCAGCGGGGCGCACCCTCCTAAACTCCTGAAGAAGCTAATAGGACGATTCAACGAGAGCACCCTCCATCCACCCCCCGCTACTGGCTCCCTCCCTTACCGCTTGCCCGCCACCGGAGTCCGGTTGTCGACCTTCCTCCAGGCGCCCACCGGACTTCATCCGGGTGTGGCTGCCTCCGCCCCATACCACCGGCCTCTTGCATCATGGTGGCGGGACGAGCTCCCTCCGCCATGGCGTTTCCTCTAGCGCGTCTCAAATCTGCTCGACGGCGTGACCCAACCCTCCCCTGCATCGCGCAGAGTAATGAGGAGGCCCGCCCTTCGCCTACACCCGCGGGGAGAAGAAGGCCTGGGGGCAGCAAAAGAGCAGTAGCATGCGGCGGAATGGCATAGCACTGGTGGGTAATTAGGGAATAGGATGCCGGCGGGGCTTCTATGTTGAAAGACAGCTGCAGAGCAGGCGAACAGCGGTCGGAATCTGTGGCGGTGTCAGTGTTGACGTGGGATAGAGAGAAATTGGGAAGAGGATTGAGAGCGGTGGGAAGAAGAAGATAACGGTGAGAGAAAGGAATAGACCAATGGGTCCCACACGGAAGAAAGTTGGGACTTGCCCAATAGTGCCACTTTGTTGATCAAAATCACATAATAATTGCTAGAAAATGCAAATTTGGTGTCTGACAATCCAACTTTCGTGCCCGACGAGACAACTTTGGTGTCCGATGAGGCAACTTTGGTGTACAACGAGGCAATTTTGGTGCCTGGTGAGGCAACTTTTGTGCCCGACGAGGCAACTATGGTGCCCGACAAACCAACTTTGGTGCTCCAAAGTTGCCTTGTCGGGCTACGAAGTTGCTCAGTCGGGCACAAAAGTTGCTAAGTCGGGCTTCGAAGTTGCTCGTCAGGGATTGCTCAGTCAGGATCCAAAGTTGTCTCGCTGGGCACCAAAGTTGCCTCACCGGGCACAGAGGTTGACTCGTCCGGCACCAAAGTTGCCTCGCCGGACATAAGTTCCCTACCATTATCATCAAAAGTTGGTGATAATGGTAGGAAACTTCACAACATCGGTGGGCAACTTTGATGTGTTAGTCAACGTTGGTAGCCGACGGAACAAACTTCGTTCCCCATGACGAAACTTCGGTGCCGGACAAGGAAACTTTTGTGCCTGATGAGGCAACTATGGTGCCCGACAAACCAATTTTGGTGCTCCAAAGTTGCCTCGTCGGGCTCCGAAGTTGCCTCGTCGGCTCTGAAGTTGCTCAGTCAGGCACATAAGTTGCTAAGTCAGGCTCCAAAGTTGCCTCGTCGAGCCACGACTTGCCTAAAGAAGGGCCATCCTCACCCACCGCGGTGTGTCCTACCAAATTTACCTTGTCGGGCTCCAAAGTTGCCTCGTCAAGCACCGACTTGCCTAAAAAAGGGGTGTCCTCACCCACTATGGCAGCGTCATCCTAATGTCCTATCAAAGTTACCTCGCCGGGCTATAAAGTTGTCTCATCAGGATCTGAAGTTGCCTCGTCGGGCTCCGATATTGCCTCGTCGGGCAGCGGTTTGCCTAAAGAAGGGCTCCGACATTGCTCGGTCGGGCACAAAAGTTGCTAAATCAGGCTTCAAAAGTTGCCTCGCCGGGCAAAAGTGGCCTCGCCGAGCAAAAGTTGACTCGTCGGGTTCTGACATTGCCTCGTTAGGCAGAAAATTTGCCTCGTAGGGCTCCAAAGTTGCCTTGCCGGGCACGAAAGTTGCCTCGTCGGGCACAATTTGCCTCGTCGGCCTCCAAAGTTGGGTACAAGTTGCCTCGTTGGGCTCCAAAGTTGCCTCATCGGGCACAAGTTGTCTCGCCGGGCATTGAAGTTGCCTCGTCGGGCTTCAAAGTTGCCTCGTCAGGCACCAAAGTTGCCTCGCCGGGCTCCAAATTTGCCTCTTCGGGCGCCGAAGTTGCCTCATCAGGCACAAAAGTTGCCCCGTCGGTCATATAAGTTGCCTCGCCGGGATATTTCAAAGGGTTGGTAGGCAATTTCACAAAATGGTGGGCAACTTCAGAGAGGCGGTAGGCAACTTCCCACCTCTGAAGGGAAATTTTATAAAGACAAGAAGAAACTTCACAAGAGCGACATGCAAAATCCAAAACTAAGACAATCCACTTCTCAACCGTTGAAGGCAACTTCACATAGGTAGTAGGCAACTTCAGTTGTGCGCGGTAGGCTACTTTATTACAACGAGTAGGTAGATTCACAATTGCGAAAGGCAATTTCACGACATTAATCAGCAGTAGGAAACTTCATATTAGGAATAGGCAACATCATATCAGTAGTAAGCAACTTTCACGACAGCGGCAGACAACTTCATAATAGTAGTAAGCAAATTTACATCAGCGGTATATGACTTATTCATAACTTATGTAAAGTAGCCTCATCAGGAACCAAAGTTGCCTCATCGGGCACCAAAGTTGCCTCGTCGGCATGGAAGTTGCTCTTTGGTCCCTAAAGTTGCCTCATCAGACACCTAAGTCCGATGAGGGGCTCCGAAGTTGCTCGGTCGGACACCTAAGTTGCCTCGTCGGGCACTGATACATTGCAAATGTATCTATAATTTTTTATGTTCCATGCTTGGTTTTATCGACTTTCTTGTGTTTTGTCCACACTTTGGGGTACTTTTCATATGATTTCTTGGACTAACCTATTAACAAGAGCCATAGTGCCAGCTGCCTATTTTCTGCTGTTTTTGGTTCCAGAAAAGTCAGAAAATGAATATTCTCGGAATTGGACGGGACAAAAGCCAAGGTCATTATTTTACCGGGGGACACCTGGAGCCAGAATACGACACGGAAAGGGGCTGGGCCCCAGCCACACCACCTGGCCGCGTGGCTAGGCCTGGCCCGCGCCAGGGGGTGGTCTAGACGCCCCAGGCACCCCCTCGGCCTCTCCTTCCGCCTATATATTGCCTCTGATACGGAAACCCTAACTACCCAATCAAAATTCCACGAAAGAGTCTATAGCCGCCGTCATCTCCATCCCTAGATCGGGAGGGATCTGAAGCTCTTCCTGGCACCCTACCGGAGAGGGGAATTCACCCTGGAGGCCTTCTTCATCATCATGCAAGCCTCCGGTGTGATGCGTGAGTAGTTCATATCTGGACTACGGGTCCATGTAGTAGCTAGATGGCTGGTTGTCCTTCTTTGTGCTTTCATGTTTAGATCTTGTGAGCTCCGTTCATAATCAAGATCATCTATTTGTAATTCTGCATGTTGTGTTTGCGGGGATCTGATGGATATTGAGATGCTATTTCAGATTGATTATTGACTCTATCATGTCTTTGTTATTTGTGATCTTACATGCTTTCCGTTGTTAGTAGCTATCTTGGTCAAGTAGATGCTAGCAACTCCAAGAGTTAGTATTTATGCTCGATAGTGGGTTCATGCCTTTGGTAATCTGGGGAAGTGACACAAATCTCTAAGGTACTAGATGTGTTGTTGCTACTATGGAGAAAACAACAATCCTTTGTTCATACACGCTATTCGTAATGCAATTATCCGTTGTTTGCAACTTAATACTGGAGGGGGTTCGGATGATAACCTGAAGGTGGATTATTAGTCATAGATGCAGTTGGATGGCGGTCTATGTATAATGTTGAAATGGCCAATCGAATCTCAAAGGAGTCAAGATGATTAGTATATGCTTGTATACTTTCTCGATGTTTGTCAATTGCGCCGCTGTAATTTGTTCACCCAACATGTTATCTATCTTAAGGAGAGCCACCTCTAGTGAACTATGGACCCTGGTCTTTTCTTTTACTTTCAATCTACAAACTGTATACTGCTTTGTGTTTACTTTCTGCAAACTATTACTTTCTTCCATTCGATACGTTTAATCCTTTGTTTTCAGCAAAACCGGTGAGATTGACAACCTCATCGCAAGTTGGGGACAGAGTTCTGTGGTTGTGTTATGTAGGTCTCCATGTTGCTGCTGGCACCGGTAGTGCGCCCTGCCAACGTTCAGCTAGCAACACTTTTGGGGTGTTTCCTTGCTCCTACTGGTTTGATTAAACCTTGGTTTCGTACTGAGGGAAAACTTGCTGCTGTTCTCATCATAGCTTCCTCTTGGGGTTCCCCAATGAGCTTGATATATTTTGGGCCATCAAGCTACTTTTCTGGCGCCGTTGCCGGAGAGTTAAGCACATTTTCACAAGGGGAGTCCCTCATAACCATCTATTTACTTTGTTATTTTTGTTTTGCTTAGTTTCTTTTTGCTTAGTTTGCTTGTTTCTTTATCAAAAACACAAAAAAAATCATTTTACAAGTTTGCTTTCGTTATTAAAAACACAAAAAAATGACTACTCTTGAAAACACTAAGTTGTGTGACTTCACTAGCACCAACAACAATGATTTTATGAGCACACCTATTGCTCCACCTGTTCCTGAAGCTACTTTCTTTGAGATAAAACCTACTTTACTTAATCTTGTTATGAGAGAACAATTTTCTGGTATTGGTAATGAAGATGCTGCTGCCCATCTAAATAACTTTGTTGAACTTTGTGAGATGCAAAAGCATAAGGATATAGATGGAGATATTATTAAGCTCAAATTGTTTCCTTTCTCTTTGAGAGGAAAAGCTAAAGAATGTTTGAATTCCCTAACTAGGAATAGTATTGATTCTTGGACTAAATGCAAAGATGCTTTTATTGTGAAATACTATCCTCCTGCTAAGATTATATCTATGAGAATTGAAATAATGAAGTTTAAACAATCTGATAATGAACATGTTGCTCAAGCTTGGGAAAGAATGAAATCTTTGATAAAGAATTGTCCCACTCATGGACTGACTGCTTGGATGATCATCCAAACTTTTTATGCAGGATTAAACTATTCTTCAAGGAACCTATTGGATTCTGCTGCTGGAGGTACCTTTATGACCATTACTTTGGGTGCTGCAACAAAGCTTCTGGATAATATGATGGTTAACTACTCCGAATGGCATACTGAAAGAGCTCCACAAGGTAAGAAGGTAAATTCTGTTGAGGAAACCTCCTCCTTGAGTGACAAGATTGATATAATTATGTCTATGCTTGTTAATGGGAAAGACCATATTGATCCAAATAATGTTCCTTTAGCCTCTTTGGTTGCTCAGGAAGAGCAAGTTGATGTGAACTTTATAAGAAATAACAATTTTAGCAACAATGCCTACATGAATAATTTTGGTAGTAACAATTATAGGCTGTATCCTCCCAACAATGGTAATGCTTATGGAAATTCCTACAACAACAATAGGAGTGCTCCCTCTGAACTTGAAGTTATGCTTAAGGACTTTATTAGTAAACAAACTGCTTTCAATAAAACTATTGAGGAAAACTCTCTAATGCTGAAAGAAATATAGCATCACTGGCTGAAGCTCAATCTTCTTTGAATAAAATGGTTGCTAAACCTGAAACTAATGATAATCCCTTTGCATCTACTAATGCCATACAAGTAAGAATTGGTGAAAATGTTAGACTATTAGCTAAATTGCATGCTAAGTGGGAAAGAGAAGATGAAATTGCTAGAAACATTAGTGTTTCTACTATCACTATCACTAGTGTTAAGGCTAGTAATAGTTCTACTACTCTAGATGATAATTATGATTTTGATCTTGATGGTTGCAACATCTTTGAAGTTATTAAGTTCCTACAAAAGCTTCCTAAAAGTCCTAATGCTAGTGTTATGAACATGGCCTTTACAAAACACATTACTGATGCTCTCATAAAGATTAAAGAAGAAAAGATGAAACATAAAGCTTTTATTTCTATGAAACAAGAAGATGGTTGGGAACCCATCATTAATATGAAAGTGAATGATTTTGATTTCAAACCTTTATGTGATCTTGATAGTAGTGTTTCTATTATGCCTAGAAGGATTTATGATATGCTTGATTTGCCACCACTTGAAGATTGTTATTTGAATGTCCCACTTGATGATAATGCTAAAAAGAAACTCATGGGGAGTCTTAATGATGTTCTTATTATGGTTAACAATGCCTATGTTCTCGTTGATTTCTATGTTTTGGATGTTGAATGCAATGGTTCTTGTCCTATTACTTTGGGAAGACCTTTTCTTAAAACTGTTGGTGCCATTATTGATATGAAAGAAAGCACCATTAAATATGAACTCCCACTCAAGAAAGGTATTGAACACTTCCCTAAGAATAGAGAGAAGATTTCTTTTGCCTCTCCTATGAAAACAAAATTTGCTCTTAATGCTTCTTCATTTGAGAACAATTGATCCTTTTTCTTGCTTCTTATGCCTAACTTAAAGGCGTTAAAGAAAAGTACTTATTGGAAGATAACCCAAAAGTTTTAGTTGAGTCTTGGAAGTTATTACTTCAGTAATAACCGCTCCTTATCCTTTTTATTTGTTTTTGTGCCAAGAATAACCTCTAATAAGAGAGAAGTAATGATTGGGAAAGTTGCTGTCCCGAAACAGATTTTTGTGCTTCACCGTAAAAATTCGTGTAAAATCTCTGTACGTTCTTTTGAGGCGTGATTTTTTGTGCTTCTGCCCTAGGTTGTTATCTAACTTTTGTTAGTTCAACACTTTTTGATTTTAGCAACATAAGGTCTTCTAAAAAATTCATCTTTTCCTGCTGATCTGTTTTGGCAGATTTCTGCCATTTTATGCATTTGCTTTTTGTTGGTTTCTTTTTGAGCTCTTTTGGGGAATTGAGCTTTTTGAGGGAAGTGCTACAGTAGCTAGAGTTTTAATGGAAGTTTTATTTGTGTTAGAACTGAACCTAAAGACTTATTATCTTGAGTGCACTAATGTTGCTAATAAAGATTGTGTGAAGTTTTGTATGAAGGAAAAATTTCAGGTGTATGGAAGGAATGAGTAATGAGATGAAGAATAGACTAAAGCTCAAGCTTGGGGATGCTACGCGTGTCACCCCAAGAAATATCCAAGAAGTACAAGCGTCAAATCTTGGGGATATCCAAGGCATCCCCTTCTTCATCAATAAAAATCCCAGGTTTCTTCCAAACGCTTCATTTTTATTGTTTCATGCACAGTTGTGTTGTTCTTGGAGCGTCTTCTTTTTCGTTTTTGTTTTGGTTTTTCGTTTTCTCTTGGTTTTCTTAGTTTGCTGAATAAATTGGTTGGACCCCCTCTTTCATATATTGGCTTTCAAATAGTTTGGTTTGGATTGGAAAAGAGTAGGAAAGTTCATGCTTAAGTGGTAAAGAGAGCTTGTTTTTGACTGTGGCCTATGCTTTGTCATGCCATGCTTGATATTGTTTTGGCTTTATACTTAGTATTCTTTGCTGTAGCATGACTTGTTATAAACAATTGAGATTGCTTAATGTGCCTTTGAAGAATCATGTGTTGTTTTAGCATATTAAAGCATAGTATTGTGGTATTCTCCTTTGATGCTTTATTTGGGTTGACTTGGCGCATGCTCACACGATGTTATGACTATCCCAAGTCACCATAAGCCTTTATGATCCTTTAGTTTTCGACTTGTAGTATCACTTTATGCTTTGATCAATGATGTTTTATCGCTCTGCATGATTATGGCCATTATTGCTCTCTTAGTTTGTCGCTCCCAGTCTTTTGCTAGCCTCCACAACCAAGTATGAGTTCCACTCATGCATCCAACTCCTTAAATCAAGTTATTCCAAAGAGTCCACCATACCTATCTACTAGCATATGCTATTCCAAGTATATTCATGTTTTTATCTACCTTCCAAATTAAACTTGTTATGAGAAAACTAATGATTAAAGCTCTCACGAACTTGATGGCACACTTTACTTTTCTTGCCCTTAATAAACTTGAACCATTGTGTCGTCTATGTTGTATATGCTTGCACTTATTTGTTGGGGATTAGCAGAACCATGCTGTCATGGGGAACGCTTTCAACATTGCACTTGTACTTTGTACCTAGTTGATATCATGCTCTTTGTCTATGGATGTCGTCGTTGTGAAATGAAAGGGGAGCTTGTAAGTCCATGGAGTTATGTATATGTGTTAGAGAAATGCCTGGGCCGCTGGTCTAATCCATGCTGACATGGTGGAAACCTGCAGCGTAACCATAATGAGCCGTCTATGAAGCATTCTTCTTATAAAAAAAGAGTCCTATATTGAGAAAAAAGAGAAAAAAAGAGAGATTATGAAACGAGAAAAGAGAGAAAAAAGCACCATATTCCCATGGTAAATAAGAAGATTGCTGAGATGCTTGTTGTCTGCTTGCCTTGTCATTTTGATATGGGGATTCTTCCGTATCATCGGGCAAGGGGTACCCCGTTGGCGGTTCTCTATGATACACATGTACTTACGATGGCAAGAACTTACCTGTGACTAAACTTGAGTAGCATGAGGAGCGGCCCTCGTATTCAAGGGACATGAGATTTCCAACTTATACTTCGTCAAGCATATACACCATAGTTTGTTCACTTTAACCTTAATCACTTCAAGATGCTTATGATAGGGGCAATGAGAGCTGAAAGGTATTAAGTACCATAATTTTTGGAAGCTCTTTATGATACTTGAATCCCTACTTCCTTCTATGAAGGCCTTTCTTTTACTTTTATGTTGAGTCTCCACTTTCTATCTTTATGCACCTACTTTGAGAGCATAGTGGCCATTCTTAGTTCTATGTGCATTGTCCCAAGACTTGTTGATTGATGCATACCTTGATATTGCTTGTTTTAAACTATTTGTATCTAGTCACTCTTATAAACTTTGAAGGTGTCCTATACATTTATGTTTGCTACTCTATGAGGGACAAGCTGAATGCCACTATGATATGTTTTCTTTATGTGAAACAAACAAATGTCTTGCAAAGCATTGTTATTCATGAATCTTTTGTTTGTGCCTTTTCATGTTGCAACATAGTTTCTTTGTCTTATTGCTAGAACTTTGTATTTCATTTTATGATTGAAGTACTATGATCCCAGCTTTGATTGTTTTACAAATACTTTGATCAAGTTTATGATGGTGCATGTCACCTCAAAGATTATTCTTTCTTTTTATCACTTACCTACTCGAGGACGAGCAGGAGTTAAGCTTGGACCATATGCTTAGTGATTATTGTTGTAGCATGACTTGTTTCAAACAATTGAGATTGCTTAATGTGCCTTGAAAGAATCATGCGTTGTTTTATCATACAACAACATAATATTGTGGTATTCTCCTTTGATGCTTTATTTGGGTTGACTTGGAACATGCTTACACCATGTTAAGACTATGAACCAGTCACTATAGCCTCTGTGATCATTTAGTTTTTGACTTGCAATATCACTTTATTCTTTAATTAATAATGTTTTGTCGTTTTGCATGATTATGGCCATTATTGCTCTCTTAGTTGGTCGCTCCTAGTCTTTTGCTAGCCTCCACCTGTACTGAGTATGAGTTCTACTCATGCATCCAACTTCCAAGAAACCAAGTTATTCCAAAGAGTCCATTATAAATTCCTATGCATGGCGTGTTACACCATTCCAAGTATATTCATGTTTTTATCTATCTTCCAAATTAATCTTTTGTTATGTGAAAATTAGTGATTAAAGCCTTCACAAACTTGATGGCACACTTTATTTTCTTGCACTTAATAAACTTGAACCATTGTGTCCATCTATGTTGCTTATATGCTTGCACTTTATAAGTTGTGAATTAGCAGAACCATGATACCATGGGGAACGCTTTCAACATTGCACTTATTATTCAGTTGATATCATGTTCTTTTGTTTATGGATCCCGGCGGTGTGAAATAAAAGGGGATCTTGTAAGCTCATGGAGTTTGTATGTGTGTTAGAGAAACGCCTGAGCATCTAGCCTAAGCCATGCCTACTCATGGTGGAAACTTGTAGCATAACCATAGTGAGCATTATGTGAAGCATCCTCAATAAAAACCTATGCAAATAGCAAATAAAAAGATCGCTGAGATGCTCATTGTGTGTTGCCTTATCATTTTGATATGGGAAAGCTCCTGTGTCATGGGGAAAGGGGTACCCCGTTGGCAGTTCTCCATGATACATATGTACTTACAATGATGATACATTGCGAATGTATCTATAATTTTTAATGTTCCATGCTTGGTTTTATCTACTTTCTTGTGTTTTGTCCACACTTTGGAGTACTTTTCATATGATTTCTTGGACTAACCAATTAACAAGAGCCACAGTGCTAGCTGCCTGTTTTCTGCTGTTTTTGGTTCTAGGAAAGTCAGAAAATGAATATTACCGGAATTGGACGGGACAAAAGCCAAAGTCATTATTTTACCGGGGACACCTGGAGCCAGAATACGAGACGGAGAGGGGCTGGGGCCCGGCCACACCACCTGGCCGCGTAGCCAGGCCTAGCCCGCGCCAGGGGGTGGTTTGGCCGCCCCAGGCACCCCGTCGGCCTCTCCTTACGCCTATATATTTCCTCTGATACAGAACCCTAAGTACCCGATCAAAATTCCACGAAAGAGTCTGTAGCCGCCATCATCTCCATCCCTAGATCGGGAGGGATCTGAAGATCTTCCCGGCACCCTGTCAGAGAGGGGAATTCACCCTAGAGGCCTTCTTCATCATCATGCAAGCCTCCGGTGTGATGCGTGAGTAGTTCATCTCTGGACTACGGGTCAATGTAGTAGCTAGATGGCTGGTTGTCCTCCTTTGTGCTTTCATGTTTAGATCTTGTGAGCTCCGTTCATGATCAAGATCATCTATTTGTAATTCTGCATGTTGTGTTTGCGGGGATCCGATGGATATTGAGATGCTATTTCAAATTGATTATTGATTCTATCATGTCTTTGTTATTTGTGATCTTGCATGCTTTCCGTTGTTAGTAGCTATCTTGGCCAAGTAGATGCTAGCAACTCCAAGAGTTAGTATTTATGCTCGATAGTGGGTTCATGCCTTTGGTAATCTACGGAAGTGACAGACATCTCTAAGGTACTAGATGTGCTGTTGCTACTAGGGAGAAAACAACAATCCTTTGTTCATAGAACAATCGTATTGTTTACTTTACACGCAATTCGTAATGCAATTATTCGTTGCTTGCAACTTAATACTGGAGGGGTTCGGATGATAACCTGAAGGTGGATTCTTAGTCATAGATGCAGTTGGATGGCGGTCTATGTATAATTTTGTAATGCCCAATCGAATCTCAAAGGAGTCAAGATGATTAGTATATGCTTGTATGCTTTCTCGATGTTTGTCAATTGCCCCGCTGTAATTTGTTCACCCATCATGTTATCTATCTTAAGGAGAGCCACCTCTAGTGAACTATGGACCCCGGTCCTTTCTTTTACTTTCAATCTACAAACTGTATACTACTTTGTGTTCACTTTCTACAAACTATTACTTTCTTCCATTCGATACGTTTAATTCTTTGTTTTCAGCAAAACCGGTGAGATTGACAACCTCATCGCAAGTTGGGGATAGAGTTCTGTGGTTGTGTTGTGCAGGTCTCCATGTTGCTGCTGGCACCGGTAGTGCGCCCTGCCAACGTTTAGCTAGCAACACCTTTGGGGTGTTTCCTTGCTCCTACTGGTTCGATTAAACCTTGGTTTTGTACTGAGGGAAAACTTGCTGCTGTGCTCATCATACCTTCCTCTTGGGGTTCCCCAGCGAGCTCGATATATTTTGGACCATCAGGCACAAAAGTTGTTTCGTTGGGCTCCGAAGTTGCCTCGCCGGGAAGATAAGTTGCCTCGTCGGGCACCGAAGTTGCCTCGCCGGGCAAAAGTTGCCATGTCGGGCTCCGAAGTTGCCTCGTTGGGCACAAAAGTTGCAACGTCGGGATCCGAAGTTGCCAAGCCGACAACCGAAGTTGCCAAGTCGGGCTCTAAAGTTGCCTCATTGGGCTCCAAAGTTGTGGTGGGTGAGGACAACAACTTTGGATCCCAAGAAAGCAACTCCGGAGCCTAAAAAAGCAACTTCGGAGCCCAAGAAAGCAACTCCGGTGCCGACAAAAGCAACTTCAGTGACCTCGAAACAACTTTGGTGCGAGACAAAGCAACTTCGGTACCCAAGAAAGCAACTTCGGCGGCTAGCAAAAGCAATTTTGGTTCCCTTGAAGCAAGTTCGCTGCCCAAAAAAGCAACACCGGTGCCGACAAAAGCAACTTTGGCACCAGACAAAAGCAACTTGGGTGCCCTCGAAGTTGGGTGATAGACAAAGCAACTTTGGTGCACGAGAAAAGCAACTTTGGTACTTGGTGACGACAAAAGCAACTTCGACGAGGCAACTTTGGTACTCGATGACGCAACTTTTATGCTCGACGAGGCAACATTGATACCCGGCTAGGCAACTTTTATGCTCGATTATGCACCTTTAGTTTCGGTGACAGCAACTTTTATGCTACACGAGACAACTTTGAATCAACTATTATTAACCGCCATAATTAAGCCCCACTACCGCTCCGGCCAGGCGTTGCTCAGTCAGACACAAGTTGACTTGTCGAGCTCCGAAGTTGCCTCGTCGTCACTACAAAGTAGTTTTTTTTACCGGCCCAAAAAAAGCTGACTTGGCGGCCTCGACATAGACGGGCAGGGCTGCCGGAGGACGCGGCCTCGACTGCCAGCAGGGAGGGGGGGAGGAGGGGGGGCGAGGGTCGCTGGGGCGGCGGGCGTGGCCAGCTGGGTGGTCCTTGTGGCCAGAGCAGGGCCTTGGGTGGGTGTCCTGGGCCGGCGCTGTGGGTGGTGGCCGTTATCGACGCGCGTGGGGCGACGTGATTCTGGAAGATAAGCAGAGTCGGGTGGTTGTTGGAGAAGACAAGGGCGCGTGTACCTTGTCGTCTAGCGGGTGTGCTCGAAACGACAAACCGGCGCCCATGCGCCCGTAAGTATTTAGGATTAAATAGAGACGGGAGAGCCAGATCCCGGATGTGTGTAGCGCCTGGTGTGTCCCATGGATGTAGTATTTGGCATCTTCCCATCGGATGTATCCTACAGTACAAGGTTTGTCCTTTCTGTGCCACTCTGCCATGTCATGCCTTCCACCTGAAGGGTCGGTCTCATAATTGAAATTCTTAATCGCGTTAAAAAAAATCCATACTCCCACCTCTTAGGGTTTCCAGGCTACACACGTATTTACATGCTCTGCACAATCTCCTCTGCAATGTGCCAAGCGATGGAGTTTTTAATGGCACATGAGTTACTGCTAATGATCCTGATATCTTGGCGAAATCAAATAAATCTTGACGAAATCAAGATACTTGATGGCACCAAATCAATGGAAATCATAACGATAGTAATGGTAAATTAAATAAGGAAATAAATCTGGCAAAAAAAAAAACTGGATGGGATTAATAAGAAAATAAATAAAGGGGGAGAGGAAAATGCAGGAGGAGAGTACACCGAGTCCATTCAGATTCAGTAGTGGCAGCCAACCAAGTCAGCCTCCCATCTTCGCCAAGGAACCAGTCCACCATTCGCCAAACCCAACACACCAACACGTCTCCTGTCTGAACTCACTGACAGCGGGTCCCGCTGAATTCTAGGCTCACATGTCAGTGTAGTAGGTAGCAGTATCAATCGTATCTAGGGCTGCTCGTCCGTGGCCGTCCCCCTCGCAGTATATATGGAGGCGCACAACCCGGTTCCCCACCATTCCCTCCTCATCAATTCCTCCAACCAAAGCCCAGGCCCAAAGCCCAGGCCCAAAGCCCAAGCTCGAACCCGCTCCCGACGAGACATGGCCGCCGCCGAGCCGCCACCGCCGACGACCGGCGGGATGGGGTTCCTGGGGCTTCTCAGCTTCCGCCGCAGCGCCACCGCCGTCGCCTCCTTCGACCCGGCGCAGGACGACGAGCTGCTCGTCCTCGACGCCCTCCAGGCCCACGTCGCCGACCGCCTCGCCGCGCTCTCCGCGCACCAGCAGGGCCACCCGGGCCCAGTCCTCTCGCTCGCGTTCCTGTCCAAGCTCCTGGACGCCGTGGTGTCCTCGGACGCGGCCTTCCGGGACGCCCTCGCCGTGGGCCCCGTCGGCGCCGCGCTCTCCAGGGCCCCCGCCGACCGCCTCGCCGCCGACCTCCTCGACCGCGCCGTCAAGGCGCTCGACGTCCTCAACGCCGTCTCCCTCGCGCTCGCCTCGCTCCGGGGATCCCACCGCGCTGCCCTCACCGCCGCCTCCTGCCTCCTGGGCGCTGACGGCGCGCCGATGCTCCACCGCGCGCAGTTCGCGCGCGCGCGCCGGGCTATCGCCAGGCTGTTCCCCGACGCCGCCGGTGCCGGCGCCGGGTCCAGGGGCGCGCCCGCGACGACGCCCTCCAGCTCGCGCGCGGGGCGGGCGCTGTCCTTCAGCGTCTCGTCCAAGAACTGGTCCACGGGGCGCCACGTGCACGCCATGGCGGCGCACCTCGCGCCGCCGCCGCAGGGGCTGGCCCCCGGCGCCGGGTGCGGGCTCGGGCTGGCGCTCTACACCATGAGCTCCGTCCTCGTCTTCGCCATGTGGGCGCTGGTCGCCGCCGTGCCGTGCCAGGACCGGGCCTCCGCGAGCACCGCCCCCAACGCGCCGCCGAAGCAGGTGCAGTGGGCGGCTCCCATGACGGCGCTCCAGGAGCGGGTCGTGGAGGAGTCGAGGCGGAAGGAGAAGAAGGGCTCGTCTTCCGGGAACTCCTCCTCGTCATCTGCGTCGACGGGGCTCCTCGCCGAGATGCAGGCCGTGGAGCGCGCCGCGCGGGAGCTCAGCAGCCTTCTCGACGAGATCGCCGAGGAGGACGAGGCGGCGGCGGCAGCGACTGCAGATTCAGAAACCGAGGCCGTGGCGTCCGTCAGCGAGGAGCGCGCGGGGGACGTGGTGGAGCGCGCCGAGGCGCTGGCCGGCGCGTGCAGGGCGCTGGAGGACGGCCTCGCCCCTCTCGAGCGGCAGGTGCGCGCCGTGTTCCACCGCGTCGTCGCCAGCCGCGCCGAGGTCGTGCGGTGCATCGAGCACAGCGCGCGCAGCGGCAGCGCCGGGTCCGCCTCCGCAGGCGCGCCGCCGCCGCAGCCCCATTCCTTCTGAGCCGAAACGATTAGGATTGCCTTCTCGGATCATCATAAAAAAAAAGGAATCCGTTCTTTCTTTCTCCTCTCCGCGGCACTATGCCATTCTTTGATTCTGCATCTTCACTGCCACTGTCCGTGATCTTGTGTAGATGTAATAAGCCTGTAAAAACTAACTTTTTGGTTTGGATTAGTGCTGTTCTTATTGCTCAAGAGCAGAGAAGAGAGTGTATCGTCTAAAAAAAATCAAGGATAGTCTTTCTGAGGAAAAGGGAATGTTTCAAGGATTGCAGAATTTGCAAGCTCTGGTCATCATCATCGTCGTGCAACAGTTGATTCTTTTCCCCTTGTGTTTTTTCCCCTTATGTTCCACATGTTCCTGATCATATGCAACAGACTCTGATCTCCGCAACCGTTTCTGATCATACACCCCTATAGGGACCGACAGACTCCGATGGTGTCAGCAATTACTCGGATCAACAGACTCGGATGATCTCTGAGATCACCTGAAATAATCGATCAGTTTAAGATGAGCAAAAATGGAATTTGAGATGAGATGGTTGACAGGCCAGTTGACTCGGGACAGGGATGAGGAGTGAATGAGGACAAGATCAAGTTGGTGGATGAGACGATGCAATCAGATGCACGGTTGACTCCACCAAAAGCCGCCGGCCTGCCTGCAACAGTGACAGACAGACAGACAGATATTTCAATAGGCAGAGATGTGCAGGCCATCAAGGGCGCACAGCCTGGGATTAGCTGTTGAGAGAGCTCGACACTTTGTCCCCTTTTGCTGGAATATAAACTACTAGTCCAACCCGGCTGACCTGTCTGTCCGGCCGTGGATTATCTTACGACTATTCCCACAGCAGTCCTTAAGCTGCAGTGCCTCTTAAGTATACTTATTCATTTTTCTATACAGAGAGAAGTTATACTAAGAAAGAGGGTTGTGTGCTAGCTGCTGCCACTTGGAGCTAGGAGATGGAATCTCATTTTCCTACGATATCCATATGGTCTCAATTTTGACTCCAAGGATAGTTCTCATATGATAGGAGTCATAATCTCATTTTCCTAGAGGATTTTGTGCTAATACTTGACCCATGTGATGAAGGCAAACTTTTTGTAGTACTAGATACTCCCTCTGATCCAAATTAATTGACTTGGATTTGTCTAGATTCGGATGTATCTAAAACATGTCTAGATACATCCGAATCTAGACAAATCCAAGTCAATTAATTTGGATCAGAGGGAGTACTAAATGTTTCCAACATGGGCACATTGATTATGTGAAGTTGCGCTTGCACCTGTCCTGGTAAAATGGGATGGCAATCCAACTAGTGGAAGATCCTATACATGGTCCTGACCGACCATGTTCAGTGTTCTATCTACTCCTACATGGCCACCAGTGGCAGATACTATAGCTAGTTATCCTTGATGAGCACAGAAGAGTACACTTGACTCTGAATCCCCAACATGATCAGTTGTTCTATCATCGGTATTCATGAGGCATCGAGCCTTGCCACTCATCTTCACCACATTTTCTGTGCAGCTGGTAGTACCGAGGCAGTACTGAACAGGACTATACTGGTTACTACTCTATTACTCCCTCCGATTTCAAAATATAAGATATTTTAGGTTTGTAAACGTAATGTATTTAGACACCTTTTAGTGTATAGATTCGTAGCGAAGATATCCGAACCTACACACTCAAAGACGTTTAGATACATTGTCTTCAAAAAGCTAAACCATCTTATATATTATGAAACGGAGGGAGTATTAACCAGTAAAAGTCAGATGTACTAGGCTTTAAGGCCCTAAGAAAAGGGGATGGAAGCATGAGATCGTGAGCTGCAAGTAGGTTGCGAAGCTGTCCCGCTTCGTAGACAACATTTGTTTGTCTAGTGTAATTTTTTTATTATTTATTTTTAATTTAAACTAGATTTTGCTTTCGCCAGCTCTTGTAAGTTGCCGCTTCGCAACCCAACCCTAGCTGCAAGGCAGGCAGGGCACGGCAGATTGACACGGAAAGGACATACTAGCTTGTAGCTAAACAACTGACAGGAAGTGACCAAATACGTGGGACACACATTTCCAGGGATCTTCCTGTTGTCTCTTTTATTTTCTATTTCTCATGATTGGGTTACGTACGTGTTCAGTTATACTGTCTCCATTTAGAAATATCAGACGTTTTAGCTTTGTAAATCGAATGTATTTAATTGTCTTTTAGTTTATACGTTTGTAGAGGTTCGGAGGTAAACCTATATACTAA
This sequence comes from Avena sativa, assembly GCA_916181665.1. Lineage (NCBI taxonomy): Eukaryota > Viridiplantae > Streptophyta > Magnoliopsida > Poales > Poaceae > Avena > Avena sativa. Next base: position 121,153,861 of record OV702291.1, on the reverse strand, counting down.
AAATATCTATATGCATTCATTTCACAAAATAAAAATTCTTATATTTCTAAACGGAGGGAGTACTAAACAAATTCCATGATCAACCTTCGTGCAACTGCCAAACGCTGCCCCCAAACTAGTATGTGGCCATATAGACAGGGTGTTTTGGCACACGGGCTCAGATGAGCTCTTTTTGTGGGCCGTTTATGTGACCTAGGGATATGCGTAATACATTTGTTTTGTGTCAGAGATCGAACGGTGGAAAACTTTGGCGTTTAGTCCTGTTCGTACGTACGGGGGTATTCGTTTGAGGCCTTGTTTGGTACTAGAGTTTTTGTGGGGATTAGTGAGGATAATCCTCTAAAGTATTGGATGAAACCTCTATCTTCGCCCAATCCTCATGAAACCCCTCCCACAATCCACTAGGTATAGGTAGAGTATTGGAGATTAAGAAAAATACAGTAAAATTTAGGAAAAAGTAGGAATAAACGGGGATTAAACTCGTTTAATACTCTAGTAACAAATATATTTCTAAAAGTAAGTGGGGTTTGGGATTTGATGGGGATTATCCTCACTGATCTCGTAAAAACTCTAGTACCAAACAAGGCCTAACGGGGCTTGGCTCTATTCCTTTGGTACACGACCAGTTTGACGGGGTTCGGTTGTGTTCCTTTGGTACACGACCAGAACTACAGTGGCTCTCTTTTCTTTTGTTCCTGGCTTGGATCCCGATTGTTTGTTGTCCCTGTCGTCCTTCGCATCGTTCATGGTCACGGCAATGCCTGGTCTAAAACCCCGCCCTTAAATAATCTCCTGTCGGCTGGATTTGTTCCGCCAGCCGGCTATCGCTGCTTTTTTTCAATAAATCCATGAAAGTTCAAGTCTTGTTCGTTGGATTCAACCACAAGATCTTCTATTTCCAGCGTTCTGGCATGTTTATCTTTAGAGCTTCAGATCAAATCTTTGTCCGGTCTAAGGAAGCTGGCGTGGGGGGGGGGGGGGGAGCACGTGTTGATTTCTTTAGTTTTGGCTCCCTCTCCTCTGTTTTCTGGTGATGTGCTCCATGTCATGTTTGTTCACCAGAGAAGAGTCATCTTCTGGCAGGTTTGGATCAAAAGATTTTGGCCCAATTCTGGGGCTGTTTGTCTGAGTTGCTGTTGGTCATTGCTGCCAGTTCTCCAGTTCAATCTTCGTCTATGGCAGCCGTAGCGATACCAGAAGCGGAAGATCCATGAGACCGTGATGAGGATTCTTCAGTTCTTGAGCCGTTCTAGGCCGGGGGCTGCTGATGCTGCTGCGCGCATGGCTGGAAATCCGCACTTGTGGATGAAGGAGGGAAGTGGAGTTAGGTTTGGGGCGGATGTTAGCATTGAACGGGATGTGACGGACGGTGTCAATGATCGACCGTAACAGTGGACTTTAATACGAGCACAGTGCTGGGCCCGGGCGCTTCAGACTTCCATTTATAAAATGAGCATATGGGTATGAATACCATTCGGTGCCACCAATCTCAGCATGGATGGGCGGCCCAAAAGAAGGGCTCATCTGAGCCCGAGATCAGTTTAGCATTTTCGATACTTCATTGCTTATAATGTTTTACTTGTTACAAGTGGAGAGGGAAGAAGAAATTTACTACTCCCTCCGACCCATATTAGTTGACTCGGATTTATCTAGATTCGGATGTACCTAGACATATTTTACTACTAGATACATCCGAATCTAGATAAATCCAAGTCAACTAATATGGGTCGGAGGGAGTACTTACTCCTACATTCCTCAAGAGAATACGTGTTGATTTATTTTAAAGTCGGATAGTGTAAATTTGATCAAACTATAAGATACTATCGATGTCTATAGAGATTACATGAAAATATATGTAATCATGTATCTAATAAGTTTGATTTCACATTTTCAAGTTGATGATAGGTTTTCTAAAGGTTTGCTCAAATTTTACATGGTTTGACATTGGACAAAAAATTTACATCTTCTTCCAAAGAACACAAGGAGTATAGAGAAACCATTGCTCTCGGCAATAATAACCGAATCTATACGTGTTCATGCCCAGCAGGGAGAGGCGACGCCTGCTCAAGACCCATCTAAGGTTTCCTTCTCTCCGCGGGCAATATCGTCGGTCCATTCCATCTCCGGTGGCTTTCGGGCCTTGGAGGTGTGGTGGACCACGGATCTCACCGGCGGAGGTTTTCGCTCATCGTTTAAGATGCTTTTTCGTGTCTTTTTCGAGATGGTAAGGCGATGGCTACATCCTGAAGTCAGAATAAGGTTATCCCCGCGCTATCCTCGCTCTGGTGGTGCATCTAGTTCTGACTATGTCCGGACGATCTCCTGGGATCTGGTCGGTTTTCGTGTTAAATGATGTACTTTCGGGTCAGTCTCTTCCAATCTACTGCTGTCATCATTGGCGACGGTTGCTGGTCTAGTGCGCTGGTTTTTTTGGGGCCTTAGCACGACGATTTCCCGTCTTTCTACTATAAAAAGCTCTGCTACGACAAGCTTTGCCCGGCTCCGGCGATGGAGGGACGAGGACGGTGACTGATACATTGCAAATGTATCTATAATTTTTGATGTTCCATGCTTGGTTTTATCCACTTTCTTGTGTTTTGTTTCAACTTTGGAGTACTTTTCATATGATTTCTTGGACTAACCTATTAACAAGAGCCACAATGTCAGCTGCCTGTTTTCTGCTGTTTTTGGTTCCAGGAAAGTCAGAAAAGAAATATTCTCGGAATTGGACGGGACAAAACCCAAAGTGCCTATTTTTCTGGAAGTCATCAGATGCCAGAATACGAGACGGAGAGGAGCCAGAGGGCGGCCACACCACCTGGCCGCGTGGCCAGGCTTGGCCCACGCCAGGGGGTGGTGTGGCTAGCCCAGGCACCCCCTCGGTCTCCCCTTCCGCCTATATATTGCCCTCGGGACGAAAACCCTAAGTACCCGATCAAAAAGCTACGAAAGAGTCTGTAGCCGCTGTCATCTCCATCCCTAGACCGGGAGGGATCTGAAGCTCTTCCTGGCACCCTGCCGGAGAGGGAAATTCACACTAGAGGACTTCTTCATCACCATGCAAGCCTCCGGTGTGATGCGTGAGTAGTTCATCCTTGGACTACGGATCCATGTAGTAGCTAGATGGCTGGCTCTCCTCCTTTGTGCTTTCATGTCTAGATCTTGTGAGCTCCGTTCATGATCAAGATCATCTATTTGTAATTCTGCATGTTGTGTTTGCGGGGATCCGATGGTTATTGAGATGCTATTTCAGATTGATTATTGATTCTATCATGTCTTTGTTATTTGTGATCTTGGATGCTTTCTGTTGTTAGTAGCTATCTTGGCCAAGTAGATGCTAGCAACTCCAAGAGTTAGTATTTATGCTCGATAGTGGGTTCATGCCTCTGGTAATCTGGAGAAGTGACATAAATCTCTAAGGTACTAGATGTGTTGTTGCTACTAAGGAGAAAACAACAATCCTTTGTTCATAGGATAATCGTATTGTTTACTTTACACGCAATTCGTAAAGCAATAATCTGTTGCTTGTAACTTAATACTGGAGGGGGTTCGGATGATAACCTGAAGGTGGATTATTAGTCATAGATGCAGTTGGATGGTGGTCTATGTATAATGTTGTAATGCCCAATCAAGTTCCAAAGGAGTCAAGATGATTAGTATATGCATGTATTGCTTTCTAGACGTTTGTCAATTGCCCCGCTGTAATTTGTTCACCCAACATGTTATCTATCTTAAGGAGAGCCACCTCTAGTGAACTATGGATCCTGGTCCTTTTCTTTTACATACAATCTACAAATTATTACTGCTTTGTGTTTACTTTCTGCAAACTTTTACTTCTTTCCATTCAATACGTTTAATCTTTTGTTTTCAGCAAAACACGGTGAGATTGACAACCTCATCGCAAGTTGGGGACAAAGTTCTATGGTTGTGTTGTGCTGGTCTCCACGTTGCTACTAGCACCGGTAGTGCGCCCTGCCAAGGCTCATCTAGCAACACCTTTGGGGTGTTTCCTTGCTCCTACTGGTTCGATTAAACCTTGGTTTTATAACTGAGGGAAACTTGCTGCTGTGCTCATCATACCTTCCTCTTGGGGTTCCCAACGAGCTCTACATCAACACCGCTCCAGCATTTTTCTGGTGCCGTACACTGAGCCATCAGTGACGCGCCTTCGGCTCGTGCTAGTATTTGTAGTCATCGCTAGGTGGTCCGTCGACCTATTTGTAATTTTTATTACTTATAGGCCTCTTTGTACTACTATTGATGATTATTAATAACCGATGGATTTCGCAAAAGAAAACCATTGCCCTCATTGGTTTTGTTTCTCCTTCACCTTGTTATTATGACTATGAATTATCATGTGTTTGTTTGATGTGGAGCGGATTAACACTTTCGTGAAAGAAACAACCAAACTGTCAACAAATATTTTCATTATTTCTTGGTAACCGCAATGGTACAAACATCTCTGGCATCCGACTCACACCAATGGCACATAAATCCTAGCTCTAGGCTCCATGATCTAGATGGCACCCACTGGGTTTGGCACCCTGCTCCCCGCCTCTGACCCTTCTTCCCGCCCCCGCCACCCATCCCGAAACTCACCTCTGGACCTTCTCCCTGCCCCTTCCGTCCACCCCTAAATCCGCCGCCGAGTACATATCACCACTAGACCGACACCCGATGGGGTTTGCGAGACCCGATGGGTACCCGTGTGGCCGTGTAGACAAAGAGTTGCTAGTGTGGACAAAGAGTCAAAGACATGGGGGTTCTTTGTGACATAGTCGCGTCTACAGGTTCACGGGTGCGGGTTTGGCACCCCAAACTCGCCTCCGCTAGACCTGGTGGGCACCTTTTTACCGCTAAGCAGACCCAAAGATTTTTCTTAACCAAACCCTCCTTATTTGATGCGAGTACCCATCGGGTTAGCGGGTGCTGGGTATAAATTGTCATCCGGACTCCATGTATATTATCCGTGATGCAGCCCGTCATATGGCAATCACCATGTCATCCATTGGACCAGGTCATGCTACTCCAACCATTATGCCTAAGGTGAACTCCTTCCATCGCTTATTCTCCTTTAGCCCTCACTTGAATGAGATCCTACTTGACACAAATGTCTATGTTATGACTAGGTCCATACCCATGGTCATGATGCCAAGAGGAGATGCAAATGATGCCTAAGGAGCCAAGACCACCCCCAAGTAAGAAGCATCGAAGAGAAGGCGCAAGAAGCAACAACTCCACACCGGAGTCTCCGGTCTCTCCAGCCCGACGAATTCCCCTCCAAACCATGGAGTGTGTTTCTCCCAGTCTCGGTCAAAAGAAGATCCGTAGACTTCTCGGAGACTCCGCTCCATTAAAGCCTAGACCGGAGACTCCATCCCGACGACTTCCCCTCCAAACCACGGAATGTGTTTCTCCCACTATCGGTCCAAAGAAGATCCGTAGACTTCCCGGATACTCCTCTCCATTAAAGCCTAGACCGGAGACTCTAGCCTGCCCACACCGGAGACTCCGTCCTGAGAAGTGGGTCTGCATGCCAAGAGCTGGGCCATGGCCCATCTAACCCACAATTCATTCATAACTTCCTGTTTATGTCGAAATTACCCATGTTTAAGTGTCTGGCCTATATATATGCCCTCATCCCTCCTAGAAATCCTAAGATGAATCTGAGTTGAATGGGCTTAGCCACCACCTTCTCATAAGGGGAACCTCTCTTTAGATCTAGTTCTAGACTAAAGTTGTACAAAGCCCTCCTTGTTTGTGTCGGATCTTTCTGCCTTATGCACTCTATTGCTTTGATCTCTCTGTTTGGGTCTCTATCATTTGTAATCTCTTCACAAGAAAATTTTATCTGCCCCGAAATGATATTTCCATCGTGGATCTCTAGGTAGCGGTCTAATCCACACGGATTCTACCGAGTTGTTGATTTGGAACAACATGGACACCAGAACCGTGTGTGCTTGTTGTGTTTGTATCTTTATTACTTTGCTTTTTTCCATCGTGTTCTTCCCGTTCAACGCTTTTCCCCTCGATTCCTCCACTACCTCCGTGAAGATCGCCTCCTTAAGGTTAACCCTCCACAGTCCGGTTGGCACCGAATTATCTTTGTGATGCAGAAACAATTTCTTCATAAGAAAAAACATGATACATCCCATAAGAAAAAAGAGATTGTACTTGTTTCCACAGCAGCATATGTGGCGCCGTGCAGCCTCCTAGTTGCACATCGTATCTCCCTCCGTGCGTGTCTAAGTGCGACAATTATATACTACTCCCTCTGTTCAGAAATATAAGACATTCTAGTTTTGTGAAACGAATATATCTAAATAACTTTTAGCGTATAGGTTTACTCGAAACCTTTACGAACCTATAAACTAAAAGACGTCTAGATACATTCGATTTATAAAGCCAAAACCTCTTATGTTTTCGAACGGAGGGAATAGAACTTAAACCCTGTAGTAAAGGAAGACAAATGTTGCTACACGTAGACCGGACTTGACCACTTCACCTGAATTTCTGGTAGAAATATGAAAACCTATTAGTGGAAGAAACAGGATCGGGATCTTTTTTTTCAAGGCTGGACCCCTGCAGGTGCATGCATGTCAATTCGGACGCAGCATTTTTCTCTGAATAGTCAAACGCGCGCGCGCGCTCAAAGCAGGGTGCCTGCCTGCGTGTACCCGGCCGTTCGTGCGTGCGGCCATGACGTCATCCCCCACCTGTAGGCGAATCTTTCTCCGCGCTGTCATGTCGTGGCGTCTACTATGAGCAGCTTGGAAAGTGACGTGCTGCCGCCTGAAGGCTTTCTCGACGGGCTGGATTTTCACATTGGATGTAAACCGAGTCATCGTCGTCTCCTCGATACGATATACTCCTAGAAAATTAATCAGTTCCTCGATCCGTATGTTCATCTGAGCGCTGCTCCTCTGTGAGCAGTAAGACCGCTAGCTGTTAATCCTAGGTCATCGCTAAAGAGCCTGAACACACCGTGAGATAAATTTGTTTTTCCGAAGCAGGGAAGATCATCCTGGCCTCTTCATTCAAGAGATGCACACACCTTTATTAGATTATTCATAGCTACTTATAAGAGGAATTACAAAAATCAAACTGAAGCTAAACCTACATCAATAATGAAGTGGGCGTCCATGAACATGGCCAACACCCTAACATCGCACTGACGCTCTTCATGTAAAAGCCAAAAGTCTCCACAAGTCATCCAATGGCGAGAAAGTGGCACAATTGGTCCGGTAGATCCTCGGCACGTACCGAGAAATCAATGTGATGGCCTTGCGAGGCATGCTGTCAATGCCACCATGACGCCAAACAGCTCCAACACCTTACACTCGTCTAACACATGCACGTGCAGTCGACAACAAGACCCCTCATCACCATGATGTTGAGTCCCACCATCCGGCACGACTTCAAATCACCTGAAGATCTGTTGTGCGTAGGACCTATCGAACCAGACATGACTGAGCGTAGCACCTGCCTCTGCCATCCAGCGTTGCTCCACAAATGATGTTCACAAGAGAGAACACGACACCGCAAAGCCGACATCGTCCGGCCCAGAAACTAGATCCTAGGGTGTCCCCCCGGAGCAGTATGAGTGAGGTCGATACTAGTTGAACGATGATGCCTTCATCAAGGTAACATCGTGAAAACACTGCCATCGCCCGCCGATCGGCTTGGTTTTCACTGGTAAATAGGTCTCCCTGACTCTCAACCGATACTAGATGACGGATCCTGGGATCCACCAATATAGCCTCAGGCCGACCACCTCCGATGAAGAAGATGACCACAACCACCAAACCTAGGGCCTCCGCCCCAGGCGTCCGGATTAGTATCTAGAGGGCTTCCATGCGACTTCACTGGTCGAAGATGAAGATGACAATAGAGTTGGAGAGGCTATTGATCCCAATACAAATCCCAAGATTAACATCATCACCTCTTCCAGCTAGCACCGCCACCTGTAGATCCGCCGACGTCATTTCACGGCTGCCACTACACCGCCATCACCGCCGAAGATCAGGGGAAAGCCACTGCCATCACATGAAGGAGCGAGGACGGGATGCCACCACCACCACCCACGGAGGCTTTGCCCAGCGTCGGTGCTGGCGGCAGTGGAATGAGGGGAGCGCGAAAGAGGATGGGGCATGCCTGCTAGTTTCCTCCCGGAGCAGTATGAGTGAGGTCGACACTAGTTGAACGGTGATGCATTCATTAAGGTAACAGCGTGAAAACACTGCCATCGCCCGCCGATCGGCTTGGTTTTCACCGGCAAATAGGTCTCCCCGATTCTCAACCAAGACTAGATGATGGATCCTAGGATCCGCCGGTATAGCCTTAGGCCGACCACCTTCGATGAAGAAGATGACCATAACCACCAAACCTAGGGCCTCCGCCCAGGCGTCCTTGTGATGTGGATCAGTATCTAGAGGGCTTCCGTGTGACTTCACTGGTCGAAGACGAAGATGGCAATAGAGTTGGACAGGCTGCTGATCCCAGGACAAAGCCCAAGATTAACATCATCATCTCTTTCAGCTAGCACAGCCACCTGTAGATTCATCGGTGTCGTTTCCCGGCTGCCACTGCACCGCCATCACCACCGAAGATCGGAGGCGCGAGGAAGCGAGGCCACCACCGCCACCCACGGAGGCTTTGCCCCGCGTCGGTGCCAAATGTAGTAGAATGAGGGGAGCACGGAGGAGGTTGGGGCCTGCCGGCTGGTTTCCTCCCGGTGCGATCCGATGGCAGCCGTATGGGATCGGGACAAACTGTAACCTCTCGCTACACCTAGCTTCCACACGGTACGTAAATAACTTGAACTTTTTTTGAACAAGAGGTAGGGTCGATGCAAAGCTGCACATTAATAAGCGGCGGGCTTGCAAATAATAAAGCGGCCCAAAACTGAAATATAATTATGAGAAGGACCTCCACTTTTACACAAAGGACCCTAGAAAGAAACAAGGAAAAGCAATCAAGTCCTCGGGGACCTTCTCCACCGTAGTTTAGGAACGTACTCGATGGCTGAAGCAGTGACGACGGCATTAGGGACGAACCACTTGATGCGACGCCTCCGAAGAACCTTCCGCTGGAGTAGAGGAGCCTCCCAAATGGAGGTAGAAGAGCCACTGGACCGTGTACATGAAGCTTAGCCATTCAGCCATAAGAAGCAGAGACAAGATGGGTAGCACCATCGCACGTCCTCTACTGAGGAGGAGCTCCATAGGAACACAGCTACAAAACCCTGCCGCACATCTCACCACTGGACAACGCCACGCCTCTCCCAGCCTCCATCGCCTTGATGGTTGAAGAAGAGAGAGAAAATATAACACCTCAAAAATATTAAACAAGATTATCAAGTTTCAATCATACAAAATTAGGATTAACAAAAAATTTTATTCTTAAACCCTCATGAATGCATGTGTGTTTGTTATTAATGCATGAATGCTTGCTATGATATGTTTGATTGCTATCAATGATAAGGATTAGTTTAAAGATGAAAACAATAACATCTATGTCATTCCCAAACCAAATCAAATAAAAAGAAAATCAAACAATAAGGCATATGACCTAATGGTCATTTGTGCCAAAGTTAACCATTAGCCCACTTTGGGAATCTCTAGTAAAAGATTTCCAACAGGAACAATTCTACTTCTTTTCTCCCTTGCTAGACCAAGTAAAAATAAACACAAGTGAACTTTGCAAACCCACATAAACCAATTTCAAATCCATTTGATGGACAGTTCAAAATTGAATCAAGTGTAGGTATCTAGATCACTATTTTTCAAAAACCACTCAAACCTCCACCACTTGACAAATCCCTGCAACCAGAGACACCCAAGCATGTGACCAACACACCCACCAAAAATAATTTGAAAATTCAAATGTTTAGTTCATGCGGCCATTTAATCAAACACTTAGCAGGCAGAGTACAACTATACCAACTATCTACTGTTTTGATCAATCAATTGCTCACCATTGTACTCCATTCAACCTCAGTTACTATCCCACGATCATCTCCAGTACCCAGCCGTGCAGCTAGCAACGCTCACTCACTGCACTTCCCAGTGCCATGCCATACCCGAGCATGCCATGTCGGATGAGCACGGACATGACGCCACAAGCCGCGCCACCCTCTCCCATGATGTCTAGGCGGTATCCGTGACCTCACCACACTCGCCTTTCCACCCCTCGACTAGCGACAAGCAGCGGAGAAGCCAGCACAACCTTGCCATTTTCCTCTGTCCGCCATGCCGAGCGCACGCTAGAGCGCTAAGCCATTCCCGCGCGACCACACCGCGCCTCGCTCTCTCCTTGCATAACTGCACTCGCCGCGTCACCAGCGACTTCCTAGACACAACCGTTCGCCGCCGTGCGCCCCGTGACCACCGTACACCATGATGAACGCCGCGGTACCCGCATAGAGCACGGAAGTCTCCCGACCGATTAAGACAGCCCCTAGCCGTGCCACTATGCGCATGACGATCGCCGCAGACCACCACGTCGACCTACACCCCCATCCATGCCGATAGCACTCTGTAGTAACATCGCCAACGAGCCCGAGCCATGCCGCACGGTCTCTCTCGCCGGTGTATAAATAGGACCCTCCCCAGCCTCTAAAGGCACACCATTCGACTCACCTCTCCCCTAGAAACATCCCCGGAGCAAGGCGAGCACCACACCACCAGAATTTCTCTAGAGCCCGCCGCGGCTGTGGAAGAAAGGATCTGTTGATTGGAGCCGCCCCAAGAGCTGTCACGACCACCATTCGACTCGACGTCGTCTACCAGCCCGTTTGCCCCCATCGTTGGACCTAGCTGGAGCCCTGGTAAGCCCCCATCGACCACCACTGTAGCGCTAGGTTTAGAATCCCCCGCGCGCCGTTCACCGGAGACGACGATGCTCAGCCGTCGATCTTGTTCTAATCGCGTGGCCTAGATTAGCTGATACCGTTAAGCTTAGCCCTAGTCAATGACGCGTGGGACCAGCCTGAGTGCAGCCCGCTGCGCGCGCGCCGCATAGCAGGGCCGGCCCATTTTCTTTCCCGCGCTTAGCCCAGAGATTCAAACTTAGATTTTTCATTTAAATTAAAACCCTATTCTATAGCTATGTTCAAAATTGAATTCAAAGAGATGTACTGAACCAAATTGCATGATTCCAATTTTTTTTAGAAAGGTAATGCAAATATCTAATCACTCCCGTTGGAATTAAACCATTTGAAATTATAGATCACCCATGGTAAAAATAACAAGACAGAGACTTTTCCAACTTTAAACATTTTTATAAAATCAACCATAAATGCTATGGAGTTGTTTCCAACTCTCAAAAATCACATTTACCACGCTCTATCTGAATATGTAATAATATTTAGTTTTACATGAAGTAACCATAGACTAGTATTAAAAGAATGCTATATAGTCATTTCTAGCCATTTTTATTATATTAAATAGGAATATCCAACTTTGTAATATATGCCAACCACTTTAAATCACATTCCCAAGTATTATAATATGTGGTGATGACATGGTAACCATGATCCCATATTTTAATTGGAGAATATTAAATCTTAAGTATTTTTCAATGAGTAGAAATTGCATTTCTAAGAATAAGATAAATAAGAATAAGTCCTTATTTCATGTGATGATTGAGATGATGCTAGATCATCTAGTGTGATCCCTTGTGTGCTAAATAGAAGTATTTAAGTATTGTTTGGTGATTGTATACCTCGTATTTATTTATAGACGCTAGTACCGATCCGGGGTACGAAGAAGAGGAGTTCTACGAAGACGAAGAAGAGAACTTCGACAACTTCACCACCCCAGGCAAGCCATCCTATGCAAGCTAGCCATATGCAAGATACCTTATGCATTCTACTGAGATGCAACTTTACCAATTCCCAGTTTTTACCTACAAGCTTTACTTTTCCCTTTACCAAAGTTTCTCAAATAGTTAATTAATTGGTGATTAGTGGAAAAATAGGATAGAAGCTATCAAGAGCATATAACTAAGTTTGGGTAGTTACACTTGATTAGCACCCCATCAATAGTGATACCCTTATTAATAGCTGCTAGTGCGAAGTTAATATGGATCACTTTAGATGGTAATACTTGGAGAAAATGATTATGAAAATCTTGGAATGATGAGTCATTCTATTGAAATGTTTTTACATGTGTTATGAATTGAAACACACTGAGTTGAACATAATACTGAATGAAACATGTGTCTTGACTTTGATAAAAACTAATGGTTGGGTTCGGATGCGATACCATTCCAATTTTACCGTACAACCACAATACCTGAGTTGGATAGGGCTTAACTGGAAGTTTATATGCCTTAGTATGGGTTCCCTTGCGGAAAGAGGTTGAGCTGAGGCTATCTCGTGAATATGAATGTCCACCTATGCAGTTCTCGGATAGCAGATGGCCATGGCTGGGAGGTCAAAGTCATCGGGGAGGTGCCTATACTAGGGTGTGTAATTGAAAGGTTAGGATTGATTATCCGCATACCAAGTATGATGATTCAGGGTTATCCCTGACGGATGTATCGAATTTTTTGGTGAAAGTGTACCAGCTCTGCAGAGTGTCAAACTATTCGAATAGCCACGTCCGCGGTTATGGATAGTTGGAGTATCCATACTGTTCCGTTGTCAGATGATTTGAAAATGACCTGTGACTTGAAAGATGACTTTGACTTGACCAGAATAGAGTTGTGGACATGAAAACTAGGTTCCCACTTAAGTAATCTAGATAACTAAATTAGGATTTACTACTAAGTATTTCTGAAATAAAACTGGCTTATTGCAAACAAGACTAGAGCTTAGGATTCCTACTAGAAATGTCTTACATACATTAGTGATAGTTTGCGAGTACTTTCAGAGTACTCATGGCTTTGTCCCTGGCTATTCCCATGGCCAGACTATGAAGAGGACTATCCGGAGGACGGACAACAGGATGCCTATGATAACTAGGATCATCTCCCATCGTCATCATTGCCTGTGACAATGAAGATGGAGTCTACTACGTTTATTTCCGCTGCTTTGATGTGTACTCAGACTTGATCATGAGATCAACTATTTGTAAGACTATTATGGTTTGTAATGGATGATGTACTGTGGTACCAATTCTGTTATGTCTCGCAAAAATGGTAATCCTGGAATTGCGATGTACGGCATAACTGGCATCTGGACTTAAAAATCCGGGTGTTGACAGCAAAGCGAGCGCCAGGAGCTTCCTGCACAACCAAAGACGAGCTTATTGACTAAGCAGCCAGGCCCCTTCTTTTCTAGCATCGGCTTCATTCTCCGGAGCGCCACCATGAAGAAGAACAGGGCCAACAACCTCCCAGCACAGCTAGAATGTGTAGAGGAGTAACTTGAAGGCACAATATTATTGTCGGAGATCCCCCAATTTCCGCATCCTCACCCACGCCTGTACCTACCACCAGAGAGATGTCAAGAGAAAACAGCCACTCGGGCCCTCCCTGGTCCGGCCAGCCAGATCTGGAGCTCTACTCCCATACTCCACTTGGGAAAAACACAAAACCTAATACTACAGTCGGTGCCTTGCCTCAGCCATCGCCGAATGATAGAGCCGCTAAGAACAACCTCAGTTTGGCCGGGTACGGTTGTGGAAAGTATCGAGAGATGTAGCAGAGGGGAGAGGAGGAAGGAAGGAGAAAGGAAGATACTTGGGAGCATTTTAACTTGACATAATACTAGACAGATCAACAACGTTGATGTTTCTTGAAACAAACATACAAAAAAAAAGAGGCGTTGTTGTCGTTGTTGTTTTCTCGCCGATCCACACATCTTTTAACAGGTCCCTCGACAGCAGGGATCGGTTCACTAGGGGCGTGTTTGTTGGGCCGCATGTGTCGTTGGATTGATGACAAGTACGCCATGAGGGGGTCCTCAAGGCGTGCGGAAGAGAGGGGTGTGAGGCATACGGTGTTCTGAGACGGTGAGCACACAAGTTTACCCAGGTTCGAATCCGCCGGCTTTGGATGGATCCTACTCCTGCTAGCAATCCAGTAATATGGCAGAGCCGGAATATGGGTTACAAGGGGTTCGCCTGTGCGAGTTGAGATTGTAGATTATTGGGTGCCCTAAAGGCTCTCCCTAGGACGGCTTATATAGATATCCGTCCTAGGGTTTACAGGAGAGATCTATCCGGCTACGTCTAAGAGTCGGTTACAGAGTACATCTTGAACTACAAGTAACACTATGGGCCTATGTCGGTAAGTCTTCTGGGCCTTCCCATAGCCAGATTGGACTCCGTCGCTTCTCCCTGACTTGGCCACCCGTGAAGCAAAGCTCTAACCCAAAGTGGGCCACCCTGGTTAGTGAGGAACTATGAGGATACCCGGAAAGTATATCCCCAATAGCAGCCCCCGGAAGTCTCCAAGATCCAAAGTCGGATTCATCATCATCTAGCTTGATCTTCGGCTTGCAGAATCTTGAAGGGTTCCTGAAACTTCAAAACAAAAGATACGATCCAGGTCTCAAAATAAGCCGGACCTATAAATACGTTATTCGGATTTCCAGCTCGAAATTCAAACTAAGCCGGACCTATAAATACGTTATTCGGATTTCCAGCTCGAAATTCAAACTAAGCCGGAACTTGGTCTCTGACGTCATTTGACACCAGTCATGGTCAAGTCCCGTCACTGACAGACATTTCCTGTCAGCACGACCGTTGGTGGGTCCGCCTTTCGCGGAACCGAGGCGCCGTTTCAATGCGTGCGTGGAGATCGAGGCAACGTAATCATCGCGTGGGGGCTTCCCAGTTCTTTCCACGACATGTGGCATGTGTACTGTGTCATTTGCACGAATTTGGCGCGGCTTGGCAGTTTATAAGGGGTGAGGATTTATTTTCCTCATCTTCTTCACCTATTCCCAGCGCCGCTTACTTCTCCCTTACTTCTCCCACACGCACAGAACTCCCTTGCCTCCAAAAATTCCCAACATCGCCCATCCAAGGTCACCAGCGCACCGGAAAAAATGGCTTCCACATCATCCTCTGGCGCAGCAGCGACGGCAGCGACGGCAACGATGGCGGAAAAGGAGAGCAATCGCGGGGTCTGGATCCCGTGCGTCCTCGACGACGACAAACTCCGCGTCATAGAAGAAGAAGGGCTCCTCCGCGCCGATGACTGGGGAGCAGCTTCGACGAAGCCATCCCCAACCCTCGCAACAGCGAGCGGGTGCATTTCGGCACTCACCTGGACAGAGTTTATCCTTTCCTCCCTCAGATTTCTTTTCTGAGGTGATAGATCATTATACTGTTTAACTTCACCATCTCCCCCCGAACTCCATCTTAGAGATGAGTGCTTATGCATCTTTGTGCGAGGGGTATCTCGGCATTAGGCCGAGTCTCACTCTTTTCCGGTACTATTTTCATGTCCGGAGAAATTCCATCACCGACGGTAATCCTTATATTACCGGTACGATTAGTTTTTCGGTTAGGCGTGAGCATGTTTATCCTCGGATTTTAGCTAGTGAGTCGGTCAAACAATGGTCGGCTACCTTTTTCTATCATAAGGATATTCCCGCTCCTGGCAAAGCTACTGCATTGCCGACTTTCGTCGATGGAGCCGCCACACCTCAAGCATCTTGGGATGAGGTCGCTCCGGCTCTCAGTGACGATCTGCTTCTCGCCAAGAGGCTGATTGAATATATGATGAAGCACAAGGGCCTGAGAGGGTCTGACTTGGTCTAGTGCTGGGTTTCTCGTCCGATCCAACCTCTCCAACACCATGGCGACCGACTAATGCATTCCATCATGACATCAAAAAAGGACTCCCTCCGCATCAGCTCCAAGGCCTTAAAGCCGCAAGATTATATAAGCCAAATCAAGTGGCTGATAAGGGAGCAGATTGAGAGGAAGATTCTAGAGCTGTCCCTGGACATGCATACAGCGGAAGATCCTGTTGTGCTGGTAAGATTTAGCAACAACCCTTTTATGTGTTTCACCTTCGAGTTATTTCTCAACACTGAGATACTATCTTCTTTTCAGCTTGCCGACCTCCCTGAGTCGGAATTAGCTCCTATCGAGGGATATCCTCCCGAGTTTTCTCAGGAGGAGGAATTGGTCTCACTGCCGGACGTTGTGCCTAGGAAGCACAAAGCTCCAATAGTGGCTATCGGAACAAAGGAAGTGCCAGTTGTAAAGAGGTAACTTTCCTCACAACTTCCGCCTTTGTACTTTACTCGTGATTTCTTCCGAGATGTACTGTTCTTCGTTCTATTACCTTCTCAGGGCTAAACAGCTTATCAAGGGCAAGGGAAAGGGAACTACTTCAAAGCCCCTGCGTCAGACGAAGCTAACTTTGGCTTCTCCTGCCATGGCACCTCCAACTCCTGCCCCTCAACCTTCTGCAGCACCGGAGATTACTCCATCTCCGATCATTGCAGAAGATCCGGCTCCCTCAGCAGAGCCAACGATCCTTGAGTTGCAGACTGATGTCACCATGTGTGACTCAGGTTTTGATAAGGGTGAACCCTCTTCGGGCAATGATCCCTCGGCAGAAGTTTTTACCGATAACCTCCTGAGCAATCTGGGACTTGCCAAATTTGGCTTATCTCGGAAATCTGTAGAGGAGATCCAACGGTTGGCCAAGGAATGCCTTTAAAGCCGAACCATTTCTGCTGAAGAAGAAGCACAAGAAGCGGAGGACATCAAGTACTCTGAACTTCTCAAACAAGTCCGCCTTCGTGACGAGGGACTGAGAGCTGGTGTGTTACCACCTCCACCAGTGATCCCACTCACCCTTGCCGAGAAGGTTACTACTGAAGTGAACATGTGTCTGAGCAAGCTCACACATGAACATCATGTAAGTCGGAATTCCAACTCACGTTTTTATTTATTGTACTTTATATCATATCCTCTATCCCCCAAGCAAGAAGTTGGATAGATTATCCGGGTTTATGCTTCCTTAGGATGCTAAAGAATGAACTAGTGTAGCCCCCAAGGCTCGTGCTGATATTAGCTACAATATTAGCCCGAGTCTTTAGTAGACTTCTGACTCTGGATATTCTGACTTACAGAAAGTTAATTCATATAACCAGGAATTGTTGAAGAATATCTGCAACAAGCGGAGAGAGATGAAAGCTCTTCGACTTGAAAATGCTGAACTAAAAGTTTCCAAGGATGAGGCCGAAGGTAAAAATTCCGAGACTCAAACCTTGTCTTGTGTTTTCATAGTCGAATATTTTTGTTGAACTGTTGTTCTTTTGACTTACAACACTGGTAAAGCAGTCCTGCGCTTTTATTGAAGAAGCCAAGAATCTGAAGACCTTGGTGGTGGAAAACAAAGATCTCCGCCGAGAGCTAGACCAGCTCAAGGCGGATCATGAGAAGAGCATTGCTCAAGTTCTCGAATCCTCCTCCATGGCCACTGTGGAGCGTGATCGCAAGATTGCACTCCACGAGAAGAAAATCTCGGATCTTACCAATGACTTGTTCAGAGAGAGGGACATTTCTGAGGCACTCCGGGCTGAACTCCAGAGTCTTCGTGGGGAGAAAACCAAAGTCGATGATGTCATCTTTGGTATGTTTCCATCTTTTTGACTTGTCTACATTCTTCGACTCTTTCAACGTCAGATTTATTTAACCGTTTTGCATTATATGCATAGGTCCTCTGAACTTGACGGATTCCGACTCTGCCGAGCCTCGCACCCACCGGCTTACCCAAGTCGGTGATTTGCTGCATGACTTCCGCCAATCCCTTGAGGATATTGGCGAAGCTCTCAAGGTTCCGGATATGCATAGCATGTCCGACTTTCAGGTGCGAGACAAGGCAAAGGAGATGCCGCAGCTTATCCAGGATTGGAACATGTCCTATGCGCGATCCGCAGCGTAGAACACTCTCATAATGGTCATGAGCCACCATGGAAGCATGGAAATCTGGCAAGTGACCAGAGGGTATTCTACTGTGGACGAAGACGGCCAGGAGCAAGATATCAAAGCCATCATGGACTCCTGCGCCGGATATGGGTGCCACGTAGCTGATTTGACCAGCTACGACACTCCCTTCTTCACCCGCGTGGACACGCCGCCTCCGCCTCCCGAAGAAACCGCTGAAGTTTCCGACGATGATGAAACCATATCGGATTTGAACATCTCAAAATGTTATCAAGCCGAGGCCGATGTATCCAGCGAGCCGGCAGATCCTACCTCTCCTCCTGCATCATAGATCGTCAGAAAGAATAGATGTGTTATTCTGAAAAACATTATGGGTCTGTAAATAAGTAGTATGATACTTTTGCTAGTGCTAAGTTTTTATCTATTCAGCACTTTTGACTTAAATTTTTATGTGCCTGAAATGTTTACATAAGCACTTGTACTTTTTTGTCTGCACTTATCGTTTATCTGGCTTTCCGCCTCGTCCCTTTCGCGAGCCGGCTAAACTTTCAGCACGGAAACTTTGTCGAGAAACGGAGCTCAATTGCTAAACCAGTTTAAACTCGGAAACAAAGCCGACTTCTAGTACCAACAATTCACTACTCGGAAAATACCCGCATCCGGCAATCAGACAAATAACCAAAGTATAGACTATGAAATATAGATTTATACCCGTAGGTAGCAATTTTAGAATCAGAAATCTAAACCAGAACAAACATGAGCATAAAGTACTTTCAAGTATTTTGGGATTTTCGACTTTGTCACATGATCATTTGGAAATAAGATGGTAAAAACTTCTCAGAAAAACTTGAGGCAACCAAAACTTTTATTTCTCATAGAACATGTACACATATATGATTACAAAGAAGGATAAACTAACAATAAAAGGGACGTAGCTGAGCAATATTCCGTGGTCTGTCTAGTTCTTCAGGATTTGTACTGCCTCCAGCTCTCTTTTAGTAGTAGGTCTTTCTTTGACAGGCCGCATATCAGTTAAGTAGTATGAACCATTGTGCAATACTCGACTAACCAAGAAGGGCCCTTCCCATACTGGGAAAAGTTTATGCTTTCTTTGTTGCACAAGCCGGAGAACCAAATCGCCTTTATTGAAAGATCGGTTTTTGACTCTCTAGCTATGATACTTGCGTAACTGCTGCTGATAGGCTGTTGATCTCATTTCAGCAACAACGCGAACTTCTTCGACTAAGTCGAGATCATTTTGTCGAGAAACCTCGGCATCCTCTTCGATATACGCGGCCACTCTAGGAGAAGTGTGAATCAAATCACTAGGAAGAACTGCTTCTGCGCCATAGAACAAGAAGAAAGGTGTGTATCCACTTGACCTGTTCGGAGTTGTTCGTAAACTCCATATTACAGAAGGTAATTCCTCTGCCCAAGCCTCACATCACGTCGTAGTGGTGATTCGAGTCTCGGTTTTAGGCCCTATAGGATTAAACCATTTGCTCTTTCGACTTGTCTATTAGCCTGCGGATGTGCGACTGACGCAATGTCAAGCCGGATATTTTGTTTGTTACAGAATTCGGCAAGTTCTCCCATAGAGCAATTACTCCCATTGTCCGTGATAATACTATGTGGATAACCATATCGGATTATAACATCCTCAACAAATCTTTTGGTTGTTGCTCCATCACAACTAGTGACGGGTTTAGACTTAATCCATTTGGTGAATTTATCCACCATCACTAAGAGGTGTGTAAATCCACTTGGAGCCCATTTAAACGGTCCTACCATGTCAAGCCCCCAGACCGCGAAAGGCCATGTTATGGGTATTGTTCGCAGCTTATCAGCCGGAACGTGAGCTTGTTTGGCGTACTTTTGGCAGCCCTTGCACGTCTTGACCAGCCGTTAGGCATCTGCCTTGGCTATAAGCCAGAAAAAACCATGTAGAATAGCTTTTGCCACTAAAGATTTGGCTGCAGCATGGTGACCACGCTCGCCTTCGTGGATTTCTCTTAAGTTTTCCACTCCTTCTTCCGGAAATACACAGCGCTGAAAGACCCCAGACACACTCCGCTTATAGAGCTCACCACTAACTACAGTATAGGATTTTGCTCGTTGGATGATCTACCGGCTCAGAACTTCGTCGTCGGGTAATTTGCCATCTACCAAATAGTCAAGGTAGGGTTGAGTCCAGCTGGGAATTACAGCCAGAACTGCTATCAAAGGTGAGTCGGATTTGGTCGGATATTCCTCGTCCACTCCCTTTATTGAGGGAACTTTGAGGTGCTCTAAAAAAGCGCCATCCGGGACCTCTTTCCGTGCAGAGCCTATCCGAGATAATGCATCTGCTTTCTCATTTTCTGCTCGAGGGATGTGTTGAACCTCAAACCCTTCGAACGATTTAGATAGATCATCCACGACAGCTTTATATGCTGCCATGTGCTTATTTGCATTACAAATATCCGACACTTGTTGAGTAACAAGATCCGAATCTCCGTAACACATCGAACGTCGGATGCCGATATCCTTAGCAACCCAGATTCGATGCAGCAGTGCTTCATACTCGGCAATATTATTTGTCGCTGTGAAGTGGATCTGCAACACGTATAAAATTTTATCTCCTTGGGGTGATTTGAGCACCATGCCAGCCCCCGAGCCCCCGTGAGCCTTGGACCCATCAAAATATAGGGTCCAATATTCCGACTCAGGGAGGGTCATATTCTCCTTTGTCTCTGTCCAATCAGCAACAAAATCAGCATGAATTTGGGATTTGATTGCTGTCCGTGGTATATACTCAATATCGAAAGCTGAAAGCTCTATGCCCCATTTGGCGACGCGTCCTGTGGTGTCACTGTTGTTGATTATATCTCTCATGGGAGCTGTGCTCACCATCGTAATTGGATGTTCCTGAAAATAATGTCGTAGCTTTCGAGATGCCTAAAAACACACCATAAGCTAACTTTTGATAGTGCAAATACCGTTGTTTCGATTATGTTAGGACCTCGCTGAGAAAGTAAGTCGGACGTTGCACCAAGTGTTCCTGATTTTCCTTCGGTCTCTCCAGTACCATTACGATATTGACGACTTTGTTTGTCGCAGCAAGATAGAGCAACATCGGTTCCTGTGGTTCCGGGGCTGGAAGGATGGGAGCAGATGTGGCATCCCGCTAAAAACCACTACTGGAAAATCGTGGTGTTTTCGGTGCATTGCATCATCATGACTGCATGCTCATGTCATCATGCCACATTGCATTTGAGCATCGTCATCATCATGGATCTGTTTTGTCTAAAACTATTTTCTAAAAGCCTAGTTTTGTTTTCTAAAATATCCCCCGTCTTTATTTCAAATCAGAACTCCGGGTCTTTTATTTGTCTAAAAACTATTTACAAAAGTCTTAAAATTAAAACAGATAAAATAAATATTTAATTGGGGAAGGCTGCCGCCAGCCAGGCCCAAAAGCCCAACTAGCAGCAGCCTACCACCCCGTTACCAAAACCCTAGCCGCCTAACCCCTCCTCCCCCCTTTTCCCTCCCAACCGCCGCCACCCTGGCACCAGCCACCTCACCCCGACCAACCCCGTCTCGCCACCTCACTAGCCCACACCCCCTGCCCACTCCCCAACGCCACCTGCACGCCTCCCCACTAGCCACCTCACCCCTGGCCCCACCTCGCGCGCCCCCACGCTGCCTGCTCGCGGAAACCGCCCCCTCGCGGTCAACCGCGCCCACCCCGCAACCGCATGCCTCCCGCCGCGTGGACCCATCCACCGCGTGACGCTCACCAACCCCGCGTGCCGCTCCACCCTCCCGCTCCACCGACCACCTCGGGATCGCCGCCCGGCCCCACCCCTACCGACATGCCTGCGTGCCACTCCCGCCTATCTCTCTCCTCGACACGCCTCCTACCCGCCGCTTCTCTCTCTTAGCCCCGCCACCGCTCCTCCCCTCACCGACGCTGGCCTCTGCCACCAAGCCCCACCGCCGTTCCCTGCCACGGTCGTCTTCTTGCCGTCCCCACCAGCCACGGTGGCCGCCGCCTCTCCCCCATGACCCCGCGAGCGCGTGGGCCCCGTCTCGGCCGCCTCCCGCCCCGGCAAGCCCCGCCGCCCAGGGCCTCCGCATCGAGCACTTCCCCACCTCCTCGCTGCAGAGCTCGGCCCGCCGCTGTTCCCTGTCTCCTTCCCGAGTTCCCGCGTGTCGGCCTCTTCCTCGTCTCCGGCGCGAGCCCCGCCTCCCCTTCTCGGACCCTACCGCCTAGAGCTCGCCCGGCATGGCCCCACACGACCCTGCCGCCGAGCTCAACCCACGTCGGCCCCCTCCGACGGACATGCTCCCCCTCAACCTCGGTCCCGTCCCCACCTCGCCCCTTCCTCCCGCGACCGGCCACCGCCGCCAGGAGGTCCTCGCCTGAGCCCGTCTCGGCCCGTGCGCAAGCCCGACCCCGATATGCTCCGCGTGGCCTCGACCTCCTGAGCACCGACAGCGCCTGCTCTGCCGTTCCCAGCACCTGTGCGTGGGGCGCGTTCTGCCGGCCGCACCTCCGCTCGCGGCCCCTGCAATCTTCTGTGCGTGTCTGTGTATGCGCATACTTGTGTGCCTGTATGATAACCAGCTGCCGGTTATGCATAGACCCTGTCGGCAAGGTGACGTCGTTGATCTATCCGTGTGCATCCGGTGCGGCTCAAGTTTTTCCCGGCGCTACCCGAAGTAACCAAGGACGATTCAAGGTCTCCATCGACAAATCAAGTCGAAACCCCAAGATCGCCTTCCCGGATGCCATGAACGTGTACACAAACCCGAAGATCGTCGTGGTGGAACACCAGGGACTTCTAGACGGACCATCGTCGCCACACCCGAGTCCGGCACCGACACCCGAGAACCTCAACAATGACGCCAAGGTCTACATGATGGAACGCCATGCTCTTCTTCACGGATGCTGAGACCCCGGATCCGAAGATCGCGAATGTGACAAGATCTACTCCATTGTCCGAGAACGTTCCCGCCGAGGCCGATCCCCGTCGAACCCTGAGACCCAGACCCGAACCCCCGGAACCCAAGATCGTCCGAACCCAGATGTGTGAACCTTTTCCCGAGCCCTGTTTTATAAATGCAATATATAAAACCTGTCGCATACTAAATTGTTCATCTCGCATGCATATCATGTGGTTTGGGGGAATTATGCCGATTCACCTCATAATTAAATATGGAGTGTTCATGCGGGATATCTTTGTCTTATTCCGTACTCCATTTAAATTTGTGTAGCGAACCGATGCCATGTTTTGCCTTGTTAAGCCAACCTTTAAATTGCAGGGTAGCTAAACAACATACCTCCTACTTAATTGTCGGGACCCCGGTTACGCTTAATATTGCCTAATTGCACCGTATCGTTGTGATGCCATGTATCACATCATAAGCATGCCGGATCTTCTGCCGTAGTATTAAATATTGCATCCGGTGTTTCTTCTAGTGTTTGCTTCTTCGCGGATTAGGCCGATGAGTTGATGCGAGAATCGACAAGTTCTCCGGATATGAATCTCCGGCAGTGTTTCCCAGGCGAGCATTCTCCCCCTTTCTACCTATTTTGTGTTTATAGTCTTTATTTCCTCCTGTTGATCTATTGCTATCTGTGTCGCGATGCTTTAGTTTCCGTGCACCATTTATACACCTTGCAGCCTCTATATTGCCATGGACACATCCTATTGCCTGTTGTTTGATAGATAGTCGGCCTTGCGAGTCATAGTTGCTTGCTTCTGTGTTGCTTCGTGTTGTTGTCGTTCCACCGTTGATGGCAAGTTGGCACATGATAAATGGTGGAGATGTTTAATGGTGGAGATGATCATGAATTTAAATACAACTAATAAATTGCTAGATATAACTAATGCAGAGGCATCGGTGGGCAATAGATGTTATTTGGTTCTTCCATGCTCACTTGTGTCCCGTAGGACCCCGAGTACTTGATACCTGTTCCTTGATTTTTCGCACTATCCACATCCGGGAGGCCTTATGGACCCGCCTGAGCCAGAGCTTGATTCATTTCTATTTCTTGGGGCCACAAACTAGTTTGGGGTTTTATTACTATCCTGTACTTATGCCATGCTTTACTGCTTTATTTAAGATTGTGCGTGGAGCACCTGTACTGTTTTGGATCGCGGCACGACTTCGCGGTATCGACAAGCCCAGTCACACTTTCGGGTTCCCAGTCGTTTACAGCCGTTCTCGCAAACCCTGGGTCCGTTCCGGAGCCAGCCAACTTCGTTGCGGGTAGCTTAGTAGGGTGGCACCCTAAAATATTTTATGAATCCTGTGATCGCTTTGTCGTGAATGCCTCATTGGGTTTTGAATTGGTTTTTCTGAGGTAGATCGAGTGTGTGTTGCTATTTGTGCACCCCTGCAGGGTAAAACTTTCTGAAATCCGTGTCCGCGGTTATGGACGACTTGGAGCACAGTATCTCGATCATAGACAAGCATAACTAAAGTAGTGCTATAAATTTGACTTAATATATCTGACTAGTAATCAGCTTCACTATAACGGAATGGATATTAAAAATGCCAACCACTAGTGGACCTGGGTTGTTTTGTTATATCTGCCTAGTAAGTATTGCAACTCCAATGGAATGTGATAAAAGTGCCAACAACTGCTCGGTTTTGGGATTCCTCAGGACAATTATATCTGACTAGTAAATGTTCCAACTATAAGGGAATGGTGATTAAAACTACCCACTACTTATGCTATCAGGATGACTCATGCTATCTATATCTGACTGGTAAGTGCTTCAACTATAATCGAATGAATAAAACTGCCAACCGTGTGAGTTCCTCGGTTTGACTTCCTCGTTTGGTCTCGAGGGGGAATACCAGGATGGGTATGTTTGGTGTTACTATCAAGTTGGATCCGGATAGGTCTTTCTTATCCCTCTCTAATAGCCGCCAGTTTTACTTAGTCTCTATAGGTTGTTTAGTGCTGCTGCACTGCCGCTTCAGTCCACCATACCTATGTAGGCGAGAGCCGCCGAATTCTAGCCTCGCCGTGTACTGGCCTCAGTACTGACGCTCCTCTTTTTCCTTTGCCCTTCGTCGGCACCCCTTTTTTTTAGCAGGTTTGAGATCGACGTCGTTAGTAGGGTTACCCTTCCGGCTTGGCCTGGGCAGGGTTATGGATGCCATTGATTATTCTTCAGGGCTCTTAGCCCCATTTGCATCTTATCCGTACTCGAATGTTGTATCGTTTTCAAGGTGATTTGGATCTTGTACTGTATATCTGTATTCTTGACTCCTGGAGTCGTGCTGTATATATATCTGTTCTGTGGGTCCCATCGAGGACTGTTGTGTAATGGTATTATTTTGTTTTCCACCCGCACGAAAGTGCCTGGTGGGCGTCCTTGAATCGTTTCTATGCGGATTTGGCGAGAAGCGCTAAAACTTGCATAGGACCGATTCAAGGGTGCTACAGAGTGGTATCAGAGCTCAGCAGTTACGATACCCCACAAGTCCAGCCTATAGGATAACCTAGCTAATGACCGAAGTAGCGTGTCAAACTATTTTGCAAAATCGGTTGGATAGCTCTGATTAGGTCTGATTTTACTCCTTACCCCTCTGTTGTTCTCCTCTTACCTCTGCGTGTTTTAATTCTACTCTCTTATCTTTTCTTCGAGTCCAGGATTTCTCGTGGTTGGGTTTCCGTCGTACCTTCAGGGTTTCGCTTCCTCTTTTGGTAACGGAGCTTCTACATCCGGTCTTCATGCTATCTGAGGAATCCGTCATCTGCTGGAATTCTCTTCGTTCCTTCTTGTGCCTTCCGGTGGTTTCAACGTGACGACATCATCTACACCAGATCTGATGCAGAGTCTGCATTCCTCCTTTGTTTTTGAACCTCAATTGTCGAGATCTTCAGTCTGATTCCGAGAATGGTTGCATGCATTTCTACTGATTGTGCCGAGTAATAGTTTGGGTGCGTGATGGATTGGCCCCCATGCCGACTACTCACTCTATTTGCTCGTGTACATTGAAGTGGATGAGCATGCATCGGTTCCCTCTTTCTATCAAAGTTAGAGGTGGCTTTATTTGTGGATACCTTTACCTTCGTCCTTTGTTTCCCGGAGTGTTCTCTCGATGATCACGGACAACGACCTCTTGTTAGTGGTGTCGCGAGCATCTACACGAAGCGAGAAGATTCAGATCGCCGACCTTCTTCCTGGTACCATGAGGCGGATCTCGAGGGCGAGATCCATTGTTAGTGGTGTCGAACTGTGGCATCCCGCTAAAAACCACTATTGGAAAATCGCGGTGTTTTCGGTGCATTGCATCATCATGACTGCATGCTCATGTCATAATGCCACATTGCATTTGAGCATCGTCATCATCATGCATCTGTTTTGTCTAAAACTATTTTCTAAAAGCCTAGTTTTGTTTTCTAAAATATCCCTCGTCTTTATTTCAAATCAGAACTCCAGGTCTTTTATTTGTCTAAAAACTATTTACAAAAGTCTTAAAATTAAAACAGATAAAATAAATATTTAATCGGGGGAGGCTGCCGCCAGCCAGGCCCAAAAGCCCAGCTAGCAGCAGCCTACCACCCCGTTACCAAAACCCTAGCCGCCTAACCCCTCCTCCCTCCTTTTCCCTCCCAGTCGCCGCCACCCTGGCACCATCCACCTCACCCCGACCAACCCCGTCTCGCCACCTCACCAGCCCACACCCCCTGCCCACACCCCAACGCCACCTGCACGCCTCCCCACTAGCCACCTCACCCCTGGCCCCACCTCGCGCGCCCCCATGATGCCTGCTCGCAGAAACCGCCCCCTCGCGGTTAACCGCGCCCACCCCGCAACCGCATGCCTCCCGCCGCATGGACCCATCCACCGCGTGACGCTCACCAACCCCGCGTGCCGCTCCACCCTCCCTCTCCACCAACCTCCTCGGGATCACCGCCCGGCCCCACCCCTACCGACACGTCCGCGTGCCGCTCCCGCCTCTCTCCCCTCGACCCTCCTCCTACCTGTCGCTTCTCTCTCTCAGCCCCGCCACCGCTCCTCCCCTCACCGGCACCGGCCTCCGCCACCAAGCCCCGCCGCTGTTCCCCGCCACAGTCGTCTCCTTGCTGTCCCCACCAGCCACGGCGGCCGCCGCCTCTCCACCACGACCCCGCGAGCGCGTGGGCCCCGCCTCGGCCGCCTCCCGCCCGGGCAAGCCCCGCCGCCCAGGGCCTCTGCATCGAGCACTTCCTCGCCTCCCTGTTACAGAGCTCGGCCCGCCGCCCTTCCCTGTATCCTTCCCGAGTTCCCGCATGTCGGCCTCTTCCTCGTCTCCGGCGCAAGCCCCGCCTCCCCTTCTCGGACCCTACCGCCTAGAGCTCGCCCGACATGGCCCCACGCGACCCCACCGCCGAGCTCACCCCACGTCGGCCCCCTCTGATGGACACGCTCCCCCTCGACCTCGGTCCCGTCCCCACCTCGCCCCTTCCTCCCGCGACCAGCCACCAGCGCCAGGAGGTCCTCGCCTGAGCCCGTCTCGGCCCGTGCGCAAGCCCGGCCCCGATCTGCTCCGCGTTGCCTCGACCGCCCAAGCGCCAGCAGCGCCTGCTCTGCCGTTCCCAGCACCTGTGCATGGATCACGTTCTGCCGGCCGCACCTCCGCTCGTGGCCCCTGCAATCTTCTGTGCGCGTCTGTGTATGCGCATACTTGTGTGCCTGTATGGTAACCAACTGCCGGTTCTGCATCGACCCTGTCGGATGACGTCGCTGATCTATCCGTGTGCATCCGGTGTGGCTCAAGCTTTTCCCGGCGCTACCTGAAGTAACCAAGGACGATTCAAGATCTCCATCGACAAATGAAGTCAAAACCCCAAGATCGCCTTCCCGGACGCCATGAATGTGTACACGAACCCGGAGATCGTCATGGTGGAACACCAGGGACTTCTACACGGACCATCGTCGCCACACCCGAGTCTGAGACTTACACCCGAGAATCTCAACAATGACGCCAAGGTCTACATCATGGAATGCCATGCTCTTCTTCACAGATGCTGAGACCCCGGACCCGAAGACCGCGGATGCGACAAGATCTACTCCATTGTCCGAGAACATTCTCACCGAGGCCGATCCCTGTCGAACCCTAAGACCGATACCCGAACCCCTGGAACCCAAGATCATCCGAACCTAGATGTGTGAACCTTTTCCCGAGCCCTATTTTATAAATGCTATATATAAAACCTGTCGCATACTAAATTGTTCATCTCGCATGCATATCATGTGGTTTGGGGGCATTATGCGGATTCACCTCATAATTAAATATGGAGTGTTCATGCGGGATATCTTTGTCTTATTCCAGACTCCATTTAAAGTTGTGTAGCGAACCGATGCCATGTTTTGCCTTGTTAAGCCAACCTTTAAATTGCGGGGTAGCTAAACAACATAAAACTCCTACTTAATTGTCGGGACCCCGGTTCCGCTTAATATTGCCTAATTGCACCGCATCGTTGCCATGCCATGCATCATATCATAAGCATGCCGGATCTTCTGCCGTAGTATTAAATATTGCATCCGGTGTTTCTTCTAGTGTTTGCTTCTTCGCGGATTAGGCTGATGAGTTGATGCGAGAATCGAAAAGTTCTACGGATTTGAGTCTCCAGCAGTGTTTTCCTAGGCGAGCATTCTCCCCCTTTCTACCTATTTTGCGTTTATAGTCTTTATTTCCTCCTGTTGATCTATTGCTATCTGTGTCGCGATGCTTTAGTTTCCGTGCACCATTTATACACCTTGCAGCCTCTATATTGACATGGACACATCCTATTGCCTGTTGTTTGATAGATAGTCGGCCTTGCGAGTCGTAGTTGCTTGCTTCTGTGTTGCTTCACGTTGTTGTCGTTCCACCGTTGACGGCAAGTTGGCACATGATAAATGGTGGAGATGTTTAATGGTGGAGATGATCATGACTTTAAATACAACTAATAAATTGCTAGATATAACTAATGCGGAGGCATCGGTGGGTAATAGATGTTATTTAGTTCTTCCACGCTCACTTGTGTCCCGTAGGACCCCGAGTACTTGATACCTGTTCCTTTATTTTTCGCACTATCCACATCTAGGAGGCCTTATGGACCCTCCTGAGCTAGAGCTTGATTCATTTCTATTTCTTGGGGCCACAAACTAGTTTGGGGTTTTATTACTATCCTGTACTTATGCCATGCTTTACTGCTTTATTTAAGATTGTGCGTGGAGCACCTGTACTGTTTTGGATCGCGGCACGATTTCGCAGTATCGACAAGCCCAGTCACACTTTCGGGTTCCCAGTCGTTTATAGCCATTCTCGCAAACCCTGGGTCCGTTCCGGAGCCGGCCAACTTCGTTGCGGGTAGCTTAGTGGGGTGGCCCCCTGGAATATTTTATGAATCCTGTGATCGCTTTGTCGTGAATTCCTCGTTGGGTTTTGAGTTGGTTTTTCCAAGGTTGATCGAGTGTGTGTTGCTATTTGTGCACCCCTGCAGGGTAAAACTTTCTGAAAGCCGTATCCGCGGTTATGGACGACTTGGCGCACAGTATCTCGATCATAGACAAGCATAACTAAAGTAGTGCTATAAATTTGACTTAATATATCTGACTAGTAATCAGCTTCACTATATCAGAATGGATATTAAAAATGCCAACCACTGGTGGACCTGGGTTGTTTTGTTATATCTGCCTAGTAAGTATTGCAACTCCAATGGAATGTGATAAAAGTGCCAACAACTGCTGGGTTTTGGGATTCCTTAGGACAATTATATCTGACTAGTAAATGTTCCAACTATAACGGAATGGTGATTAAAACTGCCCACTACTTATGCTATCAGGATGACTCATGCTATCTATATCTGACTAGTAAGTGCTTCAACTATAATCGAATGAATAAAACTGCCAACTGTGTGAGTTCCTCGGTTTGACTTCCTCGTTTGGTCTCGAGGGGGAATTCCAGGATGGGTATGTTTGGTGTTACTATCAGGTTGGATTCGGATAGGTCTTTCTTATCCCTCTCTAATAGCCGCTAGTTTTACTGAGTCTCTATAGGTTGTTTAGTGCTGCTGCGCTGCCGCTTCAGTCCACCATATCTATGTAGGCAAGAGCCGCCAAATTCTAGCCTTGCCGTGTACTGGCCTCAGTACTGACGCTCCTCTTTTTCCTTTGCCCATCGCCGGCACCCCTTTTTTTAGCAGGTTTGAGATCGACGTCGTTAGCAGGGTTACCCTTCCGGCTTGGCATGGGCAGGGTTATGGATGCCATTGATTATTCTTCAGGGCTCTTAGCCCCATTTGCATCTTATCCGTACTCGAATGTTGTATCGTTTTCAAGGTGATTTGGATCTTGTACTGTATATCTGTATTCTTGACTCCTGGAGTCGTGTTGTATATATATATATCTGTTTTGTGGGTCCCATCGAGGACTGTTGTGTAATGGTATTACTTCGTTTTCCACCCGCACGAAAGTGCCTGGTGGGCGTCCTTGAATCGTTTCTATGCGGGTTTGGCGGGAAGCGCTAAAACTTGCATAGGGCCGATTCAAGGGTGCTACAGCAGATGAGAGTACTGTTTTCAGGTCTTGCAGTGCAACTTCAGCTTCGTCGGTCCATACAAAATCCTTGGTCTTTTTCAGGAGTTTGTATAATGGTGCGGCTCTTTCACCGACCCGGCTTACAAACCGACTGACTACAGCGATGCAACCAGTTAGTCTTTGCACATCCTTCAGGCGAGTTGGCCTGGAAATATGGAGTATAGCCTTAATTTTGTCTCGGTTCACCTCTATTCCTCTTTGAGACACGATAAAAACTATCAATTTTCCGGTAGGGATTCCAAAGAAGCATTTCTTCGGGTTAAGCATTATGTTGTATTTTCGTAGATTGGCGAACGTTTCCTCCAAGTCAAAAATCAATGTTTCCTTCTTTTTGGACATCACCGCAATATCATGCACATATGCATGTACATTGTGTCCGATTTGATCGTGGAGGCAACGCTGCATTGTGCGCTGGTACGTAGCTCTTGCGTTTTTTAGCCCAAAGGGCATCGTAACGAAATAGAAGGTTCCGAAGGGGGTTATGAATGAAGTTTTGACTTTGTCAGATTCCTTCATTCGGATTTGGTGATAACCGGAATATGCGTCGAGAAAACAGAGGAGTTCCGAGCCTGCCGTAGAATTGATAACTTGATCAATCCTAGGAAGAGCGAACGGATCTTTGGGGCAAGCCTTGTTCAAGGCAGTATAATCAACACACATCCTTAAATCAGCGGTGTCCTTTTTATGGACCATTACAGGATTGGCCGACCACTCAGTGTGGATGACCTCTTCTATGAATCCGGCTAACTCGAGCCGTGCTAGTTCCTTAGCTATTGCCTTACGCTTTTCATCGCCGAAACATCGTAAGGAATGTTTGACGGGTTTAGCATTCGGGTTTACATTTAAAGAGTGCTCGGCAAGTTCCCTAGGTACTCCGGCCATGTCAGATGACTGCCATGCGAAGATATCTTGATTTCCTTTGAGGAACTTGACGAGCGCGCTTTCCAATGTGCTATCTAGGCCCACGCCTATCTGGGTCACCTTGGAGGGGTCATCATCCTTCAACGGCATCTTCTTCGTCTCTTCTAATGCCTTGAACTCCGGATTCGGCTTTGTCACCTCGTTCTTTGTTGCGGGCATCTCAGACAGATCTATGCTCTTCTTGATCTCCTGGTACTCCTGGGCGTGTAGCACGGCTTCAGCGAATGCGGCATTTCCATCCTCGCACTCTCGCGCTTTCTTCGGGTCTCCCCTGATGGTGATCATGCTGTTGGGACCTAGAATTTTCATCATATTGTAAATGTAACACAGACGAGCCATAAAAGCCCAATAACCCGGACGTCTGAATATAGCGTGGTATGCGCTCTTGAACGGGACTACTTCGAAGGAAAGTGCTTCCGTCCGATAGTTCTTTGGAGTTCCAAAGGTAACGTCCAAAGTGATTTCTCCCAGGGAATTTGCTTGTCTTCCTGGGTCAACTCCGTGAAAGATCACAGAGCTGTGGTTCAGTTGGGTCTCCGAGATTTTCATCCGGCATAGCGTTTTGACATACAGAATATTAATGCTGCTACCACCGTCCATGAGGGTCTTGGAGAAACCATAGCCATCAATAAGTGGATTGACGACTAAGGCGTATTTTCCTCGCCTGTGCAATTTAGGAGGATGATCAGCACGGTCAAATGTGATTGCCACTTCCAATCAGTCCAAGAATTGAGAGACAGTCGGAACTGTTGCATTGAGCTCATGTAGTACTGCTTTCTTGACCTTTGCTGGTTGAGATCCGAGGAAGGTGACGTAAGTGTCTTTCTTGGTCAGAAATTTTTTCTTCCCTTCCGGCTTGGGATTTGAAGCATCAGCTTCCTCCATGTCGGAATCTTCCTTGGTCTCATTATCCTTTTCGGCGTTCTTCTTTCCCTTCTTCCGCTTAGCCCTGTAGCCAACGGTATCATCTCTCTTAATGTCATCATTAAAACGACACTCGGTGTTTGTGTGGAACGAGCCCCCATTGGCCTCTAGGTGATGCACACATGGGTTATTGGCAATGTCGGCCCAAGAGTAGGTTTTGCCAGGTTGCTGGTCTCCTCTACCTTGAACTCTTGACGTTCCACGACCGCGTCCGCGGCCACCGCGACGTCCTCCTCGTCCTCCAGACCCAAAAGTAGCAGTAACCACTGCCGTTTCCGCGTTGGGCTTTTCTTCCGAGGTATTGTTGCACTTCTGAGCCTGTTGCTTTGGTTGTTCTGCCGACTGTGGCACAGCTAGGGCATTAAGTAATCCCTCTGCATCGTCGTCAGTGTTTGCATACTTGCTCGCTATTTCTATCATCTCTCCTAAATCAGTGACTTTGTCACACTTCAAGCGATGACGTATTAAACCAATTGGGAGACCTGCAATGAAAGCTTCAATCGCAGTTTGGTCATTTACTCCTTCACATGAGTTCTTCGTGTCGATCCATCATCCGAGATAATCCTGACAAGTTTCTCCGGCTTTCTGGGTGCAACGCTGTAGGTCTCCTACCGTACAGGGCCTCTAGTATGTGCCTTCGAAATTCCGAAAGAACAAGCTTTGCATGTCATACCAGTTGTGGATGGTGTTCTCCAGAAGTTCATTGAGCCATGATCGTGCCGTATTCCACAACATGAGTGGTAGATACCGGGTTGCGACCAGGATGTTTCCGCCTTTGGCGATGCAGCAAGCTTGGAAGAAATCCTGGAGCCAGGTATCTGGCCGAGCTATACTGTCGTAGGCTTGAATGTGTCTTGATATAGCAAATCCTTCCTGGAATTTTGCAGCTCTTATGTGTGGTCCAAAGCACTTTCGGCCCACGTATATATCATCATTTTCGTAGCGCTGCGCCTCTATGTTGGAATTAATCCTGTGCCTTGCGTCACTTGGGGATAAGGATCGTCCCGAATGACGGTTATGGCTGTGGTGTCTTGGAGCCGGACTTAGGCTTCTGCCACCACCTCCTCCACCATGACGTCCTCCTTGGCCTCCTTGGGGGCCGTTATGATGGCTACTTGGCGGGGAAGGTGGAGCAGCTGGGTTATTTCCGGCTGATCGCCGGCCTCCGTCCGGAGCGTCATTATTCCGGTTCCGGGGAGGATCTTCATTGTGACGAGCCCCCTGCCAGTTTGACTCGGCACGGTGTCTGTTATTCCTTTGCCCGTCAGTCAGACGGCTTGCATGTCTAGGAGGTGGCATTCTTTGTCGGTCTTCCTCCCGATGTTTCTCTTTATCTTCTTCCCCGCGATCCTTCGACTCTCGTCGGGGAGGGTTCTTCGGATTCAGTGCAGCAATCGCCTCTTGCTCCGCAACTGGGGTAACGTTATGCCAGTCACGTGCAGCTTTGTGGTACTGTCCTGAAGATCTGGTTCTTGAGTAGTTGTCTTCCTGACGGTCGGAATGATGATGTTGTTCCAGAACACGTTGGGGTCTTACGTCAGTCCAGGGAAGATCCGTGCGACATTGGTTAGAATGGGAGACCAATTTTTGACTTTCGTATAGGGCGGCATTTTGCTGTTCCAGACCATTGTTGAGTAGCTTAATGCCCAACCGGATCTGCTCTAGGCCTGAATTAGCCGATAGGATCTCTCGAGACGCAACGGTATTCTGTACTGGTGTTGGATACACCCAATCCCGTTGCTGTCGTGCCGAGGCATCCCATGTTCTCCTCCAAAGAGGACTTTCTGAATCTGCGGGAATTGGTCGTCATGAGTATGACGCTTCCTGGTCTTCTGATGTTGCCTAGAGTTGTACTTCTCCACAGTTGCCATGCGTTTCTTTTCTTCCTCGAGGTTTTTGGCTTCATCGAGGAGTACTTGGCGACGCGCTTCTAGGGTGTGGGCCCTTTCGTCCAGCTCTTCAGCAGTAAGTTCTTCAGCTATAGGAATAGGTATGGCTAATGCAGCATCGATGAGTTTACGCGCACCTTCAGTGATCACGTGCCCATCCATCGACTCTTCTTTGGGATCGTCTGGGATAAGTGCTCCATCCGAGTCTTCCTCATATTCCTCGGCAATCACCTCCTCTACCGAAGGATATTTTGCCAGGGTCTTGTTCTTCTTGTTTTTCTTCTTTGCCTTCTTGGCAGCGCCGGTAGCAGAGATGGCTTTGGGCCCGTTTCCCGGAGTCAAACTTTGATCGGTACTTTCGGTCATTTGGTTCTCAGGATCATCTCCAAGATCCATATTGTCCTATGCTTTGGGAGAGCTTTCTCCGGATCATTCGTCAATGTCTTCTCCTTCCGCATAAGCTGTGGAGTTAACCTCCTCTTCATATTTCGCAGAGAACTTCCGGAAGTCTGCCGACATCATGGAGTCATCTGAAGATGCCGGTAATTCGACGCTTGTTCTGATAGCCTCCAGCACAGAGTCGGTGTTGTCTCCAGCATCGATGGAGCCAGATTTGGATCTCACATATCCGACAAAGTGCGATGCGCCCCTCCTGAGATGACTGCGGTCTTCATAGTAGGCTTTGTCGAAATGTTTGATGGTCTCGAGGATTGCATCTATGCTTGAGTTTTGCATCATCATGCGTCTTAGTGTGTATCTCAGGAAGGGCATGTCCGTCCTGGCATCATTAGAGCCGAAACCAGCGTTGTTGCTATGCTCCTCCTGGATTTCAACTTCAGCGGGTGGGTCGATCTGGGATTCGGTCTCTCCAGGGAGATCTACTCCAGATTCAACTTGGACCGCCAGGTCTACTTCAGGCTCGGATTTCTCCACTATCTCCGCAACTGGTGCAGGCTGGGTGGGATTAGGGTTTTCTGAGATCCAGAACTCTGCCGCCTCCGCGGACAAAGGGGACCCAAAAATTTATTCTGCCTCTATCATCACTGCTGGGGTGGGTGGGACAGGTTTAGCAAAGCCGATGTAAACATCGATGACATGATGGTGCAGGTGGTCACGGCTTCCATAGCCGGAATCCAAGTCTCGTCGAGGACGATGAGAGGGACGTCACTGGCGTAGAGGATGCGACCGATAGCGAGAGTCTCACCGATTCCGATTCTTGCAGATTCCGCTTGAAACGCAGATCTGTAGCTCACTTGCCCCACGGTGGGCGCCAACTGTCGTCAGATTGATGACAAGTACGCCATGAGGAGGTCCTCGAGGCGTGCGGAAGAGAGGGGTGTGAGGCATACGGTGTTCCGGGACGGTGAGCACACAAGTTTACCCAGGTTCGAATCCGCTGGCTTTGGATGGATCCTACTCCTACTAGCAATCCAGTAATACGGCAGAGCCGGAATATGGCTTACAAGGGGTTCGCCTGTGCGAGTTGAGATTGTAGACTATTGGGTGCCGTAAAGGCTCTCCCTAGGACGGCTTATATAGATATCCGACCTAGGATTTACAGGAGAGATCTATCCGGCTACGTCTAAGAGTCGGTTACAGAGTACATCTTGAACTACAAGTAACACTATGGGCCCATGTCGGTAAGTCTTCTGGGCCTTCCCATAGCCGGATTGGACTCCGTGTCTGGGACGCCCGTGAAGCAAAGCTCTAACCCAAAGTGGGCCATCCTGGTCAGTGAGGAACTGTGAGGATACCCAGAAAGTATATCCCCAACAACATGCCCGTTTCTCACATCCGGTGGAAATAAATAAGTCTGTTTGTGTTGCTGGGTCGCATGGAATTCCTGCAGCGCAAGAGATTTAAAGCAGGCCAAAAGTTGGCCCGCTAGGAATGCTGATTTCAGGCGTTTTCCATGGGCAGGCCCTAGCGAGACAGGTCGGCACACAGGTGCACGTGCGGAGAATTGTGGGGGGCTCGAGATGCATTGGTAAGGTGCGCTAAAAATCCCCTCACCGCTGGCTCACCAGTCTCACTCTCCCCATTCAAAACCGCCCCTTCTTCTCATGTCTCACTATCGGTGGTTCCTCTACCGCCGGCAGATGGACGACCATCGAAAGGGCATCACATGGCGGTAGATCGAGGGTGAAATGGATCGTATGGTCACCTAGAGGGGGGGTGAATAGGTGCTACACCAATTTTTAATTCTTTTTCAATTTTAGGCTTAGCACAAAGGGTAAATTCTCTAGATAAACTATTAGGTGGAATTTCCCTATATGAAAACCTATCTACTGGCGAGTAAAGAGCGAGTGGAAGAGGAACGAGTAAACCAAAGTGAAGCACGCGGAGACACAGGATTTGTTTGACCGCAGTTCCTTCCTTGTTAAGGGAAGTATGTCTGCGTTGGAGGGGTGGGCGGTACTAAGACCACCATGCCACAAAAGGCCTCACCCTGTTCTCCGATGGATCTCGCCACAACAGGCCTGATCCACCTTCCACTATAGGTACCCTTCGAGGCGGGCACCAGCGCCTTTACACAACTAGCGAGGCAACAACTCCACAACAACTTGGAGGCTCCCGAGATGACAACAAGCTGCCACAAGAACAAACTTATCAAATACAACAAACAAGATCTAGGTATTGACAAGAATACTAGATCAGGGATTTCTCCAAGTGAATGGAGAGGAGTTGAAGCGCTTGATTCTTGATGATGATGATGAACTTCTCCTCCTTCAATTCCACCAAAGATCAAGACCTTCAGATGGTTGAAGTGGGAGATCGAGTGTGAGAGCTCTTGCATAATGTCAGGTAAATTTCGAATGAATCATGAGTTCTGAATGTTGGGGAAGAAGGGGTACTTATACCCCCTTCCAAAACCAGCCGTTGCACACTTTGGGGGCCGGATTATCTGGCCCAAGTGAGGGCCAGATTATCCGGCCTGGGGAAAACACCGCCCCAGACTCGGAATATCCGACAGATAATCTGCCTCCTATCAGAGAGACGCGCCGAGCATGCCCTTGATCAACTTCTGGGGGCTGGATTATCCGGTCCTATGTGAGGGCCGGATTATCCGGCCTGGGGAAGAAAAACCACCCCAGTTCGGATTTTCCAGGAGAAAATCCGACCGGATATCGTGCGACGCGCCTTGGCCCCTTTTGCTCAAAAACTGGGGGCCGGATTATCCGGCCCTTGCGACACCCGGATTATCTGGCTTGGGGAGGAAAAACCGGCCCAGTTCGGATTTTCTGGGAGAAAATCCGACTAGACACCGAGCGACGCGCCTTGGCTTCCTTGAGAGATGAGGTAGGCCGAATTATCTGGCCCTTGTTGGGGCGGATTATCCGGCCCCCCTCAAAACTTCTTGCACACTTAGCACACATGAAAAGTCTCCATAGTATTGTTATCTAACACGCAAAACATAGGAAAACATGAAATGTTCTTTCAACCTCCCCCTTTTTGGTCTTAGATGACAATACCAGGATTTGCAGGAGAAAGACACAAGACAAACAGAGATAACTATGAAAGGGACTCCCCCTCAATGTGTGCGTAATAGAGTTTTGCATTGGAATACAAATGCACACATATAGGTGAATCTATTCCATAGACATAAAGGCAAAAACACATACCACCGAAGTAGAGAATAGGCATCCTTGACATAAATCACAATTATTACCGGATAACCATTATGAGCGCGCGCCTTCCGTGATAAACCTCGAGCAATAGGATATGAATAGATAGAACCATAAGCATAATCCATGATATGAAGTCCATAGGCATCATCCAGACAACCACATAAAGTCTCAAACAACCACAAATCACGAATTTAAAAGTTCAATGCTAAATGGGCATAAGCAAGAAATAACGAATAGAAAAGTGCAAGTGCTTATGCCCGACCCATGCATATCCACGGACAACCTAATAGAACTACTTCTCCCCCTTTGGCATCGAGACACCAAAAAGGGAGAAGAGCGACGCTAGCGCCCCATGGGATCACTCATCGTAGTCCTCGTCCTCGTCCTCTTCTTCATTCTCTTCCTCATCGTCATCTTCAAGCTCCTCAATGTCACCTTCCTCATCTTCATCATCAGCAGCAGGCGCAGAGGGGAAAAAGTGAGGCTCCAGCTCACCATAGTTCAGCCCGGAGGAAGAGTTCCACCGAGCATACGGAGTGGGAGGTGTAGGAGCCGGAGGAGCACCCGAAGCGCCAGACACGTGGTGGAGAATGAGCTGCTGGGAGTGAGCCAACTCATGGCGCTGCCTGTATGCCTCGTACTGACCCTTGCGCGTGTCCACGCCCATGCAGAGAATGTGACGCTGGAACCAGTTCAGCTGCTTGATCTCACGGGCCATGGGAGGCACAGGGGGCCGGCGAGCATCCCTCATGAGGCCCTCAGGAGCAGAGGAGGGGTGAGAGGTCTTCCGAACCTTGTTGTATATCTTCTTGGCCTTGTGCACCGAGTCAATGTGGAACTCCTCAGCAGGAAGCAGGTGACGGATGAGCATCATAATGTAGGGCGCATAGGGAATGGACAGACGGTTGAACATAGCATCACACAACTCATGGTAGATGAAGTCCATGACATCCAGCCTGTACTGCACTGACTCGTCCTCGCAGGAGGCAA
The DNA here is from genome assembly GCA_916181665.1 of Avena sativa. Classification (NCBI taxonomy): domain Eukaryota; kingdom Viridiplantae; phylum Streptophyta; class Magnoliopsida; order Poales; family Poaceae; genus Avena; species Avena sativa. Next base: position 121,115,069 of record OV702291.1, on the reverse strand, counting down.
ACTCATGAGAAAATTGAAGTAGCTGAACAAGGTGATCACGGATGCTGTCATTGTTGCCCCCACTCGGTGTAATAGAGTCACGGAAGAGACCCACCAATGCTGCATAGATGGGAGCAAGACCAGCCACAGTACCCACAATGCCATTGTTCACAGTGCAAGGAGAGAGAGCAGCTTCCTTGTTGGGCTTTAGCTGAGTGATGATGCGGTGGCCACTGGCTCTATCCCTGTTGCGGAAGGAGTACCCCAGAACCTCAGCGAACACGTGAAAATCAGCAGTCATGGGTCTGTCATGAGTCATCCGCTTCATAGTGCGACGCTCATCCCCACAAATCACTAGAGTGGAGAAGAACTGCTTTACAACCTCAGAGTCAAAAGAGCACTGGAGAGACATGAGATGGTGCAGCCCCATCCTCTCAGCCACAAACATCGCATCCACAAGATGGGCCTTCTCCAAAGCCTCAGCAAGTACCAGTGGGTGCATAGGCCTAATGTTCAGCCTAGCATAGATGTCTTCATAGATCCCCTTCTATTCTGCACACCAAAAACTGTTGGGGATATACTTTCTGGGTATCCTCACAGTTCCTCACTGACCAGGGTGGCCCACTTCGGGTTAGAGCTTTGCTTCACGGGCGGCCCAGTCAGGGAGAAAGACGGAGTCCAATCCGGCTACGGGAAGGCCCAGAAGACTTACCGACTTAGGCCCATAATGTTACTTGTAGTTCAAGATGTACTCTGTAACAGACTGTTAGTCGTAGCCGGATAGATCTCTCCTATAAACCCTAGGCCGGATATCTATATAAGCCGTCCTAGGGAGAGCCTTTAGGGCACCTCAATAGTCTACAATATCAACTCGCACAGGCGAAACCCTTATAACCCATATTCTGGCTCTGTCGTATTACTGGATTGCTAGCAGGAGTAGGATCCGTCCAAAGCCGGCGGATTCGAACCTAGGTAAACTTGTGTGCTCACCGTCCCGGAATACCATATGTCTCACCCCCTCTCTTCCGCACGCCTCGAGGACCCCCTCATGGCGTACTTGTCATCAATCCGACGATAGTTGGCGCCCATCGTGGGGCAAGTGAGATACGGATTTGTGTTCCGAGCGGAATCTGCAAGAATTAGAATCGGCGAGACTATCGCCGTCGGTCGCATCCTTTACGCCAGCGACGTCCCTCTCATCGTTCTCGACGAGACTTGGATTCTGGCAAGGGAGGCTGTGACTGCCTACACAATCATGTCTTTTGGCGAGATCGATGTTTACATCGGTTTCGCTGAACCTGCCCAACCCACCCCAGCGGTGATGATAGAGGCACAAGAATTTTCTGGGTCCCCTTTGTCCGTAGAGGCGGTAGAGTTCCGGATCTCAGAAAACCCTAATCCCACCCAGCCCGCACCAGTTGTGGAGACAGTGGAGAAATCCGAACCTGAAGAAGACCTAGCGGTCAACGTCGAATCTGGAGTGGATCTCCCCGGAGGAGACGAATCCCAGATCGACCCACCCGTGGAAGTCGAAAACCAGGAGGAGCATATTAACGACACTGATTCTGGCTCTGGTGATGCCGGAACGGACAGGCCTTTCATAAGGTATACACTACAACGTATGATACTACAAGGCGAAAACGCAGATGCAATCCTTGAAACCATCAAAAGTTTCGATATGGATGACCGCGAAAGCCGCAGGTACCTCAGGAAGCACGCTCGCACTTCGTCGGATACGTGGGATCCGGATCCGGCTCTGCCGATGCTGGAGAAAACACCGACTCGGTGCTGGAGGCAATCAGAACAAACGCCGACGTACCCGCATCCTCGGATGAGTCGATGACATCAGCAGATTTCTGAAAGTTCTCCGTGGAATATGAAGAGGAGTATAACTCCAAAGCTGCAGAAGAAGGAGAAGCCGTGGACAAAGGATCCGGGGAACACTCTCGCAAAACATAGGATGACATGGACGTCGGAGATAATGCCGAGGTCCAGATGTCCGAAAGTACCGATCAGAGCTTGACTCCGGGAAACGGACCCAAAGCCATCTTTGCTACCGGGGCTGCCAAGAAGGCAAAGAAGAAGAACAAGAAAAACAAGACCCCGGCAAAAGACCCTCTGACATAGGAGGTGATTGCCGAGGAATACGAAGAAGACTCGTATGGAGCACTTATCCCAGACGAGCTGAAAAAAGAAGCATCGGTGGATGGACACGTGATCACTAAAGGTGCGTGTAAACTCATCGATGCCGCATCAACCACACATATCCCTACAGCTGCAGAACTTACTGCAGATGAGCTGGATGAAAGGGCGCAAGCCCTAGAAGCGCGTCGTCAACAACTCCTCGATGAAGCCAAAAACATCGAGGTGGAGAAGAAGCGCATGTTGAACAAGGAGTACATGTCTCGTCTGCATAAGAAGACACGGAAGCGTCACATAGATGACAACCAATTCCCACGGGTCCGTGCCGTCCTTTTTGGAGATGAGATGGGGAAGCCACGGAAAGATAGCAATGGAGATTGGGTACACCCAACACCAGTACAAAATACCATGGAAGCCCGAGAAATTCTATCGGCTAATCCAGGACCAGAGGAGATCCGTTTGGGTATCAAGCTACTCAACAAGGGACTGGAGCAGCAAAAGGTCGCCCTGTCCGGAAGTCAAAAACTGGTCTCAGATGCTGACCAATGTCGCACAGACCCGACATGGGCTGACGTAAGACCCAATTACGTTTCGGAGCAACATTATCGCCCCGAACGACAGGAAGACAATTATTCGAGAACCGGATCATCAGGACAGCATCGCAGGACTACAGGCGGCTAGAGCAACGTCACACCAGCGGTTGAGAAAGACGCCATCGTTGCCCTGAATCCGACGAACCCTCCCCGACGAGAATCTAAGGATCGAAGGGGAGAAGATAAAGAGAAACATTGGGAGGAGGATCGTCAAAGAATGCCACCTCCTAGACATGAGAACCGTCCGGCTGAGCCTCACTATGATGGGAACGACGGACGAAGAAACGACGGAAACCATGCTGGTACAAACTGGCAGGGGGCTCGTCGTAGTCAAGACCCTCCCTGGAATCGGAATAATGATGTTCCGGACGGAGGCCGGCGATCAGCCGGAAACTATCCAGCTGCTCCACCCTCTCCACCACACAGTCATCACAATGGCTCCCATGGAGGACAAGGAAGACGACATGGCGGAGGAGGTGGTGGCAGAAGCCGAAGTCCGGCTCCACGGCACCGCAGCCACAGCCGACATTCAGGACGATCTCTATCCCCGAATGACGTAAGACACAGGATCAACTCCAACATAGAGGCTCGGCGCTATGAAAACGATGACGTGTACGTGGGCCCAAAGTGCTTCGGTTCATGCATCAGAACTACAAAATTCCCGGAAGGATTTGCTATCTCAAGACATATCCAAGCCTACAACAGCATTGCTCGGCCAGACACCTGGTTACAGGACTTCTTCCAAGCTTGTTGCATCGCCAAAGGCGGAAATAGCCTGGTCGCAACCCGATATCTCCCACTTATGTTGCGGAAGACGGCGCGATCATGGCTCAATGAACTTCTGGCAAACACCATCCATAACTGGTATGATTTACAAAGCGCGTTCTTTCGGAATTTCGAAGGCACATATCGGAGGCCCTGTACGGTTGGAGACCTACAGCGTTGCACCCAGAAAGCTGGAGAAACTTGCCGGGATTACCTCAGACGATGGATCGACACCAAGAACTCCTGTGAAGGAGTAAATGATCAAACTGCGATTGAAGCTTTCATCGCAGGTCTCCCTATTGGCTTACTACGCCATCGCTTGAAGTGTGACAAGGTTACTGATTTGGGAGAGATGATAGAAATAGCGAGCAAGTATGCAGATGCTGACGACGATGCAGAAGGACTACTCAATGCCCTAGCTGTGCCTCAGTCGGCAAAACAACCAAAGCAACAAGCTTAGAAGCGCAAAAACACCTCGGAAGAAAAATCCAACACGGAAACAACGGTAGTCACTACTGTTTCCGGGTCTGGAGGACGAGGAGGACGTGGCGGAGGCCACGGGCATGGCCGTGGGACATCAAGGGTCCAAGGTAGAGGAGAACAACAACCAGGAAAAACCTACTCTTGGGCCGACATTGCCAATAACCCATGTGTGCATCACCTAGACGCCAGTGGGGGCTCGTCCCGCACCAACGCTGAATGTCGTTTCAATGACGACATCAAAAGAGATGACACCGCGGGCTACAAAGCTAAGCGGAAGAAGGGAAAGAAAAATCCCGAAAAAGACAAGGAGACCAAGGAAGATTTCGACATGGAGGAGGTTGATGCTTCAAATCCCAAGTCGGAAGGGAAGAAGACTTTTCCCACCAAGAAGGACACTTATGTCACCTTCCTCGGATCTCAACCAACAAAGGTCAAGAAAGCAGTTCTACACGAGCTCAATGCAACAGTTCCGGCTGTCCCCAGTATCTGGACTGGTCAGAAGTGGCAATCACGTTTGACCGCGATGATCATCCGCCTAAGCTACACAGGCGAGGAAAATACGCCTTAATCTTCAACCCACTTATTGACGGTTATGGTTTCTCCAAGACCCTCATGGACGGTGGTAGCAGCATCAATATTCTCTATGTAAAAACGCTATGCTGGATGAAGATCTCGGAGACCCAGCTAAACCATAGCTCTGTGATTTTTCACGGAGTTGTCCCAGGAAGACAAGCTAATTCCCTGGGAGAGATCACTTTGGATGTTACCTTTGGAACTCCAAAGAATTATCGGACGGAGGCACTTTCCTTCGAATTGGTCCCGTTCAAGAGTGCATACCATGCTATATTCGGACGTCCAGCTTACTAGGCTTTTATGGCTCGTCCGTGTTACATTTACAATATGATGAAAATTCCAGGTCCCAACGGCGTGATCACCATCAGGGGAGACCCGAAGAAAGTGCGAGAGTGCGAGGATGGAAATGCCGCCTTTGCTGAAGCCATGCTGCACGCCCAGGAGTACCAAGAGATCAAGAAGAGCATAGATCCGTCCGAGATGCCCACAACAAAGAAGGAGGTTACCAAGCCAAATCCGGAGTTCAAGGCATCAGAAAAGACGAAGAAAGCGTCGTTGAAGGAAGATGACCCCTCAAGATATCTTCGCATGGCAGCCATCTGACATGACCGGAGTACCTAGGGAACTTGCCGAGCACTCTCTAAATGTAAACCCAAACGGTAAACCCGTCAAACAGTCCTTACGACGGTTTAGCAATAAAAAGCGTAAGGCAATAGCTAAGGAACTTGCACGGCTCGAGTTAGCCGGATTCATAGAAGAGGTCATCCACACTGAGTGGTCGGCCAATCCTGTAATGGTCCCTAAAAAGGACACCACTGATTTAAGGATGTGTGTTGATTATACTGCCTTAAACAAGGCTTGTCCAAAAGATCCGTTCTCTGCCTAGAATTGATCAAGTTATCGATTCTACGGTAGGCTCGGAACTCCTCTGTTTTCTCGACGCATATTCCGGTTACCACAAAATCCGGATGAAGGAATCAAACAAAATCAAAACTTCATTCATAACCCCCTTCGGAACCTTTTGCTTTGTTACGATGCCCTTCGGGCTGAAGAACGCAGGAGCTACGTACCAGCGCACGATGCAGCGTTGCCTTCACGACCAACTCGGACGCAATGTACATGCATACGTGGATGATATCACGGTGATGTCCAAAAATAAGGAAACAGTCATTTCCGACTTGGAGGAAACGTTTGCCAATCTACAAAAATACAACATCATGCTTAACCCGAAGAAATGCTTCTTTGGAATACCAGCCAGAAAATTATTAGGCTTCATCGTGTCTCAAAGAGACATAGAGGTGACCCGCGACAAAATCAAGGCTATACTCAATATTTCCAGGCCAACTCGCCTGAAGGACGTACAAAGACTAACTGGTTGCATTGCTGCGGTCAGTAGATTTGTAAGCCGGCTTGGTGAAAGAACCGCACCATTATACAAACTCCTGAAGAAAACCAAGGATTTTGTCTAGACTGACGAAGCTGAAGCTGCACTGCAAAACCTGAAGAAAGTACTCTCATCTGCTCCTACCCTCGTAGCGCCGGAACCTCAGGAACCGATGTTGCTTTATATTGCTACGACAAATATGGTCGTTAGCATTGTCATGGTGGTAGAAAGACCAGAGGAAAATCGGGAACACTTGGTGCAGCCTCCGACTTATTTTGTCAGTGAGGTCTTGACGGAATCAAAACATCGATATCCGCACTATCAGACGTTAGCTTACGGTGTTTTCTTAGCATCTCGTAAGCTACGACACTATTTTCAGGAGCATCCAATTACCGTGGTGAGCAAAGCTCCCATGAGAGACATAATCAACAACAGCGACGCCACAGGACGTGTCGCTAAATGGGGCATAGGGCTCTGAACTTTCGATATTGAGTATAAACCTCGGACAGCAATCAAATCCTAGATCCTTGCTGACTTTGTCGCTGATTGGACAGAGATGAAGGAGAACATGGTCCTCCCTGATTCGGAATACTGGACCCTCTTTTTCGATGGGTCTAAAGCTCGAGGGGGCTCGGGGGCTGGCGTGGTGCTCAAATCACCTCAAGGAGATAAACTTTTATACGTGTTGCAGATCCACTTCACAGCGACAAACAATATTGCCGAGTATGAAGCACTGCTGCATGGAATCCGGATTGCCAAGGATATTGGCATCCGACGTTTGATGTGTTACGGAGATTCGGATCTTGTTGCTCAGCAAGTCTCGGATATTTGTAATGCAAATAAGCACATGGCAGCATATAAAGCCGTCGTGGATGATCTATCTAAATCGTTCGAAGGGTTTGAAGTTCAACACATCCCTCGAGCAGAAAATGAGGAAGCAGATGCACTATCTCGAATAGGCTCTGCGCGGAAAGAGGTCCCGGATGGCGCAGTTTTAGAGCACCTCAAAGTTCCCTCGATAAAGGGAGTAGATGAGGAATATCCGACCAAATCCGACTCACCTTTAATAGCAGTTCTGGCTGTAATTCCCAGCTGGACTCAACCCTACCTCGATTATTTGGTAGATGGCAAATTACCCGAAGACGAGGTGCTGAGCCGGCAGATTATCCGACGAGCAAAATCCTATACTATTGTTAATGGTGAGCTCCATAAACGGAGTGTTTCTGGGGTTTTTCATCGCTGTGTATCTCCGGAAGAAGGAGTGGGAATCTTAAGGGAAATCCACGAAGGCGAGTGTGGTCACCACGCTGCAGCCAAATCTTTAGTGGCAAAAGCTTTTCGACATGGATTTTTCTGGCTTTCAGCTCAGGCAGATGCCGAACGGTTAGTTAAGACATGCAAAGGCTACCAAAAGTACACCAAGCAAGCTCATGTTCCAGCTGATCAGTTGCGAACAATACCTATAACATGGCCTTTTGCGGTCTGGGGGCTTGACATGGTAGGACCCTTTAAATGAGCTCCAAGTGGATTTACCCACCTCCTAGTGATGGTGGATAAATTCACCAAGTGGATCGAGGCTAAACCTGTCACTAGTTGTGATGGAGCAACAACCAAAAGATTTTTCGAGGATGTTATAATCCGGTATGGTTATCCACATAGCATTATCAAGGACAACGGGAGTAACTTTTCTATGGCAGAACTGGCTGAATTCTGTGATGAGCAAAATATCCGGCTTGACATTGCGTCAGTCACACATCCACAAGCTAACGGACAAGTCGAAAGAGCAAATGGTTTAATTCTACAAGGCTTGAAACCAAGACTCGAAGCACCACTACGACGTGCTGCGAGGGCTTGGGCAGAAGAATTACCTTCTGTAATTTGGAGTCTTCGAACAACTCCAAACAGGTCAACAGGATACACACCTTTCTTCTTGGTCTATGGCGCAAAAGCAGTTCTCCTAGTGATTTAATTCATACTTCTCCTAGAGTGGCCGCGTATATCGAAGAGGATGCCAAGATTTCTCGACAAAATGATCTCGACTTAGTCGAAGAAGTTCGTGTCGTTGCTAAAATGAGATCTGCAGCCTATCAACAGAAGTTACGCAAGTATCATAGCCAGAGAGTCCGAAATAGATCTTTCAATAAAGGTGATTTGGTTCTCCGGCTTGTGCAACAAAGAAAGCACAAACTTTCCCCAGTATGGGAAGGGACCTTTTTAGTTAGTCGAGTATTGCACAATGGATCGTACTACTTAACTAACATGAGGCCAGTCAAAGAAAGACCTGCTATTAAGAAGAGAGGGAGAGCTGGAGGCAGTACAAATCCGGATGAGTTAGACAGACCATGGAATATTGCTCAGCTACGTCCCTTTTATTCTTATTTTATCCTTCTTTGTAATCATACGTATGTACATGTTCTGTGAGAAATAAAAGTTTTGGTTGCCTCAAGTTTTTCTGAGAAATTCTTAGACCATCTTATTTCCGAATGATCATGTCATAGTCGAAAATCACAGAATGCTTGAAAGTACTTTATGCTCATGTTTCGTTCTGGTCTAGATTTCTGATTCTAAAAACTTCTACCTTCGGGTATAACTCTAAAAATTTCTAGTCTTTACTTTGGTTATTTATCTGATTGCCGGATGCAGGCATTTTTTGAGTAGTGAATTGTTGGTACTGGAAGCCGGCTTTTTTTCCGAGTTTAAACTAGTTTAGCAATTGAGCTCTGTTGCTTGGCAAAGTTTCCGGCTGAAGGTTTATCCGGCTCACGAAAGGGACGAGGCGGAAAGCCAAATAAACGATAAGTCGAGACAAAAAATATAAGTGCTTATATAAACATTTCAGGCACGCAAAAATTTCAAAAGTCAAAAGTGCTGAATAGATCAAAAGCTTAGCACTTGCAAAGATAAATAGTACTTAATATTTACAAACACATCATGTTCTTTCACAGAATAATACATAAGTTTGTGGTCTATGATGTAGGAGGAGATGAAGGATCTACTGGTTCGCTGGTCACTCCGCCTTGATATCGTTCCGAGATATCCGCATCCGAGTTGGTGCGTTCATCGTCGAAAACCTCTTTGGCTTCTTCTGCAGGAGGAGGCGGAGTATCCACGCGGGTGAAGAAGGGGATCTCGTAGCTGGCCAGGTCAGCTACGTGGCACCCGTATCCGGCGCAGGAGTGCATGATGGCTTGAAGGTCCTGCTCCTGGCTGTCTTCGTCTACCTTGCAGTACCCTTTAGTCACTTGCCATATTTCCATGTTTCCATGGTGGCTCATGACCATGGAGAGGGCGTTCTGCCCGGCAGTCCGTGCATAGGACATATTTCAGTCCCGAACAAGCTGCGGCATCTCCTTAGCCCTGTCCCGCACCTCAAAATCCGACATGCTTGGCATGTCCGGAATCCTGAGAGACTCGCCAATGTCCTCAAGGAACTGGCGGTAGTCATGAAGAAGATCACCGACTTGGGTAAGCCGGTGAGTGCAGGGCTCGGACGAGGAAGAGTCCGTCAACTTTAGAGGACCTATACACAAAACAAGTCAAGAAAAATCCGACATTGATAAAAGTCGAAGAAAAGATAAGTCAGAGAGGTGGAACGTACCAAGAATGACGTCGTCAATCTTGGTCTTCTCCTCCCGGAGACTCTGGAGTTCAGCCCGGAGCGCCTGGAATATATCCTTCTCTCTGCCAAGCTCATTCTTGAGGTCCGAGATTACTTTATCTTGAGTGGCAATCTTGCGATCGCGCTCTTCAGTGGCCATGGAGGAGGATTCCAGGACTTGAGCTATGCTCGTTTCATGATCCGCCTTGAGCTTATCCAGCTCTTGGCGAAGTCCCTTGTTTTCCACCACTAGGGTTTTAAGGTTCTCGGCCTCTTCAATCATAGCGATGGATTGTTTCACCAACGCTGTAAGACAAAAAGAACAACAGTTCAGAAAAATTCGACATAGAAAAAGCAAAAGACAAGGTTTGAATCTCGAAATATTTACCTTCAGCTTCATCCTTGGCTACCTTGAGCTCAGCATTTTTAAGCCGGAGAGCTTTGATCTCTCTCCGCTTATTACAGACATTGGACAATAATTCCTGGTTATAGGAACATACTTTCTGTAAGTCAGAATACCCAAAGTCATAAAGCTACTTAAGACTCGGGCTAATATTTTTTGCTAAATATCAGCACGAGCCTTGGGGGCTACACTAGTTCGTTCCTTGGCATCCTAATGAAAGCATAAACTCGGATTCTATATCCTATTTTATGCTTGGGGGCTAGAGGATATGATATAACATAATGTAAAAACAAGAGTTGGAATTCCGACTTACATATTGCTCGCAGGTGAGTTTATCTAAACCCACGTTCACTTCAGCTGCCACCTTCTCGGCGATCGTAAGAGGGATCACTGGAGCTGTTGGAAGCTCGCCAGTCCTGATCCTCTCGTCGCGAAGGCGGACTTGAGTGAGAAGATCATAGAACTTGACATCCTCTGCTTCTTGCGCCTCCTCTTCGGGAGATAGATGGCTTTTGTCCAGGACTTGCCTGGCTAGCCGCTGATCTCCTCTGCAGATTTCCGGGTTAGGCCAAACTTGGCAAGACCCAGATTGTTGAGGAGGTTTTCGGCGAACCCTTCAGCCGAGGGATCATTACCCAAAGAGGGTTCACCCTTATATTGACCTGACGCACCCACAGTGACGTCAGTTTGTGACTCAAGGATCACAGGCTCCGTTTGAGGAGCCGGATCTTCTGCAGCTTTCGATAAGATAACCGGAGTTGCAGAAGGTTGAGGAGCCGGAGTCGGAGGAGCTACGACAGGCGAAGCTATGATAATCTTCGTCTGGCATAAGGGCTTCGAAGAAATCCCTTTCCCCTTGCCCTTGATGATCGATTTTGCTCTGAGAAGGTAACAAAGTCAGAAATGTTACATCTTGGAAAGAAGTTTAAGTAAAGCACAAAAGTGGAAAAGTTGTGACGAAAAGAGTACCTCTTCACGACAGGCACCTCCTTTGTGCCAACCGCCACTGTCAGAGCTTTGCGCTTCTTGAGCGCAAGATCCGGCAGTGGAACTACTTCCACCTCCTGAGAGAACTCTGGAGGGTATCCTTCGAGCGGAGCAAGTTTCGACTCGGGGATGTCAGCAAGCTGACAATAAGAAAGCATATCAGCATTGCAATATAACTCAAAGATAGAAACACATAAAATATGTGATGATAAAAGCTTACCGGCACCACGGGGTTTTCCGCCGTGTGCATGTCCAGAGAAACCTCTGGAATCCGCCTCTCGATCTGCTCCTTGATCAGCCACTTGATTTGGCTTATGTAGCCTTGAGTGGTGTAGGCCTTAGGGCTGATGCAGAGGGAGTCAGTCATAGAAGACGTGACGGAGTGCATCAGTCTATCCCCGTGGTACTGAAGTGGCTGGATCCGGCGTGAGACCCATCACTGGACCAAGTCGGATCCCCTCAGACCGTTGTGCTTGATCAGATATTCGATCCGCCTCTTAGCGAGGATCAGATCATCTGTGAGAGCCGGAGCAGCCTCGTCCTAGGAATGCTGGGCCATGGCGGCTCTGTCAACAAAAACCGGCAAAGCAGTATCTTTGCTGGGAGCCAGAATATCCCTATGATAGAAAAAAGTGGCTGGCCATTGTTTGACCGAGTCACTGGCAGAAATTTTGGGATATGCCCGGTCTCGTCTAAGAGAAAAACTAATGGTGCCGGTGATGTAAGGAACACCGGCAGTGATGGAATTCCTTCAGACATGAAAGTAAAACCGGAAGAGAAGCAAACTCGGCCTAATGCCGAGAAAGCCCTCGCAAAGCGCAGCATATGCGCTCATTTCTAGAAGAGAATTGGGAGGAAGATTGTGGAGTTGAACTCCATAGTGATCTATCACCTCGAAGAAGAACTCCGAGGGAGGAAAGGACAAACCTCGGTCCAGATGAGTACCGAAGTGAACTCGTTCGCCCTCGTGTGGGTTGGGGACGGTTTCGCCATTGCCGCTCCGCCAGTCGCCAGCGACAAGCAGCCCCTCCTTCTCCACATTCTTGAGGCCTGCCTCATTGAGGGCGCAGGGGATCTAGATTCCCCTGTAGCTTTCCTTCTCCGTTGCAGCTTCCGCCTTCGCCGCCGCTGCCGCCAAACCAGAGGAAGAAGATGAAGAAGCCATTTTTCTCTGGTGAGAAAGTGACCTTACAGGGGCGGTGCTGGGAGTTTCTGTGGGGAAGGACGAGGAGGCTCTGTGCGCGCAGGAGGATTGGGAAGAAAGGAAACGGCAAAGAACTGGTGGAAAGGAGAAGAGGAAATCTAAACCCCTTATATCCACCTACTTGCACCAAGATTCGTGTAAACGCTATAGTGCAACCGCCACGCGTCGTGGAGAGAACTGGGAAGGACCCGCGCGATGATTGCGTCACCTCGGTCTCCACGCACGCATTGAAACGGCGCCTCGGTTCCGCGGACCGTGGACCCACCAACGGTCGTGCTGACGGAACGTTGTCAGGTGACGTGACTTGACCATGCTTTTGTCAGGTGGTGTTAGAGACCAAGTTCCGGCTTAGTTTGAAAACGAGCTGGAAAATCCGAGTAACCAACTGAAAGGTTCGACTTATTTTTTAAGACCCGGATCGTATCTTTTGTTGTGAAGTTTCAGGAACCCTTCAAGATTCTGCAAGCCAAAGATCAACCTAGACGATGATAAATCCGACTTTGGATCTTGGAGGCCTCCGGGGGCTGCTGTTGGGGATATACTTTCCGGGTATTCTCATAGTTCCTCACTGACCAGGGTGGCCCACTTCGGGTTAGAGCTTTGCTTCACGGACGGCCCAGTCAGGGAGAAAGTCGGAGTCCAATCCGACTACGGGAAGGCCCCGAAGACTTACCGACTTAGGCCATAATGTTACTTGTAGTTCAAGATGTACTCTGTAACAAACTCTTAGTCGTAGCCGGATAGATCTCTCCTGTAAACCCTAGGCCGGATATCTATATAAGCCGTCCTAGGGAGAGCCTTTAGGGCACCTCAATAGTCTACAATCTCAACTCGCACAGGCGAAACCCTTGTAACCCATATTCCGGCTCTGCCGTATTACTGGATTGCTAGCAGGAGTAGGATCCGTCCAAAGCCGGCGGATTCGAACCTGGGTAAACTTGTGTGCTCACCGTCCCGGAATACCGTACATCTCACCCTCCTCTCTTCCGCACGCCTCGAGGACCCCCTCATGGCGTACTTGTCATCAATCCGACAACAAAAACGGGTATCCCCCAGCTCATCATCACGAGGCAGCTCATCAAACAAGTCATGGTGATGGATGGCGGAGAAGGAGACCGCATCCAAAGCCCTGTAGTTGATCTTGGGCTCCTTGCCCTTCCTCTTGGACACCCCCTTCCTAGTCCTCTTGGATTGTTCAGTCATGCGCCTCTCTTCGTTCTTTGTTCTCCTCAATTCAACTTCGTCCACAAGGTTACCTTGTCCGTCGTCCCGAAAGTATCTTGAGCAAGGACGGCGCTTGTAGGTCTTGGGAACATCGGAACCACCTGGGAGGAGAATAAGGGCGATAGCAAGGGGATAAGCATACACACAAGTCCAGGAGGGAGCATGGAAAAAGTAGTCGAAAAGTTCATAGGACAAACTACTCAATGCATACACCATAGTGAAACTGAAGCAGAATTGAATCTGTCAGGCCGAATTATCCGGCCTGGCCAAGGGCAGATAATCCGGCCCTGGCAGAAATTTTCGATTTTACCTAGATTAAATGCAAAAAAGTAGATCGGGCCTAGAAACTGCAAGACTACGATTTCTATGCGAAAACACATCCTTCTAGACAACATTCCACCCAACAAGATACACATCTAGCCAAAGATGGGGAGAGAGGGAGTTACCCTCACTCATTGGAGGAAGAGAACGGAGGAGAAGGTACCCGGAGGCGCGTAGAAGAAGATCCGGGGAGGCCCGGAAAATCCGGTGGCCGGAGAGGTTCCGGGGAGGGTGAGGGGCGGCAGGCGGCGACTACGGAGGAGGAGAGGGCTGGGGGAGAAGTGTTGCTCGTTATGAGATGAAATCCGCCAGGGCCGGATTATCCGGCCAGCACTTCGGCCGGATTATCCAGCCTAAATTCTGGGGTTCTGTTATACACAGAATCAGGCCCGCGCGTCCCCAAACAACACCCCACAAGGTGTACAAGGGACTTGTGTGCAAGAATAGATGGCTTAGGGGTAGGGAAGGCTTAGGATTAAGAGAGCCAAACTGAGATGGTACTAGACACTCAAAATTGCAAAATCCAAATCAAATAAAAGCCAAGATTGAGTGTGATTCCCATAAGAACATGAGAGAGCAAATAACATCCAAAAAGATCCAATTCTCCACAAGGGAGAGGGCGGTGGCCGAAGCCACCTTGTTGGAGTGTATGGTGTAACACCGCGAAGATATATCTTGGGTTCACGACCAATACTCATCAATAAGCTCACATATCACAATATGATATTAAGAGAAATGATATATCTTGCTATTGGCATTATGGGGGGAGGATTAGCCCAATGAGCTAGGACCACACTCCCCCTATATCCATGCCCACACCTAGACCAAACAAGGATTGAGATGTACAAGTGAGTGCATGGATAATCAAGACAAGCTCCCGGAATCAATGATATTTAGCTCATTCCTCAAATAGCAGAATCTTGCTTCATCAAGTGGCTTTGTAAAAATATCCGCCAGTTGGTTCTTTGTGCTCACAAAGGATAGATCAATATCGTCGCGAGCAACATGGTCTCGAATAAAATGATTCCGAATCTCAATGTGATTCGTCCTTGTGTGCTGAACAGGATTGTAGGCAATTTTGATTGCACTTTCATTATCACATAAAAGAGGCACTTTGTCACAATTGACACCGTATTCCTTTAAAGTTTGCCTCATCCACAATAATTGAGTACAAGCACTAGCAGCAACAACATATTCAGCTTCGGCGGTGGAGAGAGATATCCAATTCTGCTTTTTGGAGGACCAACATACAAGAGATCTTCCCAAGAATTGACAAGTTCCAGAAGTGGATTTCTGATCATCCTTATCACCAGCCCAATCTGAGTCAGTATAACCACATAAAGAGAAATTGGAGCCCTTGGGATACCAGAGACCAAAGTTGGGGGAATGAACCAAATATCGAAAGATCCTCTTGACCGCCACTAAGTGGCTTTCTTTAGGAGCTTCTTGATATCTTGCACACACTCCCACACTCAACACAATATCGGGTCTAGATGCGCAGAGGTAAAGAAGAGAGCCGATCATGGACCGGTATACCTTTTGGTCCACATCTTTACCATGAGGGTTGAGTTCAAGATGACACTTTGTTTGCATCGGAGTGGCGACAACATTTAGATCCGTCATCTTGAATCTCTTGAGCATGTCTTGGATGTACTTTGCTTGATTAATAAAGGTTCCTTCTCTAAGTTGCTTGATCTCGAATCTAAGAAAGAACCATAATTCCCCCATCATAGACATCTCAAACCTGTCAGTCATAAGCTTTGAAAATTCATCGTTAAAAAAGCTTTGTTAGTAGAACCAAAGATGATATCGTCTACATATAGTTGGCATACAAAGAGCTCCCCCTTAACCTTCTTAGTAAAAAGAGTGGGGTCGATTTGCCCAACCACGCACGATCTAACAAAATCTCTTTAAGGTGCTCATACCACGCATGTGGGGCTTGTTTAAGGCCATAGAGTGCCTTATCGAGTTTGTAGACATGGTTCAGGAAGTTAGGATCCTCAAACCCCGGGGGTTGTTTTACGTATACCAACTCATGTAGAGGACCGTTAAGGAAGGCACTCTTGACGTCCATTTGCTGCAACTTAAAATTGTTATGAGCAGCATAAGCAAGCAGGATACAGATGGACTCAAGGCGAGCCACAGGAGCATAGGTCTCGCCGAAGTCGATGCCCTCAACTTGGGAGTACCCTTGTGCCACAAGTCTTGCCTTGTTCCTCACAACAATGCCATTCTCATCTTGCTTGTTCTTGAAAATCCACTTGGTGCCGATAACATTGCGACACTCTTTGGGTTTCTACACTAGTTTCCAGACTTTGTTGCGCTCGAAATTATTCAATTCTTCATGCATAGAAACAACCTAGTCTGGGTCTTCAAGAGCTTCAAAGACCTTCTTAGGTTCCACCATGGAGATATGAGCTTGATGCTCACCAAAACTGGCCAATTCTCTTCTTGTAGAAACCCTTCGTCGAAGATCACCAACAACCTTGTCAAGAGTGTGACCCCTCAACTCAAGGTTACGATCAGCCCAAGCCTTGCGACAAAGTTCAATAAGTTTGTTGTCTATTGGAGGAGGAGATTCATCACTTGAGTCTTCATTGGAAGCATTTTCTCCGCCTTGATCAGTAACTGGAACAACAGTAGCAGGTGGTGGAGATGCATGCCCTTGAGGTGAATCCGTAGCCATAACAGGAGGCTGCAGAACTGGAGAGTCAGGGCTGGATAATCCGACCGATGAAGAGGCCGGATAATCCGGCCTGGGAGTACTTGCAGCAGCTTCCTGAGGAGGCCTGGGACTTGCTTGAACATGTGAGGAGCCGGATAATCCGGGGCTAGCCGGAAAATCTGGCTTGGAGCTTGTGTTGAAATCTTCTCTAGTAGGAGCAACATGGTCAGCTATAGCGGGGTGGCCGGATAATCCGGTGTCAACCGGAAAATCCGGCCTGGAGCTTTCTGGAGCATCTTGACCTTCAGTAGTTGATGGAGATGGTGTAGAAGTTGCCCCCGTGGTTGGAGCATGTTGAGGATGTGTAGATTAGGGCTCTATATGAGTAGAGCATTGTCCTTCCCGGTCCGCCACAAGAGGTTCCTCAATGGGGCGGAAGAATCCCACGCCCAATCTTCTTATGGCATCTTGGGGTATTTCAACATCTACATCACAAACACCAACTTGCTCCGCATGGGAATCGTCATTTTCCTCGAACACCACACTACAAGATTCTACAACAGTTCCGGAGAGCTTATTGTAGACTCTATAAGTGTGGGATTCGACACCATAACCAACAAAAATACCTTCTAAAGCCTTAGATTCAAACTTAGATAAACGAACTCCTTTAATAAGAAAGAAACACTTACACCCGAATACCCGAAAGTATGAGATGTTTGGCTTGTTACCGGTAAGTATTTCATACGGAGTATTGTCCAAGATCTTGCGGAGATATAAACGGTTGTATGAATGACAAGCAGTAGAGATTGCTTCAGCCCAGAAGTTATATGGAGATTTGAATTCGGCTAACATTGATCTTCCCATGTCCATTAGAGTTCGATTCTTCCTCTCGGCTACACCATTTTGTTGAGAAAATAAACCCAAGTGTATCTTGAGTAATCATCAATAATCACTAGGCAATACTTCTTCCCACCGAGGCTTGCATGTGATGGAGGTCCGAAGAGGTCCACATGAAGGATCTCCAAAATGCTTTTTGAAGAGATAATGGTCTTCCTTCGATGAGGTGAATCATGCATTTTCCCTTCAACACACGCCCTGCAAACACGATCTTTGGCAAAAGAGACATTTTCTTTTAGTCCAAGAATGTGGCCACCCTTGTGGAGACTTTGCAAAGTTCTCATATTGACGTGGGATAGTCGGTGATGCCATAGCCAGCCCGCGTCAGCCTTTCCGAAAAGACACATCGGGCCTGTAGTGGTTTTCCCCGAAAAGTCCACCACGTACAGGTCGTTTTCGACATATCCCACGAAAGCAACTTTAAGAGACTTGCTCCACAAGAGTACCACTAAATCAACATCAATGTAAACAGCATAGCCCATCTTACCAAGGGCATGAACTAAAAGTAAGTTATACCCGAGGGTCTCAACAAGCATGACGTCCACGAGAGAGATATCATGAGCCACCACAACTTTGCCGAGACCCAATACCTCAGATTTTGACTTGTCACCATAGGAGACGGTAATGTGATCAAGGTTTGGCCGCATCTCCGTGATGATCTCCTTGCTTCCGGTCATATGACTCGTGCAACCGCTATCGAGTACCCATTTAGAACCACCGGAAGCATATGCCTGCAAGAAAATTACTTCTTGGTTTTAGGTACCCATTTTTCAATGGGTCCTCTCATGTTAGTAACAAGGGTCTTGGGAACCCAAATAGACCAAGGAATGTAACAATCAGAAGGCCCTACATAACTAGCATAAACATCACCATAATAATCACAATATAGTTCAAAGTTAGGATTGTTGATCCCTGCAAAACCATCATAATTAGTCTTGTCATTGGTAATGTTGCTAGTCTTCGATTGAGCAATCTTGCTCTTCTTCTTCTTTTTCTTGTCTTTCTTGCTCTTTATCTTGGGTATGTAACCAAGACCTTCTTTACTATTGTTTGTCCTTTGCCTGCTTAGTATCTCATCAATAACTCCTTTACCTTTGTTTTGAGAACTTCTTGCAAGGTCTTTTTTTCCAAAGGATGAAGTGGAGGTACTTGGCACATCATACTGGTTCAATTGAGTTTCGAGCTGGTCATGAGACTCATTTAGAGTAGGATGATCACTCTTCAATGCCTTGTGAGTACTTTCAAGATTATCAAACTTCTCCAAAAGTCTAGCATGAACAGCCCCAAAGTCAATCTTTTCTTTCTTTAGTTTCTTTACCTTGGCAAGAGCATGGTCATGTTCTTTAATGAGCTGAGCTACAGCTTCTTCTTATGACTCCTCAAGGGATTCGAGTCTTTCTTCCAAAGATACTCGAGCTTCCTCTTCCTCTTCCAAGGCATTCTTCAAAGAAGCTATCTCCAAGGCATCTTCTCTTTCAATTCTGCCCTTTTCTTCAAGGAGATCTTCGGCTTGAGAAAGTTGACTCATAAGAGCATCAAAATGAAGTTTGTGCTCACCTTGTAGGTTAGTGAAAAAAGTATCCAAGGCAATAACTTCTTCTTTCATTTCAAGACTGTCATGATCATCCATATCCAAAATTATGTTAGTCTTAGGAAATGAAGAGCTAGAAGTGGATACCTTAGATCCTCTTGCCATTAGACAAGTGGCGTTGTTGTTGATGGCGTTCTCGTTCGGTGAGTCGAAGAGAGAAGAGGGAGTCGATGTGGTGGCTATAGCAGCCACTTCGTGGGAACTATCATCATCCTCTTCATCTTCACTTGCGGAGGAGTATTCCTCTTGAGCTACAAGGACAATCTTGGGTTGCTTCTTGAAAGGGCCATTCTTCTTAATAAACAACTTCTTCTTAGGACCTTGGGATTTCTCTTTAAGAATGAGCCTGCCACCATTGTCTTCTCTATTTTGATAAGGACACTCGGCTACAAAGTGCAGTCTATCTCCACAGTTGAAGCAAGTTCTCAATCTTGGGCCACTTTCTCTTCTTCCATTTGACCCGTTCTTGTGATCAAGTTCAAACTTGGCTTTGGCAGGGTCCTTCCAAAAGTTCCTTGAATAGAATGCCATGTACTCACCATGAGCACGTTTGACCTCATCGGGGCAGTCCATGGATACCCCCTCAAAAGCTCCTTCATCTTCCTCTTGCTCAACAACATTGGCTTTGAGAGCCACATAGACACCCTTTTGCATTCCAATGGCCCGAGCACATGCATCTTCAGCATTCTTTGCCGCCACTTTGAATGACGCCATTTCTTGCATGACTTTGTTGGATGTCATTTGATGATAGTTGTGTCTACCTTGCAAGCTCTTCAAATCCGTTGGTTCGAAAGGCATTAAGGCACTCACATACTTTCTTTTTATCCATGCATCATCAATGTGAGTGGCCCCATGCTTCCGAAATGTTGTTGCGATGCCCTTGAGTCTTCTATACATGTCCTCATGGTTTTCACCATCCAACATGTAGAATCCCTCAGCTTCATTACTAAGGGCATCATACCGGTTTCTTCTCATGCTTTCATTTCCAACGAAAAGGTCCGTAAGAGCATCCCACGCCCCTTTAGCTGTGTTGAGATGTTCAATGTGTGGCATGTCCTTGGGACCCACACCCAGCTGTATCATGTGGAGAGAGGTGGCATTCAACTGGCTATCCACAACTTCCCTTCTCGTTAGATTGGTTTGATCTCCAATATGAAGACCTTCTTCAATAATCCTCCAGAATTCAATAGAGGAGCTGCAAACATGAGATTTCATTAGGAATTGCCATGGGTTAAAAGAGGATGCAGTGAGCTTAGGTGGATCACCCCTATTGTTTATATGAGGATGAGGGATAGGTGGGTCGGGGGAATATACGTGGCGAACCTCACTATATCCCTCCTTACCACTTCCCTTTTTGGAGGTGGAACCATTTAGTTTTTCACCTTCCACATCATCATCCTTGGATCCGGTGTTACCCTTTTCCTTAGATGATGGTGTGGGAGCCTCAAAGGAGGATGGAGATGGGGTTGTGGATGATGTAAGGCGAGCAATCATTTGATTCATCTCCTCCATCTTGGCCTCAAAGGATTTCAACAAGGTTGTTTCCAACGACTTGAGATCATCCATTGTGACCTTATCCACAGCCTCATTTCCATCATCCTTGGTACCCATACTACTATTAGGCGGTTAAGCCCGAATTAAGAGCTGGGGCTCTGATACCAATTGAAATGGATTGTATGGGCACCTAGAGGGGGGGGGTGAATAGGTGCTACACCAATTTTTAATTCTTTTTCAATTTTAGGCTTAGCACAAAGGGTAAATTCTCTAGATAAACTATTAGGTGGAATTTCCCTATATGCAAACCTATCTACTAGCGAGTAAAGAGCGAGTGGAAGAGGAACGAGTAAACCGAAGTGAAGCACGCGGAGACACAGGATTTGTTTGACCGCAGTTCCTTCCTTGTTAAGGGGAGTACGTCTGCGTTGGAGGGGTGGGTGGTACTAAGACCACCACGCCACAAAAGGCCTCAACCTGTTCTCTGATGGATCTCGCCACAACAGGCCTGATCCACCTTCCACTATAGGTACCCTTCGAGGCGGGCATCGACGCCTTTACACAACTAGCGGGGCAACAACTCCACAACAACTTGGAGGCTCCCGAGATGACAACAAGCTGCCACAAGAACAACCTTATCAAATACAACAAACGAGATCTAGGTATTGACAAGAATACTAGATCAGGGATTTCTCCAAGTGAATGGAGAGGAGTTGAAGCGCTTGATCCTTGATGATGATGATGAACTTCTCCTCCTTAAATTCCACCAAATATCAAGACCTTTGGGTGGTTGAAGTGGGAGATCGAGTATGAGAGCTCTTGCACAATGTCTGGTAAATTTTGAATGAATCATGAGTTCTGAACGTTGGAGAAGAAGGGGTACTTATACCCCCTTCCGAAACCAGCCGTTGCACACTTTGGGGGCCGGATTATCCGGCCCAAGTGAGGGCCGGATTATCCGGCCTGGGGAAAACACCGCCCAGACTCAGAATATCCGGCAGATAATCCGCCCCTATCAGAGAGACGCGCCGAGCATGCCCTTGATCAACTTCTGGGGGCCGGATTATCCGGTCCTATGTGAGGGCCGGGTTATCCGGCCTGGGGAAGAAAAACCGCCCAGTTCGGATTTTCCGGGAGAAAATCCGACCGGATGCCGTGCGACGCGCCTTGGCCCCTTTTGCTCGAAAACTGGGGGCCGGATTATCCGGCCCTTGCGACACCCGGATTATCCGGCCTGGGGAGGAAAAACCGCCCCAGTTCGGATTTTCCGGGAGAAAATCCGACTGGACACCGAGCGACGCGCCTTGGCTTCCTTGAGAGATGAGGTAGGCCGGATTATCCGGCCCTTGGTGGGGCGGATTATCCGCCCCCCTCAAAACTTCCTGCACACTTAGCACACATGAAAAGTCTCCATAGTATTGTTATCTAACACGCAAAACATAGGAAAACATGAAATGTTCTTTCAATCTCCCCCTTTTTGGTGTTAGATGACAATACCAGGATTTGCAGGAGAAAGACACAAGACAAACAGAGATAACTATGAAAGGGACTCCCCCTCAATGTGTGCATAATAGAGTTTTGCATTGGAATATAAATGCACACATATAGGTGAATCTATTCCATAGACATAAAGGCAAAAACACATACCACCGAAGTAGAGAATAGGCATCCTTGACATAAATCACAATTATTACCGGATAACCATTATGAGCGCGCGCCTTCCGTGATAAACCTCCAGCAATAGGATATGAATAGATAGAACCATAAGCATAATCCATGATATGAAGTCCATAGGCATCATCCAGACAACCACATAAAGTCTCAAACAACCACAAATCACGAATTTAAAAGTTCAACGCTAAATGGGCATAAGCAAGAAATAACGAATAGAAAAGTGCAAGTGCTTATGACCGACCCATGCAAATCCATGGACAACCTAATAGAACTACTTCTCCCCCTTTGGCATCGAGACACCAAAAAGGGAGAAGAGCGATGCTAGCGCCCCATGGGATCACTCATCATAGTCCTCGTCCTCGTCCTCGTCCTCTTCTTCATTCTCTTCCTCATCCTCATCTTCAAGCTCCTCAGTGTCACCTTCCTCATCTTCATCATCAGCAGCAGGCGCAGAGGGGAACAAGTGACGCTCCAGCTCACCATAGTTCATCCCGGAGGAAGAGTTCCACCGAGCATACGGAGTGGGAGGTGTAGGAGCCGGAGGAGCACCCGAAGCGCCAGACACGTGGTGGAGAATGAGCTGCTGGGAGTGAGCCAACTCATGGCGCTGCCTGTATGCCTCGTACTGACCCTTGCGCGTGTCCACGCCCATGCAGAGAATGTGACGCTGGAACCAGTTCAGCTGCTTGATCTCACAGGCCACGGGAGGCACAGGGGGCCTGTGAGCATCCCTCATGAGGCCCTCAGGAGCAGAGGAGGGGTGAGAGGTCTTCCGAACCTTGTTGTATATCTTATTGGCCTTGTGCTCCGAGTCAATGTGGAACTCCTCAGCAGGAAGCAGGTTACGGATGAGCATCATAATGTAGGGCGCATAGGGAATTGACAGACGGTTGAACATAGCTTCACACAGCTCATGGTAGATGAAGTCCATGACATCCAGCCTGTACTGCACTGACTCGTCCTCGCAGGAGGCAACCTCATGAGAAAATTGAAGTAGCTGAACAAGGTGACCACGGATGTTGTCATTGTTGCCCCCACTCGGTGTAATAGAGTCACGGAAGAGAACCACCAATGCTGCATAGATGGGAGCAAGACCAGCCATAGTACCCATAATGCCATTGTTCACAGTGCAAGGAGAGAGAGCAGCTTCCTTGTTGGGCTTCAGGTTAGTGATGATGCGGTGGCCACTGGCTCTATCCCTACTGCGGAAGGAGTACCCCAGAACCTCAGCGAACACGTGAAAATCAGCAGTCATGGGCCTATCATGAGTCATCCACTTCATAGTGCGACGCTCATCCCCACAAATCACTAGAGTGGAGAAGAACTGCTTCACCACCTCAGAGTCAAAAGAGCACTGGAGAGACATGAGATGGTGTAGCCCCATCCTCTCAGCCACAAACATCGCATCCACAAGATGCGCCTTCTCCAAAGCCTCAACAAGTACTAGTGGGTGCATAGGCCTAATGTTCATCCTGGCATAGATGTCTTCATAGATCCCCTTCTGTTCTGCACACCAAAAACGGGTATCCCCCAGCTCATCATCACGAGGCAGCTCAGCAAACAAGTCACGGTGACGGATGGCGGAGAAGGAGACCGCATCCAAAGCCCTGTAGTTGATCTTGGGCTCCTTGCCCTTCCTCTTGGACACCCCCTTCCTAGTCCTCTTGGATTGTTCATCCATGCGCCTCTCTTCGTTCTTCCTTCTCCTCAATTCAACTTCGTCCACAAGGTTACCTTGTCCGTCGTCCCGAAAGTATCTTGAGAGAGGACGACGCTTGTAGGTCTTGGGAACACCGGAACCACCTGTGAGGAGAATAAGGGCGATAGCAAGGGGATAAGCATACACACAAGTCCAGGAGGGAGCATGGAAAAAGTAGTCAAAAAGTTCATAGGACAAACTACTCAATGCATACACCATAGTGAAACTGAAGCAGAATTGAATCTGTCAGGCCGGATTATTCGGCCTGGCCAAGGGCGGATAATCCGGCCCTGGCAGAAATTTTCGATTTCACCTAGATTGAATGCAAAAAAGTAGATCGGGCCTAGAAACTGCAAGACTACGATTTCTATGCGAAAACACATCCTTCTAGACAACCTTCCACCCAACAAGATACACATCTAGCCAAAGATGGGGAGAGAGGGAGTTACCCTCACTCATTGGAGGAAGAACGCGGAGGAGAAGGTACCCGGAGGCGCGTAGAAGAAGATCCGAGGAGGCCCGGAAAATCCGGTGGCCGAAGAGGCTCCGGGGAGGGTGAGGGGCGGCAGGCGGCGGCTGGGGAGGAGGAGAGGGCTGGGGGAGAAGCGCTGCTCGTTATGAGCCCTTCCCCCCGAGCCCTGCCCTTTAAGATGAAATCCGCTAGGGCCGGATTATCCGGCCTAAATTCTGGGATTCTGTTATACACAGAACCAGGCCCGCGCGTCCCCAAACAACACCCCCACAAGGTGTACAAGGGACTTGTGTGCAAGAATAGATGGCTTAGGGGTAGGGAAGGCTTAGGATTAAGAGAGCCAAACTGAGATGGTACTAGACACTCAAAATTGCAAAATCCAAATCAAATAAAAGCCAAGATTGAGTGTGATTCCCATACGAACATGAGAGAGCAAATAACATCCAAAAAGATCCAATTCTCCACAAGGGAGAGGGCGGTGGCCGAAGCCACCTTGTTGGAGTGTATGGTGTGACACCGCGAAGATATATCTTGGGTTCACGACCAATACTCATCAATAAGCTCACATATCACAACATGATATTAAGAGAAATGATATATCTTGCTATTGGCATTATGAGGGGAGGATTAGCCCAGTGAGTTAGGACCATACTCCCCCTATATCCATGCCCACACCTAGACCAAACAAGGATTGAGATGTACGAGTGAGTGCATGGATAATCAAGACAAGCTCCCGGAATCAATGATATTTAGCTCATTCCTTAAATAGCAGAATCTTGCTTCATCAAGTGGCTTTGTAAAAATATATGCCAGTTGGTTCTTTGTGCTCACAAAGGATAGGTCAATATCGCCGCGAGCAACATGGTCTCGAATAAAATGATTCCGAATCTCAATGTGCTTCGTCCTTGTGTGCTGAACAGGATTGTACACAATTTTTATTGCACTTTCATTATCATATAAAAGAGGCACTTTGTCACAATTGACACCGTATTCCTTTAAAGTTTGCCTCATCCACAATAATTGAGTACAAGCACTGGCAGCAACAACATATTCAGCTTCGGCGGTGGAGAGAGATATACAATTCTGCTTTTTGGAGGACCAACATACAAGAGATCTTCCCAAGAATTGACAAGCTCCAGAAGTAGATTTCCGATCATCCTTATCACCAGCCCAATCTGAGTCAGTATAACCACATAAAGAGAAATTGGAGCCCTTGGGATACCAGAGACCAAAGTTGGGGGAATGAACCAAATATCGAAAGATCCTCTTGACCGCCACTAAGTGGCTTTCTTTAGGAGCTTCTTGATATCTTGCACACACTCCCACACTCAACACAATATCGGGTCTAGATGCGCAGAGGTAAAGAAGAGAGCCGATCATGGACCGGTATACCTTTTGGTCCACATCTTTACCATGAGGGTTGAGTTCAAGATGACACTTTGTTTGCATCGGAGTGTCGACAACATTTAGATCTTTCATCTTGAATCTCTTGAGCATGTCTTGGATGTACTTTGCTTGATTAATAAAGGTTCCTTCTCTAAGTTGCTTGATCTCGAATCCAAGAAAGAATCGTAATTCCCCCATCATAGACATCTCAAACCTGTCAGTCATAAGCTTTGAAAATTCATCGTTAAAAAAGCTTTGTTAGTAGAACCAAATATGATATCGTCTACATATAGTTGGCATACAAAGAGCTCCCCCTTAACCTTCTTAGTAAAAAGAGTGGGGTCGATTTGCCCAACTTCGAAGCCACGATCTAACAAAAGGTCTTTAAGGTGCTCATACCACGCACGTGGGGCTTGTTTAAGGCCGTAGAGTGCCTTATCGAGTTTGTAGACATGGTTCGGGAAGTTAGGATCCTCAAACCCCGGGGGTTGCTTTACGTATACCAACGCATGTAGAGGACCGTTAAGGAAGGCACTCTTGACGTCCATTTGCTGCAACTTAAAATTGTTATGAGCAGCATAAGCAAGTAGGATACAGATGGACTCAAGGCCATGTTGATTGTTCTTGTGTGATGACCAAACTGTAAGTTCTTACATATGTTTGATTTTTTTCCAGTGCTCGAAGGTGCTGATCGGAGGTGACCTCCCCACCAGTGGAGGAGGTTTCTCTAGGGACGGTGGTGAGGGTACTAGCGCGAAGAGGGTGAGCGATGGTGCTGAGGGTAGTGAGGCAAAGAGGCCGAGGGGAATGCCTCTCAAGGTTGGGCACTTTCACGACCAGGTAAGTCCAACACATTTCGACAAGGTGATCTTGGCACCTAGGTTGGACCTGCTGCGAATTCCTTATGGCTTTAGGCCTTTCCTTGGCAGTGTGCCGAGGATGATCGTGCTGAAGGCCAAGACTAGATGTAGCGGGATGGTGAAGCTCTGGGATGTCAGCATAAGGATTTTCCTTGACTAGGGTTGTCCTGGCGTCGCCATGCCCACCAGGTCAAGATCGGGTACTTCATGACCTTCAAGGTGTTGAAGGGTGACCATTTCAAATTCACCATCGTCGGCTACGCCATGTCCGAAATAATCAAGTAGTGCCCCTAGCATGATCCAGCCCCTAGCATGATCCAGCCCCTTCCATGATCGACGAGTAAAATGTTGTCAGTTCAGTGTAATCAGTTTGGGTTTTGTGTGAACCATGTCCTACTCTTGTGCTAACTATGCTATGTTTGTCTTGCTGCTACATATTTTGCATTGTCCTTAAGTATGTTATGTGTGTCAGTACTTCTTGGGGTCTATCTTGTTAGGGTTTTAGTCTTGGTAAGCTCACCATCTGGGGAAGAGGTTATCGGAGCACACGACCAGGATGAAACCAAACACATGGTTTCGTTTCTCCCAGGCCTAATACTGCCCGCCAAACGACGAGCCTCATTTCTATCCAACTCCAGAATAGTGTCCATGCGGGGAAGCAAATAACTGGATGATTTTGGCCCAAGGCCTGATACGCGCAGGAAGTTCCCGCGCATGCAAGTTGCATCGGTGGAGAAAAAGGCTTCCGAGCAAGCCAACACGCTCTAGCTGGCGGTGCACGTCAAGGCCGCGGGTGAGGGAACTCGGCGTAGATTGGTAGACGGACGAGTCGAGGGAAAACTAAATAAAGCGATGTACTTCACTATTTTTGATGTTTCATAAAATAAATTCTTTTAGCAAGCTGTTTTAGTTTGCTAACAAGGCTTATATTATGGACTAAAAGTACGGAGTGGTTGTATTGTGTTAATTTCTAGCGGTGCCGTAATTTACTAAACTCATGCATGATCGGCGTTATATAAGTGAACTTCTTTATCATGATCTGTTTGTCCTGCAGGTCAGTCGAGTGTTCTCAATGGGTTTCCTAGCGCTGCGTCAGCTCGCTTCTAGTTTCCTCCTCCTTATCCTTGTTTTGCAATAACGTACCGGGACTTGTTATTTCCGTTGTGAAAGAGGTTGGAGCCCGGTTGAAAAAAACTGGTTTAGTTTGCTAAAAAGGTGGAATGAAAGTAGTTGTATTTATTTCTACTGCTGCCGTAATTTACTAAGCTCATGCATGATCGACGTTACGCTCTCACGAAGTTACGTAGCTGATGGAGACTGCACGAACCAGTCCTACCGTTGCCCTCGTTGAGGTTCCTCTGCATACTCGACCATGTCAATCGTGCTGCTCGGCTGCCATGGCACTGACTTTCTCTCGCCAGGCTGGACACACGTGGACGAAGTCGTATCCACAGGCAGAAGAAAGTACTCCTCAGATTCAGCTGAGGCGTTGAGCTCTACCCCCATGACCACGAAACTGATTTTTCTATGCGGGGTAGTACATAACAACTGGTTGACCCACCGAGACGACGGCGCTGTGGCTTGCCACGTCTTTTACCGCGTCGTTACGGATCGGCCAGCTAAGCTAGCTCGTGAGCGGTGATCGTCGGGGTCACTGTCCCGTGTTAGAGTATATCATGGCGGCACTATATTTGGTAATCCCTCCGACCCGAATAAGTTGACTCTAATTTTTCTAGATACGGATGAATCTAATACTAAATCATGTCTAGATACAATCGAATCTAGATAAATCTAAGTCAGCTAATTTAGATCGGGGGAGTAGTTTAAATTTATAATCTAATTATATCTTTATTAGTCTCTTTGCCATCTAAATCTTTTAGTACTATACTAGCAAAATTGCCCGTGCGTTGCACCGTGAAGACTGGTCCAATTTGTATGTACATCATGACACCGGTCTCGAGTTAGACATTTTTCTTATCTTGGACAAACCTATTCACACCGGTTTGGTATGCCGCAACTTAAAGATTATTTCAACTACCTATATTTGGTATAATTGCGACAAAAAGATAATGAAGAACGAAAAGAAAATCTCAGCAAGGGGACACAAATTTAACATGGAAAAACCTCTCCAACAAAGAGAGGAAAAAATCATGGACGTCACGAGAGAAACTATATATCGGAGAGTGTTTACAAACGCCGGAAATTTCACAGATGTAACTATTTCCATCCGGCGTCTTACAGGAGGTTTATATAATGATGGAAACCTAAGTCTTCCACTCGGCCCAAGAATCCGGCGATGGGCCTCGCTCCACTTGTCAGAAGTTGGTCTATACTTTATAGAATTTAAATCAACATATAACAATATTGACATGATTTATAAATTATTTTAAAATAAAGTATCTTAGGTAAAATAATAGATGTATTCACTTGGCAACTACTTAATGTGGAGGACGCATGCATGGCGTAGGCGAGGAGATGCTTGTAGCGTGTGTGATCTCTGATCTACCTAGCTTTTGGTCCTAGTCCATGCATGCCCCTGCTTCTCGCGCGTGACCAGAGGAAGAGGAGGGAGGTTCGTGATGACAAGATCATGACGCTCGTGCCTCAGGTCTTGGTCGCATCTGGTTTGATTAGACGTACAACTCTCGCTCCCGGTGTGACGTAGGAAACAAAAAAAATGAACAGGTATCTTTACTTACCGGTGGTACTGGTAGATAATTTCGTGTTTAGAAAGGGCAATACGGTCCTAAAAAGTGTAGGTAAGGGGACACAAATTTAACATGGAAAAACCTCTCCAACAAAGAGAGGAAAAAATCATGGACGTCACGAGAGAAACTATATATCGGAGAGTGTTTACAAACGCCGGAAATTTCACAGATGTAACTATTTCCATCCGGCGTCTTACAGGAGGTTTATATAATGATGGAAACCTAAGTCTTCCACTCGGCCCAAGAATCCGGCGATGGGCCTCGCTCCACTCGTCAGAAGTTGGTCTATACTTTATAGAATTTGAATCAACATATAACAATATTGACATGATTTATAAATTATTTTAAAATAAAGTATCTTAGGTAAAATAATAGATGTATTCACTTGGCAACTACTTAATGTGGAGGACGCATGCATGGCGTAGGCGAGGAGATGCTTGTAGCGTGTGTGATCTCTGATCTACCTAGCTTTTGGTCCTAGTCCATGCATGCCCCTGCTTCTCGCGCGTGACCAGAGGAAGAGGAGGGAGGTTCGTGATGACAAGATCATGACGCTCGTGCCTCAGGTCTTGGTCGCATCTGGTTTGATTAGACGTACAACTCTCGCTCCCGGTGTGACGTAGGAAACAAAAAAAATGAACAGGTATCTTTACTTACCGGTGGTACTGGTAGATAATTTCGTGTTTAGAAAGGGCAATACGGTCCTAAAAAGTGTAGGTACTACAAGAAACACTCCTTCCTTTATTATTAGGTATAGATAAACAACCCAAGTACTCTCAATTTAATCAATCAATATCAATAGAATCTATATTCCATAACCTTTCATGGTATGAGAGCATCTCGTTTTTTGACCTAGGGTTTAGCCACCACCGCTTCCACCGTGCCGCCCCCGGAGAGATCGTTCTCCGCCCGGACCCGCAATAGTAGATTAGATCTTATTTCTTCAAAATTTTCTCGCCGGCCACTTGACCATCGTTTTTTCTTTTTTCGCCGATCTTAGATCGGATTGCGTCGTTTACGACCGCATGTCGTCACACGCATCTGCTTTAACCTCGGCGTCGATTCAACTCTAGCAAATCATCGCCAACGATCATGCCAAGGAGGCTCCGCGCGGTGCCCCAAGGGACGCCTTCACGTGTTGCGTTAGCTTCTCAGTCCTCACGTCGTCACCATGACGCCCCGTCTTCGCCAACATCGACCGGGACGCACCCCCGAGTACGCGCCTCGCCATCCAAAAAGGGTTGTACCTTCATTACCCGTGGTCATCACGCCGACAACCATCTACACGAACAACATCGCCGCATCATTGCCGCCACCACCGATCATGGTCATCGTTAACGCCAACAAGTTCTTCTTCTCCACTACTGACGCCGCGCTCATACAAGCGGAAAACACGGGTCTAATCCCCGAAATCTACTACTGCTATAATTTAGTCGCCACTAATAACTACCTCATTGTCTTCGTCCACCATGACCTCGCCACTAGAGTCGCAGTCTAATTTTTATATTTCACTAAATCGATTTTTTTTTCTTGCAACTACTTCGTCTATTCCAATACATTGGCAGACAACTTCTACGCATCGACCGTTTCTCTGCTTTTTCAAATCCGGCTCTAGTTCGTATGGCTCGTGATGGTCACTGTCTTCGCACGTACGATATTGGAAACACTGACGTATGCCTTCGCCCCCCGATGCACTCCTGATTTTGGCAAGCTCGGCAAGGCGTGCCGCCTACCTCGACTACTCCGACTCCAGCTACGTGTACTTCAATTACTACGACGATTTCCCTAGGCTCAACGGCGACATCGAATACAACACAACGACATCATCAACTTCACCGCTTTCATCAATGATGACTACATCACCAATGACATCATCAACCATGACTACATCTTCTGGCTACATAGACATCGACATCCACCGGCATCCTCTCCAGTTCACGCCTTCGGATTATGCTCTAGTCAGACTGTCCGCGACGCTCTGGCTGTTCTCGTCAGTACCGATCCGACTGCAGGGGGTGTTAGAATATATCACGGCTGCACTATATTTGCTGGTTTAAGTATGTAATCCAATTTTATCTCTATTAGTCTTCTTGTCCTCCAAGTCTTTTAATACTATATAAAAAGCCCAAGAGCTCTCAATATAATTAATCAGTATCAATACAATATATTTCACAATCTTTCAACCCGGGCTCACGACCAACAGAACAAAGCGGTCGCCGTCGCTGTGTTGCGCGGGAGAGCAGAGACGCGGCGAGGTCAAGAGCAAACAAGGAAAAAGCAATCGTGCGCAACCCACGGCCTTGGGTTCGTTTACCGCATGCATCTGCCATGTAGTACGTCGTGCAACGAGAAGTACAATTCACTCTTGCACGTCGAGCATCCTCTCTCTCTCTGCTCTCCCCAGCTACAGTTCCTTGAGGGCTGCCCATCGTTGACCGGCCTTCCGACGGCCTCTCTGCCAGATTAGCTAGCTGGAGTTGGTCCCAGAGCGGCACTGGAGTAGTTAGGATGTAGATCTTGTAGTCTTTAATCCTGTTTTTTCGGCTTTTTGCCGGTAGTTGGGCGAATGGTCTATAGAAGGAGCGGTGCCATGGATCTCAACTGCCAGATCCATGGGGTTCTAGGGTTTGTCCTTGCCCTACTTCTGCTTCTTTGGTCAAAATGAAGCCTAGGGAGCAGCGATGTTGTCTCCCCTAATAAATCGGTGGTAGCGGGTCTCCTCTGTTTGCAAGAGAGCCACAAGTTTGCGGTGCTCCCGTCCGGCCATCGAGGCAAAGGGGATTACCTCGACGGCGTGGCGAGATGTGCTCTGATTCGTCTCCCGGCTGGCCTTGGTGGCAAGGGGGAGCGAAGGCGCAGTATGTCGCTTCTAGCTATGGGATGGAGGTCCTATTCTGTGTGCCGGAGTCGATTGAAGCGAAGAAGCGCTATGTTGCAGCTGTCCCTGGCCAGCTGTGGTGGCGAGGAGGGAGGTTGCGGTGGTACTACTTAGGTGTGCTTCTGTCTTCATCGGCTTTTGCCTAGGAGGTGCTACGGTGTTGAGTTGATCAGCTTCTTCGAGCAGAACACACGACATTCTGGGTTGACGTCGAGATCCTTGGCCGAAAAGGCCGCCCGACTTCTAGCTCCATTGTGGAGGCCCTCAATGGAATCCTATGCTAGAGCTTGACAGCTCGTCATCGCCAAGTGTGGTTCGTCCCCAGAGAAGGCGAGTTGGCCGGCGGCAGTGTTTCTTTGCTGGACTTGAGAGTGTCACGAGTAGAAATCCTCTCCGATCTCGGCGGGTTCATCGCCTTGAGGTTGTCGGCGACTGGTGGCGGAGGCACCTGTTACCGTTCAAAAAAAAAGTGGTACGTCGTGCCCTCACAGGCTGACTCATACTCCATCCGTTTAGAAATATATATTAGCTTTGTAAAATGGATGTATAGACACTTTTTAATGTATACTCCGAACATTTACGAATCTATATATAAAACCGTCTAGATACATTTGATTCACAAAGCTAGAACCTTTTATATTTCTGAACGAAAGAAGTACGACTAGTAGGGTGGAAACAGATCGGACGTGAATCTGAATTTGATGTGCCCTTCCCACATCCGTTCAATATTCTAAAAGGAAATACGGATGTCACTCAAATACGAATATGGATCGGATATTTTCTCAATTTAAAACGAATAGACGTACGACTTGTTTTTTATATTCAATCAACTATTGATATAATACACAATACTTTAAAGTTACACATTTGTAAGGTTTTAGGTTGGAATAATTGACATATCAGACTAAACTTACTGAAATAGCCTACATAATTTTAATCGGATCCCGAAATATCTATTTTCGTATTCATATTTTCATATGAGCGAAAATGAGTTTGAGACGAGATGGTTGACAAGCCAGTTGACTCGGGACAGGGATGACGAGTGACGAGTGATCAAGTTGGTGGATGAGACGATGCAATCAAATGCACGGTTGACTCCACCCGAGCCGGCCTGCAACAGTGACAGACAGAGTTTTCAACGGGCAGAAATGTGCAGGCCATCAAGGGTGCACAGCCTGGGATTAGCTGTTGAGAGAGCTCTGCTGCACTTTGTCCCCTTTTGCTGGAATATAAACAAGTCCAGTGTCCGACCCGGCTGACCTGTGTAGACTATCACTATTCTCACAGCAGTCCCGAGTGTTAAGGGCATGACCCAACCGACCGACTTAAATAGTCCGATTTTGTACATTTGGATTGGACCGCGGTCACTTTTGGGTAGTGGTCTGGTCTGTCCAGCCAACCGTGCCCAGTGGCGCGATAAAAGTCTTGGCGATGGCCTCTTTCTCTTTGCGCATCTTCTCTTCACTCTCGACGATAGCATGTTCCTTCTTCTCCAGGATATTTGTCAAGGTCTCTTGCAATGCCAAGGAACTGGCTTGGCCGACGATGTCGGCTTCGTAACCTTGTGGCCTCCAGGACGGCGCACACATGCCGCAGTTCTATCGCCTGCAGGGTTGACAAAGCATTCGTCATTGCCGTCGTCTAGGTCGACGACACCGTCTATCGAAGCATTGCTCTTACCCTTCTTCTTGTTGTCAAGTTCTTTCTAAAGGGCATAGCTAGACTCCATTTTTTGCAGTACTTGATCAACATCCAATAATGGAACAACATAAAGACCTTGTTATCATTCACCTTCTTGAAGTGTTCTATTGCTTTCATGACCTACACATATGGATGCCAACAATGGCTCAATGCATATGCAAGACATCGACAAAGAGAGGAAGAGGTTTTACCATGTCAACCGGCATGATGACGCTTATTTTCCTTTTCGTCACCGCCTCGTAGGAGCCTGGGAACTTCCTACAGTCATCATGGATGGTGCCCTATCGCTTGGAGAGGGAGAGATCATTTCGATCGCTATAGAAGGCGTCCTTCCCGAATTTCCTATGCTCATGGAAGAACTTGCCTACCTTTTTCCAATAGGCAAAGCCCTTTTTCTCGGCGCCGCATAATGGATCTTGTGAAATCTCCATCCATGCCTTGCATAGGATCTTGTCTTCGTCGGTGGTGTAGCTCGAGGTTCGTTGGCTCAACCTCTTGATGCCACAAGTGAAGCGGCCAGCGACGCGTCCGTTACCCCCCTCGCCCATGGAGGTGACATCGTTTCCAAACAATGCCCCATCCGCAATGTTTTAGGCATCTTGTTGAGTGTCTTGCCGGGTCTCTTTGTTGTCAGCATAGCCATCGCCACCCTCGTAATTGATCATGTCGTGCATGACATCGTCGACATCGTTGGCCACGAAATCCTACACACAATTTGCCCATGATAAAGCGGTGGGAGGAGTATACTGGCAATGGCAAAAGAAATGTTGCGACCATACCGTGTTGTTGGCGAATGGCGGCTGCTCGAGCATTGCATCGAATAGGTTAATTGGCATCGACATGTCCGCGGCGAAGATGGACCGCCGCTTCTTCGAAGCCTCCGAGGTTGTGTCTGCGGTCGTGGGAGTGCAGTTGAGGTCGATGGTGAGCTCTCCCGCCTCTGACGATGCAGTGCGGGGACATAGGAACCGGGAGAGTGAGGCCACGTTCCTACCATGGCCTACAAGCGAAGGTGTGTGTGGGCCTAGTGTCCTGGGCTGACCTGGTGGCCGGCCGCTAGGCGCGGAAGTGACGGAGCTGGTAGAGGATGCGTCGGCCTTGGCCAGGACGGGAAGAGCGATGGCGCCACCGAAAGCGACGGTCAGCGCCTCCTTCTTCATCATGTTGATGGCGTGCTTGGCGGCATTCACTACCAGCTCGTCGGTGTTAACTCTGTTCTGCATAGCGAGGGAGCGCTCGGTCTCCTCACGGCGCTCCACGTCAAGCTTGGCAACAACGAGTCGAGCTCTCACCGCTAGCCGCTAGCCAGAGCGCTTGTCCGACTCAACTTTTCGCTCCTCCTTCATCATATCATTGGCCGGCTTCTTCGTCTGGCCACGCTTCTTGGCAGCGGGATCGCCGAAGGTGCAACATCGGCTATGGCGGAGGAATCCATCGCCTCTGCTCCCGCTCCTGGCAGTGGAAATTTGGGAGAGGGTTATTGGAGGGAGAAGTGGAGTGGTTTGTGTGCCACTAATGGGAGGGACCGCCAAAGGTGAAGGTAGGACACGGGAGGACAAGCGCGATGTCAGAGCCGACCCAACCGAGGCCCAAATTTTGTGCATGGATGGGTCGATCTGCGCGAGAATGTCCAGATGGGTCGCCCCGTTGGGCCGGCGCACAACTGTCTGCTTGCACGCATTCGGACACCAGCGGACCGGCTCACTAGTGCACCCCCCCTCCTCTAACACCGGTTTGGAGGGCCCTCTAACAGCGGTTGTAGAACCGCTGTTGAGGGTTCGGTGTTAGAGCCCTCCCTTTAACACCGGTTCTTATACGAACCGGTGTTAAAGGGTGGCGCACGTGGGGCTGCCGCAGGGCTCAGGGCCCCCCCTTTAACACCGGTTCGTAACACGAACCGGTGTTAAAGGTTCTGTGCCGCGGCAGGAAAAGGAGATAAATCTCTGCCGCGGCAGGAAAACGGCCTAAATATCTGCCGCGGCAGAGTTCTGCCCCTGCCCTGTTCTGGGCGTATTTCTGCGGCGCGGCGGGGACGGGGAGGGGGGAGGGGGAATCGATCGGGAGCGGTATACACATACATCGTCATCGGTACATACGAGTACATGAATAATTAAGCAACTATTATTATACACAACATCGTCATTGTGTGGTATTCTCCGTAAACGTTGAAGCATCAAGTACAAGACAAACACGTTCAAGCATATATACAACGTTCATTTTGGTGGATATCTAAAGAGTTCTCTGCCAGGCGTGACGACCTCATCAAGTATGAACCCCGCCAATTCCTCTTGAGTGGCTCGTATGCGGTCAAATGGTAGGAGTTGGTCCCGCATCCGTTCGATATGAATATATATGAAGAATGGGGTCAATATATATATAAGAATAAAACTCAACACAATTGATGGTAATAAAATAATATTGTGTACTTTGTTTACTTACTCTAAGTTGTTCTAGTGCGGCTTGGCCCGTCGCACATATCGTGTTGCGAATGAACTCGCAAACATAGTACCCACATAAGTTATTGCCGTGTCCCTGATGCGCGCACTTTATGAGAATAGAGAGTTCAATCAAAATAATAATCAATAAAGCATGATATAATGGAATTGGAAGCAGAATCAAAGAGATACACAGACCTAGCTAGCTAGTATTACTTACATTTTGGTCTACAAATTTTAGTTCTTCTGACCATTCACCCACGGCCCTGCCCGTGAACCTTTTCCAAACCCTGTCCGGCAAAGAAAATGGATAAAGGAGTAATTAATTACTTGTTGTCACGAAAGTTGCCAATCTAGTGCGATAATATGATTGAAATTACCTCTGGAGCATCTCTCTAAAGTCTGCCCATAGCTCTTTTTCTTTTCGTAACGAGTCCATGACAAGGACTTTTCCTGAGTCAGGTTGAATGACTAGCAGAATAAAGTGGAACCTACGCACGCATAACTCATCATCAGTTACACTTAACATCGAGTAAGCCGAAACAGAATGTGTACAAGAGAGGGTAACAGTACTCACGAGAAGTTGTAAGGCAATAGTATTTTCCTTTTGGTTTGTTGTCTCAGTAAAGACCTTAGCAATAAATCTTCTGTTT
Organism: Avena sativa; assembly: GCA_916181665.1. Classification (NCBI taxonomy): domain Eukaryota; kingdom Viridiplantae; phylum Streptophyta; class Magnoliopsida; order Poales; family Poaceae; genus Avena; species Avena sativa. Next base: position 121,078,300 of record OV702291.1, on the reverse strand, counting down.
GCCCGGGTTTGGTTCTTACCACTTCTTCATGAACTCTATTTGGGTCAACGAACCCAATGTTAAAAGGTCCTCCTTTCATGCATTCCATAACCTTTTTCCTGCATAATAGTATATACATATATGGTGAGCATATATATACATACAATTAATGAAGTGAATGAGATGAGATAGAAAATACAGAAATAGTACTTACACACAATAAATGCTAATGGCAGCTTTGTCGAGTTCCTTCCGATTGAATAGAAAATGCAAGTCTTGAATGTTGAAGGCGATCTCGTCGTCTCCGCACAAGAAAATCTGATCTCTTATATGCGTCGTGATCCATTCTTCCTTTCTCGTCTTGCAGAAATCAAGGTACCACTTGTGCAATCTTCGCATCTTTGTTGGTAGATTCTTGAGCTCCTCTTTCTTGACGAGATTCTTCCCATACTTCCATGGCTGTATGGGGTTGGCATCGCATTTGGGCAAGTTGTCTCCCATCATGTTCAAGTATGCAATGTAAGTCATCCCCATCTCATTGGCCTTTCTTTGTAGCTCTGTCTCGTAATCATTTACGGGAGGAGCGTCCCGTGTGTCGAACACTTGGAGAGGGGTGCATGATTGGTTTTCCTGCTCTCCGAGCATGGGAACTGTTTTCTGGGGTGCCGCACGACTGCTACTTTTAGTCTCCCTACGGCGCCTTGCATCCGCCTTCAAAATCTGGCGCTCGTAGTCCGGCACAAGTGGGGTTTCAGGTTTCAAAAGATTTTTGTAAAACTTCTCCACCACCGCCGGATCTATTTTCTCCTTTGGCTCGGCCCGTCTAGGTGCAAAGAATTTCTTGACCTCTTCTTCCGAGATCCTATTGGTCTCCTTGTCGCTGCGATTCCACGGTAAAACCGGCAATGGCTTGGCGGAAGGCTGCGGGACGTAGTTTTTTGAACTCTTTCTGGCAGTGCTAGTGAAGCTCTTCGTGGCAGTGCTCTTCCGCTTACGCTAAGGAGATGGCTAAAGCGCTGGAGATGGCTAACGGGCAGGAGATGGCTGGCGCGCCGGAGATGGCTGGCACGCCGGAGATGGCTGCCGCGCAGGAGATGGCTGAAGCGCCGGAGATGGCTGCCGTGCAGGAGATGGCTGAAGCGGCCCAGACTGCTGATGCTGCGGAGACGGCGGGGGTGCCAGTGGCCTCCAATTTGGAAGCACGATGTGTTCCTTCTTCCAAAGAATGGTTGTTTTCACTGCAAATTTGAGTTGAGTTTCCCCTTCACCTGTAGCATGGTCAAGCTGTGCTTCCACATATTCCTTCACAACCTCATCCACCCCGACAATAGCATAGCCATCTGGAATCGGTCGGCAGTGGTAAGTTCCACCAGCTACAGGAGGTAAGGCATAGCCGACAGCCACCTTAATGGATAAGCCCATTAATCTCACATGTAGCTCAGCGTGTTCGCTCTCCGTGATCTCATCCACGGGGTATCGAGGACCCGCCATTTCAAGCGTGGGCTGCACGTTCTCCATGGAAGCCACGCTGCTTTTCCGCGCAGAGTCTGGGCCGCCCGCAGCTTCCAATGCAGGCTATTCGTGCCGCTGAGATGGGCCGGTAGCTTGATGGCTCTGTTGTGCATTCACTTGCGCCTTCAACGCCACAAGTGCATGTTCTATCTGTGTCATCCGCTCTGTATGCTCTTTTTCTTTTCTGCTGCGCCATCTGTAAGAGTCGCTCCACTCGGTGAACCCATCCTTCCACGTCATACCCCCTGTGCCTCGTGCATGTCCAGGGTGTTCTTTTTTACCGATGGCGCGTGTGAGCTGGTCATTCTCTCTGTCGATATGAAAGGTCCTGGCGGCTGTTTCCTCGTATGCCGTGATGAGTTCAGTGACGGGTTTGGCAAGGAGGCGGGTTGGGAAGATACACAATCCTGTTTCTGGGTCCAACCTTGCCCCGATTCCTGAGAACCAAGTCTTTGCATGTAGGTCCCACCCATGTGTCTGGGGTGTGATCCCTCTGTCGCGCAGGGCCTTCTCAGCTTCCTCTCACTTAGGCCTCTGAGATATGTAGCCACCTGACCCTGTCCTCTGGTGATATTCCTTCTTCTGGGCATTTAGCGTATTGGTTTCTGACCTCTTTGTAGCTATAGCACCTTCCTTGTATGCCACAAATTCGCGCCAGTGAGGTCTTATCTTCGTATAATATGCGTCTTTGAAATCTGGAGTCTCGCGAGCTTTGACAAATTTCTTCAATTTTTTCTTCCAGTTGCGGAAAGCGTCAGCCATTTTCTTTAGAGTCCACTCTTTGACCTTTTCCTTTATAACCGGTTTGTTTTCATCCTCCTCTGGCGGAAGGGTGAAATTTACCAACAGCGAATTCCAAAGCGTTTATTTGGATCTTTCATCGACAAAGGTACCGTCGCCCTTCTTTGGCTTATTCCAATATTCAATTATGATTGGGATTTGGTCCCTAACAACAACTCCAGCCTGACGTACAAATTTGTCTGCGGCCTTCTTGGGCTCCATCGGCCTGCCATCAACACGGACTACTTCGATCGTGAACTTTGCACGATCTTTCAACCGATGGCTCGCGCCTCGCTTGCTCTTTTTCGTAGAAGAAGATGGTTGCTGGCTGGTCGATCCAGAGGGCTAAAAGAAGAAAGAAGCGTTAATTAATACATGTAGAAGAAGATTGTTGGTGGAAGTCAGCAGAGGCTTAATCAATGCATATACCTCGCCGGACTTTGTAATCACTAAATTGCGTTCACCGGAGTCTTCATCTTCTCCATGACTACTTGAATTGTCATCATGTCCCTCCAAGTCTAGATATTGTGAGGTGTCCTCATCGATAATGTTCTCCATTATTTCTTCTTCTTCAAGGTTTCTACTAAGTGGATCTATAGTTTCTAAAACAATAATATTATCTAGAGTAAGAGAGTAAACATTCAAGTGGACTTGGATTCATACACAAATATACATATTATTCATACAAAAATACACAAATAGGATAAAGTACATAAGATAAAGTACATTATTAATACATCACCGGAGAATAGCTCGGGTGCATTATAGGATAAAGTATATTACTAATACATCACCGGAAAATAGCTCGGGTGCATTATAGGATAAAGTATAATATAAAGTACATTATTAATACATCACCGGAGAATAGCTCGGGTGCATTATAGGATAAAGTATAAGATAAAGTACATTATTAAGATAAACTAGCGAACGCGGCTGCCGCGTTCTATGCTACGGGAGCTCTGCAGCCACAGAAGAGGAACCATCACCGGAGAATAGCTCGGGTGAGATCCGTGAACCTGTCAGATATTGGAGAACCTAGTCTCCAAAAGATACATGTATCACCGTACATGCTCGTCCTCCTCCCTAATACGACGATGTACCACCTCCTCGGGGGCTGGCTCCCTCTGCACCGCTCCTGGACCTCGTGGACGCCACCAAAGAAGCTCCGGGTCGACGATGATACCCAGATTCCTCACCAAGGTACGAGTCCCGATAGATAGCACCTCCCAGTGCCAACCCGGCGGAGCCCAGACTCGGACATCCCCGACAGAGTCCAGTAGGCTCGGATGAGATGGATGCGGCATAACTAAAAAATAGCAATAAACAATCATAAAATATAAACAGTAACTAAATCACTAAGTATATATTGCCCTAATAACAATAACCCTAAACCTATCACTAACTAAACTAAACCTCATTAACTAAGTATTCTAACTAAACCTAATCCCTAATAAACCCCAATCCCTAATAAAACCCTAAGCCCTAATAATAAACTAAATAAAATCCCTAACTAAATCACTACTAAAATCCCTAACTAAATCACTAACTAAATCACTACTAAAATCCCTAACTAAAATCCCTAACTAAATCACTACTAAAATCCCTAACTAAATCACTAACTAAATCACTACTAAAATCCCTAACTAAAATCCCTAACTAAATCACTACTAAAATCCCTAATTAACTAAATCCCTAATTAACTAAAATCCCTAACTAAATCACTAACTAAATCACTACTAAAATCCCTAACTAAAATCCCTAACTAAATCACTACTAAAATCCCTAACTAAATCACTAACTAAATCACTACTAAAATCCCTAACTAAATCACTACTAAAATCCCTAATTAACTAAATCCCTAATTAACTAAAATCCCTAACTAAAATCCCTAACTAAATCACTACTAAATCCCTAATTAACTAACAAAATCACACTAATTAACTAACAAAATCACACTAAAATCCCTAACTAAATCACTACTAATCCCTCACCTCCCTTCTCCTCTTCCGCTTCCTCGTCGTCGCCGGCAAGAAGAAGAACATCATAATAAGAGTCCCGCTGAGCCCGAGGGCCATCCCCTTCTTCGGCCATCTCCACCTCCTCGACAAGCCCTTCCACGCCACTCTGTGCCGCCTCGCCGCGCGCCACGGTCCCGTCTTCTTGCTGCGCCTCGGCTCGCGCAACGCCGTCGTCGTGTCCTCGCCGGCAAAGGTTCCAACCGAAGCTGATGGGGAGAGGGACGGGAGGCTCACCTTGTGGAGGTCGGCTGGGGAGGAGCGACGGAGTCGAGCTCAGCCTAGGAGGGCGTATTCCGGCAAGACGGGGGCGGCCCGGAGGTTCTTGGCGCCGTTGACCATGTTGGAGCGGGCGGGAGGACGGAGGTGGGCGAGGACGATGGGATCCGACCGAAGACTACGAGGGAGGACGGCAGGGACCGTGGGGACGGAGGAGGAAGAGGCTAGACGGCAGGAGTTGAGGTGGCGGATGACTGCGGATGGCGGCGCAGACGAGTTCGTGGCTGGGGGAAGAATCGATCTGGCTGGGGGAAGAAGGAAGGGGTGGCACGCGCGTTATAACCCCCCCCCCTTTAACACCGGTTCGTGGCTGGAACCGGTGTTAAAGGGAGGGGGTGCACGTGCGAAACGAAATAAATGCGCCCCCCTTTAACACCAGTTCGTGGCTGGAATCGGTGTTAAAGGGGGGGCATTTATTTCATGCATTAAAGGGGTGGGGGCATTTATAATTCAAAAAATAGCTAAATTCATATCCTATTCATTTCAACTCAGAAAAATATGAATAATATATCATAATTTTCAAAAAAATAATATCTATCCATTCATGTAAAAACATTTTATATTTACTTTAGATGAAAATTTTCAAAATGATTAAAACACTAACATATAAATTTTGATTATTCAATTCAAACAAAAATAAATTGTCAAATCCTAAAACTTTGAACATAAGAAATATTAAGCATCTAAAAAGGAATCTAACCCTATTTTATTAGAGCAAATCATATTTTATTTTGTATTAACATTTTTGAATTGATTGGATATTTAAATGCCGCATCTTTTGTATACACTTGAATCTGACAAAGCCTCGCTCAACTTGCATTGGATTTTTGATAAAATAGCATATTGTGAACCTAAAAATGATTTTTGTAAAAAATCATGAGCATCGTATCATGTACCTGTAGTTCATATCTGACCCACTTCCTGCCGATTCGGTAGGAATTTGTCTTAAAGTACAGAAAGAACTGGAATTAAAATACAGAATGCAACTAATAGTAAGTTACATAAAGCACGACTGAAAATTAAGATACATAAAAGAACTGAAAATTAAGATACATGGCCAGATTAAGTAACAATCGGCCGAACTTGTTTCGGAATGTTGGAGTGATTTAATCATGCTCCTGCCTACACCTGTAATACTCGCCACTGTAGTCGTCGTACTCGCCGCCGCCGTCATCGCTGTTATCGTCGGGGTCGCCGTAATTGAACCTTGAAGGCTGAGTACGCGTGGGCTGGACTTGAGGGTAGCGCAGACGGGGTTTAGAGTCGGCGCCAGTGTCATAGGCCATGACGCTCTGGAGAGTCCGACCGCGCCACCATAGCCAACGGCCGGCCTCGTTGAAGTTCGGAGGAGGTGGGTCGTCCTCCTCGTGCCTGGCGAGCGCCCTCTCACGCCGATCCACGAAGAAGGCTTCCCAAGTAGGGAAATAGTCGGGATGCCATCTGGGATTCCTCCGCTGCTCCGGCGTGAGCTCGAAGTAGTAGTAGTTCGTGATGGCCATCTGGCGCGCCACACCTAGAGGGACAGGAGGAACCGGCACGCCTCGACGCTCAGCATCCAGCCGACGGGGACACAGTAGCCCGGCGGGCAGGGGTAGTTCGAGGCGCAAAGCGCCTCCGCCTCCCTGGGGGTTAGTGCTATGGTGGAAGCCATGGGAAAGAGTGATGAGGTTGCAGATATGAGTCTAGAGATGTGCAATGACAATGGAGGCCAACCCTACATATATATAGTGAAGAACTGGCGGGAAGAACTGGCGGGAAAAAATGGCGGGAAGAAAAATGGCGGGAAAAAAATGGAGGGAAGAAATAGAAGGAAGAAAAATGGCTCATTTAATACATATACTGTTAACAGAAGAAATATGACATTGATTTCCATGTTGAGATACATATGTGTGCCAAAAATGGCTCAATTAATACATATAGTCAATCTTATGATCGCGTCGGCCGTAACCATGGAGTATCAACACCGTTTAACAGGATGGTTGGGCCAGTCTTCACTCTGAAGGGCGGAATTTCATCAAACTTATTATAATCTTCTGACATGTCTGTCTTGTCCTCCACTCCCACGATATTTCTTTTCCCTGAAAGAACTATGTGACGCTTTGGCTCATCGTGTTTTAACTAGTCAAACTATTAACCATTTTGCCATTTTCATGTGATTCCGACGCTCCGGTGGTCTTCCTCCAGTGAAACCCTAGACCGGGGGCCTCGGATCGTCTACCCTTGTAGCTTTCTCCGTACGAGGGTAGCCCCTTTAGGGTTCAGGGTTTAGGGTTTAGGCTTGGTCGTTGCCATAGCACATCTAGACTTATATCTGCTGCCTCTCTCCACTCTATCCCATGGCTTTCACCATACCTCTAACCCCAGGGAGGCGGAGATGGAGTCTTTCATGGGCTAGCAGGAAAATATTTTCCGAGGCGGAACTTCCGAAGATGCCATAGGGCGTGTGCACCAAGGGCATCTTCGAGAAATTCCGCCACGGGAGATTTCCAAACCCTTTCCTCCATCCATGGGGATGAAACTCTCCATCCATGTTGGCTTGGTCGTTGCCATAGCACATCTACACTCATATCTGCCGCCTCTCTCCACTCTATCCCATGGCTTCCACCATACCTCTAACCCCAGGGAGGCGGAGATGTAGTCTTTCACGGGCTAGCAGGAAAATATTTTCCGAGGCGGAACTTCCGAAGATGCCATAGGGCGTGTGCACCAAGGGCATCTTCGAGAAGTTCCGCCACGGGAGATTTCCCAACCCTTTCCTCCATCCATGTTGGCTTATTGAGTTGCTTGCCATGGTGTATCGATGCTCCTTTTATAGGCACGATGCCGCTTCTACTTTGTCTTCTTCCTCCGACAGGGCGTCGTGCACTACATCGAGCAGTGTAGTCCACCCACGCGTCCTTATCCTACCGACAGCTTTAGTCCCAGTTTGAGCCCCCACCCGGTACTAAATGTTACCCAGCGTCCTTATCCCACCGACAGTTTTGTTAGATGACACAAAAACCACCTTTAGTCCCGGTTGCACCCACCAACCGGTACTAAAGGTTAGCCACCCCCCAGATAAGGCCCTCCCAGATAAGCCTCCCCCAGATAAGCCCCCCCCCCATCTTTTGGCCCACAATTGTAGAAGTTCATCAACTAATGGCCTTAGGTACACATCAATGTCGTTGTCGGGTTGCTTCGGGCCTTGGATGAGCACTGGCATCATAATGAACTTCCGCTTCATGCATAACCAAGGAGGAAGGTTGTAGATACATAGAGTCATGGGCCAGGTGCTGTGACTGCAGTTCTGCTCCCCAAAAGGAGTCATGCCATCGGTACTTAGACCAAACCATAAGTTCCTTGCATCACCAGCAAACTCCGGGAAGTCTCTCTCGATTTTTCTCCACTGCCGACCATCAGTAGGGTGCCTCAACATCCCGTCTTTCTTACGGTCTTCCATGTGCCATCGCAACAACTTGGCATGCTCTTTATTTCTGAACAAATGTTTCAACCGTGGTATTATAGGAGCATACCACATCACCTTGGCAGGAACCCTCTTCCTGAGTCTTAAAAAAAATGGCAGGAAGAAAAATGGCGGGAAAAAATGGCGGGAAGAAAAATGGAGGGAAGAAATAGAAGGAAGAAAAATGGCTCATTTAATACATATATTGTTAACAGAAGAAATATAACATTGATTTTCATGTTGAGATACATATGTGTGCCAAAAATGGCTCAATTAATATATATAGTCAATCTTATGATCGTGTCGGCCGTAACCATGGAGTATCAACACCGTTTAACAGGATGGTTGGGTCAGTCTTCACTCTGAAGGGCGGAATTTCATCAAACTTATTATAATCTTCTGACATGTCTGTCTTGTCCTTCACTCCCACGATGTTTCTTTTCCCTGAAAGACTATGTGACGCTTTGGCTCATCGTGTGATGTATCTGTTTGCTTATTTTTTCTTTTTTTCGGTTTGGTAGACATGTCCTTCACATAGAAAACCTGAGCCACATCATTGGCGAAGACGAATGGTTCGTCTAAGTTCTTGTCTACCTTCATAAGATTGTTGACATCCACCGTTGTCATTCCGTACTTCTTCTCTACCTCAACCCCCCTCCTGTTAGCTTGACCCATTTGCATCGAAACAAGGGGACCTTAAAATTAGGTCCATAGTCAAGTTCCCATATCTCCTCTATGAACCCATAATACGTGGTCTTTTGCCCATTGTCTTCTGCTGCATCGAAGCGGACACCACTATTTTGGTTGGTGCTCTTTTTATCTTGGCCTATCATGTAAAATGCATTCCCATTTATCTCGTACCCTTGGAAAGTACATACAGTCGAAGATGGTGTCCTGGCCAACAAGTACAGCTGATCCCCAACAGTGGTGTTATTCCTGAGAAGTCTTTGCAGCCAGCCGCCAAAACTCGCCATGTGTTCACTTATAATCCATTCATCAGACTGTCCCGGGTGTTTGAGGCGTATTAAATTCTTGTGTTCATTGATATACGGGGCAACCAAGATAGATCTTTGTAAAACCGTGTAGTGTGCTTGATTGAGAGAATGCCCGTCCCTACATATCATTGCTTTACATCCTAGGGTGCCTTTTCCACACAGTCTCCCCTCATGTCGTGATTCTAGAACACCAATCGCCTTAAGGTCAGGAATAAAATCAACACAGAACTCAATGACCTCCTCTGTTACATAGCCCTTGGAGATGCTTCCTTCTGGCCTAGCACGGTTATGAACATATTTCTTTAAGACTCCCATGTACCTCTCAAAGGGGAACATATTGTGTAGAAATACAGGACCGAGAATGGCAATCTCTTCTACTAGGTGAACCAGGAGATGCGTCATAATATTGAAGAAGGATGGTGGGAACACCAACTCAAAGGTGACAAGACATTGGGCCACATCTGTCTGTAACCCTGGTAGGCTTTTTGGATCGATTACCTTCTGAGATATTGCATTGAGGAATGCACATAGCTTCACAATGGGTACTCGAACATTTTCAGGTAGAAGCCCCCTCAATGCAATCGGAAGCAATTGTGTCATAATCACGTGGCAGTCATGAGACTTCAGGTTTTGGAATTTTTTCTCTGCCATATTTATTATTCCCTTTATATTCGACGAGAAGCCATACGGGACCTTGATACTGCTCAGGCATTCAAAAAAGATTTCCTTCTCTGCTTTAGTAAGAGCGTAGCTGGCAGGAGTTAAGTGGCATCGTTTACCCTTCTCGTTCTCAGGATGCATAGGCTCTTTAGGGTCTTTTAGACGTTGCTGGTCCTGCCATGCTTCCGGTGTATCTTTTGTCTTCCCATACACTCCTAGGAAGCCTAGCAGGTTCACGCAAACATTCTTCGTCACGTGCATCACGTCGATTGAAGAGCGGACCTCTAAGACTTTCCAATAGGGTAGGTCCCAAAATATAGATTGCTTCTTCCACATGGGCGCGTGTCCGGCATCGTCATTCGGAACAGATAGACTGCCAGAATCTTTTCCAAAGATTACTTCTAGGTCCTTGACCATACCAAATACCTCCTCACCGATACGGAGGACAGGCTTCCTCCGGGGTTCTGCCAGACGTTTGAAATGCTTGCCTTTCTTTCTTACTGGATGCAGGTTCGGAAGAAATCGATGATACCCTAGGTACACAACCTTCTTACATTTATCCAAATATACACTTTCAGTCTCATCTAAACAGTGTGTGCATGCATTGTATCCCTTGTTTGTTTGCCCTGAAATGTTACTAAGAGTAGGCCAATCATTGATGGTTACGAAAAGCAATGCTCGTAGGTCAAATGGCTCCCCTTTGTGCTCATCCCACATACGTACACCTGGTTTGGCCCACAGCTGTAAAAGTTCTTCAACTAATGGCCTTAGGTACACATCAATGTCGTTGCCGGGTTGCCTCGGGCCTTGGATGAGCACTGACATCATAATGAACTTCCTCTTCATACACAACCAAGGAGGAAGGTTATAGATACATAGAGTCACAGGCCAGGTGCTGTGACTGCAGCTCTGCTCACCAAAAGGATTCATGCCATCTGTACTTAGACCAAACCTTAAGTTCCTTGCGTCGCGTGTGAAGTCTGGGTACTCTCGCTCGACTTTTCTCCACTATGACCCATCAGCGGGGTGTCTCAACATCGCGTCTTTCTTACGATCTTCCATGTGCCATCGCAACAACTTGGCATGCTCTTTATTTCTGAAGAGACGTTTTAACCGTGGTATTATAGGAGCATACCACATAACCTTGGCAGGAACCTTCTTCCTAGGGGCCTCGCCCTCAACATCGCCAGGATCGTCTCGTCTGATCTTATACCGCAGTGCAGTGCATACTGGGCATGCATCCAAATTCTCGTACTTCTCAACGCGGTAGAGGATGCAGTCATTAATGCAGGCATGTATCTTCTGCACGTCTAATCCTAGAGGGTAGACAACCTTCTTTGCTTGGTATGTACTGTCAGGCAACTCATTATTTCTTGGAAGAAGATTCTTCATTTTTACCAACAACTTTGAAAATGCGCTGTCTGTCACACCGTTCTCTGCCTTCCATTGCAGCAAATCCAGTGTGGTACCTAGCTTTTTGTGACCATCTTCGCAAGTTGGGTACAACAATGTTTTGTGATCCTTTAACATCTCCTCCAGCTTCTCCTTCTCCTTTTCAGTTTCACATTCTTCCTTTGCATCGGTAATGGCCCGACCAAGATCGTCATCAGCGGGCCCATCTGCTGCCTCTTGATCTTCATTATCTACCCCCGTTGCAGTATCATCATATTCAGGATACATATTATAATAGTTGTCATCATCCTCTTCTTCTTCGTTGTCTTCCATCACAACCCCTTTTTCTCCGTGCTTGGTCCAACAATTATAGCCGGGCATGAAACCGGATCAAAGCAGGTGGGCGTGAATGGTTCTGGTATTTGAGTAGTCTTTCTTGTTCTGACAGTGAACACACGGACAACACATAAAACCATTGTGACCACGGTTTGCATTAGCCACAACGATGAAATTTTGGAGGCCCATAATGTACTCGGAAGTGCGGCGGTCACCGTACATCCATTGCCGGTTCATCTGCATTAATATATAGTATATATCAAAAAATAATAGGGAGATGACCATTTATATATATAGTACATCAATGACACATGAAAGGATAGTTGCTGACCTCGACCGAGAAGGAAAGAGCAACGAGAAAACTTATTTTGAGCTCTCGGGCATTTCACCGAACACCTCTTGTGCATACAAAAAAACACAAACTAGCACACTTCACACCCTCTTGCTAGGCTCCAAAATGAGATAGTGAAAAAATGGAAGAGTAGGGTGTGGGCTGTGGTGTCTTATATAGCCCCCCTTTAACACCGGTTCAAGCCACGAACCGGTATTAAAGGGGGGCTGCGAGGGCCACTGGTGCAGGGGCCTTTAACACCGGTTCGTGCCATGAACCGGTGTTAAAGGGGGGCTCTTTTTTGCTGCACGGGCCACGCTGGTACAGGCCCCCCCTTTAACACCGGTTCGTAAAAGAACCGGTGTTAAAGCCCATTTCCAGGCTCAACCAAAGGCCTCGTTTCCACTAGTGGTTGGGTCGGCTCGGTGGAGATGCCCTAAGTGCAACTCCAACGCCCTCTGCAAACGGACATATTCGACCAGTTTCGGTCCGCCCGAACAAAACGTAGGACCCAACGGCTCACCATAAATACCGATTTGTTCTTTTTTTTGGCCCGGACCACCCTATTTATTTCCCAAACTTGGATCGGATTTTCTGTGAAATGGACCGCGCTAACACGCCCAGCCTTCCGCCGTCGTAGTGGTCGCAGTCCCAGGCCAACGGCCTTGGGTAAGCGAAGTTGTCCGGCCTGGGGTGGCAGGCAGCCAAGTCGGGGGCAAACTAAGCGAGTTCCTCGACCACACCAACGTGTTGTTCAGCTAGGGTGTCAAAGTAGGATTCCACTAAAGTCTCACTTCCAATTTATTTATTAAATCATTCTAGTTTAAGTTTTTGAGTAAAAATTAAAATTAAAATTTGACAAATGTAATACAAGCGGGATTTTGATGAGATCCCACCAGACAGCCATAGCATCGACTTTTATTGCCACATGCCTCGACACACACTCAGTCCACCTAGACCGAGTCCATGGCGGCCCCAATACAAAATCCTCATGTTCAGCCGAGGCGTTGAGCTCTGCCCCCGTTGAACGACACAAAACTGTTTTTCACATGAGCCAAAAATTGAGTTTGAGATGAGATGGTTGACAGGACAGCCGACTCACAGGATCGAGTTGGTGGATGAGACGATGCAATCAAATGTAAGGATGGAGATGGAGCGGGTTTGGACGAATATATAAAAATCAAATCCAAATCCATATCCATGAACCTCACTCTAGCCCGTCCAGGAAGATATTCATAGGCATGGATGTCACCCCAGATCCAAACTCGTCGGATATCCATGTATCAATGGATATCCATTGATTTACACGTCATATACATAATCATAACAATATTGAGCATAACTGCGACATTATAGCAAATTTTGATACTCCCTCCGATCCATATAACTTGTCGTAGAAATGTATGTATCTAGACATGTTTTAGTACTAGATACATCCAATCTAATGCCAAGTAATATGGATCGGAGGGAGTAGCATTTTAGCAAATATTACATGGATAATACCAAGGAATATCAAAGCAACAATATTTCAACCACATAGTACTCAAAATTTACCAAATATCACATCATAAAACCACAAAGTACATAAATATCTCATAACAGTCTCACTGACATATGGATCCCACGTGTCTGCCGGGTATCCGTTGGATATCTATATAGTGAAACCACTACCATGCCCGTCTCGTGAATTAGCGGATATCCGCTCTATGAAATATGTGGGTGTAATTAATCCTCCATATCCTTACCCGTCGGATCAGATATCCGTGGATACTCGGATCCGTGGATAAAATTGTCATCCTTAATCAATTGCATGGTTGACACCAACCGAGCCGGCCTGCAACAGTGATAGACAGACAGAGATTTTAATGGGCAGAGATGTGCAGGCCATCAAGGACGCACAGCCTGGATTAGCTGTTGAGAGAGCTCGGTACTTTGTCCCCTTTTACTGGAATATAACTAGTCCAACCCTGCTGACCTCTGTGGCCGTGGATTATCTTATGACTATTCTCACAGCGGCCCTAAAGCTGCAGTGCCTTAGTTAAATAAATGTTCATTATTCTATACAGAGAGAAGATATAGAAAAGGGGGCTGTGTGCTGGCTGCTGCCACTTGGAGCAAGGAGACATAATCTCATTTTCCTATGATATCCATATCGCCATATATGGTCTAAATTTTGACTCCAACGATAAGACTGGTCACAGCGGAGAGTAACATAAATTAATGTCATGCATATGTTACTAGTCTATGTGATCACCTCCATAGTGGGAGTAACTTCAATCTAGTATCATGCAAGGTCTTTTATTAGCTTGCAGACTCATCTTGTATTGGGGTGTGTGATGTTATGGTAATATAGCTAGTTACTACATTCATCTCTTTCAACATTTAGTGTCATGCCATGTCACCAAAATGTCTAGTTGGCACTCCATGTAGATCTATGTTAGTACTTATGTTACTCTCATTATGACTAGCCTAATAGTGGTGCTTGACATAATCTCATTTTCCTATGATATGAGACATAATCTCATTTTCCTAGGGGATTTTGTGCTAATACTTGATCCCATGTACTGAAGGCCAACTCTTTTGTACTAGGTACTAAATGTTTCCAACATGGGCACATTGATTATGTGAAGTTGCGCTTGCACTTGTCCTGGTAAAATGGGATGACAATCCCACTGATGGCAGATCCTATACATGGTCCTGACCTACCATGTTCAGTGTTCTATCTACTCCTACATGGCCACTAATGGCAGATACTATACCTGGCTATCCTTGATGAGAAAAGAAGAGTACAATTGGCTCTGAATCCTCAACATGTTCAGTGTTCTGTCATCCGCATTCATGAGGCCTTCCTACTTATCTTTTAATCACATTTTCCTTTCCAGGTGGCTGGTAGTACACTAGTACTGAACAAGACCGTATTAATCAGTAAAAGTCGGACATACCAGGCTTTAAAGCCCTAAGCAGAGGAGATGAAAGTACGAGGGCATCTCCGCCAGGCCGATCCAAATGGTGTATTTCTGTCCGCTTGGGTCGGTCCGCGGTGGCTTTTGGGTCGGGGTCCGGCCTGTCCGGCCGACCGCGCCCAGCGGTGTGACCCATTTGTCCGCGCTTGTCCATCACCAACGCCGGCATAAATTCCAGTATCTTCCTGCCGCCACGTCGTCTCCCGCCTTTATTTCCCGCGACTTCTAGGCGTCTCCCGCCGCGTCTAGGCGCCGCCATAAAAAGGGGAGTGCGCCAAGATATCTTCGACCATACCCGCGCCACCCAAGCATGAAACCACACCATGTCTGGTCGACGTGGCAACCCCGACGCCGACAGAGAAGAGGTGCCCGAGCGCCCGCTGCTCTCGTGGTGGCCGAACCGGCCGGAGTCTCCGATTCCGAGGCGCTCGCAGATTTGCACACCGCGCCCCGGACCGCGTCGCCCTGGATCGACCTCGTTGAGCGACGACGACGATGAGGGAGAGCGTGGTGGCGCACTGATTTGGCCGCGTCCTCCGCGCCTGCCTCGACGTCCACGGCCGGCACGCCCTCTCCTTGATCCTTCACCGCCGGCCATGGCTAGCTACAGGTATTGGAGAACGGAAAGAAGGGGGGAGAATGGTGTGGTGTGGGAGAAAATGGCCGTGGGCAGCCAGTTAAAAGGCCCGGCATCGGATGTCGGCGCGGAGGCCGAAGAGACGATATTGAAGTGTCCAGTCAGGAGGCCATGTGTCGGGCGGCGCCTGTAGTGGCGGTAGAGAGCGTGGCACCAGTCAGTTTAGTGTGTCATCTCGTCGACATTGATGGCGCAGGCTACCGCCGGTCAGCCTTCTGCCAACGACTCTGAATCGCTTCCGCGGTTGTGTCTGAACCGGTGCCGCTGTGCGCGTCTGAATCAATACAACGGTGGCTGATGGGTGGGCTAGAGGCACCAATGGCCAGGACACGCCTTCCGTCCGCGCACGTCCGGGCCGACACTGGTAATTAGGAAAGGAACATGTGAATCTGGTAAAAACAGATTGAAAGACAAGACGTCTTTCCACGAACAAGCATGATCTAAAACACTTATGTTTCTGGTCGGTAGACAAATGCGACTAGATTATTTGTACTCTAGTGCAAGTGAGAGACCGAAGGAGATATGCCTTGATGACAGTTTCATGATGTGCTAAGAGGAAATACTGATACATGTGTGGTGTGTAAACAAACCTGGTCCCTAATTGTCTCTATTTAACTAGTTTGTTGGGCAGCCAATGTCAAGGTTTCCTGATCAAATTGCATTTATGGCAGTTGACAACGAAGTCGTATGGTTCATCATTGTAATAATTAGAAACAAAGTGACCTTCTCCTTAGACCGTGAGATCATATTAATCACTGACTCGTTATCCCCATCTCAGCCCAGGCTAACGGAGTCTGACTTATTCAGGAGAGACTCCAGAGGAATGCTATGATCTCACTAACCGTCATGTCCGTAACTAGGTGACCATAAAAGTGTGTATTGGATATTCCAAAGGAACAATTGAGGCCTATATATCAAGATTGGGATTTGTCCACCTGCTTGACGGGAAGATACACTGGGCCCACTCAGTGAGATTGCATCCAACAAGTTGTAGCATATGACTAGGTCATGGGGATACAATTTCACGATAACGAGTTAAATAGACTTGTGGGTAACAAGATTAGTATGATGATAGTAAAGATCAAATCTCGGAAAAATCATGTATCGAAGAGACAAAGGGAATAGGACACAGAGTTTATGGTTCGAACACAACAGAGTCTCGTGGAATGCATGGGGTCATTATGGATATCCCGGTTCCGCTAATGATCATTGATCAGAGAGAGATCTCGATTATGTCTATACCGTTCCCGAACCGTAGGGTAACACACTGTGGCGCCCCGCAAAAACCACTACTAGAAAATCGCGTTGTTTTTGTGCATTGCATCATCATGACCGCATGCTCATGTCATCATACCACATTGCATTTGAGCATCGTCATGTCATCTTGCATTTGTTTGCATAAAACTATTTTCAAAAAGCCTGTTTTTGTTTTCTAAACGCCCCGTCTTGATTTCAAATTAAAACCCGGGTCTCCGGAATATTTTGTTTCGTCTACCAACGATTTGCAAAAGCCCCGTTTTAAATAATAAAATATTTATTTTATTTTTGGGAGGCAGCCAGCCAGGCCCAAAAGCCCAGCCGGCCACCTCAGATAAAATCCTACCTACCCGGTTCCACCCAATACCTATGCTACCAAATAACCTACCCAGCCTATCTACCCATCCCCAGCCACCTCACCCCCTCCAATCCTGTGTCGCCACCTCACCCTGACCTTTTCTTCCAACCACTCGTTCTCAGCCACCTGGCCACTCCCCTGGCCCGCCCCAGCCGTTTCCCGCCCACCGCACCGACCTGCCGCCCTGCCCCGCCTCCCCTGCCGACAGCCCCGACCAGGCGCCCTCGGGATTCCCCCTGGTCCCCGGGCCCCACCTGCCAGCCTGCCGCCCCGCGCCCCATCTCCCTCTCCCACCGACGCGTCCCCCGGCCCACCTACCCTCTCTCTCTTCCCCGTGTCCTCCTCTCTCCCTCATCCGCGCGTGTGTGGTGTTGTTTTCCCCGTGCGTGTCTGCGTGTTCAGGGCTAGATCGAGCCAAGTGCTCTGTTTGTGTCTCCCTGGTGACAAGATGTGGTTGTTCTGAGGCGGTTGTGCAAGATACCCCATGCGACAAGACCGACAATAACGATTTAAGTTCTTATCGACTTGTGGTACGCCAAGATCTACACCAGGGATCTCCGAAACTGGAACCGAGTTCGCCTTTGACAATCGAGCCCGATCATCAAAGTGCCCCATCTCAGCCGACAAGACCATCCCCAGGAACCCGAAGCAGCCCAGAGTACCACTCCAAGGCCACCGACAAGATCTTCGACATGCGTCGCCATACTCAAAGCCCACTTCGCGGACCCGGCGACCACACATGCGACAAGTACCCCTTCCCGGATGCGATGCCCGAGAACCCGGCACGCCAAGTTCTTCCTCTCGGACCCGAAGACGCCGAGACCTGGGACGCCAAGATCTCCGCCGTGAAACGACCAGACCGACGACATGCCCCGACGACCCCGGATGCGACAAGACCTTCTTCCCGGATGCGAATTCGAGAACCCGAACGCCAAGATCGCCGACGCGAATACGCCAAGTTCGTCTACCCGGACACCGTGTGACAAGATCTACTTCACGGATTCGAAGACCCCGGTACCCGATCCACTCAAGTTCGCCATCGACGACAAGATCGACACCAACCAGGGCGAATCCGACGCGCCCCCTGACGCCAAACCAAGTCCTTCTTCCTGGAACGCCAAGCTCTCCTTCCGTTGTCCGAGACAGATCCTGTCAAACCGTTCCTTCCTATCGAACCCCGAACCCCCGGAACCAAGATCTTTCGGACCCACATATGTGATTCCCTATCCGAGAACCCTATTATTTTTATAATATGACATTATCGACTGTTGCATATTAAATTGTTCATCTCGCATGCATATCATAAGCATGCCGGATCTTCTGCCGTAGTATTAAATATTGCATCCGGTGTTTCTTCTAGTGTTTGCTTCTTCGCGGATTAGGCCGATGGGTTGATGCGAGTATCGACAAGTTCTCCGGATATGATCCTTCGGCAGTGTTTCCCAGGCGAGCATCTCTTCCCCTTCTACCTATTTTGCATTTATTGTCTTTACTTCCTCCTGTTGATCTATTACTATCCGTGTCGCGATGCTTTAGTTTCCGTGCACCAGTTATATCCCGTGCAGCCTCTATATTGCCTTGGACACCTCCTATTACCTGTGTTTGGTAGATAGCTGGCCTTGCGAGTCGTAGTTGCTTGCTCATGTGTGATCTCGTGTTGTCAAGTACCACAGTTGTTGGGAGGTTGGCAGATGCTGATTGGTGGAGATGCTTATGGTGGAGATGATCATGACTTTAAATACGACTATTAAAATGCTAGATATAACTAATACAGAGGCATCGGTGGGCAATAGATGTTATTTGGTTCTTTCACGCTCACTTGTGTCCTGTAGGACCTCGAGTACTTGATACCTGTTCCTTGATTTTTCGCACTATCCACATCCGGGAGGCCTTATGGACCCCCCCTGAGCCAGAGCTTGATTCATTCTTATTTCATGGGGCCACAAAGTAGTTTGGGGCTTTATTACTATCTTGTACTTATGCCATGCTTTACTGCTTTATTTAAGATTGTGCGTGGAGCACCTGTACTGTTTTGGATCGCGCCACGTTTTCGCGGTATCGACAAGCCCAGTCACACTTTCGGGTTCCCAGTCGTTTACAGCCGTCGTCGCAAACCCTCGGTCCGTTCCGGAGCCGACCAACTTTGTTGCGGGTAGATTAGTGGGGTGGCCCCCTGAAATATTTCTGAATCCTATGATCGCTTTGTCGTGAATGCCTCGTTGGGTTTTGAGTTGGTTTTTCTGAGGTTAATCGAGTGTGTGTTGCTATTTGTGCACCCCTGCAGGGTAAAACTTTCTGAAAGCCGTGTCCGCGGTTATGGACGACTTGGAGCACAGTATCTCGATCATAGACAAGCATAACTAAAGTAGTGCTATAAACTTGACTCAATATATGACTAGTAATCAGATTCAACTATAACAGACAGGATATTAAAAATGCCAACAACTGGTGGATCTGGGTGGTTTTGTGACATGCTATACCTTCCTAGTAAATATTACAACTCCAATGGAATGTGATAAAAGTGCCAACCACTGCTGGGTTTTGGGATTCTTCAGGACAAGTATATCTGACTAGTAAATGTTCCAACTACAACGGAATGGTGATTAAAACTGCCCACTACTTCTGCTTCAGGATGACTCATGCTATCTATACCTGCTTAGTAAGTACTGCAACTATAATGGAATGAATAAAACTGCCAACCGTGTGAGTTCCTTGGCCCGACTTCCTCGTTTGGTCTCGAGGGGGAAATACCAGGATGGGTTTGTTTGGTGTTAGTTTCAGGTTGGATCCGAATAGGTCTTTCTTATCCCTCTCTGATAACCGCCAGTGTAACGAGTCTCTATAGGTTGTTTAGTGCCGCTGCGCTTCCGCTTCATCCCACCATACCTATGTAGGCGAGAGCCGCCGAATTCTAGCCTCGCCATGTACTGGCCTCAGTACTGACGCTCCTCTTTTTCCTTTGCCCTTTGTCGGCACCCCTTTTGTTTAGCAGGTTTGAGATCGCCGTCGTTAGAAGGGTTACCCTTCCGGCTTGGCCTGGGCAGGGTTATGGACGCCATTGGTTATACTTCAGGGCTCTTAGCCCCATTTGCATCTTGTCCGTAGTCGTACGCTCTATCATTTTCAAGGTGATTTGGATCTTTGTATATTATATCTGTATTCTTGACTCATGGAGTCGTGTTGTATATATATCTGTTCTGTGGGTCCGATCGAGGACGGTTGTGTAATGTTATTACTTCGTTTTCTACCTGCACGAAAGTGCCTGGTGGGCGTCCTTGAATCGTTTCTATGCGGGTTTGGCGGAAAGGGCTAAAACTTGCATCGGGCCGATTTGAGGGTGTTACAGAGTGGTATCAGAGCCCAGCAGTTGCGATACCCCACAAGTCCAGCCTGTAGGATAACCTAGCTAACGGCCGAAGTAGAGTGTCAAAACTATTTTGCAAAATCGGTTGGATAGATCTGATTAGGTCTGCTTTTACTCCTTACCCTCTTCTATTCTCCTCTTACCTCGGCGTGATTTGTATATGTTCTCTTATCTTTTCTTCAAGTCCAGGAATTCTCGTGGGTGGGTTTTCCGTCGTACCTTCAGGGTTTCGCTTCCTCCTTTGATAACGGTGTTTCTACTTCCGGACTTCATGCTATCTAAGGAATGTTCATCTGTTGGACTTCTTTTTGTTCCTTGTTGTGCCTTCCGGTGTTTTCCGACGCGGCGACATCATCTATGCCAGATCCGATGCAGAGTCTGCATCACTCCTTTGTTCCGAACCTCGAATTGTCGAGATCTTCAGTCTGATTCCGAGAATGGTTGCACGCTTTTCTACTGATTGTGCAGAGTAATAGTTTGGGTGCGAGATGGATTGGCCCCCATGCCGACTACTCACTCTATTTGCTTGTGTACATTGAAATGGATGAGAATGCATCGGTTCTCTCTTTCTATCGAAGTTAGAGGTGGCTTAATTTGTTGATACCTCTACCTTCTCCTTTGCTTCCCGGAGTGTTCTCTCGACGATCACGGGCAACGACCTCTTGTTAGTGGTGTCGCGAGGGTCTACCTGAAGCGTGAAGGTTCAGATCGTCGGCTTTCTTCCCGGTACCATGAGGCGGATCTCGAGGGCGAGATCCATTGTTAGTGGTGTCGAATTGTGGCGCCCCGCAAAAACCACTACTAGAAAATCGGGTTGTTTTTGTGCATTGCATCATCATGACCGCATGCTCATGTCATCATGCCACATTGCATTTGAGCATCGTCATGTCATCTTGCATTTGTTTGCATAAAACTATTTTCGAAAAGCCTGTTTTTGTTTTCTAAACGCCCCGTCTTGATTTCAAATTAAAACCCGGGTCTCCGGAATATTTTGTTTCGTCTACCAACGGTTTGCAAAAGCCCCGTTTTAAATAATAAAATATTTATTTTATTTTTGGGAGGCAGCCAGCCAGTCCCGAAAGCCCAGCCGGCCACCTCCAGATAAAATCCTACCTACCCGGTTCCACCCAAAACCTATGCTACCAAATAACCTACCCAGCCTATCTACCCATCCCCAGCCACCTCACCCCCTCCAATCCTGTGTCGCCACCTCACCCTGACCTTTTCTTCCAACCACTCGTTCTCAGCCACCTGGCCACTCCCCTGGCCCGCCCAGCCGTTTCTCGCCCACCGCACCGACCGGCCGCCCTGGCCCGCGTCCCCACCTCACCTGTCCCGCCTCCCCTGCCGACAGCCCCGACCAGGCGCCCTCGGGATTCCCCCTGGTCCCCGGGCCCCACCCTGCCAGCCTGCCGCCCCGCGCCCCATCTCCCTCTCCCACCGACGCGTCCCCCGGCCCACCTACCCTCTCTCTCTTCCTCGTGTCCTCCTCTCTCCCTCATCCGCCTCTCCCAGCCGCCATCTCCTCCGCACCGAGCTCTCCTCTGGCGAGCTCGTCACCTCTCCGCCTCACCCTCGCTCGTCCCGGCCGGTCCTAGAGACCACCGCCGCCCCTCTGCTACCCTGCAGCGCCGACCCCGTCCTCGAGCGTCGGCGCCTCCCTCCGCAAGCCGCCACCGGAGCCCGGCCGCGCGTCGTAGCGCCTCTGGCCCCTGCAGGGCCCTCGACCACGCCTTCCTCGGCCTGCGTCGCCTCGTCCACGAGCCGACCCCGTCGCCGAGCTTCGCCCCGCTGCTTCTCTTCTCCCTGTGCCGCCGGCACGGTCCAGCAGCCCGGCCCGGACCCGAGCCGCTGCGCCCCTCGGCGTCCGCCTCGAGCTCTCCCTGCTGACCGCCTGCAAGCTCCGCCTAGGTCACGCATCTCCATCTCGGTCGACGACCTCGCCTCCTCCGCATCATCAGCACCCCGCCGCGCTCGCCTTTCCTGAGCCCGCGTGGCCGTCATCTCCTCTGTCTCCGGCCTTCCTTGGCATCTCTCGGCCGTCGCCGTTCTGTGCTAGCGCCGCCCTCCGCCGTAGTCGCCCCGGTAGCGCGGTCTGCGTCCTTCCCTGGCGCCCCTTCGCCTCTGCTCCCAACCTCCGCCTTCGCCGATCCATTTGCAAGCCTTGCGGCCGAGCTGCCGCCACCGTGTCGCGGGCCACCGTCGACCTCCTCCGCGCGTGTGTGGTGTTGTTTTCCCCGTGCGTGTCTGCGTGTTCAGGGCTAGATCGAGCCAAGTGCTCTGTTTGTGTCTCCCTGGTGACAAGATGTGGTTGTTCTGAGGCGGTTGTGCAAGATACCCCATGCGACAAGACCGACAATAACGATTTAAGTTCTTCTCGACTTGTGGTACGCCAAGATCTACACCGGGGATCTCCGGAACTGGAACCGAGTTCGCCTTTGACAATCGAGCCCGATCATCAAAGTGCCCCATCTCAGCCGACAAGACCATCCCCAGGAACCCGAAGCAGCCCAGAGTACCACTCCAAGGCCACCGACAAGATCTTCGACATGCGTCGCCATACTCAAAGCCCACTTCGCGGACCCGGCGACCACACATGCGACAAGTACCCCTTCCCGGATGCGATGCCCGAGAACCCGGCACGCCAAGTTCTTCCTCTCGGACCCGAAGACGCCGAGACCTAGGACGCCAAGATCTCCGCCGTGAAACGACCAGACCAACGACATGCCCCGACGACCCCGGATGCGACAAGACCTTCTTCCCGGATGCGAAGTCGAGAACACGAACGCCAAGTTCGTCTACCCGGACACCGTGCGACAAGATCTACTTCACGGATTCGAAGACCCTGGTACCCGATCCACTCAAGTTCGCCATCGACGACAAGATCGACACCAACCAGGGCGAATCTGACGCGCCCCCTGACGCCAAACCAAGTCCTTCTTCCTGGAACACCAAGCTCTCCTTCCGTTGTCCGAGACAGATCCTGTCAAACCGTTCCTTCCTGTCGAACCCCGAACCCCCGGAACCAAGATCTTCCGGACCCACATATGTGATTCCCTATCCGAGACCCCTATTATTTTTATAATATGACATTATCGACTGTTGCATATTAAATTGTTCATCTCGCATGCATATCATAAGCATGCTGGATCTTCTGCCGTAGTATTAAATATTGCATCTGGTGTTTCTTCTAGTGTTTGCTTCTTCGCGGATTAGGCCGATGAGTTGATGCGAGTATCGACAAGTTCTCCGAAAATGATCCTTCGGCAGTGTTTCCCAGGCGAGCATCTCTTCCCCTTCTACCTATTTTGCATTTATAGTCTTTACTTCCTCCTGTTGATCTATTGCTATCCGTGTCGCGATGCTTTAGATTCCGTGCACCAGTTATATCCCGTGCAGCCTCTATATTGCCTTGGACACCTCCTATTACCTGTGTTTGGTAGATAGCTGGCCTTGCGAGTTGTAGTTGCTTGCTCATGTGTGATCTCGTGTTGTCAAGTACCACAGTTGTTGGGAGGTTGGCAGATGCTGATTGGTGGAGATGCTTATGGTGGAGATGATCATGACTTTAAATACGACTATTAAAATGCTAGATATAACTAATGCAGAGGCATCGGTGGGCAATAGATGTTATTTGGTTCTTCCACGCTCACTTGTGTCCCGTAGGACCCCGAGTACTTGATACCTGTTCCTTGATTTTTTGCACTATCCACATCCGGGAGGCCTTATGGACCCTCCTGAGCCAGAGCTTGATTCATTCTTATTTCTTGGGGCCACAAAGTAGTTTGGGGCTTTATTACTATCCTGTACTTATGCCATGCTTTACTGTTTTATTTAAGATTGTGCGTGGAGCACCTGTACTGTTTTGGATCGCGCCACGTTTTCGCGGTATCGACAAGCCCAGTCACACTTTCGGGTTCCCAGTCGTTTACAGCCGTCGTCGCAAACCCTTGGTCCGTTCCGGAGCCGGCCAACTTTGTTGCGGGTAGCTTAGTGGGGTGGCCCCCTGAAATATTTCTGAATCCTGTGATCGCTTTGTCGTGAATGCCTCGTTGGGTTTTGAGTTGGTTTTTTCGAGGTTGATCGAGTGTGTGTTGCTATTTGTGCACCCCTGCAGGGTAAAACTTTCTGAAAGCCGTGTCCGCGGTTATGGACGACTTGGAGCACAGTATCTCGATCATAGACAAGCATAACTAAAGTAGTGCTATAAACTTGACTCAATATATGACTAGTAATCAGATTCAACTATAACAGAATGGATATTAAAAATGCCAACAACTGGTGGATCTGGGTTGTTTTGTGACATGCTATACCTGCCTAGTAAATATTACAACTCCAATGGAATGTGATAAAAGTGCCAACCACTGCTGGGTTTTGGGATTCTTCAGGACAAGTATATCTGACTAGTAAATGTTCCAACTACAACGGAATGGTGATTAAAACTGCCCACTACTTCTACTTCAGGATGACTCATGCTATCTATACCTGCTTAGTAAGTACTGCAACTATAATGGAATGAATAAAACTGCCAACCATGTGAGTTCCTTGGCCCGACTTCCTCGTTTGGTCTCGAGAGGGAAATACCAGGATGGGTTTGTTTGGTGTTAGTTTTAGGTTGGATCTGAATAGGTCTTTCTTATCCCTCTCTGATAACCACCAGTGTAACGAGTCTCTATAGGTTGTTTAGTGCCGCTGCGCTGCCGCTTCAGCCCACCATACCTATGTAGGCGAGAGCCGCCGAATTCTAGCCTCGCCATGTACTGGCCTCAGTACTGACGCTCCTCTTTTTCCTTTGCCCTTTGTCGGCACCCCTTTTGTTTAGCAGGTTTGAGATCGCCGTTGTTAGCAGGGTTACCCTTCCGGCTTGGCCTGGGCAGGGTTATGGACGCCATTGGTTATACTTCAGGGCTCTTAGCCTCATTTGCATCTTGTTCGTAGTCGTACGCTCTATCATTTTCAGGGTGATTTGGATCTTTGTATATTATATCTATATTCTTGACTCATGGAGTCGTGTTGTATATATATCTGTTCTGTGGGTCCCATCGAGGACGGTTGTGTAATGTTATTACTTCGTTTTCCACCCGCACGAAAGTGCCTGGTGGGCGTCCTTGAATCGTTTCTATGCGGGTTTGGCGGAAAGGGCTAAAACTTGCATAGGGTCGATTCGAGGGTGTTACACACACTAAGGGTCTACCGACTTTCTAAGATCGATATGGAAGGAAGGGATCATCGATGAGAAAGAAAGATCAGAAATGTTCCGAGAAAAAGAATAATCAGAATAGTTCCAAAGAGGGTCCGAAGATGTTCGGAGGAAGGAAAAGACCGAAAGGTTTTTCGGAATAAATGAAAATTTATAAATATGCATTTCTATATATTAATTATAAATTAATATATTCAATAAATATTTTAAATTAAAATTTATGGGGCAACTTCCTGCATTGGGCCGAATCCTCGGAGGGAAACAACACAAGAGGAAGCCACCCCAATGGGCAGCACACATCCGCAGCGGATGGGCCCACTCGGGGGCCCACGCAGGCACGCGAGCGCACGGACGCTAGTTGGCATGCGGGCAGGCACTGGGCACTGCCGTAGCTAGCGGACCCCAGCTGCAGCCCACTAGCCAGGTGTGCGCGGGAAGGCGTGTTGGCGGGCCACCATCGGCCATCCGACTGACGCTGCTCGACAAGGTTGCCGCCTCGCTATGCAAGGACAGCGCGCGCGTGCGGGTGGAGGCCCACCTGGGCAGCCGCCCCTGCACCGCCTCTTGGCCAGGCCGGCGCTAGGTTGGGGCGTGGTAGGCCCACCCGGCCACCGTATGCCCAGTTGGCTACCTCCCTCCTTTGCCTTTTACTTTAGTCTCACATGGGGACTTGATGAAAGGGTGTATTCCTTTTCCCCTTATATATTAAGGTCTATGGTGGGAGGAAAAAGACACATAAAAATAAAAGAAGAATTTTCTAAGGCTATTTTCTTTAGAGAATTTTTCCTCTTTCGTAGTTGATTCACTACGAGTGCGGTTCCACGAAAGGACTGCACACGAGAGAGTCAACACTACCGGTTCCACAAGTACTTGAGGAAAGGGTGTGCGCCATTCCGGTTCGTGAAGCGCATCCTGATGAGATACCGAGGCTGCAAAGAAAGCACGTTTACACGGATCATACCGCACAGTGCCATCGGTGTAGCTTTTGTCATGACGAGTGTTGTCGTGGAGGCGTGTGACCATGTCGTGACCAGGAGAATGGCACTGTGGCTAGACACCCTATGTGTATGAGCCCACAAATAGCCCTACTATTAGTGGCGCCAGGGTTGTCGTGCAAAGACCACAAGGAGACTCTGAGGAGTTTCGTGACCTTGAGGTCGGCTATGATCGTATACTTCAACTATGTTCCTCGCGGGACGTTAACCGCGTTGCGATCTATAAGGGTATGTATTCGTAATTTCTCCCGTTACTGCATTAACTAACAGATAGATCTTGAGCTTCGGGGTATTCTAATCTAGGAAAAATTTATGTTTTCTGCTATAAACCCCTTCTCGCTGGTGGTAGCTGCTCCGTCATGGCCATCTCCTACCTCGCCCTTTGGTAGCCCGCTTCTCTCGCCGATTGGTGTCCTGGTATTGTAGTCCTTTCGAGCAAAAGCAATGAGTTGGTGTTTTTTTATTCTTAGGCTGGTCTAGATGCTCCACACCGATTAAATTGATTAGTATGAATGTTTTTCAATTAGCCACAATACTTGAATCTACCCGTGGGAAGCAGTTTCTGTTTTTAATTAGCAGTCATGCTAAACAATAGGCGAGCCCGGGCAGGGAACGAAGGCATTGATCTAGTCACTGCTACAGGTTACTGGTTCAATTAGCCTCAACACAGAATCTATTGGAAGTGCCTCATTTTTCGATGTCAAGCAACAAAGAGACTCATAAGCTTGCATACCGAACAAAACAGATGGGTCGATCAATGCCAGGTTACACCTCATAACGTGCATACGAGTCACGAGGGGCACTGCAGCCATGGAGGAGGAGCGGAGGAGTTAGAGGGTCATCCGCCGTGAAGCTAGGAGCATCTGCGCCACATGGAGGAGAGAGGCCCGACGAAGGCCATCATGATATCACTTTATAGGCCGCGCCCTGCTCCTACCCAGACCTCGGTTGTGTTGGATCGTAGCTCTATATTCTAGTTAATTTGTTTATGTGGCACTATAGTTAATGATTAAAAAGAATGGTGTTGTACCTTAGAGCAATTTCAATAGTACAGTCGAAAGCTGGCTATACGACCATCTATAGTCAGTTTGTAGCCAACTAGTACAATAGTTACCTTGAAAGATCTACTACTTTATGTGTAAATGGTACACATCACATAGTCACAAAGTGCCTAGGCACACGTGCAAGAGTGCAAGAGCTGGCTATTGCATAAGAGCCCACTTCTCTTCTCTCTCTTCTTCTCTCTCATCCAACTAAGCAAAACAGTAGTACTAGTTTATTTTTTATAGCCTGCTGACTAGGAAGAGCAAGAACAGTAGAGTAGCCGGCTGCCGGCTGCGAGCTTCACCTACAGCCTTCCCTAAAAAATACTTGTACAATAAGTTGACTATTAGATGAGCTGTACTAAATATTTAAATATTTAATTACTAGCCATGTCTTGCTTGCATGCAATACTAACCGTCCATGTATTTAATGCTTGTAGCCGGCTTTAGCACATACACTAGGCTGCATGCAGGCGATAGCTCGTTGTTTCCCGTGAAGCAGCCGGCGATAGCTGTAGCGCCCGTTCCATTCTCTTCCTTCAATTAAGTCTCTACCACATAGGATTTAGGTTACGTGGATTTTCTTGTACTCAGCTGACTAGATGCTATTCTACCTGTTCTTAGGCATTTTTCAATGGAGTGTATCTTAGCACGTTTCATAGATGCTAAGCAAACTTAAGAAACAACTATGACAATGGGGTGTATCTTAGACTAGTCACAATGGGAAGTATCATATAGTAGTATCATGCATATGATACTAGTATATGATACCACCTCCACAATGCATAGTATCATGTAGTAGTACCATAGTCTTAGTATATTTATTGTTTTGTAGAATCTCAATGCAAAATTATGTACAAGATTCATTTGAGATTAGTTTTTCTAGTACTACGTGCTATGATACGGTATCTACCTATGATACCAACACAACCTCTTTCATCATTAATTAGGATGCCACGTCAGAATTTTGCCAACATGGCATGCATGATACTACCTATGATACCCCCATTGGGGCTAGTCTTAGATGGTGTTTCTTAGGGATGTTGTATTTAATAATTTTGTGCTCATGCATGTGTGTGATTGGACTAACATCTTTTTTGCCTATGATAGCGTGCAAGTGGTGTATCTTAGCTAAGATACAAGGACCATCTCTCTCTTCATTAAGTGACATGCCACATAAGCAAAATGCCTATGATACCGTGCTAAGAAACACCTATTGTGAAAGGTCTTAGCTAAGCTACACCTCCTGCACGCAACCACAGGTAGAAAATTTGCTAGCCCAATCCTATACATGCATGAACCCCAAATTATTAAATGCATGAACTCATAAGATATACCTTTAAAAAACAACCCATTGTAGCGACTGTTTCTTAGAATATGTCACCGTCTGTGATAGCGTGCTAAGAAACGGTCCACTATGAAAGACCTGAGACGTACGTGTTTGTGAATCGGAAGGAAGTAAATGCAAGCATCCAATATCAGATCAATTAGGTTCCTCTCCCTAAATTAGTCAGCTAGCTTCTCGAATTGTGTTTAACTCGCCGAGTGTTCTTGTAAGTCGCTCTTGACCAAAAGCAACCAGCAAATTGAGTTAGTTCGTCTTGTAGTTAATATATCTGTATTTCAGTTTCCGTGTCCTTTGCACAAGTCTGGAACAAAACGTCATTATGTATTGGAGTACATTTTACTCCCTCATTCAGACTATAAAATGTTTTAGCTTTGTGAATCGAATGTATCTAGATGTGTTTTAGTGTATAGGTTCGTAGAGGTTTGGAGTAAATCTATATATTAAAAGACGTCTATATACATTTATTTTACAAAGCTAAAATGTATGATATTTTTGAAACGGATGGAGTATATATGTGTGGGCACTGGGCAGGGGGCAGGGGCGTATGTTGAAGAAATTGCACCGGGTAGGGGCGGAGCTAGAGCCGATGGGCCCACTGATGGACCTGTCGACCGTGCAGGATGCACATGTGGACAAAATTATAATTTAACAAAGTAATGTTTTGCTAACTGGTGTCTAGTGTCAATCCGCCCCCGTGTGTGGTACAGAGTAGTAGTAGAAAATCTTTACTATTAAATTTCTTGAGATCGGTTTGTCATACACATTTTTTTTTAAAGTTTACTTCTAGGACAATCTTATTTGATGATATGGGACAACATAATATTAGTCATAGAATGTTGTAGCAATATGCAAGAATGTCCAAAAAATAACAGTTGACTATGGTATGAATTTGCACAAATTCAAATTATTATTATTATTATTATTCAAAGAAACTCATGTTTTACTTATTTGTGTGTATCCAAAGGTGTAATTGGTGCCCCCCCCCCCCCCCCCCCATGGGGCAACCACAAGCGCTAGGCATTTCTGGCCGTCGGATCAGGTCCTAAAACGCAATCTAGACCGTTGGCCGGTGGTAAGACGGATTTACCCACGTCAACAGTAAACTGCCAATTTGATGCGCGCACTCCTAGCAACTCCCCACGCGTGCGCTCCACTCGGTCCAGTTGCGTCAATTTCCGCAAAGTGATTTTCAGGCCCGCATGTTAGCCTCGTGTGTTTTATTTTCCTGTGTATTTAGTGAGTGCAGAATGAATCGGCAGGGGCAGTGGGCGCGACGCCGCGCGATGCTCAGCCGCAGAGACCTTGCTAACCCTAGCCGCCACCAATCATCTCTCCCATCTCTTCTCTCAAATCCCCTCTGACCGTGCTCCTCCCCCAATCCCCTCTGGCTCAACTCCAAATCTCTGGCAGGAATGGTGGCATGGACGGAGGAAGCGAAGGTCAAGGTGGAGGAGCACGGGTGAAGTGGCGGATGAATATCATCTCCATCCTCGTCACCCAGTAGGAGGCCGCCACCAGAGAGATGTACGAGGTCAGCAAGCCGAGGTGAGCCCCTCTCCACCGGCCCACGAACATGCTGCCACGATCAGGAGGAGGCCATGGAGGAAGGCCGCGAGTGGAGGGGCTCGGTTCAGATGAGTTCGTTTCCGGATGGCCGGAATCGAGGAAGGTCAGGCGAAATTGAGGAAGGTCCGGCGTGGATGCCAAAAGATTTGTTCCAGTTAGGATTTCTATGTCGCAGTGCTCGATTTAGTCTCGCTTGTCTTTTTCCATTTGGATTTCCAACATGCCATACATTTGCTTTGCCGATTGTTTATCTATTTGGTCCAAGAGAAGCAATGGTGCTGACACCGGCTGCCGACCTAGATGAGTTAAATGAAACTCACATACGCAACCTCCTCTCTTGCTCACGATTCTCTCTCTCCATTTAATCCCCACGAATGTCAATTCTTGTTTGTTTCTATTTATCTATGCCTACAAGTTGTTTGGGAAAAATCCAAGGAGGTGGACCTTTTAATGCTCTTTCAATATTTGTGTTAAACAGATACGAAGAACCAAAAGTGTGTTGTTTGCAACTGAATTAAGCACTGCTCACTAATTCTACTGATTTATATTGCACCTTTTAGTAATCGGAAAAAAATATGTGACTTTCTACATTGCTCTGTGTTAACATATTTGATATATGTTGATAGTATATATGCAATTTAACCGTTATCTAATTGCATGAGGTAATTACAGGAGGAGCATAGGCCGCCGCCATCATAGAGAAGGACGATCACATCGAGCCATGGTGAACCGCCTACCCTCCACCTTGGATGTCGCCATCTGGACATCATCGACGGGTGATGTATCTCACAGAGGTTGTGTCTCTGTTTCATTGTCCTCACCGTCGGCCGCATCGGATACGTTCTGATCTACCGCCTCACAGTCTAGATGCCTCCACCGCCATGAGATTGTATATTTTGGGGCTGAACCTCGACGGTGTTTTTGATCTGAAGGTTTGTCTCCCTCTCTGTAATGCACAAATCCATATTCATGTTGTGGTTCTAAATGTGTAGGTTGTCAAAATGTTGGTATCCTCTTTGAATGTGTTGGTTGTCAAAATTAGCTTCCTTCGTTTCGGCTGCTTCATGCTCGAACAATGAGACCGGCGACGGACCAGCGGCAAGAACGACGAGGCCAACGACGGATAGAAAACTTGGCCTCTTCCACTCACGGTGGCTACTAACACTTCCAACTTTTTATTTCTGTATTAGATGTTTTTCAGGTTGCATTCATGCAGTCCTAACACTTCCTCTCACTAAGATTTCTCCATGTGAATAATTCATCTGTGCTTTTTTGCGAGTAAACAATAGTAAGTATTTGGCCTCCATCCAGTAGGAGGTATTAGTGCTATACGATTGATTTGCTATGCTTGATATAGCCAGAGTAGAAGTGCTATATGAAAGCTCGGCAAAGCTTATCCAGCAGATACCAATTAGCTACCATGGTGGGGATTACTTTGTTTCATGGCCATATGCAAAGTTTGGCCTTTATACTGTTTGCTCAGCTTACCATCTAACAAAATCTGAGAGTTTCTACACCTCTCATGGCACAGCTGGGCAGGGTAGTAATTCAAAATAAGTTGCAAAGATGGAGGAGTGGAAATATCCTAGGTTGATTCAGTGCCACTGCGATGTATAGATTCCCCTTTTTTTTGTCTAATGTTGTCCTTTGTCATTTGTTTTCTCCCTCTTCAGGTTATTGCCTGCCTATTTCCTTCATCTGTTTTCTATGAGTGATTTCTTTTGGTGATACAAGCTATAAGTGAATGTACTTTCTATGTTTTTTCAGACCCTGCACTAATATGTTTATCCCTTCTGTAACTTTCCTGTAATATGGACTGAGTGCACGATGTGGTGTGTACCTTATGCGGATGCTACCTATGTGTTCCTTCGTGTCGCTATTTCTTGATGCGTTTTGGTTCAACCTGATATCAATTATTTAGTTAATCATGTATTGCACTCTAGCCTATGCTGCCCTAAGAGACATACATTTATGTACTCTTAGTTCACTGCCACTATTCAGTTATTTGTCGAATTGGTTTTTCTTATGCTTCTTGAATGTGGTATTTCTGGTGCGTGCAGTTTTCTTGTGATACAACGGCAACGTATTTTGATCTAATCATGTTGTTTCTTTTCTAAAAAAAACTAGGTGTGCTGGCCGAGCTGCATATCGAAGACTTAGAGAACCATCAGATCCTCTGCCGATAGGCTCCTCTCCCGTAAAGCCTCCTCCACATACGCCAAGGTCCGTCAGATCCCCTACTCCTCAACCTACCTTTCATATTCGGTTCGTTCGTTTCTCCCTGCGCAGGGGTAATTGCATCGACAGTTCAAGGATTTGCTCAAGGAGAACGCTGACCACTACTATGGCCTCTCCAGGTTCCTCTCCTCCTTGCCCCCCGCACCCAATCTCTTTCGCCCATCTATGCCTGCTGGATGCACCACCGCGGCGACTTGAAGGTATTGATGCCCGCACCCTACAACCTTCCTGTCTCCAATTTCTATTCGTAGCTGAACTATCGATTCAAGAGTTGGACCTAATTGTGTGCGATCTACAGAAGGGTGGTCATCTTTTTTTTTTTGCCTTGGGTTGAATCCGACAGAAAATTGATGTGTGCTAAGATCCAGCATCTTAGCAGCTCAAGTGAGTACCAAGTGTACAAGTGAGTACCAAGTGTACATCGGTCATGTCTTGGCCTGATGGAGGTGAAGTTGGTGCTCTACATTTTTCTGCTTCAGGTGATGATGTAGCTCCTCGAATGCATCTAGGCCTTGGTTCTTTGCTCCTTTCTCATACTTCCTAATGAATATAATGAACTCTTTTGCTAACTGTCAACGTGGTCCGAGTATAAGCAACATCATATTTTGACAGCTTCCTAATGCAGGTACTTATTCTTGACTCTGGACGAGCTGCAGCGGTGCCTCCTCTCGTCCATCAAGCCCTATTTACTTAGAAGAATATGGTCTTAAGGATTTTGAAGTGTGCAAATGTACCACAACTTAATTTATCTGTCTACTGAGATG
Source organism: Avena sativa (assembly GCA_916181665.1). Classification (NCBI taxonomy): domain Eukaryota; kingdom Viridiplantae; phylum Streptophyta; class Magnoliopsida; order Poales; family Poaceae; genus Avena; species Avena sativa. The sequence goes on along the minus strand of OV702291.1, from coordinate 121,044,846 downwards.
AACTCTTCTATTTAGCGTCGTCTAGCTAGATCTTCAATCCAGTAATATAGGTTAGTTAACTTCCTTATTTCTTATTAGATCAACTACTCCTGTATTTACTGCCAAATTTTTTTGGGTCTTTTTCTTGGTAGTATTTATTGTAAACAATGGATGAAAGCATGATCTATTTCATTGAATGCACCAACCATGTTAGTAATAAAACACCAAGCATGATAAATGTTTGAAAAGCAACATTGATATTCATTTTTTTTTGCATGTCATGAAGATTGTAATTCAACTTTTAGTAGTACCTGAAGTATCACATTAGTTTTAATTTCACCTTAGTTCCGTGTCTAAAACTAGGGCCTCCTCCCATTTCCAATACCTTTTTATTTATTAGTTAATACTAGAGCGAGCATGACTATTGTTCAGTTTATAACAAGCTTTACTTTTTGCTATCTATCAGATCTTTCTATCTCTTTCGAGTTTATCACCATGTTGTCATTATTCACTTGGATTTGTTTCTTTGTAGATCTTAGCTATATTATTCCAGTCTCCTATTACATTACACAGACTATTAAAAACAACTTACTGTTTTGTAGAGATTTGACTTCACCTTTTCTTATATAGAAAGGAAATAGCATACGTGCTTGTGGAGTTGATTTTTTTCCATGTATAGCTTTGTGATCGTTCTGTGCCCTTGGGTTAGATGAATTTATTTTTTGCTGCAACAGAAAGGCTAGATGGCATCCCGTGTGCAACAGAAGCACGCAGATCCCTCTTTTCTGATCGTACAAGTGCCTAATCCGGCTAGCTGTTGCTACAACTATCATCTATCTAAGATGTTCTCGGTTGCACTTTGTGTAGATGGATTTTGGTCACACGGTCGTCTGCTTTTTATAGTTCTATATGTACATCACCACTTCTTTGTTGTGTGTGGTTTCCTCTACCAGAGACGTCTAAGAAACTCGGTTATGCTTTTGTTCTTCGCATGGGCATGCAGTAGATGGATTTCGGTCACGCAGTTGTCTGCTTTTAATAGTTCTATATGTACATAAGCACTTCTTGGTTGTCTGGTTTTCTCTAACAGAGAAGTCCGAGAAACTCAACTATGCTTTTGCTCTTCGCATGCACACAATTCTGTATGCATCTTCCATATTCTGTTAAGTCCGCAGTATCTGTTACTTATTTCATACCTCGCCTTTTTAGGTGTTTGTTTAGATATCTATATCATGAAAGATGAACATGTTGCCATTCACTATTCGGAATATGAACCGCCTATATTGCTCGAATATATCGGGTCGGTGCGGCAAGGCACACCCGTAAATCTAGTATTAATAAAAAAATATGGGCCATGCAATGCAAAGAAGATACCAATGTTTTAAAAGAATAAACCAGATACCAATGCATGCCATCATCCGCCGATGCAGGCGAATCTTTCTCCGCGCTGCCATGTCTTGATGGCGTCTACGAACCACTTGGATGGTGACGTACCTCCCAGCTGAGTGTGCGCTTCCTCTTGGACGACCACGTCAACAAGGCTTTCTCCAAGAGCTGGAGTCATTATTATACGTAGAGCCGATCGACGTAGACAAGGTCATGATCGTCTCATATTAGCTCATCGATTACGGACGACACGGTACGTACATGAATATAATCGGTCGGCCCAGACAGATCGACAGCGTTGCTGTTGTTTCTGCGAACAGCAAAAATGAAAAGAGAGACGTTGCTCTGTTGTTGTTCGGCCTAGGGCCTGGGTTGGCAGGCGGCCAAGACGAAGCTCATGCATGATCGACGCTACTCACGCACAACGTGTTGCTCGGCTGCCATTGCACCGACTTCCTGCAACCAGCCTCGACACATACCGGGACTAAAGGGGTCTATACTGCGTCACTTTGCTTAGTTTTTTTTAACAATTTTAAAAATTCATACCACCTGGACCGAGTCCATCGCCTCCCCAATTTTAAAATAAAAAATCCTAGACTTACACACAAATTGTTACGGAGTTGACTTACGTGCGCAGACGTCCGTGGACGGCCAGGATCGGGTCCGGTGATGCGTGCGTGCCAGCTGGTAAACCGTGTCACGGAAAAATATGGACGTGTAGATCATGAAATAGACTACACGCGTGACAAAAACCGTGTGGAAATATTTTATATTTTGGGCTCAGCAAAAAAGAGAAACTTTCAGATCTGGGACATGAACAGTACACGTACGAAATGCATCAAAATTTGTTTTTTTATTGCGTCCGAAATATAAGGAATTTGAAATTGAAACTTCTCAGATGTGTGGTGCGTGTCTTTGGCTACACGCAGATTTTGTTTCGAATTTTTTTGAAGCTTTTTTGAAAAATTCAAAACCAAGTCAAATGAGAATGGAGGGCCGGGATTAAAAGCTACCTGTAGCCCAGCCTCTAATAGGGGCATTCAGACGTGATCTCTCCTTCTTATACGGTACTATGTACCTCGTTAATATCGTATACTCGCCTTCATTCGAAAATATAAGATATTTGTCTATTTCTGAATGATATGTACTAGAGGTTTTAGTGTGTGTATATGGTATAGATTTACTCATTTTACTATGAACTTACACACTAAAAGATGTCTAGATACATGTGTTTAGGAAACATACTAAAACATCTTATATTTTAGAACAGAGGGAGTATAAGAGAGTGAACAAAATGTAAGTATGGAGAGGTGGCTCGGGATATGTCCGATCACCGTCGATTGTACCGCAATCCAAGATTGTTGTAGTGTAATCTCTTTTGAAAATTGTGTAGTGTTGAGAGTTCTTGCATTATTCCTGCTAGACGTCGCCTGCTTCAAGAAGTTGTTGCCGTCGCCACTCCACCAACGGCTTCTTCATCTACGTACGATCGATGCTGAGAACACCACCGGGTAAAATTCAGCCACCAAAAAGATCGAAGACAGGATATGATGCACCAAATCCGATGCTATCGGCGACATCTGAAGAAGAGGTCGACTAGATGCAATGGAAATATTAAGCCTCAATAGTCGTGGTCTCCGAAAGGCAACGGGGACGATGCTTGTGGAGATTCAAAAGTGCCATAACCCAGATGCTATCTTCTTGATGGAAACCAACTTAGATGAGTGTTTGCGTCGAACGGTTGAAGATGGATTATAAAGCGGTGGGGAGAAGTGATGGCCGCAAGAGGGGGGGCTATTACTACTGCAGAAGAAGGAGGTGGTCCTGTCATTGAGGCACAAAACAATGAGCTATGCATGCCCTACGTCATCAGGAGCGCAAAACCTATGAACCCAGAAAGCAAAGCACCTGAGTCAGTGTAGCCGCAGATGCAGATGCAGATGCCGGGGGGAGCCACTTGGACAAACGGCGGGTCAGGGGCGCCGTCGTCGCGTGCCGTTCACCTGGGCGGGTGACGTGTGCGTCGCTTGCTTGGCCCCTAGCTCGTCGATCGATCGACCACGTCAACGTGGTGCTGGCTCGCTCTGAGCCGGCGACTTTCTCGCCGAGCTGGACGCATGCATATACGGTCTGGTCTACGTGGACCAAGTCATCCCGTGGATCCTGTTCAGCTAAGTAAGCTCCCGGTCCCCGTGAATGAACCATCAGAAATAATACAGAAAATGAGAGAGAGAGACGTGACGTCGTTGTTGGGCTCGACACGTCTTTTACCAGGACACTACATATGGGTCGATTCACCCTGCACGTCGCCGATTCAAGGGCGAGTCTACCGGCCAAAGCAATTCGTCTACGCGCGCTCTGCACGCACCTTGCTTTAAAACTAAAAAGTTGCGATGAAGAAATTCTACTACGTATTTTGCTCAAGGAACTCGTGACGTTAACTGCGCGCGTGTGCACGTTGTTATAAATCTAAGCTCATCCTCACTAATTAACCTCGTCAAGTCGTGATATTATTTTTTTAGGCATGAGCTGCTCGTTTGGAGCTAAGAGCTATAATTCGGCGTTGTTTAACCTTTTTTGCAGCGCCCTCACGTAGGAACCAGCCAAGCCAGCCAAATTCGTAGGACATGACGTGCAGCATGACGCCCTTTTAGAGTTGCTGCTTCATACGTCGTAAACATATCTATAATTTTTTATGCTCTATGCTTGTTTTGTGTCAACTATCTTATGTTCTGTTTACACTTTGAGGCAGTTTTATATATTTTCTGAAACTAACCTATTGACAAGATGCCGCAGTGTGAGTTGCTTGTTTTCTGTTGTTTTTGGTTTTAGAAAAGCTAGTAAGAAATTTTCTCAGAATTGGACGAAATAAAAGTCTAAGTTGCCTCTTCACCTATATAAACCCTCGAGACGAAAACCCTAAGAGGGGGATCATAATTTCACGAAAAGTTCCGCAGCGTCGCCGTCACCGAAGAGGAGATTCGGGGGGACAAAAGTCTCTGTTCTGCACCCTACCGGGACGGGGAAGTGCCCTGGAGCCATCTCCATCGACTCCACCGCCATCTCCATCGCCGTTGCTGACTCCCATGATAAGGAGGGAGTAGTTCTCTCTCGAGGCTAAGTGCTCTACCGGTAGCCATGTGTTCATCTCGCTCTCTCTGTGTGATCTTATTGAGATCATAAGCTTTGTAATCTAGTTGAATAAGTAGATCTATTCTGCTACTCAAGTGAAGTCGTGATATTATTTTTTTAGGCATGGGCTGCTCGTTTGGAGTCAAGAGCATCTCCAGCAGTTGGAGGTTTCGAAGTTACTGGGCATGCACTCTTCAAATGCCCACGTGCATTTCAGCTTTGGTCAGCGATGAAAGAGATATGGCAGCTCCCTCAACTGAGTGACCTGCGCTCTAGTTCTGGAATATGGATGAAAACAGTGGTTATGCAGGCACAACCGTCGATGATTGGTGCCATTATGTTAACTGCTTGGCGTGTATACTATATACTTCCTCCGTTCCAAAATAAGTGACGTGGATTTATTTAGATTCGGATATGTCTACACACGTTTTCCTTGAGGGACTGCCTGTTAGAGTGGCTTATACATGTCGCTTGTGGACGCATGTGCTCTGCATGGAATGGAGATGCATGACGCGAGGTCTGTACGCTTCTGCTTTGACGGTCAGGTTCGTCTTTTCCATGTCCTTCTCGTGATGTAGGTGGTTTCCTTTCGTGGTGTGGTGGTGTCATGATTTGTCGCCTCGGTGTGTGTCTAGGGGAGGGGCTCTGGGCCCGACCGCTTTGTATTCTCGTGGTTGTATGTTTTACGCTCTGGTCCATTTTCTCTTTCTTCTGTATATTTGTTCCGAGTTATTGTGATGGTTGGCTTCGGTGTTGTTGTTCTGGGAAGGGGGGCGTTCGCTGTTGTGGTTGTTGGCATGGGGTTTGCGGCGACACATGCCTTGGCGTGCCATTACACGTGCACGATGACCAAGCCTAGGGCTCGGTAAACCAAAAATACAAAGAAAACAAGATTTCAGACAAGAATTTTAAACACCATTAGCGGAGGATAGCGCGACAGAGCATGCTGGGTCATCTAGTTCTCTCCCAAATGTCAAAGGCCCTCTAACTAAAGGATTGTATTCGATCGTGTGCATGCCCGGTCGTCCATGCATGCATGCCGTACGTCATCATATAAACCCAGAAAGCAAAGCACCGAGTCAGTGTAGCCGACCGAACGTCCGATGGAGCCGTCACTTGGACAAAGACGTGTCACTCGGCCACCGTACCGGCCGTCGGCGGGTCAGGGGCGCTGTCGCGTACCGTTCACCTGGGTGGGTGACGTGTGCGTCGCTTGCTTGGTCCCTAGAGTAAATTGCAGAAAGCTACCATAATTCGGGCAGTCAGAACGAATCAGTACCAACATTCGTAATTTTTGCGTGTCAGTACCAATTCTGAGTCACAGTGTTGCGAATCGCACTAATTCTTGGCTAAGAGCATTTTGACAGCAGGACTGACAGTAAGGGCCCACTTGTAAGAGCTGACTTGGCAGCCCATGTGGAGAACGAGCTTAGGTGGAGGTAGGGCCCATCTGTCATCCACCCACCTTATTTCCCCTCCTCTTTCTTCTTCCTCCCGTCTCCATTAGACCCGTCCGACCCCGCCATGGGCTACCCCGCCCTCCTCTTCCCCACCAGTCGGCGATCTTCGGCCGCCCTCCTTCGCCAGAGCCCACGCTGCCCCCACGCCTGCGTAGCCCGACCCACCCCGGCCAGGGAGGAGGCGGCGGCGAGCTTGCAGAGCTTGCTGGTCGGCGGCCGGAGGGGCGTACGGGGAAGGACTTCCGGGGAGAGCTCCGGGAGGTGTGCACGGGAGCAGGGCTTGCTGCCAGAGAGACGGAACGGCGGAAGAGGGGAGGTCGAGGACGCGACGACGGGGTCGGTTCCGGGGCCACCGGAGAAGAACACGAGGGAGGCGGCAGGTCCGAGCTTGTCGGGGCTCGTGAGCGTGCGGCCAGGAGCCGAGAGCGGCGGTGGATGCCGAGGTCGTGGGGCACTACATGGGGATCGCTGCGGGGCGGAGGGGCGAGCGGCCAGTGGCCGGCGGCGGCTACAGAGGGACGGCAACGCAGCAAGCGGGGAATGGAGGACGCAGGGTTGGTGGACAGCTCGCGATGGAGAGAGAGGGAGCGGGGTCACGGGGTGGGTCGGGCTATGCAGGCCCCCACGGGTGGGGCTCACGTCCAGCTCAGCTCATTCTCCACGGTGGCAATTTTTATCGACTAGTCCGTCCTGTTAGATGGGTCTCACTTGTCAGGAAACACGTTAAAATGCTATCAGATAAAAATTAGTGTGATTTGCAACGTTGTGTCTGAAACTTGGTACGGACTCGCAAAAATTACGAACGTTGGTACTGATTCGTTTTGACTGCCCGAATTGGTAGATTCCTGCAATTTACTCTGGTCCCTAGCTCGTCGATCGACCACGTCAACATGGTCTGGCTCTGAGCCGGCGACTTTCTCGCCGAGCTGGACGCATATACTGATATACGGTCTGGTCTACGTGGACCAAGTCATCCCCTGGATCCTGTTCAGCTAAGTGAGCTCCCGGTCCCCGTGAATGAACCATCAGAAATACAGAAAAGGAGAGAGAGACGTGACGTCGTTGTTGGGCTCGACACGTCTTTTACCAGGACACTATATATGGGTCGATTCACCCTGCACGTCGCCGTCTGGAGGTGAATACTATATACTACTCAGTACTTTTTCTTCTTTTTTGAGAAACAGGTGAATATGTACGTGTACGGCCAGGATCTGGGTTAACGGATGAGTGGCCGGGACACGTACGCGGCGAGGTCAAGGGCGAGTCTACCGGCCAAAGCATTTCGTCTACGCGCGCTCTGCACGCACCTTACTTGCTTCAAAACTGCTAGTAGTACCAAAAAAAAAAGTTGCCGTGAAGAAATTCTACGTGTTTTGCTAAAGGAACTGGTGACCCTAACTGCGCGCGTGTGCACCTTGTTATTATTATTTTTAGGCATGGGCTGCTCGTTTGGAGCTAAGAGCATCTTCGGCAGTCACGTTATAATTCAGCGCTCTTAAATCTTTTTGCAGCGCACTGCACCTGGATAGAGCGTCTGGCGTGGGCGCAAGCTCCACTGGAGCTCTAATTTGCGGCGCGCAGAAAGCAACGAAAAACAGCCCTTCAACAGGAGCCGCCAAAAACAGCTTTTTTCACATATGTGCATCAAAAGAAGATCAAAAGTAGACTAAGAACTCACTAAAATCAATTAAAAGAGGACTAAAAACACACTAAATCAAACAAGACCTCGCGCACGCGTCGCTGCGTGTGCCACTCCGAATTCGTATATTGAATTGATGTACTAGCCATCTAAACCAAAAGTCCGAACTGATGGAAAGGGCTAGGCGGCTATTATATTTTTAACACTCCCCTCATGTCTAGGCTATTTTAGTCCTTAGCGTGGGTTCGGTGCAGGCCGCGGATTTTTTTTTTAATACTGCATGAGCAGGGTCTTAAACTTATGACTTCTCGACTCTGATACCATATTGAATTGATACACTAGCCATCTGAACTAAAAGTCCGAACTGATGAAAAAGACTAGACGGGTATTATATTCCTAACACGTAGGAACCAGCCAAGCCAGGACGCACGCACGCACCTCACGTAGGAACCAGCCAAGCCAGCCAAATTCGTACGACATGACACACGCGCGGCGCCCTTTTAGCGTTGCTTATCATCGTCGCCATATGGGCAACGTTGGCGGCCGGTGAGGCGGAGCGCGCTTCCGAGGAGGCCGCCCAGCTGCTACTGCCGCGCCTGCTCGTCCTCGAGCTGCTGATGGAGGAGAGGTGTGTTGGCGAGGGGGCGGACGAGGACGCGAAGCTGAGGTGTGCGAGCTGGAGAATGGCGGGGGAGGCCAACAACTTTGTCTCTGTCAAATCTCTTGCACGCGAGAGCTAGCAATCGATTCACGCATGGCCGCAACTGATTCCATGCGCGCGACTGATTCACGCATGGCCGCAACTGATTCCATGCACGCGACTGAGCTAGCAATTGACTCGCTAGAATTGGTCTAGGAACTGATTCCATGCGCGCGACAGTAACAAGCAAGCGATTGAACTGGAGTGCAACCGATTCCATGAATGAAACGAGCAGGACGGCGGCAGAGCTCGACCGCGAGAAGGCTCCCTCGCCACGGAGGTCGGCATGCCGCACAGGATATCGCATTTTAGCGGCTGCGGCGCTCTAGTTTAAGCTTATGTTGGAGGGACGATTTTTTTTTTCGCCACGCTAAATCAGCGGTTATTTTAATACGAGCCTATTTTTACGGCATCTGTTGAAGTTGTTCTAAGATAGTTGGTTGGATCGGTGTTGCTGGTGCAAACAAAGGGAAGAGATTGCCACGTTGCTGTTGCAGCTCGACACGTCTTTTACCAGGACGGGATTTACTATGCAGGTCGCCATCGCAGAGGGCAGTACGTCGACGCCGCCAGTGCTAGCTAGCTGGAGATCGACGGACCTCGCCGTCGCCATCGCAGTCACGGGCTCACGGCCAGTGAACGGATCAACGAACAAAGCGGTCGAGAACGGAGGTGAATACGATATCTCGATGGCTGCTGGGGCTCCATGACTGGAGTACTTCGAGTTATATCAGTACCTGTGAAGCAACAAATTCCGTTAGTTAAAAAACTCACGGGTGCAGGAACTATAGCTCAATATATCAGGAAACATTTACTTCACGGTATGGAATTCATGAGTGAATCTTTCACTTGGGACATTCCAGCGACGTGAGGTAATGAGAAAATAGCAAAACAGAAAAGCACAAAACCGGTGTTTGAACAAGTAAGCAAGGTTGAAAGCAAACTGAGCATTGCTGATGTGTGATTCAAAATGATTCTAAATGAGGCCACATACATGTCTCTAAAAATAGTGTCGCATTCATTGGTTTCCAGAATTCACCAGATTCCCGAGTATGATCAAATATAACTACTTGAAACTTCAGAATGTGTTACCAAAAGTTCCAAACAGAAGTAGATCAAGTAGCATAAATAGTATGATCCTTGCATCCAGACAAAATTCTAAGAGCAAGGGAGAACAGATTCTTGTAAGTAACCAGTTAGTTAATTTTTCTGTGAACACCTAAGCTGCCTCCAGGCTAGAGCAAAAGGGGGTATGTATGAGGAGGAAAGGGACAGAATATGTGGGTAATTTGGTCTTTCATGCTGCCAAATCCTAGGCGAGTCTAAATATCAAGATGATAATTCTCAAATTAGGGGCATATGAGAGCTTACAGCTCCTATTGACACAATCGAATTGCAGATCACTTAAGTGACAAATCATCATTTTTCGTTAAGTTACGAAATAGTCAGGCGTGATGACCATATCCAACAAAGGTATCCACAATCCCAAAACAAATAATGAAACCACAAAGAGAGGAGGAGATCTTCAGTAGAAATTTGGCTAACTTAACAACTGAATATCAGCCTCACAAGTCCAAATTTCTTAAGCTTTCGGCAACCCATTTGGTCAACATGCAACAATTGGAAGGAAGAAGGTGATATACACATGACTAACAGGCAGAGCATTATCAGTAGCACTGCCCTAAAACAAGCTGAGGTTTGGCATATCATCTTAATTCTTATAACTTTCAACAATTCAGCAATATGAATTTATTATTAGTTCCTCCTACTACAGCCTCAACATCTCGGTATGCTGATGATAGGAAATCATTTGGTAGAAGAAAGCTGTGTAAAGAACTAAAGATAAGTAATGGTGCCCCCTTAGACTTAGAGCAGGGTATGTATAGATTTGAGGTGTAAGATTTACCATGAAGGTGCCTTTGACCACAGATTATGTTAACCAAATTTACCAATTTTCACAATGGTTTTACATGTAATGTATGATAACCCCGCAGCAATGACATAATAGTACTAAATTACTCTAAAGAGTTTGTTAAGATAAATTTAAACTATATCTAAAAAAGAAACCTGGAATACTAATTTTATCGATTAAGCAAACAGTACGAAGATAACTAAGTTTGTAAAAATAACGAAGATAACTAAATTAGTGAACACTTCAGTAGAGGTATTCCAGAAACAATGTATGCAAAATAAGCGTATTCGGGCTACTCCAGTAATGTATAGAGAAGCAACTACCAGCAGTAAAGAAGTCTGTGAACGGATGATAGGAATCCTTCAAAAAGCTTCCACGATATTTTGTGACCTTCATCGACTTAAGTTGAACGACGATCAAGGAACCCCTGTAGGGATGCTCTTCACCTCCGCGCACTGATATGAAAATCTCATCAGCATCCTCAGCATACGCCACAATAGCTACCACTGGTGCATTAATCGAAGACGGTATACCAATGACATTTTGGAGGTTAATGGTCTTCCGCAGAACCCATTTGGCAGAACCATAACGACTGACCTTGTGCTCCCACATATGTAAGCTTGGGTACATGGATATGGCGATGCCAACATTGCCATCCTCCGCACGGATGATCCGCATGTTAACCCTGTCAATGTCGGTGCCAGTGATGGGAAGCCTCTTGATCACATCTAGTCTCTGGCTATCCAAATTAAACTCGAGTATATCAATGTCAAACCCATGTAGCCACCAGTAAAGGCCATTTCCGATGAGGTTGCCAGGGTGATCACCGAAAAACCCGCCAAACGGCCCCCGCGTTGAGACGAGATCTCCCCATATGCCGGTCTCTGAGGAGTAGACGCGGGCAATGACGGGCCGTTTGTTGCCATGGAATGTGCCTACGAAGACCACCTTAAAGGGGCTCGACTGGCAGGCTCCGTGCACGTGTCCGGGATCGGTGTCACCGGCAGTGCAGAGCACCGCTCCATTGGTGCTGAACCCATGGCCATACCCAGCCACATCGAACTCCGGCGGAAGGGCCACGGTGCGACGGTCGCCGGAGACAGGGTGAAACACGAGGAGCTCGAGCCGTACCCGGTTAAAGGCGAGGACGCGTCCGTGGCGGCAGCCGAGCAGACTCCAGCTGTCGAAGAAGTCGTCGGGGCTGACCGGCAGGGCGAAGCGCTCGGGAGGGATGCGGTCGGGAGGGTCGAGAACGGAGGTGAATACGATATCTCCGGAGGACTTCCCGTAGACGCCGAGGATGGGGGGCTCCCGGTGGTGGGCGCAGAGGCGGCGGTGGAAGGCGCCGGAGCTGACGAGGCTTCCCCAGAGCTTGGAGACTATGGAGACGCGGAGGAGCGAGGAGGGCCGCGGGGGAAGGCGGAGGAGGATCTCGCCGAGGAGATTGTTTGAGTCCAGCGGCGCCGCCTCCGCTGGCGAGGGGCGACAGCTGCCGGCCGTCTCGTCACCGCACTCGTCGCTCATGGTGGAGTGGGGATTTCAAAAAAAATAACTGGGGGATATATGGGAGAGGCAGAAGTAGCACAGCCTCCACCGGCGAAAGGCGGCAGCTGCCGGCCGTCTCGTCGCTCATGGTTGGGACGATGTGGTGGGGATTTTCTAAGAAAAAAAAGGGACGGGGGAAGCAGAAACATGACAAGAGCATACGGCCGGAAGAATCACGCTGTACGGCTAGGAAATAACCAAAACAAACAATTCGTTTACTAGGCTATACACATCTTCCAAAAAATGGATAGTCCAGGTACATATATTTATATTTCCCATGCCACGTAGACTCCCTCTACATCTCAATACATTGCATATAAGTTTCACAAATTACTACGGAAAATATAAATATCAAGAATTTCACGTTGATACTATTAGAAACAAACTTAAGGCTAGGATTTAACCTTCATAGAAGGAAACTCAAGGCTAGGATTCAACCCTCGTTTTATTTTTCAGAAAAAAATCCGGATCTATTTCATGAGTTCACAAGAAGTACAAAACATCCAAACATAATAAAAATTACATCGAGGTCCTTAGACCACCTAACGACTACTACTGCCGTCAAAGCGAGCCGCTGTCATCGCTCCCTTACCGGAGCCGGTCTAACATTGTTGATGATAGTCAGGAAGTCTTCGTGCACGTGTCTCTAAGGACCAGCGCCCTAAAGCAGTTGTCATTGAACACTTGACTTGATCTGAAACTTGTAGCACCAAACCTAGAACACACGTAGACTGAACGAGATCCACCACTCCATTGAAGCGGTGACCAGACGAATCCCTGCCCTCCTCAACACCAGCGGCAAGATCGTCACAGGCGAGGTAGAAGAGGAGACGAGTATACCTTATTCTTGTCCCGCTCAACGCCGCCATAGTCACCATAGCGTCGATGCCGGTTGACCAAACTCTAACTTTAGGGACACTACAACGCCGAGCGTAGGTCCGAGGTTCCCACCCTCTCGCGTCACCTGAGCGACAAGCAGAAAAGACGGGGACCCGTCGATTTCCAAACGTTGACGACGAGGACGACGTCAACATTGCGGCGGCTGCTAGGGTTTTCACCCTAGCCGCCGCCTCTCTTTTCCTTAAGGGAGGAGGACTCTCTACCCACACGATTCAATCCTCGTTACTAGGATGTACAAAATTAAAATCACTCTCGGTTTTCCAAATATTGAAGGAAACTCAAAAATAGGATTCAACCCTCATATATATGAATAACATTAATTATGGAAGTCAGTGAGAGAAAAATATTCACCAAAAATTAACAAGAAATCACTTAAAATTTTGGCATATGCATTTTAACTATGGCTAGACTCCTCTCTACGCCCTTCGGGGCGCGGATGGAAGTGGAACGCCTTTAAAAAAGACGAAGCAAATCAATCGTCCTAAAACGTATGTATCCACCGATTTAACAGCAGCTAACGGCTACGTGTCACGTACGTTAGTCAAAATGGTGTCTATTTCTTTCCGCCAGATCTTCGTGCAGCAAACACTGAACGGAAACCTCAGCCGTCTCCGCCACCTCAGCCGTCTCCACCGTCACCTCAGCCGTCTCCGCCGCCACGTCAGCAGTCTTCGTCCCCTGAGCCTCAGAGACAAAAGCGGAAGTATATAAGAGGGGCAACACCAGCAGCAGCAGTAGCAAAAGCACGTTCCGATCACCGAAACGTAAGCTATCGCCCCTCCCAAGAGTACCTCACAAGAATATGAAGAAGCTACCTTGCGAGAAGACAGATGAGGAAATTGATGCGGCCGCAGTTGCCCATTATGAAAAGTAGAAGATTGACATGGCTAACAAGAAAAAACTGATAGAGCCATTCTTCCCGGTTACCGCAGAAGATAGAGCCAAAGCAGCTGCGCTTAAGATTCAGCTTCACCAACCCATAGCGCTCACATCAGACTATAATCGCTCTATTACCAAGTCGGCTAAGGCAAAAGAGCGGAGAGTCAGGAAAGAAGTTGCCCAGCTCGGACAACAGAAAAATCAATCAATCGAACCGCTCAAAGTGTACGATACCAATGAGTGGAGAGCCCAGGAGCGGCATGATCCGAACATTGATCCGGAGTTTATTCATCTGTACGGAGAAAAGGCCAAATTATATGGACTGTCTATTACTAAGTACATGAGCCATATGGATGAGTTCGAGGGGTACCAACAAATAGCATATGTGTACCGGCACGGGGCTCCTCTCGTCAAACCCGAGTTAGTCAAAAATCTACTAACAAAAATGCGAAGATTGTATAATTGGTACATGAAAGCCTCTGCTAAATCCAAAAACTGAATCTATGCTAGATATAAACACCACCATTACGCTCATGGAGATGGCTTCCTACTGATTGAATTTTCCGAATTATTTCAGTTTTACCAACGAGACGCCCTCGACAAAACTATCGCCAGTGCCTATTGTTTGTAAGTATTATTAATTTCTGTAATTAAGTCTATCTAACTCAGCTCATTCGTTGCTTGTATAATCTTACTCATCACTATACTAATTATATATGCAGAATGAAGATTCTCGAATGGAACAAAGGACAAATCTATGACCTTGGATTTGTTGACTGCAATTTTATTCATGAAGTTACTCTAAAAACAAAATCCAAAGAGGTAGAGGATAACTTGGTACAAGCGTTGACGTATTTCGGCAACAGAAGGGAAATACTATTTCCTTACAACGCTGGGTGAGTATTACTGTCTTGTACACATTCTATTTTCGCTTACTCGATGTTAAGCGTATAATTGACTCGTGTTATATTCTATTATAGTGTGTCCAGCTTCCACTATATTCTGTTAATCATTGTTGTTGACCAAGGAGTAGTAAAAGTCATGGACTTGAAACGCACACCTTTAGAAAAGTGGGTGAACATGCAGGAATACCTCCAGAAGGCTTGGAAACGGTTCACCGCCAACACTAGGAGTGTTTGGAAGCCAGAGCTTATATTTCAACCATTGAATGTAAGTACTACTTGCTAGATACACGCATCTTTTTGATTCTAGTTTCAATATCATTATCATGCTTGATTATTATTTTAATTGAACTCTGTTCTCGTAAAGTGCTTGAGGCAGGAAGCCGGAAATAACTTATGTGGATACTATGTCTGCGAGTTCATTCGCCAGACGATCAAAGAGAAAGGCGCATACCAGAACATCAAAAAAATTGAAGTACGATAAACAATAATCATAACTTTATTTTATTACCACCAATTGTGTTTAATTTCATTCATATATATTGATCCCCTTCTTTAAATTAGATCGAACGGATACGGGACGATCTTCTATCACAAGAACGCGTGCACGCAATTCAAGAGGAAATTGCCAGATTCTTATTAGAACATGGCATAGATCCGAAAGGAGAATACTATTACCCGGTTCATTTGGAAGGGTGAAGTGTAAAAAAAGATGTAAATTAGATCAAATTCGTGTGAGTACCGTTTGTAATTAATATGTTTCGACGAAGCACGACGGATGAGACGGTGTATAATATATTCATGACCATGATGTGTAATATATATATATCGTGGTTTCATTATTGTTGTATATATGTAGTACCATTAAATTGAATACAAAACACCAAATAAATAAATGAAAAAAACACAAAACCCTGCCATGGTACAAAAATAGCCCGAAATGCAGACCAACGATCCCGATTCGTGCCACGAACCGGGACCAATGATCCGCGTGTCCACATGGCCGCACGTCCACGTGGAGATCCATTGGTCCCGGTTTGTGCCACGAACCGGGACCAATAATCCGCGCGTCCACGTGGACCCATTGGTCCCGGTTTGTGCCACGAACCAGGACCAATGATCCACCCCCCTCGTTGCACGCGCGCCCACATGGAGACCCATTGGTCCGGGACCAGCATTGGTCCCGGTTCAAGAACCGGGACCAATGGCCCTTATGAACCGGGACTATAGGCCATTTTTTGGCTAGTGCCACTAGTGTGCTGCCAGATCGGTCTTAAAAGTGTTACATGTAGCTAATATAATAAAGGGATGTTTGACAAAGTCACAAGGTGCTCTATCACAGTAATCATAGGACACCTCATTGATATGAGTAAATCATCTAATTGCATCGACCAAGTTATAAGAGACATGTAGATCACATGAAACTAGAGGATCAGATAGATGTACGAAGAGATGATATAGGGTTAGAGCACGCAGCTTCAGTGGCTCGATGGCTGCTGGGGCTCCATGACTGGAGTACTTCGAGTTATATCAGTACCTGTGAAGCAACAAATTCCGTTAGTTAAAAAACTCACGGGTGCAGGAACTATAGCTCAATATATCAGGAAACATTTACTTCACGGTATGGAATTCATGAGTGAATCTTTCACTTGGGACATTCCAGCGACGTGAGGTAATGAGAAAATAGCAAAACAGAAAAGCACAAAACCGGTGTTTGAACAAGTAAGCAAGGTTGAAAGCAAACTGAGCATTGCTGATGTGTGATTCAAAATGATTCTAAATGAGGCCACATACATGTCTCTAAAAATAGTGTCGCATTCATTGGTTTCCAGAATTCACCAGATTCCCGAGTATGATCAAATATAACTACTTGAAACTTCAGAATGTGTTACCAAAAGTTCCAAACAGAAGTAGATCAAGTAGCATAAATAGTATGATCCTTGCATCCAGACAAAATTCTAAGAGCAAGGGAGAACAGATTCTTGTAAGTAACCAGTTAGTTAATTTTTCTGTGAACACCTAAGCTGCCTCCAGGCTAGAGCAAAAGGGGGTATGTATGAGGAGGAAAGGGACAGAATATGTGGGTAATTTGGTCTTTCATGCTGCCAAATCCTAGGCGAGTCTAAATATCAAGATGATAATTCTCAAATTAGGGGCATATGAGAGCTTACAGCTCCTATTGACACAATCGAATTGCAGATCACTTAAGTGACAAATCATCATTTTTCGTTAAGTTACGAAATAGTCAGGCGTGATGACCATATCCAACAAAGGTATCCACAATCCCAAAACAAATAATGAAACCACAAAGAGAGGAGGAGATCTTCAGTAGAAATTTGGCTAACTTAACAACTGAATATCAGCCTCACAAGTCCAAATTTCTTAAGCTTTCGGCAACCCATTTGGTCAACATGCAACAATTGGAAGGAAGAAGGTGATATACACATGACTAACAGGCAGAGCATTATCAGTAGCACTGCCCTAAAACAAGCTGAGGTTTGGCATATCATCTTAATTCTTATAACTTTCAACAATTCAGCAATATGAATTTATTATTAGTTCCTCCTACTACAGCCTCAACATCTCGGTATGCTGATGATAGGAAATCATTTGGTAGAAGAAAGCTGTGTAAAGAACTAAAGATAAGTAATGGTGCCCCCTTAGACTTAGAGCAGGGTATGTATAGATTTGAGGTGTAAGATTTACCATGAAGGTGCCTTTGACCACAGATTATGTTAACCAAATTTACCAATTTTCACAATGGTTTTACATGTAATGTATGATAACCCCGCAGCAATGACATAATAGTACTAAATTACTCTAAAGAGTTTGTTAAGATAAATTTAAACTATATCTAAAAAAGAAACCTGGAATACTAATTTTATCGATTAAGCAAACAGTACGAAGATAACTAAGTTTGTAAAAATAACGAAGATAACTAAATTAGTGAACACTTCAGTAGAGGTATTCCAGAAACAATGTATGCAAAATAAGCGTATTCGGGCTACTCCAGTAATGTATAGAGAAGCAACTACCAGCAGTAAAGAAGTCTGTGAACGGATGATAGGAATCCTTCAAAAAGCTTCCACGATATTTTGTGACCTTCATCGACTTAAGTTGAACGACGATCAAGGAACCCCTGTAGGGATGCTCTTCACCTCCGCGCACTGATATGAAAATCTCATCAGCATCCTCAGCATACGCCACAATAGCTACCACTGGTGCATTAATCGAAGACGGTATACCAATGACATTTTGGAGGTTAATGGTCTTCCGCAGAACCCATTTGGCAGAACCATAACGACTGACCTTGTGCTCCCACATATGTAAGCTTGGGTACATGGATATGGCGATGCCAACATTGCCATCCTCCGCACGGATGATCCGCATGTTAACCCTGTCAATGTCGGTGCCAGTGATGGGAAGCCTCTTGATCACATCTAGTCTCTGGCTATCCAAATTAAACTCGAGTATATCAATGTCAAACCCATGTAGCCACCAGTAAAGGCCATTTCCGATGAGGTTGCCAGGGTGATCACCGAAAAACCCGCCAAACGGCCCCCGCGTTGAGACGAGATCTCCCCATATGCCGGTCTCTGAGGAGTAGACGCGGGCAATGACGGGCCGTTTGTTGCCATGGAATGTGCCTACGAAGACCACCTTAAAGGGGCTCGACTGGCAGGCTCCGTGCACGTGTCCGGGATCGGTGTCACCGGCAGTGCAGAGCACCGCTCCATTGGTGCTGAACCCATGGCCATACCCAGCCACATCGAACTCCGGCGGAAGGGCCACGGTGCGACGGTCGCCGGAGACAGGGTGAAACACGAGGAGCTCGAGCCGTACCCGGTTAAAGGCGAGGACGCGTCCGTGGCGGCAGCCGAGCAGACTCCAGCTGTCGAAGAAGTCGTCGGGGCTGACCGGCAGGGCGAAGCGCTCGGGAGGGATGCGGTCGGGAGGGTCGAGAACGGAGGTGAATACGATATCTCCGGAGGACTTTCCGTAGACGCCGAGGATGGGGGGCTCCTGGTGGTGGGCGCATAGGCGGCGGTTGAAGGCGGCGGAGCTGACGAGGCTTCCCCAGAGCTTGGAGACTATGGAGACGCGGAGGAGCGAGGAGGGCTGCGGGGGAAGGCGGAGGAGGATCTCGCCGAGGAGATTGTTGGAGTCCAGCGGCGCCGCCTCCGCCGGCGAGGGGCCGCAGCTGCCGGCTGTCTCGTCGCCGCCCTCGTCGCTCATGGTGGATTGGGGATTTCAAAAAATAACAGGACTTGGGGGATATATGGGCGAGGCAGAAGCAGCACAGTCTCTGCCGGCGAAAGGCGGCAGCTACCGGCCGTCTCGTCGCTCATGGTGGGATGGGGATTTGCTAAGAAAAAAAGGGGACGAGACGGGGGAGGCAGAAACATGACAAGAGGCAAGAGAATACACAGGCTGGGCCTTATTGACAGAAGATGGAATTAGCGCACTGCTAAGAGCATGTACAATGGGAGATGCTTAGAGCGGTGCTTACAAAATAAACCAGTCATTTTGCTAAGCATTGGTGCTTATTTCTATAGAAGAGGTGTCTAGCTAGACATCTACCTAGTATAAATAAGCACCGGTGCTTAAAGAAAAACCGGTTTATTTTTCTAAGCACCTTGTATTGTACATGCTCTAAAGGGAATCGACCCACCAATGTACAGTTACGTGTCCCTTTTCTCCCGCAATTTTTTTAAAATAATACGAATTATTTAATTAATATCAAGAATAATACACAAAATTAAATTTTTCGAAAAGTAGCGTGACCTCGATAGTTGAACCACCGACAAGTACTAGTCGGTAGTTGAACCACCGACAGACCGGCCAGCCGTGGCGCAGGGTGAGAGCTTTGTCAAGTGCTTATCGGTGGTTCAACCACCGACTAGTTTAACTACCGACGAGTTCTTGTCGGTGGTTCAAGTACCGAGGCCGCTACTTTTCAAAATTGCTAAGTTTGTGTATTATTGGTGATATTGATTAAATATTTCGTATTATTTTTCAAAAATTGCTAAGTTTGTGTATTATTGGTCGTGTACCTCTGTTCCTTAGGTCAGACTAATTACACAATTTCAAACGGAAAGGAAATTGATTGCAAAGCCAAACCATTAGTAGCTTGTTTCGCTAGAGTCGGGGGAAATTTAAAGATGTTGCGATGATCATTCACATACCAAGTGCATACATAGTTCATAATTTTACATCAAAAGTAGAAAGAAAAACATTAAGACTACTCTGGAGGTCCCCAGAGCTACACGAGGACGGCAATACGACACCATTTTACCAAAATCGAGCTCGCCGGAGGAGTTCCATGGGCACAGAGGTGCCTACTCGTCAAGGTTGATGACCTCGACATTAGGCTCGCGGGCGGGTGCGCACGCATGGGCCTCCATCTCGCGGACCGACACGATGGCCTGGAGCTCCCGCCGCTGCTGCACCCCCTAGCAAGATCCTCCGCACAGCAATACCGTGGAGCTGTCGGAGACTCCGATATGTGCTTGTCAACCCCGCTCACAAAAGAACCAAATGATGCTATATGTGGTAATCGAGCAGTTGATATTCTTTAGCAGGACAGGAATTTTATAGAGATGCA
Source organism: Avena sativa (assembly GCA_916181665.1). Lineage (NCBI taxonomy): Eukaryota > Viridiplantae > Streptophyta > Magnoliopsida > Poales > Poaceae > Avena > Avena sativa. The sequence continues at coordinate 121,024,807 of OV702291.1, read as the reverse complement.
TTTCCAATTATGAGACTTAGATAGCCCATCCTGCTCACAGATCCTAATCCAGCAAACATGAGATGAAGTCTGCGTTTGAAGTGTGGCGGATACGTACACAAGGGCAAGAACATGTGGATAAATAAAAATGAACACCAGACTTTTTCATACAACTAAAATCATGGGATAGTGTGCATAGCATGTCTGATTGAGAAGATATAAGAAACAAACCGGACTATCAAAACAATAGTAAAATGATCTATTATATACTAAAAGTAATATAAGGGTGTTTTTCGAGGCACCACGTTGATCCACATCATCAAAATTAATATGATAGTTGGATCTAAAATTTGCGGTCAAGATTTAATAAAAGATTAGTAGTTACGTAACTGTTTGACACGTACGTGTTGACACGTTCAACTCTGGAAAGTATACCGTACATAGGAAAAAATCACGTCTTGAAAATATACGTGTTATACTACAAAAAAAAAGCTCGGTAGGAGAAAATGACCGGACTCCTGTTTCTTTAACCCGGGGACTCCTAGACTTGATGGACGTGCAAAGGAAACCCGATTTTATATCTTTCTTTAAAAAGAAAAGAATCATCCATACCGATCACTGAGGAAACACGTTTGTTCAAGTGAAAAATGAATGTGCGTACCTGAACCAAAACGTGGGGACATAGTTGTGTACACTCATGTACTCTCTCCATTCACAAATATAAACTTATGTTCACAAACAAGTGTATTTCTAAACTTTATCCTAAGTCAAACTTCATAAAATTTTACTAAATTTATTGAAAATGGAGCAACATTTATGACACCAATTTAATGTTACTAGATTCGTTTTGAGACGTAATTTATAATATACTGATTTGATGTCATATATGTTGTGACTTATTCTAGAAAGTAGCAATGTTAGGATATCTTATAGATCCATCATGTTCATCCATGTCATCTTAATGATTCAAATAGTTGGATCTAAAATTTGTGCTTAAGATTTAATTTGTGTAATCTGTTTGACATGTTCTGATAGACACGTTCAACTTTGGAGATTCTCCCGCACATAAACAAAAATCAGTAGACCTTATATGGTCACATCAAAAAGAGGTATTTGTGTTCAATACTAAAAAAAACTTATTATGTCAAGCAACACACATGCATGAGAAAGAAATTTGTGTTTTGTGGTCCGTCCTAATAGAAGATAGGAGCAAGAGAACACATGTGTGGCGATGCCATGCATGCTCTGAGATCATTGATGATAGCAGCAATTCATACAATGGTGTTTAGTTTATTTGCTTCATATCGATGACGTATTCTAAATATATGTAATTTTCAAGAAAATGCGCGGTAGAGAACTTGCTAATATTGACTAACATATATTAAAAAAAATTGTATTACAAAATAGGGAATTGTGGCATAAAATTATCTACAAATATGTAAATATAATTTATTTATGAAAAAAGGGAGGGCCGGGTTTCAGAATTGACTTCGAAATTTGCATTTGATGAATTGCGTAAAATAAAATGTGTTGTACAAAATAAGTGGACAAAATTGAATGTTGAAATAAAAAAGCTTTTGAAAATAGTAATTTTTTCATACATCCCATGCATTGCTAAATTTATTAAAAAAAGGTGAAATGGCTATTTGATTTCATCATAAGGCTGAAATTTAATTGAGTAACAAAGTTAATCATATTTCTCTATCGATAATCACACAAGGTAATGATTGCATTAGCAACTAAATGTATTGGTAATGCTTTTGTTGATGCTCATTTGTTTTTGAAATCTTGGTAACACAAAGTTACCCGCTGTGATCTCTTTCAAGGTGTGAACATTTTCTTAATAAGTTATAGTAATTTTTATTTATTATCTTTTACATCATTTGACCAATCTCTCTGCTCTGTAGTACAAGAATTAAGACTGTATGAATCTCATAAATGTAATGATGGAATACTGAGATAATGAGTGAAATTGTGTTATAGTTGTACTCTTTCTCTTAATTAACTCTAGAGAACTAAAGTATGTATAATAAGTTCGCGATTGGTATAAGGATGTAATTAATTTTTGTTCAGTTCATACTAGAATATTCAACAGTTTGTTATATTTGTTTTGTTTTATCCTTATGATATATAAACCCATAATGTTTTTACCAAAACATACTAATCTACTAAATTTATATGTCCCAATATTCAATTTGACTATAAATTGTGATCAACAAGATTAAGATGTTTCACGGTAAAATATTGTATTTTTACCGTAATTTTTTTAAAACAAATTATTTCTTATTTCCTATAAATACAATCGTGTACAAAATGTCACAGTTATGCATTTCGGAACATATCCATATTTAAACATTCATGTATTTTCAATAATGAAGGTGGTAATAGGATCAAAAACATATTTACGAGATAAAAATAAATACTTAAGAATTTTAAAATACAAAAGGTAAATCCCTCGCATTTGCGAGGGCCCCTGTGCTAGTTTTCAAAAAAGAAATATACGGATCTACTGTTCTGGATCAAACAAACCTTTTAAATAACAATGCTGCTCTAAGAAATATGGTGAGCAAGATAATGATATCATGTGCAGATCAAGCTTAATAAAAGGTAAGGGCTAAAGCATGTGTACCTGCAACTTAAGTGTGGCATAGCTCAGAAATCAGAAGAATCAATCATACTAACATTCCAAGATTTGCATATCACAACAATGAAGAATATATTTCCAAGCATTCATGGATAACTCCAGCACGACAACTTGTAAGTTGTAATTGATAATAAAATCGATGCAGGATCATGTGACTCATAAAAATTGCACGACATCATAAGCTCAAAAATTATACTCTTAGTTTAGTATATGTACACTATACAAAAATCATATAAGTAACTCTTGCATAACAATTATTTTCAGCTATCAGAACATTCAAGGGTGATGAAGCATCGTTAAATCAAAATCCACAAAACCATATTGTAGGAATTTAAATTGAAGACCATATTAAGAATCAGGCCCTTGCAGTAGATTCTAAAGAACTATGGTACCATTAACATATTATCAAGCACCATGGAAGCATGGTAGAGAAAAATGTCTATAGGCATCCAAATGATAAATCAACTATGCAAGGAGCAGATAAAATGTTCTTAAAGGAGTTTTCCAAATAACAAACATAAATCTTGGAACAAAACTACATCAAATACTTCATGTGGTGCTATAAAACATGAAAGTGCAATTTACATAAGTGATTGTAGTGTTTCTATAAATAAATTCATTAATAGGAGACAAGAATTCATTATATCTAAAAATAAAAATCATCAGTTCATTGTCCATAAACTAACCAAATGACAAGAGTAAACCTGAAATAATTGCCTATTTAAGAACTCAGCTTGACAAGTGACCATATACAGAATTCAAGACCACCATTTTAACAACAATCAGACAAGCAGCTTATTGTGTACCTAGAAGTCCAAACAAGCAGCGACTTAGTACAGCAGTAGCCTGCACCTAGTCGTAAGATCAAGCGGACTACAGTTTGAATATATAGCACCAACATAAAGAGTGTGGAGATAACTTACTGGTCCATATATAACTGAGCAAAACAATGATAGTACAAGGGCACATGGCATCACGTTTAATACCTTGGAAGCAGATCGCAGTTCCTGCCATCATCTAGCTTCTGCTCTCTTGTGCACCGTACGGTACAAGCCTAGAAATCCAATTAGCTTACATTCGATTCAAGTCCATGGTAATCATTGCAAATAAAAAAAAAAAGGAAAGAGCAGACGTGAGTACAAAGTCATACAACAAATGTAACAGCGGTGCAGATGTACATATACATTTCGAACCGAAACTCCAAATTCCGGTGCAGAGGTACATGTACATTTAGAAAAGAAACTCCAAATTCAGTGATCTGACCTTAAAAAGAAGGATGTAGAGAAATGGACGTACTGGAGGTAACCATGGAGCTCTCGTCAGAGTCGAATGGGGACAGCAGCTCGGGCTGGCGGCGACGTCGAGACGGCTCCAGCGAGCAGCCACGTCCGGAGGTGTCGAAGTCAAGGGTGGCTGGAGGTCTACATGGTACTAGGGAGGCGACGAACGGCAGGGCCGCAGCTTGGGATGTAGATTTGGGAGCCGGGGGTTCTGTTCCTCCTACCGGAGGAGGGAGGCGGCGTCACGAGAGATCAACTGGGTGGCGGCGGCGGCTCGGTGGCGACGAAGGTGAACCCTAGGTGTGGCTGACTTTGTTCGCTCTGGGAGAGGAGATGGAAAGGAACATACCGTGGCTCCAGTCCGGCTGCTGCTGCCTGGCCAGCACCTGCGACGACACAGGAATCGGGGCTACAATGGGAGGTCGACGCAGCACGTGACGAAGACGCGCTCGCGTCCTCCTACCTCCACTGCAACCTCCCCACCAGCGGTGTACACCAACGGTGCGATGCCAACCCCCAAGCTGTCGCGGTGCTGCAGAGAAGGGCACGAGCCGCACGACGGCTGGGACGGAGGCGAGCTAGGCGGCAGCACCGTGTCGGGGCGGAAAACACCACTTGGGTCACCGATGTACCACAGTGAGTTGATAATGGCGACCAGTACAAGAGGTGTATGGTCGCCTCCATTGCAGCCTCAACGAGGTCTCCATCACCGCATCCCTGTAGGCCATAGAACCGGCCTTCCCTGGCCCTCTTCTTCATCCCGACCACCTCTAGTAGCTGAGGGTCGCCAACGACACCGCCCTCCCCTTGCTCCCGGTTCCCAATCGCTGCACCAGCGCCCCCTCGGCTTCCTCGCCCACGCTCGCTGCTCAAGTCGCTCGCCCTCGGGTTCCGGACAGATTGACTATGGGGGAGGAGGGGAGCCATGGTGTGGAGGCCCAAATAGGGGGGTCTGGAGGAGGCGCGCACCGCCGTCGATTTCTGTTGCCGCCGTCACGTGAGTCCCTGGATGTTCCCAATCGCTGCGCCCCCTCTCCCATCCTCTGCCTCCCGTCCCTCGTATCCTCTGTTTACCTACGACGCACCGAGCTCATCGAGGAACCATCCAGTTTGACTTTGGTGGTGGCAATGCGGGTAACAACTCTGAACTACAAGGGGCAAAAATGTCCAATAAAAGTAGGACAAATTTTTGAGGCAGACTAACATACGCTAAGGAAAATTATAGTATAGATAGATAGATAGATACCATATCTTGCAAATAAAGGAAGGCAATGATACTAATTTGATATGGGAATCGTTACCGCCTAACGGAGGGGGGAGACGCCACATCTGGGAAAACTCTGGTCGCCGACCACCAACAGGGGAGCCCTGGGCACCCAAGCCCTCCACTCCTCCTATATAAACCCTAGGGGCTCTCCTCCAAGGACACACAACACGGCTCCAGTTGTATATAGGTGTTTAGTTCTCTCCCTCGCTCCCTCGGAGAGCTTCTCCACAATACGCATGCTAGAGGCTGCAATATTATCACCCCTAGGCGCAACGCTCTGGATTGTGGGACGATACACAGATTAGGAGGTTTGTATGAATGCTACCCGTGGAGGGATCGTACCTTCGATGCTCAGTCGACTGGAGCTTGCGGCTGGGAGGAATACGCCTAGCTGCGGGGATCGACGTGATCGTCACCAAGTTACTACACCGAGTATCTTCCGATGCATACGTTTGGTGAGTTCATCTGGATATAGATCTAGATCTATTCTATTAGATCTATATCTCGTGTTTTTGCATAGTCGATCTTGGTGTGTGCGTAGTATTGGATTTTTTTTTAATTCCCTATGCGAAATCCAACAAAAAGAGCCGACAAAAGATCATCGGACTTTCATAATAGTTTCTCCAAAAGAACGTTGATCGTAAAATTAGATCCATATATCAAGATTGAAATTCAATTTTGTCTTTATGCAGAGATGAGAAAACAAATAAATAAAGCATCTTTCAAATAGTTCTATCTATATATTTCCCTTTCTGTTCCGCGAAATAGCAATGTAGCTGTTTGCGTGTATTCATTAGTATATATACTTATCAGTCTCTATATCCTAAAGGTCTCTTTTCGTGCAATATAATTATTTCTGCAGATGGCCATACGCCCCCTGATCAAACAAGTTTTTCCTACTATACGATCTGTGTCCTATCCATCTCCTTGTTTGAATTGGTTCAAGCCGGCCTTCATGTGAACTGCTTTTTGTTTGCAGCCACCCGGAAGATGGGACACTATCTACATGGACAACTTTGTTGCACGATTGAGATGTCTTGAAATACAGGAAATATCTATTTTATATACTAAAAGTAATATAAAGGTGTTTTTCGAGACACCAGGTTGATCCACGTCATTAGAATTATTTTGGATAGTTGGATCTATAATTTGTGGCCATGATTTAAATATAATCTTAGATTACGTAACATAGATGCGACAGGCCGGGGTCACGGATGGTGTACATTATTTGTGAAGCCTCTGTCGCGTCTGTTGCGTGTAACTCACAGAAGCATTGTCCAAAAAAAAACGGTGGAAAGTCATTGGTCCGTATCCATCCACGTCAACGCAGTATTGGATCGATTCCATCTTTTTTTTTTACAATCAATACCATATATATTTATCGTAGCAAATAGTACATGGTGAAGATACATGAGCTGGCTTCAGCAATTACAAAATAAACTCTAAAAGAAACTATCCAATCATCGAGATCTTCAAACTCTTTCTTCTTTCAACACACAATCTTGCACTTTTCCGAAGGCAGCCGCATAGAAGACATAGGTACCAAACTATATAGTTGTAAATACCAATGAGGGTTCTCCCATAATTTTAATTTGAGCCGCAGTGCCAAGGCTACGTGAACGCATGCAACCATTAGAGTAATCAATCGACATCGGCAAGAGCACCAACACCAGTATTTCAGGGAAGACGAACCGAACAGCCTCGTCGACGTCACTGGAGAGCCGAGAGTATGAATCCCCATTATCGAGAACGTGACAGTCGGGAAAGATATTGCGAGGACAAATCTCCTCCCGACAACCATCAAAAACCATCCAAGATCGATCCGACGAAACAAGATCTGAAAAACCATACCTAAAGAAATCTGATCTTCCAACACCACCATTGATGTTGAGAAGAATCTCACGTCGTCGAACGAAGCGTCGAAGAACACTTATTGTAGACGATGCCATCTCCATGAACGTGGAGACCGGAAAGGAGCATCAAAAACCTAAACTAATTTATTAAAAATACTACTTGTATCAAAGACTCTACTCATAGATTAGGTTCCCCGCACCTCCCGGCGCCGGCGAGGCCGGCCGGAGGAGGGGGAACCGACTATGGAGGAGGAGGAGGAGGGTGGAGGCGGCTAGGTTTTGGGATAGAGAGGGAGGTGGCGGCTAATGTGTTAGCTTTGCGACAAGTAAATAACGAAAAACGAAAATAAAATTGCAGCGAGGGGGACACAGATTTAACGTGGAAAACCCTCTCCAACAAAGAGAGGGAAAAAACCACGGGCGCCAGCCAGCGAAACTTCACTATATCGGAGAGTGTTTACACAACGCCGGGGATTTCACAGATGCAACTTATCCCAACCGGCGGCTTACAAGAAGTATATATAGCGGTGGTAACCTAGGTCATCAACGATCCGTACCGCGGGGGGCTGTCGCCCCCCGCACCCCCACAGGCGTCCCTGTTGGGCACGGAGTGGGCCAACTTCAGACTCTGCTCCGCATCGGCCCAAGCCTCCGGCGATGGGCCTCGCTCCGCTCCGTCAGAAATTGGCCTTTACTTTGTAGAATTTGGATCAACATATAACATAATGTGTGTCTAACTGCTGGTCGGATCGATTCCATCTTACTAGCTAGCTAGCTTGGTAACAAATATATCAGCCCATAACGTTTCAGCTAGCTAGCTCGCTTGGCATACCACGTACCAGCAGAACTAGATCAATTATTATCTCATACTCGATTGGCTAGCTATTACCCTGGATCTGGTGTAATGTATAGGAACTAAAAAGCACATCGGTGAAGAAGCTAACTCCAAAAACTGATCAGAGATGAAAAAACAACAACAAAGCAGATTGATCTGATTTAGCATACGCGTGCTACAGTAGGAATTCCATCGACCGCTGGCATGGCATAAATATAGGAGGCGCGAAGATTAGACGGATTTAGTATACCACATACCATGTACATACCAATATCACAGAATATATTTATCAAATGTAAAAGACATGATTTGTAAAAGTTTCATCTCGCAGGTTTTGAAAATGCTATTGACTCGAGAATAGGAACTATGTCATAGACGCATTATAATTCCAGAGATGCAATCCTCAAAAGATAGGAAGTCCAATCACTCTATCCCAAAATCGGCACAACTACGATGATAAAAAATCGAGATGACAAGCCATGGGAACCTCCAATTTCAGGAAATACTGCATGTTAGACATTGATTTGTATGAAATATACCAAGAACTAAACAAAGTCGATACAACTTTATTCTATATCACACCATATTAACCATCAAGACAATCTCGCAAAAAACAAACTCTGGTCTACAGATTGATGGGTGTTTCTCTTTACCTCCCGGACTTTTTTTTTGAAATGGGCGCTTTATTACTTAAATAGTTTAAGTATTACACCTGGTCTCTGCATATCTAGGATGCACACATCCGACAATAGTTCTGACAACCTCCTGGAACGTTTATCAGTCATTGAAGTGTGTTACGATATAGTAGGAATTCTATTGACCACTAGCAAGAGAAAAATATATGAGAGGCTCTAAGAATCATAATGATTATTTAATATACCACATACCAACAACATACTATAATATATATCAAATTTAAAAAGTAATTTGTAAGAATTTCAATAACCTCGTGGGTTTTAAAATGTTATTGACTTTAGAGAGAAGGATCTAAATCGCCGGACGCAGATAATTCTAGATACACAATCCTCGAAAGGCGGGTTGTCCAACCACTATGTCCTCAAATCATGAAACTATAACCTAAAAAAAGAGAGGAAAAGACAAGCAATGAGAATCATCGGTTCCATGAACTATTGCATAATAGACGTTGATCTATATCAAAATACCAAGAATTAAACGAAGATAATACAGCATATTCCATACCGCATAATATTAACCACCAAGACATTCTACAATAAACATACTAAACAAACATACATAAACTACAATCTAGAGATTGATTAGTGCTCGTCTCACCTGACAGAGTCTTTATCAGTTGTTGAAAGTGAATTGAAATATGGAAATTGAAACAAGTTTTTTTAGTGAAATGGGAAATGATACATAGAAGGTTCGAGACAAAGCTAATACCATACTCAAAGAACTGGTTAAGCTACTTTCTGTACAACTCGTGTGGATGCACATTTTATTTCTACGAGAGAAGGCATAGAACGTTTACACTAGAAAACGGAAAAAAATAACATCCTCACAAACTTCAATAAGAATATAAACTCATGAAAATGTCTGTATAGTGACACACTCATGACTATGACTACTCTTACATAAAAATGCTAAAGACTACTCACATCAATCTCGTATGATCAATAGATACACACATTTATAAATTACACAATCAAACCACAATACAATACAAAAAGTGAGATGTACCGACCCATATACATATAAAATCATTCGTGCACTTACAAATATCATTATAATTGGATCATCCTAAGTTAAAATATCCATATCACAAAGGAACACTACTTTACAATAAAAACTAAAAAAGGAGTCCTATATGGTAGATGAAGAGATATGCTAGAAATTCTTGGAGAATCAAAACATATGGTCTAACAATTATTAACATATCCTCCTAAAGTGTATCAAGTTTCTAATATTTAAAATAAGTAGCTTACACTCTTGATAGGCCAAAGATAGCGTAGTCTACTTAAATGTCATATATATGAACATCAACCAAGGACACTATTGTTTCAAGGATTTGACTTTCTCTACATAACATTACAATTTACTGTCGTAAGGTAACAAGATTGGCATTTTGGACCTAGATTTGAGGTCTAGGACATGGTCAACCATGACTCATTGACATGACTAGAGTAAGAGAAACATAGTGATATAAAGTTAAAGATGTGCATGGAGGTGGAAAATTGGTGGTCTGTTATGAGGCATGTGATTGCTTGCGGCAGAGCTATGATACCACTATATAAGTATCAACACCAACAAATTAGGTTGTTGCCAACGGATGTTAGAGTCATATAGAAAACATGACGACCGATTAAGATGCCGGATACATGTCATCCATGACAAAGTAATCATGTTACATTACAAGAAAATACAAGTGTGTGAGAGAGAGCATAATTACTTGATTCAAAACACTCCAAAGATGATGTTGTTCTATAAAAAACAACTAAAGATAGTGCCCTCCCAACAAAAGTTTATAGTAATACCATTAATTATTTATGTATAATTAGTTCTTATGGTATTCCTTTGATGTACATGATTAAATAAACTATTGAGTAAATTAGAAAATGGAGACAAAGTTATGTGGTTTCTTATCCTAATTTAGTTGGGCACATCCCTAGAATTTTTAATCATGTAGAGAATACGGCGATGGATTAAGATGCTACAACTATGCCATCCATGACAGTGTAATCATATTACGTGATAAGAAAAATACATGTGAGAGTGCATAATTACTTGATTTAAAACACATTAAAGATGATGATGTTCTATAAAAACAACTAAAGGCGGTGTCCTCGCATTTGCGAGGGCCACCATGCTAGTTGTCTAGAAATTCAAAACTGCAGATCACCTGGGACTAAACAATCGAATATCCCTCTTGGTGGCGAGACGTGGCGAAGTCCTTCGAGGCGTAAAGAGCAGCCATGTGCCGCATTACGGCGCAGCAAGGCGAGCTCCCTTATGGTCTTCCGACATGTTAAACTCTTCTGAGCGGCCGCGTTGAGCTCTCCTCACTGGAATCGGCTCAATGTCCCTCGCCGGAGGCCGCGTGGTCAGATCTTGGTCGTTGTTGCCGGTCATGTCCACCATATTGTTGTCGAGAAACAAGCTCTCCACCATCGATAAAGCTTGCTCGTCCAGGTCGAGACCTCGGGCATCTGCTCCGCGGTGTCGGCAATGGCGGCGGAGGGAGCTCGATCGGGAGCACGTCATGCAGCGCCGTGCGGATGTCCGTCTGTAGCCCCTGCTTCAACTGCCGCTAGCTTGGGGACGGCCGCCTTCGCCAAACCGTCGGGCTACGCCGTGGATTGTGCTAGCAGTTTCTTTAGATTAACTTCTCAAATACGGAGATCAATGAGTTGGCTTCCACATTGGGTTTCCACGTCAGTGCGTTAGGTTTTCCGTAAGTTCCTTCCCGTAGGTGTAGCATTATTGTTCTACATCCAATGGTTAATATAATTTTGGTGATGTGGATTAATATATTTCATATGATAGAATTAGAGAATTACCATAGTTGTATGGGTTTGCAGTATGTGATTGGAAATAATACAGTTCCAAGCACACTATAAATCTTATGGTTCTTAAATACATTAATCCCTTTGATCCGATTTAATTGCATAGATTGAGGCAAAATTTGCCTAAACCTTCCTGGAACCGTAGATAATTAAATTGTATCGGAGAGAATACCATTTATATCACATTTATATCTCTAACAATGAATCCATGTTGAAATGCATGTACATGAGATGTAAATTATGCAAACAAAATATCACTGAATATCACACTATTATATGTTGCTGTATAAACTGGGTGAAGGCGTGTGCAGGACATACAATAGTATGATATCACCGATCTGCAGTGTCAACTGTTTGGCAACGAGCGCGCGAGAGAGCAGGACATGTTCGGCGACTTGTCCGGCCTAGGCAGAATCAGGGAGCCTGACGTTCAAGACATTCTGGTGAGGAAGTGCTAGAGCAAAAAATAAAAGTTTAACAGGGACTATTGGAGAGTAGCCGTGCTTGTCCGACTTGTTGCTGGACAAGTCTGTCAACGTGTCCGGCGGCAAAAACTAATTATTTTTTTGAAATGAACATATATTAATATCATACGGATACCAATTACACTTAGCCTGTGCAACAACGCATGCCCTAATGACAATACGGATGCACACAACTGAAAAAAAAAAGAATTATAAAAAAGAAAAATCCAGCTGCAAGAATCCGATTCTTAGCAGCAGCGACACTACCACCACCAAAACAACACCAGAAGTCCAAACCCTCCAAAAGCGACGCCTTCAAAAAGGAAACAGTGCACAAGCGTTGTCATCGCCCGATCAAACATCTTAGGTTTTCACCCTGTAGAAAGTCCTCGCTCGCAAAGAAATGTCTTCTGCAAGGCCATTGCCAGGCACAACCAATGAAGGCCAGACCTTGGGTTTTCACCCTGCAAGATAAGACTGTGGACTCCTCCTGTGATGTCGCCCCCTCTAACAGACACTACTGCGAGTCACAGATATCCAAGCCAGATCCTCATCGCCATACAGACTCAATCCACCATAGCTCGCCCGCATGTCTCTACCTTCATGATATTCTCCGCATCTAACTTCACCATGTGTATCATCAAAGACATGTCACATGATGGAAATAGGTAGAAGAGCTTCACCGCGCTCCCACTGAAACCAAACGGCCAACAAAAAATATAGGTGCGCTTGACCGAATTCCTTCCAATCTAACAAGCTCTAGGCATATGCGTCCATGGGAGTTCGCCGGTGGAGCCTTCCGGAACCAGACACTCCGGCCAGATCAATGGAGACTCTCATCAAGTAGATCTTCGTCTTGGTGCGAGAGAGGTCCGAGGACCACCCCCTTTATTCAAGCCGAGCCGGCATCCCCCTCGCCACCCGCCGGCAGCCGAGGAGGAGGCTCAACAACCAAAAGCCGAACAACGAACGACTGGCCGCCGGACAAAGAGCAGATCTAGGCAGCTGCACGACCCGGACCAGCGAGGTCTGAGCGCTGCCCCAAGATCCCGATGCCAGCTCCGCCGTGCCTCGTGGCCAACCTGGAACGGATCCAGATCCAGGCCCCGTGCATATGTCGCCTGCTCGATGCCGCGCCTGGCTGCCAGCGCCCGCTATAGCTCCGCCGCCTTGCTCCCTCCTCAGCCACGAGCGCATGCTGATGGCGTCGCCCCCGCACCCCCAAACCAGCCGCCCTCCGCGCGTAGGGCAAGCCACCAGGGAAACGCCTCTCCTCCTGCCCATCTTAGACGGTCGGGCGCCACCACCACCGCTGGGATCGGCGGCGGAACTTAATGAGTTAAGAACTTTGCAAACTATGATTGAGGATATGTATACATATGTAAATGTCATGGTTTTCGAATTATATTAAGACTTTCTTTCTTATTGAGCAAACGCCATCATGAACACTTCATTAATTGTATACCAGACTTACATCGTCCGTGAAGCTCGATATATAAAAGAAATAGAGTGGCCTCTTCAAACCAAACGCAAGTATTTGGAGACGTTCTACTAGAAGATAAAACCTGAGATACATACACAGTGGTTTTCCTATGACAATGTTCTATGATTTACATGATTAAAAGTTGTTGGGACATTTAGTCATGGGCTTCCAACACCAGAGAATAGAGTACCAGAATAGTTCCCACTGGACAGGACGGAGTAGCCGGACATGTTGATGGATATGTCCGACCATGCAACTGCCACATGGCGATTCTGCGACATGATGATGGGAACCAACCTGCTGCCGACGATGGGAGATGACTATGCGGCCAAGGAGACGACGACCTGCCGGAAGCAAGAAGCCCCGTGATGGCGGCGGTCACAAGGATGGCTGGCAGCGGCCTTGATCACGCGGTTGGCCGATGGCGGCGCGGGGATGATCGGCACTAGTGAGATATCGGGACAGAAGATGGCATAAAAGAGAGGTTGAAGAGAACTGTATGTCTATACAGGGGCATATCCGCACCTGTATATGTCTATACGAGGTTTACCGTATTTTTGGATATGGGTTTGGAGATGGTCTTGGACGTGCTTGGTTGAGTTTGGGGAGTTCAGGGGAAGAGGGTTGTACTGGAGCAAGCCTCTCCGTGGAATTGACATAAGCCCGCCATCAATCTTAGCTTCAATACTTTAGGACGATAGTTCTCTCTCGTCTGCGACTCACAGATCATCAATTCTTGATTTACAAAGCCAAACATAACAATTGTTGGCTTGGGAGTGAGATGACATGCATCCGAAGCATGATGAGGTGACTCACAATTGTCACACAAATTTTCCATGCAATCATCAAGGAAATTTCCTAGAATACCACATCGAAAACATTTGAGCTTGTCGATCTTCTTCATCTTATTAGCATGGGCAGCATTGTCATTCACATCTACCTCCACAGTGTGATGAAGTACGTAACTATTCATATATTGTTAAATAATGGCCATGAATTTTTGATCTAACCATAAAAATTAATTTGAAAGGTGTGCCTTAACGTGGTGACTCTATTAGATCCATGTATTGCTTTTAGTATATAATAGATTTCCATATGAATAAGCTAGACGGACTGTCTTTGCTTAGAAATGGTAATCCTATAGGTAAGAAATAGGAAAACTTGTAAGTGAGCACACTTGCACCATCACTTCTTTTTGATATTTGCAGTTCCAATTTGAAGCACACACAGAGAAAAAAAAGATCCATGTGTTCCCTCCTTCCTTGCGAATCATGGGGAGAAACCCTAAGCTCCATCAGGGGCTACTCCAAGCGCCTCCCGCTCTGCAGCTGCCGCTGGCCCTTGCATCGGTGGCGGTAGCACTCGTTCCCAAATGGACGGTGGCCTTGAGGCGAGGAGATGGCGTTTATGAAGGTCGCTAGGGCGGCGTCCGAGTTGGTCCCAGAGTCTTCCTACTTTGTCTGGTGGTGCACTTGGCACATGAGCTGTTTGGGGCGTGGGAGCCGGAGGGTCTGGAGTGAATAATGGTGGCGGCCCTAGTGCGCTTCTCGAGTCAAGTCGGCGATCTGCTTGATGTCAGGCCTCCCCAATCTAGCCGCCGGCGAGATCCGGATGTATCCTACAGAGATCTTTAGTGATTGACGCATTGCACTCCTTGATCTCTGGATCATACGGGTTTTGGCCGTGCGAGTTCGTATCATCAGTCCATGCGGCACGAAGCTCTGCTTTCTGTGTGCCCTATGTGATATGTCTACGTCTTGATTTTCATGGTGTTCGTAGTGGTGGAGGATGTCATAATGACTGTGATTTTCTTGGCACATGTAGAGTTTAAGACTGCAAGTAATGGCGGAGAGGGACTTTAGATGCAATGAAGTCTTTTCTTCACATGTTATGGTACAACCATGGCTTGTGGAGTTCCCGTTCATACCGAACAGATGATACATGTGAGCCTCGTGTGTTGGTGACTTGCAATTGCAGCATTGACAAGCGGGGACGGTAGCACCAGCTGACTTCATTTTTTGTGGTGCTCTTTGTGTATGGAATCTTCGAGTATTTTCAGGGTCAAAATACAAAGCCTGACCTTGATGGGTTGTACCCGGCAATGATCTTGTTAAAGGCATTTCTTTGGGACCCGAAGTTTTTTAGCGGGAAAATCTAAAATTTGTTGACCGGGCAAGGATGGTGTTTGTGCACTATGTCCTTTTTTTGAAGGCGTCGCTTATGTAGAACGTTTTGTAGTCCAGGTGCTATCTTTGGTTGTGGTTTGTATGCTGTTGGTACCTGTGGTTGATTGCCGTTGTTGAGCGGCTTGTTTTTTAAAAAAAAATCTTCTTTTTTCTATGTGACTGTGTGAGTCATTAATGTCTTTAAGATATTTTATTCCTGCAGAGCATAGATGTATGTGGTATCTTCACAATATTAATATATTTTTTTATAGTTTTTTGGTAATAAATCATCACAATGAAATCTTAAAAAAGATGAGTGTACTATAAGATTATAATATGTCACGCAAAAATAACAATAACCTAAGATACATCATCCATACGGACAAAAGGACACCAAGACCAACTACCAATGCGTGCACCAAATTAAAGGACGGGGCATGATTGCCGTACTTGAAGCAGAGCATATCCCGCCTTCTGCCATGATTGCCTGCATCCATGGGAATCTGCTAGATGGACCGTTTTGATGGCCATAGAAACGGTGATCGCAGGACATGATTGGGAAAAGCGTTAGACACGCCAGCACACTGTGCCGTTGCCGTGGAAGCGCGCGGGCTTGTCGTTGCGCGGCGTCGTGAACCAGAGCCAGCAGTCGTACTTGTAGAAGAAGACGTCCTTGACGGACCATACCTTGTACATGACCGTGAGCGAGACGGTGACCCTCAGGTGCACCGTCCCCTTGGCCCGCTCTGTCTGCAGCTGCGCCGCCACATCGGAGTCCACGTTCACCACGCCGTGGAACTCTGGGTGTAAAACCTGCATGCAACGCTCTAGTTTTCAAAGCTACTCCCTCCATTCCACAATATAAGACTTTTTAGCGAGCTGAGGTAGTACCAGCTGGCCACAACTATCTACTTGACGGTGTGCCAAAATGTATTATAATTAGGTACATATATGTAGTATATATATCAAGTCAGTAGAAGTGCAGTGTACATACAGTGGTGTTCTTGGGTTCCTGGACGAAGCTGTGGAGAGCGTCGTCGGTGGGGCCGAGCCTGGTGTCGTTGTAGAACACAGACGCGGCAACGTCGAGGTAGCGGATTGGGAGGCGGTGCGAGTTTCGCACGCTGAGGTCGACGGCGAGGTCATACTGGATGGCGGAAGCATTGTTGGTGAGGTGGAGGACGGCTAGGACGGCTGACTCGGGGTGCGGGTGGAATCGATCCGGACGGTAGATGAGCCAATAGATGAGGAAGGTAAGGCTTATCGGCGTCCACATCTGCGCGCACCCCCATGCGCACCCGAAGCAACCCGTCAAACACTTGAAACAACTCCTGTACCGTTCGTATGCCCTCTGGAAGATGTCCTTGGCAGACCCAAACAGGGACTTGTTGCCCTCCTCCATTGCAGCACCAAGTTGGTAATCTATTTGCTCCCTTAATTACCAGCTGGTCTCTAAATATGTTTTGTAGTAGTGTACCCTTATGTTGTGTAGATGACATGGATGTGGTTAGCTTAATTATAGGTGGAGTGCAGAAGAGGCTTTCCAACTGAATATGTGAACAGACAGTGATGTGTGGATTATATATTCACTAGTGGCGGGTCAAGTCCATTAATTATGGAGAGTAATCACGCGGGAACGCGTTCGGAAAATGGCACCACAGCGTGATGCGGTTGTAGCGGGGGATCTGGGGCAGCGAGGGAAGTCGATTTTTTTGGATGTTTCAAAAAAAACCAAAATTGCCAGGCCCCACACGGAATTACGATGGCAAGTTTGGGTCCGTAGCTCAGACGTGCTACAACAGGCACGTTACCTTATAAATTTCGTTAATATTTGTTTATTCATTGCTGGTCGATATTAAGGAGCATCGATCAAGATGTACATATATAGCCTATAGCAAGCCCCCTAGATGGAGTACTCATCGGCTAGCTCCACAAACTAATAGCAGTCTCTATTGTTCGCCATCATGACTACAGAAGACACTGAGAGTCCGACCTTCGAAGAATTCACTGAAATGCTCTCCATCTATCAGCACAGTTGGTCCTTGTATGCAATATATGTATATTATACAGATATTTTTTCGACAAAGGTGTATACTATTATACATATGCATATTAACTTCGATTTCTGATGATTGGCCATTTTTACAGCGGAGGTCTCCTGTGGCTCTCGTTGAAAGATGACGTAGGGTTCAAGGGCAAGGTGGTCTTGTTCACCTTCAAGACGATCCTCAACTACCTGGAGACCGCCTTCGGCTTGCTCCTCCTCTATGGCATCTACTTTCGCCCATATGCCGTTCGCCCCAACATCGACGCCGCTGCTCTCAAAGCCTTCAGCCTCGCACCTGGCAACGACACGCTCCGCTACGACCTCTCCCTCAACGTCACCTTCTGGAACGACCACCGGATATGGGCCATCCGCTACAACCACTTCACTGCCACGCTCTACTTCAACGGCACCATGCTCAGCCCGCCCGACGACACCTTCCCAAAGTTCAAGAGTAGGACGCGCCGACACCGCACCGTGTACCCGCTCCTGGGTGGCCGCGCTAGCAACGTCAGCGCCGCCACGGCGGAGCACTTCTCCTGGCAGCAATCGCAGGGGTGGTTCGACGTTGAGGTCAGGCTCAAGGCCATCTTGAGATATATTATATGGCCCACACGGTACCACTACTACTACGAGTATGACTGCTGGCTCCGTTTCCCGGGCAACGCGACGGCCATGCCGGCAGTCGTCGGTGGTGTGAAGTGTAGCAAGGGGAAACGGTTTGGGATTTCCTAATTTATTTTTCACGCGACTGTCAATGCTCTGGTAGTAGTATGTGTTAGATTCGTATTGTTGGGAGGAACGGTCGTACCCTTTGGGTTCGCCGGTTGCATGTTAATATAACAAGGAATAGCCTTTTGTATGGCATATTACAAAGTTGGATACGTATATATTGATGTACTATAGCATACATATACGTATCGGATATTACATCTCTAATCAGTGGCGGAGCTAGCACAGGTACGTTGGGGGGGCAAAACACAAATATTCATTGTCTGGGGGGCAAAATGCCATAATTTTTCTACTCTTAACCTTGTAGAAAAAAATTCTTCAGCAATTGTCCAAAAGCTGGGAGGGCAGTGGCCCCTGCTGACTTCAACGTAGCTCCGCCACTGTCTCTAATACCACCTTAATCTAGACCTGGGAGAGGTTTAGATTGCGCTTAAACTCATTTCATTTCTTGACACATAAAACTTTGGTAAAACCATCTACAAGTTGATCTTTGCTGGATATGAATCTAACATCAAGCTGCTTGCTAGCAACCCTTTCTCGGAAAAAATAAAAGTCTATCTCAATGTGTTTTGTATGGGCATGAAAAACTGGATTAGCAGACAGGTAGGTGGCACCAAGATTATCACACCATAAACATGGTTTCTTCTTGAGTGAAACACCAAGTTCACGAACAAGAGCTTCAACCCAAATAAGCTTAGAAGTGGCATTTGCAAGGGCTTTGTATTCAGCATCTATACTTGACCTGGACACAGTAGGCTGTTTTCTCGCACTCCAAGAAATAAGATTGGCACCAAAAAATATAGCAAATCCACCAGTAGAGCGTCTATCATCTAAATCACCTGCCCAGTCTGCATCTTAATAAGCACTAAGAAGAGTGGAATCCGACCTTTGAAAATTAAGACCAACCTTTCTTCTGCCATGAATATACCTTAAAATTCGTTTAACAGCAGTCCAATGTATAGTAGTAGGAGCATGAAGATACTGACATACCTTATTAACTGAAAAAGAAAGTCAGTGTCAGATATTGAAGTGCCCCCAAAATACTCCTGTAGTGGGTAATATCCTTACAACCAAGAGAAGAACCATCTATCAAGTTTAGTGTATCTGTAGTGAAGAGAGGTGTTGGACATGGCCTTCAAGTGCTCATACCAACACGACTAATAAGATCTACAACATACTTTTCCTGATTTAAGAGCAAACCATTGGACTGTTTGTGTACCTCAATGCCTAGAAAATAATGAAGATCTCCAAGATCCATAAGAGCAAAGTCTAAACTCAAATGATATATGAGAGTTGTAATGGTCAAATCAGAAGAACTGGTAACAATGATGTCAGTAACATAAATCAGAATGAACATTGTAAGCCCTGACTTGTTATAAAGAAACAAGGAAGTATCAGCTTTGGAAAGAAGGAAACCAAGAGTATGTAACTTGAAACTGAAGCTAGAGTACCAAGTTCGAGGTGCCTGTTTCAAACTATATAAAGCAAATAACGTTTCTTAAGCAAATAAATCTAAGTGAACTTGCTAAAATCATCAATGAAACTTATATAATATGAATGTTTGCCTATAGAGAGAGGAGTTGGACCCCATACATCAGAAAAGATTTGTTCCAAAGGAATTGTAGACACACTAGTGGAAAAAGAATATGGTAATTGATGACTTTTGGCCTATTGACATGGATCACATATATAGGGATTTATTGCTGGGGAATATTAAAGTTTATTCTTCCTAAGAATTTGATGAACAATAAAAGAAGATGGGTGGCCTAGATGGCAATGCCATGTGGAGGGCGAAGGCTTGGTAGTGACAAGAGAATGCTTGGAGGACTCCGGAGACACTGGAACTAGAGGATATAAGCCACCATGACAAGGACCTCTAAACACGATGCGCCTCGTTTCCTGATCCTTAATCAAGAAAAAATGGGTGAATTTCCATATAAAAATTGTTATCAAGGCTAAGTTTATGAGCAGAAATTAAACTCATGGATGCATCAGAATGAAACATGTAAAATATCATAGAGTTGCATAGAGCTACCAGGGGTGTGCAAAACAGAGTGACCAATATGAGTAATGTCCATACCTTGTCCACTAGCATTATTAACTTGATCACGGCCCTGATATGGTTCATGAACCTGGAGCTTGTTGAGTTGACCAGTGACATGAGTTGTAGCACATGTATCTAAGTACCAGTTTGTGTCAACCCCATAGGCATCTTTTGTTTCCTTTGGTTGCTTGTCCTCATCATCACCATAGCGCTACCAACACTCATCAGCGGGGTGGCCTTCCTTCTTGCAAATTTGGCAAAAAACACCATCCTACCATGGGGTATCACGCCCGTCCTTGCGCCCCCCCCCCCCTTTGGAAGGCGATCCTGTCGCGGACGTTGTTGCGGAGACTGCTGAGGAGGGTGTTGCTGCTGGTGGTGAGGAGGCATGTAGGGTGGAAGTGCAAACAAGTGCTGATATGGAGGCATGTAGGGAGCCGATTGCTGGTACAGTGGTAGGGAGCCGGTGGTGGAGGCATATATGGAGCCGACTGTGCAGGCGTATAGGGAACCGACGGTGGAGACATGTATTGGGGTGCCAGCTGATATGACTGATAGTGATGAGGCGGCATGTATGGCGCTGGTACAGGTGGCCTTGGCAGACTTCCCCCATAACTAGGGTTGGGAACACGGGGGCAGCATTGACAGATAACATAAACGATCCTGTCGCCTGGCTAGTTGTGGAGAGCATGGCATCACGGTTCTCATAAGATAGCAGCTGAGAGCACATATCATTGAGCGAGGTGGAAGTGATAGCTTTGAGGGCAGCAACAAAACCATTATAGGAACCATCAAGTCCGTTCATCATCATCAACAGTCTTACCCGCAGTGGCAAGCTCAGAGGCAAAACCTTTCATCTTGGTAATATACTGTTGAACATTCATGTCAAGTTTCTTGGTATTGGTGAGGGCACCACGAAGGTTGGAGACCCGCAACTTGGACTGAGACAAAAACAAATCATGGATAGCCCGCCAGACATCAGTAGCATGAACAATGTCGTAAACATGAGAGAGGATATCCTCGGAGGGCGATGTAGGTCACAACTTGCTGATCTCGGGGGATCCATACATCATAAACAGGGCTGGGAATCTGTATCTTTTTCTTGTCAGCATCTTCACCATCAAGGAACTCGGGTGGCGCCGGGCAGACACAGAACACGAGCCCCACTTAGGGTGGGTAGCACTTGGGCTTGCCATGAGAGAAAGTTTTCCCTCGTGAGCTTAGTAGCAGGGGCACCAATGGAGGGAGCCCCAGCAATCGTCGAAGTGGTGGCCATGGAGGCGACGGGTATTGCGGTGGGAGGGTTTGTAGGCGATCTAGGTTTTTTGGTGTGTAGAAGAGGTCCTGGTCGTTGGTGTCTAAAGGATCTAGGGGTTATAGGGTGTGGAGGGTTTTGGGAAGAAAAAAGTTTGGGAATTGGTCTAGGAGGAAGGGATCTTGAGCTTGGAGTTGTTTGATCGTCGGAATTGAGGAGGAGCCTGGCGGCGACGGGGGGCAGAGTGTCGGTGTCGGCGACGGATAGAACGAGCGAGGAAGAGGGAGGCTCGATACCATGTTAGATTCGTATTGTTGGGAGGAACGGTCGTACCCTTTGGGGTCGCCGGTTGCACGTTAATATAACAAGGAATAGCTCCTTTGTGTGGCATATTACAGAGTTGGATACGTATACGTTGGTGTACTACACCGTCCATATATGTATAGGATATTACATCCTAATAGTACGTGCGGTCATCAGTTCATTGCGGTGCAAATGCCGCACTTGAAACAACTCCTGAGCAACATTCAATGCGGTGCAAACGCCTAGCAAAGATCCCGAGCAACACAATCTCTCTCTCTCGAGAAAAGAAGGTCGTGAGCAACTAAGACCAGCTGGGTTGATATGCATGGGGGGGCCTTTTTATTTTTCTTCTTATTTTTTCTTTTTCTGTGTGGTTGTGTGCATTATTTTATCTCTTTAGAACATTTTGTTGTGGCAGAGAGGATATGTGTACTTGGTATCTTCATAATATTAATATTTTTTGTCAAGTTTTCTATTTTAGTGATATAAATTGACACAATAAAATCTAAAAAATGACGAATGTACCACTCCTCCGATCCAAATTACATGTCCAAAGTTTATCTAGATTCACACATATCGGTACATTAACACATGTCTAGATACTTTTGCTTCAGTGTCCCTCCTTCTTTTCAAATTTTGACAACAAAAACTCGATACCGATTCGCTTCGAAGACGGTACGAATCCACACGAAGCTCGTATGGTCCTCTTAGACGTATGCTCACTGTATACGTATACTCACGTGATCGCGGAAGGCGGAAATCGGGATTTATATAGCAGCAACAACAAAATTTTAATAATGGCATGCAAAGACGTAGATCACGATAACGGAAGGTGGTATCAGCCGGTAAGAACGTGGAGTATACCCAGCTCGACCGACTGCACCTATACAGAGGTATACATAATTCGGATATGAGTTTCGGCCGGTGGCGGACCTAGGAAAAAACTGAAGGATGCACACCTTTAGTTTTGTTTTCGCACTAGCATATCTGCGATACAAATATGTTGAATGAGTAATATCTAAAGAGCTCTAAGCTCCCTTGTTTTGAAGACCCCTGGTTGCTCTGGCCGCTTTCCACCAGATGGGACTCAACTTCGGCGTGAAAACGGTATGTTGTTGCTTCGATTGGGACCGTATGGTTCATCAGGTCGTTTTTTGTTGCCTAGGGTCTATTTGTGTGCTGCCATGTATCACCACACACTCCATGCTAGACCAAACCTAGGCAACATCACACCTAGAACAAAAAAGTATGAGTGCATTCTGACATAAAACTTAGACGCCGTTTGCAGAGAACGGTGCGGCAGAGCGCACTGGGCCCGTCTAGTATATAGCTAATTGATTCACAATATTGTACTTCAATATGTATGTTTCAAGTGTGCATGATTCCAATATAAAGAAAAAGCCAGCATCCTGCAGGGGGATGCGAGTGAGTGGACGCTGTGTACTGGCGGAGCCGGTGGCCGCTAGAGCTGGAGGTTAAGTGATGAATTGGGGATCGATCGATAGATGAACTGCCTGGTTTAATCGCTTAGATTGTTGTTTTTTTACTACTCCCTCCCTCTAAAAATAAGTGACTTGTGTTTTTTTAGATTCGGATGTATCTACACGCTAAAATATGTGTAGATACATGTGAATTTAGACAAATCTGAGTCAGTTATTTTCAGGCGGAGGGAGTACATTTTTTCTTGGCTAGCTAGCAGTATTGGGCCTATTCTGGAGATCGTGATAGTAATAGGTAAAAAAAATCTCCAAAATTTCTGGGTGTGCCATGGCACACCTGGAACACCCGCTAGGTCCGCCCATGGTTTCGGCTGGTCAAGAGAAAGTTGGCCAATACCAACTTAAAGTTTGAGGGGATACCGAAGCACACCTCATGTCTAGATGCATGCGTTGTCTAGGTAAAGTTAAGACAAAGTAATTTGGACCGAAGGGTATACATAAGATTATCTATGTCACACAGAAATAACAAGAACCTAAGGTACATCGTCCAATACGGACACAAGGACACCAAGGCCAACTATCAATGTGTGGCACCGAAGGACGCGCCATGATTCCGTACTTGAAGCAGGGCATCCCGGCCGCCTTCCGCCATGATTGCCTGCCATCCATGGGAATCTGCTAGATGGACCGTTTTGATGGCCATATAAATGGTGATCGCAGGACATGATTTGGAAAAAGCTTCAGACGCGCCAGCACACGGTGCCATTGCCGTGGAAGTGTGCGGGCTTGTTGTTGCGCGGCGTAGTGAACCAGAGCCAACAGTCGTACTTGTAGAAGAAGATGTCCTTGACGGACCACACCTTGTACATGACCGCGAGCGAGATGGTGACCCTCAGGTGCACCGTCCCCTCGGCCCGCTCTCTCTCCAGCTGCGCCGCCACATCGGAGTCAACGTTCACCACGCCGTGGAACGTTGGGTGTAAAGCCTGCATATGCAACGCTTTAGTTTTCATAGCTATCATCTAGCCACAACTATCTACTTCCTATGTATCTAATTGTAAGACGTTTTAGCACACTATAGGTACAAAGGGAGGAGTATGTATCAAGTCAGGAGAAGTGGTGCGTACGGTGGTGTTCTTGGGTTCCTGGACGAAGCCGTGGAGAGCGTCGTCGGTGGGGCCGAGCCTGGTGTCGTTGTAGAACACAGACGCGGCGACGTCGAGGTAGCGGATTGGGAGGCGGTGCGAGTTTCGCACGCTGAGGTCGACGGCGAGGTCATACTGGATGGCGGAAGCATTGTTGGCGAGGTCGAGGACGGCTAGGACGGCGGACTCGGGGTGTGGGTGGAATCGATCCGGACGGTAGATAAGCCAATAGATGAGGAAGGTAAGGCTTATCGGCGTCCACATCTGTGCGCACCCCCACGCAAACCCAAAGCAACACGTCAAACACGTGAAACAACTCTTGTACCGCCTGTATGCCCTGAGGAAGATGTCTTTGAGAGACCCACACAGCGACCTCTCCCTCTCCTCATCCATTGCAGCACCGATCGAGGTGGTAATCTATTTGCTCCCTTACCAGCGGGTCTCTCTAAATATGGTTTGTAGTAGTGTACCTTATGTTGTGTAGATGACATGGATAGCTTAATTATAGGTGGAGTGGAGAAGAGGCTTTCCAACAGAATATGTGAATAGAGTGATGTGTGGATTACATATTCACTAGCGGCTGTCAAGTCCATTAATTATGGAGAGTAATCATGCTGGAACGCGTTCCGAAAACGGCAGAACAGCGCGACGCGGTTGTAGCAAGCGATCTGGGGCAGAACCGAGGGACGTCGATTTTTTGCATTTGTGTATTTAGCGGAATTTGGCATATCTTAACCGAACCCTAGCATGGGCTTGCCGTGCATTTGTATAGGAGAAGCTTAACTGTCTTATAGTTTAGCTGTTTTATCTCTCTTTGATTTTATCAATAGATTAAAAAAACTAAGAGATGGATGAAATCACACAAGGAATCCTCGTCTCAAAGAAGAGAAAAATGGAGATATGGAGAAATCGGTAGAGGGAGTTGGTTGTATTGAGCCTTGGTATGGAAACCTGCTAAGTGGTAACTTCCAAATTTAGAGAAACCCTAGAATTAAAAAAGGACATTCCTAAGCCAAATCCGTGTTTTGAGAAAACAAGAAGGTTCTCGAACTAGAATACAAAGAAAAAGGATGAGAAAACCAAAGTTGCCAGGGCTACACACGGAATTAGGATGGCAACTTTGGGTCCGTCGACGTGCTACAACGGGCACATTATCTCCTTATAAATTTCCTTAATTATTATTTGTTTATTATTCGTTGCTGATCGATGTTAGGGAGCATCGATCGAGATGTACGTATATAGCTAGCGTATAGCAATCCCCTAGATGGAGTAGTACTCTTCAGCTAGCTCCACAAACTAAATAGCAGTCTCTATTGTTCGCCATCATGACTACAGAAGAAAATGAGGGTCCGACCTTCAAAGAATTCACTGAAATGCTCTCCATCTGTCAGAACAGTTGGTCCATGTATGCAATATGTGTATATTATATAGATTTTTTCCCCACAAAGGTGTATATTGTATATACAGTTGGGTATTAACTTCATTTATGATGATTGGCCATTTTTTACAGAGGAGGTCAACTGTGGCTCTTGATGAAAGATGACGTAGGGTTCAAGGGCAAGGTGGTCTTGTTCATCTTCAAGACGATCATCAACTACCTGGAGACCGCCTTCGGCTTGCTCGTCCTCTATGGCATCTACTTTCGCCCATATGCTGTCCGCCCCGACATCGACGACGCTGCTCTGAAAACCTTCAGCCTCGCACCTGGCAACGACACGCTCCTCTACGACCTCGCCCTCAACGTCACCTTCTGGAACGACCACCGGATATGGGCCATCCGTTACAACCACTTCTCTACCACACTCTACTTCAACGGCACCATGCTCAGCCCGCCCGACGACACCTTCCCAAAGTTCAAGAGCAGGACGCGCCGACACCGCACCGTGTACCCGCTCCTGCGTGGCCGCGCTAGCAACGTCAGCACTGCCGTGGCGGATCACTTCTCTTGGCAGAAATCGCAGGGTTGGTTCGATATCGACGTCAGGATCAAGGCGATCTTGAGATATATTATATGGCCCACACGGTACCACTACTACTACGAGTATGACTGCTGGCTCCGTTTTCCCAGCAACGCCACGGCCATGCCGGCGGTCATCGGCAGTGTCAAGTGTAGCAAGGGCAAACGGTTTGGGATTTCCTAATTTAGTTTTCATACGACTGTCAATGCTCGGCTAGAAGTATGATCAGCAGTTCATAGCGGTGCAAATATGCCTAGCAAGCTCCTGAGCAACTAAGGCTAGCCTTGGCTATGTCTCCCTTTATCTTTTTAATTATGTTAATTTTTGTGATTTGTTTTGTGTTGTCATTTGTTTTAATGCTATATGTAAGTTGTGAATCTTCTTTTCCTATTTATTATGAGAGTGTTGTTTTAAATTGGGGACCAACAACCAGACTTTCTGGACCAACATATTTGAGTAACACTGAAACATTTTTGTTAGTACGAATGCATTTTTTTTTTGTAAAGATGGAGCAGTGTTTTTGCATGATATAATATCAACAAGTTTATACTTCCTATAAAGAAGGAACATTTTTCCAATAGATGGAATAATTTCTGGAAATAATTACTCTGACTTGATGGATCATATTTTGTAAAACATATACTAATATTGTTAGCATAATATGAGATTATATCATTGCAAAAAGTAGACAAGAGACAATGTTTCGTAATAAAGTTTAGCGATAAACGCCTATATCTGAGGTGCATGCTTTACAGGCGCTCTTTCCTAGGTATTCATCATAGTACTATCGACGACATGCTTCGAACAATGGCAACGGCAGCGGCTTGGTGAAGACATAAGCAAGTTGGTCCTTTAACGAGATGAACTTGATATGTAGGAGTTTCTGTGTAACTCGTTTCCTCAGAAAATGATAGTCAACCTCCATGTGCTTCGTCCTTGGATGAAAAAGGGAATTGGATAACAAGAACGTAGCACCAATACTATCACACCAAAGAACGGACAATCCTGAGAAATCTCCCAAATCCTGGAGCAATGACTGTATCCAAATCAGTTCAGCACTTGCATTAGAAAGTGCCATATACTCTGACTCAGTGCTCGATCATGAAACTTTAGCTTGTTTACGAGCACTCCAGGTGATAAAAATTAGGACCATATAATATGGCTTAGCCCCCCTAGGATCGCCGATCATCAGAGCTACCAACCCAATCAACATCAGAATATGTCTAGAGAAGACTGGTCCGCTCGAAGATGCAGACCATGAGAAATAGCCAAGTGCATGTAGCTCAGTATGTGCTTAATAGCAGACCAATGAGTACTATGCGGAGCATAAAGGTACTAACAAACCTTGTTGAACCCAAACGAAAGATCTGGTCGAGTGATGAGGAGATACTACAAACCGCCAACAATGGTGTGATAAGTTGTCGCATCCTCTGCTGACAAGGTCACCATCTGGCATAGAAAGTTTATCTGTAGCAGCCATAGGAGTATACACAGGATTACACTTCAGTATAGCAGCACGACAAAGAAAATGGAGGGCATACTTTTTCTGCGTGAGTGCAAGACATTGGGAGCAAGTACAAACCTCCAAACGAAGAAACAAGTGCAACGGACCCAAGTCTTTAACCGCAAACTTAGCATGCAGTTCATGAACCAGACGATCAGCAGTATGCATAGAGGAGCTCACCAGAATAATATCATCAACGTAGACAAGGAGGTACATAGTAACCTCATGGCGACGAATCATGAAGAGCGAGGTGTCGGCTGTCGAATGATTGAACCCAAGAGCACGAGAGCAGTACCAAGATGAGCATGCCAATCGCATGGCGCTTGGTTGAGACCATAAACAACCTTGACCTGACGACACAGATGTTGAGTCTCGGCTGGATCAAAATATCCAGGTGTCTGACGCATATAAATCTCCTCCTGCAAAACACCGTGAAGGAATGTATTCTCAACATCAAGTTGTCGAACAAACCAACCATTTTTCCTAGCCAAGGTGAGTAGCATATGAATAGTTGTAGGCTTTACAAAAGGACTGAAAACATCTTCTTAGTCCAGACTATAACGCTGGCTAAACGCTTTGGCGACAAGACGTGCCTTGTGACGCTTCATAAAACCATCAGGGCGTCGTTTGACCTTATAAACTCACTTGGAGACGATGACATTCAGACCAGGGTGAGGAGGAACAAGAAGGCACGCCTTATTATGAAGAAAAGCATGAAATTCTTGCTCCAAGGCATCGCACCAATGCCGAATGCAAAGATCCTCTTGATAGTTGGTTGGTTCAACTATCAAATAAAACCAACACCGTGAGCCTGACACGCAGCAAGCCAAGCAACCGTATAATCCGTACGCTTTTGAACTCCCGAACTTGGCTGATGTGACTCTTTTGGTTGCATGTCAATGGAACCATGGGGAGAACCCCTTTTATCGGAAAAAATAGCCCATGTAATTTGGATGTCTTGTGGATTCCAATTCAATCTGCCATGCACAGAAGAAGATGAATCAAAATCGATCTATTTTAGGGCATGTTTGATTAAAATGATTTACATAGGAATTTTGTACGATTCTTACCTATAGGATTTTTTCCTATAGAGGCCATTTGATTCAAAGGATTAAACCCTTCAAAATTCCTATGGATTCCTTTCCTATACTATAACCCCATAGGATTTCTAACAAGAGGTTAGATCTCTTGGAAAATTTTATGTGTGTTTATGACAACTATGTCATGTACTCAATCTCTATATAAATTTCATGTGTTTCTCCTTTGATGCAATCAAACGACTTCGACAGCTAATTTATGCGTTTTTCGTTCTTGTAGGATTTCACATGTCATGACATATCATTCCTGTGGTTTTTCTATTCATGTGCTTTTAAAATCGTTTGAATCAAAAATATTTATAGCTATCAATATAAACCATATGAATCCTCCGTCAGACCAACGAAGACAACAATAACATAAGCTTGCAAACAACTCAGGAGTTAGGAGGGGATGTGTAGAGGAAGAGGTTGGTCGTTGCTGGACATGGAAATATTAGATGAGGACGGCTGCGGCGTCCAGAACTTGGCGTTCTCCGACGTCGGCCGGGGATCGATGATGGGCCTCGCTGAATCGGTCGACGAGGCGCTGGCTCACGGCCATGTCGTGAACACCCTCACCATCTGCGTCGAGCATCCTCTCAACAAGGCCTGTGACAACTCGCGCTCCAGCAGGCCACGGAGCGCGTCCGAGGCAAGATCAGCCTCTGGCTGGAGTGCCCATTGGCGATCATGGCCCGGTCGTCATGTCGGTTCAGTCGTATTTCCAGTCAATCTTAGAGGAACGTTCTAGGACAGACCTTAGACTCCCGGCGGCGAAGGCCGGAGGTACAAAACAGCTGTTCTCCCCAAACCCTTCTCCCACCTCGCGATCGTCAGAGACAGAGACAGAGAAGCTAGTTTCAGAGAGAGATTTGTGCTGCTAAAAGCGTGCAACTTTTCTGTCTTGCTTTCTTCCTTTTATTCCATCGAACTGAAACAGAAAGGAGCGAGAAGTTCGGGGTTCGATCCGATATAGCCGTGCCATCCCACGACTAACGGAATCGATCCGGTCTCAACGTCCACTACGCCTACGACCTGGACACAACTCTTCGACAGAGTTTGATCCGCACACTACGGCATGGCTCGCACACAAACGTGGGCTCATGCGACATTTACCTGAAACTTATCTGAAGAAATAAACAGACGAAGTAAGACTCCCTAACATGCACAGGATTATTTCCTAACAATCACTCCCTAATCCTGAGCACGGATTTATTTTCTATCATGCCAATCCTCGATCGGAGCTCCAAGAACCTGACTCGACCCAGAGGCTTCGTCAGTATGTCTGCTAACTGATCTTCAGTCTTGACATGCTTCACCTCCACTTTGCCTTGCTCAGCGCACTCCCTAATGAAATGATACCGAAGTTCGATATGCTTACTTCGATCATGAAAAAAAGGGTTCTTGCTGAGGGAGATGGCAGACTTGTTGTCGATGTAGAGCTCGAACTTCCTTGCTTCCTCATCTTTCAAATCACCAAGGAGCCGAGACAGCCATATGCCTTGTTAGACAGCGCTCGTGCCTGCAACATATTCAGCCTCACACGATGATAGTGTGACAATCTTCTGTTTTTGTGACTGCCAACTGATCGGGCTTTTCCCAAGGAAATAGAAAGCACCCGAAGTGCTCTTCCGACCGTCTTGATCCCCAGCATGATCACTATCAGAATATCCAATCAAATGGGCTTCTTCAGTGCGCTTTGGGAAAACACACCCAAAGTTCAGAGAGCCTGCGATGTACCGCAACAGGTGCTTCACTGCTGCCATGTGTTCTCCCGTTGGTTTCTCCATGAACCTGCTCACATAGCTGACAGGAAAAGTGATATCTGGTCGTGAGTGGACCAAGTACCTTAGACTGCCGACAATGCTCCTGAATTCTGTGGCGTCAACAGGGACTGCAGTGCTGTCTTTACTGATCTTCAGTCGATGTTCAGTGGGTGTCGAGCACGGGTTACAGCCTGACATGCCGCTCTTCTCCAGAATGCGTTGAGCAAACGCCGTCTGAGTCACGGTGATGCCCGTGTTCTTTTGCTGAACCTCTAGCCCGAGGTAGAAGCTTAGCTTGCCCAGATCGCTCATCTGGAAGGTTTTCTTCATCTCCTCCTTGAAGACCGAGATGACAGATTCACTACTGTCAGCAATAATCAGATCATCCACATATATGCCAAGGAGAATCCGATCACTCCCCTTTCCTCGCATGTATATGGCATGCTCAGAGGGGCTCTTGGTGAAACCAAGCTGCTGCAGAACATTGTCCAGCTTTGCATTCCACGCCCGGGGGGCCTGCTTCAGACCATACAGCGCTTTGCGTAGGCGCAAGACTTTGCCGTCAGAATCAGGTGCCTCGAAACCCGGCGGCTGCGAGACATATACCTCCTCATCGAGGTCGCCGTTGAGAAACGCCGTCTTCACCTCCATGTGGTGAATTAACCATCCTGCGTGGCCAGCGAGCGCGAGGAGGAGCCGCCCGGACTCCAGGCGAGCAACTGGTGCATACACTTCGTCATAGTCGATGCCGTGGCGCTGCACAAACCCCTTGGCGACCAAGCGGGCTTTGTATTTCAGCACATCGCCATTTTCGTTGCGCTTAACCTTGTAAATCCACTTGAGGCCGATGGGCCGGTGACCGGTGGGTAGGTTGGCGAGCTCCTAGGTGTGGTTCGCAGTGATCGAGTCCATCTCGTCCCGCATCGCCTTCCTCCAGCAAGCTTCCTCGTCCGCGGCACGAAACGACGTGGGTTCGTCTACGGTGGTGATGTGCAACTCTTCCTCTGCAGCCGAGTCGTGATCGCCGTCGAAAGCGTCCTGCACGCTGTGCACACCGTGCGCGGGGCCGGCGTTCAGGATGTGTTGGAGATATGCCCAAGAGGCAATAATAAAAGTGGTTATTATTATATCTTTGTGTTTATGATGAATGTTTACATCCCATGCTATAATTGTATTATAAGGAAACACTGATACATGTGTGTTTTGTAAACATAAAAGAGTCCCTAGTAAGCCTCTTGTGGAACTAGCTTGTTGATTAAATGATGATCATGGTTTCCTGATCATGGACATTGGATGTCATTAATAACAAGGTTATATCATTAGGAGAATGATGTGATGGACACACACCCATAATAAGCATAGCATAAGATCAAGTCATTAAGTTCGTATTGATGTAAGCTTTCAAATGCATAGTAACCTAATCCTTCGACCATGAGGTTATGTTAATCACCATCACCGGATGGGTACTTTGATGACATCAAACATCGCTTCGTAACTGGATGGTTATAAAGGTGTCATTGGGTATTCTGAAAGTATGTGTTGAAGCGCATGGACCAAGATTGGGATTTGTCCATCCATATGACGGATAGATATGCTCTGGGCCCTCTCGGTGGAATGTCATCTAGTTAGCTTGCAAGCATGTGACTAGGTCACAAGGGATGACATAACATGGAACAAGTAAAGAGTACTTATCAGTAACGAGGTAGAACTAGGTATGGAGATACCGACGATCAAACCTCGGATAAGTAGAATATCGCATGACAAAGGGAATTGGTTTCGTATGTTAATTGTTCTATCGATCACGAAGTCATCGTTGAGTATGTGGGAGCCGTTATGGATATCCAGATCCCGCTGATGGTTATTGATCGGAGAGGTGTCTCCATCATGTCTGCATATTCACGAACCGTAGGGTGACACACTTAAGGTTCGAAGTTGTTTTAAGTAGATATGGAATGTGCGTTGGAGACCGAATGTTATTCGGAGTCTTGGATTGGATCCGGGACATCACGAGGAGATCCAGAATTGTCCGGAGAATAAGATTCATATATTGGGGATCATTTTCTGAGTTAGGAAATGCTCTGGAGTGTTTGTATGGAGATTCTAGAAGGTTTCAGAATGTTCCGGAAGGTTCTAGAAGATTTCTTGGAGTTTGCTTGAAAACCAAGAAAGGATCAAGGAGTCCTTGTGGGGTAAGACAAGGAGTCGTGGGGGAGGAGGACTCCTCCCCCCTCCCAATCCGCCGGCCAAGGAGGTAGGGGAGTCCTACTAGGACTCCCCCTCCCATGGCGCCTCCCTCCTTTAAATAGAGGGGTGGGGGCGCCACCCCCTTGCCTCCTCCACTTCAAGCCCTAGCCGCCACCTCTCTCCTCCTCCTTCCCTCTGCTCAGGCTTAGGCGAAGCCCTGCAGAATTCTCTACTCCACCACCACCACCACACCGTCGTGCTGCTGGGATTCCGTGGAGAAGATCTACTACCTCCGCTGCTCGCTGGAACGGGGAGAGGAAGGTCTGCTTCGACTCCGCACGTGTGACCGACTGCGGAAGCGCTGCCGGAACGCGGCGCCGGAAGGATCGTCCACACGATCTTGAGATCGGCAAGTGATCGACTACATCAACCCCGAGATCTAATCTCGTAACGCTTTCGGTTCTACGAGGGTTAGTACAGATCTATCTCGTTGCACATGTCTAATAGATTAGATCTTGGCTTTTATCTAGATTAGATCTGGGTTTTGTTCGTTCTTGCGGTAGAAATTTTTTGTTTTCCATGCTACGAACCCATCAGTGGTATCAGAGCCTTATCTATGCGTAGATCTGTTGCACGAGTAGAACACAATGGTTTTGTGGGCGTTGGTGCTCGTGCCGTCTTTTGCTTTGTGCACTTTGCATCTTGCGGTATGGTGGGATGAAGCGGCTTGGGCTAACCTTACATGTCATCGCACATGAGACTTGCTCCACGCTTGACGTGTAACTTGCTTTGCACAAGTGGCTTTGCGGGTGTCTGTCTCTCCCACCATAGTATAGATCCAATTTACACTTTGCACTTGATAGCACTTGTATCAATGTTGTGGTTCAGTTTCGTAGGTAAGATCCGTTCTTGTTCGAAAGCCCCAAACCACGTAAAACATGCAAAGAAAATTAGAGGCGTCTAACTTGTTTTTGCAGGGGTTTTGTGATGTGATATGGCCATCATGTGATTGTGATTATATTTGATGTATGCAATGATCCTTGTTGTAATATGGCAACCGGCAGGAGCCTAATGGTTGTCTTTAATTCTATTAAGACCTGCGTGTCTATTCATCTTGTAATAGCTTTATTCCAAGTAGTTGTAATAGTTGCTAGTGATGATGGACAACCATGAAGCGGCGCCACTGACCTTGACGCAATGCTGGTGATGATGGAGATCATGTCCGTGCTTTGGAGATGGAGATCAAAGGCATAAGAAGAAAGGGCCATATCATATCACACTAATTATGAATTGCCTGTGATGTTAATCCTTTATGCATCTTGTATTGCTTAGATCGCGACGGTAGCATTATAAGATGATCCCTCTCACTAAATTTCAAGTAATAAAAGTGTTCGTCCTTAGTTGGCACCGTTGCTAAGACTCGTCGTCTCGAAGCATCTCGTGATGATCGGATGTGATAGATTCTACGTGTGCATACAACGGGTGCAAGCCAGATTTGCACATGCGGAAACTAAGGTTAATCTTGACGAGCCTAGCATGTACAGACATGGTCTCGGAACACGGAATACCGAAAGGTAGAGCATGAATCATATAAGTGATATGATGAACATGAAGATTGTTCGCCGATGAAACTACATCTTCTCTCGTGAAGATCGGACTTGGTGTAGTGGACTTGGTTCGTGTAATCACTAAGACAATGTGAGGGATGTTGTTTTAAGTGGGAGTTCACCTAGTTAATTTAAGAATTAAAATTGAACTCAATTTATCATAAACTTAGTCTAAACTACTTGCAAATTTATTGTAGATTATGGCGAATCTCTCCATCAATTTCAATGCATTCCTAGAGAAAGAAAAGCTTAAGAACAATAGAAGCAACTTCACGGACTGGCTCCATGGTCTGAAGATTGTCCTCAGGGCTGGTCAGATGACCTATGTGCTCGAAGCACCGCTAGGTGACCCACCTACAGATGATGCCACCGATGACGTAAAGAATGTTTACGCCACTCAGAAAAATCATTACTCCACAGTTCATTGTGCCATCCTGTACGGTTTAGAAACGGAGCTCCAGAAGCGTTTTGAGCACGACGACCCGTTCGAGATCATTAAGGAGCTCAAGCTCATTTTTGAGACTCACGTGGCCGTGGAGAGCTATGAGGCCTCCCAAAAGTTCTTTACCTGTAAGATGGAAGAGGGAAGCTCCGTTAGCGAGCACGTGCTCACCATGTCTGGGCACGCAAACAAGCTCCAAGAGTTGGGGATAACGATTCCTAATGAGTTAGGGATTCACCGTGTCCTCCAATCACTGCCACCGAGTTATAAGAACTTTGTGATGAACTACAATATGCACTGCATGAACAAGACGTTGCCTGAACTATCGTCCATGCTGAAAACTGCTGAAGTGGAGATCAAGAAGGAGCACCAAGTGTTGATGGTCAATAAGACCACCAATTTCAAGAAACAGGGCAAGCCTAAGAAAAAGGGCAACTTCAAGAAGGACGGCAAGAAAGCTACCGCACCTGCTAAGAAGCCCAAGGCTGGTCCTAAGCCTGAAACTGAATGCTTCTACTGCAAGGGTGCTGGTCACTGGAAGCGTAACTGCCCCAAGTACCTGGCAGATCTGAAGAACGGCAACATCAAGAAGAAAGGTATATTCGATATACATGCTATTGATGTGTATATTACTAGTAATCGTAGTAGTGCCTGGGTATTTGATACTGGTTCGGTTGCTCATATTTGTAACTCGAAACAGGAGCTGCGGAATAAACGAAGACTGGCAAGAGACGAGGTGACGATGCGCGTTGGAAATGTCTCCAAGGTTGATGTGATCGCCGTCGGCACGCTCCCCCTACATCTACCTTCGGGATTAGTTTTAAATTTAAATAATTGTTATTTGGTGCCTGCGTTAAGCATGAACATTATATCTAGATCTTGTTTATTGCGAGACGGTTACTCTTTTAAGTCTGAGAATAAAGGTTGTTCGATTCATATGAGTAATATCTTTTATGATAACGCACCTGAGATGAATGTTTTATTCTTATTGAACCTCGATAGTAGTGATACACATGTTCACAATATAGATGCTAAACGAATAAAATTGAATGATAATTCTACATACATGTGGCACTGTCGTCTTGGTCACATTGGAGTGAAGCGTATGAAGAAACTCCATTCTGATGGACTTCTTGAATCACTTGATTTTGAATCACTTGAAAGATGCGAAGCATGTCTAATGGAAAAATGACTAAGACTCTATTCTCTGGGATAATGGAGCGAGCTACAGACTTATTGGAAATAATACATACCGATGTGTGTGGTCCAATGAGTGTAGCATCGCGTGGTGGATATCGTTATGTTCTCACTTTCACGGATGACTTAAGTAGATATGGGTATGTCTACTTTATGAAACATAAGTCCGAAACTTTCGAGAAGTTTAAGGAATTTCAAAGTGAAGTGGAAAATCATCATAACAAGAAGATTAAGTTTCTGCGTTCTGACCGCGGAGGTGAATATCTGAGTTATGAGTTTGGCATGCATTTAAAGAAATGTGGAATACTTTCGCAGTTGACACCGCCGGGAACACCACAGCGTAATGGTGTGTCCGAACATCGTAATCGAACTCTCTTAGATATGGTTCAGTCTATGATGTCTCTTACAGATTTACCACTATCGTTTTGGGGCTATGCATTAGAGACAGCCACATTCACTTTAAATAGGGCACCATCTAAATCCGTTGAAACGACACCGTACGAATTGTGGTTTGGTAAGAAACCTAAGTTGTCGTTCGTTAAAGTTTGGGGTTGCGAAGCGTATGTAAAAAAGTTACAACCTGATACGCTTGAACCCAAAGCGGAGAAATGCGTCTTCATAGGATACCCTAAAGAAACAATTGGGTATACCTTCTATCATAGATCCGAAGGCAAAGTTTTCGTTGCCAAGAATGGATCCTTTCTTGAGAAGGAGTTTCTCTCGAAGGAAGTGACTGAAGGAAAGTAGAACTCGACGAGGTTATTGAACCTTCTCTCGGAGTTGAGAGTAGCGCAGCACCGGAAGATGTTTTTGTGCCGCCTGCACCAATTGGAGAGGAAGCTAATGATGGTGATCATGAAACTTCGAACGAAGTTACTGCAGAACCTCGCAGGTCAACGAGGGTTCGTACCACTCCTGATTGGTATGACTCTGCCTTGAACGTCATGTTGGTGGACAACACTGATGACCCTGCAACGTATGAAGAAGCTATGGTGAGCCAGGATTCCGACAAATGGCTAGAAGCCATGAAATCCGAAATGGGATCCATGTACGAAAACCAAGTGTGGACTTTGGTTGACTTACCGGATGGCCGTAAGGCTATAGAGAACAAATGGATTTTCAAAAGAAAAACAGATGCTGATGGTAATGTTACCATCTATAAAGCTCGACTTGTCGCGAAAGGGTTCCGACAAATTCAAGGAGTTGACTACGATGAGACTTTCTCACCAGTAGCGAAGCTAAAGTCTATGAGGATTTTGTTGGCAATCGCTGCATATTTCGATTATGAAATTTGGCAGATGGATGTCAAAACGGCATTCCTTAATGGTGACATTGAGGAAGAGTTGTATATGGTACAACCCAAGGGTTTTGTCGATCCTAGTGATGCTGACAAGGTATGCAAACTTCAGCGCTCCATTTATGGACTGAAGCAAGCATCCCGGAGTTGGAATCAACGTTTTGATAAAGTAATCAAAAACTTTGGATTTATACAAACTTATGGAGAAACTTGTATTTACAAGAAAGTGAGTGGGAGATCTGTAGCATTCCTAGTACTATATGTAGATGACATATTGTTGATTGGGAATGATATAGAACTTCTTAATAGCGTCAAAACCTATTTGAATAATAGTTTTTCAATGAAGGATCTTGGCAAAGCAGCATATATTCTAGGCATCAAGATTTATAGATATAGATCAAGACGCCTAATAGCGCTTTCACAAAGTATACACTTAGACAAAGTTCTAAAGAAGTTTAGAATGGAAGAGAGCAAGAAGGGGTTCGTGCCCATGTTGTCAGGTAAGACCTTGAGTAAGACTCAAAGTCCGGCTACGGCAGAAGATAGAGAAAAGATGAATAATATTCCCTATGCCTCGGCCATAGGTTCTATCATGTATTCCATGATGTGTACAAGACCGGATATAGCACATGCTGTTAGTTTGACTAGCAGATATCAAAATGATCCTGGAATGGAACACTGGACAGCGGTCAAGAATATCCTAAAGTACATGAATAGGACTAAGGATATGGTTCTTTCTTATGGAGGTGATGAACAACTTGTTGTAAACGGTTATACTGATGCTAGTTGGAACACCGATCCAGATGACTCGAAGTCACAGTCTGGATACATATTTATTTTGAATGGTGCTGCAGTGAGCTGGAGGAGTGCCAAGCAAAGCGTTGTGGCGAAATCTTCAACTGAATCGGAATACATAGCTGCTTCGGAGGCTGCACAAGAATCCATATGGATGAAGGAGTTCATTACTGAACTTGGCGTGGTTCCCAGTGCGTTGGACCCGATGGCCATCTACTGTGACAACACAGGTGCCATAGCTAATGCACAGGAGCCAAGGTCACATAGCAAGCTCAAGCACATCAAGCTACGTTTCCATGCTATTCGCGAGTATATCCGAGAAGGTGACATAAAGATTTGCAAAGTACACACTGATCTGAATGTGGCAGATTTGTTGACTAAACCTCTCCCTAGAGCAAAGCATGAACAACAACAGAACGCCATGGGTGTTAGGTATATTACCATGTAATCTAGATTATTGACTCTAGTGCAAGTGGGAGACTGTTGGAGATATGCCCAAGAGGCAATAATAAAAGTGGTTATTATTATATATTTGTGTTTATGATGAATGTTTACATCCCATGCTATAATTGTATTATAAGGAAACACTGATACATGTGTGTTTTGTAAACATAAAAGAGTCCCTAGTAAGCCTATTATGGAACTAGCTTGTTGATTAAATGATGATCATGGTTTCCTGATCATGGACATTGGATGTCATTAATAACAAGGTTATATCATTAGGAGAATGATGTGATGGACACACACCCATAGTAAGTGTAGCATAAGATCAAGTCATTAAGTTCGTATTGCTGTAAGCTTTCAAATGCATAGTAACCTAATCCTTCGA
Organism: Avena sativa; assembly: GCA_916181665.1. Taxonomy (NCBI): domain Eukaryota; kingdom Viridiplantae; phylum Streptophyta; class Magnoliopsida; order Poales; family Poaceae; genus Avena; species Avena sativa. The sequence goes on along the minus strand of OV702291.1, from coordinate 120,985,696 downwards.
CCATGAGGTTATGTTAATCACCATCACCGGATGGGTACTTTGATGACATCAAACACCGCTTCATAACTGGGTGGTTATAAAGGTGTCATTGGGTAATCTGAAAGTATGTGTTGAAGCGCATGGACCAAGATTGGGATTTGTCCATCCATATGACGGATAGATATGCTCTGGGCCCTCTCGGTGGAATGTCATCTAGTTAGCTTGCAAGCATGTGACTAGGTTACAAGGGATGACATAACATGGAACGAGTAAAGAGTACTTATCAGTAACGAGGTAGAACTAGGTATGGAGATACCGATGATCAAACCTCGGATAAGTAGAATATCGCGTGACAAAGGGAATTGGTTTCGTATGTTAATTGTTCTATCGATCACGAAGTCATCGTTGAGTATGTGGGAGCCGTTATGGATCTCCAGATCCCGCTGATGGTTATTGATCGGAGAGGTGTCTCCATCATGTCTGCATATTCACGAACCGTAGGGTGACACACTTAAGGTTCGAAGTTGTTTTAAGTAGATATGGAATGTGCGTTGGAGACCGAATGTTATTCGGAGTCTCGAATTGGATCCGAGACATCACGAGGAGATCCGGAATTGTCCGGAGAATAAGATTCATATATTGGGGATCATTTTCTGAGTTAGGAAATGTTCCGGAGTGTTTGTATGGAGATTCTAGAAGGTTTCGGAATGTTCCGGAAGGTTCTAGAAGATTTCTAGGAGTTTACTTGAAAACCAAGAAAGGATCAAGGAGTCCTTGTGGGGTAAGACAAGGAGTCGTGGGGGAGGAGGACTCCTCCCCCCTCCCAATCCGTCGGCCAAGGAGGGATGGGAGTCCTACTAGGACTCCCCCTCCTATGGCGCCTCCCTCCTTTAAATAGAGGGGTGGGGGCGCCACCCCCTTGCCCCCTCCACTTCAAGCCCTAGCCGCCGCCTCTCTCCTCCTCCTTCCCTCTGCTCAGGCTTAGGCGAAGCCCTGCAAAATTCTCTACTCCACCACCACCACCACACCGTCGTGCTGCTGGGATTCCGTGGAGAAGATCTACTACCTCTGCTGCTTGCTGGAACGGGGAGAGAAAGGTCTACTTCGACTCCGCACGTGTGACCGACTGCGGAAGCGCTGCCGGAACGCGGCGCCGAAAGGATCGTCCACACGATCTTGAGATCGGCAAGTGATCGACTACATCAACCCCGAGATCTAATATCGTAACACTTTCGGTTCTACGAGGGTTAGTACAGATCTATCTCGTTGCACATGTCTAATAGATTAGATCTTGGCTTTTATCTAGATTAGATCTGGGTTTTGTTCGTTCTTGCGGTAGAAATTTTTTGTTTTCTATGCTACGAACCCATCAGGATGTTCTCCATGGTCCTGAAACGACGAGGATTCTCACCAGTGTCTGCAGCGTCCAGCACAGAGGAGAAACTTGTTGGTGGTGAAGCAAATTCCACTTGCGCTGGTCGAGGTGGTTCCGAGGCGGTGGCGGGCGTCGCCACGGTCATGGACACGCAAGACGGCCCGTGCGTCAGCGTGCACGACACACACCCCTGTTCCGTGGTAGGAACAGATAGTGGCATGTACTCCACTATGAAAGAAGTGTCACCACACGCTCCAGGTTCTCGCTCGGCTTCCCACTCCCACTTGGCCTTCTCGTCGAACACGACGTCCCGAGTGACATGTACGCGCTTGTCGATAGGATCGTAGCAGCGCCATGCCTTGCTCCCCTGTTCGTAGCCGATGAACACCATGGGTCGGCTTCGGTCTTCCAGTTTTTTGAGATGTGGCCGCACATCCTTGACGTGGGCCACACACCCAAACGTGCGCAGGTGGGAGACATCCGGGCGCAAACTGTGCCATGCCTCATATGGGGTCATGCCGGAGACGCTCTGCGTGGGCGCCCGGTTCAGCAGGTAGACCGCGGTGACCACTGCTTCGCCCCAGAACATGCCCGGCATACTCTTTGCCTTGAGGAGGCTTTGTGCCATGCCGACGATGGTTTGATTCCGTCGCTCCACGACCCCATTCTATTGGGGAGAATAGGGGGTCGTGAGATGCCGCTGGATGCCGTTGTCCATGCAGTAGTCGACGAAGTGCGCGGAGATGAACTCGCCGCCCCGGTCCGTGCGGAGCGTGCGCAGCCGTTGACCAGACTCCATTTCGGCGCGTGCGTGGAAGCGTTTGATGGCCTCTGCGGCTTCGTCCTTACTCCGAAGGAGAGGGTAATCCACATGTGGCGGCTGTGGTCGTCGACGAGCAGCAGGAACAGCTTCTTCCCGCTCGGGGTTGCCGGCGCGATGGGACCGTAGAGGTCGCCATGCACTAGCTCGAGCAGCTTCTCTGCGCGGAACTTGGCGGTGCGAGGGAACGGAGCACGCTGGTGCTTCCCGGCGAGGCAGCTGTCGCACAGTTCCTCGGGATGTTTCAGATGTGGTAGACCACGTACCATGCCATCACGTCCCAGCTTGCCGAGAGAGTCAAAGTTGAGGTGCCCATAGCGGCCATGCCAGAGCCACGGGTCCTCTCTGGTGCGCGTGGCGAGGCACACCGGCTGCGCCACCTTGAAGTCCGCGATGTAGAGGCGGCTCCGTCCGCGCTTCACTTTTGCCAAGAGACGCCGCCTCTTGTCACGGACGTAGCATGTCCCGCCCTCGATCTTCACCTGGCAGCCAAACTCATCGAGTTGGCCCAGGCTGATGATGTTGTTTTTTAGCCTGGGGATGTAGTACACTCTGTCGAGCACGCGGTGGCCGCCATCCTTGCACCGGAAGAGGATGGTGTCGCTTCCTTCGATTGCCACGACAGAGCCGTCGCCAAGTTTGACGGTGCCGCGAACCGCCGTGTCCAGCTCAGAGAATGCCGCGCGCCAACCAGTCATGTGGTTGTTGGCGCCGGTGTCCAAATACCAGCCTGGCTCGATGTCCTCGACGCGCCCGAGATTCACGTGCGCGCGCTCCTCGACAAGGTGAACGCCGCGCGTCGGCTCCGTGGGCACGATCGTGGCAGCGGGAGCGGGCGCGGTCACGGAGGTGTCGCCTGGAAGTTTCGTGCCGTCGACGGTTGCGCACACCTGCATCATCATGAGGGCCGCCTCTTCGTCGTCGTCGACCCGCTGGACAAGGTTAGCCTCCTCGTCCCTCTTCTTTTTTCGGCAGTCGCGGGCCCAGTGCCCTTTCTTGCCACAGTAACGACATTTGTCGTCCCTGGAGGCGCCGCCGCCGCGCGCGCCGTCCTTGTTGCCGCTAGGACGAGCCTTTTGCTTCTTGCCGGAACTCGAGCCACCGCCACCGTCAGAGTCGTGGCATTTGGAGCGCGCACGCCACTCCTCTTCGGTGAGCAGCAGGTTCCCGACGCCTTCGGTGGCGTCGTCGAGGTCGTAGCCCTCCTCAGCGGTGATCAAACGCCCACAGAGGTCCTCAATCGTGAGGGTCTTGAGATTGACCGTTTGTTCAATGGCCATGACCACTGGGCGGTATTTCTTGGGCATGGTGCGGAGGAATTTCAGCACCGCCTTGTGCTCACCAACGGGATCACCTAGCAGCTCAAGGTCGCTAACAAGTGCAGTCAGCTGGATCGCAAATGACTCAATCGACTCACCAGCCTTGAACTTCAGGTCCTCGAACTCGCGACGGCGGGTTTGCGCCTTGGCCTCGCGAATCGATTCGCTACCGAGGCGCATCGTCTTCAGCGTCTCCCACGCAGTGTGCGCGCAGTCCTTCCCCGCCAGCGTCCTGACGAGCTCTGGAGGAACGGCGCGCAGGAGCGCCGCCAACGCCGCCCGATCATCCTCCGGATTGTCGGCGCCGTGCTCGATCATGGACCAGAGGTGCTGCGCCTGGAGCTGGACGCGCATCACCATTGCCCACTCCGCGTAGTTGGTGCACGTGAGAGTGCGGTACTGCGCGGAGCCGGTGCTCTCCCGCACGACGCGCTCCCGCACAACAATCTCGCCGCCGCCACCGCCACCACGTCGCGACGGGCTCCGGCCACGGCGCCTGAGAGGGGAAGCTGACACCCGTCGCTTGGGCGGCTTCGACCCGCTCGACTTGGGTGGCTTCGACGCCCCTGAGATGGCCGCCGTGCCATCGTCCTTCTGGGTATTGGACATGGCCTTCCTGTCGCTCTGATACCAAATGTTCTCCCCAAACCCTTCTCCCACCTCGCGATCGTCAGAGACAGAGACAGAGAAGGTAGTTTCAGAGAGAGATTTGTGCTGCTAAAAGCGTGCAGCTTTTCTGTCTTGCTTTCTTGCTTTTATTCCATCGAACTGAAACAGAAAGGAGCGAGAAGTTTGGGGTTCGATCCGATACAGCCGTGTCATCCCACGACTAACGGAATCGATCCGGTCTCAACGTCCACTACGCCTACGACTTGGACACAACTCTTCGACAGAGTTTGATCCGCACACTACGGTATGGCTCGCACACAAACGTGGGCTCATGCGACATTTACCTGAAACTTATCTGAAGAAATAAACAGACTAAGTAAGACTCCCTAATATTAGGATTATTTCCTAACAACAGCTAGTTGCCGGAGCTGGATCTAACTATCTAAGGCCGGTGCGGCTCGAGGGCAGCAGCCTCTCCGGTATCGTGTCTTCACCTTGCTGCCCCAACCTGCGAAGGCTTGTTGTGCATCTCATCTAGAGGCTGGACAGCACCAACCTCACGATAGCCAATGACACCCTCCAAGAGCTTGACATGGACTACATTAGCGGAGGTCTTGGACGGCTCGAGGTGTCGTCGCGCAACCTCCGTTTCGTAAGCATCAAGAGGATCTTGTTCCTGCCCGGCAGCAGCAGCAAGGTGGCCACATTCAACACTCCCTCCCTCCAGGAGCTATGTTGCTTCGGCAGCCTCTCAGTGCAACAGAGTTGTAGGGTCGAGTTCCTATATTAATATAGCGGGGTGAAAGCCTATTTCAAGGTCAAGTTCCTTGCTGGCATGGACACGGTCCACCAGCTCAACGTCGGGCTACTTACCCACAACGTCGAAACACACCAATCTCACCTCCGTGATTGGCTTCTTCGGCGTTGCACCGATGTCGAGCGTCTTGATGTTTCCCTCTAGAATTCTACCAAGGTGGGCATGAATTTTATTTCCTACTAGTTAATTTCCCATGCGTTGCAAAATTTAGATGTCACACATAAGTTCTTGTTCCCTTTCAAGTTACAACAACACTGTCTCCAGGCCTATCCATAATCTGTACAAGTGAAACATTTTTTTTAAATGGTCACATGCATAGAAACAAAATAAAATTCTCTGTAAGCACCTTATGTTGTTGTGTATAACACTATGAGTCTTCGGTCCTTTCCAACACACAAAATCACTATTAAACTAAACAAGCACATGTCTACGGTTGCAAGTTGATTAGCATCTCCATTTTGATTCACACAGCATGGTATCATGAAAACTCAAGCCTGCAACCTCACCTTAAGCACCACGATATTTATTCAACACACACTTTCTCATATAGTCATGCCCATGAAATATGCTCATTTTCTCAGTAATACCGTTTATACAGGGCATTAACCATACAAGCTTTTAAAGATATGTAGCAATTAGTTATTACATTGTTAAACGCCAGGAGCTGTAAAGAGAAAAAGTTAGATGTAAGAACAGTTTTTTCCGAACAACAAATTTGATACCATCCAAAAGTGGATTCCATGCCTTACTAGGAGAAATTAAAACATGCTTCAATAATAATTAAACACCAAGTTAACACTAAACCCAACAGTACAAACACGACCAATTGACGGTAATAAACAACTACCAACAATAGAATAAAAATCATTCTATCATTTAGAACTCTGCTTCTGGAGGAGCACGGTAGTAGGCAGTGATGGTAGATGGAAAGAATATTTGCCACATGCACCCTTAAGTAAAAGGTGTTAATTAACAAAGCTTGCATGTAAATGGAAGCACATAATTTGTAGGTTCAACTATTAGTAGCCTAGCATAAATTAATCATGTGTTAAAGGGTGACGCATATTGAAAGCATCCCCATCAAAAGCTTTCTGGAGGGACCCAACAAATGGTGACATACACTACTAAAATAGTACCTGAGGTGCAACCAGTCTTGAAATAATTTTCCATTGCTCATGTATCATGGGGCAAGGGGTACCCCGTTGGCGGTTCTCCATGATACACATGTACTTACAATGACAAAAACTTACTCGTGACTAAAGTTGAGTAGCATGAGGTTCGGTACTCGTAGGCAAGGGGCATGAGATTTTCGACTTATAACTTGTCAAGCATATCCTCATATTTGTTCACTTTAACCTTAATCACCTAAAAAATGCTTATGATAGGGGCAATGGGAGCTCAAAGCTAGTAAGTACCATAATTTTTGGAAGCTCTTTTACTTTTTGTTGAGTCAGTAAACCTATTCCTTTCTATCTTAAGCAAGCATTTGAGTTGTTGTGATTCAATCACCCATATGATGATATATTCAATCATGTTTCTTATGTTCCTTGTTTTGCACACTGCTCTTATCTTAGTGGATATTACTTTGAAAGCTATCATTGAAAACACATTATGTTTGACTCCTGTAGTTTGTTAACCGTTCTATGACCAAGAACAAAGTTTGTCATTATCAATTATGATTTACTTTATGCATCTTTATTGTGTTTCCCTTACTCATTGCAAGTTAAGTTATATAATAGTGAGTTGTTTTCTATTATGATTTGTGTTTTGATGAATGTGATGCTTCTTGTCCGTATTCTCTTTATCGATACTTCACTCCATAAACCTATGGACATGTTTATCGAGCTTAGTTTTTGCTTGGGGACAAGCGAAGTCTAAGCTTGGGGGAGTTGATACGTACATTTTGCATCACCATTCTATATCATAATTCACTGTTATTCATTGATATATTTCATATTAAGAGATGGTACTTATGTTATTTCATCTATTTTTGCATGATTGATGATTTTGGGAGGATGAACCACCGAAGTCAGGATTCTGATGGAAAAGGCACTGTTTGGAGGCAAAATTGGCGAAGATCATAAAATATACGAAAATTCCTATTTTCCCAGAAGACGAAGGAGGCCAGAAGGGGGAGTGGAGATGGGCCATAGGGGGCCCACACCACCCCCTGGCATAGGCCAGCCCTGGTCGCACCACCAGGTGGTGTGGCCACCCTGGCCCACCTCTGGCATCGCCCTCTGACGCATATAATCCCCTCGAAACCCTAAGACTCGGGGATCGACCACAAAAATATTTTGCCGCCTCTGCGGGGCGGAAAACTACAGAGAGAGAAAGAGCTCTCCGGCAGGCAGAAATCTGCCGGGGAAATTCCTTTCCGGAGAGGGGAGATCGTCGTCGTCAACACCATCATCAAGCTGGACTTCATCGAGATCATCATCATCATCATATTCACCATCATCTCCACCAGCACCATCATCACCACTCTGTATCGTTGTAACAATTGGGTTGAATCTTGCATAGTTCTTAGGGGAAACTTTCCCGGTGTTGATTACTTGTTGTAGTTGATGCTATTGAGTGGAACCATTGAATTATTGTTATGTTCAGATTGTTACTTATCATTATTTCATCTCTGATCTTGATCCATATGATGTCTCGTGAGTAGTTCGTTTAGTTCTTGAGGACATGGGAGAAGTCATGTTGTTAGTAGTGGAATTGTGTTGAGAAAGATTCAATGGTTTGATAATTAAGTTGTGGTGTTATTATTCTAGTGGTGTCATGTGAACGTCGACTACATGATACTTCACCTTTATGGGCCTAGGGGAATGCATTGTGTATTTGGGGACTAATCATAGGGGTTGCCGGAGTGACAGAAACCGGAACCCCCATTAGGAAATCTTTTCATAAGGGAGTGTAGGATCTCAAAGTTTAAGGATGTGGTTAGGTTTTTATCTTAATTACTTTCTTGTAGTTGCGGATGCTTGCAAGAGGTATAATCACAAGTATGTATTAGTCCTAGGAAGGTCAGTACATTAGCACAGGTTCACCCACATAACACTTACCCAACCAAAGAAGATTAATCAACTGTATGAAGCGAAAGCACTTGACAGTATTCCCATGTGTCCTCGAGAATGTTTGGTTATCTTAAGTAATACAACCGTCTTGTCCTTTGCTAAAGAAAGGATTGGGCCATTTGCTGCAATTATCATTATTGTCTTCTATTTACTCGCACTTTATTTATCTGCATTATCAAAAACCCCTAAAAATCCGTTTGCTAAGTATTTACAGAGAATTCCTGATCCAAGCCACTCGTCAACACCTTTTGCTCCTCGTTGGGTTTGACACTCTTACTTATCAAAAATACTACGATACACTCCCTATACTTATGGGTCATCACCTGATAGTTCTGAGTTATTATTTATGGTTCTTCTTTTTAAGAAGTGTTTTCTTCCTCTTTAACCTAGAATGTTCTATGGATCTTTTGTAAAGAGTCGAGTTGTAATCTATAGTCATGTCTTGGACCTGTTGTTTTTCTGTTGTACCACTCCGAGGGATGTAATACTAGTGAACGGTGTTTTATTGGTGTTATGTCAACGACTATAGTGTACTACATCATGCAGTGGTATGCTGGGTCACCGCACCTGCCGCCGTGCCACCGCCATAGCCGCCTCCAATCAGATCTACACCATCACCACCACACAAGAGGAGAAGGGACTAGGATCTTGAAGGCCTCCACATCGATCTACATCATCATCTTCATCAACAACGTCTCTATCACCGATCCCCTTTGGTTACTTGTTGTAATTCTAGATTGAATCTTGGATTTGCACTTGTCTTCAATTGTATCATCATACTTCATCCATATTCTATCCATGATGTTGATTGCCTTCATATGTGAGTAGTTTCCTTTGTTCTTGGGGAGATGGAGAAACCCTAGTATAAGATTGAATTGAGATAAAGGTTATTATGTGATATTGTTCATTATGTGTTTGTGTTAGATTTCCTTCATCTTGATGTTGGGTGAAGCGCGCTACTGAATCTTTTCCTCACTGAGGACTAGATGGAGGGAACTACTTGTTGGTAGAGGGATGATAGTACTTACGGTGACTATAAAGTTGTTGTCATTCCTTACATATCATGGGAATCGAGGAGAACTCACGGAACATTGTCCATGCCATGGGATACATCCTACAGGGTAAAGTCCCTTAATAGCGCAGTAATTCGATTAATGTCGATTGTTGTCTACTATGGTTATGACGGATGATGTGTGCAGTGGTTGCTGCCTATTCATCCATATATGGAGCTCCTCCCACACATATCATAAATGGTCTTATTCATTATAATAATTTTGATCACTCTTTCTAATTACTAGTGATGGATCCACTACTCCCTGAGAACTCTTTTCATCATCTTGCAAACTTCTGTAATCATAGTTGCATGCCCTTGTTTACTTACAGCTTTAGTTTACTCATTGTTCTCTTATTTGAAAACCCAAAAATATTTTTTTTACAAAACTCGCATTTTATCTTATTACTTAGAACGTTATTTAGCATTACTATTTCAGTATTTAGTTTAAAGAGTTATTAGACTTCAGACTCCTGCTCCCTGTGGGATCGATATCTTTATTTCAAAACTAGCTACAAATGATTTGTGCACTTGCAGTCATCAGCCATCAACTATTTTGCTTGCCGTCATCATGCCATATTGCCTCAATTCCAGCAATTCTCAAGCAGACCATCCTGTTTTCACAAAACGGGACAAGTATCCAATACTTTGTAAACTGTAATGAGTTTTTGCAAAAATTACATTTATAAATTTGTATATTTAACATATACCCTTTTCATCCATGACCTCCATTGCAAATTGTTGTGGAGTCATCGGACTATCTCCTAATGGTTATTGTATCAAGAAGAGAAGATCATCTAATTACGAGGATATCCATCAGGTGTGGGTATTAATATATGAAGTTCGACCCTTTTGCTAAGTTCCACATCAAGCAGGAAATTTCCCATGGTCGCAAAATACCTCAATGGGATAGGCCATGATCTATTAAGATATTTGCAAATAGACATCTAGACTAAGTTCATAATATGATTTCAATCCTAATTGAGCTACCACTAAAATTGTCATTGCCTGGACGGTTTTAGTGATCACACGATCCCAATCCGCTACACCACCCCCGATCGTCATGGCCGGCAATGCAGTTCCAGAGGTAGACATTCCCCAATGTCAATCACATCATCCATGTGACTCATGCTCTACCTTTTGGTCTCTTGTGCTTTGAGGCCATGTCTACACATGCTACGCTCGCCAAATCTAACGTGTGTGTATTTGCAGTGCAACATGGCTTACACCCACCGTATGTAAACGCAAATATGTTTGACACACGATCATCACGACCTGCCTCATAACGGAGAACTTTCTTAGTGGTGCACACACAAGGGGAACACTATCATTGGAATTAATTAGGGATTATCTTATTTGCTACCGTTGAGTATCTAATACTAGCATATAATAAGATGTAAAATAGGTATCCACATCACATGTATATTGTGATACGATATGGTCCTTCTTCTTGCGCTTTGATCTCCATCGAGCTCTCCGGCATGATCTCCATCTTGCCCTTGGTTTGACGCCAAGTCCACGATGCCACCAGCAGGTCGTCCATCGGAATGATGACTATTACTATACTACTTAGTAACAGAAAAGTAAACTACTTTACCTTCGTAATGACCAATGCATATCATAACACATGCCCTCCTGCAAAACAAAGTTAGATGCCTCTACTTGATCTTTTGCAAGTTTTACGTGGTTGTTAGGGCTTTCGTAATAGAACCATTTCTAAACTACGAACTTTCCAACCACAACATGGATCCAACAGTTGTCTCTACTACACCCCTTTCGGGGCCCTCCGTTGTGAATGCTATATCAACTATTGAATGAGAGATAGACATCCGCTAGCCACTTATACAGAGCAAGTCGTATGTCGAGCGTGGAACCAGTCTCGCGTACGAATACGTGTAACGTCGGTCCGGGCCGCTTCATCAAACAATACCGCGATATAGACAAGTACATGTTAGAGGGTAAAAACTAAGGGATCAATGCCCGCACAATACTTGTGCATACTGGCCGTACAACACTCCTACACATAGATCGGCTCTCATACCACTAAAGGGTTCCGTAGCAGAAAACAAAAAAATCCTACGTTGGAACTTCCTAACGCCCAAGATCTATCTATGTAGTAATGTAGTAACGACTAGAGCGTATAGAATACATATCCTTATAGACCGTACGCGGTTAACATTCCGAGGGGAACGTGATTGAAGTAGTCGAACTCATAGCCGACCTCAAGGTCACGAAGCTCCTCGCAGGTCACCCCTTGCTCCATCTTCATCGTGCAGCAGCTCCGTCTCACGACATCCAAGGTTCCCCAAGTGTGGCCCCTCGCGGTTTTCGTACACATACAATGTATGATGACGACCTCCGGCTCCTTGATCCGTGTCGGGAGTGTGAAAGTAGATCTCCGGCTTGGAATCCCTGCAGCGCAACAGCGTGCTACAGGTGCGCCTTGTTCACACAGCCTATACATGGGGCCATGGTCACAAGGGATAGAGAGAGAGGATAGGAAGTCAACCAAAGTACTTCTCTATTTTCGTGTGTTTAATCCCACCCATGGGAACCCCTTTATATAGGGGGAGGGAGGTGTGCCCTCCCCTTTGGGTTTCCCATGTGGGACTAAACAAGAGAGGGAGGGGAGGCGCCATGGGCCCTAAGGGCACCATGGGCCGGTCGGCCAGGGATGGTCCCCACCCCGTGCATAGACCTAGGCTGGCCGAGTGGGCCCCATGTGGCGGCTAGGCCTTGGCCCTATTGGCCCTTGGCCCTTCCCTCTTTCGGTTTTCCCTCATGGGCCCTTTTTTCCTAGGAATTTGGCCCATTAGTGGAGTACCTTTTCAAATTATATTTTAATATTATATTTAATATTAATTACATTAATTAACATGTAAATACATATTACAAATTCCAATTTGACCCGAAACACCTTTCGGTTCCCTTTCGATTTCCTCCGAACGACTTCGAAACGATTCTGGTTCTCTCACGGAACTTTTCCGGTTTCCTTTTCTATTTCATATGGTGATTCCAACTTACAGAGGATCCCTAGCTCATCGTACCCTTAAGTATATTTCCCCACGGCTCGGGAATGGCACAGACATGATCTCCATCAATGATCAATAGCGGGACCGGGATGCCCATAATGACCCCTTTGCATTCCATGATGACACTGTCATTTGAATCGTAAAATGTCAAGTCCAATTCCTTTTGTTTCTTCGATACGACTTGTCCGAGATCCAATCATTGGTATCACATACCTTGTTCAATCTCGTTACCGACAAGTTCTGTTTTACTTGTTACCGCGATATTACATCCTCGTGACCTAGTCACGTGTTGCAACATTATGGATGTAATATCACCAAGCCAGCCATATGTATCTTACCCATCACATGGGTGAACAAATCTCGCTCTTGACACATAATTCCTCTACATGCCCCTCCGAATACCTGGACACACCTTTATGATCACCGCTCCCGCAAGTGACGTTTGATGCTATCTAAGTATTCTCGGGTGATAGTGATTGATATGGTCTCGCGGTCTAAGGAGAAGGAGACTACATTTCTAAGTATTGCAACCATGAACTCTGTAACTTGATCATGTCGCAATATTTGGGTGATGTTCATCACATCATTCACCAATGATATGACCTCGTTATCAATTGGCATAAATGCCCCATGATCAGGAAACCTTGATCATCGCTTGACCAACGAACTAGTATGAATAGAGGCTACTAGGGACTTGGTTTGTTTCATACCACACATGTACCAATGCTTCCACTTGATACAGTTATCGCACAATATGAAACAATTATGAACTAATTGAGATATTAAAATAAAAACATATTTATTATTTGCCTCTAGGGCATATCTCCTTCATGCAGGGGTGTACAACTTTACCCACACGTACCAACCAACTCTTAATGCCAAATATTATTAGCCCTCTTCCTTAGAAGGTTGATAGAGGGTGGTTGTGTTGGAAATATGCCCTAGAGACAAATAGTAATAAGGACTATTATCATATTTCATATAGTTTATGATTAAGTTTTATATCATGCTATAACTATATTGAGTGGAAACATCAATACACGTGTGATATACAAACAAACAGGGGTTCCCAGTGAAACTCTAGTCATTGGTTCATTGGTCAACAGATGATCATGTTTCCTGATCATGTGGCATTTATGCCAGTTGGAAATGGAGCTAACTCATTCTGAGAATAAGATGATGAACCAATACCCAACCTAAACATCATGACCCGATCATGTCACAAAGTTCAAGTTACGATGATTAGAAATGGATCCTCGTAGACTATTCCTTAGACCGTGAGGCTATATCAATCACTGTCTCCCGAGGGTGCTTAGATAGCATCAAGCGCCACTTGGTAATACACGGGTTATAAAGGTGTGTTCAGGTAATCGGAGGAAACCATAGAGGCAATATATGTCAAGAGCAGGATTTGTCCGTCCAAGTGACGGAAAGATACTCAAGGGCCCACTCGAAGAAGTTATATCCAATAGTTGCGCAGCGTGTGATTTGATCACAGGGATATCACTTGTCGGAACGAGTCAAGTAGCATTCTTCAGTAACGAGATTGAACACGGCATGGTGATGTCATTGATCAGATCTCGGGCAATGCAAGTATCTAGATACAAAGGGAATAAGACATGACTATCCTGGTTCAAACGACGAAAGATCTTCATGGAACGCACAGGGGTCACATGGCCATCCAGGTCCCTCTATCGATCATTGGTGCAGGAGTGTCTTGACCATGTCTGGAGTGTTCCCGAACCATGTGCTATCACGCTTAAGGGCTTGATGATGCTTAGAGAGTGTTTATAGGATCAGAAGAATCACCGAAGAATAGTAGAGAGAAAACCGGAAGGGTTTCGGTAAGTCTAGAGGATGTCCGGAGTGGAAGTGGAAGGTGTTCCATAGCCACGGAGATTGAATAATATGTGAATGAATGTTAAATAATGATTTAATCATTTATTCATAATTATTTAATAAAGAGAAAATCAATTTAAAAGGTCAAAAGGCTTAATGGGCCAATTCCCGGAGGGGAGAGGGCCCATTAGGTAAAGGAGAGAGGGAGAAGGGACAAGGGGGTGGACGGCTGGGCCAAGCCCCCCGTGTGGGGCCCACTAAGGCCGGCCGGCGGCTGCCCCTCCCCCTCCTCTCCTTTAGTCCCACCTCGAGACTTTGAGGGAGGTAGTACCTCTCCTCCCCCTATATATAGTGGGGGTATTTGGCCAGATAAATACACACAATATTCAATAAAGGTCTTCTCACTTTTGGAAAGACCTCCAATTGTTATTCTTTCTCTCTCTCTCGTGACTATGGTCCCAAGTTCAGACTGCGCGAATGAGAGACATCTTCACCGCGGAGCGCCGTCGCACTGCGAGATTCGGATCCAGGAGCTCTACTTCCGCAACTGCTGCTGGATCGGGGAAGCGGGAGTCATTGTCAGGCACCGGACGTGTGTAACTCCCTGCGAGGTGTCGCACTTGAGGCACTCAAGTCGTTGGAGACACAGGAGCGCAAGGACTTCATCACGACCTTGAGGTCGGCTTCGGCCCATCTACATCAACCACGCTCTCCTGAGCGTTGACAACACTTTTCGGTGTTCAAGGGTAATTTTGCGAAAAGCCCCTCCTATTACTGTATTACTAATAGATAGGTCCTGGCAACTTCAGGGGTTCAGGGGCGTTGGGTAAAAATTTATTGTTTTCATGCACGGAACCCCTACAAGTTGACCATGACCTTTACCTTATTGTCGTGCCCTAAGGAGATGCCACAGTAACTGGTCGAGTCCCGAAGCCGGTCCCTAGAGTTGTGTGTAGGGACCAAGATTATGGAGGCCATGCCTCTCCTAGTCCTGGCCATGCCCTGTATGATGCACCTTCACCCATTGAATGTTTCAAAACAGTTTCTATGTGTATGCCGAATGGAATGCCCAAACTATGTGACTCATGGAATCTACTAGGTATGTTAGTTGGTCGAAGGGGTTTTGAGCACCCCGTGTGGCTATACGCTCGTCTTGGTTCAGGAGGCAAAAACTCAGGTCCTAGTGGTGGCAAGAATAGGACTGCAATAACCACAACCCACTGTGGCCTCTCATATAAGCCTTAGCATGTTTAACTTTCATCTCTGATCATACCACATCATCATGTCATACTAGGTTCATTCGCAGCTCTGATTCATCAACCGGATGGACCAGCAGTAACAACTAAGCATGGATAAGCACGACAAATATAAGCAGCTCTAGCGATGCTCATAAGCCAAACCCTAGTTATGCTAGGAGTAGTGGGTCAGGTAATATAGGCTTCAAAGGTAACATGCGATAGATAGGATATTATATCTATCGATAAAATACCACAGTAGAATCGTATGCATCATGGCAAGAATTGAAATACTTTTGAAAACATAGGATTGTATAATGGTGGGGATATGCTTGCCCTTGCCCGTTGATAACCAATAAGCAGATCTTCGTCAACCTTGTACTTGACTTGATTACATTTGGTCAAATATTGATCTTTGATCTTCAATGGTTTTGATCTCTGACTTCGATCTCAAACTCGTTCTCAAATTCTTCCACGAATAAGCAAAACACCACAAAGAGAGGGAAACAATTAACACATGGCGTCGATGCAATGCTCAAGCAATAATGATGATATGACAAGTTAAAGGGTTCTGGATTATAATCCTAAACATGACCATGAATTTAATTAGGGTTGAAACACCCTAAAGATGGCATTTCTAGAATAACCCCAGATGCACCTACGGGGTTGCTATTGTTCTTATATCTAACTTCTTAATTGAAGTTGTTTAACAATGCATGATTATAGCTTTAAAAGGTAGATATCATGGTTCTGGACATTTTGATATATTATATATATTTTTCCGAATTAACATGAATTAGTTATGATTTTTTCCAATTTAAATCCATTTTAAAACAATTAAATATTTTTGGAATATCTAAATGATTTTTCATCTAGCCCCACATGTCATGGTTTTATTATTTTCAGAAAACATTTTCCAAAATTATTAAAAATCTGATAGGCTGGTCCCATAGGGGTATTAATATTTCCAAAAAACAATTACAGAAAATATTTAAATAAAACAAAAGGGAATTACTGCCTCATGCTGACGTCAGCAATGGCGAGCTCCTCAGATCGAGCACAGGGCTGGCGACTAGACGCACGTGGGCAAGCGGAAGCGGGTGCGTTTGACACACGAGAGCGCGTGATACCTTCCTAACGTATCTATAATTTTTAATGTTCCATGCTTATTTAATATCTACTTTCTTATTATTTTGTCCATACTTTGGAGTATTTTTATACACTTTCTGGGACTAACCTATTAACAAGATGTCACAGTGCCAGTTGCCTGTTTTCTGCTGTTTTTGGTTTCAGAAAAGTCACAAAATGAATATTCTCATAATTGGACGGGACAAAAGCCAAAGTCGATATTTTACCGGAAGACTCACGGAGTCAGAAGACGAGACGGAGAGGGGCCAGGGCCTGGCCACACAATATGGTGGCGCGGGTGAACCCTAGTCGTGCCACCAGGTGGTGTGGGCCCCCTGGCACTCCACCAACCTCGCCCCTTCGCCTATAAGAAGCCCCTGGGATGAAAACCCTAAATCATCAAGCCTCCAGCCACGAAAAGTTCCGCAGCGCCGTCGCCACCGAAGGGGAGATTCGAGGGACAGAAAGTCTCTATTCCGGCACCCTGCCGAGATGGGGAAGTGCCCCTGAAGCCATCTCCATCGATCTCCACCACCATCGACGTTGTTGATTCCCATGATGATGAGGGGGTAGTTCTCCCTCGAGGCTAAGGGTTCTACCGGTAGCTATATGTTCATCTCTCTCTATATGCATGATCATATTGTGATCATGAGCTTTGTAATCAAGTAGATCTACTTTGCTACTCAAGTGCTTTAATAGATCTCTGCTCTCCCCATGTGTGTGGAAGTGACAGCATGCACACCATGGTGGCACTTAGGCTAGAGATTATAAATACTTGTTATGAGTTATATTTGGAGTTGGATGTTTCTATGAAATTGTGGTGTTTGTTGGAACCATCTAGTGCTCAAGGTGACAGTGTGGGGTTATCTAGATGGGGAAAGCAAACTTTGAGGAGTACTGTTATAACCCTACCATGGATTAGAGTGTCTAACCGGAGAGTAGTTAAGAGTAGTATCATGAAGAGAAGATATTTATATGAGAGTGTTCACTAGTGAAAGTATGATCCCTAGGACTTGTTTATAAGCATTGAAACACCATTTGCAATTAGATCTGTTACATGTTTGCTTGCTTCCATCTTTATTTCAGATTGCCTTTAGTCTCTTCCACGCCATCAAGCTATTTTCTAGCACCGTTGTCTTATATCCATACCACTTGTATTTCACTATCTTTTCGCCGAACTAGTGCACCTATACACCTGACAAGTGTATTGGGTGTGTTGGGGACACAAGAGACTTCTTGTATCTTGATTGCAGGGTTGCTTGAGAGGGATACCTTTGACCACTTCCTCCCTGAGTTCGATAAACCTTGGGTGATCCACTTAAGGGAAAACTTGTTGTTGTTCTACAAACCTCTGCACTTGGAGGCCCAACAATTGCCTATAAGAATAGAAGTGCGTAGACATCAAGCTATTTTCTGGCGCCGTTGCCGGGGAGGTAAGGTAAAAGGTACTCACATCCTCTGGCTACTAAGCTATCTTCTAGTACTATAGCTGGTGTGTGAGTGCTCGAAGTTATTTCTTTTAGATTCTGCAATTATATATTTTTGTTTCTTGTTTTTATTTTCACTAGTTAGGCTTAATGGAAAACAACAACAAAATTAGAGAGCTTTATAGTATTTATCTTGAGTTAGGACATGAAGTATTTGAAGAGAAAATTAAAAAACCTATGGAACTTTATTTGCATCCTAATATCAATGTTATTAGTATGAATTCTTTGAACACCATTATTGCTAATGCTATGGAAAATTATAAGCTTGGGGAAGCTGGTTTTGATGAGCATGATAGTTTTAGTCCCCCAAGCACGGAGGAGAAAATTTACTTTGATGATACTATACCTCCAAAATATGATGATTACAATGATGAATATGATATTTTCAGTCCACCTACTATTGAGGAGGAAATTAATTATGACTACAATATGTCTCCTATATTTGATGATTATGGTGATGAGAATAATAATTATAGCTATTTTATTGAATTTGCTCCCACTATAATTAATAAGAATGACTATGCTTATGTGGAGAGTAATAATCATTTTATGCATGTGGCTCATGATAAGAATGTTTTATGCGATAGTTATATTGTTAATTTTATTCATGTTGCTATTGAAAGTTATTATGAGAGAGGGAAACATGGTCTTATGTATCTCAATATTATTAAGTTTCCCCTCTTTATGTTGAAAGTTTTGAAGTTGCACTTGTTTTGCTTTACTATGCTTGTTGCTTTGTGCTTTCATGATTTATTTCTTTACAAGATTCCTATGCATAGGAAGTGGGTTAGACTTAAATGTGCTTTGAATTTGCTTCTCGATGCTCTCTTTTACTTCAATTCATATTTCTTATGTGAGCATCTTCTCAAACTATCATGCCTAACTTAAAGGCGTTAAAGAAAAGTACTTATTGGGAGATAACCCAAAAGTTTTAGATGAGTCTTAGAAGTTATTACCTCTGTAATAACCGCTCATTATCCCTTTTATTTGCTTTTTGTGCCAAGAGTAACCTCTAATGAGAGAGAAGTAATGCTTGGAAAAGTTGCTGTCTCGAAACAGATTTTTGTGCTTCACTATAAAAAAAATGTGTAAAATATCTATATGTCGTTTTGAGGTGTGAAATTTTGTGCTTCTGCCCCAGGTTGTTATCTAACTTTCTTTAGTTCAACACTTTTTGATTTGAGCAACATAAGGTCTTCGAAACAAATGGTTTTTACCTCCTAGTCTGTTTTGACAGATTTCTGCCATTATTTGCATTTGCTTCTTGTTGATTCCTTTTTGGGTTCTTTTTGGGGAATTGAGCTTTTCAAGGGAAGTGCTACAGTAGCTTGTGTTTTAATGTAAGTTTTACTTGTATTGAAACTGAACCAAAGGTTTATTATCTTTTGAATGCACTAATGTTGCTAATGAAGATTGTGTGAAGTTTTGTATGAAGGAGAATTTTCAGGTGTAGGGAAAGAATGATGTAATGAGATGAAGAATGGACAAAAGCTCAATCTTGGGGATGCCACCCCGTATCACCCCAAGAAATATTTAAGAGGTACAAGCGTTAAAGCTTGGGTATGTCCAAGGCATCCCCTTCTTCATCAATAAAAATCTCAGGTCTTTCTAGACACTTTGTTTTTATTGTTTCATGCACAATTGTGTTTTTCTTGGAGCGTCTTTGTTTTTTTTAGTTTTCTTTTGTTTGGTTTGCTTAAATAAGTTGGTTGGATCCCAACACACTTCTTTTGGAGAGATACACACTCCGTTTTCATTGCCTAGAACACTCTAGTTTTCATTCTTATTGTTCTGTGCGTGTTCTCTTTTGCTAGCACTGTGTTTAGCCTTAGTTTTCTTGTGCTTTCAGCTTAGAACCTTTTAGTTCTTCTTTGTGGATTTGTGAGACAATATCACTGATCTTTATTTATTATTACCTTTGTGAGTTGTTTCAAATAGGTTGATTTGGATTGGAAAAGAGTAGGAAAGTTAATGCTTAAGTGGTAAATAAGGAGCTTGTTTTTGACTGTGGCCTATGCTTGTCATGTCATGCTTGATATTGTTTTGGATTTATGCTTAGTGATTATTGCTGTAGCATGACATGTTATAAACAATTGAGATTGCTTAATGTGCCTTGAAAGATTCATGCGTTGTTTTAGCATATAAAAGCATAATATTGTGGTATTCTCCTTTGATGCTTTATTTTTGGGTTGACTTGGCGCATGCTCACACCATGTTAAGACTATACCAAGTCACCATATCCTCTATGATCCTTTAGTTTTCGACTTGCAATATCACTTTATGCTTTAATTAATAATGTTTTGTCGCTTTGCATGATTATGGCCATTATTGCTCTCTTAGTTGGTCGCTCCTAGTCTTTTACTAGCCTCCATAACCAAGTATGAGTTCCACTCATGCATCCAACTCCAAATAAAACCAAGTTATTCCAAAGAGTCCACCATACCTACCTATTAGCATTTGCTATTCCAAGTATATTCATGTTTTTATCTACCTTCGGAATTAAACTTGTTATGTGAAAATTAGTGATTAAAGCTCTCACGAACTTGATGGCACACTTTACTTTTCTTGCACTTAATAAACTTGAACCATTGTGTCATCTATGTTGTATATTCTTGAACTTATACGTTGGGGATTAGCAGAACCATGTTGTCATGGGGAACGCTTTCAACATTGCACTTGTACATTGCACCTAGTTTATATCATGCTTTTTGTCTATGGATGTCGTTGGTGTGAAATGAAAGGGGAGCTTGTAAGTCCATTGAGTTATGTATATGTGTTAGAGAAACGCCTGGGCCGCCGGTCTAATCCATGCCTAATCATGGTGGAAACCTGCAGCGTAACCATAATGAGCTGTCTATGAAGCATTCTTCTTGTAAAAAAAGAGTCAGATATTGAGAAAAAGAGAAAAAAAGATATGAGAAAAGATGAAAGAGAGAAAAAAGCACCATTTTCCCATGGTAAATAAGAAGATTGCTGAGATGCTCGTTGTCTGCTTGCCTTGTCATTTTGATATGGGGATTCTTCCGTATCATTGGGCAAAGCGTACCCCATTGGCGGTTCTCTATGATACACATGTACTTACTATGACAAGAACTTACCGATAACTAAACTTGAGTAGCATGAGGATCGACCCTCATATTCAAGGGACATGAGATTTCCAACTTATACATTGTCAAGCATATACTCCATAGTTTGTTCACTTTAACCTTAATCACTTCAAGATGCTTATGATAGGGGCAATGAGAGCTGAAAGCTAATAAGTACCATAATTTTTGGAAGCTCTTTATGAAACTTGAATCCTTGCTTCCTTCTATGAAGGCCTTTCTTTTACTTTTATGTTGAGTCTCCACCTTCTATCTTTATGCACCTATTGAGAGAGCATAGTGGCCATTCTTAGTTCTATGTGCATTGTCTCAAGACTTGTTGATTGATGCATAAATTTGATATTGCTTGTCCTTAAACTATTTGTATCTAGCCACCCTTATAAACTTTGAAGGTTTTCTATGCAATTATGATTTGCTACATTATGAGGGACAAGCTGAATGCCACTATGCTATGTTTTCTTTATGTGAAACAAACAAACGTCTTGCAAAGCATTGTTATTAATGAATCTTTTGTTTGTGCCTTTTCATGTTACAACAGAGTTGCTATGTCTTATTGTTAGAACTTTATCTTTCATGCTATGTTGAAGTACTATGATCCTAGCTATCAATGTTTTACAAATACTTTGATCAAGTTTATGATGGTGCATGTCACCTCAAAAATTATTATTTCTTTTTATCACTTACCTACTCAAGGACGAGTAGGAGTTAAGCTTGGGGATGTTGATACGTTGCTAACGTATCTATAATTTTTGATGTTCCATGCTTGTTTTATATCTACTTTCTTATGTTTTTTCCATACTTTGGAGTATTTTTATACACTTTCTAGGACTAACTTATTAACAAGATGCCATAGTGCCAGTTGCCTATTTTCTGCTGTTTTTGGTTCCAGAAAAGTTAGAAAATGAATATTCTCGGAATTGGACGGAACAAAAGCCAAAGTCTATATTTTACCGAAAGACTCATGGAGCTAGAAGACGAGACGGAGAGGGGCCAGGGCCTAGCCACACCATATGGTGGCGCAGGTGACCCCTGGGATGAAAACCCTAAATCATCAAGCCTCTAGCCACGAAAAGTTCCGCAGCGCCGCCGTCACCGAGCCGGGACGGGGAAGTGCCCCCGGAGCCATCTCCATTGATCTCCACCACCATCTCCATCGTCGTTGCTGATTCCCATGATGATGAGGGAGTAGTTCACTCTCGAGGCTAAGGGTTCTACCGGTAGCTATGTGTCCATCTCTCTCTATGCATGATCATATTGTTATCATGAGCTTTGTAATCAAGTAGATCTACTTTGCTACTCAAGTGCTTTAATAGATCTCTGATCTCCCCATGTCTGTGAAAGTGATAGCGTGCACACCATGGTGGCACTTAGGCTAGAGATTACAAATACTTGTTATGAGTCATATTTGGAGTTGGATGTTTCTATGAAATTGTGGTGTTTGTTGGAACCATCTAGTGCTCAAGGTGACAGTGTGGGGTTATCTAGATGGGGAAAGTGGACTTTGAGGAGTGCTGTTATAGCCCTACCATGGATTAGAGTGTCTAACCGTAAAGTAGTTAAGAGTAGTATCATGAAGAGAAGGTAATTATATGAGAGTGTTCACTAGTGAAAGTATGATCGCTAGGCCTTGTTTATAAGCATTGAAACACCATTTGCAATTAGATCTGTTACATGTTTGCTTGCTTCCATCTTTATTTCAGATTGCCTTTAGTCTCTTCCACGCCATCAAGCTATTTTCTAGCACCGTTGTATTATATCCATACCACTTGTATTTCACTATCTCTTCGTCGAACTAGTGCACCTATACACCTGACAAGTGTATTGGGTGTGTTGGGGACACAAGAGACTTTTTGTATCTTGATTGCAGGGTTGCTTGAGAGGGATACCTTTGACCACTTCCTCCCCGAGTTCGATAAACCTTGGGTGATCCACTTAAGGGAAAACTTGCTGCTGTTCTACAAACCTCTGCACTTAGAGGCCCAACAACTGTCTATAAGAATAGAAGTGCGTAGACATCAGCGCGTTGAGCCATAAACTGGTGGTGCTGCTAGCGGGAGGTCACCGAAACAACGAGCACGACGGCAACCGGCGGCCGGGCTTGTAGACGCATGGTGGCAGAGCAACATGGAGCAAAAGGGAGAGCATAGAGAGGTGCTGGAGTACCTGTAGCTCACCACGAATGCGATGGAGGTGGTGGTGAGGCCGAGCAAGGTTGGGAATGGCGGCAATGACGGCGGCTGGAGCTCGGGGAGATGCGGACATCGCCTTCAATTTTGGACACGTGGCTTTGATTCCTTCCGGAAGGATGACGTGGGGAGTAAGGCGGCTCTCCTGGACATCTCAAATGGGAGAGGGGAGGCCAAATACGGTGGGGACGATGATGACCTGTGGCTAGGGTTCAACATCCATGGAGAGAAGAAGAAGGAGAAGGGGAACTGGGGTCCTACGGCCTGCAAATTCTTCTGCTCCTAAAGGAAGGTTCTGACCCAGCTTTAGATGATAGAGGATTTGAGAAAGAGACCTCTTCAGGGTTCTCCACTGCGTCGGGGAGTGGCTTTGTAGATGATGGCAGGCGGTGACACGTATCTTGGCGCTGGCGCATCGGTGTATGGCGTCGAAAGCAACATGGAGGAACTTCGCATCGTCGATGATGACGACGAAGCGGGAAAGGAGGCTCAAAGGGTACATGACACACGTGGGCTACAGTTCAGCTAGGTTGGGCCGCGACAAAGCAAGTGAGGCGGGCTACTGCTGTTGCGCTAAGCGAAGGATAGAGGGAAGATAGATGGGTTGCGCCTTGTTTGCTCCTGGCTCCATTTTTTACACAAAACCTTTCCCAATTTGTTTTCTCTTTTTCCCACTTTGCAAGAGCCAACTCAAAACTGTTTTGAGCTATTTGAAAGTACTAGAGGGTTTAAAAAAATTCAAAAGACTCTAAGGGGCCCTTATAACAATTTGGGATCCACACATTTTGTAGTTTTCAAAATTCAAAACATTTGAAATATATTTCAAAGAGGGGGAGTTACGGCTTAGGGTTTTGCATATTTTCTTGCATGCATTTTTAGAATAGATGATGTCCATGATGCATAAACAAATCCTAATATAAGATTAACTAAAACTAGCGTGTTACAAATCTATCCCCTTAAAAGAATCTCGTCTCGAGATTCCTAGGTAGGAAGAAAGAAAGGAACAGGGTTACGCTGGACTTCAACGATCAAGCTCTTCATAATCTTCAATGTTGTTGATCATACTAAGGAAGAGAGGGAATGGCACGAAACCATGAAACTGAGTATCTCATGGTTAACTCATGGATAGATGTTTCATAAACATCTCTAGAGCCAACAAGCATGAAACATGTCAAGGTAACGGAGGAAACAAAAGGAGATGGTTTCAAGTTGACACTTAGCTGATCTTCATAAATACCGAGACCAAGGATTTATAGAAGAATTTAAATTCTGAGGGAAGGAGACTTCCAACAAATGGCTTCAAGAGGTAAACCTCTACTAGATAGCTTAAGTAGAGCTTTACAGGCAAAAGAGATAGCGACCAAGAAAACCAAGATGTTGAACTAATTTTGACACAGAAGGGTCATTCTTTCATTCGATAATAGAGTAATATGAAAGGATTGCTTTGGTGGATATGACTCATAACAATCACACATGAACATATGTCAAGAGAAACTTCTGATTACCAAAAACATAGTCTCTCTTCGAACATGATTGCAGGTGGTGGAAGGAACTCTTTATTCATCCGGGACTATCAAAGTCTTTGCCAAAGACCAAGATATCATTTTACACCACTAAGATGAATAGATAAGAAGATTCCTGATAACACAAGAAAAAGAAACTTCATTCTCAGACTCTAAGTATTGGCATAACAAGATGCTAGCCAACATAGAAGAATCTAGAGGATCGACCGAGAGACTCTACTTTAAGTGTTCTCATTGATGTTCGAGATACCAATATTAGGCTACTAAAAAAGCCTTCAATGAGTCATCAAGTAAAGGCTGGACTTCAGAGACAAAGGAAACCACGCAACTCCTAGAACAAGCCATAGAAGAAGCATCATGAAGAATGGTTGCTTTTGCTAGATCAAGAGACTATGGCAATATATCTTCTGGCTAATTGTGTCAACCACCACATCAGTCTTGCTGGATTTTCAAGAAGACCTACATCAAAACCTTGAAGAGCACCAACCATCATATCTGCTTGAGATTCATATTTCGTCAGGTGGATAGATACTTCAGACTCAGCATGTCCAAATAGAAAGTTTGCAACATTTACCATAGAGGTAAAGTCACTAGATTCTCAAGACATGGATTGTAGTGTTAAGCTCCAAGATATGAGCTAGATTGCGAGACCTATGTATTATCAAGTTAACAAAATATAATTGTACCTACATGAATTGTTTGCAATAAAACACAACTGAATCCTTATTGGGATACATCAATAAGATAATGAAGTATTAAACTCTTTCTCTTTCATGATGAAATCAGTCAATGGCTTAGTGTGCTTAGAATAACTTCTCGAAATATGAAGATAACAACCTATCATATCAAGAATACTTCACACATGCTTGACCGACTTGAAATGATTCCCGAGGAAACAAGAATAACTCTACTCGGATCCATAGCGGCATCTTTCAACAATTGCACACGAACTAGATAAAGTTACTTCTAACATCTAGAACACATACTTCGATATAAAACGAAGAGTGATGAGGGGAGATCTCGGCAATGTCCATGAAGAAGGACTTAGGGTTTTGCGGAAAATAGAACGCTGGGGATTTCGTCGGATGTCAGGAAACAATGAATCAAAGTCACCTGAATAGTAAGAAGAAGCGCTTTGTTACAAATCGCTTGGGGATTGTTCGGTACTTTTCCTAGGCTTCTCTCGCCCTATATATAATAGGTCGGGTCTCAAAGTTGTATGCGGATAGGTTACATGATTACAACACCAACTCCATGTCATTCTTTGTTCATATTTCCTAATACAACTATAATCTTTGTCGGTTGCTCCTTTGGATCTTCATCTTAACTCTTCATGGGCCGTAAGCCTTTCCGTAGGCCCTAGGTAGAAAATCATAGGGACCCGAGTAATCATACCTATGTCAAAGAGGGTTCTCAAATAGTTTCTAACACTAATGTTGAATGTTCCATATGAATCTCATATAACATAGAGAGGATAAGGATGCCATCGATGGGCTCAATAACAAACTTATCAAGATACTCCAATAAGGTGGACTCATATGTTGTATGAACAAGACATAGATATTGGTCAGACTAAAGGACATGAAGGTGTACCTAGGTGAAACATCACGAGTAGTTACACCATCAAGATAGTCCATGCGATTGAGTTTGATTTGATGATAACCCAAATCAAATCAAAGGCGGGGGAACATTACATATCCATAAAGGACATACTATCTTGCTTCAACACGAACAAAACTAGACATCTCTTTAAGAAGGAACAAAGTCGGATAAAATTTTTGTCTTTCAACTCTCCAAGTTGTTGTTTAAGCTCAACCAACTAGTTCAGGGGTATCCAGTATGGATTCTTGGAGAAAGGAGCAGTTCTAAGAAATAGCATACTCAAGAACTTGACAGCACGGTCATGTGGCAACAAGGCGATACTTCTAGAAAGATATCCAAAATATCACAACCACCGATATGTCACGGAGCTCAAGAGGGATTCTTACTTACGAAGCAGAACAATATGG
Organism: Avena sativa; assembly: GCA_916181665.1. NCBI lineage: Eukaryota > Viridiplantae > Streptophyta > Magnoliopsida > Poales > Poaceae > Avena > Avena sativa. Next base: position 120,959,109 of record OV702291.1, on the reverse strand, counting down.
TCTCAGAGCTTTGGCACGAGCCTAGCTCTTTGACCGAAGATGTGTGCCTAACCAATGGACTAGGCAGCACAGTCAAACTTTGCTTATTGATTGATAACCAATCATGCTAAGGATGACACAAATGTCCTTGTAGTTCAAAAAAATAAGGATTGCTAACAATCTCAGATGGCAACATTATCACGCACACGCATCACTCACAAGCATGGACATCTCAAAAAGAAGGGTGGGTAAAAATGTGTAAGAGAATCACTTCAATAAGAGGGTCATGAAAATCAGAAAGACCTCTTAGTATAAAGGAGTGTGATACTCTAAGGTAGAACAGAACATAAGCTAATCAACGCCTCTTGATCTACTGATTACAACAATTTGAGAAGGTCCTAGAAGTGGGTGAGGTACTAGAGTTTGTTTCTCCTAACATCCCGAAATGGTTTGTCTTGACGGACCACAAGAGTATCTTGCATTGGAAGACACCAATGCATATTTATTACTTGGCTACCAATTTGTAGACAAAGGTCGGAAAACAACTAGGTAGAAGGAACTGTTGGGGTTTCGCGCATGAAAACAATAAATTTTACTCTACGCCACTGAACCCCTGAAGCTGCCAGGACCTATCTATTAGTAATACAGTAACGGGAGGAGCTTTTCGCGAACTTACCCTGGAAGACCGAAAAGTGTTGTCAACACTCAGGAGAGCGTGGTTGATGTAGACGAGCCGAAGCTGACCTCAAGGTCGTGATGAAGTCCTTGTGCTCATTTGGCTCCAACGACTTGAGTGCCTCAAGTGCGACACCTCGTGGGGAGTTACACACGTCCGGTGCTTGACAATGACTCCCGCTTCCGCAATCCAGCAACAATTGTGGAAGTAGAGCTCCTGGATCCGAATCCCGCAGCGCGACGGTGCTCCGTGGTGAAGATGTCTCTCATTCGCGCAGTCCAGACTTGGGACCACGGTCACGGGAGAGAGAGGGAGAGAGAGAAAATATCAATTAGAGGTCCTCCCAAAAGTGAGAAGACCTTTATTAATTATTGGGTGTATTTATCTGGCCAAATACCCCCACTATATATAGGGGGAGGGGAGGTACTACCTCCCTCGAAGTCCCGGGGTGGGACTAAAGGAGAGGAGGGGAGGGGTAGCTGCCGGCCGGCCCTAGTGGGCCCGCGCGGGGGGGGGGGCTTGGGCCCTCTTTCCTCCAGAATTGGCCCATTAAGCCTTTTGACCTTTTAAATTGATTTTCTCTTTATTAAATAATTATGAATAAATGATTAAATCAATATTTAACATTCATTCACATATTATTCAACCTCCATGGCTATGGAACACCTTTCACCTCCACTCCGGACATCCTCCGGACTTACTGAAACCCTTCCAGTTTTCTCTCTACTATTCTTCGACGATTCTTCCGATCCTATAAACACTCTCTAAGCATCATCAAGCCCTTAAGTGTGATACCCCATGGTTCGGTAACACTCCAGACATGGTCGGACACTCCCGTACCAATGATCGACAGAGGGACCTGGATGGCCATGTGACCCTTGTGCGTTCCACGAAGATCTTTCGTCGTTTGAACCAGGACAGTCGTCTCTTATTCCCTTTGTCTCTCGATACTTGCATTGCCCGAGATCTAATCATTGACATCACCATGTCGTGTTTAATCTCGTTACTGAACAATGTTACTTGACTCGTTCCGACAAGTGATATCCCTGTGATCAAATCACACGCTGCACAGCTAGTGGATATAACCTCTCCGAGTGGGCCCTTGAGTATCTTCTTGTCACATGGACGGAAAAATCCCGATCTTGACATATATTGCCTTTACGGTTTCCTCCGAGTACCTGAACACACCTTTATAACCACTGTATTACCAAGTGGCGCTTGATGCTATCTAAGCACTCTCGGGAGATAGTGATTAATATCGCCTCACGGTCTAAGGAATAGTCTACGAGGATCCATTTCTAATCATCATAACTTGAACTTCGTGACATGATCGGGTCACGATGTTTATAGATTTGGAAAACATGTCTACAGTTCTCTATTAGACACTACGGACAAACTTAGCTCAACATTCCGTGATTCGAACTTAATCACTTTTAAACGTTCCTTATTGGATCATATATTATGTTAAGTTATCATCATGGTTTTCTAAGATAGAACCTATGTCTCAACATAGTGGATGATGATCATCCTATTCTTTCTTTTAACCATTGATGTTAAACTTAATACTATTCCTAACTTGAGTTATTAAGGACTAGTTCCTTAATTAACTTCTGTTCCGAAACCCTTTTCAGAATCCCTTAAGGAATATTACATAATATTATAATACACTTATTATCAACTTCTACACCTTATAAATCATTATTTTCGGTATTTGTGCTTTTATTCTTAACATACTTAAGAATCACTCCTATAAGCTCCCACTCAGAATATGTTCCTTCCATATTTGAGTATGAGTCACTACTCTTACTCAAAATATGTTCTTACGTATTTGAATTTGAGACTTATATTGCTCCCACTTAAAAATTATTTCAATCACATATTGTTTTAGGAAGACCTTTTATAGCTCCTACTCAATTTGATGCAAATTGCACATTTACTCACTATTTTGAACAACTTCAAATCCTTTGATCAAATATCAAAGTGAGAGATTTACTATGAGACACTAGTACTTTTACTAGTTTTAAATCCACTAGACATTTAGCACATTTGAATCAAATTCATTTGAATTCATCCAATGCTTGACAAATTGTGCCTTTATCATTCACCCCCTTTTCCACTATGGCTTTGCAGTCATTTGGGAAAATTCAAGTAACCCCTTTTACTTGTGAGATTCGGCAACGAATTGCTCTCTAATCTCAAGGGAATTTTGCTTTGGGATTTCTCATAATTTTAGTTTACCATTATTTCCTTAGTAGTTCGTAGGTATGTCATATTCCAAGAATCATGACAAATGATTCACAAATGTCTCCATACAAGATATGGATTACATTTTGAATCCTACTTCATGTAGTGAAAACACTAGTGGGAAAAACACAATGATCATTATCATTGATTCTTTCCTTTGTGAAGAGAATCGTTCAGGAACGTTGTCCGTTGTGCTTCTGAACACTCTGATGCAGGAATTTGAATCCTCATCATGTTTTTCACTATCTTCCATTTGCTCCATAATCGAGAAACATCACTAAAAGTGAGCTTTCCCAAGAATGCACCAAAATCCAAGCAATACAAATTTTGCTTCTCTTTTGGTTTCAGCTATGGATTTCGTATTCAAAGTTTCCAATGAATACTCTACAAGGACTTATTCGCTATTGTTTTGGTTATATCGAATAACCCCAAAACTTTCACGATGATCCATACTAGATATGGAGCCGCTTTCATGAATCCAAATGGTTCACTATATGTTCTAATTGAGTGCTAACTATTTCTAACTAATGGTCTCTACATCTACACTACAACGATTTATTTGGTGCCTTCTATTCACCCTCTTTGATATCTAATATCACATTGTGATGCTTTGCATTTTGACGTTTCAAAACGCTTTGCATTTCACAATTACTTTTATGCCATTCTTTATAAAGTCGAATTTCATTACTATTGATCAAATCATAGTAATTCGATTCTCTTTTATATTTATACCCTTTGTTGATGAAATAATTTGATCATATCAAATAGTTTCATACTTATGTTTCCTTTGGTAAACTTATTTACACATTTAAACAATCATATAATGGTAATTACCATTTTCGTTAAATCACAATACATCGAATATGTATTTACTTTCAACAATTCATTAAACACTTTGTATTCAAGTAATACACTGTGTTCAAGTTATTTTGCCGAACTTAGGCATGATTAATATGTGATAAGAAATCGAATGACTTTCACATATTATCAACATAACTTTTGAATTCAAACAGTGGTTTCATTCAGTAATGAAATATCATTAAGTTGGGTATTTTTTAAAGCATTTCAATATTTTACAAATGTTCGTGCATTATCAATTAGTTTCAAACAACAAGGATAATTCACACATAATCAAACAAGATATGAACACAAATAGAAATCATTCATAAAAGTGGAACAACTGTTTGTTACAAACTCATATGAATAACCGTCTCACAAAGTGTGAGACACACTAAAGAAGTTCATAATGTTTTGATTACAATAACTATCCAAAACATAAACTAAGTGATAAATGTTGAGGGAGAGTTTCGTCGGCCATCATCATCATGCTCGCCATCAACACGCAACGTCACCTCTTCTCCAGCAAGCACCTCTCATGCAGAAGGACCTGTTTTCAGCAAAATAGAACAGGTATCAAATATACTTAACACTGCAAATGTGTTTGCAAGATTATAACATTTATAAAATTGTATATCAAATATATACCTTTGTCATTGATGACCCTAGCGACACTGGGTTCAACCACCACACCTCTGAAATGTGATATGAACTCGTGAAAATCCAGTGTTTCCGTGTCGCCTCTCATAATGCAAATCCTAACTTATGCTTGGAAGCTTGGTGGTAGCGACCACAGCACAACTCCCGTTGCAAAAGAGCTTGTGAACCAATTGTCCAGGTAGTATGCCAGACTCATGTATGCATCGTACATGCTCAATAAGTGCTCGTCCAGTGAGGAGCCCTCCTCCATCTTTATGGAGAGGAAGTCCCCCATCAGCTCATACTCCCACATGCACACTTGTTCCACGAAATGCGATCTCAGATGTGCCATGACCATTCGGGGATTAAGACTTCCCACCATTGGCCATAGCCCATCCTCCATCCCGAGGCGCATCGTCACTCATATGAATGTGGCCATCACACGACGACGGCAGCGGAGATCCCGCTGCTCCTGGGTCTCATGAGAATAGGGTGGCTCCAAGTACATCTTGTAGATCATGTAGTCAGCCACTTTGTTCTCACCAAGGAGATCGAAAAGGCGCATGACCCATGCAGAGAAGTTAGATCCATCTAACTTGAGCTTTTCTCCTTTTAACCAATCGTCAATAGGGAAGGTAATCTCGGGGAGAACCATTTTCTACATTTATAATTGCAAAAAGGAATTTAGACTAAGTTTATAATTAAATGAGTTAATAATAACTCCACTCAGAAACACCTATCCTCATAAGGGTTCCTAGTGATAACACGACCCCTATCAGCCACATCTCCCCCGATCGTCACGGCCATCAATGTGGGTTTAAGGGTGGACGCTAAACGTCGGTCACATCATTCATGCGACTCGTGCTCGATCTTTCGACCATCCGTGTTTCGAGGACACGCTTCTATGGCCTGCTCGGCTCGCCAACTCAACCTTAGTGTATTTGTTGTGCAACATGGCTTACACCCATTGTATGCGAACGTAGATATGTCTGACACCCATGCCTGTACCATGGATCGCCTCATACCGAAGAACTTTCTTGGTGGTGCACACTAAGGGGGAACACAATCGTTGGTAATTTTAACATGGATCATCTTATTAGGCTACCGTCGAGTATCTAATACTAGCACACAATAAGATATACAAACAATAACATTGAATGTAAGTGCGATGTGATATGGTCCTTCACGTCGTGATCTCCATCCGTCGTCACCGGATTTCGGCGTCAGGGTTCTGACACCGTAGACACCAGGGTACCGGTGTCATTCCGGCGTGGTAGTTCGTCACCTCCGTGACTATATACTACTATGTAACATTAGGTAATCACTTTACCTTTGACACAACCATATCACAAAACAACGCCCCCTGCAGAACAAAGTTAGACGCCTCTACTTTATCTTTGCATGTTTTACGTGGCTGAATGGGCTTTCACATAAGAACCGTTCTTACCTACGAACTTTCAGCACAACGCTGATCAAGTAGTTGTCTCTACTACACCCCTTTCGGGGCACTCCGTTGCAAATGGTATACCAAGTAATGCTAGAGAGACAAACACCCCCCTAAGACACTTTATACGGTACAAGCCGTATGTCAAGCGTGGACCAGTCTCGAGAATGAACGCGTAAAGTTGGTTGGGGGGCGCTTCATCAAGCATTGTTGCGGTATACTCAAGTACACGTGGGAGGGTAACAACTAAAAGATCAATGCCCATATGCTACATTGATGGCTCAATACACGGCGCCCAGAAAAGTGCGTGGTGTTGATGTAGAGCTCGTTGGGAACCCCAAGAGGAAGGTATGATGAGAATAGCAGCAAGTTTCCCTCAATTATGAAACTAAGGTTTAATCGAACCAGTAGGAGCAAGGAAACACCTCAAAGGTGTTACTAGCTGAGCTTTGGCAGGGCGCACTACCAGTGCTAGTAGCAACGTGGAGACCTGCACAACACAACCATAGAACTTTGTCCCCAACTTGCGATGAGGTTGTCAATCTCACCGTGTTTTGCGGAAAACGAAGGATTAAATGTATCGAATGGAAATAGGTAAAAGTTTGCAGAAAGTAAACACAAAGCAGTAAAAGATTGTAGATTGTATGTAAAGAAAAGGACCGGGATCCATAGTTCACTAGAGGTGGCTCTCCTTAGATAGATAACATGCTGGGTAAACAAATTACAGCGGGGCAATTGACAAACACCGAGAAAGCAATACATGCATATACTAATCGTCTTGACTCCTCTCAGACTTGATTGGGCATTACAACATAATACATAGACCGCCATCCAACTGCATCTATGACTAATAATCCACCTTTAGGTTATCATCCGAACCCCCTCCAGTATTAAGTTGCAAGCAACAGATTATTGCTTTACGAACTGCGTGTAAAGTAAACAATACAATTGTTCTATGAACAAAAGATCTTTGTTTTCTCCCTAGTAGCAACAGCACATCTAGTACCTTAGAGATTTCTGTCACTTCCCCAGATTACCAGAGGCATGAACCCACTATCGAGCATAAATACTAACTCTTGGAGTTGCTAGCATCTACTTGGCCAAGATAGCTACTAACAACAGAAAGCATGCAAGATCTCAAATAACAAAGACATGATAGAATCAATAATCAATCTGAAATAGCATCTCAATATCCATCGGATCCCCGCAAACACAACATGTATGAATTACAAATAGATGATCTTGATCATGAACGGAGCTCACAAGATCTAAACATGAAAGCACAAAGGAGGAGAAACCAGCCATCTAGCTACTACATGGATCTGTAGTCCAAGGATGAACTACTCACGCATCACACCGGAGGCTTGCATGGTGATGAAGAAGGCCTCCAGGGTGAATTCCCCTTTCCGACAGGGTGCCGGGAAGAGCTTTAGATCCCTCCCGATCTAGGGATGGAGATGACGGCGGCTACAGACTCTTTCGTGGATTTTTGATTGGGTACTTAGGGTTTTCGTCCCGAGGGCAACTTATAGGCGGAAGGAGAGGCCGAGGGGGTGCTGGGGTCGGCTAGACCACCCCCTGGCGCGGGCCAGGCCTGGCCGCGCGGCCAGGTGGTGTGGCCGGCCCCCAGCCCTTCTCTGTCTCGTATTCTGGCACTTGATCCCTTCCGGAAAAATAGGCACTTTGGCTTTTGTCCCGTCCAATTTCGAGAATATTCATTTTCTGACTTTCCTGGAACCAAAACCAGCAGAAAACAGGCAGCTGGCACTGTGGCTCTTGTTAATAGGTTAGTCCAAGAAATCATAATAAAAGTACTCCAAAGTTGGAACAAAACACAAGAAAGTGGATAAAACTAAGCATGGCACATCAAAAATTATAGATACATTTGCAATGTATCATACATCTCGTGTGTTCTACCCGTACTAGCATTACTACGCATAGATCTAGCTCTGATACCACTGTTGGGGTTTCGCGCATGAAAACAATAAATTTTACCCTATGCCCCTGAACCCCTGAAGCTGCCAGGACCTATCTATTAGTAATACAGTAACGAGAGGGGCTTTTCGCGAACTTACCCTTGAAGACCGAAAAGCATTGTCAACGCTTAGGAGAGCGTGGTTGATGTAGACGAGCCGAAGCCGACCTCAAGGTCGTGATGAAGTCCTTGCGCTCCTTTGGCTCCAACGACTTGAGTGCCTCAAGTGCGACACCTCGCGGGGAGTTACACACGTCCGGTGCCTGACAATGGCTCCTGCTTCCCCGATCCAGCAGTAGTTGCGGAAGTAGAGCTCCTGGATCCGAATCCCGCAGCGTGACGGTGCTCCGCGGTGAAGATGTCTTTCGTTCGCGTAGTCCAGACTTGGGACCATGGTCATGGGAGAGAGAGAGAGAGAGAAAAAATATCAATTAGAGGTCCTCCCAAAAGTGAGAAGACCTTTATTGATTATTGGGTGTATTTATCTGGCCAAATACCCCCACTATATATAGGGGGAGGGGAGGTACTACCTCCCTCAAAGTCCCGGGGTGGGACTAAAGGAGAGGAGGGGGAGGGGCAGCCGCTGGTCGGCCCTAGTGGTCCCCGCACGGGGGGGGGGGGCTTGGCCCAGACGTCCACCGCCTTGCCCCTTCTCCCTCTCTCCTTTCCCTAATGGGCCCTCTTTCCTCCGGAATTGGCCCATTAAGCCTTTTGACCTTTTAAATTGATTTTATCTTTATTAAATAATTATGAATAAATGATTAAATCAATATTTAACATTCATTCACACATTATTCAACCTCCATGGCTATGGAACACCTTCCACCTCCACTCCGGACATCCTCCGGACTTACCAAAACCCTTCCGGTTTTCTCTCTACTATTCTTTGGTGATCTTCCGATCCTATAAACACTCTCTAAGCATCATCAAGCCCTTAAGCGTGATACCCCACAGTTCAGGAACACTCCAGACATGGTCGGGACACTCCCGCGCCAATGATCGATAGAGGGACCTGGATGGCCATGTGACCCCTATGCGTTCCACGAAGATCTTTCGTCGTTTGGACCGGGACAGTCGTGTCTTATTCCCTTTGTCTCTTGATACTTGCATTGCCCGAGATCTGATCAATGACATCACCATGTCGTGTTCAATATCGTTACTGAACAATGCTACTTGACTCGTTCCGACAAGTGATATCCCCGTGATCAAATCACACGTTGCGCAGCTATTGGATATAACCTCTCCGAGTGGGCCCTTGAGTATCTTCCTGTCACATGGACAGACAAATCCTGCTCTTGACATATATTGCCTCTATGGTTTCCTCCGAGTACCTGAACACACCTTTATAACCACTGTATTACCAAGTGGCGCTTGATGCTATCTAAGCACTCTCGGGATACAGTGATTGATATAGCCTCACAATCTAAGGAATAGTCTACGAGGATCCATTTCTAATCATCATAACTTGAACTTTGTGACATGATCGGGTCACGATGTTTAGGTTGGGTATTGGTTCATCATCTCATTCACAGAATGAGTTGACTCCATTTCCAACTGGCATAAATGCCACATGATCAGGAAACTTGATCATCTGTTGACCAATGAACCAGTGACTAGAGTTTCACTGGGAACCCCTGGTTGTTTGTATATCACATGTGTATTGATGTTTCCACTCAATATAGTTATAGCATGATATAAAAATTAATCATAAACTATATGAAATATGATAATAGTCCTTATAACTATTTGTCTCTAGGGCATATTTCCAACAGGAACATGCTCATGATAGAATCTCGAGAGGTGGATGCATAGATTAGCTTCCGAAAACCAATGTAGAAGAGGGAGGTGTGGTAGAGTCACAAATATAGAAATGAGACTCACTAAGAGAACTCTTGTCATGATCTATTTGATTCTATTAAATAACATCTTCCATATCATGTGGTAGTGGAAGTCCTTAGTTGTCGCAACTCAATCACGACAATAACCATGAGCTTGAAGGATAGAGTAGAAGGTACTAGCCATCCTAGAGTAATTCTTGAACATTAACAACATGGATCAACATAATGGATCTTGGGTTAAAGGTCAGCTTCATATACAAGATTCACAACACTAAAACCCAGCACAATCAGGGATCTTTGGTTCAAGTTCATGGGTTAAAACCCAAAGAAAGAAGTAACTAGCTAGGAGTGACACAGGGTACACTACAAAGTTAGTAATCACAGGGTAGCTTACAAAAGAAGACAAGACTCCTGAAGTACCAAAACAATTGAAAAGGAATGCAACGAGGCGAAAGGAAACCTCGAAGCCTAGAACAGAACATTGTGGAACCATGAACATGATGTTGTGGGTCCATAAGATAGAGAGATCATGATGGAAAGAAATCTCTCAGCTGAAAGGGAGCAAGGGGATCAAGGAACACACAAACAAAACTGACTCTAGAGAACTCAACACTAGGTCAAATGGTTGAGAAACGACATACCCAAAATGCACCTAAGCTTTGAAAGACGAGACGAGATAGTAAAACTTTTTCAAATCAACATAAGATAAGAGGATCCAGAGTTAGAGAGAACTGGATAAGAAGTAAAAGAAACATACTAGAGTTTTTGCACATACTTTTCATCTTTCAAGTAGTTTTTTGCAAACACTAGACTCAACATCGACCTTTAGAAAGGTTTTCCTACAGACGGTTCTGCTCTGATACCAAAACTTGTGACACCCCCGGGATTATGGCTAGACAAATCCCAGATCTTTGTCTTACATAAGCCTAACCTAGAGCTTGAGGATAAACAGTGAGAGAATTGGTAACATTACAGTGACCCTACAACTCAAAAATAGATACAAGCTCATATCTGAGTGAAGAACCAAATATTACAAGAAGAGGTCACTAACCACAAACATCAAACAATGGAAGGTAAATTATGCTATTAAGTATAGAAAACTTAACAAATGGCCTACGAGGTCTGCCGCATAACGATGACATCCCATTCCATAGATCCCAGACTGCTAGTTAGAACCCCAAACTACTCGTCGATGTCGATGCTGTAACGAACTCATCTTTTATGGTAACACTTACTCTATAGCAAAAGTATCAACAAAGCAAGGCTGGGTACATGGCGTACTCCGCAAGTCTCATGGCTGGTGGAGTTATTTTGCATAAAGCTATCTTTGCTTATAAAACATGGAGAAGCAGAAGCTCGACTAGGTAGAACATTTAAAAGGGGGGTAAGAGAGTGGTATCTCTATATTTGATGATATCTGCCGAACCTTTATCAGCTGAACCTACCAACTAGGATCATCCCCTCGATATCTGAGGAAGCATCCTTAAGAACACTTTATGGATTCTTTTTCCAATTTTTGTGCATACAGAGGATGAAAAGTTATAACCCCAGCAGAAAATTTAGCCCAACAGGATCTACCAAAAATCATAAAAATCTTTTCGTGAACAATAGTATGCATGAATCTGTAGCTCCACATATCTATCATCGACTTTAACATCCAACATGGGTAAAACTTGGTACTTTATTTGAAACTATAGTAAACAAAACAAAAATAGAACCTTCTTTCTATAGAAAGGACTCACAAGAAAAAACTAAAAGAAAAATAATTAGGTTGCCTCCCGCATAGCGCTTTATAACCATATAACTAGGCTTCATACCTTGTTTTTAGGAGATATATGGATCATGTGGGAACTTTACTTTGGTGACCACCTCTTTCTTTATTGGAAAGTGTTCCATACTCTTATGAGGGAACTAAAGTGCACATTTCCCTCCTTTGAATCAATGATAACACATGGGGGTTCTCAAAAAATGTCTACCAAGTATTATAGGACTAGAGGAATTGCTCCCATGTCCATTACAATAACATCCACTAGCACAATTATATAATTCAACCATAACATTATTCACTCTACCTAGAGCATGTTTGGTAGAAGTATCAACAAGTAACAGATCGCCAAACTTAGTGGTATCATGGCCTCTTTATTATACCTATCTATCTTTTATTTAAGCACATGATTAGCAATATAGGAACCAAATCTTTGTGTATTATGATGTTCAAGTATCTATATTTTCTTTAAGTACATAGATCCCCAGTCTTACGTGGTTGATACATTGCAAATGTATCTATAATTTTTGATGTTCCATGCTTGGTTTTATCTACTTTCTTGTGTTTTGCCCACACTTTGGAGTACTTTTCATATGATTTCTTGGACTAACCTATTAACAAGAGCCATAGTGCCAGCTGCCTGTTTTCTATTGTTTTTGGTTCTAGGAAAGTCAGAAAATAAATATTCTCGGAATTGGACGGGACAAAAGCCAAAGTCAGTTTTTCACTGAGGGACACCAGGGGCCAGAATACGAGACGGGGAGGGGCTGGGTCCCAGCCACACCACCTGGCTGCGCGGGCTAGCCCAGGTCACGCCAGGGGGTGGTCTGGCCGCCCCAGACACCCCCTCGGTCTCCCTCTTCGCCTATAAGATGCCCTCTGACCTAAAAACTCAGGGGGGTCGACGTTTTTCCAGAAGGAGTTCTGCTCTTCCGTCGCCACCAGATTCCACGAAATAGCACCAGAAACTCCGTTCTGGCACCCTGCCGGGACGAGGAATTGGAGGAGATCATCGCCATCATCATCACCATCGCTTCTCTATCGACCATCCATGTTTCCCCCATCTATGAGTGAGTAATCCCCCGCTGCAGGCTATGGGGATGGTAGGGATTGGATGAGATCGTTCATGTAATGGCATCGGATTATTAGGGCATGGTGCCTAGTATCTTCTATTAGTGATTTTTGACTTTGTTGCAACTTGTTATGCTTAATGCTTGTCACTAGGGCCTGAGTGCCATGATTTAAGATCTGAACATGTTATTGATTCATTATGATAGTATTGTTTATGGTCTTACCTGCAAGTTGTATACACACGTTGTTGCCTGGAACCAATGGCCCCGAAGTGACAGAAATCGGGATAACCAGAGGGAAGGGCTTTAATGTGAGGATCACATGTGTTCACGGAGTGTTAATGCTTTGCTCCGGTGCTCTATTAAAAGGAGCACCTTAATTGTCAGTAGTTCCCTTGAGGCCCCGCTGCAAACGGGCTGGCAGGACAAAAGATGTTGTGCAAGTTCTCATTGCGAGCACACATGACTATATATGGAACACATGCCTAGGATTATCTAGTACTTGGATGCTTTATCTTATTTATCTGCAATTGCCCTATGTTCTGATTGCTATGTGAATTGTCTTGTCCATGCAACACCTGTCCATCCATCCCTATGCCTACCGCACTCGAATCTTACTATTTACTGCTATTGTTACTCCTGTCTTTACTTTACTGCCGCTATTACTTTACTATTCCTACTACAAAACTATTGCTACTGATAAACTGCTGTGAGCAAGATTGTTTCCAGGTGCAGCTGAATTGACAACTCAGTTGTTAAGGCTGTTGGGTCCGCAGCATAGAAAACAAAAAATTTCCTACGGTGTGAACTACACGCCAAGATCTATCTACTAGGTACAAAGCAAACGGGTGGACATACATCCATAGAGAACTTAACCTCGAAGACAACGAGCTTTGTTAACGAGTAGGAACTCGTGGTTGATGTAGTCGTACACTTGCCGATCTCAAGATCGTGAGGAAGTCCGAGCGCCGCAACTCAGCAGCGCATCCGCACTCGCACACACGTACAAGCCACCGGACAACCTCCACCTCCTCGCTCCAGCGATCCAGTGGAAGCAGCAACTCCTTCCAGACGAAATGCCACCGGGAACATGTATCTCGCTAATCCGAGACCATGGGGGAATAATTCTAGAGGGGGAGAGAGATCCTTCACAAGGAGGTGTGAGGATGAAGGAGGGAATGGGTGACCTTTTATAGGAGGAGGGGGGTGCCCCCTCTCTCCATGGCCGGCGCATGGGGGGTGACCCCTCACCTCCCCCATTCATGTGGTGGTAACTCCTCCACATTAAAATGCCTCTTCACATTCCCTTTTAAAGTCTCCACTTTAAATGCATTAAGTTTCTCCAAATTTAATGCTCTCTCATTTAATAAAACTCTTTTATTAAATTTATTCAGAATTTTGTTAATTACTTTAATTAACAAACATTCACATATAGCCCCTTGCAATATTTCAATATCACATGCAGAACCACCTTCTGCAATTTCACCCGAAACAATTTCCGGTTTCTATTGAAACAATTCCTGCGCTTTGCAATTCTTTCGTCTGAAACATATGTGCTCCAAAATGGTGTCCGGTAACTCTTAAGTGTGCCACCCTACGGTTCGCGAATAATGCAGACATGATCGAGACCCTTCTCCGATCAATAATCAGCAGCGGGACCTGGAGATCCGTACTGACTCCTACACATTTAACGATGACTCCTGTGATTGTGAGAACCTTTAACGCTTGTAACTAAATCCCTTTGTCTCTCGATATATTACATGTCCGATATTCGATCATCGGTATCTCCATACCTAGTTTGATCTCGTTACCGACATGCACTCTTTTCTCGTTCCCGTGATATAACATTCTAGTGATCACATCACTTGCTTGCAAGCTATCCTAATGTGATATCACCGAGAGGGCCCAGAGTATATCTATCCGTCATCTGGATTGACAAATTCCACTCTTGATCCATGAGCCTCAACATAACATCTTCGTAGCACGGAACCCATCTTTATAGTCACCCTGTTACGGTGTGACGTTTGATGTTATCAAGATACTCTTTCGGTGTTAGCAATTAACATGATCTCATGGTCTAAGGATAAAGATTACTTCGTATGATGTTATAGCAATATAAACACAATGACTTGATCGTAATGCTATACTTCGGATGAATGTTCATCACATCATTCCACCAATGGTGTGACCTTGTTATTAACAACATCCAATGCCCATGATCAGGAAACCTTGATCATCTTGTTAATCAACAAGCTAGTCTATAAGAGAGGCATGACTAGGAACCCTTTTTTTTTTAAACACACATGTATTGATGTTTCCTATCAATACAATTATAGCATGCAAAATAAACATCTATCATATACAAGGAATACATAATAACAACTTTATTATTGCCTCTCAGGGCATATTTCCTTCAGTCTCCCACTTGCACTAGAGACAATAATCTAGTTCACATAGTGATAAATCTAACACCCATGGAGTTCTGGTGTTGATCATGTTTTGCCCTAGGGACTACTTTAGTCAACGGATCTGCTACATTCAGGTCCGTGTGCACTTTACAAATCTTTATATCTCCATCCTTGACATGCTCGCGGATGGAGTGAAACCGGCGCTTAATATGCTTGGAATTCTTGTGAGACCTTGGTTCCTTTGCGTTGGCTATGGCTCTATTGTTGTCACAATAGATCACCACCGGGTCCAACGCACTGGGAACAACACCCAGTTCCGTTATGAACTCTTTCATCCAAACCGCTTCCTGCGCTGCTTCTGAAGCAGCAACATATTCCGCCTCCATTGTTGATCCAGCCACCACAGGTTGTTTGGAGCTCCTCCAACTAACTGCTGCTCCGTTCAAGAGAAATACGTATCCGGACTGAGACTTAGAGTCATCCGGATCAGTGTCAAAGCTAGCATCGACATAACACTTAGCGACTAGCTCTTCTTCACCTCCGTATATAAGAAACATATCCTTAGTTCTTCTCAAGTACTTAAGGATATTCTTGACCGCTATCCAGTGTTCCGAACCTGGATCAGATTGGTACCTACTAGTCAAACTAATAGCATGTGCCACATCCGGTCTTGTACATAGCATGGCATACATTATAGAGCCTATGGCTAAGGCATAGGGGATCTTATCCATTATCTCTCTTTCTTCCGCCGTAGCCGGACTTTGAGTCTTACTCAATGTCTTGCCTTGCAACATAGGTAAGAACCCCTTCTTACTTCCGTCCATATTAAATTTCTTTAATATCTTATCAAGGTATGTACTCTGTGATAGCCCAATTAGGCGTCTTGATCTATCTCTATAGATTTTAATGCCTAATATATATGAAGCTTCACCAAGGTCCTTCATCGAAAATTTGCTGTTTAGATAACTTTTAACACTGTTTAAAAGATCTAAATCATTTCCAATCAATAATATGTCATCCACATATAATATCAGAAATGCCACATTGCTCCCACTCACTTTCTTGTAAATACAAGCCTCTCCATAAGTTTGGACAAATCCAAACTCTTTGATCACCTCATCAAAGCGGAGATTCCAACTTCGTGATGCTTGCTTCAGTCCATAGATGGATCGTTGAAGTTTGCACACCTTATTAGCATCCTTAGGATCGACAAAACCCTTAGGTTGTATCATATACAACTCTTCTTCAATATTACCATTGAGGAACGCAATTTTGACATCCATCTGCCATATTTCATAATCGAAATATGCAGCAATTGCTAACATAATCCTAACCGACTTAAGCATCGCTACGGGAGAGAATGTCTCATCGTAGTCAACTCCTTGAATTTGTCGAAACCCCTTTGCGACAAGTCGAGCCTTATAGATGGTCATTACCATCAGCATCATTTTTCCTTTTGAAAATCCATTTATTCTCAACGGCCTTTCGGTCGTGAGGTAAGTCCACCAAGTTCCAAACTTGGTTCTCGTACATGGATTCCATCTCGGATTTCATGGCTTCTAGCCATTTGTTGGAATCCGGGCTCATCATCGCTTCTTCATACGTCGCAGGGTCATCCATTTCATCAACCATGAAATTCATAACAGGATTGCCGTACAGTTCAGGAGCTGCACGTGTCCTGCTTGACCTGCGAGGTTTGGTAGTGTCCTCTTTCGGAGTTTTATGATCAATATCATTAGCTCTCTCTCTTCATTAGGTGAAGTCAACTCCGAAACAACTTCTAGAGCTGCGCTACTCGCCATTTCATGAAGAGAAGGTTCAATAACCTCTTCGAGTTCTACCTTCCGACTACTCACACCTTTCGCGAGAAACTCCTTCTCAAGAAAGGATCCATTCTTGGCAACAAAGACCTTGCCCTCAGATCTGTGATAGAAGGTATACCCAATCGTTTCCTTAGGGTATCCTATGAAGACGCATTTTTCCGCTTTGGGTTCGAGTTTATCCGGTTGAAGTTTCTTCACATAAACATCGCATCCCCAAACCTTAAGAAATGACAGCTTAGGTTTGTTTCCAAACCATAATTCATACGGTGTCATTTCAACGGATTTAGATGGTGCCTGATTTAAAGTGAATGCAGCTGTTTCCAGTGCATAACCCCAAAATGACAGTGGCAAGTCAGTCAGAGACATCATAGATCGAACCATATCCAATAAAGTACGATTACGACGTTCTGACACACCATTACGTTGTGGTGTTCTGGCAGTCGTGAGTTGTGAAACTATTCCATAGTCTTTCATATGTGTGCTAAACTCGTAACTAAGATACTCTCCTCCACGGTCAGACCGCAGAAATTTGATCTTTCTGTTACGATGATTTTCCACTTCATTCTGAAATTCTTTGAACTTTTCAAAAGTTTCAGACTTGTGTTTCATCAAATAGATATACCCATATCTACTCAAATCATCCGTGAAAGTAACAAAATAACGATATCCACCTCGCGCCGACACACTCATTGGTCCACATACATCAGTATGTATGATTTCCAATAGATCTGTCGCCCGTTCCATTGAACCGGAAAACGGCGTTCTAGTCATCTTGCCCATAAGGCATGGCTCACATGTATCAAATGATTCAAAATCAAGTGATTCCAAAAGTCCATCAGAATGGAGTTTCTTCATGCGTTTAACGCCAATATGACCTAGACGGCAGTGCCACATATATGTAGATATATCATTATCAAGTTTAATCCTTTTAGCATCAACATTATGAATATGCGTAATACTACTATCGAGATCCAACAGAAACAAACCATTCAACATAGGTGCATGACCATAAAAGATATTATTCATATAAATCGAACAACCATTGTTTTCAGACTTAAATGAATAACCACTTTGCATCAAACACGATCCGGATACAATGTTCATGCTCAGTGCAGGCACCAAATAACAATTATTTAGGTTTATAACTAATCTTGATGGCATATGGAGAGGCAGCGTTCCGACGGCGATCACATCAACTCTTGATCCATTGCCGACCCGCATCGTGACCTCATCCCTTGCTAGTTGTCGCTTGTTCCGCAGCCCCTGAACCGAGTTACATATATTAGCAACTAATCCCGTATCAAATACCCAGGTGCTACTGCGAGTACTAGTCAAGTGCACATCAATAACATGTATATCACATATACCTTTGTTTGCCTTGCCGGACTTCTTGTCCGCCAAATACTTGGGGCAGTTGCGCTTCCAATGACCAGTCCCCTTGCAATAGTAGCACTCGGTGTCAGACTTAGGGCCAGCTCGGGGTTTCTTTTCAGGCGTGGCAACAGACTTCCCACCCTTCTTTCCCTTGTGCTTGCCTTTCTTGTCCTTCTTGAAACCAGTGGTCCTATTGATCATCAACACTTGATGTTCTTTCCTTATCTCCACTTCTGCAGTCTTAAGCATTGACAGAAGCTCGGGAAGAGACTTCTTCATGCCCTGCATATTATAGTTCATCATGAAGCTCTTGTAGCTAGGTGGCGGATATTGGAGAACACGATGTATGCCTAAGTCAATGGGAATCGTTATTCCCAAGGACACAAGCTTATCGGCGTACCCAGACATTTTGAGTACGTGCTCACTAACGGAGTTGTTTTCCTCCATCATGCAGCTAAAGAACTTTTCTGTAGCATTATAACTCTCTACGGCAGCATGGGTATCGAAAATCATTTTCAATTCTCCCATGGTATCAAAGACATTGCCATTTTCGAAACGCTTTCGAAGTTCTGGCTCTAGCCCATACAGTATGCCGCAATGAACTAAGTTGTGGTCCTCCTGACGAGTTATATAGACGTTCTTTTCCTCGTCAGGGGCATCAGGATCTGGTGGGGGGCCTAGCGGCACATCTAGCACATATTGCTTTTGTGCAGCAGTGAGGAGAATCCTCAAATTCATAGCCCAGTTGGTGAAGTTGCTACCATTCGCAGCAAGTTGCTCTTTCTCCATGAACACATTGAAATTAAAAGCAGGTGGTGCCATCTACAAAAGAATCTGTAAAGTATATTTAGACTAAGTTTATGATAGATTGAGTTCAACTAATCCAAATTACTAATGAACTCCCACTCAAAAACGACATCCCTCGTGTCCTTTTGGTGATTACATGAACCAAATCCACTACACCAAGTCCGATCATCATGTGAGTCGGTGTAGCTTCAAAGGCGAGCATCTATATGAGCATCATATCAACTATATGACTCATGCTTAACCTTTCGGTCCGTGTTCCGAGGCCATGTCTGTACATGCTAGGCTCGTCAAGTAAGAACCTTAGTATTTGCGTGTGTAAAACTGTCTTACACCCGTTGTATGAAAGCGTAGAGTTGAAAACACCCGATCATCACGTGATGCCTCAAAACACGATCCACAAAACGGTGCATACTTAAGGAAGAACACATTTTATCTTGATATCTAAATGAGGTATCATCTTATAATGCTACCAAACGCGCCAAACTAGCAGTATAAGATGCTAACATCTAATGTGTGAAGTGAGGTGATATGGTCCATGCATTTGATCTCTATCATTTGCATCGTGGTATGATCTCTATCATTCCTTTGTGTGTAAGGCCAAGGTCTATGGAACTTACACGTTAAGTG
This sequence comes from Avena sativa, assembly GCA_916181665.1. NCBI lineage: Eukaryota > Viridiplantae > Streptophyta > Magnoliopsida > Poales > Poaceae > Avena > Avena sativa. The sequence continues at coordinate 120,939,603 of OV702291.1, read as the reverse complement.
AGTTGTAAGAGTATCTATCATACATCTACTTACAACAATACCATATCAAAACACTAGTCCAGCAACGATCTAAACTAGACGCCTCTAATTTATCAATTGCATGTTTTACGTGGCTTAGGGCTTTCGGAGATAGAACCTGTCTAACCTACGAACATGAACCACAACGAGGATAACCAAGTTATTAGCAACTCGTTGTAAATCAGATATTGACTATAGTAGGAGAGACAGACACCCGCCAGCCACTTATGCAAAACAAGTTGCATGTCAGTCGTGGAACCGGTCTCATGTACGATGACATGTAAGGTTGGTCCGGGCCGCTTCATCCCACTATGCCATCAATATCCAAAGTACATAGAAGATGCAATAACATGATCATCATCGCCCACATATAAACATATGTGTACTACCCGTGCAAAGCACCTACGCATAGATCAGGCTCTGATACCATTGTTGGGTCCGCAACATAGAAAACAAAAATTTTCCTACGGTGTGAACTACACGTCAAGATCTATCTACTAGGTACAAAGCAAACGGGTGGACATACATCCATAGAGAACTTACCCTCGAAGACAACGAGCTTTGTTAACGAGTAGGAACTCGTGGTTGATGTAGTCGTACACTTGCCGATCTCAAGATCGTGAGGAAGTCCGGGCGCCACAACTCAGCAGCGCATCCGCACTCGCACACATGTACAAGCCACCGGACAACCTCCACCTCCTCGCTCCAGCGATCCAGCGGAAGCAGCAACTCCTTCTAGACGAAATGCCACCGGGAACATGTATCTCGCTAATCCGAGACCATGGGGGAATAATTCTAGAGGGGGAGAGAGATCCTTCACAAGGAGGTGTGAGGATGAAGGAGGGAATGGGTGACCTTTTATAGGAGGAGGGGGTGCCCCCTCTCTCCATGGCCGGCGCATGGGGGGGTGACCCCTCACCTCCCCCATTCATGTGGTGGTAACTCCTCCACATTAAAATGCCTCTTCACATTCCCTTTTAAAGTCTCCACTTTAAATGCATTAAGTTTCTCCAAATTTAATGCTCTCTCATTTAGTAAAACTCTTTTATTAAATTTATTCAGAATTTTGTTAATTACTTTAATTAACAAACATTCACATATAGCCCCTTGCAATATTTCAATATCACATGCAGAACCACCTTCTGCAATTTCACCCGAAACAATTTCCGGTTTCTATTGAAACAATTCCTGCGCTTTGTAATTCTTTCGTCTGAAACATATGTGCTCCAAAATGGTGTCCGGTAACTCTTAAGTGTGCCACCCTACGGTTCGCGAATAATGCAGACATGATCGAGACCCTTCTCCGATCAATAATCAGCAGCGGGACCTGGAGATCCGTACTGACTCCTATACATTTAACGATGACTCCTGTGATTGTGAGAACCTTTAACGCTTGTAACTAAATCCCTTTGTCTCTCGATATATTACATGTCCGAGATTCGATCATCGGTATCTCCATACCTAGTTTGATCTCGTTACCGACATGCACTCTTTTCTCGTTCCCGTGATATAACATTCTAGTGATCACATCACTTGCTTGCAAGCTATCCTAATGTGATATCACCGAGAGGGCCCAGAGTATATCTATCCATCATCTGGATTGACAAATTCCACTCTTGATCCATGAGCCTCAACATAACACCTTCGTAGCACTGAACCCATCTTTATAGTCACCCTGTTACGGTATGACGTTTGATGTTATCAAGATACTCTTCCGGTGTTAGCAATTAACATGATCTCATGGTCTAAGGATAAAGATTACTTCGTATGATGTTATAGCAATATAAACACAATGACTTGATCGTAATGCTATACTTCGGATGAATGTTCATCACATCATTCCACCAATGGTGTGACCTTGTTATTAACAACATCCAATGTCCATGATCAGGAAACCTTGATCATCTTGTTAATCAACAAGCTAGTCTATAAGAGAGGCATGACTAGGAACCCTTTTTGTTTTTTAAACACACATGTATTGATGTTTCCTATCAATACAAGTATAGCATGCAAAATAAACATCTATCATATACAAGGAATACATAATAACAACTTTATTATTGCCTCTCAGGGCATATTTCCTTCAAAGGCTTATAAATATTCTTTGGCTCCCCTTGTGTCGAATCAATAAATTGGGTTTCACTTCCCTTGAAAATACTGCGATACACCCCTATACTTATGGGTCATCAAGACTATTTTTTGGTGCCGTTGCCGGGGAGCATAGCTTTATTTATCAAGTCCACTTGGAATCACTATTGTTCAAGCTTAGTTTATTTTTGCCTTGTTTGCTTGTTTCTTTATAAAAAAAATACAAAAAAAAATAGTTCCTACTCTAGTTGTTATTTTCGTTGGTCTGTTATTGTCTTGCTTTCTATCTATGGTTGGTTTCTTTGAAACTGAATCTTATTGGCAAGGTGGGTTCACGGAAGAACAAAAATATTATTATAAGGAACACCGCTTGTCACAAAAAGGGAAACACTTATGAGAACAAATTGATAAATTGTATGCCATTGCTAGAAATGTGTGCTCTACTTATAATGTTACTTATTGCCTTGATAATCTTGTTGCTATAAGAGGTATAAACACCTCCCTTTTCAATGTGAGTATAATGATAATGTTACCATATCTTCTTATGTTAAAGGGAATTATGACTTTTATGATGTGGAACAAATTGAGGAATTTATTGCTTGGAAGGGTGCATTTGAACTTGCTAGTTTGCTTAAAAATATTGATGATTCACCTTATAAATATGAGGTTTATGATATACTTAAATTTTGCTTTGATAATTACAAGGAAGAAAATGGCTATATTCTTAAATATATTAATAGATGCTTTCCACAAATGGAAGAGACTAATGCCTTGCAGGATCCTATGGAAGAACAAATTGATGAACCTGAAAGCTCATTAGATGAAAAAGAGGAGGAGAGTGATGAACAAAAGGAGGAAGAATGGATTAGCTACCCATGCCTACCTTCTAATGAGAGTAACTCTTTATCCCTTACATTATTTGATTGTCCCCCATGCTTACCAAAGGAGGATGAATGTTATGCTCATGTTATCTATGATAATCCTTTATTTGTGCTTAACTTCGATTTGCATGGTACTAAAGAGTTTTGCTTAGAAAATGTTTATGATAAAGCTCTAGACGATGGTCCTATATTGAATGATCAACCATCTTGCTATAGAATTGTTAAAAGTGGGTTTGAAGGTTTTAATCCCACTATTTTTGAGCTTGAAAAAAATTATGTTTTTGTAGAACATGAAAAGCATGCTTTATGTGATAGTTATATTGTTGAGTTTATTCATGAGGCTACTGAAAATTATTATGAGAGAGGAAAATATGGTTGTAGAAGTTTTCATGGTATTGAAACACCTCTCTATGTGCTGAAAGTTTTGAAGTTACTCTTGTTTTATCTTCCTATGCCTGTCACTTTGTTCTTTGCGAATTTATTTGCATACAAGATTCCTATGCATAGGAAGTGGGTTAGACTTAAATGTGTTTTGAAATTGCTTCTTGATGCTCTCTTTTACTTCAATTCATATTTCTTATGTGAGCATCCTCTCAAACTATCATGCCTAACTTAAAGACGTTAAAGAAAAGTACTTATTGGGATATAACCCAAAAGTTTTAGATGACTCTTGGAAGTTATCAGTAATAACCGCTCCTTATCCTTTTTATTTGCTTTTTGTGCCAAGAGTAACCTCTAATGAGAGAGAAGTAATGGTTGGGAAAGTTGTTGTCCCAAAACAGATTTCTATGCTTCATCATAAAAATTCGTGTAAAATCTCTGTACGTCCTTTTGAGGCATGAATTTTTGTGCTTCTGCCCCAGGTTGTTATCTAACTCTCGTTAGTGTAACACTTTTCGATTTGAGCAACAGAAGGTCTTCGAAAAAATTCGTCTTTACCTGCTGGTCTGTTTTGACAGATTTCTGCCTTTATTTGCATTTGCTTCTTGTTGGTTCCTTTTTGAGTTCTTTTGGGGAATTGAGCTTTTTGAGAGAAGTGATACAGTAGCTTGTGTTTAATTGGAAATTTTATTGGTGTTGTAACTGAACCTAAAGACTTATTATCTTGAGTGCACTAATGTTGCTAATAAAGATTGTGTGAAGTTTTGTATGAAGGAAAAATTTCAAGTGTATGGAAGGAATGAGTAATAAGATGAAGATTGGACTAAAGCTCAAGCTTGGGGATGCCACGCGTGTCACCCCAAGAAATATCCAAGAAGTACAAGCGTCAAAGCTTGGGGATGCCTTGGCCATCCCCTTCTTCATCAATAAAAATTTCAGGTTTCTTTCAAACACTTCATTTTTATTGTTTCATGCACAATTGTGTTGTTCTTGGAGCGTCTTCTTTTTATTTTTTGTTTTGGTTTTTTGTTTGCTTTGTTTTCTTAGTTTGCTTAATAAATTGGTTGGACCCCCTCTTTCATGCATTGGTTTTCAAATAGTTTGGTTTGGATTGGAAAAGAGTAGGAAAGTCCATGCTTAAGTGGTAAAGAGAGTTTGTTTTTGACTGTGGCCTATGCTTTGTCATGCCATGTTTTATATCGTTTTGGCTTTATGCTTAGTATTCTTTGCCGTAGCATGACTTGTTATAAACAATTGAGATTGCTTAATGTGCCTTGGATGAATCATGCGTTGTTTTAGCATATTAAAACATAGTATTGTGGTATTCTCCTTTGATGCTTTATTTGGGTTGACTTGGCACATGCTCACACCATGTTATGACTATCCCAAGTCACCATAGCCTTTATGATCCTTTAGTTTTCAACTTATAGTATCACTTTATGCTTTGATTAATGATATTTTGTCGCTCTGCATGATTACGGCCATTATTGCTCTCTTAGTTGGTCGCTCTCAGTCTTTTGCTAGCCTCCGCAACCAAGTATGAGTTCCACTCATGCATCCAACTCCTAAAACCAAGTTATTCCAAAGAGTCCACCATACCTACCTATTAGCATAGGCTATTCCAAGTATATTCATGTTTTTATTTACCTTCCAAATTAAACGTGTTATGAGAAAACTAGTGATTAAAGCTCTCACGAACTTGATGGCCCACTTTACTTTTCTTGTCCTTAATAAACTTGAACCATTGTGTCGTCTATGTTGTATATGCTTGCACTTATTTGTTGGAGATTAGCAGAACCATGCTATCATGGGGAACGCTTTCAACATTGCACTGGTACTTTGTACCTAGTTGATATCATGCTCTTTTGTCTATGGATGTCGCCGGTTTATAACTTGTCAATCATATCCTCTTAGTTGTGTCACTTTAACCTTAATCACCTTAAAGATGCTTATGATAGGGGCAATGAGAGCTGAAAGCTATAAGTACCATAATTTTTGGAAGCTCTTTATGAGCTTGAATCCCTACTTCCTTTTAAAGGTCTTTCTTCCACCATTATATTGAGTCTCCACCTTCTATCTTTATGCACTTACTTTGAGAGCATAGTGGCCATTCTTAGTTCTATGTGCATTGTTCCAAGACTTGTTGATTGATGCATAACTTGATATTGCTTGCTTGAAACTATTTGTATCTAGTCACTCTTGTAAACTTTGAAGGTGTCCTATGCATTTATATTTGCTACTCTATGAGGGACAAGCTGAATGCTACTATGCTATGTTTTCTTTATGTGAAACAAACAAACGTCTTGCAAAGCATTGTTATTCATGAATCTTTTGTTTGTACCTTTTCATGTTGCATCATAATTTCTTTGTCTTATTGCTAGAAATTTGTCTTTCATGTTATGATTGAAATACTATGATCCCAGCTTTGAATGTTTTACAAATACTTTGATCAAGTTTATGATGGTGCATGTCACCTCAAAAATTATTCTTTCTTTTTATCACTTACCTACTCGAGGACGAGCAGGAGTTAAGCTTGGGGATGTTGATACATTGCAAATGTATCTATAATTTTTGAGGTTCCATGATTGGTTTTATCTACTTTCTTGTGTTTTGCCCACATTTTGGAGTACTTTTCATATGATTTCTTGGACTAACCTATTAACAAGAGTCACAGTGCCAGCTGCCTGTTTTCTGCTGTGTTTGGTTCCAAGAAAGTCAGAAAATGAATATTCTCGGAATTGGACGGGACAAAAGCCAAAGTCAGTTTTTCACCGAGAGACACCAGGAGCCAGAATACGAGACGGAGAGGGGTTGGGGCCCAGCCACACCACCTGGTCGCGCGGGCTAGCCCAGGCCGCGCTAGGGGTGGTCTGGCCGCCCCAGACACCCCCTCGGTCTCCCTCTTCGCCTATAAGATGCCTTCTGACCTAAAAACTCAGGGGGGTTCGACGTTTTTCCAGAAGGAGTTCCGCTCCACCGCCACCACCAGATTTCACGAAACAGCACCAGAAACTCCGTTCTGGCACCCTACCGGGACGGGGAATTGGAGGAGATCATCGCCATTATCATCACCATCGCTTCTCATCGACCATCCATGTTTCCCCCATCTATGAGTGAGTAATCCCCCATTGTAGGCTATGGGGATGGTAGGGATTGGATGAGATCGTTCATGTAATGGCATCGGATTATTACGACATGGTGCCTAGTATCTTCTATTAGTGCTTTTTGACTTTGTTCCAACTTGTTATGCTTAATGCTTGTCACTAGGGCCCGAGTGCCATGATTTCAGATCTGAACATGTTATTGATTCATTATGATAATATTGTTTATGGTCTTACCTGCAAGTTGTATACACACGTTGTTGTCCGGAACCAATGGCCATGAAGTGACAGAAATCAGGATAACCGGAGGAAATGGTTTTGATGTGAGGACCACATGTGTTCACGGAGTGTTAATGCTTTGCTCCGGTGCTCTATGAAAAGGAGCACCTTAATTGCCAGTAGTTCCCTTGAGGCCCCGCTGCAAACGGGCTAGCAGGACAAAAGATGTTGTGCAAGTTCTCATTGCGAGCACGTATGACTATATATGGAACACATGCCTATGATTATCTAGTACTTGGATGCTTTATCTTATTTATCTGCAATTGCCCTATGTTCTGATTGCTATGTGAATTGTCTTGTCCATGCAACGCTCGTTCATCCATCCCTATGCCTACCGCACTCGAATCCTACTGTTTACTGCTATTGTTACTGCTGTCTTTACTTTACTACCGCTGTTACTTTACTATTCGTACTACAAAACTGTTGCTACTGATAAACTGCTGTAAGCAAGATTGTTTCCAGGTGCAGCTGGATTGACAACTCAGTTGTTAAGGCTTATAAATATTCTTTGGCTCTCCTTGTGTCGAATCAATAAATTGGGTTTCACTTCCCTCGAAAATACTGCGATACACCCCCTATACTTGTGGGTCATCAGTGGTACCATGACGTCAAGTATTATAATGTCCATCGTCATGTGACCAGACAAGTGATCAAGTTATGGATATCAGGAACATCGATAATATGGAATGAATAAAAGAGTATATATCATAAAATGAGGTTAACCTTTGTGTTTCACCTACGGTTATGTAAAGTATCACGAATCAATGTGACATATATCGATAAGTGATACGGAAGGCTCACGCAACAAAGATCTTCGTGTTATGTGTGGGGATCATCAAGTATATCAAGAACCGATGTTGATCTTTGTCGCGGAAGGTGTTTCAGACATGTCCACGCATATCTGAACCCACAGGGTCACACACACTTAAGAGCTTAGCGAAAAATAGAATGTGAGTGCGATAGTAAGATATGAATGAAGGGATTCCGAAAGGGTGTTTCAGAGAGTCCCAGAATATGATGGAGTTGTCCAGAATATCACCGAGAATGTGTGGAATAGTTTGGGACATTTTATGGAAGGCTTTAGAAAAGATTTAGGAAGGTTTTAGAATAATGCGGAGGAGTGCGGAATTTTTCCGAACTTCGAAAAAATCTAAAAGGTTAAAAAACCTAGTGGGAACCATGGGGCATGGGGCCGCAAGGGCCCACTAGGCCACAAACGCATGAAGGAGGGGGGGGGGGGGGCTAGCCGACTCAGCTAGGGCCTTCCCTTGGCCGGCGGTGGAGAGAAAGGGGGAGTTACGGATGTAGATTTTCGCGTAGATCAATTTTCATATAAAAAGCTTTTTCATCCGAGGTCGTATACAAAAGTTATGGCCGTTTTATCGTGGCATGACCTTTTTTATCGAAAAAGTCGAAATCCATGTTCGTTAATTTTCCTAAAAACTAGACCGCGTTACCTTCCTATATCTGAAAGGATTTTACATTTTATAGTGTTTATTATTTTCTTTTATTTGGTGCACCACTATGTGGTGCCCTACGGGTAAGTGGTCTGCGACCACCTGTACCCTGGCCCACACTTACTTGTGGCGCACCTATATCATGTGCGCCACACGTATGGGGCTTAGCCGTGGGGCACTTCCGAACCGTGCGCCACGACTATTTGCCCGTGGGGCACTACGTACCCTATGCGCCACAGGTGTATAGATTACCTATAGTTGTCTTCCTAGTAGTGTCTGATCCCTCCAGGTTTTTAGTTTGCGAAAAATTACCCCAATTTTGCTGATGAATGCATGCATATGCTTATATTCTTATTTCTATCCTTCGTTAGTGCCTAAACGATGGGATATTACAGGCGCGGAGGCCCTAGCCGGGGGCAGAGCTCGGCCCAGCCGGGGGCACAACGGAGGAGGAGGCTCAGCCGGGTAGGGACACAGGTCAGGGAGGAGCATCCGGCCCAGGAGCAAGGCAACACCTAGGCTGGGTCGAGGATCCGGCCCAGGACAGGACCGGCTGCTAGTTTCTTGAATTTTTAATGATGGGGTTGTAGTTTTGTTGATGATGGTGTGATTATTGTCCTTTTTTAAGTATTTTGGGTACCTGGGTCCTGGGACCATCTTCCTGACACCACGTAACTTTATAAGTCTCGTTGCGGGGATCGACTTGCGTCTTCATCAATCTCGTCATCGAAAATCTTCCACATGATCGACCTATGAGGTATGATCCGTTTCCTCTCGTATATGATCTTGCTTATGCGTGCTAGAAATTTTTGTTTGTCGTAGCGCGTGTTCCCTAGTACCTTCGTGTTCCCTAGTACCTTTCCCTCACCCAGCAGTGGCAGCATCAAGTTGTAGATGTTTGATTCCTAGTGTCTACTCAGGTGCCACCATGAGCAAAGTCTATTGTTAGCTCATCGTGGCGTGAAAGTGTCTAACTAAGGCGTGCGTGCGTCTGAGGATTGTGTCCAGGTGTTGGCCTTATGTCCTACCGAGTGTGAGCATGGCATCGACCGGCTAGCATGTCAAGGGTCAAGATCATTGTTGTTACTCCATGTGTTTTAAAATATAAGATATTTTAGTATTATGAAAAGAGTGTAACTAAGCCTCTTTTAATGTATAGGTTTACTCATAAATCTACACACTAAAAATGATCTAGATACATGAACCTACACATTAGAAGGGGTCTAGATACACCATTTTCACAACGCTAAAACATCTTATATTTCAAAACAGAGGGAGTACACCGGATGTTGACTTGGCACGGAGAAATTCACGCCCATTTGAGGTGGAGCGTGAACCCTCTCTATAACAATTTTCATTCCCTTACGGCAAAAAAAATCAATTTTCATTGCCACTATGAATTAAGAGATCTTTTAAATGCAATAATAATTTGGACCACTTTAAGCAAGAGAAAATCTATCAATTATAATAATTAATGTCTTAGATTGAATTATATTATGATAACAAATTAGTAATTTTGTATATGCCTCTATCCCAAAGCTTAAGTTATATTTTTGTTGAAAAGTCAAGCTACGGAAAGTTGACTAAATTAAAAAAACTATTAAAAGCTATGATATTATATAGATATATGTTTTATGATGTAGTAAAAGGTATGGATTTTATATTGTAATAATTTTTTAAAACTTGGTTAAACTTTTATTTTAACTTTTAAAAAGAAAATATAAGTCTTAATCTTTAGGACCGAGGTAGAAGTATATCTTATACTATTTTAATTGGGCCTTTTCCATGGATTAATGAGCTTTTCTCGTAAGCCCAGTCAGCCCGTGCATTCCTCCGTTGCTACTGATTCCTTCCCTCCAGACTCCAGTTTCCCCGCTTCTTCTCCATTTCCGTTTCAGAATAAAAAAAAAGAAAAACAAAATCCTCATTCCAGATCCAGATCCTTCATCAAACAAAAAAAATTCCCCATTCCAGATGAGCGGCGACGGCGGCGTTGAGATGACCGGCCGCCGCGGCCTTTCGGCGGCGCCGACGGAGGACGAAGACCTCGTCGGTGAGATCCTCGTACGACTTTCCCCGCTACCCTCGTCGCTCCCCCGCGCCTCCGTCTCCAAGCTCTGGAAACGCATCGCCACCGCCCCGGGCTTCCACCGCCGGTTCCTCGCTCACCACCGGAAGCCCCCCATCCTCGGCATCTTCGAGAAGTGCGGCGGAGAACTGGTATTCACCTCTGTTCTCGACCCTCCCGACCGCATCCCCCGAGAGCGCTTCTCCCTACGACTCGGCCGCGAGAAGTTATATGAGGCGTTTGATTCATGGAATCTGCTCGGGTGCCGCCACGGCCGCGTCCTTATCACAAGCTCTTATGAACCTGTTCTCCTTGTGTTTGATGCTATCTCTGGCGACCGGCACTACGTGTCTGCTCCGCCGGATCTCAGCCACTGTATGTGCAACGTCAGGGGAGCTGTGCTGTGCTGTGCTGATGACCAGGACCACGTGCATGGAGACTGCCACTCGAGCCCCTTTAAGGTGGTCTTGGTAGGCACCAGAAGCCATGAAGAGCCAGCCATGGCCTGGGTGTACTCCTCAGAGACTGAGATCTGGGGACATCCTGTCTCGACGGCAGAACCATGTACCAGTAGGGTTAGTCGTTTTCCCTGCACCCTTATCGGCAGTGCCCTTTACTGGTGGCTAAATGAGTCTCAGGATGGAATGCTCGAGTTTGATTTGGATAACCATAGACTAGCTGTGGTCAAGAAGCCAACATTTGCAGGCATTGGCAGCAACTGTATCCGGATCATCAGGGCAGAGGGTGGTGGTGTTGGCATGGCTGTATTGTCATACCCAAACTTCCAGTTGTGGGATCGCAAGGTCAGCAGTGATGGTGTTTCCACATGGGTGGTGCAGAAGACCGTTAACATGCACGAGATCATTGGTCTGCCGTCAGGCGTCGAGACAAGGAATGAAGGTATAGTTGGGTATTCCGAGGAAGCTGATGCGGTTTTTATATCGGTGTCCAGCAATAAGAAACACCATGCCTTCATCGTTCATCTAGAGTCGATGCATTCCAGGAAACTTAATCAGAGGTTTTTGGAGCATTCATATCATCCGTTCGCGAATTTCTATACTCCAGGTAATTGTTATCTTTGCATCACAGGAGTAGCCTAGATCCACTTATATTTCGTACATGGTTGCATGAGTGCCGTTTCTGTGCTTTTAAGTGTTTGCTAACAACTTAGTTATCCTTTTCCTCTTTGCATGATAGATAAAATTGAGGGTTGTGCTGTTTTTTGTATTCTAATTGAACAGCATATTTCCTGAAGATACCAAACTATTTCGACCAATTTATTCTATCATATCATTCTTGCAAAGGCTCGCACAGGTCCTATAATCATTGCGGCAAACTGCCTGTTAGTCGGATTGATGAGCACCTGATGTGCACACGCAGGGTACCTGGGTTTGTTATCGGGTCCTGGCATCTGGTGCTTGCACACCATTTAAAGAAAAAATATAAAATCATTATGAAATTTGTCAATTTGTTTGAGATAAATTGTAGCCAAAGGCACAGGCATGGTAAATCTTACACCTTAAAAGCTGAGCGTACAATGCTATAAAGATGACTCCATTGCTTCTGTTTAGACATTCCATTGTAGCAGAACAATTTTATCGATAATATAGCATAAATATACCATTACCCGTGGCAGGTTTACTTGTGCCCACGAGTAACAACAATCCATTACCTGTTGCTAAGTTGCTGGCATGTACAAATAAAATCCTGATATGTCAAAAAGACATGTCTTATTTCAGGGCCGTGCTGCTGATAATTCTTTGCATGTTATCCATGTGTAGGTGTAACCCGTCATCTTCCTCTTCATTTTAACTTATTGACTGAATGCTTCACTGAAATCATAGAAAGATAGATTTGTGAGGCTGATTGTCAGTCATTATTTATTAAGTTAGTGATACTTGTGTGTAGTTTGCTCATCTCTTTGTAGTTTCATAGTTTGTGTTTTGGTCTGGATATTCTGTGTTTGATATGGTGATCACACCTGACCATTTTGTAATGAGAATATTATTCATACATCGTCCCTTAGCTGCCGTGCATTTGCCAATGGTCAATAGTTGAGGTGTCACCTCTCATATGCACCCTATTTTGAGGTATCAATTGCTATTCTGCCATGCTGAAATTTGTTAGGTAAATTTTATTTCGTTAGTCATCTGGCTGCTTGAAAAGACCAAATTTCCCATGTCTTCTTATCCTCTCTTTTGGTGTCAAGGTTGGCTAGCAAATTGCTCACAAAACTCCGGTCATTCCTTTGCAACAAGCCAACAATAGCTCAAAAGAAAATTAACAAGCATGCTGTTGACAGTTCATAATGCCATTTTCTTAGAATTTTTGCGTGGATGTGAAGGTGACTTTTTAAGAAAACAACAACAATGCTGCAAGGATGGTATCTCTGCTACTTGGGTGCAGTATTTTAATGTTTAAGACTACTGTTAGCAGCTTCTGATGGTTCAAATAGATAACTGCTAATTAATATGTTTGATCACGCTTGGGAATCTGGAGACTTGAGAAACACCAGCAAATGCAATGTTGGTTGAAAATAATGTGGAATTGTTTTTTACCGTTTCATACTTCAGCGATGTTGGGGTGGATTTGAACCTGAATTCCAGCTTGTTGAGCTATTTTACATAACATTGCTGGAGTGACCTTACTTCAAAATTTCAGTCGTTAATTCTGCAAGGGTGAAGTTAATTGTCCCTGATCTTTTTGAGCTATGGCTTGTGCACTTGTCACTAATTAAATTGGCTGCCGCGCAGGTACTGTTGAAGCGTGAAGTTCTGCTCCAGCCATTGAGCCACCACAGCAGCAGGGTCTATCCCTATATAGGGCATACATCTCTTGAGCCACTGATATGACTTCAAAGGTTCAGCCATTAATTCTGTATGATCTGCCTATTTCGTATTACCTGGTTGATACAGTGCGATTGTTGACTCATATGGGTACCCTGCGATTAGCTGTCTGTGTGTGAGGAAGAGACTTGTCACTAGTAAACACTGTCAGTTGGTCTGTCCGTATAATACCGTATGAGTTATGACTAATGTTACGGCAATCCTGCTGCTGTGTTACCTGGGTTATGTTTTCTTTGTAGTGTGGAAACAATATGTTTGTGTGCTAGTTTTTACTGGCTGCTGCTCGTAGGATATATAACATCATTCCCTTGGCAATCCATATCAAAGATGAAGTCGTCTGCTGGTGTTGGGGTTCTGGATTGAAATTCTTAAGCCATGTGGCCCATGTCTTGGTACTCTGGACCTTTTTTCCTCTAGAGTTGCCACCCTAGTTTCGATAGTTGAGGGCCAAGGGTGCAAAAGTTTCACGATTTTGAGTTTGGGTGTAAACTAAACCAAGGCAATAGACAAGGAAACAAAAGGTTAACTTATCCTTTAATTAAATTGGGCATGCCAATGCAATTCCACCACATATAGTACAACCTGAGTGTATTGTGATTGGCGATCGTGGGTTGTTACCTCTGGTAGTCGTATCTTTCTTTCCCTCTGCTGGACACTCCTTTTCATCGAAGCTCATGTATTTTGGTCATTTAGTCGCTGCTTCTCCCCCAGTGGGGCCTCTGTTCTTGTTTGTCCCGCTGGCAATGTCAGCATTTTCGCTGTGTCGTGTGTTCCGGTGTTCGACTTCACATCTCCTTTTCGCGCTTTTCGTACATCGCCCCGGATTGGCCATGAGGCACAGAGTTGGGTTTGGTACCTATGCTTCTTCGTGCATGCATTATCCGATCGATCATACCAGCAGTGTCCAAGTTGCGTAGATTTTTGGGTTAGCGTATTCGCCTTTTCTTTTCCGCACAACCCTCTCCTCATTGACGTGTGTCTGCATGGTCCGGATTGGTGGAGGTCTGCAGTGTAGTTTTCAACTTCCGGATTGGTGGAGGTCTGCAGTGTAGTTTTCAACTGGCCCTACTGTTCTCTGGTTAAGCTGCCTAGTGCCTGACACCGGGCCATAACTACTGTTGGGCCTGCACGGCAGCCGGGTTCTCCTTCCAATGGTAAAAATCTATGAAGCAAGTGGTCAAATCCTACTCATCATGGTGAATAATGATGCAGCCCCTCTCCTCCCAACTCTGCGCTCCCTCCTTTCCTTTCCTGTCGTGGCATCTGGCATGCTGTCGAGCTTCCGTGCGAGTAATGGCTGACAGCCAAGGTACTGGTGTGATGGAAAGGGGCTCACATTGTGTAACCTTCTATATAAGCCTCTTTTACGGGGCTCTGAGGCAACAACATCCGCATACATAACAATGGACCATGGTGAAGAACCATGCAAATGAATCCATCCAAATATTTTCCTGTTTTGCGCAGCAATATTTTGTTCATAAACGCTACCCACCTATAGTTTTGCTATTACATCATTAGACTGCAGCATACTTGCTATTCAGTTACATCCACGTTTTAGGGAAAGATCTTAATATGGCGTCCGACAATGTTTTTGTGATCGCTATGGTAGTGTACAGGGACCCATGGCATAGTTAGTGTGTCCAATACCATTTCAGCTGTGATGTGCTCTGCCAGAGGGGGAACTGAGCCTAACTCACTTGGTGGGAGGCGGGGGGTGCAAACCCCCACCACCCAGGTTCGAGTCTCCTTCAACTCGAATTTGGGTGCCTATTTCTTCTATAAAAATGTTACCTAGTTCCTCCTAGGTAATGTCGTTTTTTGTACCTCTGCTAGAGGTTTTTTCCTATTCAATTTACAAGAGATCTTTTAGTCACATCTTTCCTACTTAGTTCACTCTTCTTGTAGCCTTCCTTGTTTCAGTCCAAAGAAGTAGGACCATACGAACCTATGAGCATAGCTTGAATCTACCGTCTCCTCGGCCTCTCCCGATAAACGAAAGCACCAACATGAATTAATTTGAATTATAACTTAAATAAACTATGTTCGTAGCGTAGCACGGGCATCTTACTAGTAGTTAGAAAATCTGGAGCTCCTGTTAGTTTGCCAGCGGCACGAGTAAGGATTGGATAATATTTTTTCTGTTCCGGAATGAGAATAGAATTCTGGACTAACTACAAAACATTATTTGTTTTTATGTTTGATGCAGGTAGTTGCATGGTTCACAGGGTTTCTTGGCACAAGCTACCAGGTATAAATTTTTAGAATTGTTTCCTTCGTATGTTTCAGCCTGTCATACTATGTATCACCATGAATCATATGCAACTTCACCAATACTTGATGGCAGAATCGCATCTTGATGATTTCATAGGATACCGAGTTTATGAATTCGTCACATATATGCAGAACTGAGAGGATGTAAAATCAATAGTCGAATGTAAGTAAAATGCCTCCAGTATGTTCTGATTCACATGGACAGCAGGTCCAAATTTTGTGTAACTGCTATCTCAGAGCTACTAAAATTCATGCGTCTTTTTCAGTTGCCTCTGGTTCTCTTATTAGCACTCTGTGGTACGAGTTGAATCGGAGAACAGGAGTTAGGTAAGCACTACATCAGTCCTCACTCTTATTGTGATCTCTTTGCAGCTTCCTAAAAATGAGTGTTCTGTCATGGTTATTTGACAGAAGGAAGAAAAAAAAGGAATGTAGGCTGACAGAAATGGAAACTCTGTTTTTTATCAAGAGATGGAAACTGTGAGTTGGCATCTTGCTTACAACAAAAAAAGTTCATTTATTGTTCCCTAGTTTTAGGACAGCAATACATACCAGTAAAAGCAAAAGAAGGGTTATGATCCCTTTCGAAACGCACCAAAAAATATCAGTAAAAACTAAAGCATACCTTGTCACCACATCATATTTTTCCTTAGCAGATATTTTGTGTTGCGTTTTTTTAAACGATAACATCTGAGTTTGGGCAGATGGATAGTTTGCTGCTACAAAATATTTATGTGCTCCTTGAATTAGATATTTTATGACTTCAGGTGTTACAATGTGTTTTTACCGACCAACTGGTTGGCCCTTTTGCTACATGTATCTTCATTATACATGTACTGGAATTGGTGTTTTCTATTTTCTGCTGTTTCCTTGATTCAGTAGATGCATAGTGTGAATCAATACGCTGCGCTGATCGATCAGCTTTTCTGCTAACATCAATAGTTTAGGTCAAGATTTATTCATCCATGCGAGGCAAACACTTGTTTGTGTAGACTTGGTTGTTTGTGGTATTCCATATTTTCCTACAGGGTGTGTTCATTGTTGTTTCTCTGTTACCTTGATCTTATAGGATATGATAATTGAACATCTCAAAATAACTCTTATGTCATGGGTGGTAGCTACATGCATTTGCACATCCCATCATTTCAAGCCATATAGTACAACACACATTTATGGTGTAGAAAAGTGGTTTTGGTTTTCTGGTTTGAATATTGAACATCATGTTTGATAAAACTGCAATAACCAAACATCATATTTGTCCCTTTATTCTTGTTAAATAATTGATATTGTTACTACATTAGCTTATATATATGATATATCCAGTCTGCTAGTTCTTTTTATTCTTTCCTCTTTTGTGTTCTATCCCATTTTTGGTGCCTTCCTCACATGTTTTTATTTTCAGTTTGCACAGGATGTTGGCAAGGTAGCATACCCGATCACTTGGGTGCATTACCTTGTCTTTTGCTTTGTTCACACCACCATGCATTAACCTTTGGTTATGTCGCTGTTATTCAGTTTAGAGTTGTGCAGTCACAAGCATATCTTTAGTTTAGGTGAATGGCCATTGTAGACTGAATTAGTGGCTAAGAAATTTTGTCCCCTTACAAGGTTTGTTGGTTTCAAGATCATTATTACTTTCTCCTGAGGGAACTACTTATAAAAGCACAAATAAGAATGCTCTTGCTAGTGTCCAAGCCCTCTAATATGGTGTTTGAAGATTGAATTGAGTTAGCTAAGTTTCACTGTAAATATTTCTAATGTTTAATTTGTAGAAGGTTTTCAAAATTTCAGCTGACTTTCTCTAAGGATACGAAACACGAAGAATTGTCTCTTGTTCGGTTAAGTAAGCTAAACTCACTTTTTTCCATTGCTGATTGCTTTGGCCTCCAAATCAGATATTTGAAAAAGTAATGTTTGAATTATCTTTATACTTGACTCACTGCCCTACTCATAGTACTACCTGCTTTGCTGAGAAGTATGACCGCTGTTATTTTCTTTTAGCTCTTAAATTGCCATTTTTCTATTGCCTTTTCACACATGCAAGGACTATGTCTCTGGGATTTTGTCATATCCTTTGTTTTCCTATGGTTTTTCTTGGATATAATCAAGTCTGTACATTTTGTTATTTTCTTCAAATTCCTTTTTCCGGATGTACATGGTTTATTTACCATGTCTCTTTAATACCAGCAAGAGCTCTGTCTATGATTTTGGATTTTTGGTAGGCATGGTTGCTGTTGAATCTTCGGTTGCTTGGCCTTTGAAGAAGCCCTAAGCCATAACTGGCCCTGCAATCATCTGAGATCTGATGGGTTTATGGAGGCGAGTGTCCGTTGGCAAACTAAGGATTGAGGTTCTCTTATGTCAAAACCTCTTTAATCACATGTCCTGGAATGTCTTGATGAATGTACATACCTGGAAAGTTATTCTATTTTCTAATCCCCCGAGCTGCTGGTGCAGGCTAAAATTTCTTCATGCCTTTGCTGTTATTTCCTGTTTAATTTTGGTGTGCTCATTTTCCCAGGTGAGACTTAGCCTAAATACTATAGCACATCTTTTTTCTGTGTGGTTTAGTACAATTTAACCCTCGTGAACCGAAAACTCTGAAGTAGAAGAGGGCAGCGAAATGGCTCTCGTCAATCTTTTACAAAAAAAGGTTGAGGATATCAGTTTTCTTTCCAGAGGGTTGAAGCTACCAGGTTACTAATACGGAACAGTCTTTGAGTTTCATTGTAGGCTCTTGCGAATGGTATCCATGGATGATTGAAGTCAAGATGTTCTACTGAGAATTGGCAATGATCACAGATTGTGGGTGTCCAAAGGAAATATAGCCCACTTATCGTCATGTTATAGACATAAGTGTAGTACCCTCTCCTCGTTTGACTTTTGTCTGCATGCTTCAGGTTGGTAGAGAGCTGCGGCATAGTTGTCGTTCTCACCCTACTCTTCTCTGGTTAAGATGCCTAGTGCCTGACCAGTGGCGGAGCTTGACAAAAAACTTAGGGCGGGCCAAGGATAGTTTGGGAAGAAAACGGCATGGAGCAGTGTGTTTGCACAGAACTAATGGGGTTTTATTACTGAATATTTGCTGATAGAAGAACAAATAGTTTTGGGCTGGGCGGCCCATGGTACATGTTTGCTTCAATGTAGTTCTGCCACTGCCTGATACTGGGCCATAGGTACTGTTGGTCCTGCACGGCAATCGGGTGCTCCTTCCCATGGTAAGAACCTATCAAGCGAGTGGTCAAAGCCTACACCTCATCGTTAATAATAATCCCCTCTCCTCCCAACTCTGCCACCCCTTCTTTTCCTTGTCGTGGCATCTGGAGTCGAGCTACTGCGCCAGTAATGGTTGTTAGCATGTAACCGTCTGTATGAGCCTATTAGGTGGGGCTTGAGGCAACAACATCCACATCCATAACGGTGGATGATGGTGAAATACCATGCCCATGAATCCATCCAAATATATTCCTATTTTGTGCAGCAATATTTTGTTCGTAAACACCACCCATCGAGAGTTTACTATTAGATGATTATTAGGCTGAAGCAGACTTGTTACTCCAATGACAGCCACATTTTAGGGAAAGATCTTAGTATGGCGGCCCACAATGTTCTTACGTGGCCCACAGGGACCCACAGCATCGTTAGTACGTCCGATACCATCCCCAGTAAAATTGTTTATTTCAGCTGTGATGTACTCTACTGGAGTTTTTTTCTTATACAATTTACAAGAATGTTTTACTCACATAGTTAGAAAATCTGGAGGTCCTGTTAGTTTGTCGGCTAGCGGCACAAGTAAGGATTGAATACATTTTCTGTTGTGGCATGAGAATAGAAATCTGGATTCAGTAAATAATTGTGTGTTTTATGCTTGATGCAGGTGGTCACATGGTTTAGTTGATCAGTATGTTTTTTGGCAGCAGCCACCAGGTATACATTTTATAATTGCTCCCTTTGTATGTTTCAACCTGCCATACTATGTATCAGCATGAATCATATGATACTAAATCAATTGCAGAGTCATATATTGATGATTTCAGGATACCAAGTTTAAAAAAAATTCTCCTATATGAAGACCAGAGAGAATGTAAAATCATTAGTTGAATGTAAGAAAAATGCCTGTGTAACTGCTATCTCAAGGCTACTACAATTCATGTGTCATTTTCAGTTGCATCTGGTCCTCTTATCAGCACTTGGTGGTTCGAGTTGAACCGGAGAACAGGGGTTAGGTAAGCATGATGTCAGTCCTCACTTTTATTATGATCTCTTTACAGCTTCCTAAAAATGAGTGTCCTGTCATGGTTATTTGATAGAATGAAGAAAAAAAAGGACTGTAGGCGGACAGGAATAGAAATTATGAGTTGGTACCTTGCTTTCAACAGATAAAGTTCATTTATTGTTCCTTTTTTTGGACAGTGATATATATTAGTAAAAACAAAAGAATGTTATTACCCAGTTTTAGACGTGGTAAGAGAAAGCATACCTTATCTATACATCAAAAAATTCCTTAGCATGCATTGGTTTTTTTGAACCATAACTTTGGTTTTTGGGCAGATGCACAGTGTGCTGCTACAAAAAATCTACGTGCTCCTTGATTGGGATTTTGTTTAATGAGATGAGGTCTTACGCTGTGGTTTTACCCAACTGGTTCACCCTTTTGGTACATGTAGCTTAATTATACATGTTGGAATTGGTGCTTTTGATTTGCTAGTCTCGTGGTGAGCCTCAATATGCTGCGCTTGCTGGATCAGTTTTCCAGCTCACATCAGTAGTTTAGGTGACCATTTATTTAACCATGCATCCTAGGGAAACTATCGAAAAAAGCACAAATAAGAATGCATTCTCTACTTTCCAAGCCCTCTAATATGTTTTTTTAGATTGAATTGAATTAACTAAGTTTCGCTGCATATACTTCTAATGGTTTAATCTGTAGAATGTTTTTGGAATTTCAGTTGACTTGCTCTAAAAATATGAAACAAGGAGAATTATCTCTGTTTTGTTAAGCCAGCTAAATACACTATTTCTCAACTGTTTGTTGCTTTAGCCTCCAAATGAGATGTTGACTAACTGCACTAGTACATCAGAATATTACCTGGTTTGGTGAAGTATGACCTCTCTTATTGCTTTCAAGTTTTAAATGTCATTTTTCTAATTGCCTTTTTTTTGACAGACAGGGATTACGTCTCAATGATGCTGTTATATCATTTTTTGTTTTCATGTCCCTTTCTGGGATATACTCAAGTCACTGCATTTTTTTCTTCCCTTCAAAATCGTTCCTTCGGATTACTTGGTTTATTTACTGCGCTCTTGTGATACAAGCAAGAACTCTGTCCATGATATTGGATTCCTTCTATAGGCAGTGTTGTTGAATCCTCAGTTGCTTGGCTGGGCAACAAGCCGGAACTCGTAACTGGTCCTGTAGGCATCTGAGATCTTGTGGATCTATGAAGGTGAGCTCCTCTTGGCTAAATAAGGCATGAGGTTGCCTTGTGTCAAGCCCTCTTCAATCAACTGCGTACCGGTCTTGCTGAATGTACGTACCTGGAAAGTTGTCCAAATTTCCAAACTATTCCAGGTTTCCACGGGAATGAAAGTTACTGTATATTCTTTTGGTGCGTGTTTGTGCCCAAGTGATACTTAGCCTAAAGACTTGCATTCTTTTTTTCTTTGGCCCAGTAAAATTTAATATTCGTGAACCGAAAACTCTGAAGCTGGAGAGTGAAATGGCTGGCTCTGCTCAAGCTTACAAAAAGGGTTGAAGCTATCAGTTTTTTTTGACAGTGTTGAAGCTATCAGTTTTTTTTTGTTGACATGGTTGAAGATACCAGGTTACTTGCGTCTAAAGTGTAGTACCTCTTCATGATGAATGAGAAGTGGAAATCTTGCTTTAGACAAAAGATATCAAATACTATCCGATACAATGTAGATTTTGTAGTACACGTGTTGTAAGACAAAATTGTATAGCAAAAGTTGTATACTGAACATTTTTGTGTGCTAATCAGTTAAGTGTACCAACTTTTACTTATCGCAATAATGTACCTATGGTTGCGGCATTATTGCCAGTTTGTCACTGAAATATCGCCTTGACTTGGAGCCTGCCTCAATATGTTGAACATCTTAAGCATTCTAAATATGGAATCTCACGACAATCCATTCGTCTAGATTGTTGCGTTAGCCATATGTTTCTACTTGTTGGTGCCAACCATTTTCTTTGTCGACCCTGTGATTTGTTTCTCCCATGAGAAATGATGAATTGACTATTGATAAGTCGTCTCGTGAATGCTATCTAGTAAAAGCGGTTTGTTTTGGAAGGATACATCGTAGTCAAAATTTGGAATAGCCGAATAGGTGAGGTCAAATATTTGTTAGAATCCGACTTGGATGCGGGCAGTTGTAGCCCGTGAACCCCCTCCTTGACCCCCACGCACAGCCGCCTTCTCCCTCTTCGGTGTCCCACTTTTTACCGCCTAGCCTACACGGCCGCTTGCCCCTTCTTCCTTGATATGGGATACACGGCCGCTTGCCCCTTCTTCCTTGATATGGGATGCATGATCATAGATGCTCTCGCATCACTCCTCTCGGACGACCCATCTCCTTCCTCTTTGTCATCTCAGAGGGAGAGGGCGGCTTATCACATTTGCCTGTCTAGCAAAAATCACCATAGGAGATCATGTCTTTATCTTGCGAAAAAAAAGATAGAAACCCTGATTTCCTTTTTTGAGAATGTAACCTGATTTTTTTTAGAGGGAACAGAAACCCTAATTTTTTGGGCCAAATCCATTTTTTCCTATCCGTTGAGCCCAATTCTGGACACCTCGTCATTTCTATGTATAGTCCCGTCGCTTCTTCCGTCACCTTTTTCCGTTTCAAAACAAAACCTCCCCCCAAATCTCCATTTCGTGCCCGCACCATGGCTGACGGCGGCGACAACCTCACCTTCGCTGACCTGGTCGCTTGGAGTCGGATCCGCGCCCACCGCCACACGTCTGGCCGGCCGGGCGACGAGACTACGCGCTACCTGCTCCTGCCGGAGTTCCCCTTCAAGACGGCCAAGGCCATGTTCGGCATGGCTGCCGCCGAGGGCGCCGGGGACTCCACCGAGATGGTCGTCGCGCCGTCAGAGCCGAAGCGTCCACTGGAGGACGAAGATATCCTGACCGAGATCCTCTGCCGCCTCCCGCCCCAGCCCGCCTCGCTCGCGTGCGCTTGGCTCGTCTCCAGGCGCTGGGCCCGCCTCGGCGCCTCCGCCGCCTCCAAGCCCGCCACCGCAAGCCCCCCGTCCTCGGCGTCTACGAGAAGGACCGCAAGAACCTAGTCTTCGTCCCCACCCTCGACGCCCCCAACGCCATCCCTCCAGAGCACTTCTCGCTCAAGGTCGTCGCCGACTACGCCAGGGACTGGTGGACCGTGCTCGGGTGCCGCCACGGCCGCGTCCTCGTCATCAACCACTCCCGGGCCGATCTGATCGTCTTCGACCCCGTCTCCGGCGACCGCCACCTCGTGTTCATCCCGCCGGATTTCTTGAACCAAGTGTGCTCCACGCCTCCACCAACGGAGCCGTTGTCGTGGACGACGAGCAGCAGGACCAGTCGCCGAGCCCATTCACGCTGGTGCTGGTAGGCGTCTCGGACAAAGGCCGCGTCGCCGGCGCCGTCTCCGCCCGCGTGTACTCCTCTGAGACCCGCGCGTGGGGAGACCTCGTGTCCACGCCGGGGCCAGCTGGTCATGTCGGTCGCCTCCCCTGCACCATGGTCGGCAACGGCCTCTACTGGTGGCTGGCCAAGAAGCCACTAGTAGGATCCATACTCCACTTCGATCTGGACAGCCACACGCTCGCCGTGATCGGCATCAACATTGGCTGTAGCAGGCGTCGGCCTCGCCGACCTTGCAGATGTATGACAGCAGGGTGGATCCTCATGGTACCTCAATATGGCCACTGCGGAAGACCGTGGCCATGGACCACATCCTCCACCTCCAGGATCACCCGCCGGCTCACACGTACATTCTGGGTTACACTGAAGAAGCCGACGCCATTGTTGTGTCGGTGTACTACCATGTCCACAACTATGATCTGTACCTACTTCAGCTGGACTCCATGGAGTACAAGAAACTCGATGGACAGTTTATAGACAACGCCTATTATCCCTTTGCAAGATTCTACACAGGTGATATATGCTAGCTAGCTTATGTTAATTTGCAATACATGTTGTGTGGCATGATATGATTATTCTTTGGTTATATTTTTCCAACTGCCTTGGAATGCCTTCCTATTATTCCAAGCTAGTGTCTTAGTTTAGCTTTATCTATCATGAAAGGGAGCAAGTTGTTCTGGGTAATTTGTTACTATATCGTATGGTTGCTGCAAAGGCTGACACACTTTCTGTAAATTTTCATATATGCTTTCAAGTTTTTCATATATGCTTTAACTGTTATGTGCTTTGAGAAGTGTTGACTATATATAACAGCTAGCTTATATATTTTCCTCTTTGTTTGGTTGATGAAATTAATAGCCGTCTTGTTTAGTTTATAACTAGGGTTCACGTAAATGGGCAAAAATTGTCTTGCCTTCTTATGATCCTAAGTGTCTTAGTTTAGCTTTATTTGTCATGAAAGATAGCAAGCTGTTTTGAGTAATTTGTTATTTGGTATGGTTGCTGCCAAGGCTAACACACCTTCTGTAATTTTTCATATATTGGTAGCTACAAGACATTTGCCGTGCTTTGAAGTGTTTACGTCGCGAGTAGTTTTCCTCTTGGTTGGTCGATGATTCTAACCGCGTGTGTTGTTGTTTTCTGTCTTATAGTTTAGCTTCATTCTTCCTTAAATATAGCAGACTCTTTTGAGTAATTTATTATATCGTATGACTGATGCAACGACTCACATACTTTCTGTAATTTTTCATGTACATTAGCTAGAATGCATATCTGACGTCCTTTCAAGTGATTAGACCATCTCCACTCGTTGGACGTTTCCAGGCTAAAATCCGGCGCTATTTAGCGCCGGACAGAGCTAGTTTTCGGCCTGAGAACGCCCAGTTTCCCACTCACGTTCCCAGGCGCGGTTCCCTGGCAAGGCAAAAATGATGATATTTCATCCGAATTCGGCTAAAATTCGGCCTAGTTTGGTATAGTTTGGCCTAGTTCGAAATAGTTTGGCCTAATTCGGCATAGTTTGCCATAGTTAGGTGAACTCGGCTCAAATTTGGCCTACTTTGGCCTAGTTCACCCAAATTTGTCTCAAATTCGGCTCAAATTCCCTCTACTTAGGCCTAGTTCGCCCAAATTCGGCCTAGTTTGGCCTAGTTCGCCCCACTTTGGCCTAATTCGCCCAAATTCGGCTTGAATTCACCCTACTTTGGCCTAGTTTTGTCCAAATTCGCCCAAAATTTGGCCTAGTTCGCCCAAAAATCGGTCAAAATTCGGCCTAGTTTGG
Organism: Avena sativa; assembly: GCA_916181665.1. Lineage (NCBI taxonomy): Eukaryota > Viridiplantae > Streptophyta > Magnoliopsida > Poales > Poaceae > Avena > Avena sativa. The sequence goes on along the minus strand of OV702291.1, from coordinate 120,914,784 downwards.
CCTAGTTCGCCCAAATTCCGCTCAAATTCGGCCTAGTTTGGTCTAGTCCGCCCAAATTCGGTCTAGTTTGCCCAAATTCAGCTCAAAATTCGGTCTAGTTCGGCATAGTTTGGCCTAGTTCGCCCAAATTCGGCTTAAAATTCGGTCTAGTTCGGCATAGTGGGGCCTAGTTCACCCAAAATGGCGGCGTCCGGCATTCCCAGGCGGTTCCCAGCATCCTGGGTTCTGCCTGGGAATGCCGGATGAAAGTTGGGCCAAATCCGGACGAAACCGGCGTCCTAGGATCGCGACTAGGCAAAAAATCGCCGTCGGGACAAAAACACGCCTTGGGAACGACGTCCTGGGAACCCGAGTGGAGATGCTCTTACGATGTCTTAGTTCTATTTTTTCTCTTTGGTTGATCGATGAAATTAATAGTGTTGTCTTTTGTGTTATAGATAACGCCTACTATCCCTTTTGCAAGCTTCTACACAGGTGATATGTGCTAGCATATGTTAATTTGCAATACATGTATGACATGATATGATTATTTTTTATAGTACATGGTTACTAGCTAGAATACGTGGTAATGTGCTTTGACAAGTCTTGACTAACATCTTAGTTATATTTTTTAGGTTATAACTAGCATAGTGTCTTGGAGTGCCTTCCTATTGTTCCAAGTGTCTTAACTTAACTTTATTTGTCATGAAAGATAGCAAGTTGTTCTGAGTAGTTTGTTATATTGTATGGTTGCTGCCAAGGCGAACACACTTTCTGTATTTTCTCATATATGGTAGCTAGAATACATATTTGCCGTGCTTTGAAGTGGTTAGGCAATATTAGTTATCCTCTTGGTTGATCGATGAAAATTTTAACCGTGTCGTTTCCTGTGTTACAATTTAGCTTCATTTTTCCTTAAATATAGCAGACTTTTCTGAGTAATTTATTGTATCGTATGATTGATGCGATGGCTCACATACTTTCTGTAATTTTTCATATAGGTTAGATAGAATACATTGCATTGCATTACATTACATGTGTGGCATGATCTGATTATTTTTATACATGGTTGCTCGGTATAATACGCCGTAATATGCTTTGAGAAGTATTGACTATATATATAACAACTTATATATTTTCCACTTTGTTTGATTGATGAAATTAATAGCCGTCTTGTTTAGGTTATAACTAGCATATATAGTGGTTGGCGCAAATGCACGGGAAGTGTCTTGCCTTCTTATTATTCCAAGTGTCTTAGTTTAGCTTTATTTGTCATGAAAGATGCCAAGGTGTTTTGAGTACTTTTTTATTTGGTATGGTTGCTGCGAAGATTAACACACCTTCTGTATTTTTTTCATATATGGTAGCTACAAGAAATTTGTTGTGCTTTGAAGTGTTTAGGCGTGAATAGTTATCCTCTTGGTTGGTCGATGAAATTTCTAACCGTGTTGTTTTCTGCGTTATAATTTAGCTTCATTTTCCCTTAAATATAGCAGAATCTTTTGAATAATTTATTATATCTATCGTATGATTGATGCAATGACTCACATACTTTCAGTAATTTTTCATATAGGTTAACTAGAATGCATCTCTGACGTCCTTTCAAGTGATTATGAATGTCTTAGTTATATTTTTCCTCTTTGGGCCATCAATGAAATTAATAGTGTTATGTTTTTTGTGTTACAGCTTGGCATTATTTCTCATGAAAGATAGCAAACTGTTTTGAGTAATTTATTGTAGCGTACATATCATTATTGTGAAGGCTGATAGATATTTCGTAATTATTTGATTTACCAGGACCATAGGTGCTCCAACTTACCGCACGTGCGGGCATTGACAGGGGTGTGCCGCTATAGCCAAGGATGATGGTGACTCCAGCGATGATGGTGATTCCAGCGACTCCACACAAGAGATGTATTGGCACTCGGCGTGACCTGTTCTCTAATAGTTCACATCCTGGAGAGGACCTATGAGCGCAATGGCTAGTGCGTTAGAGTCTCCCCATTTATACTTCAAAACAAAGAAACTTGCTATACACCTAATTTATGCTTCTGATTGAGAACCAGGCAAAAGCCTAGTGGTTGGGTCGCAGTTGGTGCATCCCAGCGACCGAAGTTTGATCCCTGTCAGGGACGAATTTTCGGAATTCTCACGCCGACCCGCTTCTACTATATCGAAAAAGTGTCTAGTTCCTCCTAGCACTGTTTCATTTTTTTAATTTATGCTTCTGATTGTATGTGGAATCTGGTGATTCCAGAACAACCAGATATTGTGACTCTGTTTGAAGAGAGTGTTGTGTTATTTTGGATGGTTTGAACATACATAATTTCTTCTTCATACATTGGGTTTGCCTTTCATGCTCTATTGTATCATTGGAAAACCACTACTTCATCTAATATTGCTGGATCTCACAACAATCTTGAAACTGCAGTACCTAAGTTGTGCATTTTTTTATTGAAAACAGGAGGTTTTCCTTGTGGTGGTTGCTATTTGCTACTTTCTTGCTTCTTCTAGGCGATAGAATATCAGCTCATGTGCTATCTATGTCCATAGATAAAGTTGACTCCTGGGTGTTTGGGTTCTAAATTATGAAGCTTAATATTCCCTGCACTATTTTTTCTCTCATGTTGCCACTATAATTTTTTATTGTTAAGGGTGAAAATTAAAGTTTAGAGGTGTAGATCATACATAAAGTGACAGAGAAGTAGAATTTTCCCTAGACAGATTAATATCGTCTACTACACAGCTTCAGGGAAAGATGGGATGCAATACTCTGACCAGGTTCATGCCTTGGTGAAATTGGGGCAGGCAAGTGCAATCCTTACACATGTAGCATATGAATAAATTCTGATCCAATAGCAGATGCTGATCCGTGTTATGCAGACTTGTGACAGCGGGATCACCGGATCCAATAACAGCTTCGTCCACGGCCACTACAGACTCATCGACCTTGCCGCCACCGGCTGCCGACACGTGCAGAATATGATCACGCTTCCGCCTCCTGGTTCTTACCATTCACTTCTTGTCAGTATCACTGGAACGAAATGAAAGAGGGAGGAGCTGATCCGTCGGCTACCAAGCTCATCTAGGAGAAAGCGGGTGGTATTAGTCGGGAATTAAGATCATCAAATAAGTAGAGTATGCTTTGATTCTCGAATTGGCATCATTGTAGGAGTGAACTAGTCTGATCAATAGTCAAGAAAGCTTAAGGACCGGTATGGATTGACTACTAACTTCACAGATCCGATGTATGTGTGCCTATGGTAGAAATCTCGTGGTCCCATATATGACAATGCATGACCCGAGCCCCATCTAAACTCTGAATAAATAAACACCGTCATTATACCGTGCTTATGTTTTAATCTAAAAAAAAACCCTGATCATGTTTTGCAACTCTTTGTAAAACCAGATAATTTTCTCTTGTGGCATTAAAGTCCATATATGTGAAACAGCAAGAAACTGGGTTTAGTCTATATATGTCAAACGATGTTATCAGGGAACCATACACGGAGTACGAGTATAACATATGTACCTTGTGTTGGAATAAATTCAGAACGGACAACAATGAAAAAAAATCGAGGTCGTTGCCATATTATATTTCTAGGGCCAGTTCACAAAAATGGAAAATGTATGCTTGCTGAGTTTTCGGCCTTTTGCCAAGTGCCAACTCAGACACATAGGATATATGTTGCTTGCTGAGTCTCAAAAGGAAAAACTAGGTAAACAAAAATACACGGCAACTAGGATGCTTTGCCGAGTGTTTTTTTGTAAATGGCACTCAGCCAACATACCACACTCGACAAACATGGAAAATACACTCGGCAAACCAAAAAAATATTTGGCAAAGTGAAGGACACGTGTCCATTCTTGCCACGCTCAACCACCCCATGACGGCGGCCACAGTTGAGGTAGAGGTGGCTCCATGTGAGCAAGCTTAGAGACCTTAACACAAATTTTTATGATTTCATTGTATTCTATTGATGGTGTAGCTTACGTATTATTCTTGTATCTTGCTAGATGAACTGATAGGTGATGCATAGAGTGAGGCGTCCAGTAGTGTAAAGTTCATGGAAGAGATGCCAAGATCAAGGGACAGTTTCTCGAACAACAACTATAAGGGTTCGCAACTAGGGAGGAGGCAGAGGAGAATCACTCCAAGTTCTTGGATGATGAGAACCCAACATATAGCCAAAGGATTACATCAGGTGACATAGTAGGATCAAAGACTTCAACATCACTGTTTTGTTTGTGGTGATCGTGAAACTCCTATTTTCTAATTGTTATGTATGATCGAATGTGATATGCAATGACATGATAAACTCACCAAAATCAGACCAAGGTAACAACATGCAGCCTCTCATGTGAGCAACCAAACACCTTTCATTAGGATCAGTCGAACCAAAAAGACATGTGTGCATCATATCAAACAAAGGGGTAGAGTTGTGTTGGGTATCCTCCTCATGTGGGCTGTGAGCAGATGGCCTTATGAAGCCTTTCAGGCGGCCCGAATAGGTGTAAGAGCCCACCAACCTTTAGAGTTATGACCAAGGGTCATTTTGGACATTGCACATGAGGGAAGGGATTGATAAGCCTCCCATCCAGCCACCACAAGGTGGACAGACAAAAATCCAGGATAGCCTCCATTTGGAGAAGAAAACCAAGAGAGAAGGGAAAGAGGAGAAGTTGAAGGAAGAAGCTGAATCAAGCACCGGGCTTTGCCCACAAGGTCGTGATGTCCAGATCCACTACCTTGTCTCCTTGAAGTTGTGGTTCCACCATCTTTGGTGAGATTGCTCCGATCCCTAGCTCCTGTGCCCCAAATCTTGATGTATGAGATCCTCTAGTGCTCTCTAGAGAAGAACAAGTTGTATCCCCATTTGATAATAGTGGAAGAAGATTTGGGTGGCTTCGGCCCGTGGTTTTTCCTCTCAAGTTGAGAGGTTTTCCACGTAAAAAGGATTGGTGTCCCTGTGTGTTGATTTGCTTGTTGCTGCTCCTATGTGCTGAGAGCACATAGGACTTGTCCTGCCTACCTGCAGATTTCAGCTGCTGTGTGTGAGAGCACACATGACTTGTCCTCGGTTGGGACAAGATCTGTTTCCTCCATATATGTTTGATGCATATGTTTTCTTTCGTGACTGAGCAACGATCCGTGGAGTTAGCATACGAGTGGTGCTGAAGTCTACATCTTATTCCGCTACGTATTTTCAGATCACGTTTGAGTTTGCTAATTCCCCAACAGAGTGGTATCATAGCATAGGGTTGCTCTAAGGTTGTTGCTAGCTCGCAATGGCTTTGGAAGAAGGCGCCACCACAAGTGGCATGATAAAACTTGATTCTTCCAATTTCTCATTATGGAAGCCCATGATGGAAGACATCCTTTATTGCAAGGATTTGTATGAGCCAATCGTGAAAGAAAAAATACCGACATCCGGTGTCACGGAAGAAGAATGGAGAGTGCTGAACAGAAAAGTAGTAGGTATGATTCGTTTGTACATCAACCACAATATATTCCACCATGTTGCAAACGACACAAATGCATATGAGATGTGGCAGAAGTTGGAGTCAATGTATGAGAGGAAGACAGCTATGAAAAAGGCCTCGGTAATCAAAAGACTAGCCAAGCTTGAGTACCGGGATGGTAGCAGTGTTATTGAACACTTGAATTTCTTCCAGTGCCATATAAATCAACTCTCAGCCATGAAGATCAACTTAGAGGATGAGGTGCAAGCATTGTTGCTGCTGAGTTCCATGCCCGATAGTTGGAACATGCTTGTTGTGTCAGTTAGCAATTCAGCTCCAGATGGGAAGATGACGTTAGAGATGGTGAAGAACAACATGCTGAATGAAGAAGCTAGAAAGAGGGAAAAAGGCGATGCCTCCTCTTCTGATGCCTATGTGGCTGAATCCCACGGCAAGAATGACAACCATGGATGTGGCCAAGGCAAATCTCAGCATGGAAAAGACCAGAAGTCCAGGGGGAGATCAAAGTCAAGACAGAGATCAGGTGCTACTTGCTTTTATTGTGGCAAGCCGGGACACAAGAAGAGCGATTGTAGAAAATACAAAAGAGAACTGTTAGAGGGAAAAGTCGAGAAGAAGGTCGAGCAAAAGGGCGAGAATGGTGCCGCCATGACTGCAGAATGTGAGCAAGGTGAAGATTACCTAGTCATTGAAGATGAAGAATGCTATAGTGCTGTTCATGATGATGCCATGAGTTGGGTTGTGGATTCAGGTGCGTCCTTCCACGTTACATCACACAAGGAGTATTTCACGTCCTATACCAGTGGCATTACTGGCCAGGTAAGGATGGGAAATAGTGGTTCATCGACTATTGTTGGCAAGGGCACTATATGCATTGAGACAAACACCGGTTGTAGGTTGGTGCTCGATGACGTGAGACATGTTCCCGACATACGGCTGAATCTGTTGTCAGTTGGAAAGCTTGATGACATTCGCCATGGAAGTTATTTTGGTGATGCAAATGGAAACTCACCAAAGGCTCTTTGATTGTGGCTCTAGGAAGCAAGCAATGTTGTCTCTATGTGACTAAAACCAAGCTATGCAATGATGTGTTGAACGTCGCCGAGAATGACACTTCGGTTGAGTTGTGGCACAAGAGGCTTGGGCATATGAGTGAGAAGGGCATGCAGGCTCTTGATCGCAAGGATTACCTCCCTGAGTTGAAAGGTATAACCTTGAAACTCTATGAACATTGTTTTGCTGGCAAACAACATAGGGTTGCATTTCGTACACGCCCTCCGCACCGAGCGGATAATGTTCTTGACATTGTGCACACTGATGTTTGCTCCATGACCAAAAATCCCTCGGTGGAGCATTATACTTTGTGACATTCATTGATGATCATTCCAGGAAGATATTTCTCTATGTGTTGAGAAACAAGTGGCAGGTGCTCGACATCTTCAAGGAATTCCATGCCAAGGTTGAGAGAGAAACTGGCAGGAAATTGAAGTGCGTGAGATCAGACAATGGTGGTGAATACCACGGTCCCTTTGAGAGGTATTATAGGAAGTTTGGCACCAGGATTGAGAAGTCTCCACCAAAGACACCCCAGCTCAATGGACTTGCAGAGAGAATGAACATGACTCTTACCGAGAGGGTCACAACTATGCTCTCTCATGCAAAGTTACCTAATTCTTTTTGGGCCGAAGCTTTGAATCATGCTATGTATATACTAAACCTGGCCCCCTCAGTTCCTCTTGCAGGTGATATTCCTTAGAGAGTTTGGTCAGGGAAGGAAGTCTCATACAAGGAATTGAAGGTCTTTGGGTGCAAGGAATTTGTGCATGTCCCGAGGGACGAGAGATCCAAGATTGATAGCAAGACAAAACAATGCATCTATTTCAACAGTCCAAGTGATGAATTTGGATACAGATTGTGGGATCCAATCAAGAAGAAGACATGTAGAAGCCGAGATGTGGTTTTCATTGAAGATGAAACAATACAAGATATTGGGAAACCGGAGAAGCCGAAGGCCACCACACCTCAGGTTGACTTGGATCCAGTTAACCCTCCGCTCGTGCATCACAATCACGGGGGAGATGATGATGCTGAAGACGAAGATGATGCAACTGAACAAGGCAGTACAAGTGAGGGACATGAACATGCATCAAATGATGATGATGATGATCAAGGTGATGTTAATCCACCTGATTCCCCACCACCAGTGCAACAGTTGAGGAGAAGTGGAAGTGATCCAACACCTTCCACAAGGTATCCACCACATCAATATGTGTTGATGACTGATGCATGTGAGCCCTCATGCTATGAGGAGGCAGTGTCTAACGAGCACAAGAATGAATGGTCGGAAGCCAATGCAGGATGAGATGAAATCCCTGTATGAGAATGACACCTTTGAGCTAGTGTATCTGCTAAAGGGCAAGAAAGCGCTCAAGAACAAGTGGATGTACAGAGTGAAGACTGAAGAGCATAGCTCACATCCAAGTGGTTAAGATGTCTTCGATCCAAGTTGTGCTGGGCATGGCTGCCACCATGGACTTGGAAATTGAGAAACTCAACGTGAAGGCAGCATTCTTACATGGTGACCTAGAGGAGGAGATATACATGGAGCAGCCGGAAGGATTCGCGGTTGCAGGCAAGGAGAACCAAGTGTGCAGATTGAAGAAGAGCTTGTATGGCTTGAAACAAGCTCCTCGGTAGTGGTACAAGAAGTTCGAGTCATTCATGACTGAGCTTGGATACCATAAAGCACAACCTGATCATTGTGTCTTTATGAAGAGGTATGCCGAGGGTGACTTCATTATTCTCTTGCTATATGTCGATGACATGTTGATTGTTGGAAATGGCACAAAGAGGATTGCTCTCCTCAAGAAGGCATTGAGTAAATCATTTGCCATGAAGGATTTAGGACCGGCTAAACAAATACTTGGCATGAAAATCTCCCGTGATAGATCAAAGAAGCTGCTTTGGCTCTCACAGGAACAATACATTGAGAAGGTACTTGAAAGGTTCAATATGAAAGACGCAAGGCCTGTTACCTCTCCACTTGCAGGCCATCACAAACTGAGTTCAGAACAATGTCCTAGCAGCAAGAAGGGGAAAGAAGAAATGAGTAAAGTACCTTACCAATCTGCCATGGGCAGTTTGATGTATGCCATGGTGTGCACTAGGCCTGACATTTCCTATGCAGTTGGAGTTGTTAGTCGGTTCATGACAAATCCAGGGGAAGCTCACCGGAATGCAGTGAAGTGGATTCTCATGTATCTCAAAGGTACTTCTAGACCGTGCTTATGATTTGGAAGCGGTGATCCTGTATTGCAAGGCTATACAGATGCAGATTATGCTGGTGATGCAGATTCTAGGAAGTCTACCTCCGGATACTGACTTATGCAGGGGGAGCAGTGTCATGGCAATCAAGGTTGCAGAAATGCATTTCACTATCAACCACATATGCTGAGTACATAGCAGCGGCTGAGGCTTGCAAGGAAGTGTTGTGGATGAAGAACTTCTTGCAAACATTGGGCAGGAAGCAAGAGAATTACAATCCGTTTTGCGATAGACAGAGTGCTATCCATCTTGCCAAGAATCCAAGTTCCCACTCTCGAACCAAGCACATTGATGTGAGGTATCATTGGATTCGAGATGTTGTGAGTTCCAAGTTGCTGAAACTTGAGAAGATCCATACCGACAAGAATGGCTTGGATATGATGACCAAGATATTGCCAAGTGAAAAGCTGCTTGTATGTTGCAAGGCAGCGGGCATGGCGGTGCACCCCACATGAGTCAGATGGGGGAGAATGTTGGGTATCCTCCTCATGTGGGCGGTGAGGAGATGACCTTATGAAGCCTTTCAGGCGGCCCAAACAGGTGCAAGAGCCCACCAATCTTTAGGGTTATGACCAAGGGTCATTTTGGACATTGCACATGAGGGAAGGGGTTGATAAGCCTCCCATCTAGCCACCACAAGGTGGACAGACACAAATCCATGATAGCCTCCATTTGGAGAAGAAAACCAAGAGAGAAGGGAAAGAGGAGAAGTTGAAGGAAGAAGCTGAATCAAGCACCGGGCTTTGCCCACAAGGTCGCAACGTCCAGATCCACTACCTTGTCTCCTTAAAGCTGTGGTTCCACCATCTTTGGTGAGATTGCTCCTATCCCTAGCTTCTGTGCCCCAAATCTTGATGTATGAGATCCTCTAGTGCTCTCTAGAGAATAACAAGTTGTATCCCTATTTGATAATAGTGGAAGAAGATTTGGGTGGCTTCGGCCCGTGGTTTTTCCTCTCAAGTTGAGAGGTTTTCCACGTAAAAAGGATTGGTGTCCCTGTGTGTTGATTTGCTTGTTGCTGCTCTTATGTGCTGAGAGCATATAGGACTTGTCCTGTCTACCTGCAGATTTTAGCTGTTGTGTGTGAGAGCACACAGGACTTGTCCTCGGTTGGAACAGGATCTGTTTCCTCCATATATGTTTGATGCATATGTTTTCTTCTGTGACTGAGAAACGATCCGTGCAGATAGCATACGAGTGGTGCCGAAGTTTACATCTTATTCCGCTACGTATTTTCAGATCACGTTTGAGTGTACTAATTCTCCAATAAGTTGTTCAACCCATGTATTTAGTGCTACTTGTGGAATCCCGAGAAATCCCCAACTAAAAAATTTCTAGTTATTTTATTTTTCTACATCATAATGCATCATCATGCCACATTGCATGGAACATACAATTAAAGTGTTGCACTTGTATTTGGTTCTTGACATTTGTATTTAAATCTTGCTATTTGCCTCTTCTATTTTACCTTCTATCTATTCAACCTCCAGTTAGTGCCATTTGGTATGGATCCACAATGTGTAAATTGTGTTTATTGAGTCTTGTAATTCTCTATTTGTCATAATGCCCAAATTAAGTTGGGGGCATCATCTTTTAAATCATTTCTATCTCTAATTTGCGGTTTCAATCTTTTCCATATGGTCATATTCAATTCTATCACCTAAATGACAAGTGGGTTCCTTTTCTTTTAAATTATGGTTTTTAACTCATGCTCATTTGGAGAATATGTGTATCTATCTAATATCATGAGACTATCTCTCTCTATTTCATCTCTCTACTTCTTGTGTTGATATTCTTCTCTCTATTCTACTCTATTATTTTGGATCCTCTAATTCTTTGTTTTAGCCAACCTATTGTGGCCCGATCTTCATATATTCGAGGGGATTTGGGGGAGGGAGCAAAGAACATGTTGAACATGCAAGGTTTGCTTTAGTTATTCGACTAGTGAAGTGGTAGTTTATAGATAGCTAGTAGTCCATAAATCCTTGTTTGTCGAGATGAATCGAGAATGGATGGCCGAGAGACGTGCAAGCACAACGTACCGCGTTGGCCTCAATAGTTTCAAGAAAGCATCTCTCATACATGTGAAGAAGAACAAGGAAAAGTGTATCAGATGTCTGTGTTGTGATTGCAGGAATCGTATGTCTTGGGAGAGCATAAGTATGATCGAGGGACACTTGATTCAAGGGGGCTTCACAGATGGATACAACTGTTTGACTAAACACAACGAAGTATCTACCATGCCTGAAGAGAGCCAAGGTAGCTGTAATCAGATGGCACATGATGAGATGGCAGATGCTGAGATGGCATACCCTAATAATGAGATGGATGACGATGAGAATGAGATGCTATTGTGTTCGAGTCTCCCCATATATAATTAAAACAAAGAAACTTTCTATACACCCAATTTATGCTTTTGAATGTTCAGATTAAAACTATGAATAATTGTGGTTGATTGTATGTGGAATTTGGTGATTCCAGAACAACCAGATATCTCGACTCTGTTTGAAAATACACTACTAGGAAACAACTTATCTGTGGCGCGTGGAAATGAGACTTCTGTGGCGCATATCCTAGTCGCCACTATTACCTCGCCACTAATAACTGCTTCCTGTGTCGCATATAGTTATGCGCCACAGAAGTCTTGGCGCATTTCTTCATATGCGCCACATGAATAAGTTCAGTGGTGCATTCCTTAATATGCGCCATAGAAAGCATATGTGCCACTGACTATATAACACGTATTCAAAGTAAAATATATTCCTGGTGTATAATCAGGTATTTATACATGATTTATACAATATTTATATAGATGAGTATAAATAGTACATTACACAAGTAGTAGATGCATGAAAACCGACATATATATAATACAAAGACTTAGAGCCCGATCGAGATACATATATAGTGTCAAGTGCCGAATTTTTACACAAGTGTCGAATACAAAGTTCATATCATCTCACATTACAAATATGAAGTGGTCACCGCCGCCTACACTAGGATCAAATAGAATACAGCTGTGATGATGGTGAGCAAGAGCATGAGCCTGACCAATATCTTCATCCGGTTCTTCTTCCACATGTGGTTCCTCCACTTGGCTACCGCCTCCTCTCTAGTCGCGTATCCTTTGTAGATGTTGCCGCTGAACTTGTTCACTTGTTTGTGACAATCCTCCCACTCCTCGTAGACTCCTGGAACCCTACCCATGTACACCACATACCACCTCATCGCCATCTCTATAGACGACAAGGCATATTAGTAAAAATACAACAAAAAGAATTAATAAAGGGTTCACATCCACATATATATGTTCACAAAATATAAAACAAAGGATCCATAAACCTAAAAGATAGCATCTCGCGATCATCATAGAAGTAATAAGTTCAACGACAACATGACCACAAGATAGTTCAAGTCTAACAACAACGACCATTTCGACCACAAGATAGTAAAGTTTATGACACACACACTACAACAGGCGTCCATCAAGAATATACACACACTAGATCATGCTAGAGGCACACATCGATCATGAAGACTTCTTCTTCTCGCTTGGCTTCGGGAACGGTAGATAACCCTCTTTCGTCATGCACGCCCTTGTGTTACCCTGCTTACGGAGGGGTTCTTCGATCTCCCTCTTACTCAACCCTCTAGCTTGTTGTAGGGCCCCCCTTGTGTTTACATCTTCAATGATGATTTGCGACAACTTCTGCTGAATGCGATGGAAGTCTTCTCTAAGATCATCCTCGTCGCTTCACGCCAAAGTTTCGGCCCATCCTCGGAGACTAGATGGCACCGTTAGGTTCTAGCAATCCCGAACATAGCCTTTAAGGTGATGGAGGACGTAGAAGGCCTCCTTGGTGCCACCAGTCGCCAGCTGTTTGACACAGGGGAACTCGAGCATGTGCTTGAACACGTGTTTGCCATCCTTGATACATTCCCCCTTATCTACGAAGGTGCATCCCTTCTTGGCGTAGCCCTCGAGAACCTCATTGAGAACACCCCTTATTCTGGTGTAGTCTTTCTTCTTCGTCAAACTCCCCGAGTCGAAATACGTGGCTAGCGAATACCTTGGGGCAAGTACGATGAGTGTGCAGTATTTGTCTCTGCGCAACACAATTGGAATGGAATGTTGGAAAAAGATCAAAGGAAGAAATCTATAAGAAATGCATAAGTTACGGCGACGATGAGCGAGTGTGTACTTACTCGGGAAAGAAAGACAAAAGAAGTGTGTCCTTCCTCTTGTTAACCACCATGAACTTCTCAAGGTACGCCGTCGCCTTGGTCCATGTCTCTGATCCTTTGACCAACTGGCTGTCCCGCATGTAGTAGGGATCCACTATTGCGATTTCCGGGGTCCTCTCTCTCTTGATCTTGATCGCCAGATTAAGTGCGTATAGGTGGACCAAGTTATAGTACAACCATTTCATGAGAAACAACTTGAATATGTCCTCATACACTGACGAATATATCCGCAGGGGGTTCATCGATGAAGCCCACGTCCAGTGGCACCTTGGCCGTGAAAATCAGGTAATTTGGATCTTTGTCTTTAAGAAGGATGCGCTCTAGTGTCTTGACACCCTCGTGCAAAGTTAACATGGGTCCAACCACGATGTGGAGCATATCCGGAGTCAATATTGGATCACCAGCTACATGCACTCGGGGCAAGCCATATTGTGTGGATGGTACGATGACAGCATCCTGAGCCCGGATCCTCTTCGGAAGAGGCTGGCTCACACCCTTATTCTTATTATTACCTCTCTTCCTGTGCTCCTTCTTCACAACAGTGTCCTCCACTGCCATCTGCTCATCGGCCACCTTTCGGAGTGTGTTGGGGCTAAAAACCAATCCTGGTTTCTCCTGTGATGGATCGGCGGCCAGAGGCATCTCTTGAGAAAGACCATGGAATACCAGGCGTTGCGTGCATGTATTGGGTCGACCAGCTTGATGGTTGCAAGCTGTAAAGGGTTCTTCATCCATAGAAGGCATATACAATCCTTTGTCGGCGCCGGTGTTGATGAAGTCGTAAACATTGACCAATTCATCATCATCTTCATGGGTGCCATCATGTGGTGGTGGTAGCGGGGGCGACGGCGGTTGTGGCACAACGTCTTTGCCATGGGGCAGTACACATGCTGCCAAGAGTTGCTGGTGACGGCTGGTGGTGGCGACGATGGCGGCTACTGGCTTCCGAGGTGGTGGCCGGGCGATCGATCGAGAGGTGGCGCGGTGCTCCCCCCACAAGACGAATCTGAGTCTTCAGTCATGTCAAGGGCCAGTTGTCGCATTCTCTAAGGGTCTTGTGTTCGTCGGCTCCCTGAGGTTGAAAGGATGGGTCCATGTCGTCGCACCCTGGCAACACCCGAGCCAACCTGACCCTCATCACGTCATCATCCATTGGATTGTTGTGCATCATGCGGCTCGTCGGTTGTATGAGAGTGCCCTTGGCAACATCCTTCAACTCACTGCCGACATCTTTAAGCAGAAGTATGCATGAAGTATCCTGAGGCAAAACATGTTGTTGTGCATCATGAGATGGCAGCAGTCATGCATCAAAGGCATAAAGGAGATGACGTGCACTAACTAATTAGTTACCTTGGTGATGGCGTGGAGCTCGTCTAATGTAGAGACACGGCTGATGCCGGCGGCCGGCCTATCATCATCTGCATTCTCCCACTCGGGTGCCTCACGAAGCACCACCGTCGCCGGCTGCGCCTTATTGGTATCTTTGGCGGGAGGGGGCGTAGGTGTGACCAAAACGAGCGGCTGCGTCCCGGTGTTGACGGCCGACAGGGTCACCAGGTCTGGCGACACGTTAACGTTGATGCCCGAGTTGGTGCAGCTTAAGCTAGGCATATGTATCGGCCCCTGTCGACCTCCCACATTCCAAGCAGTAAGCCCCTTGAAAAACTCAGGGGGATCATCACGCAGAGCTTCTCTTCCTCTAACTTGTCCACTGTTTTCTCGTCCACTGCCTTCTCCTCTAGTGTCTGCACCTTCATCTTCAGCTCTTCGATAGTGGCTTTATCCTTAGCCACCGACTAGTTCTTCCTCTCCCTTCTTTTCTTGGCGTCCTCTTTGTAGTACTCCTTGAACTTCATGCTCGTACCGAAGTCGGACACACGACCAACTGAGCATGGCAGCAACCCCTTGTCCCTCTTATTGTAAGCATTTGTCGCCTTATTGAAAACTATGTCCCACGGCTCCGTCGAATCCTGGGACGACTCTTTGGCAGGAGCGTTCAGCTCCTCCACCTACACAGACAAGGAAATGTGAACCCATTTAGAATCTTGGCTTCATTATTTTAATTAGAACGCAATAGACTTGAGATCGGTGATAAATTCCTTACTAGCTTCTTCTCGAAGTCCTTCACCTCCGGATCGTCGGTGATGAACTCTCCTGTTTTCTTGTCTAGGTAGTAGCGGGCCTGGACAAATTGCCTAAGCTGCAAGTCCGTGATTTTAAGCCAAGGGCTGTCTTTACCAAGGCGTTCAAGCTTGGCGTCCTCCTTGTCCCAAATGGCCTATTTCCCCCTGTAACCACCGCTTCCAAGGTGGTGGTTACCTATGTTCTATTCCCGCATAGTCCTGCCCCAGTTAGTCCAATGTATAGCATCAAAGGTAGATATATCCGTCTTGAATATCTTAAACTCCTCTTCGTCAAGCATTGGATTTTTCTTACTAATAACCTCCCAACTTTCACCTTTGTCAATGCTATTCTTCACCCTGGTTTTCCAGCTGCTCAAGGCGTTGCTCATCTTTGTGAGGGCTAGTTTGTTCACCTGGTTCTTTCTCTCTAGGTTTCTAAACTGTTCTGGGAATCCGTATCACTTGTGAAGCTTCTTAAGGAGGTTATCGACCAAAGCTGCATTGTTAGCATGTCTGATGTAGTTTGTGTTGATCGACATGCTCTCTCGAGCGATGCACCCGAGTTGCAGGCCGTACCCTTTGGCAATCGCCTCTGGCGCAATGGGTAGGCCACTTTCTGTGACCTCAGTGAACTCATCGCAGACAGTGGCGAGCACTGGCACCTTCCGATCCTTCTTTTCCTTCTTCTTCTTCTTCTTCTTCTTCTTCTTCTTCTTCTTCTGAGAAGCGGCCGGGTTGCCGCTACTGCCATCCGTGTGCTCGCCGCCATCGGTGCGGGCGCCGCCATCGGTGGGGCCATCCTCTTCACCGCCGCCTTCACTAGTTCCATCATAGTCATCTTCGTCCCCCTTGTAATCAGGATCTACTCCCTCATTGCCCCCAACAGCTCTAGCGACGGTCGCCTCCTCCTCCGGTGGTGGTGTCATCCTAATCGCCTCCTCCTCCTCTTGTTGGGACCCCCGCCAGAATGACTCGTTGGCCTGTCTAGCTTGTTCTTCGACTCTCATGTGCTTAGAAGGGTCGGCCTCGTTGTTGCCCGACATGTTTGCACTACTCTATTAAAAAGAGGCAAAACGTTATCACAAATCTCGGTCAAAAAATTTGGCATGACCTTTGCTAATTTTTTGACCTAGGAGTGCCCATTTCTCAACCGAAACGGAAGTGAATCGACACTTCGGGAGAAATGGGCAACTCAAATGAAATCCCTGCAAGACAAAACACCCCATCCCCATATTAACAGCCCCATCCCCATTGACAACCCAAATCATCAATTTGCTACTAGCACTAGTAGCACATATATGACAACACCATATATGACATCACCATTTCTTATGATAGCACCATATATGATAGCACATATATGACAACACCATATATGATAACACCGTTTCTTATGACAACACCATTTCACTAGAAGAATGAAGTAACAAGCTACAAAGGGTTGTAGGTAAAAATTCCTTAAGAGTATAAACCTACTGTACAATTAAGTAACAAGCTAGAAGGATCAGATCATGTATGCACATGATCTAATGAACACAAGCAACCAAAACCTAGTGTACAATTAGGCATATATGACTGAGAATAACATTTGCTAGACCTGATATCATTCGTCCACAGTTAACAGAATTCTTAACAAAATTTCTTAAGATGAGAAAGTAATCACAAACACACAGACAAATAGAACTTTCAGATTTACCCGAGAAACTAACCAGAAGCTTTTCCTTATCCCTAGCATACTACTTGATGGCCAAGCACTATTTCTTCTTGAATTGGACAGAAGAAATAAGTCAATTTTTGAGCTGCAGGTCAATATTTGAACTACAAAACAGTGTCATTGTGAGTATCGCCTTTTTTGTAGTAGGACATGCATCTATAAGCGTGTCCCAAGTTCAAAAGACCATCTGGTCTAATCTGATACATCATTTGAAAACCTCAAGACACCCATAATATATGTCTTCAATTATGAATTCTATACTCGCAACTACAGTTCAATGATGAGGTATAGAGGCCTCCTAAATAGCCTAGAATCTTCCTAACAATATAGTTATAAGATATATGGAACAGACTGTAGGTAGTAACTTAAAGTAGGATATAGACTAACACCATGCATCACCCGTAGGCAAATAGCAAAATATAGCTTGGACACTAACACGGGAACACGTGGTAATCACTGTGACCTGGATGTCCTAGAGGTCCTATTGTGCAAAGAAGAGATGAAACTGCCCAGAATACAGAACTACTACTAAGGAGTCCTTTTGCTTCTGATTGCCTGGGTTGACAACAGTATAAAGGACAACGAAAGTGTCTATAGTATTGTTGCATAAGAAATCAAGGAGTCGTTAGGAAGAACATGGACCGGTGGATTTTCTTCAGTATAAGAATGCAACATGACATTTTTCTTACACAACAATTTCCAAGTACCACCCACTAGGCTATTACAACCTGAATAAAACCAGTAGGTGATTGCATTAGCATTCTCATTCCCATCTGAAGATCCATGTTCTAAATACAATGACAAGATGCATCTAGAGCTAATTGATGCCTGCGAGTTCTAGCAGCTCATAGTCCTGATGCGAACATCAAGATATGTGTTGTTTAACTAGAAATGCGAACACCGTGTATCTTGTACTGAAATTCCCAATTTTTCTAATAAAGCACAAAAATATTGCAGGGAGTGTTCGCGAATTACTAAGAAATATTTACTCCTCGAACTTTTTTTTGTCCAAGGACTGAGGCCCAAATCTATGATTACTGTGATGTGTCATGTGCTAATTTTTATCTGTACATGGTGAAAAAAATGAAAACCTCGTTACTCGTATAGTTAAACCAAATTAAATATACTCTCTTCTGTCGAAAATACGTGTCATGATTTCTATCAAGATGTTAGTTGAGCATTTAGGAAGCCATAAAGGAAGCATGACAAGGTGTTGGGGACAGAGAAACACTATTCATTTTAGACGAAGTATATAAATGATGATGACAAGTACTCCCCAAAGCATAAGACAATAAACTTGCGATCGATTCAGAGAAGGCTTTTGCAAATGTACACAAAACAGCAATTCACTGCATTATCTTGTTCATATTGACATACACAATCCTTGATGACAAAACAATTTACAGGCAGCTCTTGCCTTGGACTCTGCAGGCAGAGTACACCCTCACATTCTTACTGATGTTATGACACAAGAAAGGAAGAAAAGGAAGAGGAAATGGTGGATAGGTTCATGGGGGAGATGTAGTCTGTGGTACCTAGGGACGATGGAGGGCGGACGACGAGGTGGACGACGGACGGCGAGGTGGCTGCTCCTCCACGGGCTCCGGCGATGGGGGCGGCTCTCCTCCATGGGCTCCAGCGGTGGGGGTGGCTCTCCTCCACGAAATCCTCCCCCACGTGCTCCTCCTCTACGGGCTCCGACGAGGGCGGGTGCTAGGATTCGTCGGGCGCGGTTGAATTGGGGAAACGAAAGTGGATGGGGGGAAAGGGGAAGGGGTGAGCCGGTTATTTGACTAAGTGCCAAGGTAATGTGGCACATTCCAGAGAAATGCACCACAGAACCTTCGCACTTAGCCAAATAACCAGCGCGAGGTTGTACTTGGACAGCAAACACACACTAGCCTAGCGGTTATGATGCATATTCACAGACCCGTGGCAGCCAGGTTCGAATCCTGGTTGGGTCAATTTTTTTATTTAAAAATTATATGTTACAAATATATTTAAAACCAAACACATACACATGCATATTTATTCAAATAAATATTTTTTCTTTATTTAAAAATTATATGTAATAAATATATTTAAAACCAAGCACATACACATGCATATTTATTCAAAAAACCTCCCCGAATTATATGTATATATTGTACTTGTCATGAACACATGTGAATTTATATACCCACACGAATATCACGATATATGTTTAGTCTCTAACTAATATATATTTGCGAGCACATATGAATTAATACAGAAAAAAGGTCACACGTCGTCATGTGATGTGTCGAGCTAGCGTCTCTTCACAATCTTCTTGCCCTTTTTCGTCGCGGTTGAATACTTTAGCCCGTGCACTTTGAGATTTCTTATTGTGAATGGACAACCTTTAGTAGGTAGTGTGGTCTTCCTTCTTACTTTAGTAGTAGTAGTGTACCATCCCAAAACTTTAATCCAAGGTTATTAAGATCCAAATCATCAAAATTAGGGTTAACAAAAACTTTTCCAATTAAAATTATTAAAGCATTCATATGTGTGTGCATTTAAATAGGAGTTGTTTTGAATTGCCTTGACTAAGTGATCCATTTCTTGTAAAATGATTCTTAGGTGAAATAAACATCATCTAGATCATTCCCAAACAAATCCCAAAGAAAAACAAATCAAAATGAATCAAAGAAGTGAATGGTCATTTGTGCCATTTTAATCAACATGCCTACTTTGGCTATTCCTAGGACTCAATTCTTAACAGAGATAAATATGGATCTTTGCACCCCTTGCTAGTACACATAATGATGTACCAAGGACCACCTTGTGATCTACCAAAAACATTCAAACACTAAATTTAATTGGCAAGTGAAAATTGGATCTAGTGTAGGTATCAAGATCACCCTATTTCAGAAACCATTCAAATGAGCTCAAAATTCAAAACCCAAGCACCCACAGAGTCTCAAGCTTAGTACTAGAACACCCACCAAAAATCTTTTCAAAATTCAAAAGTAAATTTCTTGCGGCCATTTTCACAAACACTTGGCAGGCAGAGATTATACCTAGTAGTTAGCTCACTGTTTTGTACAGGGTTTTGCACCCAATTGTCCTCAAATCACTCCCTTTGTCTCCAAATGATCTAACCAGGCCATTTACACCCCATCCCCTACCCCTAGTGGCAATGCCATGCCATGCCGAGCACCATGCTTGTCGGCCGACCATAACATCGTCGCAGCAGACCGTCCCTTTCTCTCTCACCATGTCTACTAGCTAGCTCACACCTCACCGCCACCCTCTATCCCCTCCCCAAGCGCATCCGAGCCGTGGACCACCGCCAATGCGCCGCGCTCAATGCGTATGCACCATGCCGAGCAGGCGCCAGAGCGCCGCGCCCGACACGCGTGTACACGCCGCCCCTCGACCGCAGCCCGTGCCCACCGCTCCGCCACGACCCCAGGAACACGCCAGGCATGCCCGTTCGCTGCCCATTGCACCACATCCACCACTCGCCGTGGAAACCGCCACCTTTGCTGCTCAGAGCGTGCGCACCGCCTGACCGCATACCACCGCCCCTAGTCCCGCATTTACCCCGTAGAGCACCGCAAGGAGACCAGCCACCGTCCCCTACGCCGAGCCACGCCGCTAGCATGCTGTGTAGCCCTCGCTGGAGCCGCCCGCCCATGCCTTTCGGTCGCATCGTCGAGCTATAAAAGAAGGGCACCCCCAGCCGTTTTCTGCACACCACTCACCTCCCCTCACCTCACTGGACCTTTCCCACTTCTAGCCGGAGCCGCTCGAGCTCGCCATCGCCAGAATTTCACCGGAGCTGGCCACCTCTAGAGGAGAAGGGCCCTACTGATTGCGACCACCCCCGGAGCTGCCTCGACCGTCCCTGAGTTCGTCGTTGTCGACCAGTCCGTTTGCCCCCATCACCGTCATCGCTGGAGCCCTGGTACGCCTCCTGAGCACCCCCACCGAGCCGCTAGGGTTAGAGTTCGCTGACGACAGGTCCTTCGTCAACGACAAGCCCCAACCGTTGATCCCCGTTCTAATCTAACGACCCACATTGCCCCGTACCACTTCGCGTGTTATGAGCCTCTGACCGGTGGACCCCCTTGTCATATGTGCCCCGCGTCGCGGAGTGTCACTGGGCCGGCCCGTTAGCCTTCCCGCGCGACCCATTTAGTTTGAATTAGAATTTTCCTATTTAGTTTAAACTTAGTTCTGTCCTCTAGTTTAAAAATCAATTCAGAGAGATTTACCAATCTAAATGGAGTGATTCCAATTGTGTTATAAAGCTACTGAAAAGATCTATCCAAGCCCATTGGATTTAATTCAATTAGAGTTAGAGATCTCTCCTAGTAAAAATAACAAAACAGAAGCATTTGCACCTTGCAACATTTTTATAAAATCAACCATGACAGCTTTTGAGTTGATTCCAACTCTAAAAAATCACATTTCACCATACCTATCTGAATATGTAATAATATTAAGTTTTACATGCAGTGACTTTGGACTAGTACCAAAATAATGCTATATAGGCATTTCTAGTCACTTTAAATCATTAAATAATGAACTTAAACCAAAGTATTTGTGATCCAACCTTTAAATCACATTCCCACATGTTAGAATATGTGGTGATGACATGTGTCCACATGATCCCATATTTTAAGTGGTGAATATTAAATCTTAGTTAATTTTTCATTGAGTAGAAATTACTTTTCTAAAATAAAAAGGATGAAATTAGTTAAAGAAACTTGTGATGCTTGAGATGATAATAGATCATCAAATGTGTGCCTTATAGTGCTAATTAGACTAGTTAAGTATTCTTTGGTGATTGTGTACTCCGTATGTATTTATAGACGTTAGTACCGACCAAGCTTTCGAGGAGGAGGAGTTCTACCAAGAAGAAGAAGAAAACTTCAACCACTGCACCAACCAAGGCAAGCTACTATTGGCAATCTAACACTTGCAAGTATTACACTAGCAAGCCACCATTAACAATGCAAGCTCACCCTTGCAATCTAGATAACCCAAGCAAAGATGCTTTAGGCATGCTTTGGTTATACCACTTTGACTATTACTTGCCCCAAGTATTATTTTCCAAGCTTTACTTCCTTTACTTTACCCAAAGTTCTTTACTTGATTTGAAGGTAGCATAAATAGTATAAAACTTGACCTATATAGATAACTTTAGATGTCATTCTATGGCATGAGATTGATCTCATCATTTCCACCTTAGTGAACACTCTTAACTTAGTAGTTTAGAGTCGATAAAAACTTGAGTCACTTTAGATGGGAACACTTGGTGAAAATGAATTATGAAAACCTTGGAATGATGAGTCATTCTATTGAGATGTTTTGACATGTGTTGAGAAACACAAATGGTTTATGATGATGAAAATGTTGAGGCATGAGCCTTAACCCTTTTACAAAACTGATGGTTGGATTCGGATGCGATACCATTCCAAATTTACTGTACAACCACAATACCTGAATTGGGTAAGACCTAGCCGGAAGTTTATATGCATTAGTATTAGTTACCTCGCGGGAGAGGTTTGAGCTGAGGCTACCTCTCAATGTTGTCCACCTATGCAGTGCCCAAGATGGCAGATGGTCATGGTTGGGAGGCCATGCTCATAGGAGAGGTGCTTATACTAGGGTGTGTAAAGGAAAGGTTATGTTTGATTATCTGCATACTAAGTATGATGATTCAGGCTTATCCCTGACAGATGTATCGAATCTTGTGGTGAAAGTGTACCACCTCTGTAGAGTGTCAAACTATTCAAATAGCCGCGTCCGCAGTTATGGACAGTTGGAATGGCCATACTGTTTTGTTGTCAGATGTTTTCTAAAATGACTTATGAAATGATGAATCTTGACTTGACCACGACAGGGTTGTGACAATGACACTAGCTTCCCAACTTAAGTGATTCTAGAATTTTATTTTTTCTTTCTTTGCTTCTAAACTCAGCTTAGGTTTCAAACTTAATGTTACAGTTAAACTTAGAGTTAGCACTTTAACTTAGAACTATATTGCTTGTTAGTGGTAGTTTGCGAGTACTTAAAGAGTACTCATGGCTTTTGTCCCTGGCTATTCTCATGGCCAGACTATGAAGGAGACTACCAAGATGATGGCCAACAGGACAACTATGATAACTAGGACTATATGCCTTCGTCAGCATTGCCTGTGCCCCTGAAAATGGACCTCACCGCTACGCTTATCTTTTATTCCGCTGCTTGTTGTATTAAGACTGGATCATGAGATCCTTATTTGTGTAAGACCCTATGTATGGTTTGTAATGGATGATGTACTGTGATATCCAATCTGTTATGTCTCGCAAAAATGGTAATCCCGGGATTGCGAGGTATGGCATAACAGGCATCTAAGATTAAAAATCCGTGTGTTGACAAGTTGGTATCAGAGCCATCCTAACCATAGGAGGCCCTAGTTAGAATGGACGTCCAAACAAAAACTTAGTTTCAAAACCAAAGTGAGTATTTATGAAAAACTATTTCCTCTCTTATCCTTGGGAATTTATTCTTTCTAAAAAATTCATGTTCCTCAAAATTCTTACATTACTACTAAAAATTTGACACACTTGATCACTTCACTAACTTCCTCATCCTTAATTCTTGTAGATGGAGACTCAGTTCAGCAAGTTCTACCAGTTGGGAAACGGAGGTCAGCTGATCTTCGAGAGGGATCTGGATTCACTGTCAGAGTTACTGGGACGCCCACATCCGGAGTTTCTTGGAGCTCAACTTCCAGGACCCCCAGGAGGAGATTTACAGTGGCTAGTCACCGCTAACCTTAGAGGAAGCATAGAAGCACCAACATCCGAGAGAATCCAGTCTCCGTGAGAGAGAACAACTAGCTAGATGGATTAGCCAGGGCAATGCATGAAGCTCTCGCACGTCTATGTGCCCTCAGCGTCAACCAAATCCAAGGAACCCGTTTTGCTCACTATGCAAGACATGACTTCATGGGAATGCCGATGGAGATGCCAAGTCATCCAGCACTGAAGCGCCAAGTGGAGAACCTTGACTTCCTGTTGTACGATTGTTAGAAGGAGTTGGACAATGCTAGGGAGCTCACCAACCACAACCGTGCCATTGCCGACCAGAAGGCCTAGACTTTCTCACTGCTAGTCAAGGATCGTCAGTATCTTCGCCTCCAGCGCGAGAAGAAGGATCGCACCATCGCCTGTTTTTGCAAGAAGGTGGATGACCTCGAGAAGACCGTCAAGGAGCAGGAAGCTCAGCTTGTAGCCAAGGAGGAAGAAGAGGAGGGTGAAGACATCCAGGGAGACATGGATTCTTACCTCAGCAATGACGATGACTTTATAGAGGAGGATGCTGTGGACTTCTACACTGACAATGAGGACTCCGACTTCATCGATAATGAGTAGATGCACTAGATCACTATCGTAGCATGAGATTGTATCGGTCCCACTGTATCATAGCTTACAGAATGGTTCTTAAAACCATCTGTTTTCCTTTATTGTTGTGGTGTGTGTTGTATCGTGTGTTTGCTTGCATGAATGAAATGAAGTTAGTTGCAAAACCTAAGTCAAACTCAAAGTTTTTGCTTTGAAACCAAAACCATGAACCTTAGAACTTTCCCTCTTACCCCTGTATCTATCTCAATCTTCAGATGACTTGTGGAAACCAAGGAGGGAGCAGCTCGTCGCAAGACCCAATGTTGCAGATTATGCAGATGTTAGTTGCAGACCGTGAAGCAAGCAGGGCAGAGCGCCAAGCCAACTTAGCAACATTGCAGCAGATAGCTCAGATGGCCCAAAACAACCAAGGGCATGGAAATCAGGATCACCATGGATCCAAACTCAAAAACTTGTAGAATACCAATCCCCCAATCTTTAGTACTTCAGAGAACCCACTAGATGCTGATGACTGGTTGCAGACTATGGAAAACAACTTAGAAGTTGCAGGAGTTGATGAAAACGAGAAGGTTCTATTTGCCACCCACTATCTAGCAGGAGATGCAAGAGCATGGTGGAACAGTATCCGCACCATGAACCATGGTCAAGTGATGACATGGGAAGCCTTCAAAATCAAATTCGGCCGCACCCACGTGCCGCAAGGTCTAGTCACCAGAATGAGGGATGAATTTCGAGAACTGAAGCAAGGAAGAATGACTGTGGCGGAGTACCATGACAGGTTCTTGTCACTTGCAAGGTATGCACCCGATGATATCAACATGGAGGCCAAGAAGGAGAGATTCCTGAACGGACTGCATGATGAGATGCAGACTGTCCTCGTCAACATCCGCTTCCAGGATCTCGAAGAGCTAGTCGACTCTGCCATTTATATGGAAGGGAAGATTAATCAGGCAAACAACAATCGCAAACATCATATGATGCAGAAATCTGGATCCAGCAGTCACCAGAAGTACCGTCCCAACCCCACACCATGATATGCACCAAGGAACAATCGACCTCCAATGTCTCGCCCAAGCTACCCCAACCGTAGCGGAGGCAATGTGAAGTCCGGAGGAAACAACCACCACTCCGACAATGCCAACAATTTCAACCGTGCACCTCCCAAGAGCAACAACAACAACAACAACACTGCACCCAGAACTGGTAGCAATGCTATGCCTGTTGCAGCAAAGGACAAGTCCCAGATTACTTGTTTCGAGTGTG
Organism: Avena sativa; assembly: GCA_916181665.1. Lineage (NCBI taxonomy): Eukaryota > Viridiplantae > Streptophyta > Magnoliopsida > Poales > Poaceae > Avena > Avena sativa. The sequence goes on along the minus strand of OV702291.1, from coordinate 120,889,273 downwards.
GAGTAATGGGTCACTATTCCAATGAGTGTCCAAGAAGACTGCCGCCACTGCCAATGTGAATGCCCCAGCTCAATAGCAGCGTCGTGTTCAACCAGGGAGAAGATTTGCCCAGGGAACCCTCACAACTGCAACGGTCATCTCTTCCACACGAACGCCGAAGAAGCCCAAGAAGCGCCAGATGTAGTGTTGGGTATGTTTTCTGTCAACTCAGTATTAGCAAGAGTATTGTTTGATTTGGGAGCATCGCATTCATTTGTCATCGAAGAATTTGCATGCACTAGTAAGATTCACCCAACCAACCTAAAGCATGTCATGATAGTTCAAATCCCCGGTTCAACCACCAAAGCTAGAAAAATTTGCAAAGTTGTGCCTATCAGAATACATGGGATAAATTTTTATGCCAACCTAATTGTACTTGGAACCAAAGGGTTGGAAGTAGTACTAGGTATGGACTGGATGTCAAGGCATAAAGGACTAATAGACTGTGCTAAGAAAGCCATCACCATGACCAGTAGCTCTGAAGTCATAGTAGAGCATATCTCTGAAACCTTACCTCGTCAATTCAAGTGCAACAAGAGTGTAGCCATGCCCACCATTGACCAAGTTAGAGTAGTCTGCGAATACCCTGACGTATTCCCAGATGAATTGCTAGGTATGCCCCCGGATAGGGATATTGAGTTCATTATCGAACTAATCCTCGGAACCGGACCCATAGCCCAGAGACCCTATAGCATGAACCCCTCAGAGTTAGTGGAACTGAAGAAGCAGTTGGATGCCATGTTAGAAAAATGCTTGATTCAACCAAGCGCATCGCCATGGAGATCACCAGTGTTATTCGTCGACAAGAAAGATGGAGGCAACCGTCTATGCACAGATTACATGAAACTGAATGATGTCACCATCAAGAACAAGTACCCCTTGCCAAAGATAGAGGATCTATTTGATCAGTTGACTAGAGCTCAGGTATTCTCAAAGATTGATCTTAGGACTGGTTATCACCAACTTAAGATTCGTGCAATGGATATTCCAAAGACCGCCTTTACTACTCGTTATGGTTTATACGAGTATACGGTTATGTCCTTTGGATTAACCAATGCCCCTGCTTATTTCATGAATCTCATAAATAAGATCTTTATGAATTTCCTAGATAAGTTTGTAGTTGTGTTTATCGACGACATCCTTATCTACTCTAAGTCATAAGAAGAGCATGAGAAACATCTGAGAATCATCCTAGAAACCCTGAGAGAACATCGGTTATATGCCAAGTTCAGCAAATGTGAGTTTTGGCTGAAAGAAGTAGGATTCCTAGGACATATTGTGTCTGCTGGAGGAGTCTCTGTTGATCCCGCCAAGATCAAAGATGTCGAAGAATGGGAAGCCCCAACCACTCAAACCCAAGTCCGTGCATTTCTCGGATTAGCGGGATACTACCGCAAGTTCGTAGAAGGATTCTCGAGCATCGCCAGACCCATGACCCAATTGTTGAAGAAGGACAAAAAGTTTGAATGGACAAACAAATGTGAAGCCAGTTTCCAGGAGCTGAAGAAGAGATTGATATCAGCCCCAATATTGATCATGCCAGACATCAAGAAGCCGTTTGATGTATACTGTGATGCATCCAAGATTGGTCTCGGATGTGTGTTGATGCAAGAAGGCAAAGTCATCGCTTATCTGTCTCGACAACTTAAGCAGTATGAGCAGAACTATCCGACCCATGATCTTGAACTAACAGCCATAGTTTTGGCATTAAAGACATGGCGTCATTATCTGATGGGTAATCGCTGTGAGATTTACTCATATCACAAGAGCTTGAAGTATATTTTTACTCATAAGGAGCTGAATATGAGGCAAAGGAGATGGATAGAGTTAATCAAGGATTATGACCTTGACATTCACTATCACCCCAACAAAGCCAATGTGGTAGCGGATGCTCTTAGCAGATTGTCGTGTAGGCTTAACACCATGATCAAGGAGAAGCAGCCAAATTTGTATGAGGAGTTGGAGCAGTTTAGAACTGAGCTGGTTAGCAAAGGATTCCTAGCTAGTATTGAACTTCAACCCACTTTGATTAGCCAAATCAAGGAAGCCCAGAAGGGAAATGAAAGTATCGACGGCATCAAACATTGTATTGGTACAGGAAAGGTACCTGGATTCACTGAAGACGAAGAAGGAGTTCTATGGTACAAAGGACGTATTTGTGTGCCAGCCGATTCGGAGCTGAAGCAAGTCATCATGCAGGAAGCTCATGATACTCTTTATTCTATCCACCCCGGAGGAACAAAGATGTATCAAGATTTGAAAGAGCAATTTTGGTGGCACAAGATGAAGAGAGAAATCAGAAGCTATATCGCCAAGTGTGACATCTGTCAAAGAGTCAAAGCAGAGCATCAGAGACCCGCAGGACTGTTGCAACCATTGCAGATTCCGGAATGGAAATGGGATTCCGTCGGAATGGACTTTATCACCGGTTTGCCTACTTCCAGTAGGGGAAATGACTCGATCTGGGTCATAGTTGATAGACTATCCAAGGTAGCTCACTTTATCCCTGTCAAGACTACCTACCAGAGTTCGAAGCTAGCAAAACTGTATATTTCTAGGATTGTTAGTCTGCATGGAACCCCCAAGACCATAGTGTCAGATCAAGGAACCCAGTTTACCTCGAGATTTTGGCAGAAAGTTCAGGAAGGACTAGGAACCAAGTTGAATTTCAGCACAGCTTATCACCCGCAAACGGATGGACAGACTGAGAGAGTCAACCAGATCCTAGAGGATATGTTAAGAGCTTGTGTGTTAGAGTATGGATCAAAATGGGAAGACTGCCTGCCTTTCGCAGAATTCTCATATAACAACAGTTATCAAGCTAGTTTACAGATGGCACCATTTGTATTCCTATATGGAAGAAAGTGCCGTACCCCTTTGAATTGGTCGCAAGTAGGAGAGAGTCAGATCTTTGGACCTGGCATTCTCCGAGAAGCCGAAGAGAAGGTTCACAAAGTCCGTGAGCACCTCAAGACCGCCCAATCCAGACAGAAGAGTTATGCTAACAAAAGGAGGAGAGACCTGACTTTCAATGTCGGAGATTTTATATATCTCAAGGTTTCACCATTGAAGGGAACTCAACGCTTTAGTCTGAAAGGAAAGTTAGCCCCCAGATATATCAGGCCCTTCAAGATTCTGAACCGTCGAGGAGAAGTATCGTATCAACTGGAACTGCCAGAAGAGATGTCAACCATCCACAATGTGTTCCATATCTCGTTACTTCGCAAATGTCTAGAAGTGCCGGAGAAGACTGAAGTTTTCAAGAACATCGATCACCGAGCTATGGAAATCAACAATGACCTGACATATAGTGAAGTGCCCATACGTATCTTGTAGGAAGCTTACAGAACCACTAGGACAAGGAGTATCAAGTTCCTCAAGATTCAATGGAGCAACCATACCGAAGACGAAGCCACTTGGGAACGAGAAGATTACATTAGGACAGAGTTCCCAGATCTCTTTAGTTCCTAGTTTTCTTTGTAAATCTCGGGACGAGATTTTGTTTAAGGGGGGAGGTTTGTAACATCCCAATACTTTAATCCAAGGTTATTAAGATCCAAATCATCAAAATTAGGGTTAACAAAAACTTTTCCAATTAAAATTATTAAAGCATGCATATGTGTGTGCATTTAAATAGGAGTTGTTTTGAATTGCCTTGATTGAGTGATCCATTGCTTGTAAAATGATTTTTAGGTGAAATAAACATCATCTAGACCATTCCCAAACAAATCCCAAAGAAAAACAAATCAAAATGAATAAAAGAAGTGAATGGTCATTTGTGCCATTTTAATCAACATGCCTACTTTGGCTATTCCTAGGACTCAATTCTTAACAGAGATAAATATGTATCTTTGCACCCCTTGCTAGTACACATAATGATGTACCAAGGACCACCTTGTGATCTGCCAAAAACATTCAAACGCTAAATTTAATTGGCAATTGAAAATTGGATCTAGTGTAGGTATCAAGACCACCCTATTTCAAAAACCATTCAAATGAGCTCAAAATTCAAAACCCAAGCACCCATAGAGTCTCAAGCTTAGTACTAGCACAACCACCAAAAATCTTTTCAAAATTCAAAAGTAAATTTCTTGCGGCCATTTTCACAAACACTTGGCAGGCAGAGATTATACCTAGTAGTTAGCTCACTGTTTTGTACAGGGTTTTGCACCCAATTGTCCTCAAAACACTCCCTTTGTATCCAAATGATCTAACCAGGCCATTTACACCCCATCCCCTACCCCCTAGTGGCAATGCCATGCCATGCCGAGCACCATGCTTGCCGGCCGACCATGCCATCACCGCAGCAGACCGTCCCTCTCCCTCTCACCATGTCTACTAGCTAGCTCACACCTCACCGCCACCCTCTATCCCCTCCCCAAGCGCAGCCGAGCTGTGGACCACCGCCAATGCGCCGCACCCAGTGCGTCTGCACCATGCCGATCACGCGCCAGAGCGCCGTGCCCGACACGCGTGTACACGCCGCCCCTCGACCGTAGCCCGCGCCCACCGCTCTGCCACGACCCTAGGAACATGCCAGACATGCCCGTTCGCCGCCCATTGCACCACAACCACCGCTTGCCGTGGAGGCCGCCGCCTCTGCCGCTCAGAGCGTGCGCACCGCCCAACCGCATACCACCGCCCCTAGTCCTGCATTTACCCCATAGATCACCGCAAGGAGACCAGCCACCGTCCCCTACCTCGAGCCATGCCGCTAGCACGCTGTGTAGCCCTCGCCGGAGCCGCCCGCCCATGCCTTTCGGTCGCATCGTCGAGCTATAAAAGGAGGGCACCCCAGCCATTTTCTGCACACCACTCCCCTGCCCTCACCTCACTGGACCTTCCCTACTTCTAGTCGGAGCCGCTCGAGCTCACCATCGCCAGAATTTCATCGGAGCTGGCCGCCTCTGGAGGAGAAGGGCCCCGCTGATTGCGACCAACCCCGGAGCTGCCTCGACCGTCCCTGAGTTCGCCGTCGTCGACCAGTCCGTTTGCCCCCATCGCTGTCGTTGTTGGAGCCCGGGTACGCCCCCTGAGCACCCCCACCGAGCCGCTAGGGTTAGAGTTCGTCGGCGACAGGTCCGTCGTCGACGACAAGCCCCAGCCGCTGATCCCCGTTCTAATCTAACGGCCCACATCGCCCCGTACCGCTTCGCGTGTTATGAGCCTCTGACCGGTGGACCCCCTGTCAGCTGTGCCCTGCGCCGTGGAGTGTTACTAGGCCGGCCCGTTAGCCTTCCCGCGCGACCCATTTAGTCTGAATTAGAATTTTCCTATTTAGTTTAAACTTAGTTCTGTCCTCTAGTTTAAAAATCAATTTAGAGAGATTTACAAATCCAAATGGAGTGATTCCAATTTTGTTAGAAAGCTACTGAAAAGAGCTACCCAAGCCGGTTGGATTTAATTTAATTAGAGTTAGAGATCTTTCCTAGTAAAAATAACAAAACAGAAGCATTTGCACCTTGCAACATTTTTATAAAATCAACCATGATAGCTTTTGAGTTGATTCCAACTCTCAAAAATCACATTTCACCATACCTATCTGAATATGTAATAATATTAAGGTTTACATGCAGTGACTTTGGACTAGTACCAAAATAATGCTATATAGGTATTACTAGTCACTTTAAATCATTAAATAATGAACTTAAACCAAAGTATTTGTGATCCAACTTTAAATAACATTCCCACATGTTAGAATATGTGGTGATGACATGTGTACACATGATCCCATATTTTAAGTGGTGAATATTAAATCTTAGTTAATTTTTCAATGAGTAGAAATTACTTTTCTAAAATAAAAAGGATGAAATTAGTTAATGAAACTTGTGATGCTTGAGATGATAATAGATCATCAAATGTGTGCCTTATAGTGCTAATTAGACTAGTTAAGTATTGTTTGGTGATTGTGTACTCCGGATGTATTTATAGACGATAGTACCGACGAAGCTTTCGAGGAGGAGGAGTTCTACCAAGAAGAAGAAGAAAACATCAACCACTGCACCAACCAAGGCAAGCTACTATTGGCAAGCTAACACTTGCAAGTATTACACTAGCAAGCCACCATTAACAATGCAAGCTCACCCTTGCAATCTAGATAACCCAAGCAAAGATGCTTTAGGCATGCTTTGGTTATACCACTTTGACTATTACTTGCCCCAAGTATTATTTTCCAAGCTTTACTTCCTTTACTTTACCCAAAGTTCTTTACTTGATTTGAAGGTAGCATAAATACTTGATTTGATGGTTGGATTCGGATGCGATACCATTCCAAATTTACTGTACAACCACAATACCTGAATTGGGTAAGACCTAGCCGGAAGTTTATATGCATTAGTATTAGTTCCCTCGCGGGAGAGGTTTGAGCTGAGGCTACCTCTCAATGTTGTCCACCTATGCAGTGCCCAAGATGGCAGATGGTCATGGTTGGGAGGCCATGCTCATAGGAGAGGTGCTTATACTAGGGTGTGTAAAGGAAAGGTTATGTTTGATTATCTGCATACTAAGTATGATGATTCAGGCTTATCCCTGACAGATGTATCGAATCTTGTGGTGAAAGTGTACCACCTCTGCAGAGTGTCAAACTATTCGAATAGCCGCGTCCGCGGTTACGGACAGTTGGAATGTCCATACTGTTTTGTTGTCAGATGTTTTCTAAAATGACTTATGAAATGATGAATCTTGACTTGACCACGACAGGGTTGTGACAATGACACTAGCTTCCCAACTTAAGTGATTCTAGAATTTTATTTTTTCTTTCTTTGCTTCTGGACTCATCTTAGGTTTCAAACTTAACGTTATAGTTAAACTTAGAGTTAGCACTTTAACTTAGAACTATATTGCTTGTTAGTGGTAGTTTGTGAGTACTTAAAGAGTACGCAGGGCTTTTGTCCCTGGCTATTCTCATGGCCAGACTATGAAGGAGACTACCAAGATGATGGCCAACAGGACGGCTATGATAACTAGGACTATCTACCTTCGTCAGCATTGACTGTGCCCCTGAAGATGGACCCCACCGCTACGCTTCTCTTTTATTCCGCTGCTTGTTGTATTAAGACTGGATCATGAGATCCTTATTTGTGTAAGACCCTATGTATGGTTTGTAATGGATGATGTACTGTGATATCCAATCTATTATGTCTCGCAAAAATGGTAATCCTGGGATTGCGAGGTATGGCATAACAGGCATTTGGGATTAAAAATCCGGGTGTTGACAAGGAGGCATATCGAAGTACTTGTCGAATTCCTCTTCGATCTTCAGGTCGCCGTTTTTGTCGAAGTTTTGCTCGTTGGCGGCTCCTTCCATTCCAATGATGGTCCTCTTGCCCCTCCTAACTACAACATAGTTCGGCTTTGACGGGTTGATAATAAAAAAAGCATTGATCAACTTGGCTAGCGAGTACCCAAGGCTCATTTTTTGCGGAGGCGTTCTTCATCAATTTGGCATCTAGTATAACCATTGTGGTGAAATACCAGCCTTCTTTTTCCACGTTGTTGGCCCATCTAACACGGAACATCGGTACGATCTCTCCACAATAGTCGAGCTCCCATATCTCCTCGATCCTTCCGTAGAATCTTTCATGACATTAGTCTCGTCATTAGTGAAGGATAACATAGTTACTCCTGAGTTTTGATATTCGCTATTCATGTCCTTTTCCTCGGTGTAGAATCTGTAACCGTTTATGTCGTATGACTGATAGGTCCTTAGGTTGTGCCCTGGGCCCTACGACTAGGAGAATATAAGTTTTTGATCTTCCGTAGACGGTGTCTGTGGGGGATTGTCCAGTTGCCTTTTCTTGAACCAACCCGTGAAGCTGGAGTTGTGCTATCTCGTTATGTCTCCCTTCTTCCTCGGCCGACCCTGGTCGACGTACTCCTGCTCGATTAAGCTTCTGTGCTCTTCCACCCAAGGGCCGACCACTTAAATGTGTTGTAGCGCGACTCGATGTGCCCTGTCAAAGTCGGTGCGTCGACCATCAATGCCGACATGCAGTGAGCATCAGCCCTCGCGGTGACCATATCCACCGAGCCTACCGAGGTGCTTCTTGGTGGGTATTCCAACATCCTCGTTCTCGGTGGTTAGATAATTCTGGCAGAAGGAGATGCACTCATAGATCAGAAAGCCCTTGGCTATGCTTCCATCTGGACGGGACCTGTTGCGAACGAATCCTTTGATGACACCGTTTAGCCTTTCAAATGACATCATGTCGTGCAGGAATGTCGGCCCGAGCTGGATGATGTTGTCCACAACATGTACAAGCAGATGCACCATGATGTCGAAGAATGCGGGCGGGAAGTAAATCTCAAGATCACATAGTATCATCACGATATCTTCCTGTAGCTTGTCGAGCTGCTTCACACTGATCAACTTCCTAGATATGACGTCAAAAAAGTTACAGAGGCCAAACAATGTCTCACAGACATGCTCGTCCATTATCCCGCGGATCACAACAGGGAGTATCTGCATCATCAGCACGTGACAGTCGTGAGACTTCATACCGCTGGACCTCTTCTTCGCCACGTCCAGATATCTGCTTATCTTCCCTGAGTAACCGCGAGGAACTTTCACTCCTGGGAGGCACCTGAAAAACTACTCGAGCTCCTCCAAACTCAGACTGAAGCAGGCATCATGAAGCACCGCCTCATTCTTCTTAACTCTTTTGCGGCGACCTTGAGTCCCTTCCGTCTGATCATCATCACCACCACCACCACCACCACCATCATCATCATCATCATCATCATCATCAGTATCAGGGTACTAGAGATCTTTCTTGATGCTAAGCAAGTTAAGGTCCTTTCTTGCTTTCAGCCCATCCTTGGTCCTCTCCGGCATGTTCAATAGAGTGCCAAGCAGACTCTCAGTAACGTTCTTCGTGATGTGCATTACATCGAGGCTATGGGGAGTGTGGAGGACCTTCCAGTACGGCAGGTCCAGAAAACAGACCTTGCTTTCCATACACCCGGCAGTGGCTTTGTCCTCGGTCATTTTTTTCCCGGCGTAGGGCAATCTACCTAATTATTCAAAAGCTCCTCGATTTCTTCGCTGCTCCTCGGACACGGGGCTCTTTCGAGCTTGTCCTTACCATTGAACAGGTCACCGCGTTTTCTCCACGGGTGATCCATGCGGAGCCACTTTCGAGTACCTTGGAACATGGTTTTTGAAGACCCGGGATCCCTTGGTAGCTGGAGATGCGGTGTCTCATCCATGAACTTGACGCATGCATTGTGTCTGTGGTTCACTTGCGCTGATACATATGCGTAACCAGGATAGTCTTGCACCGTCGTGAGCAACGCGGCTCTCAGATGGAAATATTCTTTAGTGTAGGCGTCCCACGTACAGGTCGGCGTCTCCCACAAACTGGCTAACTCCTCTCTCAACAGCCCGAGATACAGATGCATATCAATACCTGGTTGTTTCGGCCCCTGAATAAGAATGCACATGTGTACGTACCATTGCTTCGTGCACAACCACGGGGGGAGGTTGTACGGCCATACAAACACGGGTCAGGTGCTATGCGTCCTACTCTGGTTTTCAAAAGGATTGAGTCCAACGGTGCTCATACCCAGCCTGACGTTCCTTGCATCACCCCCAAACTCTTTAAACTCGATGCCTAATGCATTCCACTGGCTAGCGTCTGAAGGGTGTGTCAGGATCTTGCCCTTCTCTAGATCATCTTCGGGTTTCTCTCTTTCCGCGTGCCATTGCATGAGCTTTGCTTCCTTAGGATCTACGAAATATCGCTGTAGACAGGGATGATAGGAAAGTACCATACCACTTTTTAAGGAACTTTCTTGGTCCCTTTCTTGTACCATCCTTGGCCGCACACCGGACATGTGGTTCTATCCGCGTACTCGTTCCGATAAAGTGCGCAATCATTGATGCATGCGTGGTATTTAATGTGTGGTAGGTCGAGAGGGCACACGATTTTCTTGGCCTCCTCGGTACTTGTTGGCTATGTGTTCCCCTTAGGAAGTCGGTCATGCCAGTATTCCATGTTCGTGTTGAAGCTCACATCGGTCCATTTGTGTTCGGCCGTCATCTCCAGAGCCTTGAGCATTACACTCAAACGTGTATCCTCGGGGTGACACCCAGGATACAATGGAGTCATCCCGTCTACCTCCATTTGGGAAAGCTTGGCTTTCTCTCTGGCTGCAGCTTTGTCGTTGCTCATCTCCTTGAGGAGCAGTTCTTGAACATGAGGGACTTGCAAGGCCGAAGTTAGCAGCGTCTGTGTTTTCACGTCTTCTCCTTCTTCATGATTCCGTGGTGGGGCCGTCTCCATGTTCTATGGCGCATAATGAAATATTCGCCATAGATGGTGCCTCTTCTCTGGCGCATATGTCATTATGCGCCACAGAACGTGGATCGCCCCACCGTGGCTGGCGGGTCCCACCTAACTTCTGTGGCGCATGTTCTAAGAAATGCGACATAGATGTTTTTAGTATCTATGGTGCATTTTTCCTAGTGCGCCACTGATATATATCTGTGGCGCATGGTTTCACATATGCACCATAGAATATTTTGTCTAGCTATAAGCTTTCCTAGTAGTGAGAGTGTTACGTTATTTTGGATAGTTTGAAACATATATAATTGTTTCTTCATACATTGAGTTTTCCTTTCATGCTCTGTTCTCTCATTAGAAAACCACTACTTCGTATAATGTTGCTAGATCTCACAACAATCTTGAAGCCGAGGTACCTAAGTTATGCATTTTTTTCTTGGAAAAAGGAGGATGTCCTTTTGGTAGATGTTATTTTCTACTTTCTTCTGCTTCTTCTAGGCGATAGAATATCAGATCATATGATAAAGTTGACTCCTGGGTGTTTGGATTCTAAATACATGTGCCACCATAATTTTTATTGTTAAGTTTCCAAGTTTTATAAAGTTTAGAGGTGTAGATCATACATAGACTGATCGATAAGTAGATTTATTCCTAGACAGTTATTACCGTACGTTTACTATGTAGCTCCAGTGAAAGATGGGATGCAAACTCTGAACAGGTTCGTGCCTTGCTGAAACTAGGGCGGGCAAGTGCAATCCTTACAAGTGTAGCATGTGAATAAATTCTGATCCAATAGCAGATGCTGATTTGTGTTATTGATACTTGTATTTTGCATCATCATAATAGCAACATATATGATTATTATAAAATGTTATTTGCATTTTTTATCATTATTTATGCATTTTTATATGGTTTATGGGACTTTCGTATAAAGTCGTCTTCATTGGTATTTAATTTCTGGTAGAAAACCTCATTTTTCTTATTTTACCGTTTCAGGGACTTTCTGGATATCAATAAGCGGGAGGAAAAATACCTGATCAGTTTTTCATCATGAAAAAGATCATAAAGAGAAACAAACACAGAAGAGGAGCCTCAAAGGACGAAACATACCAGGTGGCATTGCCTGCCTGGGTGCACACACCACCTGGGCCCATTCAGCCATCAAGCGTCACCTCAGCTCCTCCTTTTCACAGATAGCTCGTTTCGCTAGAAAACCTACACCCTACTTTTACCACGATTTACAGAGGTGTCAACAGAGGCGAAAGTCTTCTCCTACTCTGGGAGAGGGAAGATCCTAATGTGCCAGAGCCTTCAGCAAGGGGAAATCGATGCCCTTGTCATCACCACTCATCCTTGGTGTAGGGGGAGCCTCTCCATCAATATCAACATCAACATCATCACCAACATCCTCACCATCTCCATCTCCAAGATCCATCTCATTCCTCTCATAATTTGTGATTGATTGAACCCTAAATATTGTTTGAGTGCTATTTACATGTTTGTGATTGGCAACTTGTATTTATTTGGTGGAGAGATTATATTTTCAGATTGTGTTGTAATCCATATGCCACTGATCCATATCATGTCTGATACTTGTGAGTAGATCCCCATGTTCCCTACGGCATAGGATGAATTTGCTATGATTTCCATATAATATGCAATGAGTATTTGGTCAAATTTCTATCTTTTATGTTGTTCTATGATGGTGATGTGTGGAAATTGACTGCATATCACTTCACCTATATGGGCTCATAGGGCCTACACTTTAATGTAATGAAGAGGATTGGAAGGGACGGAATGATATAAACCGTTTTCAAATACTTTGAGTTGAATTGGAGGGATTTATATCGGTGACCCATGAGCTTGCTGCTATGGTGGGACATTTATATCTTAATGATTCCTATGTTTGCTCATGAAAATGGCTACAAGAACCATCATAAGAGGTGTACCTTTTCATATCTATGGCTGCACCTAAACTAGACTTCTTCCTAAGAGAACTAAACTTGACAAGATATTCATGATATTGTGTAGAAATATGTATGCTAACTAAATCCGTGCCTCCCTCGGGAAAGTTTGTCACATATACAAAAACACACTAGAGCTTGTCCTCTTGCTGCATAGAGGTGTTGTCGGATTGATGACAAGTACGCCACGAGGGGGTCCTCGAGGCGTGTGGAAGAGAGGGGTGTGAGACGTACGGTATTCCGGGACGGTGAGCACACAAGTTTACCCAGGTTCGAATCCGCCGACTTTGGACGAATCCTACTCCTGCTAGCAATCTAGTAATATGGCAGAGCTGGAATATGGTTTATAAGGGTTTCGCCTGTGCGAGTTGAGATTGTAGACTATTGTGGGGGTGCCCTAAAGGCTAGTCCCTAGGACGGCTTATATAGATATTCGGCCTAGGGTTTACTGAGAGACCTATCCTGAAGATCCGGTTCTTGAGTAGTTGTCTTCCCGATGGTCGGGACGGTGATGCTGTGCCAGGTCCCGTCGGGGCCTAATGTCATTCCAAGCCGGATCCGTGCGACATTGGTCGGATTTGGAGACCAGTTTTATGCTCCCAGATTTCGCGGCCTTCTGTTGCTCCAAACCCTTGGTAAGTAGCTTTACGCCCAACCAAACTTGATCTGGGTTTGGATTGTTTGCTAGGATATATCGAGCTGCAATAGTGTTTTCCACTAGTGTTCCATACACCATATCTCCCTTGCTATCAAGCCGAGGTTCTCCTTTGATGGCGTCATCTCCCTCAAAGAGGGTCTTGTGGACTTTCGCCTTTTTGTTAGCCTGCATGGGGCCATTCTAGGTCTTCTAATGTTGCAAGGAGTTGAACTTCCCCGCAGATGCAATGCGCTTCTTCTCTTCCATAAGGTTGTTAGCCTCATCCAGGAGTACTTGACGACGCGCTTCTAGGGCTTGGGCCCTATCTTCCAATTTTGCAGGTGTAAACTCTGCAGCAGTAGGGATTGGCGTAGTTAACGCATCTCCGATGAGTTTACGGGCACCACCGGTAACCACGTATCCATCCACCGAAGTTTCCTTTGGCTCGTCTGGGATTAGGGCTCCATCCGACTCTTCTTCATATTCTTCGGCAACTACTTCCTCAGCAGGAGGGTCTTTTGCCGGAGTTTTCTTCTTGTTCTTCTTCTTTGCCTTCTTGGTAGTGCCGGTAGCAAAGACGGCTTTGGGTCCATTTCCCGGAGTCAAGCTCTAATCGGTACTTTCGAACATCTGGACATCGGTATTATCTTTGAGATCCATGTCATCTTGCGCTTTAGGAGAGTTTTCTCCGGATCCTTCGTCCATGGCTTCTCCTTCTTCCGCAGCTTTGGACTTTTAGTCCTCTTCATATGCTGCAGAGAACTTTCGGAAATACACCGACATCATCGAATCATCCGAAGATGCTGGTAAGTCGGTGTTTGTTCCGATCGCCTCCAGCATCGAGTCTTCATTGTCTCCAGCATCGACAGAGCCAGATCCAGATCCAACATATCCGACAAAGTGCGATGCGTGCATCCTAAGATAGTTGCGGCTTTCTTCGTGGGCTTCCTCGAAACGTCTGATGGTCTCAAGAATTTCATCCATGCTGGCATCATGCAGCATCATACGCCTCAACGTGTGCCTCAGGAAAGGTTGATCTGTTCCAGTGTTGGCAGAGCTGGAACCAGAGTTGTTGTCTTGTTCCTCCTGGATTTTGACCTCATTAGGAAGATCGATCTGGGATTCGTCCCCCTAGGGAGATCCACTCCAGATTCGATGTTCATAGTAAGATCCGCTTCAGGCTCAGCTTTCTCCACTATCTCCGCGATAGGTGCGGGCTCGGTGGGATTAGGGTTTTCTGGGATCCGAAACTCTGCCGCCTCCGCGGACAAAGTAGACACAGAAACTTCTTCTGCCTCTATCATCACTACTGGGGTGGGTTGGGCAGGTTCAGCAAAACTGATGTAAACATCGATCTCACCAAAAGACATGATGGTGTAGGCAGTCATGACCTCCCTAGCCAGAATCCAGGTCTCGTCGAGAATGATGAGAGGGACGTCGCTAGCGTAGAGGACGCGACAGCCATCGTTTGTCTCGCTGATTCCGATTCTTATAGATTCCTCTCAGAACGCAGATCCGAAGCTCACTTGCCCCATGGTGGGTGCCAACTGTCATCAGATTGATGACAAGTACACCATGAGGGGGTCCTCGAGGCATGTGGAAGAGAGGGGTGTACGACGTACGGTGTTCCGGGATGGTGAGCACACAAGTTTACCCAGGTTCAAATCTGCCGGCTTTGGACGGATCCTACTCCTGCTAGCAATCTAGTAATACGGCAGAGCCGGAATATGGGTTACAAGGGTTTCGCCTGTGCGAGTTGAGATTGTAGACTATTGTGGGGTGCCCTAAAGGCTGGTCCCTAGGACGACTTATATAGATATCCGGCCTAGGGTTTACAGGAGAGACCTATACGGCTACGACTAAGATTTGGTTATAGAGTACATCTTGAACTACAAGTAACACTATAAGCCTATGTCGGTAAGTCTTCTGGGCCTTCCCGTAGCCGGACTGGACTCCGTTTCTTCTCCCTGACTAGGCCTGCCATGAAGCAAAGCTCTAACCCGAAGTGGGCCACCCTAGTTAGTGAGGCATAGTGAGGATACCCGGAAAGTATATACCCAACAAGAAAATTGAGTTTTCTCTTATTAAGAGCATTTATTTACTGCAAATTACTTTCAGCAAATTTATATCACTTCAAATTACAAACCCCAAACACCCAACCTATGCATCTTTATTGCTTTACTTGTCAAACTTGCTAACCAATACATTTAGCTCCTCATGGGTTCGACAACCTTTTCTTATTGAAAGTTACTACAATTGATCTCTTGCACTTGGGAGCCACTAAGATACTTTTCTAGCATCGCTGCCGGGGAGCGTTGTGCTATTGGTAGGTTTGTTTGGTAAGAAGAATTGAAAGTTGTTTTTACTGTTGCTGTATTATCTTATCATGGCCTTCCTTGGTCGTGAAAGTATGGAACTTTATTTTTATGAATATTTTAACGATGTTAAGAACAAGGTTGATAAACCTCCTGAGCCAGAAATGGAAAATCAAATACCTATTTGTATTGCCATAGAGGTTAGGAAACGAATTTTATAGGAGATGGAAGTAAAACTGCACAAGGGCATATACAAATGATTGAAGATCTATGCTCTCTATTAAATCTCTTTGGTATTCCTCATGATGAAGTGAAAAGGAAGTTATTATATTTATCTCTTGCCGGTAATGCTTGAGAATGGTGTAGATCTTTAGAGGATAAATATCGTCTTGATTGGGAATTTTTGAAGAAGGCTTTCTATCTCAAGTATTATACTCCTAAAGACTCTTATTATGACAGCTGTCGTATTTATCACTTTTGGCCTCATGTTGGAGAAAGTATTAATCAACCTTGGGGGTGATAAAAGGAACTACTTCGAAAGAATCATTGTCATGGTCTTCCTAAAAGTATTATATTGATCAACTTTTATGTGAGGTTACCCCAGCATTATAAGGACTTTCTAAATAAATTGTCTAGAGGAAGTTTTACTAATATAGGACTGAAAGAGAAGCATGGGACTTATTGGATACTATATCTGAAAATTCTAAAAATTGGTATCTTGACAAATGTAACGAACCCCGTTTTGAATATGAATATGCATGTATAGAGAACTTCTCTACTTCTATCTTGTTTGAAGATTTAAGTAATAGGTTTGGCATTGATCCTTATGTTTTAGTAGAAGTTACTAAAAGTTTTTCTAATCATCTTGCTGTTCCTAAGAAGGATTTGATGTTTATGTTGATCCTATTAAACACTCTATTGTTGTGCCTAAAGTTATCAAGCAGGTTAATCAAGTGTCATCTACCAAAATTGAGGAGTATGTTGAACCTCCTCCATATCCAAATAAAGTGAAGGAAAATTTACTCACTAGTGTTGCAAACAAAAGTGCTAGAAGATGTAGTGAACCATATGAACAGATTGAAGTTCAACATCAAATTTCTGCCATCAAATAACTAAATGAAGGAAATCCTTGTGATGTTTATTTATGTGAATATTCCATGAAGGTAATTCAAAGGAACACCACCAAAGTTGGTAATCCTATTATACCATGTGCTATTGGAACTTCATGTTATCATGGTCTTTGTGATATTGCAGCAAGTATAAGTGTGATTCCATATTCTCTATATCTCAAAATTAAGCCTGATATTGATCCCATACACATGGAAGAGACAAGTATAACTATCCAACTTGCTAATAAAGAATATATTTGTCTTCTTGGTTGGGTTAGAGATGTTGAAGTATTATGCATTAATAGCATTTCCAATTTAACAATGTTCTATTTATCACACAACTCCCAACATTTCCTGGATATTATGGTAGACCAACTTGAAGTGTTGAAAGCATCTAGCAGGTAGGGCCAACAATTCTGGGAAAAGCTTATGATCTGGTAGAAGAATGTATAGGGGGCACTCTTTCGATCTCGAACAAAGTGACTTCTTTTGCCGGAAGAGAGATATTCAGAAAGCCCAATTTCCAGTTATGTCTTAAGAACCTGACTTCAAAGAAAGAAAGAAGAAAAGCAGACTAAAAGAGAACAACAAAAGAGAGATCACTTTCAACGATTGAACATCACTTTTATATCCATATTGGAACTAGACTGTCTGTGCCCTTTGAGTCTACAGCCGCCGAATCTAAAGATTCCTTAAGTTGTCGTATGCCTTCTTTTTCTTCTTTTGTCAATGGTTGGTGACAATGAATGCTTTGAATGATCGCTCGCCGCTCTCCAAGGGGAGATGAGTAGGATGACAACTTGGTAGCAAACTTATCTCATCCTTGCTCCAACAGAAGATGCAACTCTAGTGACCTCACATGTCATTGCCCAAGGTTCGTCCTTTTCCACCTCTCCACCACACCAAAAGACAAGCCCTTTCACCAATACCCAAAATCCAACACCAACCACCACCCCTACAACAGAACCACCCATGTTTCCACCAAATTTTGGAAATTTAACACTAGAACAGCTCCCACACCCTCCCACATCATAAAAATCCACTATCAGTCAACCAACTCCACATCTTCAGTCATAATGAGAACCAAATTGGTTCCCAACAGTACTTTAACTCCATCATCATCATTTTGACACCATATCACCCAAAACACCAACCCTACATCTAAACCATAGTACTATGACTACCCAAACCCTCCACCAAACTACTACAGCCAGCCCCAAATCAACCAGTCATACCAACAGACCCAATTTTAACCACCACTGCCCCCTTATTACCCATACTATCAGCCACCATACCATCCAATGTCATACCAACCCCAATACCAACAACACCCCTCATCAAACCCAAGCTCCACCATAATAATATCAAACTATCCAACATGCCAATTCTCATTCACAAACCAACACCCAGAACCAATACAACCAAAACATTCAAGAACCACACCTGAGAACATGTCATGTAGAACTACCCATATTTAGTGGAGAAAGTATCTAGAGCATGGATACTGGTATGTGACGATGTGTTCTCACTGGTGGGAATTCCAAATGAACAGAATGTGAAATGCGGTATAGCTCGTATCATATGGAAAGCTAAGACTTGGATGACTAGTTGTAGTTTGAACCTCCTAAACACAACTTGGATGGAACTTTGTTTTAGTTCTATTACATAGATGCCCTGACAACTTGGCTTTAGACCCAATGGATCAGCTGCAACAGTTGAAACAACTCACATCAGTCAATAGTTACATTGAACATTATGAAACATGCATGGATGACTCAAATTAAGAGGGACATGAAATACTTAACTAAAGATTTCTTTGTGTATTATTTCATTAGTGGTCTTAAAGAAACAATCAAACATGCAAAGATAGATAGTATGAAAAGGCCATCATCTCCAACATCAAATGTGTATCCCTCTTCTCACCCTCTTCCCACCTGTCCATGGCCCTATTTCCCCTGGTCGCCCCCTCCCTGCCACATCCAAACCCTAGTTCGTGGGCAGTGATGACTGCAAGTGCACAGATTGTTTGTAGCTAGTTTCGAAATAAAGATATCGATCCCACATGGAGCAGGAGTCTGAAGTCTAATAATTCTTGAAATAAATAAAACGATAGAAATTCTAGATTAAGTTCTAAGTAACAAGATAAAATGCGAGTATTGTGTAAACGAGTGTTTTTGGGTTTTAGATATAAGAGCAATAATAAAGTAAAGCAAAATAACTTAATACAGAAAGTAAGTATCGCGTATGTAAGAAAGATTGGAACTACAATAGGAAAAAAAGCTTTCTCGGGGAGTAGCGGATATACCACTAGTATTATGAGGATCTAAGATACACATTATTATCATGAACATTCTCAACTATGTATGTGTGGGAGGAACTCTGTATTTGGAAAATTAGGTAGCAACCGCTGCTCACATCATCCTCATAACCATAGCAGTCAGCAATCAACATCAATCGAGTTACTGCGCTATTAAGGGACGTAATCCTATAGGATGTATCCCATGGCATGGATAGTGTTCCCAAGTTAATACGTAAGGGGTGCCAACAGCTTTGTAGTCACTGTAAGTGCTAGCATGCCTCCGTCTACTAACTAGTAGTTCCCTCCATCAAGTCCGCACGAGAGGCAAATATTGAGAGGCCGACTTCTCTCAACATCAAGATGTAGAGAATCTAACACCTGGTCACAGCGATCAATATCATAATAGACTTTATCTTATTTCAATCTCATAATAGGGTTTCTCCATCTCCCCAAGAACTAAAGATCTACTCAGATATGGAGGCAATCAACATCATGGCAATGGTAATGGAAACAATCATAGATGAATAGTACTTGTACGAATCCACAACGAGTACGGAAATTACAACAAGATCTAGACAAGGATGTAGATGGGATGGATGGAGATGGTGATGATGCAACGGTGGATGATGAAGATCGATGCCTTAGCCTCACCGATCTGCGCAGGGCGAAGATGGATCCTTGTGGACAAGTTCCCCCTCCATATGCCTTCCGGATGTGAGGTTTCTGCGATTTCTGGGTGTTCTATATGTCGTCTCCTTGAAACAATTGCACGGGCTAAAACTATTTGACGAGGAGGAGGCGGTGTCAATTATATGGCCAGAGATATACGACCAGAAAATTTGCTCCCGCCGTATAGTTGGTCGTTGAACCTTCTGACTCCCTTGTTAGCTTCTGGTTTTCTTCTGGTATTATTAATATTTCCCAAATAAGCGATTTACGTTATTTTTAACTCCTTTTCTCCATAGTACAACTGCTCCAAGAATTGTGTCCATTGGATCCATCATCTGTCCCGATCCTGGTGAAAACAGACATAAAATGTGCGCACGAGCACCGTAAAATACCAAGATCCTACATCTACAATGCAAAATTATAATGTAAAACATGATGGAAATATGCACTCATCAACTCCCCCAAGATTATACTCTTGCTCGTCCCGAGCAAGTTTTAGCTTAATGGATGTGATCCTCATATTCATGAAGCCGAGTCGATTAAAAGGACGAGGATTGTTGAGGCACAACTAGGTAAGATAACCGAGAGTCAAACTCTCATTCTAGCTAAATTTGCAGGTAAAGCTGAGCTCAATCCTATTGAAGAACTCAAAATGATGAGGATCCAAAGAGAGGAGCCTGAAGAGCTTGATTATAGTAATGCCCCTTCACCAAGCTACACCATTGAAGATATCGTAAAAAGGATCAACGTTTGGATTCCAGTAAGTGAAGGTAACGATGAAGCCATGTATCAACACTTCGTTGATCAGGTAGCAATAAAAGTATGCGAGCTTGAAGAGGAATACAAGAAAATCGCTGAAAATTTACCTGTTAAACTAGATGATATATTTGAGCCTACAATTAAAATTAAGATTGGGACCAATGAGATAGTTGCACTTTGTGATCTAGGTGCAAGAGTCTCAACAATCTCAAAGAGTCTTTTTAACAAATTAAATCTTGGCTCTTTCGAAATCATCGAACTAAAACTACATCTTGCAGATTCTACCTATAAACAAGCTGTTGGAATTAAGGAGAACACTTTAGTTTACATTAAAGGCTATCCGGATCTAATTGACTTTGTTATTGTTGACATGCCTGAAGATGCTACTGCTCCTATTATACTAGGCCGTCCTTTCTTAAGAACTATAAAGGCTTTAATTAATCTCCATGAAGGGAACATGAAGCTTCAATTGCCTTCAAGGGATCCTTTTGTTATCCATTTCCCCAGGAAAAAGAAAGCCAAACATGATGAGAAGGAGGCCATCACTTTGAAGGCCAACTACTTTGGAGTGGGTGTTCCACTCATCTGGCCTAAGTGAGCAACATCAAGGTAAAGCTATTGACCATAAAAGAGTGCTCCATGGGATGCAACCCATGTGAAATAAAGGTTTGAGTTAAGTTTTAAGTTTTAGTTTAAGTTTATGTTTAATAAAGAGTGCTAGAAAACTCCATTTGAGGAGATGAAGTTTGGTAGTACTTAAAATTCTGCTTTATACATGATGTTGTTAGTCGATAATTTTAGCTGTCAACTTTCTGTCAAAAACAAGGTATTTCGCTAAGTTTCAGTATAAGAAGTAATTCACGAAGAAACGGAAAATTTGTGATGGGTACAAAGAGTTTAACGACCAACTATATGGCGGGAATAAAAATTCTGGCCGTATAGTCCTGGGCATATAGATATTTGTGCCATCAACAATTTTTCTTTCAAAAGTACTGACTGTTTAACGACCAACTATACGACGAGAATAAAAAATTCCAGCCGTATAGCTCCGGTCGTATAGATATCGATGCTTTCGTACAAATTATTTTCTAGGTACAGACGGTTTGACGACCAACTATACAGCGGGAACAAATTGTTCCGGCCATATAGTTCCGGCCGTATAGCTGCACCGCCAGGTGGAAACCCTAAAGTTTTGACAACCATCCATCTATATATGTTCCGGACGTATAGTTGCGCCCGTATAGTTGCATCCGACCACAGAATCGCACGGGAAGGTACCTCCAACTCCAAAACATCAATCCTTCTTCTGTCTTCTACCTCCAAACTCTCTCAAAACCTCAAGAGATCTTCACCTCTACTCAATTTCGTTCGATTTCCTCGCACACAAGTGATCTATGGTATGTTTCTCCTTTGATCCTCCAATTACTTTTTGCAAATTCATTTCCGATCTATTGTCATTATCAATCTAGGGTAAGACCTACTATGAACTAATTTCCATGATTCTCTTGCCTAGATTATTATTTAGAGAGGATTCTTTAGTGTGCTATGATGAGGAATATGTTATACTTATTATTGTTGGATCAAAAAGTTTTATTTTTGTCTTCCTTTATTGTCTTAGATGATGAACAGAAGGATCCAAACTCGTGCTCGTGCCACCGCTAGCGCTTCTCGGGCCGTCACTCAAGAATACATGGGGATGCGGTTCAGGAATGAGCTCCAACACGATCATTTCAACAAGACCAAGAACCGCGAAGTGAAGGCCACCAAGTGGGCTTGCCCCATTATATTGAACCAACTCGGTATTTCTGATGATTTCAATTTACTTTGCAATAGAGTTGTCCTGCAAAACTTTGTGTACAATGATGCTCCTACTTATTGCCAGTTAACCATTGAATTCCTAAGTTCGTTGCAAAGCATTGTTAAACTATGGCAAGGAGAGCACATGATTTCTTTCCGACTTATGAACAACAACTACACTTTAACACTAGATTAATGGTGCACATTTTTTAATTTTCCAAACAATGATGTTAATGCCTTACACGCATCCTTTACTGTCTGAAATCCTTCCCCTGAACAATATTATAATGGAACGAGTTTCACTACTAGAGTAAGCAAGGGGAAGAATGTCAACATCCCGCAATTCGATATTTGTTCTATGTTATTGCTAACACCTTGTAGGCACGTAATGAGTTCACAAGACTCAATGAGGAGGACATCTTAGTCCTTGCAAAGGCTGCTTATATCAACTTCAACTTGTTACTCAACTTGGGCGCAATCCTTGTGCGCTAATTGGAGCATCAATCCTCCCAAAGCCAAGGAGCAATCACAGGTGGAGGCGTCATCACCGTGCTCGCCAATGCCCTAGGCATCGACCTAGGTGAGTTGCAACCTGTGCTAGGTGAGCGACGTGTTGGTTTCTCTACTTTGGAAGCTTGTGGAATGCTCACTAGGAGAGGTGGTGTTTATTACCTGCATATTGCTAGAGCTAGGCGTACCTACCCCGCTCCTATTCCTAATGGTCTTTTCTCTATCGAGGAAGGACATTTGCTATGTTACTTGCAGGTTGAGCAACACCAACCCAAGGAGGAGATTCCGGATGAGCATGAGGACCAAGAAGAGGAGCAAGAAGTTCCTCATCAAGAGGAGCAGCCATCAACCCGATTCGCTACATACCAAGACTTCCAAGAACTTGGAGGGACTGTGGAGAGGATGCATAGCCTCTCTTTGAACCTCCGAGGAACAACTAGTAACCTCTCAACTCAATTTGCGAACTGGAGTAACGACTTTTCCCACCACCACAATGATTTGAAGGGCTTGCAAAAGCCTAAGCTTGGGGAAGTTTCATCATGTACCTTTATTTGGCATTCATTTGCTTTTATTTATTTCAAGGTTGTGTTTTTAATTCGAGTTTATAAGCACTCATGTTCGTTTCCCCAACACTTTATCTTTAGTTATTTATATTTGCTTTCGAGATTTTCTAGCCGAGCTTTGCCGCCAATTTTCTATTCTTTAAATTCCTCTCTTAAAAACAACAAAACGATTTCTCCATTTTTCTTTATTTTCCCTCTTTCTTTTCTTTCCACCTCAAGCTTCTCATGTATTTTTAGGAAAGTGATCGACTTCGAGTTTCCAAGAAACAAATAAAAAAGGAAGAGAGAAATGGAACCAAACATGGGAGGTATGCCTTATGACTCCCCACTTTTGTAGTTTGAGAAACCCATGCTAGTTAGTAGTAAATGATGAGATATTATATTGGCGGAGTGAGTCTTTTTATTGTAGTAAAATTTTCGTTTCCATGGGTATTTAGTTGGGTACATTTTGTTCTAGCTCTTGTAATTATCCAAGTCTTGCCTAAAAATTGCTAAGCAATTGTAATAAGAAAAAGTCTCACAATTGAAGGCTTGGGGGTTGTAGTGTTTAGTCTTGAAGGCTTATCTCTAGAGACACTCAGCACCACTAAAAATGTTGAATGACTTAATAGCTCTCTTTAAAAGGATTTATTTCGATGAATTAATGTTTAGTGGTTTTTGTGAGCATGCCAAAGTTTGACTTGTTAATCACAAGAATGATATTGCTTTACGCGTGTCAAATTTCATGGGATACCAACAACTCCACTGGCCCATGAACGATCTTCATGAAGGAAACTCCTAGATTTTGGCTATGAGTTGATTAAACACATATATCAACAATGCTATTGTGGGTAAGATTCTTGGCGCTCCTGGGTAGCTGTGTTCATGATGGAATCACTCCTCTGGCTATTATGAGTAATCATTATGCAAAAGAAACAAAAACCTTAGTGATGCCACGAGTGTCCATCACAACTCGATAAACTAAAACAAGATTTTTGGCATGCTCTCAGTTACTCAAAAACTGAAATTCTTGAAGGACAATGAATAGAAAAGTAGTGCTTGAAAAGTCTTGATTTATTGATGTGGGAGAATTGAGATATTCTAGTGTATATGCTTTTCATGAAAACTCTCAGACTCTCAATTTACATGATTATACTTTATGTTCAAAGGCAAGCCTATGAGTTGATTACATGACATGGAATAAAGTTTACTCATTTGAATCATCCATGTTAACAATAATTTTGTTGCGCTATAAGGATGCATAAAACCTGTATGGTATGCTTTCCATTACTCTATCTATGCCGCTGTGTTTCAGATTTATGAAGTGGAGGAAATATGAGACTACCAATCATGAGTAAGATCATCATATCGTTATTTCAGTTTAAATGCTGAGTTCCTTTTTGATTTTGGTTTTCTTGCTCGGGGACGATCAAGTTTAAGCTTGGAGAGGTTGATGGCTATGAAATATAGCCATATACGTCCATATTTAAACTAGATATTACTCACATTTTTTATGAAATGTCTCTCTAAACCCTTCCACTAATGCCCAATATTCAAAGTGGTATGCAATCCTTTCTTTCTATTTTTTCCTGTTCAGATAATGACGTTTTATGATGGAAATCACTACATTAAAGTCAAAGATACGAGATTTCCAACAACCAGAAGAAACCAGGAGTCGTGGGGTCGGAGGTAGACGCTTTAACGACCAACTATACGACCGGAATAAAATTCCGGCCGTATAGTTGCCATCGACACCGCTAGGTCAAACATAACAACTTTCGTGAAGGGACCCCTATATAAATAGGTCTCGGGCGATAATAAACAGGCGCTTGCAGAAACCATCAGCCACCCCCAGATCTCCATCCACAACCTCGACGAGCCGCCGGAGGAATAGACTTAGATCTAATCTCTCCACCACCATTGCCATATTCCACCACTTGTAATAGTAGATCTCTTCTTTGATTGCCAACATTGTAAGACTATTTGCTATCAATGTCATGATTTCTACTATAATGTTTATGATCTTTGATCTCATATCTATGTGTGAGTAATTCTCCTTGGGCTAAGGGCTTCGGCCTAGCCATGTAGCTTTTTGTGCATGTTATTTATCATAGATGGGATCATGTATTAGTTTGTATGACATGATGATTATTGTATCCTCTCTTGCCTCAATCTAAGGACTTGTCAGGTACCCAAGACCCCGAGGATTGAGCCAGGTATAGGGAGTATGAGTAATGGCTAATCTGCAGGATGGGAACCCCAATGACAGAAAGGGTGGTACGGCTGTATGTGAGGGATTTACTTGGGATTAACGGTGACATCACTATGCATATCATTAGTTATCTTTCTTCTATGGATAAGACTAGTAGGTTATTGCTATAAGCGGTTGCGAAGGCAATAGCAATTATGGTTGCACTGCCCACTTATAATTTATCTTTCTCTAACAATTACATGCATACTTTATTTCTATCTTTTATTTCCATCAGATGTTTTGCACAGCTACAGGTGAAACCGAACACCCTAGGCCCTCTCTCTCCATCATCGACAACAATAAAAAGACGCAAACTCTTGGTCCGATAAAAACACAAAAGGAATTCTAAAACTCCCAAAGGTCCATTAAAGTAACTTCACTATGCTTCTGCTTCCCGACGATTCGATAAACCTAGGTCTACTAGGGAAAAAGAGCTATACTACATCCGTAATCCAGATCGAAGGTATCACTTGCAAGCATGTCACTAGGTCACGAGGATGTAATATCACAAGAACGAGTAAATGAATTTGTTCGTAACAAGATCAAACTGGGTATAACGATACCAGAAATCAGATGTTGGACAAACCAGGTATCGTAGAGAAAACGGAGTGGGACTCAACATCTAAAGGTTCAAGCGATCAATCAATTCAGGGAATGTGAAGGGACCATCATGAATTTCTAGACATCGTTGTTGGTCATTGATTGGAGAGATGTATTGATGGTGTCAGAACATTGCCGAAGCCATAAGGGTGTCATGCTAAGGGTAGAGACACTTAGGATTCATCTGCGATCATAAGAGAAATGGAACCGAAGTCTTCAAAAGATATTCGAAAGGAGTTTCGAATGATAGGAATTAGATAATATGTATTTAATTTTTAATTAATTGAATTCATTATTAAAGATAATTATTTAATAATAAAATTGGGGAAAGCCTCCCACATGGGCCCTCCCCGGAGGGGAGAGTGCCCAAGAGGGGCCACCAGCCCTAGAGGGGCCATGGGTGTGCACGTGGGGGATACCACCTTCGTCGGCCACCCTAGTGGGCTTATCACGTGTGGGTGGGGTCATCCCCAACACCAACCATCTTCCCCCACCTCTTGCAAAGTTTAGTCCCATCATTCACCAAGGCACGAACCTGGTCAGAGTATGCATCCCATCTTTCACTAAAGTTGTGCAGTTGACGATAATAATCTATCTAGCGAAAACTACTTCTCGGTCACTTTATGTATGATCTACACCTCTAAAATTTATAATAAAATTTGCACCCTTAACAATAAAAAATTATAGTGGCAACAGGAGAGAAAAAATAGTGCAGGGAATATTGAGCTTCATAATTTAGAATCCAATCACCCAGGAGTCAACTTTGCCATTCTCTCTCCCTCCCTATCTCCCTATTGTGTGTGTTGCCTTGTTAGGAATGTGCGCTACGAGGTAGATACTTCTCTACCATACGCATGTTGTTGTGCACTTGGAGTTGGTCTGGATCTTCTTCTTTTGCTGCCTTACTAGACCAGGGCACGAAAGGCGTCTTTGCACCAGATGTGTGTAAAACTTTGGAGGCACCAACACTTGTGGTGTTGGACGCTTGAAGCCTACTCGACCTTGAGGTCGGCGATGCTTCGGGTACATCAGCAACCATAAACGCAATCCCGCTTTCGGTCTTCGAAGGTATGATCACCGTATCCCGCATGTTACTATATATCCGCATAGATAGATCTTGACTATGGTGTTCATCATTAGGATTTTTTTTGTTTTCTGCACATGAGCCCCTTCACTCCGGTAGTATTGGGAAAAATTCCGATAGTACCGGGATTACCTACAAGAGTGTGTCTAGGTGACCCAGGAAACCCAGGGATTCCAGTAGTACCGAGAAAAATTATGGTAGTATCGGGATTATCAGCAAGAGTGCGTTTGGGCGACCCAGGAAACTAGGTGTAGCATCCCAATTGTCTAACAATTACAATGCTACATGCCTAGTCTAGATATTGCTACTTCTTACATGTCATTTATTGCATCATCATGACCACATGCTCATGTCATCATGCCACATTGCATTTGAGCATCGTCATGTCATCATGCATCTTTTGCCAAAAACTATTTTTATAAAGTCTCTCTTTGTTTTTCAAATAACCCCTCTTTATTCAAATACAAAACCCCGGTGTTCTGGATATCTATCTTTGTCTAAAACTAGTTATAAAATGTTTTATTAAAATAAAACAAACAAATATTTTTAAATAAATATTTAGGGGAGGCCGCCAGCCGCCAGGCCCAAAGCCCAGCAACTAGTAGCCTACAACCCCGACCGGACCCATACACTAGCCCTCTAGACCAAACACCTAAACCGTAGCTAAACACCACCGCCGCTAGCCCCAACCGCACCCCTACCCGCACGATGCACGCAGCCAAAGTTTCACAACACGACGAGTCATAGTCTCTGTGATTATTTTAAAAACACGGTCAAATTTCTAGGCATGCATATTCTTAGCAAAAAGTTGAATCTTTCCAAACTTGCACTCGTTCTCGATACATTAACTGCCTGCTGGTGGGTCCAGTGAATAGATTTTTGCAAGGTGTGAAGCTAATTTTGAAACACGGACAAAATTTCAAAACACGATGAGTCATAGTATCTTTGATTATGTTCAAAACATGGTCAAATTTCTAGGCATGCATATTCTTAGCAAGAAGTTGAATCTTTCCAAACTCTCACTTGTATCGATACATTGACTGCCTGGTGGTGGGTCCACTAAACAGATTTTCTCAAGGTGTGAAGTTAATTTCGAAACACGGGCAAAAATTCAAAACACGGTGAGTCATAGTCTCTTTGATTATTTTCAAAACATGGTCAAATTTCTAGGCATGCATATTCTTAGCAAGAAGTTGAATCTTTCCAAACAACTCTTAGTCGTTATCGATACATTTATTGCCTGGTGGTGGGTCAACTAAACAGATTATCACAAGGTGTGAAGTTAATTTTGAAACACAACCAAAATTTCAAAACACGGTGAGTCATAGTCTCTTTGATGTTTTCAGAACACGGTCAAATTTCGAGGCATGAATATTCTTGGCAAGAAGTTGAATCTTGCCAAACAACTCTCACTCGTTCTCGATACATTAACTGCCTGGTGGTGGGTCCACTTAAAAGATTATCGCAAGGTGTGAAGTTAATTTTGAAACACAACGAAATTTCAAAACACGGTGAGTCATAGCCTCTTTGATTGTTTTCAAAACATGGTCAAATTTCTAAGCATGCATATTCTTAGCAAGAAGTTTAATCTTGCCAAACAACTCTCACTCATTCTCGATACATTAACTCCATGCTCTCCCTCTATAATTTTACATTTTGAGGCTTTTATGATGCTTTTTATAATCAGGAGGTTACGAGCCATGCCAAGAAATGAATAGCAAGCAGAGACAAGCAGAATCACCGAGAAATAGTAGTAGAGAGTAGTGAAATGAATTCGTTTGCTGTGTGGTCAGGAAGCAAGGCTTTATCCAATTGCTAGGCATCGGGGCCCACCTGGGACGTGCATTTGAGCACCTATGTCTTTGACGTCTCCCTAGGAACCGTGGTATGATGACAACTGCATATGACCAGTACAAGACTGCAGTACACTACTGAAGTCTTACTTCATGAATCAGTGAGCAGGAGTACTCGAGTACTACTCCATACTACTAGAACCCTACTGCCACTGTTGCCCGCCGCCCACCGCCCTAGGAGTAGTAAAAAGCCGCAAATAGCCACCACCGCCTGCCACCTACCGCCCGCAGATGCCTACCTACTAGAGTAGTAGTATAGTAGAAAGAAGACATATGTACTAATATTGGAGAACTGGTAGTACAACTCGAGTATAAAAGACATATACTCTGTATTACTGGAGTACTAGTTCAAAAAGACATATACTTTGTATTACTGGAGTACTAGTTCAAATTTACTAGTTCAACTTGAGTACTATTACTCTGTATCTGGACAAGCTTTAACCACAAGAAAGAAATGGAGAAGATAAACGAGT
Organism: Avena sativa; assembly: GCA_916181665.1. Taxonomy (NCBI): domain Eukaryota; kingdom Viridiplantae; phylum Streptophyta; class Magnoliopsida; order Poales; family Poaceae; genus Avena; species Avena sativa. The sequence goes on along the minus strand of OV702291.1, from coordinate 120,860,089 downwards.
CTGCCATGCCGAGAAAGAAAGAGCCAGAAGAGACAAGCAGATAGAATAAAATGCTGATGGTATTGAAGACATGCATGCAATCCTCGTTCTCTCCCCCGCAGCACTGTACACTTTGTGCCAGGCCCCAGGTTTCTCTGTCTCTCTCTAGGTGTAGACCTTCTCCATTTCCAAAAAAGGCGTAGACCTTCTTAATACTCACGCGGATAGGATCTGTTTGTCTAGTACAGTACTCTGCAGGGTAATAAGTGCCTGATTTACTCTCACCTATCAACTTTCTACAGCCTTCGTACAAAAAAAACTCAATGCTGCATAAAAATTCTGGACTACAGGCACTACATCGGCGAGCCGAGCTTCTAGGGAATCACTCCAACGCTGGGCGCATCGGCGGATTCCACCAAGAGCTAACCGGCGATGGACAAAGACGAGCTAGCGCCGATAACTATTCTATGCCCCCACGATGGCTGCCTCACCATGGTCGCCTACCACGACCTCGACGACCACAAGGCCGCGTGCCCGTATAGCCCGTGCGGCTGCATGGAGGTCGGATGCATATTCACCGCCTCGCCGATCGAGCTCCTTTTGCACCTCAACGGTGTCCACAAGGTACAAGTGCATAGGCTATCGTACGGCCAGCCCATGGAGTGTATAGTAACAATGCCATTACCGTCCTTTCCGCCATCCATGGTCATCATCTACGGTGATGATGCTACCGTGTTCAACCTCATCATCAGCGAGCTCAGCCAGGCTGCCGCCATTTCCTTGGTGTGCGTCAGGGCGGCCTCATGCTCGTGGCCCCGGTACAGGGTGAAGCTATGTGCAACTCACCCATATTCGTCGATGGACTTCTCGACGGACACCCTTAATGGGGTCATTGAGCCGACGAGCTGCGCATCACCCGACAATATTGGCCTTGAAGATCTGACATTCCTCACGGTGCCGCCGCGGTACATTACCACGGCTAATGGACAGTACCGGACGATCAAGGTGTTGTCTTTCTGCGTTTGCACCGATAGGATGAATTTATCTTAATCTTTGACTAAGTGATCCTAATGTGATGGAAATGATGTATTACTAGTTAATTTAGTTGTAGATAAGTACCACTCGTTTACTAGTTAATATAGTATTAGTCGGAGGCAAGGTCTCTTTTGGCACTAGGAAGGGAGTATTTTGGCTATAAACTGTCTTTGCTGCTAATGTTTATATTTTGGATTTTAAGTGTTTTCTGAAATTGTTCAAGTACTACTCCACATGCCCACTGCTAGGGGGACTCAGATCAACATGCCCCTGTATCTACCATCCAATATTCATCCGATGGACAAAAGTGATCCAAAGCAATGTAGAAAAGAAAACATCTCACACTTATGCCCCGGTTTTCAACTATGTTTAATTTTTCAGACACTAGACAATAAAAACATTTTTTCAGTCATTAATAGTTCAAATACATGCATATATTTATTAAAAAATACAGACATATAATTTTAACTAATTTGCATAAATTAATTTTCATACTTTTGTTTGCACACTATATATAATAGTGGTAAGATAAGAAAGGAAAGACTATCAATAGTATCTTCTCGATGCTAAAATGGAAATGAAGATCCAACGTCTGATAATGTTGGGATTCGAGTCTTGATCCAATGGTCAATATTCAAAGTTATTCATACACTATACAATGCTAAGAAAAAAAGAAAAACATGTGTTTTGACACCTTTGAATACAAAAAATGCTCTCGCTTCTTCATAATGTGTATTGGCCTACGGTGTATGAACATTCCTGGTTTTGACCTGAACAGCCAAAATCATGACCATATTAACATCATATATAGTTTATGATACAGTTCCCGCATCTGGTAGATTCGTGCATCTTATTCAACAATATATGCTGAAAGTGAGCAGTGCATTGTCTTCTTTTGTTAAGCAAGTATACTAGTCTTACCATTACCACTATCTTAACACTATATGGTGTACGAAAAACTTTGAATATTAATTGTTGGATCAAGACTCATGAATCCCAACATTTCGAGCCGTTGGATCTTCTTTTCCATTCTAGCATCTAAAAGATTCTATTGATAGTCTTCATCACAATGAAATGCTATATGCACAAACCTCAAAACACATTTCTCCATCATTCTAGAATCTTCCCCCTCGTTTCTATAGACCATGTTACCAAAATTTTCAAGTATTTGACTTTAGGGTCCTTTGTGCTAAATGTACGGACTTGGATGTATTTTTCATTTTTTTGAGGTCCTTGGTGTAACATGTCTACACTTCCACTTACCGTGCTAATTAATTGAAGAATCTCGCTCCCTCGAGACATATACCTTAGTCAAAACTAGAATGAAGAGTATAGCTCGATGAGCTGCTCTCTCGAGAAGGAGCCATACCCGACTGTTTCCCTTCTTGGTTTTCGGGTCCTTTGTGCTAAACATATGGACCTCAATGTAATTTTCCCTTTTTATGTCCTTGGTGTAAAATGTAGTACTCCCACCATCCGTTTAAAATTCTAACCAAAAATTATAAGTGGTGAAATTTAAACGAATTTAATCTTACCTGTCGACAAGTATGAACATTCTTGGATTTCAAGCCGAACAACCAAGGTCAACGCCATATCAACATCATACTTTATGTTGATGACCCCATATTAGTGAATTTGCATGGCAACAGACTTAGCCATATTTTGAAACAATCAAAGAAGAAGTAGTATGAAGTTTGACTCAGATCAGCTGATCTCTCGAGAAGGAGCCAAACTAGAAAGTTTTCCTTTTAGGGTCCTTTGTGTTAAATGTATGGACCTCGATGTAATAATTTTCCTTTTTTAGGTCCTTGATGTAAATGTACTCCCACCGACCGTGTAAAATGTTAACCTAAAAGTAAAATGGTGAAATTTAAATGAATTTAAGCTTAGTTGTCAATGAGTATGAACATTCTTGGATTTCAAGCCGAACGACCAAGGTCAAGGCCATATCAACATCATACTTTATGTGCATGATCCGATGTTAGAGAATTTGCATGGCAATAGATCTGGCCATGTTTTGAAAACAATCGAAGAGGAAGTAGTATTAAGAGTTTGGCTCGGATCAGCTGATCTCTCGAGAATGAGCGGAACCAGATTTTTTTCTTTTAGGGTCCTTTATGCTAAATTTATATGGACCTCGATGTAATTTTTCTTTTTTGAGGTCCCTGATGTAAAATGTACTCCGATCGACCGTGTAAAGTTCTAACCTAAAAGTAAGTGGTGAAATTTAAATGAATTTAATCTTAGTTGTCAACGAGTATGAACCATTCTTGTATTTCAAGATGAACGACCAAGGTCAAGGCCATATCTACATCATACTTTATGTTGATGATCCCGTATCCAAGAATTTGCATGCCGACAAATTTGGCCATATTTTGAAAATAATCAAAGATGAAGTAGTATGAAGAGTATGGCTTGATCAGATACTCTTTAGAGAAGGAGCTGAACCCGACTGTTTTCCTTACTTAATTTTAGGGTCCTCTGAGCTAAATGTATGGACCTCGATGTAATTTCCCCCTTTTGTTAGGTCTAAAAGTGCAAGTGGTGAAATTTAGACGATTTTAAGCTTACTTGTCAATGAGTATGAGCATTCTTGGATTTCAAGCCAAATGACCAAGGTTAAGGCCATAGCAACATCATACTTTGTGCTGATGATCCCATGTTACAGAATTTGCATGGCAACAGATTTGGCCATGTTTGGAAAACAATCAAAGAGGAAGTAGCATTAAGAGTTCAGCTCAGATCGGCTGATCTCTCGGGAATGAGCCAAACCAGTTTTTTTTTTCTTTTAGGGTCCTTTATGCTAAATGTATATGGACCTCGATGTAATTTTTCTTTTTGAGGTCCGTGATGTAAAATGTACTTCGATCGACCGTGTAAAGTTCTAACCTAAAAGTATTATGGCGAAATTTAAATGAATTTAAGCTTAGTTGTCAATGAGTATGAAGCATTCTTGTATTTCAAGATGAACCACCAAGGTCAAGACCATATCTACATCATACTTTATGTTGATGATACCATATCCAAGAATTTGCATGTCGACAAATTTGGCCATATTTTGAACACAATCGAAGATGAAGTAGTATGAAGAGTATGGCTCGATCAGCTACTCTCTCGAGAAGGAGCCGAACCTAACTATTTTCCTTTCTTAATTTTAGGGTCCTTTGTGCTAAATTATGGACCTCGATGTAATTCCCCCCTTTTAGGTCTAAAAGTGTAAGTGGTGAAATTTAGACGATTTTAAGCTTACTTATTAACAAGTATGGACATTCTTGGATTTCAAGCCGAATGATCAAGGTCAAGGCCATCTCAACATCATACTTTATATGATGATGATCCCATGTCAGAGAATTTGCATGGCAACAGATCTGGACATGTTTTGAAAACAATCGAAGATGAAGTAGTATCAAGAGTTTGGCTCAGATCAGCTGATCTCTCGAGAAGGAGCCGAACTAGAAATTTTTCCTTTTAGGATCCTTTATGCTAAATGTATGGACCTCGATGTAATTTTTGCTTTTTTGAGGTCCCTAATGTCAAATGTACTCCGATTGACTGTGTAAAGTTCTAACCTAAAAGTAAGTGGTGAAATTTAAACGAATTTAAGCTTAGTTTTCCATGAGTATGAACCATTCTTGTATTTCAAGACGAACGACCAAGGTCAAGGCCATATCTACATCATACTTTATGCTGATGATCCCATATCCAAGAATTTGCATGCTGACAAATTTGGCCATATTTTGAAAACAAATCGAAGATGAAGTAGTATGAAGAGTGTGGCTCGATGAGCTACTCTCTTGAGAAGTAGCCGAACCCGGCTATTTTGCTTGCTTAATTTTAGGGTCCTTTGTGCTAAATGTATGGACCTCGATGTAGATTTTTTGCCTTTTTAGGTCCTTGTTGTAAAATGTACACCCACCGATCATGTAAAATTCTAACCTAAAACTAAGTGGTGAAATTTAAACAAATTTCAGCTTATAGTTGTCAACGAGTATGAACATCCTTGGATTTCAAGACGAGCGACCAAAAGGTCAAGGCCATATCTCTACATCATACTTTATTGTGATGATCGAGTATCCAAGAATTTGTATGGGGAAAGATTTGGCCATATTGTGGAAACAATCAAAGAAAAAGTAGTATGAAGAGTATTGCTCGATCAGGTGCTCTCCCGAGAAGGAGCCAAACCTGACGGTTTTCTTTGCTCAATTTAGGGCCCTTTGTGCTAAATGTGTGAACCTCGATGTAATTTTCCCTTTTTTAGGTCCTTGATATAGAATTTACTCCCACCTACCGTGTAAAATGCTAACCTAAAAGTAAGTGGTGAAATTTTAACAAATTTAAGCATAGTTGTCAACGAGTACGAAAAATTCTTGGATTTCAAGACGAACGACCACCCCCACACCCCGGCCGGCTGATCTCTCCCTCGTCCACAACTTGGCGCTGCGCACGCGCTTCGACCGACGACCTGCCTTTTGTCAGTGGCTCCGTGTCTTTGTCTGGCATGTTCATCAGCCGCGTTGGTGGGAACCATTTTGGTCCTGACAATAGAGTAGCAATTCAAACTTTCCCGGTTTCGAAATTTTCACTTCCTTCACAAACATCCGGGGGGAGGATATTCAATAGATCGCCATTCGCAGTACTACTAGTACTACAGGGTACAGTGAGTTGTACCAAAAGAAACTTTTTTTTGATGAGTAGTACCAAAAGAAACTTCATTCAACCATTAACATAACAGCACGAGTTTACATATATAGGATTCGTTGCTGAACTAGTGTAGGTCCGGCACCTCCTAGCACCTAGTCCGCGTCGCCAGTGGTAGCTCGTGACATTGACACCAACGACAGCTCCAGCGATAGAGCCAGATCCTGACTCATCAGCACCTCTGGATAGGTGGCGACAACTACTGATCCATCGGTGGCACCGCCGGATAACGAGGCGGCACCTCCGGAGCCATCGGTAGCTCCGGGAGAACACTGTGGATGAAGTTGCCGTTGTTTGGGAACCATTTCCAGTAGTTGGTGAAAATGTTGGCGCCGGTGAACACCACCATCTTGCAGCCACCGTGGAAGTCATGGCCGTAGAGGAGACGGGCATCCCTGAAGTTGACGAACTTGACCTTCAACGTCCCGCCCGGGTTGTCGTAGAGGCCATACATCTGGTACTTGCGGTGACCGTACCCAGCATCGAGGAAGGTGCACGCCAGCTGCCACTTTGTTCTCCGCAGGGAGAAAGCCTAAATGTGTAGGGAATTGTCCTCCTGTGCAGCGATGTCGGGGTATTTGCGCTCCGGTACAGCGGGCGGCAGCCGGAAGGTGGCCATGGATGATAGACGAGGACGGAGATGGTTGCTGGAAGTGGGGGATTAGAGATGGTTTGGTGCGGGGAAGGGGAGAGATTAAATAGGAAGGAGGTGATCCGGGATTAATGTGGCAGATTACCGAAGCGAGGGGACAATCAATGTCGTTGATGAAGCTGATGCGTGTGGCAAATATCGATGACGATGACTAGGGTAAGCGATTGGACGGAATGCTGACTCTGCTTCCAGCACTTGATGGCCCAGTCATAATTTTGTGGTGCGTCCAAGGCTACCGCGACCTCCCCAATCTGTGGGCCCTACGTGGATGACTGATATGATGGGTGAAAACAAATTGATAATGATAAAGTGGTATGAAATGTGATTTAACAAACATTAAGTTGTTATTAACCAATATTCTTGTTAAAGAAAAAATGCATACATTAAGTCTGTTAGTAATAACTATCTACCATATTGAGAATACATCCTACTGTGCTATGAAATTTTGGGGGTGGTGAAATGATGGTTCTAGAACATGTTGGAGTTTGCTCTAGGTACTATTCAACACGAATCCAGCTGCTCTGAACCATTGGATCTAACGTCCTAATGGTCAGGATTGGTGCTATGGATCCAATTCAAAACACCAATCCTGACCGTTGGGCTATTAGATATAATGGTTCAGAGTAGCTGGATTCGTGTTGAATAGTACCTAGAGCAAACTCCACCATGCATGTTCTAGAACCATCATGTAAACACCCCCAAAATTTCATAGCACAGTAGGTTGTATTCTCAATATGTGTAGATAATTATTATTAATAGACTTAATGTATGCATTTTTTTAACAAGACTTAAAGTATGATGGTTCTCGAAAATGGTGGAGATTTCTCTAGGTACTGTTCAACACAAATCCAGCTGCTCTGAACCATCAAATCTTATAGCCCAATAGTCAGGATTGGTGTTATGTATCCAATTCAAAACCGCTCCATTATAATAGTTAGAGATAATGGAGCCGTTTTGAATTGGATCCATAGCACCAATCATGACCGTTGGGCTGTTAGATCCAATGGTTCAGAGGAGCTGGATTCGTGTTGAATAGTACCGAGAGCAAACTCCACCATGTTCTAGAACCATCATGTCACCACCCCCAAGATTGCATAGCACAGTAGGTTGTATTCTCAATATGTGTAGATATATTATTAATAGACTTAATGTATGCATTTTTTCTCTAACAACACTATTGGTTAATAACAACTTAATGTTTGTTAAATCACATTTCATGGAGTATATACATGTGTGGCACGTGCCTTTTACTAGTAGTGGTAAGATAAGGAAAGAAAGACTATCAATATTATCTTCTCGATGCTAAAATGGAAATAATGAAGATCGAATATCTGACAATGTTGGGATTCGCGTCTTGATCCAACGATTAATATTCAAAGTTATTCGTACACTATATAGTGCTAAAAAAATGAGAAACATGTGTTCTGACACCTTTGAATACAAAAAAATGCTCTCGCTGCTTCACAATGTGTATTGGCCTACGGTGTATAAACATTCCTGGTTTTGACCCGAATAGCCAAGGTCATGACCACATTGACATCATATATAGTTTATGATATAGTACCTGCATCTGGTAGATTCGTGCATCTTCTTCAACAAGATCTGTTGAAAGTGAGAAGTGCGATGTTTTCTTTTGTTAAGCAAGTACTAGTCTAACCATTACCACTATCTTAACAGTATATGGTGTACAAAAAACTTTGAATATTAACTGTTGGACCAGGACTCACGAATCCCAACATTTCCAGCCGTTGGATCTTCTTTTCCATTCTAGCATCCAAAAGATTCAATTGATAATCTTCATCACAATGAAATGCTATGCACAAACCTCAAAACACACTTCTCCATCATTCTAGAATCTCCCCCCTCGTTTCTATAGACCATGTTACCAAAATTTTCAAGCATTTGATTTTAGTGTCCTTTGTGCTAAATGTGAAGACTTGGATGTATTTTATGTTTTTTCAGGTCCTTGGTGTAACATGTACACATCCACTTACCGTGTTAATTAACTGAAGAATCTCGCTCCCTCGGGACATACCTTAGTCAAAAAAAGTACAACCACCCGATTTTCAGAAAAAGTGGGGACCATGTTTTCTTACAATTCCCTAGTCTTACCACATTTCAAGATTCCCTAGCGAACCGTGCCCACTTAAATAACTTTATGTCGATTTAAAAAAATTAGGTCAAATTTGAACTACAAGTAAGTGCGGTAGATTCCTCTTAAATTTTCCTAACGCCGTCTGAAGGGACCCATGATGTCTATATATCAAGACTTAAGTTCCGGGACGCAGTACTAAACACTAGTAGTACCTACATCCAAGGATCAAGGCCTATTTTTTGAAAATCCAAACTATGCAAAGTTTGACCAAGTTTGTAGAAAAATATATTAATATTTACAATATGAAATACATACCCTTTGATATATCATGAAACATATATTCACATGGTATCTACTAATATCATACAGTAGTTCTTGATATTTTTTTTAGAAGTTTGGTCAAACTTTCCGTATCTTGACTTATCAAAAAAAGCCTTAAGCTTTGGGACAGAGGTACTAGTGAGATGCGGGAAAAACCGAAGAGCAAGAGGAGCTCGGAGAATAAAAGCGAGGCAGGGGGAGTGCAGCGTGACATGGCACTTGAAGGCGGTGCGATGTCAGAGAAGAATTATGATGGGTTCTTGAAATGAGGTACTACATCCTTTACAACGTACACACTCTAGTAAAGTTTCAGGACTTATGTGCACTCAAAATAAAACAAATTTATTTTTTCGCTCTCAGTCGCTGCCTCACCACCCATCTTAGCACTTCCTCGTCCACAGCGCAGCGCATGTGTGTCTTGGTACGGTGGCTTCGCTGTGTCTCCGGCGTGTGCCTTGGTGTACATAGGAAGGAACCGGGCATTGGCAGCAAAAATTAGTAGAATTCAAACTTTCGAATTTTTCTCTTCCTTCCCAAGCATCGGGAATGGAGGTTATTCAAAGGATGACCATATCGACATCATATCTCTATCGCTACTATTATAATAGAGTAGTTTTCAATTGGATCCTTAGCACCAATCATGATCGTTGGGTTGTTAGATCCAATGGTTCAGAGCACCTGGATTCATGTTGAATAGTACCTAGAGCAAACTCCACCATGTTCTAGAACCATCATGTCACCACCCCCAAAATTTCATAGCATAGTAGGTTGTATTCTCTCTACTACTACAATGGAGCAGTTTTGAATTGGATCCATAGCACCAATCCTGACCGTTGGACTGTTAGATCCAATGGTTCAGAGCAGCTGGATTCGCGTTGAATAGTACCTAGAGCAAACTCCAACATGTTCTAGAACCATCATTTCACCACCCCCAAAATTTCATAGCACAGTAGGATGTATTCTCAATATGGGTAGATAGTTATTACTAATAGACTTAATGTATGCATTTTGCTCTAACAAGAATATTGGTTAATAACAACTTAATGTTTGTTAAATCACATTTCATATAGTATATACGTGTGTGGCCCGTCCCTTTTGATCAACAGGTGAGACTCAGATAATAGACGTCTGACATATCATCACTATATAAAATTTTAATAGGTAAAGCATACAAAAATATAAATTTGATCAATATCTATAAAGTATAGGTGTATATTTGGTTCTTATACTTTGTATATCATTTAGAAGTCAACGATTATTAGCTATCTAAAACTTGAAAATTCTGGTAACATGGTCTAGAGAAACGAGGGAGAAGATTTTAGAATGATGGAGAAGTGTGTTTTGAGTTTTGTGCATACCATTCATTATGATGAACACTATCAATAAAATCATCTAGAATGGAAAAGAAGATCCAATGGCTAGAAATGTTGGGATTCACGAATCTTGATCCAACGGTCAATATTCAAAGTTATTCGTACACTATATAGTGGTAAGATAAGAAAAGATATATATGTAGAAAAACGTCAAAACACACTTATCCATCATTGTAGAATCTTCTCGATTGTTTCTTTAGACCATGGTTCTAAAATTTTCAATTATTAGGTAGCTAATAAATGTTTATTTCTACATGATATAAAGTGCAAGAACCAAATATACACTCATACTTTAGAAACGTGGATCAAATTCATAGATATTTCAAGCTTTACCTATTACAATGTTATATACTAATGACATGTCATGTTTCTGTATATTATGTGAGTTTCACGTGCAAGGCACGTGCAGCTTACTGGTACTACTACGAAGAGCATGGCTTAGCTCCGTGATGGCGGAGCAGGACCCGACTACTAATTTTAATTGCTTGATTGTAGGATCCTTTGTGTTAAATATATGGACTTGGATGCAATTTTTGATTTTTTAAGGTCCTTGGTGTAACATGTGCATATGCACTAGCTGTGTTAATTATTGAAGCATCTCACTCCTTCGGGACATACCCCAGTCAAAAAATAAAGTGCCACCACACGGTTTTCAAAAAACGCGGACATGTTTTGTTACAATTCCCCAGTCTTAGGAAATTTCAAGCTTCCCTATATATTAGCTAACTACGCCCATGCACTCAAATAACTTTATGTCGATTTAAAGAAAGTAGGTCAAATTTGAACTAAAGTTAGCGCAATAGATTCTTTCTGGAATTTGCAAGAGATCCAACAATTAGCAATGTTGGAATCTGTCAATCTATATCCGATGATCAATGTTCAAAGTTATTCGTTTATATATCTTATTAGTAAGTTGCACATGCCTTGCACGTGAGAATCAGATAGTAGAAGTATATGCCATATCATTTTTTCTCTACTACTATAAAAGAGCAGTTTTGAATTAGATCCATAGTACCAATCCTGACCGTTGGGTTGTTAGATCCAACGGTTCAGAGAAGGTGGATTCGTGTTGAGTACTACCTAGAGCAAACTACATCATGTTCTAGAACCATCATGTCACCCCCCTCCCCCCCAAATTCATAGCATAGTAGGCTGTATTCTCAATATGTGTAGATAGTTATTATTAATATACTTAATGTATGCATTTTTCTCAAACAATACTATTGATCTATAACAACTTAGTGTTTGTTAAATCACATTTCATACAGTATATACGTGTGTGGCACATGCCTTTTACTAGTTTATATAAAATTATAATAGGTGAAGCCCAGAAATAATTATAATTTCGAGCTACTTCCATAAAGTACCGTTGGATCTTAATTCTATCCATTCTAGCATCTAGAAGATACTATTGATAGTGTTTAGCACACTAAAAGATATACACAAACCTCAAAACACATTTCTCAATAATTCTAGAATGTTCTTCGTCATTTCCCTAGAGCATGGCGAGTACTATTAGGTAGCTAATATGTTAATTACTACTACATGATACAAAGTATAAGAACCAAATATACAACGGATATTCTATGGACGTGGCTCAAAATTATAATTAATTTTTTGAGCTTCATCTATTATTATAGTTTTTTAGTAGTCATATTTATCAGAGTTGGGTGAGCTGGCTTGAGGATTGACATCCTTTTATTTCGGCATGTGGGTTCAAATCCTTCGCGTGCTAGAAAAGCGATTCTACGATGCACGCTATCTAGCATGGATGGAAGAAATGTGGGTTCACGTCCTGACGAGGGTTTAACTCATCAATGCCTATTGTTATGGACTTGGGTTTTGGAGAAGGAGGGAACGCTGGAAGTCTCGATCGGCTAGCAAACAAGCACACAGGGACGCAAGGTTTACCCAGGTTCAGGCCTCGTAGAGGACCCTACTCCTGCTTGTCTGCTCTTGATTGATGATGATCCAAAGGATTACAATGTCACCGATGGCGCTGGACGTGCAAATTGGATCTTGCGTATGTGTATGCTATGGGTTTTGTCTAGATCTATTGTGGGAGTCGCGATTGAGAGATTGCCTTTTCGTTTGGACCTTCCTAGCCTTTATATATGGGGAGGCTAGGTCTCAGGTACCAATACGAGTTGGTTACAAGTTAGATTCAAACTCTAGTATTGAGACTTCCTTGTCTTGTACGTTTGGGAGTCCATGTCCATATGGGCTTCATACCACCCAAACCGTCATAGACGTCATGGACCTTGGCAATTCGTCGAGTGGGCCTTTCGTCGAGCCGCACCAGGTAGGCAGTAGTCGAGTGCCTATTGGGCATACCCATGCCAGTAGCCCCCGAGTGTCCATGCGAATCGTAGATTCGGGTGGAGACTCAGAATTCTTGATCTTTGCATTAGGATGTCGGAGTCCACAATTGTGTCGAGTGCGAAGCACTTCAACTGGAAGTACATCGAGTCAGTCGAATTTGCAGTAGTTCATAGGGATGATGGTAAACGTGTCTGGTGCGCTCGGCGGATCGGGACCAGTTAATTGCTCTAGGGCAAAAACAATGCTACCTACTCAAACTCGAGTTCCCCGACTCGAATTCGGAAAAGTGCTGGCGTAATTCGACTCAGGCCGCGGAGGTCTTACAGAGTTCGAATCCCAGTGTATAAGTGTGAGCACTCGACGCGTCCGTCAAGGCATATTCATCGTACCTGCAGGCACGGATATATCTCTGGTAGTGCGCAACAGATGCATTGCCAGGCCTTATTCAGGTCTTATCTTCACGTTGTAAGCGCGACATCCGAATTTTTGTCATCACGGAGATGATTTGGGTGGCCCAGGAGACGTAATCTCTTTGCAGGGAAAATATAAGGCGGAGTCGCCATAGCATTCGAGTGTGGATGTTATCGACACACAGTACGATGTACAAGGAAAAATAATCATAGGGTGCGCGACCAGCGCTCCCTATGGGAGTAGCCCCCGAGTGCCTATTCGAGTCGTAGACTCGAGTGGGGACTATAAGTACTTTGCGACTGCTGTCGTCTTTTGCTTGTTTCAGTCGAATATGTTTTCAGCGCTCCCTATGGGAGTAACCCAAAGTTCACAATCGAATCGTAGATTCGAGTGAAGGGTTTTCATGATGCTTGGATATCTTCACAAATATCTTCGGATGCGCAGACAACGCTCCCTATGGGAGTACCCCCCGAGTCCTTAGTCGAATCGTGGATTCGAGTGAGGATTCAGAGCGTGTCACTCGAGGATCTTGTATATGCGCGCCCAGGGCTCCAGTTTGGAGTAGCCCACAAGTGTCTGGCGGAGTCGTAGACTCGGGCAGAGACTCGAGACTTGTATCTTGTAGACGGAGTTGAAAATAATGCGCGGAGAATCCAAGAGTTCTAGTCAAGTGAGTCGATGATGCGGACGGATTCGACACAGTCACTTCTATCGGGTGCACGGCCAACGTCGCATGTGTGTAGCATCAAGCGATGCGACCATCCGAGGAGGGACTCGACTCGGGTCTTGAGTGTATGGCGTAGCCAATTGTTTTGTCGACTCCTGTTGGAGGATCCGATAGAATAGCTCGATGCGGTCGACATCTATGTAAACTGCAGAAAATGCAAAGAATTGTGAAGTATCTATATCTTGTAAAAAATATTTGCCTATCAGCTTGTGAATAATATTTTCTGGTGCCAATCGAGTCAATACTTTTGCACTGTTTGCTAGACCTTTTCGTTAGGCTGATTACCCTTAGTCTCAGTACCTTGCCCAGGTGCTTGGAGTTGAAGGATTCGACGATCAGGCAGAATCAGCTACTCGGGCTGTCGCGTATGAGGTGCTCGAGTGCGAGGAGTCGACGGCACATTAGGTTACTCGAAGAGGGCGCATCCCCCAAGGGTTTCGAGTGCGATTAAAGTGAGAAAGAAAACATCTCTAAGTAGAGAACTTAGCTTTATGGGTAGTTGTCGTGGACGAAATTGATGCGGCCGTGGAGCGATGTGGTAACGAGACACGTGGTGGAGTCGAAGGTTGTAACGGGTTGCCGTTGCCGAAGGAGGCAACGTCTCGCAGGAGTCGAAGGCCGCAACGAGTCACTGGGTCGCCAATGCGTAGCCGAAGGCGGTAACGTCCTCACGTCGGAGTCGGCGGAGCCCCCGAGTGTAGATTCGATGTGGTCGATGTAGTTGAGGCGGCATTCCGGAGCCGATGCGTTGGACCGGAGTCGACGCGGCCGCGGATCACCGAACCCGGTGGCGGCAACAGTTTGCTGCAACCGAAGATCATAGCTGGTCGTCGTAGACGATGTCGGCAGCGGTTGCTGTCGTGAAAGCCGATTTGACCAGCGGGTCGTGCGAGTCGAAGATTGTTGCGGCTCGCGGTCGCGGGAGTCGAGCGAGCCTCCGAGTCTCCTAAGCTGAATACCGTAGTTGACGTGGTCGCCGAAGCGGAGGGAGCCCCTGAGTCGCTGGAGTCGAGGACCATAGCATGCCATCGTAGTCGAAGACCGTGGCAGGTTGCCGTAGAGGAGGGAGCCCCCGAGTATAGAGCCAACGTGGTCGATAGAGCCATCGCGGCGGACGCGTAGTCGAGGTTGACGGAGTTGCGTGATGGACATGGAGTCAGCGGATTTTTATCTTCCAGAACTGATGTTGCGGCAAGTCGCATAGCGGATTTTCCTCTGTGCTGCATCTGTCTTCCTTTTTAACAGATTTTTGGGATATCTTGGATTAATAAATAACTGCCATGTTCGTTGCACTGGGTCACGTTAGATACGGAGCCAAATACAGCCAAATGCATATACAACTTATTCTTTTCTTTTCTTCTCGTACTCACTCCCTGTCATTGCTTCCTTTTTCCAAAACAACACGATTGCCTCGGTATTAATGTTGGAAGAGGTTCGATTGAGCTTTCCTTCTTTTCTGCACAGTGTTCCCGTTACGGACAAGTATTCCACGTAGTGTACGGAGAATATGTAATTGATGGTAGTCAAAACAGCCCGCGACAGAGGTAAAAGAATCAGCAGCAGAGTATCTGGCTAACTTCATGGGACGCAATGATGTGGCCATTGTCTTCTTAGCATAAAAACAATTTCTCTTCATAGGAAGTACGAGCAGCAGATTCGATCTTTGATTAAGCCTAGTCTTTGACGATTCCCATGTACTAATAGTAGCGCTGGGATCATATTCCTTTAGCTTAATTATTCCAATCGCATGATCCGTGTGCATATTTTTGGCCGACTCGCGTCTTCGACATGCGGCAACAGAGGCATGGCAGATCAGATAGTCAAGGACGAGTTTTCTTTAATCCATTGTGGACATGACCACGTTGATCCAGTCATGCACGCAGGGTTGGAGTTCGTGTTGTGCCCTGCTCGCACGGCCAGAAAATCCCCACTGCTTGGAGGCATCTGATATCCGAAAGAAATTCAGTTGACGATGATGGCGAAGTTGAAGGAGCCGAAGCAGATCTGCTCCTCCGATGTAGATGAATCGTAGATTGCGGGTGATGGAGTCGTCGAGATCGCAACATCAGCGCTCCCAGTTCCCACAGATAGCGTCAATTGACGAGGGTTTAACTCATCAATGCCCATTGTTATGGACTTGGGTTTTAGAGAAGGAGGGAACGTTGGAAGTCTCGATCGGCTAGCAAACAAGCAGACAGAGACACAAGGTTTACCCAGGTTCAGGCCTCGTAGAGCACCCTACTCCTGCTTGTCTGCTCTTAATTGATGATGATCCGAAGGATTACAATGTCGTCGATGGCGGTGGATGCGTAGATTGGATCTGGCGTATGTGTATGCTACGGGTGTTGTCTAGATCTATTGTGGGAGTCGCGATTGAGAGATTTCCTTCTCGTTGGACCCTCCTAGCCTTTATATATGGGGAGGCTAGGTCTCAGGTACCAATACAAGTTGGTTACAAGTTAGATTCAAACTCTAGTATTGAGACTTTCTTGTCTTGTGTGTTTGGGAGTCCGTGTCCATATGGGCTTCATACCACCTGAACCGTCATAGGCGTCATGGACCTTGGCAATTCGTAGAGTGGGCCTTCTGTCGAGCCGCACCAGGTAGGCAGTAGTCGAGTGCCTATTGGGCATACCCATGTCACGTCCTTTCCTGAAACACAGTCTACGTGACGAGACGATACAATACTGAGCCAGGACGTGACAGCTTGATAGTCTAGCACTCTACCTATAACTCTAGCAGGCATCCTCGATTCACTGCAGAAGACCGATCAGGGAACACGCAAAATTAACACCCCTCGTTCAAAGAGCCTCCCATCTTCCCCATCTCCGGCAATCCCCATTCGCTAACGCTGGCTAGCCGCATTTTGGATCCTCTCGAGCGCCGCACTTCCTAAATTTTCCTAGCCATTTCTCACCTACTGCATCGGTTTTTGCAGGCCTCCATCACTCTTATCCAAGAAACCCCAACAATCATATTTGAGTCCGTCCTCGCCCCCAGTCCATCCGGACGCAATGGCAGATTCGATGCACAACATTCGGTACGGTGGATGGAGAAAGGTCAGCGATGACGCCTTCGGAGAAATCACTATGCATATGGACACTACCAGCGCTGTCCGTCTGGCCGCATGCTCCAAGGAGTTGCGCCGCCAAGTCGTCGGCGGAAAAGATAGCATATGCCCCAGTGACAGCTACGGGACATTGGTCGTCTTTCACGACTTCCTCGACCACAAGATGGCGTGCCCGCACGGCCCGTGCAACTGCACTGAGCCTGGCTATGAGCTTGCCGCCCCGCCCACAGTGCTCCTCGCTCACCTCGAAAAAGCCCACTCAATTGAAGTGCAGAGTTTCCACTACGGCGAGGAACACATGTACATCTCTCAGCCTTTTCTGGCACCTGGCTCATGGAGAGTAGAGACCGTGGTATCCGGGGACGATGGTATATTGTTCACCATGCGATTTGACATGCTCGACTATAGCCTCGCCGTATCCGTCTAGTGCATTAGGTCGGCGGCGTGCTTGTTTCCGCGGTACGTGGTGGAGTTGCACTTTTATAAACACTCAATGGTTGGAGAGGACCTAGAGGAGTTCGCCGAAGATAGCCTGTTTTTCGAGCCGAAGAGCAGCGCGTCGCCGACCTCCATTAGGATTACTGAAGTACCGTAATTTCCTGATTAAGAAACATGATAGATTCACACTGGATTACTCATTTTGCATCCACAATGTGAGAGATAGAAAATATGACCATCATGATTCTGATGATGATCTAGTGTTGAAGTTTATTTAGATCAAACGCTGGAAATAATCTAGCATTTCCTTTGAAACATGGCTCTGTATTTTTTTCTTGGGAGTGCTTAGATCTTAGGCGCCTGGGAACTTCTTATATGTATATTTAGCATGCTGCAATTTAGTTCGCCGATTATTACTTCCTTTAGAAATCCCAGGTTCATCTCTCAGCCGTTGTCGGCACCGCGCTCATCAAGACTAGAGAACATCGGATCTAGGGACGATGGTACGGTGTTCGCTGTGCTATTTGACACGATCGAGTGGGGCAACATCATCGTATCCGTTGTGTGCGTTAGGCCGGACGGGTGTTCGTCGCCCTTGTACAATGTGCAGTTCACCGTCTATCACCCGTCACCAGAGGCTGGATTTTGGGAGGGTGCAGTGCACAATTCCTTCACTCCTGGGAGCAGGGCGGTGTCTGGCTTTATACAGAAGGAAAAGCATTCCATGGTGGTGTACCTTCAAACTTCTCAGACCTAGGGCCTGTATTACTCAATATGGATCCATCGCGAGGGAGAATTCCAAATTGACCATTCTACTATCTCGGATTTTTTTATCCTACTTTCACTACATACCACAGACATACGTGTACTGGAGGTTAGATTTTGGATGCAGAGTAGTACTAGTATATCACTAGTTCTTGTACTTCGGACTATTTTGTACTACTATATACTGGTACTAGTAGTACTTGTTTAGGCCAAGGACAGGAGATGGTCTTGCTTTGCCTTTATTCTGTCGTTGCTATTACTGAAATATTTTGTATAACTAATAGTGATATATTGTTACTTGTTTAGATCAAGTGCAACAATTTGTCTTACTTTTATTTTGAAAGTTAGCATTATCACAATTATCTAGACGAGTCTTGAGCATTTTGGGTTGCATATGGGGGGTCACACAGGCATTGTCACTTGATTGTCAGTTTTTCTTGCTCCAATGACCGAGTCTGTTTTTTGAGTTCCACATTAATTGTCACTTGATTGTCAGTTCTTCTTGAGTTCTTTTTGAGCTCTCTGTACAAGAAACTCTGTACAAGAAAATCAGTACAAGAAAATGCCCAATGTCACTTGATTGTCAGTTCTTTTTTGAGTTCCACATTGATTGTCTTGATTGTCAGTTTGACATGTGTCACTTGATTCTCTCTGTACTGTATTGAATTTCAAGCAGGAAAGCTACTGAATCTCTCAAATGTTCTGTCGTTGCTATTAATACAACATTTTGTGGAACTGATACTGATGTACTGTACTTGTTTAAATCAAGGGCAGTAGATAGTCTTACTTTTCTTTTGAAACAAGGCCTTGTCACAATCTAGATGAGACTTAGACATTTTGGGTTCCATTTTGGGGTCACACAAGCATTGATCGTCAGTTTTATCATGCTCCAATGGCCGAGCATTTCCTTTCAAACATGGCTCTCTGTACTGGGAGCTAGCACTACTTGCTTAGATCAAGTAGCTTTTCCTTTAAAACAAAGGCCTGGCACATTTACTCTGTATCTACTCCCTCCGTTTAAAGATGTTTTAGCTTTTGTGAAATGAGTTTATCTAGACTCTTTTTAGTGTGTAGTTCGGAGTGAACCCATATACTAAAAGGGGTCTAGATATACTCGTTTTACAAAAGCTAAAACATCTTATATTTGAAACGGAGGGAATACTACGTATGTTTTATCGTAGTCAGATTATTCATATTTGCTTTATCATTTTTTCTTATAATATTTAGCATGCTGCAATTTAGTCCGTTGAATCTTACTTCCTTTAGAAACTTCAGGTACATCTCTCAGCCGTTGTTGGCACCGCGCTCATCGAGAGTAGAGAAGATCGGATCAGGGGACGATAGCACGGTGTTTGCTCTGCTATTCGACATGCGGGAGTCGGGCGACATTAGCGGATTCATCGTGTGTGTCAGGCCGGACGCATGCTTGTCGCCCTTGTACAATATGTTGATCACTTCCTATTACCCGACAATAGAGCTAAGATTTTGGACCCGTACAATCCGCAGTTCCTCCACGCCTAGGAGCCGGGAGGTGCCGGGCATCATCCGGAGGAAAAACATTCTTTTATGTTCTGCAGTGAACCATCTCATATTATCGGCCTGCATTACTCAATATGCATCAATCACTGGAGAGAATCCTATGATCGAGCCTATTCAGAGAACAGAGCAAACTGATCGTGCGCCAAGGTTTTTTGAGATGGAACAAGAACTTATTATCTCT
The DNA here is from genome assembly GCA_916181665.1 of Avena sativa. NCBI lineage: Eukaryota > Viridiplantae > Streptophyta > Magnoliopsida > Poales > Poaceae > Avena > Avena sativa. Next base: position 120,840,483 of record OV702291.1, on the reverse strand, counting down.
ATACTGCTATTGAATTTCAAGCAAGAAAGCTACTGAATCTCTCAAATGTTTTGTCGTTACTATTACTAAAGCATTTTGTGGAACTAATACTGATGCACTTGTACTTGTTTAAATCAAGGGCAGTAGAGAGTCTTGCTTTTCTTTTGAAACATGGCCATGTCACAATCTAGATGAGACTTGGGCATTTTAGGTTGCATACCGGGTCACACAGGCATTGATGTGATAAGAAGGTACTCAAAGAAGACTTGATCGTCAGTTTTGCGCTCCAATGGTCGAGTGTGTTTGGTGAAAAGGACAAACTGATCGCGTGACAAGGTTTTTAGAGCTGAAACAAAAACGAGTTCTCTCTGTACTGCTATTGTATTTCATTGTCTGTATTGCCGAATTGGTTAATTTTGAAATGTTGTTGAATTGGTCAAGTGCTCCTAAATATGAACTTTGAATCTGTTGATAATTTTTCTACCTTCTTCTGTACTGCTAAATTTTGACATGAATAGCTGCCAAAAAGAATTATCGCTTTTCCCTCCCTCTCTAAGGTCTTTGTTTCGAATCTGGCCGAGCACATCACAATGCAATTTTTATTAACCATGAGAAGAAATGTAGTAGCTCATTCGGCCCCTCTTTAGCCCAGAACATTTTTATTCGGTCTTTTCGGGGTCAGGGGACTGCTGACCATAGTCCAGTGAAATTTAAGAAAGGAGCCCATGGAGCATAGCCGAAAACATAGTAATTCAGACTTTTAGGGTCAGGGGACTGCTGAGCATAACCCACTAAAATTTGAGAATGAAGCTCATGGAGCATAGCCTACGGAGTATAACCCACATAGAGCAGCCTATGTAGAATAGACAAACTCTTCTTAATTCGGCCTTTTGGGCATTGCCCCCACCTCTCAAAATAAAATAAAAAACTCTGTTTACCCATGTTTTCAAGAAAATACTCCATTATGTGATATTTTATAAATTGAGATGCCAGGAGAGCTGCCCTTTTATATTTAAAAAGAGATAAACATAGACACATAAAATATTTTTAAGAAGCCTAATACATAAATTGTAGTACTAATAAAAGTTTAATGATATTTATTCTATAAATAACTTTGTTGTAGTGGCAACACACTCACTTTACGTCTATTTGATTTGAAGGTCTTTTCTTCTAGCAATATCGCATTACGGAGAGGCTGACATCACGGACCCACCAGCATGCAACGTCCCTGGAGTTTGTTTTGAGGGTGAGTTTGAAAAAAAGTTTAAATACTTGTACAGAGAGGCTCGCATCGGGGACCCACCAGACAGAACATACAAGGCTGCATCGGGGACCCACAAACTAGAACATGCCAGAGAGGCTGACATAAGGACCCCAGCAGTAAGACCATACATGGCTGTCATGGTGAAAACAGCGGACGCAGCCGAAAAAAGTCCATCATACACACGTTGCACTTACAGAGAAGCTGACATATCGGACCCAGCAGGCCCAAGCATAGCCCATGAAATTAGCCTATCAGCCCCAAGCATAGCCCAATACCTTCTAATTCGGCCTTTGCATGGTCTTGTGGCCACCGACCATAGCCCATTCAATTTAGTAGTGAGCCCATGGAATATAAGCCATGACGAATAGGGCATCCGCCCCGAGTTAGCCCAGAATCTTTTTAATTCGGCCTTTATGAGCATTTTTTGTACTCTAAGGCTAACATCTGGGACCCGAAAAAACAGTCCAACATACACACGTTTCTTTCAAATAGAGGCTGTCAGCTGGGACCCAGCACAGACACGTTTCCTACATAGAGGTGGTTGATATCTAGGACCTAGCAAGTTGATAAGGTCAAAACAGCGGACATGGTCAAAAAAAGTCCATCATACGCACGTTTTATTTACAGAGAGGTTGATATGTGAAACCCAGCAGCGTGACCTTATACAGATGTTACATCGAGCAACGTAGCCAGTTCGAAACAGGGAGACGCGAGTGAGAAAAAAGTTCAGCATGTACACGTTTCTTGTAATGAGAGGCTGAAATGGGGGACCTAGCAGCGTGAGCAAGTGGCATATTCGTCGAGCAACGCTATGTAGTTCGGAACAGGGTAGCGCTAGAGAAGAAAAAAATTCATCATACCCACGATTCTTCTAATATGAGCCTGACATAAGAGACCCACCAGCCTGAATAAACGGCTGATGCAGCGAGCAACGCTATCAAGTTCGGAACACGAAGGCACGACATAGGGTAAAAAATCAATCATACACACGTTTCTTCTAATGAAAGGATTACATGTGGGACCCAGCGCAGCGTGATTAAACGGTAGATGCATCGAACAATGCTATCAAGTTCGGAACAGTGTAGCACAAGCGAAGGAAAAAGATCCATCATACACATGTTTCTTCTAATGAGAGGATGACATGTGGGGCTCAGGAGGTAGGTTAAACGGTAGATACGTCGAGCAGCGCTATCAACTTCGAAACAGGGTAGCGCTAGCGAAGGAAAAAATTCCATCATACACACGTTTCTTCTAATGAGAGGATGACATGTGGGTCCTAGGAGGTTGATTAAACGGTAGATGCATAGAGCAGCGCTGTCAACTTCGGAACAGGGTAGCGCGAGCGAAGAAAAAAATTCCATCATACACACGATCCTTCTAATGAGAGGCTGACATGTGGGACCTAGCAGTCTGACTAAACGGCAGGCGCATCGAGCAACGTTATCGAGTTCAAATTAGGGAGGAGCGACCGAAAAATATAGTTCGCTAGAGACACTTATGTCCAGGACCCACACACCTCAAAAGACTTCGGGGAGTCAATATTGCGCGAGGAAATAAAAATCTTGTTTCTGCCATGCACTGGTCGAGCTTTCTCCATGTTTTGAGCAGATCCGTCGTAGTAGAGGGCCACGAAACCGGAAAAAAGTTTTCCATCGGCCACAGCCGAGCCAAGAATTTCGTCGCGAAAGACGCGCTTTCTACGATGACCGTCGGACCAAGTCGTTGCGGAAGGAAACTTTTCTTGTAGTGTTTGTTACTCTTGGATTTGTAGAACCCTAGATGGTTGAGTGGCCTTTTGTGGTGAGTTCTTGGGGCCTCCCATTAAGTTGTGGAGCTCTCCCCAAGCTAGTGACCTTGTTGGCGATTCTTGGGAGCCTCCAATTAAGTTGTGGAGATTGCCCCAAGCTTACACAGGTTTGGTGACCGTCCTCAAGTGTCCCATAGTGGATCGGGTGCTTGTCGTGCGGCGGTGCTCGAGAGAATAGTGTGAGGCATCTTGTGGCGCTTCTGGTTATAAGTACCACCCACCCCTCTAACGAGACGTACTCTATTGAAGGGAGGAACTCGGGAATACATCGCCATCTCCATGTGCCTCGATTATCTCTATACCTGAGCTCTTTACTTATGATATTTATATTGTGATATCCTTCGTGCTTAAAGTATTATCTTGCTATCATATTATTCTTGTCTTGCTTAGCATAAGTTGTTGGTGCACATAGATGAACCATAGTATATATAGGTTTTGTGCTTGACAAAGTAATAACTAGTTTTATTCCATATTTGTTAAGCACATCTCTGAAAAGTTTTAAACCGCCTATTCACCCCCCCCTCTAGGCGGCATCTGTGTCCTTTCAAATGACAACTTTCATTTATTCAGAGTTTAGATGGGGCTTAGGTCATGCATTGTCATATGGGACCACGAGATTTCTACCGTAGGTGCACACTTTCAGATCTGTGAAGTTAGCATTCAATCCATACCGGTTCTTAATCTTTATTAACTATTGATCAGGCTAGGTCACTCCTAGAATGATGCCAATTCGAGATTCAAAACATACTTATTTGCTAATTTTAATTCTGGACCAATACCACCCGCTTCCTCCTAGCTGAGCTTGGAAGCCTACGCATCAGCTCAGCCCCCTTTCATTTCATTCCAAGATCACTGTCATGAACTCAATGGCAAGAACTAGGAGGCGTCAGCGTGATCATATTTTGCAGGTGTTGGCAGTCGGTGGCGGGGGATCGGTGTGGTTAGTGCAGCAGTAGGAGTTGATGAGTCTGCAGTGGCCGTGGACAGAGCTCATGTGCTTGAAGAAGCGCATGGATTTGTCGGACTTGTAGTGTGACGCATATTGACACGCTGATATTGTCAAGCTATGTTTCTGTAGCACATCTAGGACGGCCATATGTACGGTAATCATTTGGAATCCTAACCTTCTTATACCATAGACGGCTACGTGTATCCTTTGCTCTCCAAGTTGGCACATACAGATCAGCATCTGAATAACACATATTAGCATTTGCTATTGGATCAGAATTTATTCACATGATACACGTTTAAGGATTGCACTTGCCCGCCCCAGTTTCACAAACGCATGGACCTTGTCAGAGTATGCATCCGAATCTGATCCCATCTTTTCATGAAAGTTGCGCAGTATATTCTACTTCTCGGTCACTCTATGTACGATCTACACCTCTAAACTTTATAAAATTTGCACCCTTATAACAATAAAAAATTATAGTGGCAACATGATAGAAAAAATAGTGCACGGAATATTAAGCTTCATAATTTAGAACCGAACCACCCAGGAGTCAACTTTATCTATGGACGTGGATAGCACATGAGCTGATATTCTATCGGCTAGAAGAAGCAGAAGAAAGTAGCAAGTAGAAACTACCATAAGGACATCCTCCTTTTTCCAAGAGAAAAATGCATAACTTAGGTACCGCAGCAGCTTCAAGATTGTTGTGCGATCCAACAATATTAGATGAAGTAGTGGTTTTCCAATGAGATAATAGAGCGTGAAAGGCAAACCCAATGTATGAAGAAGCAATTATATGTGTTTCAAACCATCCAAAATAACACAACACTCTTTTCAAACAGATTCCAGTGAGAGAACAGAGAAAGGCAAAACCCAATGTATGAACAAGCAATTATGTATGTTCAAACCATCCAAAATAACACACTCTCTTCAAACTGAGTCACAATATATGGTTGTTCTGGAATCACCAGATTCCACATACAATCATCCACAATTATTAAGAGTTTGAGTCTGAACATTCAGAAGCATAAATTGGGTGTATAGCAAGTTTCCTTGTTTTGAAGTATAAATGGGGAGACTCGAACACACTAGCCATTGCGCTCATAGGTCCTCCCCAGGATGTGAACTATTAGAGAACAGGTCATGCCGAGTGCCAATCCATCTCTTGTGTGGAGTCGCTAGAATCATCATCATCCTTGGCTACAGCAGCGGCCCGTCAATGCCCACACGTGCAGTAAGTTGGAGCACCGAGGGTCCTGGTATTACGAAAAATCTATCAGCCTTCACAACAATGGTATGCACGCTACAATAAATTACTCAAAACAGTTTGCTATCTTTCATGATAAATAATGCCCAAGTTATAACACTATTAATTTCATCGAGCGCCCAAAGAGAAAAAATATAACTAAGACATTCATAATCACTTGAAAGGACGTCAGAGATGCATTCTAGCTAACCTATATGAAAAATTACAGAAAGTATGTGAGTCGTTGCATCAATCATATGATATAATAAATTACTCAAAAGAGTCTGATATATTTAACAAAAACTAAAGCTAAGTTATAACACAGAAAACAACACGGTTAGAAATTCCATCGACCAACCAAGAGGACAACTACTTGCGCGTAAACACTTCAAAGCACGGCAAATCTTGTAGCTACCATATATGAAAAATTACAGAAGGTGTGTTAGCCTTCGCAGCAACCATACCAAATAAAAAAATTACTCAAAACAGCTTGGTACCTTTCATGACAAATAAAGCTAAACTAAGACACTTGGAATAATAAGAAGGCAAGACACTTCCCGCGCATTTGCACCAACCACTATGTATGCTAGTTATAACCTAAACAAGACGGCTATTAATTTAACAAAGTGGAAAATATATAAGCTGTTATATATATATATATATATAGGAAAAATACTTCTTACTCCCGGGTGTAACTATACCCACGTCTTATATACTACCTTACGGAAGTATTTGTAATACTTTATCTATTTGAGTATGTTCATATACTATATCTAAGATACTTCCAAACAAGTTAGGTGAAAAAAATACAAATACACCCATAGTTTACACTATATATGTAAAATACCGTCATATTTGTACGTATAAAAGAAGTATGTGAATAAAAATTACATACTATCAAAAAAGTAGTATATATACTGCCCAAATATTCTTACATACTTCATACTACACGTACATACCTTCCGGTATGGTAGATACTGCCTATATAATGTGAAACACGTATGGGTGTAACTACACCCGGGTGTAGTATGAAAGCATATTACGGTGTATTGTACCAAGCAACCATGTATAAAAATAATCAGATCATGCCACACATGTAATGTAATGCAATGCAATGTATTCTAGCTAAGTTAAGACACTCGGAACAACTTGCTATCTTTCATTACAAATAAAGTTAAGTTAAGACACTTGGAATAATAGGAAGGCACTCCAAGACACTATGCTAGTTATAACCTAAAAAATATAACTAAGTTGTTAGCCAAGACTTGTCAAAGCACATTACCACGTATTCTAGCTAGTAACCATGTACTATGAAAAAATAATCATATAATGTCACACTAGCTACATGTATTGCAAATTAACATAAGCTAGCACATATCACCTGTGTAGAAGCTTGCAAAGGGATAGTAGGCGTTATCTATAACACAAAAGACAACACTATTAATTTCATCGATCAACCAAAGAGAAAAAAATAGAACTAAGACATCGTAATCACTTGAAAGGACGTCAGAGATGCATTCTAGCTAACCTACATGAAAAATTACAGAAAGTATGTGAGTCGTTGCATCAGTCATACGATATAATAAATTACTCAAAAGAGTCTGCTATATTTAAGGAAAAATGAGCTAAACTATAACACATGAAAAATGAAGCATATATGAAAAACTTGAAAGCATATATGACAATTTACAGAAAGTGTGTCACAGCCTTCGCACCAACCATACGATATAATAGTAACAAATTACCTAGAACAACTTGCTCCCTTTCATGATAGATAAAGCTAAACTAAGACACTTGGAATAATAGGAAGGCATTCCAAGACACTTGGAAAAATATAACCAAAGAATAATCATATCATGCCACACAACATGTATTGCAAATTAACATAAGCTAGCATATATCACCTGTGTAGAAGCTTGCAAAGGGACGATAATAGGTGTTGTCTATAGACTGTCCAGCATCGAGTTTCTTGTATTCCATGGAGTCGAGCTGAAGTAGGTACAGATCATAGTTGTGGGCATTGTAGTACACCGACACAACAATGGCGTCGGCTTCCTCGGTGTAACCCAGAATGTATGTGTGAGCGGGCGGGTGATCCTGGAGGTGGAGGATGTGGTCCATGGCCACGGTCTTCCGCAGCGGCCATGAGGTACCATGAGGATCCACCTTGCGGTCATACATCTGCAAGGTCGGATAGGACAGCACGGCGAGGCCGACGCCGCCGTCCTCGGACCGGATGATCCGGCTGCAGCCAATGTTGATGCCGGCGACGGGAGGCATGCCGATCACGGCGAGCGTGTGGCTGTCCAGGTCGAAGTGGAGTATGGATCCTACTAGTGGCTTCTTGGCCAGCCACCAGTAGAGGCCGTTGCCGACCATGGTGCAGGGGAGTCGGCCGACATGACCAGCTGGCCCCGGCGTGGACACGAGGTCTCCCCACGCGCGGGTATTAGAGGAGTAGACGCGGGCAGAGACGGCGCCGGCGACGCGGCCATTGTCCGAGACGCCTACCAGCACCAGGGTGAACGGGCTCGGCGACTGGTCCTGCTGCTCGTCGTCCACGACCACGGCTCCGTTGGTGGAGCACACTTGGTTCAAGAAATCCGGCGGGATGAACACGAGGTGGCGGTCGCCGGAGACGGGGTCGAAGACGATCAGCTCGGCCCGGGAGTGGTTGATGACGAGGACGCGGCCGTGGCGGCACCCGAGCACGGTCCACCAGTCCCTGGCGTGGTTGTCGACGACCTTGAGCGAGAAGCGCTCTGGAGGGATGGCGTTGGGGGCGTCGAGGGTGGGGACGAAGACAAGGTTCGTGCGGTCCTTCTCGTAGACGCCGAGGACGGGGGGCTTGCGGTGGCGGGCTTGGAGGCGGCGGCGGAAGGCGGCGGAGGCGCCGAGGCGGGCCCAGCGCCTGGAGACGAGCCAAGCGCACGCAAGCGGGGCGGGCTGGGGCGGGAGGCGGCAGAGGATCTCGGTCAGGATATCTTCGTCCTCCAGTGGACGATTCGGCTCTGGCGGCGCGACGACCATCTCGGCGGAGTCCCCGGCGCCCTCGGCGGCGGCCATGCCGAACATGGCCTTGGCCGTCTTGAAGGGGAACTCCGGCAGGAGCAGGTAGCGCGTGGTCTCGTCGCCCGGCCGGCCAGACGTGCTGCGGTGGGCGCGAATCCGACTCCAAGCGACCAGGTCAGCGAAGGTGAGGTTGTTGCCGCCGTCAGCCATGGTGCAGGCACGAAATGGAGATTTGGGGGGAGGTTTTGCTTTGAAACGGAAAAAAGCTGACTGAAGCAGCGACGGGAGTATATATAGAGATGACGAGGTGTCGGGAATTGGGCTCAATGGACAGGAAAAAATGGATTTGGCCCGTGAAATTAGGGTTTGTGTCCCCTCCTCTAAAAGAAATCAGGTTACATTCTCAAAAAAAAAAATCTGGTTTTCTGTCTTTTTTCGCAAGATAAAACATGATCTCCTATGGTGATTTTTGCTGGACAGGCAAATGTGATGAGCCGCCCTCTCCCTCTGAGATAACGAAGAGGAAGAGGAGATGGGTCGTCCAAGAGGAGTGATGCGAGAGCATCTACGATTATGCATCCCGTATCAAGGAAGCGGCGGTGTAGGCTACGCGGTAAAAAGTGGAACACCGAAGAGGGAGAAGGGGGCCGCGCGTGGGGTTGGGGGGGGGGGGGGGGGGTCACGGGCTACAACTGCCAATCAGCCCGCGTCCAAGTCGGATTCTAACAATTATTTGACCTCACCTATTCCAAATTTTGACTATGATGTATCCTTCCAAAACAAACAGCTTTTACTAGATAGCATTCACGAGACAACTTATAAATAGTCAATTCATCATTTCTCATAGGAGAAACAAATCGCAAGGTCGACGAAGAAAATGGTTGGCACCAAGAAGTAGAAACCTATGGCTAACGCAACAATCTAGACACATGGATTGTCATATTAATCTCATCTCGGAAGGTGAGATTCCATATTTAGAATGCTTAAGATGTTCAACATATTGAGGCAGGCTCCAAGTCAAAGCGATATTTCAGCAACAAACCGGCAACGCCTCGACTATAGGTTCACTGTTACAAGAAGTAAAAGCTGGTACACTGTTAACAGATTAGCACACAAACATGTTCAGATGCAATTTTTATCTTACAACACGTGTACTACAAATTCGACATTGTATTTGGATAGTCTTTGATATCTTTTGTCTAAAGCAAGACTTCCGCTTCTCATTCATCATGAAGAGGTACTACACTTTAGACGCAAGTAACCTGGTATCTTCAGCCCTATCCACAAAAAAAAGGGATAGCTTCAACACTGTAAAAAAACTGATAGCTTCAACCCTTTGTGTAGGCTAGGAGGTAAAAAGTGGAACACCGAAGAGGGAGAAGGCAGCCGCACATGGTGGGAGGGGGGGGGGGGGGGGGGGGGGGTCGCAGGCTACAACTGCCAATCAGCCCGCGTCCAAGTCGGATTCCAACAATTATTTGACCTCACCTATTCCAAATTTTGACTATGGTGTATCCTTCCAAAACAAACCGCTTTTACTAGATAGCATTCACGAGACAACTTATAAATAGTCATCATCATTTCTCATGGGAGAAACAAATCGCAAGGTCGACGAAGAAAATAGTTGGCACCAAGAAGTAGAAACCTATGGCTAACGCAACAATCTGGACACATGGATTGTCGTGTTAATCTCATCTCGGAAGGTGAGATTCCATATTTAGAATGCTTAAGATATTCAATATACTGAGGCAGGCTCCAAGTCAAAGCGATATTTCAGTGACAAACTGGCAATGCCTCAACCATAGGTACATTGTTACGGTAAGTAAAAGCTGGTACACTTAAAGAGATTAGCACACAAACATGTTCAGTATACAACTTTTGCTATCACCACATTCTAGATTGTATTGGATAGTTGGCTACTACTCGATCCAGGTCACTGATATCTTCTGTCTAAAGCAAGAATTCCACTTCTCAATCATCATCAAGGAGTACTACACTTTAGACGCAAGTAACCTGGTATCTTCGACCCTGTCAAAAAAAACTCATTGCTTCAACCCTTGTTGTAAGCTTGAGCAGAGCCATTTCACTGAGCTCTCCAGCTTCAGAGATTTCGGTTCATGAATGTTAAATTGTACTGAGCCAAAGAAAAAGAATGCAAGTCTTTAGGCTAAGTATCACTTGGGCACAAACACGCACCAAAAGAGTATACGGTAACTTTCATTCCCGTGGAAACCTGGAATAGTTTGGAAATTTGGACAACTTTCCAGGTATGTACATTCAGCAAGACATTCCGGTACGCAGTTGATTGAAGAGGGCTTGACACAAGGCAACCTCATGCCTTATTTAGCCAAGAGGAGCTCACCTTCATAAATCCACAAGATCTCAGATGCCTACAACACCAGTTACGAGTTCCGGCTTGTTGCCCAGCCAAGCAACTGCGGATTCAACAACAACACTGCCTATACAAGGAATCCAATATCATGGACAGAGTTCTTGCTTGTATCACAAGAGACGTAGTAAATAAACCAAGTAATCCAAAGGTACGGTTTTGAAGGGAAGAAAAAAAATGCAGTGACTTGAGTATATCCCAGAAAGCGACATGAAACCAAAAAATGATATAACAACATCATTGAGACGTAATCCCTGTCTCTCAACAAAAGGCAATTAGAAAAATGGCATTTAAAACTTGAAATCAATAAGAGAGGTCATACTTCACCAAACCAGGTAATATTGTGATGTACGCAGTAAGTCAACATATCATTTGGAGGCTAAAGCAACAAACAGTTGAGAAATAGTGTATTTAGCTGGCTTAACAAAACAGAGATAATTCTTGTTGTTTCATATTTTTAGAGCAAGTCAACTGAAATTCCAAAAACATTCTACAGATTAAACCATTAGAAGTATATGCAGCGAAAACTTAGTTAACTCAATTCAATCTGAAAAAAACATATTAGAGGGCTTGGAAAGTAGAGAATGCATTATTATTTGTGCTTTTTCGATAGTTTCCCCAGGATAAAAATAATACTCAAGTAATCTTGAAACCAACCAACCTTGGGGGATAAAATTTCCTTAGGCCACCAATTCAGTCTACAAGGTCAATTCACATAAACCAAAGATATGTTGGTAAACTGCACAGATCGAAAACTGAATAATAGCAATATAACCAAAAAACAAGGGAGGAAGGCAACAAAAACGGGATCCAATAAAAAGGGGAAAGAACAAAGAGAACTATTAGTATCATATAAGCTTAAAATGTAGTAACAGTTATATAGCAAGAAGAAAGGGATAAACATAATGTTCAGTTATTGCAATTTTATCAAACGGATGCACATAAAGGACCGATGCAGTAATTATGGCATCCTAGAGAATAAAGGTAATAGAGGAAACGATGAAGGCATGCCATACCAGAAAAAATAGCACACCACAAACAACCAAGTCTAACAAATTGAATGCATGGTTAAATAAATGGTCACCTAAACTACTGATGTGAGTTGGAAAACTGATCCATCAAGCGCAGCGTATTAAGGCTCACAACGACTAGCAAATCAAAAGCACCAATTCCAACATGTATAATTAAGCTACATGTACCAAAAGGGTGAACCAGTTGGGTAAAACCACAGTGTAAGACCTCATCTCATAAAACAAAATCCCAATCAAGTAGCACGTAAATTTTTTTAGCAGCACACTGTGCATCTGCCAAAAAACCAAAGTTATGGTTCAAAAAAACAATGCAAAATATCTGCTAAGGATTTTTTTGATATATAGATAAGGTATGCTTTAGCTTTTACTGATATTCTCTTACCACGTCTAAAACTGGCTAACATTCTTTTGTTTTTACCAATATATATCACTGTCCAAAAAAAAGGAACAATAAATAAACTTTATTTGTTCAAAGCAAGGTACCAACTCATAATTTCTATTCCTGTCTGCCTACAGTCCTTTTTGTTTCTTCATTCTGTCAAATAACCATGACAGGACACTCATTTTTAGTAAGCTGCAAAGAGATCATAATAAAAGTGAGCACTGGCATCATGCTTACCTAGCCCCTGTTCTCCAGTTCAACTCGAACCACCAAGTGCTGATAAGAGGACCAGATGCAACTGAAAATGACGCATGAATTTTAGTAGCCTTGAGATAACAGTTACACATGCATTTTTCTTACATACAACTAATGATTTTACATTATCTCTGGTCTTCATATAGGAGATTTTAAAAAAAACTTGGTATCCTGAAATCATCAACATATGACTCTGCAATTGATTTAGTATCATATGATTCATGCAGATACAAAGGGAGCAATTATAAAATGTATACCTGGTGGCTGCTGCCAAAAGACATACTGATCAACTAAACCATGTGACCACCTGCATCAAGCATAAAACACACAATTATTTACTGAATCCAGATTTCTATTCTCAATCCACAACAGAAAATGTATTCAATCCTTACTTGTGCCGCTAGCCGACAAACTAACAGGACCTCCAGATTTTCGAACTATGTGAGTAAAACATTCTTGTAAATTGTATAAGAAAAAAACTCTGGTAGAGTACATCACAACTGAAATAAACAATTTTACTGGGGATGGTATCGGACGTACTAACGATGCTGTGGGTCCCTGTGGGCCACGTAAGAACATTGTGGGCAACGATACTAAGAACTTTCCCTAAAATGTGGCTGTCATTGGAGTAACAAGTCTGCTTCAGCCTAATAATCATCTAATAGTCAAACTCTCAATGGGTGGTGTTTACGAACAAAATATTGCTGCACAAAATAGGAATATATTTGGATGGATTCATGGGCATGGTATTTCACCATCATCCACCGTTATGGATGTGGATGCTGTTGCCTCAAGCCCCACGTAATAGGATCATACAGGAGGTTACATGCTAACAACCATTACTGGCGCAGTAGCTCCACTCCAGATGCCACGACAAGGAAAGGAGGGGGGCAGAGTTGGGAGGAGAAGGGCCGCATTATTATTAACCATGAGATGTAGGCTTTGACCACTCGCTTGATAGGTTGTTACCATGGGAAGGAGCACCCGGTTGCCGTGCATGCCCAACAGTAGATATGGCCTAGTGTCAGGCAGTGGCAGAACTACATTGAAGGAAACATGTGCCATGGGCCGCCCAGCCCAAAAGTATTTGTTCTTCTATCAGCAAATTCAGTAATAAAACCCCGTTAGTTTTGTCCAAACACACCACTCCATGCCGTTTTCTCCCCAAACACTATTCTTGGCCCGCCCTGAGTTTTTTGTCAAGCTCTGCCACTGGTGTCAGGCACTAGGCAGCTTAACCAGAGAAGAGTAGGGTGAGAGCGACAACTATGTCATAGCTCTCTACCAACCCGAAGCATGCAGACAAGACAAGAGTCAAATGAGGAGAGGGTTGTGCGGAAAAGAAATGCCAAATACGACTAACCCAAAAAACTACACAACTTGGAAACCATGGATATGACCTATCAGATATGCATGCACGAAGTGACATACCTAAAAACCCTAGCTTTGTGCCTCATGGCTAACCCAGGACGATGGAGAAAAAATCCTTCATGAAAAGAAGACACGGTGAAAATGAAGTCAAGCGCCAGAACACACAGCGGAATGAAAACCCTGCCAATGCCAGCCGGATCGATGAGACCGTAGGCCCTGGTGGCAGAGACGCGACAACAAATGACCAAAGTATATGAGCTTCGATGAAAACGAGCGTCCAGGAGAGGGAAAGAAAGAAACAACTACCAGAATGAACGACCCATGATCGCAAATCGCTAGGGAGCTCTCCCAGCCTAAGTAGTCTAGGACCATTTAAAGAAAGTAATACACCCAGATTGTACTACATGTGGTGGGATTCCATTGGCATGCCCACTTCAATTAAAGGATAACATGTTAAGAGTATACACCCTAATTTTCACAGTAGCAGTGTTGTAGTTAATGACCTTTCTAGGAAAAAATCTAATTTTGTTTCCTCGAGTATTGCCTTGGTTTAGTTTACACCCAAACTCAAAACCGTCAAAAATTTGTACCATCGGCCCTCAACTATCAAAAGTACAGTGACAACTCTAGAGGAAAAAAAATGCAGAGTATAACACATGGCTTAAGAATTAAATAGAACCCAACACCCAGGAGCCGACTTCATCTTATGATATGGATAGCAAATGGAGTGAGGTTCTATCCTACAAGCGGCAGCCAGTAACAACTAGCACATAAACATATTGTTTCCACACAGAAAAGAAAACACGTACCATAGCATCAGGATTGCTGTGACATTAGTCATAAGGTATTATAAGGACAGAACAATTGACTGAGTCCACTAGTAAAATAGAGAGAGAATTGACAAAGTGACAAGATTCTCTCTCTCGCAGATAATTGCAGGGTGCCCCTTTTATGATTCGAACATCCCATTGCATCAACCAAGTTATAAGAAATATGCTGATCATATGGAATTAATGAATCGACCTTTGAAGCCAGATCACTGGCTCAAGATATAGGGTTAGACCCTGGGGCGGCTCAATGGCTGGACCGGTACTTCACGCTCTAACAGCACCTGTGCGGCAACAAATCTCATTAATGACAAGCGCAGGAGTCATAGATCAAAAAAGATCAGGAAGAATTAACTTCACTGTAACAGAATTAACCATTAATCCTTTGAAGTCAAGTCACACCAGCAATACCCAATTCAGGTTCAAACACACCCTATAACATCGCTGAAGTATGAAACAATCTAATCAACACCTCATTGTTTTCAAATGACATCACATTCCCATGGTGTTTATCAAATCACCAGATTCCCGGGTATGGTCAAACATAATAATTAGGAATTATCCATTTGAACCTACCGAAGATACTAACAATAGTCTTAAACATTAAAGTACTGCAAGTATAAGAGATATCATCCTCGCAGCCTTGTTTCTTTCTTATAAAAAGGTCATCTGGACATCCACACAAAATTCTTAGACCAAGGCATTCTAATTTGTCGACAGTTTGCTAGTTAACTTTTTTTGTTTGGAGCTATTATCGCAACAGAATGATCAGATTCTTCTGAGAAATTTGATAGCCAGCTTGCTCCATATCAGAAGGGAGGAGGGAGGATAAGAACACATGGGAATCTGATAGCCTAACACAGCCGCCCACAGAAAAAGGACTAACAAAATAATATTGACATAGTGGTGCTCGCCGGAGATAGGATCAAACGCGGCCGTGGTAGCACCACTATGTGGCCGCTCTGAGCAGAGTCCAGGACTTGAAATCATAATATTTATCGTCGCTGAGTCCCAAGGAGAAGCGCTCTCGAGGGATGCGTTCCGAAGGGTCGAGAACGGAGGAGAATACCAGTTCTTGGCCGTGCTTCTCGAAGACGCCGACGATGGGGGGCTTCCGGTGGTGGGCGAGGAACCGGCGGTGGCGAGGCGTTCCCAGAGCTTGGAGACCACGGACGCGTGGGGGAGCGAGCAGGGCAACGGAGAAACTCCGATGAGGATCTCGCCGAGGAGGTCTTCATTGTCTAGTGCCGCCGCCGCCGCCGTCGTCTCGACGTCGCTCATCTGGAATGGGGATTTCTCTTTTTTCCTTTTTGACTAGTGAAATGCCCGTGCTTTGCCACGGACAATACATGCCAAAAAATAACTGATTAAATTAAGAGTATTAGACCTCACCGACTTATGTCATGAGATGGAGCAGTGGAGAGGAGAGGCAGCATTAGTAGTAGGCAAGTGAATGGAAAATATCCATGGGGCTCTCTCATGAGCCCTATTTTTTTCCGATTTTTGGAAAATACAAGTGTGTTGACATGGATCTTAATTCCTTTCACTTTGACATATAAACATAATGCATATGAAAATTACACGTATAGAAAAGGCCACCAGATAAGTTGACAAAAATCTAAATGGCCAGAAATTCATGTGAAAAGATGTATCAAAATTCTAGCAACATTGAAGTATACTGAGCAAAATATACACCTGCAGGAATTTCGGACAAAATGCCATTGATCCAAACACCGTGAAGTTTAACATAATGTGCACGGTAAGCTTTTTCAAAATACTCCATCAAAAATAAATCTTGATAGTTCTGAGGATCTTCGGAATCTTATTGTCCTCCTAAATGTTTTCTGAATATGTAAACTTATTAAGTCGAGCGAACATGTCAAAGAAAAATATTGTGGATGCCAACCCACTGTGTACGAGTTTGTTTGGTTAGTGTACTGGGATATATGCGGGACAAAATATGGTGCCTGAATGTGGCACGGAGACAAGAGAAATTTTGGCATGGACAAATCCGGAACATGCTTGCCGATCCAATCTAGGCCGGCTCTTCATCGGCCAGAACACCATACACCAACCAAACGTACTACATGCAGCACCCAGGCAAGTTCCAGACTGGGGATCGAACCAAACAAGCTCTCCTTCCCCACTCTCTCTCTCCTCTCTCCCTCTCTCTCTCCCTTCGAGAACCCACTCCCCTGCCTTCCCATCGTCGGCGACTGGACTGACACTCCCCTGCCTCCCCAGCACCAGTGACCGGCCTATCACTCATCTGCCTCCCCACCAACTCAACGGCCGTCCTCTCCCAGCTAACTCGACGACTGTCCTCTCCCTACTGCTGTCGCCATAACCTCGCGCCGGCGGCACGACCCCTCTCTTCTCCACCGCTCGCCTCAGGCCCGCGACCCAGCGCTCGACGCCAATGGAGTTGGAGTGGCGAACCTTCGCTCCACTGAATTCATGGCCTCAGGCGGCACGACCCAGCGCTCGACGCCAAGGGGAGAACATCGGTGGCCCCCTCCTCCCACGGGTGTCGGCGGTGAATCTGAGCGAGCTTCAAGGACGCCGGCGAGGATGACCTGCTCTAGCGGATTGCAGCATACCAAAGCAGCCCACGACTGGTATTTCGTCCCTCCTCATCTCTATCCCACATGGATGTGCCTACATATGGATCAGATGTTATTTCCTCTTAAAGAACATATCAGCCTGTGATAATTTTTTTTTTTGAGAAACACAGTATAAACGCAGACGCTCACAATGCGTACATACACTCACCCCTATGAACACACGCACGCACATACTACCCCTATGAGCACCTCCGAGAGACTGAGCCGGCGGGTCTTGAGATTGACGAAGTCACCACAGGCGCCTCGCTATCGACGGGAACGTCGCCTCCCACTGAAAGAATAATCCGCCTTTACGAGACACCAAAGCGTCAAACCTGGGGTTTGAACTTTGGTGGGCTGGAGGTACCACTGCCCTCCTAGCCATCCAACCACGGGTTGGTTCTCAGCCTGTGATAAATTTTAGTTCCTACTACATGTAAGTGAATGTTTCGAGAAAAATGAGAGCGGATATATTTAGCACAAAGTGAAGGTTGGATGATTTCATTCTAGAAAAAGTGTATATATTCTGTAATTGACATACTCCAGCGAAGGTAAAGTGGTATTGTGAAGGTCCCAGGTTTTCAGTAGCAAGAAAAAATCATACCATACTTATCCTTGCTTGCAAGTTACAATCCAAGGCTTGGCTTGGTAGATGCTGCAATGTACTTTTAGATGCACGGAAGATGAATTCCAGAATCATTTAGCACTCCATAAAAGACGCATGAAACTGACTAATAACTCATTTTACAGACTTATTTATTTACTAATCGCTTATAAGTTCAGCGAAAAGAGATCTCTTTATTCACAAACCTGTTATAAGCACACCAAAAGGATCCCACATAGTGGTTAATATGTAAAGAGACAGATTGCTAATTTTTTGTTTTATTAGAGGACTTCAGGTTTCCAATTATTTTAAAACTTCAGTTTCATTGTTGAATGCTCTTATAAGCAATTAGTTATCACAGAACTGTCATTCTTTGCCTCCAAGGTACATGGCTTTACTACTTATTACACTTGTTATTTCACTATGCTAAATTAACATCAGAACCAAGTTTTTTCATTGTGCTAAACTA
The DNA here is from genome assembly GCA_916181665.1 of Avena sativa. NCBI lineage: Eukaryota > Viridiplantae > Streptophyta > Magnoliopsida > Poales > Poaceae > Avena > Avena sativa. The sequence continues at coordinate 120,822,292 of OV702291.1, read as the reverse complement.
ACACTTATTAATTAAATTGGTATACAAATAAGTGTTTACGTTTTGTGAGCAGTTTCCGAGCTTCCTGGATATGTATTCAAGGCAAACCCAAAAAAAACTACCCCACAGGAGGAGGATATTCCCTCTCATTTCTTTGTCAATCTCGTCCATGGCCAGGTAAAATACAAGTTCATCACCGGTAAGTTTGTGCAAAAGAATAGAAGTTTGAATAGTTTATTATTTTGTTTTATATGATATTTCAAAACTGCACTTCTTTTTATGGAGAGGTAGTGAAGGCACTTGTTATGTATAGTTAGCTACAGGAAATTCTGTTTGGCAATATTCATCAATTTGCAAGTGTAGGATGCATGTAAACTAAGTCTTAACTTAACAAAAAGTAGCAACACACCTTCTGGATCTAGCAAAGTGCCCTTTTAAAACAAAAAGCTAGCACAGTGCCTCTTTGGTAGTCGTCTGGTGATGGGCTAAAATTATGGTAGTCTACGTTATAATTATTTGAGGTAGGATGGAAATATGTCTACTAAACTAAGGTGTTTATTACACCCCCTAATGTCATTGTTTTTTATTTGGCATAGGTGTTAGTGTCCATGTGGATGGTGGTCATGTTGGTATCATCATTCTTATCAGAACGGCCATCATCATCATAACAAGTGCTTCTATCAACGACAGCAATTCAAGCCACCTTAAGGCCGGTCAGTTCAGGTCTCCTAGAATCCGTATTTACTGAACATTACAGAACTTAAGCTGATCTGAATATTAACATGCATGTGCAAATATTGCGGACCTTTAAGCTAAGCTTCACGCTGATAGATAGAGAACTTGCATGATTGTAAAGTTTTCATTTCTAAAGTTATATAGTCAGACACGTCTTACTGAATGATAACCAAACACTTGAAGCTCTATATAAATTGAACATGATCTACTGCATTCTCAAATACATGAGAATGCACCAGTCCAGCGGAGAATAGTCTATTATATGCATCCCTGCATAGAAAAAGAATATGTCTTCTGTTGCCATACAAGCCTGATGTTGCCCATCCGGAGCAGAGTATGTTTCTATATATTTTCTGCCACCATATATGCCACAATCTTACTCTTATGCAACCCCATACATGCCTGGTGATTGATTGAAGGACCTAAATATTGATGATATATATTATATCAAAAAAGAAAATTAGTGATTGATAGTGTTGAAATTATCGTAATTTGTTTGGTGATGCATCATAGACTTATAGAACTCTTTGTGTTGCTAAAATTTCTACCGCTTTGGTATATTGTTCCAGGTGTGCTTGTTTATTTTTGGAGATGTGGAGCTTGCAGGATCTATACGAAGTTCCTGGCATTGTTGAATGTTCCTATGTGCAATCAAGAGTATATTAGAACCGCCACTCTTTGACTCCAAGGTACATGTCTATTTTTAATTATTCTAAGGCTTATTTGTTTACCGATTTCATGAAGAAAATCTGGACGGTTACAAAGCGAAGGAGTAGATAAAACAATGTATTATCTTTGAGAGACATTTGCCCCCCGCCCCCTAATTTCGATATTATGGTAAACAATAATACATGAGACAAATAAAGATGTCACATGTCTTTGTGCTAATTAATTCCAGAGAGAAACTTTTTGTATTTTTCAGACTAATAATCATCCGGATACATGTTCAGACCAACGGTTGTGGCAGACTGAGGACTTACAGCCTCCCGGGTCGTAGTTTAATTGGTACATAGCCGCATTACCATCCTCTTTCGTACAAATGATATGTTTCTAGCTCATAAGCTTCATCATTGTATGGCTCAAATACAACCTGGTTCTCGGTCTATTGCTTTCAAAGCTCCTGAAATTAGAAAAAAACATAATTATTACCATACACATGGATGTTAAGGCAAATGTGGTGATGTTAACGGTTCATGACAACACACCTTGAGCAGAGCTGACCTCAAGCAGGGTGGTAGCTAAGATCCATATTCCCCATTCGGCAAGACACCACTTTGTCATGTAACATGCTGGTCCCATATGCATAGAACAACGATATCCCACCTTGTAAAGCATCATGGATTTCGTCAACAAACAATCGGAAGTCATGTACTGATTTGTGAGAATTTTCATCTGTTCTGTCAGGGAAAAAACCAATGTACTGCATTGTAGAGCTAGATGATAAGGTCAACGCAGTGACAACAGAGAAGAACATAGACCTGGGCAGTAGACTGGCTGTGAAAGGACAACAGATGTTTACGTAAAATAAAAATGGTCAAGCCAGTTTTTCTTCTCACTATTTTTCTACTCCCACCGACCCAAATTAGTTGAGTTAGATTTGTCTAAATTCGATTGTATCTAAACATGATTTAGTATTAGATACATCTGTATCTTGACAAATTTGAGTCAACTAATTTGGGTCGGAGGGAGTATCACTATTGCTAGAAGTTTGCTACTGGTGATAAACACTATTGCTAAAAGTTTGCTACCAGTGATAATATGGTTTAGCTTAGCAATAAAGACGTTGTAAGGGGTAGAAACGAATATACTCACAGCTAGGTCGGCGAGAGGATGGAACAGTAGATTACTTCTCCCCAATCGTTTCGACAAGAGTAATTTTGGCTGTAGTCCCCATGATCTGCTAGGTTTGAACGTTGCGGAATCTGACAACACTACCATAACAAAGGAGATACATGAAAAAATGATTATCCATGAGCTGGCTAATGTGCTATTTTTTTTTTCGAAAAGCTAATGTGCTATTAAGATAAGACTCTGATGCATATCGCAGCTACCTGGTGATCGGATGAGGCGAGACGGCGGGAGACGAGATTGGTGAAGGTGCTGTCACCCTCTTCGAGAGTCGGGGTGACCGATACTGGATTGAGTCGACATGGCGGTAGCTTGAAGACGGGTCACCTTGAAGTATAAAGCCAGGTTCTGGGTCAGCTTGAGCATGACGGGAGAGCACATTATATAACAAAGGACAATCGGGCGTTTTAATTTTTGCGTGTGAGTTCTGGTAGCGTGAGTTTCCATGTTATGTGAAAGAGCGATTTTTGTTGCGTCATTGGCGTGGGAGGAGCGTGTAACTTTTTTTCCAGCGTGATTTTGGTAAGGAGCTAGGTGGAGCGATGCATAATATTTGGAGCCTTAATTGTGCGTCAAGTTATTTTGATTGATTGTTAGCGGTGTGCATGCGGGTCTGTTGGCCTTGGCCCATTTGGGCGCGCGGAGACGTAGTGGCCCACCTAAACATGTGCCGGGCGAGCGGAGAGGTTAGCGACGAAGAAACGACGTAGTGAAACAGAACATCCAGATATCACGCTAGTAATTGCCTGGACGTGCAAAACAGGAACATCGAGATATCACAGTAATAATTAGTTGACTTATTATTCCGAGATTGAAGTGGATGTATAAAACAGGGGCGAAATTCGTCTTTTTTAAGTAGTAGAGATAGAGATTAAGTAGTAGAGATTTGATGGAATCGGAAACGGAGAAGCGAAGAAGTATCCGGCTGGGCCTTGGCTCGCGGGCTTACAGCCCAAAAAGGAATCAACAAATCAAAAAGAACAAAGCTTCGCGAGCGAGCTCGACCGACCCAGAACCCTCGCGTCCCGGCGACGGCGGCGGCAGCGCCAGCGGCGGCGAGGTGGCGTCGAGGATGATGGGTTCCAATGATCTCCTCTCGCCGTTCAATCGGCACGCTTCCCTCCCTCTCTCACGGAGAGGAGGTGCGGACGATACGGCCCGGCGACAGGGGCGGCAGCGGCGCGTGGGCGACGACTCCGACGGATTCCGACGACCCCATCCTTCCTTCCACCAGGTATATTCTCCTCCGACATGCACCCTCTTTTTGTTTTCTGATTTACTCTCTGTGCATTAGGTTTTAGAAGGGGGCCGAAGAACCCTAGGTTTGCCTCATTTTGGGTTTCGGATCGACGTACAGACGCAATCCTTTTATTAATCTCGCGGTGTGAAGTTGGCAGTTGCAATAACCTTAATTGGATTGTGCATTGTGATGAAAGAAACTGTAGAAAAGGGAGGAGATTGTTTTTCTGTAATTGGTTCATTTGGGCAATGAGAAAATAAATTAAGCCACAACAATCTGTGCTAACTGCAAACAAGGTTTTGCTTGTGTTTGGTGCAACAATTCCCACAAATCCTGGTGTTAGCTGCAATTTTTTCTCTTTTTTCCACGATATTCACCGGCTGCGCTGACTAACTTTGGGTGCCTGGGCTCACTAGCTATGGGAGAAGCGAAGGAAACCGAACACCCAATGAAGCCCATGGAGATTTGCCGATCGATCCCTCCGCTGCTCACCGAGACGCCAACAATTCGGGGAGGTGTTCCAAACGCATCCTGCGGGTGGTGCGTGAGGGAGGGACGGGTAACTCCGGCAACTCCGCCAGGGCGGCAGGTTCGCTGGACCAGTTGCAGCGCAGCCCCGTGGAGGAGGTAGTGGACACCGTAGTCATAGAGCTGACAGAGGAAGAGGAGGAGATCTTCCAGCGGCTCCTCGATGTGGTCCGCCACTTCGACCTCGGCACGACGCTTCGCGTTGCCGGTGGCTGGGTCCGGGACAAGGTTTGATCTTCTTTTTTCAGTTTACCTTCAACTTTTGCTCGTCGCCTCACTGATGACTGACGCATAGAATTCATATACTTACCTTCTTGGCATTCAGCTATTGGGGGAACAGCCTACTGACATTGACATTGCCCTTGATAATAATGTGACGGGCTTGGCTTTTTGCTTGAGAGTAAATGAGTACAATAAATTGATAGGGGAGAAGCAGGAAAAAACCCAAGTTATCCAGAGGTATGCAATTCTCTCCATGCTAATCCTCCTCATGGGTTATGGCACATACTTTACATATGTTTGGTCACAGCCCCCAGCAAATACCAGGGCAATCTGTTTATTATTTGGCTTGAATGATTACGTTTTTTTGGCAGCAATCCAGATCGATCCAAGCACTTGGAAACTGCTAAGATGCATGTGTGCGGCAAAAAAGAAATTGATTTTGTAAACTTGAGGTCTGAAGAATACGTTAAAGGCAGCCGCATTCCTACCATGGTGTGTACTTCTCTTATTGGCGCCCTCGCTGCGCACAATATGTTATATCTGAGTAATTTTTATTACTGAGATATTTAGAACCTGCTTATCACTTGCAGAAGAATAGCACTGCCGAAGAAGATGCATACCGTAGGGACCTAACAATTAATAGGTAATACGCTTGCTATTCCATTTTAAATGTGTTTGTGTTATATCTGAAAGATTTTCTTTGATCATTACAATGTTGATATGAGTTTGACCTCAAGACAGCCTATGCTTTGCATATTTATCCTTTTCAAATGAATTTGACAGTTTATTCTACAATATCAATGATAACTGCGTGGAAGATTTTACTCGAAGAGGTGAGTTTGTACTGCTTCTATGGCACAAAATAATAAATTCATGAGCATCCCATCCTACAGCTTGTAAACTCATATCATTCAACTTTGAAAGTGCACTTTCTAATCTTCAACTTATTAAGTTATTCACTGATAGGACAAATAAACCATCATCTCTCAGTGCCTTGTGGCATGTTGACACACCTGCACCACCACTATGGTCCCCCTCTACCTAACAATTAAACCATACAGGTGATGTCGGCTCAGTATGTAACATGGGTAACAAAATGCTAACTGGGATGGTTAAGACTTACAGTGACAACTCAACAAGTTTGAGGACCCAAAACCACATTTTAAAAGTTCATGGACTTGGACGATACACCCCTAGCAGTGCCTATGCATTTTACTCTAAATTTATGGGTGACCATCTTGCAATATTCATGCTGCTTTGTCACTGTGAAGGTATTGACGACCTCAACAAGGGCCTTATTGATACTCCTTTACACGCCAAAGCTACCTTCTTGGATGACCCACTTAGAGTTCTTCGAGCGATTCGATTTGGTAAGTTTGAATACCTCATAGTTGATCTTAACAGATCAGCAAGTTCAAGGATGGAACAGTGAATTAATAGTTCAGGTCACCAAAAAAGTTTAGGGGCTGCAAGTGTAAGAATGTAACATTGAATCAAAACATCATAGTTTTTTTGCATAGGCTTATCTTTATCTTTTGCAGCTGCTAGATTCAACTTTACATTATCTGATCAGTTGAAGGAAGCTGCTTCGGACGAAAAGGTGAAGTTGGAACTTGGTTGCAAGATCAGCAGAGAACGTGTTGGGAAGGAGGTTCGTTTCCTACTCTATGTATCACCTGACAGCTTTTGATTACTTGTTTCGTGGTTTTGTGCATAACAAAGCTTTATCATTATTGATGAACTTAGAAAACAACACCTAGTTATAATGCTTTTTGCTAATCTCTTTTTTTTGTATATTGTGCAGAGTGATCATATGATGTCAGGCAAACACCCAGTTAAAGCAATGTCTTACATCTACGATTTGGGACTATTTTATGTTGCATTTGCTTTCCCTGAAAATTCCGACCCTCCAATTGTTGCTAATTGTGATTGGTATGTCCTTGTTCTGACATCTAGTTATTTGTTTTTTCAGATCCAAGCAACTGGTTTGTATATAGTTTTATTTCCAAAACTGTTTGTATATAGTTTGGTGCTCCAATTAGTGTACTTGTTGGAATTTGGAATAGTAGAAGATGCCTATGTGCACTTATAAATATCTATTTATTTCCATTAGCACCCATGGTTCACTTCAGTCTGTTATCCTTTATTGGTATGCAGGTGTTGTGTTTCACACATGAAAGCAGCTTGGGACCTTGCAATTTCTGTGCACAGCGCTGTTTCTCATCCCATGATGCTGGTCTGTTCTCTTTTTGCTCAGATGATTTATATATGTTCTTACTTCTGTTTAAAATGCTTCATAGTGAGGGCTTAATAACCATACACTGGATTACTACTCAAGCCATTTACAGAAAAGTGTAAATCGAAAGTTGAACCTTGAGGAGGAACATAAATAAAGCTCTTCAATGATGTCTTTTTTGGCCATGATTTATCATAGCATCGTCTTGTTATATCCAGAGCATATATGGTGTGAGAATAAGTACTGTCTTAATGCCCTCTTGCCTATTTTTGCGGATTCGATGCTACTATGGAAAATCATAATCATTTGACTATAATATTTTCTCTTTTGCCTTTCCTTAACATAAAGATCTTTTATGTTGTTTAGGATGAACAGCAAAAGCTATACGTCTATAGTGCACTCTTTTTTCCTCTCAGAAATATGTTCTACTTGGATGAAAATTCTAAGAAGGTAACATCAAAATTATGCATCATCCAATCTTTTGTAAATCCAAGGTTTTATCTAATTGAACAGGCAATTTTTATGTTTTGCCATCTAGTTTCACTAAAATTGTTCATTTGAGAGCATTTATGTAAGCCGTTCCATTGATTATTAGTGTATTACTATGTTGACTGGAGAGGCAAGGCAGGCTTGGTGTGGCATGGCCATTAGTTTTTTCAGTTAACTGAATGTTACATGCCTATAATCTATCTAGATTAAGTAAAACCACTAGCTGTGTAAGCAGGCAGTTATTCTTGTGCTTACATTGATGTACCTAGTTTATGTAATTCTAAACTGCTCCAAGAAATGTATCCTTGCTTTTTATGATTTCCGTTTGCAAATAATGCCACTTTTGACCAAAGTAGGCAATGTTAAGGGTAGAATGGTCAGGGGTATTTTAGTAGTATCCTAGTCTAGGATTTCTCGCGTGTAGTCTCTATGTAGTGTCCATCTTACAGTTGTTGCCCTGCTCCCCTCCATGGCTCGCTACTGCTCCTCTAGAAGTGAACTGGCCAGGATTGTAACAGCTGAAGCCTGGCCCTGCTGCTGTGCGTTTTGAATGGTATTCATCTGCTGCTTTCTTTAAGCCTTTTTTTGTGTGTTGTGTCGTCTGCAGACTGAGGTCACTAACTATATTATTAAGAAGTCATTAAAGCTGCCAACATGTCTTGCTAAATCGGTATGTTGTGTTGAGTACTTGAGTTGCCCGAGCAGCATTTGCTCTTGTGGTTGTGTAATAATTTTTACTTTTTGTGTGATCAAAGGTTGTCAACATACATGCTGCCAGCAGAAAGTTTGCTGAATTACTAAGCCTCTTTGAATCAAATGTCGTTTCTGGGACTGTCAAGGAGGTGCTGGAAGATGTATATCTTGAGATACCAACGGACACATTGAAGCGTGTTTATGCAGGTCAGTGTCAGCATGCTAGTTTTTGAAAAACTGGCAGTCTTGTGTCCTGATGTGATGCATGTCTAACTATTCTATAGTGGACTAGTGGTAAATTCACATGTGCGTGTATGCATGTTCTTGTGGTACAACACTACAGCTATTGGGTGTTCACCAGTTCTTTCAAAGTTGTAAGATTCTCCTTTTTAGATTGATTTTGGACCATAACATTTGGCATAAATTCAGGAGTCATACTTGATGAAATAAAGGACTTATGGCGGGTGGCACTTGCTATATCCATTCTCTCCTACTATCCAGAAGCTGAAGATGCCCACAGCCAGCAGGATCGGAGGAAAGAGAAGTACATGGAAGTTGAGCGTTCCATAACTGAACTAGGTGAAGGAAATGATGAATTTACGCTTTTCCCTTCACCGCAAGTGTAGAGATAATTTGTATCACATTCTAACACTTCATCAGGTCTAGATGAGGTGTGGAAGCCATTGCTCAAGGGCAAAACCATAATGGGTGTTATACAGATGACACCAGGTCCACTGGTTGGAGAATGGGTATGCCCCTTGTAAGTGGCCATATCAATTGTATGTAGCCTTAGAAGATGTTAACATGAGTGTTGTTCTTTGTCACAGAAAAAACGTGTGTTCAGGTGGCAGCTTGCGCATCCGAAAGGAACGGCGGATGATTGCATCGAGTGGATGAAGCAGTCGCAGTCGAAACGGCAAAAGGTAGAATGCAGCATCTGATGGTGACATATTGAGCTGCCCCAAGCTGCCACTTGGAGTGCTTCTGCTTGTTCATATTGTGGCTGGCGCTAGTTATCCTTGTTCTTGGTATGCTCCTTGTAAATCAATAGAGATTAGTTACTCGGCCTTTTGTTTGTTTGCTTTTTTGTTTGTTTGTCCACTGTTACAAATCACGAGATCATATCCAACTATTTATGTTCTCAAGATATTTTGTTCGACTGATGGTAACGTTAGTCAAGTGATGAAAAATGTACTTATTGACTGGCGTTACCTTTGCCAATACTCTGTTGTCCATGTGTGCTGCAAACCTTGAAGCACGAATAAGGCAGTTTGATTCTTACATGTGTTGCCAAAGAGACCTCTTGTACATTATATTTGTTTGTGCTCTCTTTGCCAGAAGAATCATGGCTTTCCAAATGTAACAAAAGCTTTCAAAAAGAAAGTCATATATCTTGTTGGTCATAATTTGCAACTGTACCTAGTATTGGCTCCCATTGCAACACAGGCAGTAAGAACTAGTGATTTGCCCGTTCGTTGCTGCCCACATGGATATCTAGTTGGAGTAATATTGTACGCAAATATAGGCAGGCTTGGGGCTTGGTCGGGAGCTCGCTATTATTCCAGTGCATGGTTAACCTAAAAACCTAGAGTGTGCACGAAGCGGCATCGATACAACTCAACTCTATGCCTTTCAGCCAATTCGGAACAATGGACGAAAAGCCTTTGCATGAAGGAAAGAGACGCCGTGACAAAGAATGTCAAACGCCAGAACAAATGAAGCAATGAAAACCCACCGCTGCCAACTAAACCAAAGAGAACAGGAGACCCCTTTGGCAAAGAAGAAGTGACTAATGAACTAAGTCCATGAGCTTCAATGAAAACGAGCGGCCAGCAGTGTGAAAGAAAGAAACACCACCAGAGCAAATGACCCAAGATCACCAATTGCTGGGGAGCTCTCCCTGCCCGAGTAGTCTAGGACCAAAACTCAAATCAATACAAAAACTGCACCCTCAACTAGAGAAACTACGCTGGCAACACTAGCGGAAAAAGTACAGAGAATAATACATGGCTAGAAAATCCAATCAAGGACCCCGACACCCAGGACTCGACTTCATCTTATGATATGGATAGTACAGGAACAGAGGTTCTATCTCCTACAAGTGGTAGCCAGCAACAACTAGCATATATTAGACATATTGTTTCCACACAAGAGAAGAAGAATACAAAACCAAAGTACTGTATCATCATGATTGTTGTAACATTAGTCAAGGTATTACATGGAAAGGATAATTGACTGAGTTGAACTAGTAAATAAACAGACAAAGTGACATGGCTCTCTTGCATCTAATCGCAGGGTGCCCCAACGTTATGAGTCAACCATCTTATTACATCAAAACCAGTTATAAGCAATACTGAGATCATGCGGTATTGATTGACTAAACGTTTGAAGTCAGGTCACTGGCTTGAGATATGTATGATGATATAGGGTTAGACCCTGCTGCTGCTGAGGCTCAATGGCTGGAGAAGTACTTCATGCTCTAACAGTACCTGCGCAGAAACCAATCTCATTAGTGACGAGTTCACAAGTCATGGCTAAAAATGATCAGGAAGGATTAAATTCAATGTTACAGAATCAATGAATGAACCTCGAATCAAAGTCAGGTTACCCTAGGAATATTAGGTAAAATAGCTTGACAAACTCAGTGTTTGAACACCCAAAACCCATCCTAACATAGCTGAACCATTTCAAATAATATCGCATTCTCTGGTGTACTTAAAATCACCCGATTCCCAAGCAAACTTAATAATTAGGAGTGATCTATTTGAAGTTTGAATGGTCTCAAACATTAAAATAAAGTACCGCAAGTAGCAGAGCTATTATCTTCACAGCCTACTGCTTTTCTTGAAAAGTCATCTTGACAACCACACGGAATTCTAAGACAAAGGCATTATGAATTACCAAACAGTTCGCTAGTTAAATTGTATTCATGAGCTATTATTGCAACTGAATGATCAGATTCTTCTAGCAAATTTGCTAGCCAACCTTGTTTCAGAACATAAGGGAGAAGGAGAGGAGAAGAACATGTGGGTTGTTTGGTATTTTCTTGTGGCCAAACGACTAATGAAACAATATTTACATAACAAGCTTCAAGATGGCAGAACAGAAAATTGATACATCAACTTAGGGGCATAGGAGAGGCACCATTCAACTATTGACCATTGGCAATTGCACATCACTTAATGGACATATGAACGATATTCTCGTTAAAAAATGGTCAGGTGTGATTGTCACATCAAACAGAATACACAAACTATGAAACTACAAAGAGTTGAGTAAAATTAAGACAAGAGTTTTGCTAACTTAACAAATTATAACTGACTACCAGCCTCACATGTCTAAATTTCCAAGCTTTCAGTGAACCACTCAGTCCACTTGTTGAATGGGGACGAATAGGATAGGCTACAGCTTAGATGAATAGGAACATGCAAAGCATCACCAGTAAGCGCAGCCCTAAAACAAGATATCTTTTGTTTGGCATATCAACTTATTGGTGGTACATGTCAGCAACTTACTTATTGATTTGCAGAACGCATCTGTCTCTGGAAGTGGATACTGACAGGCGAGCACATGCCTTTACTGATTTCCTTCCTAATTGACCGCTTGCGCCTCCATGTCCTCGGGTACATGGACGTCTTTTGAGCCCTGCGTCTGCACCCCCGGCACAATGTCTTTTCATGCAGGTATATCTCCTTGAGATTCACCGCTGCTTCCATGACACTCTTGATATATCTCATGAACTTGTCTTGTGCTTGAAACCCAACGATTCTCAACACAGCTAGACTAGTGTGCTTGAATCCCGAAGATGTTTCCCACTCTATTACTCCATTGTCCTTCTTTTCCTCGCTAAACCCATGCAACTCCCTGTACACCCCCCCCAACATCTCGCAGAAATGATCCTGCACCTGCACTCCATCACGCATTTTAATGTCAGTCACTTCAAAACAAGACAACACACCATTTGGCAACTCAACACGAAGTCATTTTGCATGCAGATGGAGTGCAATATAAATGAGAAGAGATTACCGACGTACCATAATGCACAGCTCTTCAAGGTTGGGTGAACCTTGGAGAATGAACATTGTCCAATTCAGATCGCATTCTTCAGAAATATTCAACAAGTTCACAAACCTTAGTTTGTGGAATGCCACTGAGAACTGTTTCAAACCTTCTGGTTTGACCCAGATGCTTTCACACTTGAAGTTCAAATGCAGCTCGCTTATGCTGCTGCTGGCTTCACCAAGCAGCTGACTTAATTTGAGATTCTTTTGCAAAGAAAAACCAACATTAGTGATGCACACGCTCTGGAGTAGAGGGACATAACCAAGAAAAAAGGGATAATGCTGAGAGGTCCAATACACGAAGGATAGCACTATGAGCTTCGGTAGCCACTTGAGGTGAACCTTCTGAAAGCCGCAGCCAATAATCTCGAGTTTCCAGAGGTGCGGGTGTTCCATTTCAAGCAGAGAAAACTCCGTCATGTTGCAGCGATACAGGTGGAGGTGCTCCAGTCGCTTGCATATACTGATAACTTCCAGGAATTCTAATTCGTCTAGCATTATATACCCTATACTGAGGCGCGTAAGACCACGGAATGCATTTGGACAAGCATCAACGAATGACATGAACTGGCCCCCCTGGATAAGTAAATCAGCATCGTTACATTCTACCTGTACCTTGGTCAAGATTGTGAACTCGGCTGAGCAAATTCTGTGTGTTGCCATGGCGTAGGCGACGGTCTGACCAATGGGGATGGTGGACTCATCTCCCAAGTAGAATTGCAAGTACATGGAGTGAATGGTGTATAGACCAGTTGCACTCCTTCTTTCCAGAATGCTCCTGGTTGCTTCAAGCATGGTCGCATTGGCCCGAACAGTATCACCAGAGGTCTCTGACTCGTCATGTGCACGCTCAAAGAAACGAACTGTTATTCCAATTTCTGAGAGCATAGCAGGGATCTGCTTCCACCGTTGGGAGAGGATGCTTGTCCGTACGGCATCAGGAATTTCAAGTCGCTCCACAATGTCGAGCAAAATGTCATCAGGCAAGTTGCTGAGCCGATCGTCTCGATTGCCTATCTGCAATGATTTTTGCATGTAAATAAATCAGAGTTTGTCTCTTCTAATCTCAATTTATTTCCGGAGATGCAGTTTTGTAAATCTGGAGGACTGAAGTTTGACTTAGTCTGAAAAACAAAAAGATGGATACTTCCAATAGAATATCAGGCAATACGGATAGTCTTGAAGATGAAAGTTAGAAACAGTAATGTTAAAACGATGGAATCTTGATGCTTTACCACATAAGAACATGCAATTGTGATCAGTCTCAAAGATACGATTTTAAGTCGGTCCCAGCAAAGATAACAACTTGGATAGTATCTCAAAGATGGAAAATCAGTTGTATCGCCTTATTGATTCAATACAAAGGAACCTTCATAAAGAAATTCCCTGGAGGAAGGAGGGGTCGAGGAACTCACCCAAGAGGATCCCGTGTCACCAGGATGGCTGGTGGGCGAAACGTCTCCCTGCAGCATGGAAGTAAATCAGAAGTTAGCTTCTTATCACATATGCAACTTGGCATTTTCCACAGAAGAATATACGAAGCTAAAATTTTAACAGAAATCTGTACTTTTGACACTCCCACTACAGTACTACTTTCTAGTAGTATGATTGTGTGACAAGATGTATATCTGAGCCTCTTGGCAGTACCTGATGGTCCCCCACACATGAGATCGAGTCATATTGGAGAGATCTAACAGATTGATCCTACCACCGCTACCGAATATTTTCGAGGAAATAATTCTCTGACGAAGGGGAAAAAATGATGGATCTCAGAAGAGCCCAGAGGAAGCAGCACGCCCGCAGGGAGGACCTTGGATCAGATCCGTCGACGCCCCGAGGACGAAGACGACGACGACGACGGAGATGGAGTCGCCGTCGCAGCAGGAGATGCATGTTTGCAGGTTCAGATTTATTTACGGTGGATTGGTTCCCGGACGGCAGCCGAGAACCGAGTCGATTCCGACTTGGGAGGAGGCGGCGGCGCGGCGAGGGAGCTCGGCTGACGGCGGCCGGGCCCGGATCTCCATTCCCCTTCACGCACCCGGTCGCGACGCCTCCGGACAGGCGGCCGGCCACGACACATGCGAGCGCGAGTGATATAAGGACCATAGGATCTGCCCAAAAGTGAACCGAATTCGTACAGAAAATACCCGTAGACCGACGAGGTCGGATGAACGGCCAAGGAGGCACACAGAGCAAGGTACACGTCATCCGTATGCCCATTGCCCAAATATAGGGGTTTAACTTATGCAAACCGTGCTACCCGTCTCCAAGATCTAAAATCTAAGTTAAAAAAAAAGATTTAAAATATCTGTCATCCTAATATGAGTTTAGAAATAGTACTTACCATCTTTGTTGCGGCAGACGACAAAGGTTTTAACCTGCCATCGCGGCCGCAGAGAATGGAGTCGAACTTGTTCCCCTCCTAGAGGAAACCAAAATCGCCGTGCGGTGGTGGTCGTCAACGGAGAGGAACCATCGAGATGAGTGCGGTGTGGGAGAGGAGAGGAGCGGAGAGGTGTGGTAGAAGGAGCGAACGGTGACGGATTTATGGCGAGAGAGCCATCGAGATGAGTGCGGTGCGGGAGAGGAGAGGAGCGGAGAGGTGTGGTAGGAGGAGCGAACGGTGACGGATTTATAGCGAGAGAACCATCGAGATGAGTGTGGCACAGGAGAGGAGAGGAGAGCAAGAGGTGAGGTAGAAGGAGCGGACGGTGGAGGATTTATGGCCAGTGTTCGCAAAGGGACACGGCTTCTCCTTGTCTCAACGCTCTCACATGATGCTTGCTTCATAGAAATTACCGTTTCGAACGTTACTAGCGCGAGCGGCGGAGGTGTTCCTTAAGGAGTAAGTATTGTGTCGAGCGTACAACCAAACAGTGAACCTGTATTAGGACAGCCATGTTGGTCCTAGCAACCAAATGTGCCCAATTTAGTGGAGAAAAAAGAAAGTCAAACTCTCCGGGGCAATCCCTAGTGGGATTAAACTTTCGAATTATTGTGAAGAAACACTCAAATTATGGCGCATTTAAATTACCTATTCGAGCACTACCTGGCAACAATGCGGAGTTAAAAAATGTGTTTTCCTTTTTCATGAGATTTTTTGGAGATGTTGAAATGGGAAATTTGCTTGTTACTGAAAATAAGGGAGCATAAGCATTGCATGAACTAGTAACATGTATGGATCTAAAATGGATATATGAACTTCTAGTTTATTGTGATATGTTCCAACATAATTGCATCTTATCTGCTGTTATAATCATGTTTTACTTTGATTTTGGGGATTTTCTAAATGATTCCCTCTATTTAGGTTATAACTTTGCAGGATAGAAAACCTTGTTTTACATACTTTTCATTTTCAAAGACCTTCTCAAATTTAAAAGGACCTAATTTTTTTAATGAAAGTTTTCATTAGAACAAAGATCTGGAGCGCTTGGACCAGACGAGGAAGTGCACAGGACCAAGGGAGGGCCCATGATACGGCCACATGGGCCTACCGTGTTGTGGGGCCCAACCTAGGCCTTGTGCGTCGGATGTCATTGATCTTTGTGTGCCTAGAATCCTCATGACCTAAACAACCTATATATATTCCCTCTTTCGCGATTCCGCGGTGAGGCAGAGGCAGAGATACGAAACATATAGAATAGAGAAACGGAGGGGGGCTTCAAATATTGGAGGGAAAACATTGGCAAAGTCGCCGTTGGTTGCATCTCCACCCTCTTCAACTTTCATTAACATTGTCTATATGATGAAGATGGAGTAGTCCATGAAAGGAATATGCCTTAGAGTCAATAATAAATATTATTTTTTATTTTCATGTTCATTATTAGTGTTCATATCTTTAGGCTATAGCTTTTTTCCATGTTGAGATTCATAGGAAAAACGCACATACACATGTAGAGAGATAAACACCAAGTTGGTGCGAATACACCTGTAGAGAAAAACACACATACACGTGTAGAGATATAAACATCTATAACTTGTGTCAATGTTGAGATTAACACTTCTTTTCGCCCTCCTATACGTACTAAGAGGTGGGTTGTCTTAAATGTTATAGATTAACTCTATATATCCTTTTCGCTTATAGATAGCAAACTCCACTCATTTATTCTATCATATCTTTGCTACAAAGGTTTACATACATTCTATCATATCTATCCTTAAAGATAGCAAACTGGCTTCTGCGTCATGGAGATATACGTAGATTAACTCTATATATCCTTTCCGCTTATGGATAGCAAACTATTTTCACTCATTTATTCTATCATATCTTTGTTGCAAAGGTTTACATACATTCTTTCATATCTATCCTTAAAGATAGCAAACTGGCTTCTGCGTCATGGAGATATACGTAGATTAACTCTATATATCCTTTTCGCTTATAGATAGCAAACTATTTCCACTCATTTATTCTATCATATCTTTGCTGCAAAGGTTTACATACATTCTATCATATCTATCCTTAAAGATATCAAACTAGCTTCTGCGTCATGGAGATATACGTAGATTAACTCTATATATCCTTTCCGCTTATAGATAGCAAACTATTTTCACTCATTTATTCTATCATATCTTTGCTACAAATGTTTACATATGTTCTATCATATCTATCCTTAAAGATAGCAAACTGGCTTCTGCGTCATGGAGATATACGTATATTAACTCTATATATCCTTTCCACTTATAGATAGCAAACTGTTTCCACTCCTGTATTCTATCATATCTTTGCTGCAAAGGTTTACATATATTCTATCATATCTATCCTTAAAGATAACAAACTGGCTTCTGCATCATGGAGATATACGTACTTTAACTATGGAGCCTGTTCAGTGTTCCATCTTTGGCATTTCAACGGTTAACCCTTCTTTTACCTTGCCATATATGCTCTCTTACTACTCATAGTTGTATTTAGTACCAATGGACCTAAGCCTCCAAAACCACTAACCAAATCACTCATGTAAGAAGAAGGTGGTTACACACCAGCGGAGAAGATGGGAAAGAAGAAGCTTGCCCCATTGCCGTTGTTCCTGGCCATCCTACTCATCGCCTCCTGTAAGTCGAAATCTCCCCTAGATGCATGAATTGTGGTAGTACAAACATGTGTACCTATTTTTGGTTCAAGTTTTGTGCTGTGAATTTTAGGCGAGATGGTGAAGGTTGGGGCGAAGTTGGTGTGCGACATCTAGTGGCCATTGTGCATCGAGAAGTGCTACAGGACCGGCAACTGCATGCGCTGCTGCAAGTACTGGGGCTTCGTCCACGGCCGCTGCAGCATCCTCCACGGCATGGGCTGCTACTGCTGCTCTGATGACTCCGAACCTAGCGATGCCGCCCTCCACCGCCGACACCAGTAGCAGAAGATGGTCGCCCTGCCACCTGAGCATCTTCTTCATGGACGAGACAAATCCTTCTGTTGGAATACATGCGGTTGATATTAGGAGATAGGATTAGTTCAAACAATGACCTTGTTGTACTCGAAGTTTCTTCCCTTCTTGTACCTCTATATATCTGCCTCCCTGAGGGTCGAATCAATACATAACAAATACTAGGGTTCTATAATTTCAACATGGTATCAAAGAGGTTATTCTCCGGATGTGGATTCTAAGACTTCCACCACTTCTGCGCCGTCCTGTGAAGATCAATCTCTTCTCCTCGGGGCACAACACGCCGTTTCGATCACAGATCAGGTCGGTTTTTAGACCAATTTCAGTTCTTAGATTAGAAGTTTTCGAAATTCTAGATTTTCATAGATTAGATCCAATTAGCTCAATAAGTCCGTAAATATTCACGATCCTCATCGATGAAAATCAATGTGCATATAAGGCTGCTCTCCCTCGGCTCGATCATCCAGGCGGCAGCGCTGCTACGTACGCGGACGGGGCCACGCGCGTGCCGCCCTAGCCTTCCAAGGCGCTGACTCCAGACTCCACATCGCGCATGCACATGGCGCAACAAGCTGCAACATCACGTTGATTATGTTCCGAGGCACCTCCATGCGAGGATCAAGCAGGACTGTAACACCAACGCCATGCACTAGGGACAAATCAGGTTGCAAAGTTAATTTTGGTGTTTAGTTTCAGTGCCCATTCACTTCCTCCGCTTGTTACATGCAACACGATGCCTTGGCCTCCCGCACTCACGTGCCGGTCTACTACAACATCAGCCTGCTGGCTAGCCAAGATCTCCACCGAACCTTTCCAAGTGCCAACACATCGTCTACATCGACATACCGATCTGCACTCCACCGAGCCGACGTACAAGCCGAACAACTATATCAAGTTGTACAATATTGTCAAACTACGAGCAAGGCTTCGACATTATCGCCGTCACAAGGGATGTCTTCAAACGACGCTCTACATCGCGCCTGCTGTGACATCGCTGACACATCATCATCAAGGTTTACATCAACGTGATCTTCATCAACATCTTCGTCAACGCACCACCGCCACCGCTATACCCATCCACATGATAGACGTATATCTATGATGCCCTCTAGTAGTACAATTGCAATGCACAACAACTGCAAGGCACGATGATGGCATGGTGGCGTCCACAACACCAACGACGGCTAAGATGCATCAATAACCCTAGAACCGCTCACACGGTCCTGGCAAAATCATTGTGTGCCCGGTGAGTTTCCTCTAGTGCTAGAAAAACTGGTGGTCTCATTTATGACCGCATTGTTTTGACATCCACAAGATGCTCCTGGTAGTACCTCTACAAGGTATAAAACGTCCACAACTGTAGCCCTGTCCAAAAAAGTGCAAAATTTTGCACCTCCTACACTGACGACCACACAACATACGACGACTACGACATCAACCACACCCACCTTGACCACGGCTACATCACGATCGGCTACCTTGACATCGATATCAACAACAACGTCTATAGCTACACAACAATTGATGATGACAAGAAGGAGAAGATGCAAGACTTTAAATCTAATCGCAATCGTCCGCTTCACTCCAGCTACGACTGAGGAGAAATATTAGAATAGATGTATGGTTGAGATTAGGAGATAAGACTAGTTCAAACAATGACCTTCTTGTACTCCAAGTTCTCCCTCTTGTACCTCTATGTATACCCCCCGTGAGGGTCAAATCATCACATAACAAATACTAAGTTTCTATAATTTCAACAACCCTCCAGTGATTCAAAGTTACTCATGCATGCATAGGAACTGTTGAAGTGTGAAGTTCTGCTCCAGCCATTGAGTCACATCATCAGTAGTTATAATGAATTAGATGGTGTGCTAAAACCTTAGCTTCTTTAGGGTTGCACTTGTATGGCTGATACCGCTTTGCATGTTATTCATGTGTAGTCCATCATATTCCTCTTAACATGCCATTGTGAAGGGGAGTAAAAGGATATACTTTATAGATCCAGTCACAAGTTCGGTGATGTTCAATGATTCACTCACATGTTTCTTACTAATTTATCCACTTCAATGATTTGGACTTTTGTGACAAGCTTCCGTAGTTTCAAATCGAAACTCTTTGGTATTAACACTTCAATGATTTGGACCTTTTGTGGCTCTTTGGTAGGTTCTCCTACTAGTGCCATGATATGTCCATTTTGCATCACTATTCTATATCATAATTTATTGTTATTCATTGATATATTTCATATATTAAGAGATGATACTTGTGTTATTTCATCTGTTTTTGCATGGTTGATGACTTTTGGAGGATGGACCGCTGAAGTCAGGATTCTGATGGAAAATGCGCTGTTTGGAGGCGAAATTCGCGAAGATCACAAAATTCCAGAAAATACATGGAAAATCCTATTTTTCCAGAAGACGAAGGATGCCAGAAGGGGGAGCGGAGATGGGCCACAGGCGGCCCACACCACCAACTGGCGCGGGCCAGCCCTGGCCGTGCCACTAGGTGGTGTGGCCACCCTGGCCCACCTCTGGCTCTCCCCTTTGGCGTATATTATCCCCACGAAACCCTAAGACTCGGGGAGCGACCATAGAAAGATTACGCCGCCTGCGGGGCGGAAAACTGCAGAGAGAGAAAGAGCTCTCCAGCAGGCAGAAATCTGTTGGGGAAATTTCTTCCCGGAGAGGGGAGATCGTCGCCATCAACACCACAATCAAGCTAGACTTCATCGGGATCATCATCACCATCATCTCCATCATCATATCCACCAGCACCATCATCACCACTTCATACCACTGTAACAATTGGGTTAAATCTTGCATAGTTCTTAGGGGAAACTTTCCTGGTGTTGATTACTTGTTGTAGTTGATGCTATTGAGTGGAACCATTGAATTATTGTTATGTTCAGATTGTTACTTATCATTATTTTATCTCTGATCTTGATCCATATGATGTCTTGTGTGTAGTTCGTGTAGTTTTTGAGGACATGGAGAAGTCATGTTGTTAGTAATGGAATTGTGTTGAGAAAGATTCAATAGTTTGTTATTTAAGTTGTGGTGTTATTCTTCTAGTGGTGTCATGTGAACGTCGACTACATGACACTTCACCTTTATGGGCCTAGGGGAATGCATTGTCTATTTGGATACTAATCGTAGGGGTTGCCGGAATGATAGAAACCTAAACCCCCGTTAGGAAACATTTGCACAAGGGAGTGTAGGAGCTCAGAGTTTAAAGCTGTGGTTAGGTTTTTTATCTTAATTACTTTCTTCTACTCGCGGATGCTTGCAAGGGGTTTAATCACAAGTATGTATTAGTCCTAGGAAGGTCAATACATTAGCACAGGTTCACCCACATAACACTTATCAAACTAAAGAAGATTAATCAACTATATGAAGCGAAAGCACTTGACGATATTCCCGTGTGTCCTCGAGAACGTTTGGTCATCTTAAGTAATACAACCGGCTTGTCCTTTGCTAAAGAAAGGATTGGGCCACTTGCTGCATTTATTATTATTGTCTTTTATTTACTCGTACTTTATTTATCCGCATTATCAAAAACCCCTAAAAATCCGTTTGCTAAGTACTTACAGAGAATTCTTGCTCCAAACCACTCGTCAACACCTTCTGCTCCTCGTTGGGTTCGACACTCTTACTTATCGAAAATACTGCGATGCACCCCCTATACTTGTGGGTCATCAAGACTATTTTCGGGCGCAGTTGCCGGGGAGTGACGCGCTATTGGAGAGTGGAACTGGTAAAGGAAACTTCTACTGTGAGTATTGTTTACTTATGTTAGTTACTTTATTTCAATATGGATAATTCGCTGAGTTTCTTATTTCGTAATTCTACTACCACTGCTAAGGTAGTAGATGAACCACCACCTGCTGAGAATGATACTTTTAAAATACCTACAAGAATTATTGATCGTGTTATGGATAACTATTATGTTGGAGATGGAACTATCCATCCCAGTGATCATTTGCTCTTTGTACACAAACTATGCGGGTTGTTCAAGTGTGCAGGTATCACAACAGATCAAGTCAAGAAGAAGTTATTCTCATTATCACTGAAAGGAAGAGCTGAGGAATGGTACAAGCTGCTAAAGAATGGTCAAGCTCTTGAATGGGAGGAAGTAGTACCTCTCTTTTATTCAAAATTTTATCCTCCTAGTGAGATTCATAAATATCGGAATCAAATATACAACTTTTGGCCTCTTGATGGAGAGAGTACAGCTCAAGCTTGGGGGATATTGAAGTTACTAATGCTCAAATGTCCTATTCATGAGCTCCCCAACAATATTATTATCAATAACTTTTATGCAAGGCTTTCTCTTCATGATAAGGATCTATTGGATGCTTCTTGTGCTGGATCATTTACACGCATGGAAGAAGGAGCTAAATGGGATCTTCTAGACCGTATTCAAGACAATGCTGAAGCATGGGAGAATGATAAAGGAAGAAAGTCAGGTATAAATTATGATTATGAATGCATTAAATCTTTTATGGAAACTGATGACTTTCGTAATATTAGTAATGCCTATGGTCTAGACTCTCAAGCTATTGCAACTTATTTTAAGGCTTTGCTTCCTATATTGAAATTCCTAAAAAGAAATGGAATAAGTATCATGAGCCATATAAAGATATTGTTAATAGTGTTCCTACAAGAGATACCAAGTTTATATTGCTAATGATGTTTTACCTGAACCCTACATTGAGAAAATGCCTTTCCCAGTTAAGATAAAGGAACATTCTATGATAGCTAGTATGGTTAATGAAAGTACAAATAAAGTTGTTGAACCTGTAATAGCAAAAGTGAAAGACTTGGTCACTAAATATGTAGATGATGGACACACTATCCTCCGTAAGGATACTTCTAATATTGTTTCACAAAGTAGTGTTATGAGAGCTAGTGTCCCTGTGTTTTCTGTTAGAATAAGTGATCATTGCTACAATGGTTCATGTGATAGTTATATAGTTAAATTTTTGCATGATACTAAAAGTTATTATGAGAGAGGGAAGACTGTTCTTATGCATCTCAATAATATTAAGTTTCCTCGCTTTTTGCTAAAAGTCTTTATGTTACATTTGTTTTGCCTTCCTATGCTAGTAGCCTCTGGTTTCAACAATTTATTTTCTTACAAACTTCCCTTGCATAGGAAGTGGGTTAGACTTAAACATGTGTATTATTTCCTCTTGATGCTCCCTTTTACTTCAATTCATAATCTTATGTGTGCATCATTGAAATTATCATGCTCATCTTAATGGCTATAAAGAAAGAACTTTTTGGGAGACAACCCAATATATTTTTGCTTCCAGGTTTTGTTTATTTGAGTCTTGTAAGTTATTGCTTCTACAATAACCTCTCCTTATCCTTTTTGTCTGGTTTTTGTGTCAAGATCAACCTCTAATGAGAGAGAAGTAAGATTTGGGGAAGTTGCTGTCCCGAAACAGATTTTTGTGCTTCACTACAAAAAATCGTGAAAAATCCCAGAACGTCGTGCTGATCTGTAATTTTGTGTGTGCATGACCAAGGTTATTATTTAACTTTCATTAGTTTTTCACTTTTTGATTTGAGCAACAGAAGATGTTCGAAAAAATTGATCTTTACCCGTTGATCTGTTTTGACAGATTTTTGCTACTCTTGCATTTGCTTCTTAAATCGATTTCCTTTTTGGATTCCTTTTTGGGCTTTCGGAAGGAGTTCCTACAGTAGCTTATGTTTTGATGGATTTCAGTTGAAATTGAACTTAAAAGGTTTATTACCACGCTTGCACTAATGTTGCTAATAAGAATTGTGTGAAGTTTTGTGTGAAAGAAAATTCCAAGTTGTAGGAGAAAATGGTGTAATAAGATGATGAATGGTTAAGTGACTCAAACAATATGTTTAAGAGGATGAAGATATTGATGTTATTCAAGCGCTGACTCCGGAAGAATCTATTAAATGCCAAGTTCAGAGACCTATAGAGTCCGTTTTCAAATAGGTAACAATTCTGGTAAGAAAAGGTCAGCGAAAAATCTGTCAATTTATATATTTCCAGTTTTTATTTAACAAGGAAAGCAATGAGTCGAAAAAGGGACGGAAACAGAGCCCAGGTGGCTCACACCACCCCGTGGCACGGGCCTACCTGGCCGCGCCACCAGGGGGTGTGGCCACCCTGGAGCCCGTCTCCGACCCATTTTCTCCTAGTACCTTCCTTTTGTTGTAAAAATTCGTAATATATAATCCCCTAGATCCCCTGAGGTTTGTATATCATGTTCTTGTCGTGTTTTCGTTTCGATCTGTTTCTGACAGGTAGAGTCTTAGTTTTGGAGCCACAATGTCTTCCTCTAGATCAGCCAAGGAAGATTCCTCCGCGGACATCATCAACCCTTACATGCGTGAGTTGAAGATTCATCCCATGGAATTGTTGCTCGAAGATGGGAAGGTACATATAAAAGAGGTTCAGGGCCCTAAAGGTGAAGGTAGTCTGGAGGATAGGATGGAAGCACTAGAGCAAGAAGTCTTTAGGTACAAGAAGATGGCGGAACACGAAGTGGATATCATCCATAAGATTAGTTCTGAACTCATCGCCGAGAACTAGAAGGAGACTGCTGAGCTTAGGGATGAAGTTCTCTCACTCCACCGAACAACCAACCAACTACAAGCACAGCTCTACGATGTGCAAAATCAAAACTGTGAGTATGAGGTTAGGTTTAAACGCATAAGTGTTGCTGCTAGTTTCAGGATGTTGGAAACCAGGATGTCTTTTGTTGATGGGGAGCCCCTACCTTGGAATTCGGACGATGACAAGAGAACACCACCACCACCGAAGGAGTAATTCGTCATCAGGTTTTGGCATTCCCTTGGTTTGTTCCAAGCTTGGGGGAGTGTCGCGGTATCATATCACTATCTCTTATATTTTTACCTTTTTAGTAGGGTCATATCATGAATAGAGAAGTTATCATATAGGATGGTTTGCATTATGGAAGTGTCCCCCTATCGTTAGTTATCTATGTATCCCTTGGTGAGAGTTGCCATTATGGAATATTAATGAGAAGCTCTATCGTTTACTCTTTTGCATATTTTATTTTAGTTTTCAATTACTATTATATGATTGATCTTGGTGTTAGTATTGGTATCACTTTGGTATCATTAAGTAAATTTAGTTGGTTTTGGCAAACCTGGCTCGGTAAGTAGCAACACTATTATGAGAATTGAATAAAAAAAAGTACTCTTAAGAAATATAATTTCATCATCTTTCTTGATTTGCTCATAAGCTTAGTATTCTCTAGTTAAGATGTTTTGTGTTTCCAAGGAAGATTGCATGTTTGTTTTTATCACTTGTATGTTTGTTTGTTTCCTTCAACTCTTATGCTTGCTACCCAGCCTTGCTAGCCTAAAACCTGTACTGAGAGGGAATGCTTCTCGTGCATCCAATCCTTAAACCAAAATCTATGCCATTTGTGTCCACCATACCTACCTATTAGCACTATTGCTATTCCAAGTAAATTCATATTTTTATCTACCTTCCGAATTAAACTTGTTATGTGAAAATTAGTGATTAAAGCTCTCACGAACTTGATGGCACACTTTACTTTCTTGCACTTAATAAACTTGAACCATTGTGCCCATCTATGTTGCATATATGCTTGCACTTTGTAAGTTATGAATTAGCAGAACCATGTTACCATGGGGAACGCTTTCAACATTGCACTTTATTTAGTTGATATCATGTTCTTTTGCTTATGGATCCTGGCGGTGTGAAATGAAAGGGGAGCTTGTAAGGCTCATGGAGTTTGTATATGTGTTAGAGAAATGCCTGGGCGGCTGGTCTAAGCCATGCCTAATCATGGTGGAAACCTGCAGCGTAACCATAGTGCGCAATCTATGAAGAATCCCTTATATATAAAAAACCTATGCAAATAGGAAAGAAAAAAGAGAGAAAGAAAAGAAAAAAAGATACCTATGCAAATAGGAAATAAAAGGATGCTGAGATGCTCATTGTCTGCTTGCCTTGTCATTTTGATATGGGGATTCTTTCGTATCATCGGGCAAGGGGTACCCCGTTGGTGGTTCTCTATGATACACATGTACTTACAATGACAAGAACTTACCCGTGACTAAATTTGAGTAGCATGAGGAACGGTACTCGTAAGTAAGGGGCATGAGATTTTCAGCTTATAACTTGTCAAGCATATCCTCATATTTGATCACTTTAACCTTAATAGCCTAAAGATGCTTATGATAGGGGCAATGAGAGCTGAAAGCTAATAAGTACCATAATTTTTGGAAGCCCTTTATGAAACTGGAAATCCCTGCTTCCCTCTGCGAAGGGCCTATCTTTTACTTTTTAGTTGAGTCAGTAAACCTATTCCTTTCTATCTCAGCAAGTATTTTGAGTTGTTGTGTTTCATTCATTCATATGATGATTTATTCAATTATGTTTCTTATGTTCCTTGTTTTGCACATTGCTTTTATCTTAGTGAATATTACTTTGAAAGCTATCATTGAAAACCCCTTTATGTTTGAACTCCTGCAAATTGTTAACTATTCTTTGACCAAGAGCAAGGTTTGCCATTACCAATTATGATTTACTTTATGCATCTTTATTGTGTTTCCTTTACTTATTACAAGTTATGTTATATAATAGTGAGTTGTCTTCTATTATGATTTGTGTATTGATGAATGTGATGCTTCTTGTGCATATTCTTTTATCGACTCTTCACTCCATAAACCCGAGGTCATGTTTATTGAGCTCAGTTTTCGCTTGGGGACAAGCAAAGTCTAAGCTTGGGGGGAGTTGATACGTCCATTTTGCATCACTATTCTATATCATAATTTACTGTTATTCATTGATATATTTCATATTAAGAGATGATACTTATGTTATTTCATTTGTTTTTGCATGGTTGATGACTTTTGGAGGATGGACCGCTGAAGTCAGGATTCTGATGGAAAAGGCGCTATTTGGAGGCGAAATTCGCGAAGATCAGAAAATTCTAGAAAATACATGGAAAATCCTATTTTTCTAGAAGATGAAGGATGCCAGAAGGGGGAGCGGAGATGGGCCACAGGGGGCCCACACCACCCCCTAGCGCGGGCTAGCCCTGGTCATGCCACCAGGTGGTGTGGCCACCCGGGCCCACCTCTGGCTCTCCCCTTTGGCGTATATTATCTACATGAAACCCTAATACTCGGGGAGAGACCATAGAAAGACTCCGCCGCCTCTACGGGGTGGAAACTGCAGAGAGAGAAAGCGCTCTCCAGCAGGCAGAAATCTGTCAGGGAAATTCCTTCCCGGAGAGGGGAGATCGTTGCCATCAACACCACCATCAAGCTGGACTTCATCGGGATCATCATCACCATCATCTCCATCATCATATCCATCAACACCATCATCACCACTTCATATCGCTATAACAATTGGGTTAAATCTTGCATAGTTCTTAGGGGAAACTTTCCCGGTGTTGACTACTTGTTGTAGTTGATGCTATTGAGTGGAACCATTGAATTATTGTTATGTTCAGATTGTTACTTATCATTATTTCATCTCTGATCTTGATCCATATGATGTCTTGTGAGTAGTTCGTTTAGTTCTTGAGGACATGGGATAAGTCATGTTGTTAGTAGTGGAATTGTGTTGAGAAAGATTAAATAGTTTGTTATTTGAGTTGTGGTGTTATTCTTCTAGTGGTGACATGTGAACATCGACTACATGACACTTCACCTTTATGGGCCTAGGGGAATGCATTGTGTATTTGGCTACTAATCGTAGGGGTTGCCAGAGTGACAGAAACCTAAACCCCCGTTAGGAAACCTTTGCACAAGGGAGTGTAGGATCTCAGAGTTTAAAGCTATGGTTAGGTTTTTATCTTAATTACTTTATTGTACTTGCGGATGCTTGCAAGGGGTTTAATCACAAGTATATATTAGTCCTAGGAAGGTCAGTACATTAGCACAGGTTCACCCACACAACACTTATCAAACTAAAGAAGATTAATCAACTATATGAAGCGAAAGCACTTGACGATATTCCCGTGTGTCCTCGAGAACGTTTGGTCATCTTAAGTAATACAACCGGCTTGTCCTTTGCTAAAGAAAGGATTGGGCCATGATGGCTCAGTTTTGATGTCGAGCTCGTTAGGGAATCCCAAGAGGAAGGTATGATGAGCACAGCAGTAAATTTCCCTCAGTTATGAAACCAAGGTTTAATGAACCAGTAGGAGCAAGGAAACACCCCAAAGGTGTTACTAGCTGAGCCTTGGCAGGGCGCACTACCGGAGCTAGTAGCAACATGGAGACCTGCACAACACAACCACATAACTATGTCCCCAACTTGCGATGAGGTTGTCAATCTTACCGGTTTTGCTGAAAACAAAGGATTAAATGTATCGAATGGAAGGGAGTAATAGTTTGCAGAAAGTAAACACAAAGCAGTAAACAGTTTGTAGATTGTATGTAAAAGAAAGGACTGGGGTCCATAGTTCACTAGAGGTGCCTCTCCTTAAGATAGATAACATGTTGGGTGAACAAATTACAGCGGGGCAATTGACAAACATCGAGAAAGCAATACATGCATATACTAATAATCTTGACTCCTTTGGAACTTGATTGGGCATTACAACATTATACATAGACAGCCATCCAACTGCATCTATGACTAATAATCCACCTTCAGGTTATCATCCGACCCCCCTCCAGTATTAAGTTGCAAGCAACATATTATTGCTTTACGAATTGCGTGTAAAGTAAACAATATGATTGTTCTATGAACAAAGAATTGTTGTTTTCTCCCTAGTAGCAACAGCACATCTAGTACCTTAGATATTTCTGTCACTTCCCCAGATTACCAGAGGCATGAACCCAGTATCGAGCATAAATACTAACTCTTGGAGTTGCTAGCATCTACTTGGCCAAGATAGCTACTAACAACGGAAAGCATGCAAGATCACAAATAACAAAGACATGATAGAATCAATAATCAATCTGAAATAACATCTCAATATCCATCGGATCCCCGCAAACACAACATGCAGAATTACAAATAGATGATCTTGATCATGATCGGAGCGATCTCACAAGATCTAGACATGAAAGAACAAAGGAGGAGAACCAGCCATCTAGCTACTACATGGACCCGTAGTCCAGAGATGAACTACTCACGCATCACACCGGAGGCTTGCATGATGATGATGAAGGCCTCCAGGGTGAATTCCCCTCTCCGGCAGGGTGCCGGGAAGAGCTTCAGATCCCTCCCGATCTAGGGATGGAGATGACGGCGGCTACAAACTCTTTCGTGGATTTTTGATCGGGTACTTAGGGTTTTCGTCCCGAGGGCAATATATAGGCGGAAGGAGAGGCCGAGGGGGTGCTACAGTCGGCCAGACCACCCCCTGGCGCGGGTCAGGCCTGGTCGCGCGGCCAAGTGGTGTGGCGGCCCCCATCCCTTCTCCGTCTCTTATTCTGGCATCAGACGTCTTCCAGAAAAATAGGCACTTTGGCTTTTGTCCCGTCCAATTCCGAGAATATTCATTTTCTGACTTTCCTAGAACCCAAAACAGCAGAAAACAGGCAGCTGGCACTGTGGCTCTTGTTAATAGGTTAGTCCAAGAAAACATATGAAAAGTACTCCAAAGTGTGGACAAAACACAAGAAAGTAGATAAAACCAAGCATGGAACATCAAAAATTATAGATACATTTGCAATGTATCAACATCCCCAAGCTTAACTCCTGCTCGTCCTCGAGTAGGTAAGTGATAAAAAGAAAGAATATTTTTTGAGGTGACATGCACCATCATAAACTTGATCAAAGTATTTGTAAAACATTCAAAGCTAGGATCATAATACTTCAATCATAACATGAAAGACAAAGTTCTAGCAATAAGACAAAGAAACTATGATGCAACATGAAAAGGCACAAACAAAAGATTCATGAATAACAATGCTTTGCAAGACATTTGTTTGTTTCACATAAAGAAAACATAGCATAATAGTATTCAGTTTGTCCCTCATAGAGTAGAAAATATAAATGCATAGGACACCTTCAAAGTTCGTAAGAGTGACTAGATACAAATAGTTTAAAACAAGCAATATCAAGGTATGCATCAATCAACTAGTT
This sequence comes from Avena sativa, assembly GCA_916181665.1. Lineage (NCBI taxonomy): Eukaryota > Viridiplantae > Streptophyta > Magnoliopsida > Poales > Poaceae > Avena > Avena sativa. The sequence continues at coordinate 120,792,781 of OV702291.1, read as the reverse complement.
TTGGGACAATGCACATAGAACTAAGAATAGCCACTATGCTCTCAAAGTAGGTGCATAAAGATAGAAGATGGAGACTCAATATATAAGTGGAAGAAAGGCCTTCATAGAAGGAAGTAGGGATTCAAGTCTCATAAAGAGCTTCCAAAAATTATGGTACTTATAGCTTTCAGCTCTCATCGCCCCTATCATAAGCATCTTGAAGGTGATTAAGGTTAAAGTGACACAACTAAGAGGATGTGCTTGACAAGTTATAAACCAAAATCTCATGCCCCTTACTTACGAAGACCGAACCTCACGCTACTCAACTTTAGTCACAAGTAAGCTCTTGTCATTGTAAGTACATATGTATCATAAAGAACCGTCAATGTGTACCCCTTGCACATGATACAGGAGCTATCCCATAATCAAAATGACAAGGCAAGAAGACAATGAGCATCTCAGTGATCTTTTTATTTGCTATTTGCATAGGTTTTTATTGAGGATGCTTCATAGAGTGCTCATTATGGTGATGCTGCAAGTTTCCACCATGATTAGGCATGGCTTAGGCTAGCGGCCCAGGCGTTTCTCTAACACACATACAAACTCCATGATCTTACAAGTTCCACTTTTATTTCACACCACCGGGATCCATAAGCAAAAGAACATGATATCAACGGGGTACAAAGTACAAGTGCAATGTTGAAAGCGTTCCCCATGATACATGGTTCTGCTAATTTCAACTTATAAAACGCAAGCATATATGCAATAAAGAAGGACCCAATGGTTCAAGTTTATTAAATGCAAAAAAGTAAAGTGTGCCATCAAGTTCGTGAGAGCTTTAATCACTAGTTTTCACATAACAAGTTTAATTTGGAAGATAAACAAAAGCATGAATATACTTGGAATAGCATATGCCAATAGGTAGGTATGGTGGACTCTTTGGAATAACTTGGTTTTAGGAGTTGTATGCATGAGTAGAACTCATACTTGGTTGTGGAGGCTAGCAAAAGACTGGGAGCGACAAACTAAGAGAGCAATAATGGCCATAATCATCCAGAGCAACAAAACATCATTGATCAAAGCATAATGTGATACTACAAGTTGAAAACTAAAGGATCATAAAGGCTATGGTGACTTGAGATAGTCATAACATGGTGTGAGCATGCGCCAAGTCAACCCAAATAAAGCATCAAAGGAGAATACCACAATACTATGCTTTAATATGCTAAAACAACGCATGATTCATCCAAGGCACATTAAGCAACTCAATTGTTTATAACAAGTCATGCTACAGCAAAGAATACTAAGCATAAAGCCAAAACAATATCAAGCATGGCATGACAAAGCATAGGCCATAGTCAAAAACAAGCTCTCTTTACCACTTAAGCATGAATTTCCTACTCTTTTCCAAACCAAACCAAACTATTTGAAAACCAATGTATGAAAGAGGGGGTCCAACCAATTTATTCAGCAAACTAAGCAAACAAAGCAAACGAAAAACTAAAACGAAAACGAAAAAGAAGACACTCTAAGAACAACACAACTGTGCATGAAACAATAAAAATGAAGCGTTTGGAAGAAACCTGGAATTTTTATTGATGAAGAAGGGGATGCCTTGGGCATCCCCAAGCTTTGCGCTTGTACTTCTTGGATATTTCTTGGGGTGACACACGTGGCATCCCCAAGCTTGAGCTTTAGTCAATCCTTCATCTCATTACTCATTCCTTCCATACACCTAAAATTTTTCCTTCATACAAAACTTCACACAACACTAGTAGAAACCAGGCAATTAGCCCCGGTTCGTAAGGGACTTTAGTCCCGGATTGCGAATCGGGACTGCCAAAGCAGGACTAAAGGTCCAAGCTTTAGCCCCGGTTCTGTTACGAACCGGGGCTAGAGGTACTAAAGGCTCCCTGCCGCGGCAGCATTTTTGGCCATTTAGCTGCCGCGACAGGGGATCGGGTTTTAGGGTTTTGTGTTTTTCTTTTCATTTTGTGTTTTGTGTTCAATTATTTTTCATTCTGTGTTTTCATTAGAAACAAGTTTTCGTATACATACATAACGCTACTACACAGTACTTGTACACATTGATGCAATATATAATATAATTTCTCTTACAAGCATACATGGAGTCCCAATCGGGTCCAGAGCATGTCTATTTGATTACATGGAGATCATTACATGGATGCTTTAGGGTCTATGTATAGAGTATTCTCCGCGTGGGTCTATGACCTCGTTGACAAAAAATCCAGCAAATTCCTCTTGGATTGCTATTAGGCGGTCCTCTGGTAGGAGCTTGTCCCGCATCGCGTCCAACTATATAAAAATGAGATCGTATGAATTAGACTCAACACAAATTTTTGTAATAAAAATAAAGGGTGAATATATTATTTACTTACTCAAACATTTTCCGAGGGCTTCTCAATACTGATGCGAATGAACTCGCACACGTAGAATCCACATAGATTAGTCCCCTGTGGCTGCCTCGCACACTTTACAAGAATATAATTCAATCAAATAATAACTCTAGCATGATAAATGCACATAAACTAGAATTAAATAGATGCGTGGACTTAGCTCGTACTACTTACCGAGAGTGATTTAAAAAATAGCTCCTCACGCCATTGACCGTGAACATGGTTCTTGAACTGTGTCCAAACCCTACCTGACGAGGGTTTAACTCATCAATGCCCATTGTTATGGACTTGGGTTTTGGAGAAGAGAGGAGCGCTGGAGATCTCGGTACGGCTAGCAAACAAGCACACAGGGACGCAAGGTTTATCCAGGTCCAGGCCTCGTAGAGGACCCTACTGTCTGCTCTTGATTGATGATGATCCGAAGGATTACAATGTCGCCGATGGCGGTGTTGCGCAGATTGGATCTGGCGTATAGGAGATCGTAGATCTATCTATTGTCTATTGCGGCTATCTATTGTAGGAGTCCCGATGTCTAGATCTATTGTTGCGTAGCATGTTGCGATTGAGAGATTGGAGGTGAGGATGCCTTCTTGTTGGACCCTCCTAGCCTTTATATATGAGGAGGCTAGGTCTCAGGTACCAATACGAGTTGGTTACAAGTTAGATTAGAACTCTAGTCTTGAGCTTTCCTTGTCTTGTACGTTGAGAGTCGGTGTCCATATGGGCTTCATATCAGTCGAACCGTCATGGGCGTCATGGACCTGTGCAGGTCATCGAGTGCGCCTTCCGTCGAGCCACACCAGGTAGGCTATAGTCAAGTGCCTATTGGGCATACCCATGTCAGTAGCCCCTGAGTGTCCATGTGAATCGTAGATTCGGATGGAGACTCAGAAGTCTTGATCTTTGCATTAGGATGTCGGAGTCAACAATTATGTCGAGTGCGAAGCACTCACCCGGAAGTACATCGAGTCAGTCGAATTTGTAGTAGTTCATAGGGATGATGGTAAACGTGTCTGGTGTGCTCGATGGATCGAGACCAGTTAATTGTTGTTGGGCAAAAACAATGCCACCTACTCACACTTGAGTCCCCGGACTCGAATCCAGAAATTGTTGGCGTAATTCGACTCAGGCCGTGGAGGTCTTACATGAGTCGAATTCTAGTGTGTAAATGTGAGCACTCGACGCGTCCGTCAAGGCGTGTTCATTGTACCTGTAGGTACGGATATATCTCTGGTAGTACGCAGCAGATGCGTTGCCAGGCCTTATTCAGGTCTTATCTTCACGCTGTAAGCGCGACATCCATATTTTTTGTCATCGCAGAGATGATTCGGGTGGCCCAGGAGACGTAATCTCTTTGTAGGGAAAATATGAGGCAGAGTCGCCATAGCCTTCGAGTGTGGATGTTATCAACACACAGTACGATGTACAAGCAAAAATAATCATAGGGTGCGCGGCCAGCGCTCCCTATGGGAGTAGCCCCCGAGTGCCTATTCGAGTCGTAGACTCGAATGGGGACTATAAGTATTTTGCGACTGCTGTCGTCTTTTGCTTGTTTCAGTCGAATATGCTTTCAGCCCTCCCTATGGGAGTAACCCATGTCCATAATCGAATTGTGTTTCGAGTGGTTGGGTTTGCCTTTGTGATTGTCTTCGTGCCTGCAATAAGAAAAGAAAAAGTCGTAGGGTGCGCGGCCAGCGCTCCCTATGGGAGTAGCCCCCGGGTCCTTAGTCGAATCGTGGATTCGAGTGAGGACTCAGAGCGTGTCACTCGAGGATCTGGTATATGCGCGTCCTGTGCTCCAGCTTAGAGTAGCTCCCGAGTGTCTGGCGGAGTCGTAGACTCGGGTAGAGACTCGAGACTTGTATCTTGTAGACGTAGTCGACGAGGAGAAACCACTGACCCGGAATTGCATCGAGTCAGCGTCTCACGCATAAGGATCCTAGAGTCGATGATGTAGTCAAAATCATGCGGCGATTAGCCGGGTACTACTTGATATCCCAGAAAATGAACGAAAGAAACCGATATAGTGCAATAATGGTTGAAATTACCTCTGGAGCGCATCGATAATGCTGCGGTAGTTTTCAATGTCTTTGTTTAGTGAGTCCATGATGTGAACTCTTCCCAAGTCAAGTGAAATGCTTAGAAGAATCCAGTGGTACCTACGCAAGGTTTACATACGTCAGTAACTCATCATTTACACTGAACATCGAGTAAGCAAAATTTAATGTGTACAAAAACTCACTTGTCGTCGTGGTAAGGAAATAGTATTTCATTACAGAAATGCTGTTTCGTGAGAAACCGCAACAAGTTGTGCTCGGTCTCTAGTGGTTTATCCTTTAGTATAGCTCCATGAACTCGATGTGGGTCAATGAACCCAAATCCATTGATAGCCTGTCTTTTACAATCGAGCATCTTCATTCTGCATCATTATATATAGCGTACAAAAGAATATAGTGAGTATACTTACCGGTAATGAATTGAACAAGCTGAGATAGAGACCTAATTCAATAAATAAAGTAATCACTTATAGACAATACAAACTGAGGATAGTTTTGTCGAGTTCCTTTAGATTGAATAACTGAAATAATTCTATAAATTCAATAGGGACCTCGTCTTCAGTGAAGTAATGTGATTTTCGAACTTTCAGTAAGAGCCAATATTGTTGTTCTTTTGATGCTTTCATGTACCATTCATGGAATCATCGCATTTATGTTGGCATACCCTGAAGCTTCTCAGAACTGACCAGAGGCTCCCCGTGAACAAATTTGGGTGCTACCTCAGCCTTGGGCATATCGCCGTGAAGAATTTCATGAATAGACATATTACATTGCTCGGCCAATATCTTAGCCGTTTCTGGATCCATAGGTTCTACCTCATATGGTTGAGGTTCGGGTATGTTCACCTGGAGTGGGGGGAGTGATTGGTTTGCTTGTTTCCCCAGCTGGGGAACATCTCTTTTTTTGGTTCTTCGGCTACCACTCGATTGTTTTGCTTGTTTCCCCAGCTGGGGGACGTCCGTTCTGATGCTTCCGCTACCACTCGATTGTTTTGCCTGTTCCCCCTACTGGGGAACCTCTTTTGTGATGCTTCCTCTACCGCTTGATCTCTTCTGTTTCAGTGTCTTCTAAAGACATCATGTATAGTCGTCTGGCGCATTTAACTGACCTTGGGATGGCTGCGTCAGTAATTTCCTAAAGTGCTCCTTGGTTTCTGGTTTTATTTGGACCTATGGCTCAGGTTGTTTCTTTTTAAAATGAGCATCCACTTCGGCCCGTATGACCGCATCGGTCTCCTCATCGGTTAGGTCATAAGCCCTCTTGGGAGGAACCGGCGGTACTCTTGGGAGGGGCGACTACTGTCGCTTTGGGCGTCGGTTATCGCTCGACGGAGTGGTGGTATTCTTCGCTTTTGGTCATTAGTGGGTGGAGGCGGCTGCGTAGATTGAGATGGACTCATGTTGGGGTCATGGATTGGACTTGGAGGTGGTGGACTTTTACTAGGAGGAGACTGTGCACTTGGAGGTGGACTTTTACTAGGAGGAGACAGTTGCCTTGTAGGTGATGGATTGTTTCTCGGTGGAGAAGGTGGCCTTGGTGTCGAGCCTGGAAACTTGATGTACTCTTTTTTCCAAAGAATGAAGCCACTCGTGACTTCTCCCAGTGCCATCTCCCCTTCACCTCCAGGGATGTCAAGCTGTAGTGACTGACACATAGGTTGAATTTCATCCACACCGACACGAGCATAGCCAGCTGGAATCAGATTGCAATGGTAGGTCGCTCCCGGTGCAGAAGGTAAAGCAAAGCCGACTGCCACCTTCATGGATATATTCTTCAGTTCAACATGCATCTCACAACTAGTCTTCTCCTTAATTGCATCCACGGGGTACACATCCATCATTGCATCATTACCGTGGCCCTCCGTGGAAGCCATGCTGCTTTTCTGTTGCAATGGGCCGGCCGTACTGTCCGGTGCAGGATCTTGTTGTCGGAGTCCTTTAAGTTCATTAAGCTCTTGGCGATGCTCCTGCAGCATGGCTTCAAACCTCGCGAACCGCTCCGTATCCTCTTCTTTTTGCCGGTTTGTTTTTCTCAATCGGCTTCTGTACATGTCAAGGTGCTCAGGAAACCAGCATGGCTTCAAACCTCGCGAACCGCTCTGTATCCTCCTCTTTTTGCCGCTTTGTTTTTCTCGATCGGCTTCTGTACGTGTCAAGGTGCTCAGGAAACCCGATAACCCATGGATAAGAAGGTCTGAACCCTCTTGTTCGTCCAGCCTTTTCAGGATTCCCGAGAGCCTTTGTCAGCTCATCGTTCTCTCTGTCGGGAACAAACGTTCCCTATTCAACCTCTTTTATCACTTTAATAAGTTCATTCTTGTGTGAAGAAATTTCTTCGGCTGCAACAATCTCGCCTGTTTCTGGGTCTAATGATGCCCCATGCCCGAGTACCCAATTTCTTGACCTCCTGGGCCAACAAGGCGTAGCTGGAGTGACCCCTTTAGCCTCCAGGTCAGCCTCAACTTTATCCCACTTAGGCATGGCACTCCTGTAGCCACTTGTGCCCATATGATGGTGATATTTCTTTTTGGCTGCATTTAACTTATTCTTTGCTGACATTGCCTTAGCTGGTTCTGAGGTCTTGTATTCCACAAATGTGGCCCAGTTATCCTGCTGCAACTCTAGTGGGCCAGTGAATGGAGGAGTTTTTTTCTTCAAGACATACTTGTGGTACAATCTTTTTTTCCATTCCTTGAATAGTTTGGCCATCTTCTTAAGAGCAAAGTGCTTGACTTTCCTCGTCATTTGCTATGTGAGATCATCAGTCTCCAAGACTGGTAGGGTGAAATGTGTCATGAGAGAATTCCACATCGTATCTCTCACTCTGTCATCTACAAAACTAGCCCCAGTTGGATCCTTTTTCTTTCTGGCTTGTTCCAATTTCGCGTGGTGATCGGGACGGTGTCTCTAACAATCACTCCGCATTGACTTGTAAATGCATTCGCAGATTCTTTGGGCTCCAGCGGTTGACCCTGCGGAGAGACTAAGTCAATGCTGAAACGGACATCAGCGGGCAACTTGTGTGTCGGGCCTCTTGTCCTTGTAGAAGATTGGCCGGAAGCGGAGGTCTAAGAGAAGAAACATTCGTCAGTACGTATATACGAATCAATTAGTGCATCTATACTAGTCAACGATCGATAGAGGCTTTATATACCTCGACAGAGTTTGTCATTACTATGGTGTCTTCACCATGGTCTCCACCATCGTCTCCACTATCTTCTCCACCATCGTCTCCTCCAGACAAATTAAGATATTCGGAGCCATCGTAATAAGACCCCCGAGAACCCTCATCTATCATGTTGAGAAGCTCCTCTTCATTCTGTCTACCATCCAGAGCTTAACTAATACAGAAAAAGAATATTGCATTAAGTAAAAGAATATTACAATTGCGACAACTCGGATATAGTACTTAGTGATTAAGAAAAAGAATATTGCATTAAGTAAAAGAATATTACCCTTTAGTCCTGGTTTGTTACATGACCTGGGGCTAAAGGTCCTGTTCGAACCGGGGCTAGTGCCTGCCACCCCCTGGGGCCAGTTCTAGCCGTTGGACTGGGGCATTAGTCCTGGTTTGTAGCAAAACCGGGGCTAATACCCCTGGACCAAAAGTCTGTTTTCTACTAGTGCAATCTTTATTAGCAACATTAGTGCACTCAAGATAATAAGTCTTAAGGTTCAGTTCTAACACCAAATAAACTTCCATTAGAACACTAGATACTGAAGTACTTCCCTCAAAAAGCTCAATTCCCCAAAAGAACTCAAAAAGGAACCAACAAGAAGCAAATGCAGAAAATGGCAGAAATCTGTCAAAACAGAACAGTAGGTAAAGACGATTTTTTTCGAAGACCTTCTGTTGCTCAAATCAAAAAGTGTTGAACTAACTAACGTTAGATAACAACCTGGGGCAGAAGCACAAAAATCCATGCCTCAAAAATACATTCAGAGATTTTACACGAATTTTTACGGTGAAGCACAGAAATCTGTTTCGGGACAGCAACTTTCCCAATCACTACTTCTCTCTCATTAGAGGTTACTCTTGGCACAAAAAGCAAATAAAAAGGATAAGGAGTGTTTATTACGGAAGTAATAACTTCCAATACTCATCTAAAACGTTTGGGTTATCACCCAATAAGTACTTTTCTTTAACGCCTTTAAGTTAGGCATAAGAAGCAAGAAAAAGGATCAAGTGTTCTCAAATGAAGAAGCATTAAGAGAAAATTTTGTTTTCATATGAGAGGCAAAAGAAATGCTCTCTCTCTTCTTAGGGAAGTGTTCTATACCTTTCTTGAGTGGGAGTTGATATTTAATGGTGCCTTCTTTCATATCAATAATGGCACCAACAGTTCTAAGAAAAGGTCTTCCCAAAGTAATAGGACAAGAAGCATTGCATTCAACATCCAAAACATAGAAATCAACGGGGACATAGGCATCGTTAACCAGAATAAGAACATCATTAAGACTCCCCATGAGTTTCTTTTTAGCATTATCATCAAGTGGGACATTCAAATAACAATCTTCAAGTGGAGGCAAATCAAGCATATCATAAATCCTTCTAGGCACAATAGAAACACTACTATCAAGATCACATAAAGCTTTGAAATCAAAGTCATTCACTTTCATATTAATGATCGGTTCCCAACCATCTTCTTGTTTAATAGGAATAGAAGCTTTATGTTTCATCTTTTCTTCTTTAATCTTTATGAGAGCATCAGTAATGTGTTTTGTAAAGGCCATGTTCATAGCACTAGCATTAGGACTTTTAGCAAGCTTTTGTAGGAACTTAATAACTTCTGAGATATTGCAACCATCAAGATCAAAATCAAAATTATCATCTAAAGTAGTAGAACTATTACTAGCCTCAACACTAGTGATGGTGATAGTAGATACACTAATGTTTCTAGCAATTTCATCTTCTCGTTCCCACTTAGCATGTAATTCAGCTAATAGTCTAACATTTTCATCAATTCTTACTTGTATGGCATTAGTAGCTGCAAAGGGATTATCATTAGTTTCAGGTTTAGCAGCCATTTTATTCAATGAAGATTGAGCTTCAGCCAAAGATGCTATATTTCTTTCAGCATTAGAGAGTTTTTCCTCAATAGTTTTATTGAAAGCAGTTTGTTTACTAATAAAGTCTTTAAGCATCGCTTCAAGTTTAGAGGGAGCACTCCAATTGTTGTTGTAGGAATTTCCATAAGCATTACCATTGTTGGGAGGATATGGCTTATAATTATTGTTACCAAAATTACTCCTATAAGCATTATTGTCAAAATTGTTATTTCTTATGAAGTTCACATCAACTTGCTCTTCTTGAGCAACCAAAGAGGCTAAGGGAACATTATTTGGATCAATATGGGCTTTACCATTCACAAGCATAGACATAATAATATCAATCTTATCACTCAAGGAGGAAGTTTCCTCAATAGAATTTACCTTCTTACCTTGTGGAGCTCTTTCAGTATGCCATTCAGAATAGTTAACCATCATATTATCCAGAAGCTTTGTTGCAGCACCCAAAGTGATGGTCATAAAGGTCCCTCCAGCAGCAGAATCCAATAGGTTCCTTGAAGAATAGTTCAATCCTGCATAAAAAGTTTGGATGATCATCCAAGCAGCTAGTCCATGAGTGGGACAATTCTTAACCAAAGATTTCATTCTTTCCCAATCTTGAGAAACATGTTCATTATCAGATTGTTTAAACTTCATTATTTCACTTCTCATAGGTATAATCTTAGCAGGAGGATAACATTTTCCAATGAAAGCATCTTTGCATTTAGTCCAAGAATCAATACTATTCCTAGTTAAGGAATTCAACCATTCTTTAGCTTTTCCCCTCAAAGTGAAAGGAAACAATTTAAGCTTTATAATATCACCATCTGCATCCCTATGCTTTTGCATCTCACAAAGTTCAACAAAGTTATTTAGATGGGCAGCAGCATCTTCATTACCAATACCAGAAAATTGTTCTCTCATAACAAGATTGAGTAAAGCAGGTTTTATCTCAAAAAAAGTAGCTTCAGGCACAGGTGGAGCAATAGGTGTGCTCATAAAATCATCATTGTTGGTGCTAATGAAGTCACACAACTTGGTGTTTTCAAGAGTAGTCATTTTTTGTGTTTTTGATAAAGAAAGCAAACTTGTAAAACTAATTTTTTTGTGTGTTTTTGATAAAGAAACAAGCAAACAAAGCAAAAAGAAACTAAGCAAAACAAAAATAACAAAGTAAAGAGATTGGTTATGAGGGACTCCCCTTGTGAAGATGTCCTTCACTCCCCGGCAACGGTGCCAGAAAAATACTTGATGGCTCAGTGTTGATGTCGAGCTCGTTGGGGAACCCCAAGAGGAAGGTATGATGAGCACAACAGTAAGTTTCCCTCAGTTATGAAACCAAGGTTTAATCGAACCAGTAGGAGCAAGGAAACACCCCAAAGGTGTTGCTAGCTGAGCCTTGGCAGTGCGCACTACCGGTTCTAGTAGAAATGTGGAGACCTGCACAACACAACCACAAAACTCTATCCCCAACTTGCGATGAGGTTGTCAATCTCACCAGTTTTGCTGAAAACAAAGGATTAAACGTATCGAATGGAAAGAAGTAATAGTTTGCAGAAAGTAAACACAAAGCAGTAAACAGTTTATAGATTGTATGTAAAAGAAAGGACCGGGGTCCATAGTTCATTAGAGGTGGCTCTCCTTAAGATAGATAACATGTTGGGTGAACAAATTACAGTGGGGCAATTGACAAACATTGAGAAAGCAATACATGCATATACTAATCATCTTGACTCCTTTGGAACTTTATTGGACATTACAACATTATACATAGACTGCCATCCAACTGCATCTATGACTAATAATCCACCTTCAGGTTATCATCCAAACCCCCTCCAGTATTAAGTTGCAAGCAATAGTTATTGCTTTACGAATTGCGTGTAAAGTAAACAATACGATTGTTCTATGAACAAAGGATTGTTGTTTTCTCCCTAGTAGCAACAGCACATCTAGTACCTTAGAGATTTATGTCACTTCCCCAGATTACCAGAGGCATGAACCCACTATCGAGCATAAATACAAACTCTTGGAGTTGCCAGCATCTACTTGGCCAAGATAGCTACTAACAATGGAAAGCATGCAAGATCACAAATAACAAAGACATGATAGAATCAATAATCAATCTGAAATAACATCTCAATATCCATCGGATCCCCGCAAACACAACATGCAGAATTACAAATAGATGATCTTGATCATGAACGGAGCTCACAAGATCTAGACATGAAAGCACAAAGGAGGAGAACCAGCCATCTAGCTACTACATGGACCCGTAGTCCAGAGATGAACTACTCACGCATCACACCGGAGGCTTGCATGATGATGAAGAAGGCCTCCAGGGTGAATTCCCTTCTCCGACAGGGTGCCGGGAAGAGCTTCAGATCCCTCCCGATCTAGGGATGGAGATGATGGCGGCTACAGACTCTTTCGTGGATTTTTGATCGGGTACTTAGGGTTTTCGTCTCGAGGGCAATATATAGGCGGAAGGAGAGACCGAGGGGGTGCTGGGGTCGGCCAGACCACCCCCTGGCGCGGGCCAGGCCTGGCCACGCGACCAGGTGGTGTGGCCGGCCCCCAGCTCTTCTCCATCTCGTATTCTGGCATCAGATGTCTTCTGAAAAAATAGGCACTTTGGCTTTTGTCCCGTCCAATTCCGAGAATATTCATTTTCTGACTTTCCTGGAACCAAAAACAACAGAAAACAGGCAGCTGGCACTGTGGCTCTTGTTAATAGGTTAGTCCAAGAAATCATGTGAAGAGTACTCCAAAGTGTGGACAAAACATAAGAAAGTAGATAAAACCAAGCATGGAACATCAAAAATTATAGATACATTTGCAATGTATCAGGCTACTTGCTGCATTTACTATTATTGTCTTTTATTTACTCGTACTTTATTTATCTGCATTATCAAAAAACCCTAAGAATCCGTTTGCTAAGTATTTACAGAGAATTCCTGCTCCAAGCCACTCATCAACACCTTCTTCTCCTCGTTGGGTTCGACACTCTTACTTATCGAAAATACTGCGATGCACCCGCTATACTTGTGGGTCATCATGCCGCTTCTACTAGGTTGAGCCCAGCGATAGCAGATCTGTGGACGGCGGATCATGGATCCCCCATCGGAGGTTGGTTTTACATCAGGTAGGTGGTGTCCGCAATGATGGCGGCTTGCAGAGTTTTGGGCATCATATTGCCCCGTGAGTCCACCAAAATGAACAAGAAATTGAGGCTTCTACTAGCATCATGCCTTGCTTCTTTGTTTACCAGGTGTGTTCGGTAACGCCTCTTGTGCACCCCAACGTGGTGGTTCCCCTTTGAGGAGGACCCGCCAATGTAGGAGAGCTCTGCACGTTAGGCACTTGAAGCATCAACGTACCATCTGCGCTCTTCGAGTTGGGTGTTCAGCACCTGTTGATGGTGGTGTCGACTGCTCCGGGTGAAATTTGATGGTGGTGTCGACTGCTCCGGGACCGAATAGATCTGGTCCGGGAGGCGCAAAGTGCCGGTCTTGCCAACCTAGAAGTGGAGATCGCCGATCGTCATGTCGACTCTGTTGTTGAGGCAGTCAAAGGTCGGGCGTGTGGTCGGAGAGTGGATGGTGAAGTTGAAAGAGCCGAAGCAGATCTGCTCCTCCGATGCTGATGAATCATAGATTTTTGGTTGATGAGTCCAAAATTGAATCATATTTAAGTATATAAATTATTCATATTGTCACTCATTACATGCTACATGTAGCTACAACCATGCCTATTATGTATGATTACTAGTTCTTATTCATTTTCACATGGACTTTGCACAATAGTAGTTTTATTAGTATTTTATTACCTTTTTCTTGTGTTTGACATGTGTGTAGGTGCTATGAACAATCATGGATAAAAGGAGTCAAGAGGATGCAATATGGAGGAGTTGTAGGCACTAGACTTAGCCATTTGAGGATAGGAAGAAGTGAATTTTCCCATAAACTCTAAATGAATATCCAAGGACATGTTGGTGTATCCCTCTTCCATACGAATCCAACGAGCCAAAGAACACCTCAATCAGAGTCTATATGAAGAAATGGCGACCAAAACATTGCAGAGTACAGAGGGCGTAATGACCACTGGTACGGGTGGAGCCCGCCCGTACCATACGGCCGTACCACCCTCTGATGGCTTCGTTTCGTCAAACGAAAAAATGTGTGAAGTCTCAATGGGCATATTCGGCCCCTAGCTCCATCGGTTTGCAAAACCGACCTCCATGTGCCTATTTAAAGAGGGGAAAACCCTAGAACAAAGGTGGAGAGTCCACACACGCCAAGGGGCAGAGCCCTTCTGCTCCGCGGCCTCCATATCCACCGCCCACAAGATCTGCACCACCATACCACTCAAGGGAGAGAGGATACTTGCATCTTTAAGGGCTACACATCTATCTTCATCACCATCGTCTTCAACATCAATCCCCTTTGTTTATTTTGTTGTAGTCCAATCTCTATTATGGATTTGCACTTGTATTCAATTGTACCTTCATATTTCATCCATGCAATTGCCATGATGTTGATCCCCTTCATGTATGAGTAGTTGCCTTGTTCTTGGGGAGAGATGGTGTAACCCTAGCACTATTATGAATTGAAATACAGATGATGTATACTTGTTTCCATATGACTTACTGGTCTATGATAGATTTATGATGTGTGTTTGATCTCTCTCTTTAGATGGTATGTGTAGTCGGCCACATATCATTTGCCTTCAGGACTAAAGAAGTGGGTGAAATCCTTTGGACGTGTTTGGAAGTGTGCCCCGAAAAGCTATCGTGACTAATTGGCACCGGCTAGCAACCTGCATGGTCAAAGGAGGATAAAGAGAGATTCCCTAAGCTAATTACGATATCCACGGGGAGACCCTTAATTGTGGTGGTCTGTATGGGTGACTACTCTCAGACATCGCAGTGGTTATTTAGGGGTGACCTCATTCTTGGCTCAACAAAGTGACTGCCTACGAGCCTTGTAGTGAACATATTATTATGGAGGTCTCTCCACACATGTCATGACACAAGAAATAGGTTATCCTAATTATGAATAATAATATCATTATATTGGTGAATCCTACAATCCTTGAGAACCCCTCAACCATATCACACAACACTTCATAGACACTCTATTGCGTTAGTTTACTTTTGTTATTTACTTTGTTCTTGTTTACTTTAGCAGTTATTCAAACATACTCTTTTTACACCATTACTTGGAATTAGGGATAACCTACAAGTACTCTCTAGTGAATAGTAATGAGGGGCATAAAGACCTTTACCAATAGATCTCTGTGGGATCAATACTCTTATTTTGAAACTAGCTACAATTGATTTGTGCACTTACAGTTATCACCGGTGATGAGGCCGCCGAAGTCGTGACATTAGCGTGCGGGCTTCCCATAGAAGGCGCCAATGGACTTGGGTTTAGGGAAGAGCAGCATGTTGGAGACTTCGTCAGCTAACATACAAACACATGGGGGACACAAGATTTACCTAGGTTCATGCCCCCAGAGGGAAACCCTACTCCTGCTTTTCTGTTCTTGATTGATTGAGAAACTAAAGGTTACAAGGACGCAGAGATGGCTATGGAGCACAAATTAAATTTGGCGGGTGTGTATACTAGGGTTTAGTGATCCTCCTCGCCGCTCCCTCCTGGCCTTTATATGGGGAGGCCAGGTCTCGGGAAACATCCGAGTCAGTTACAGGTTTGAGGGCGGAACCCTAAAGTTTCCTATCTAGTCCTGCCATATCTGCCAAGGAGTCGAATAATTCATGGGCTTGGCCTCACCTGAATCGTCATGGGCTTTACCATCAGCAGTGGATCGTCACATGGGCCTCCTGTTGAGCTGGACTAAATAGGACAATAGTAGGTACCCGTAGGGCATACCTATGTCAATCATACTCTGAAATCTGGAGAACACGGAATGACTAAACTAAAGGTCTATGAAAGTTAGATGCATCTACTTTCTTTTCCAAGTTTTACGTGGCTGCTAGAGCTTTCGTGATAGAATCGTTCCTGTCTACGAACTTTCCAACCACAACATGGATCGAATCAACTATTGAATGAGAGACAGACACCCCTCTCAAGGCCCTCTGTTGTAAATGTCATATAAACTATTGAATGAGAGACATACACCCGCTAGCCACTTATATGGTACAAGCCGAACCAGTCTCACGTAAGATTACGTGTAAGGTTGGTCCGGACCGCTCCATGAAACAATGCCGCAATATTAGCAAGTACACATTAGATGGTAACAACTATAGGATCAATGCCCGTACAATCCACGTGCGTACTAGCCGTACAAACATTACTACGCATAGATCGGCTCTCATACCACTGAAGGGGTTCGGGGCAGAAAACACAAATTTTTCCTATGCGAACACGCCTAATGCCAGGATCTATTTAGGAGTAATACTGTAATGGTGGAGGTTTCGGATACATACCCTTATAGTCTGAAAGCGGTTAACTCCCAAGGGGAAGGTGGATGATGTAGTCATACTCGTATCCGACCTCAAGTTTGGGAACTCCTCGCAAGTCACTCCCTGTTCCATCATGCAGCAGTCTAGCTCACGACATCCAAGGTACCACTAATGGAAGCACCCTTGTGGTTTTGCACACATGCGGTGTATGACTACGAACTCCAGTTCTCTGATCCCTGTCGAGAGTACGGAAGTAGATCGTTGGGCTGGAATCCCTGCAGTGCAACGGCGTGTTGCAGGTGTGTCGTCTCTTGCGTGTGCCATCCTTCCAGGGACCACGCCATCACGAGAGGACAACAAGAGAGAGAGAGATTTCTAGAGGAAATTGCCTCAAAGAATTATTGTTATGTTTATTCCTCCCATGGGCACCCCTTTATATAGATGGAGTGGTTTGTACCCTCCCCGTTGGGTTTCCCATGTGGGAATAAACAAGGGAGAGAGGAGGGGGAGGCGCACGAGCCTCTAGGGCTCCATGGGTTAGCCGGCCGCTGGGGAGCCCCACCCCGCGCGTAGCCCTAGGCTAGCTGGGTGGGCCCCATGCGGAGGCTAGGCCTTGGCCCCTTGGCCCTTCCCCAAGGTAGTTTCTCTCATGGACCCTTTTCCCTAGGGATTTTGGCCCTTTAGGAACTTACCCTTTCAAATTAGATTTTAATATTATATTTAATATTAATTACATTAATTAATATGTAAATACATATTAGGAAATCCTTTTTGACCTGAAATACCTTTTGGTTCCCTTTCTATTTCCTCTGAACGAATTCGGAATCTCCCGGAATGATCCCGGTTCACTCACAGAACTTTTCCGGGTTTCTTTCTCTTTCATATAATGATTCCGATAGTTCCAGAATGATCTCCTAGAGTCATCGTACCCTTAAGTGTGTTACCCCAATGGCTCAGGAACATCACAAACATGATCGATACTCCTCTCATATTATCGTCGGATTGATGACAAGTACGCCATGAGGGGGTCCTCGAGGCGTGTGGAAGAGAGGGGTGTGAGACGTATGGTGTTTCGGGACGGTTAGCACACAAGTTTACCCAGGTTTGAATCCGCCGGCTTTGGACGGATCCTACTCCTGCTAGCAATCCAATAATACGGCAGAGCCGGAATATGGGTTACAAGGGTTTCGCCTGTGCGAGTTGAGGGTCTAGAGTATTGGTGTGCCCTAAAGGCTCTCCCTAGGATGACTTATATAGATATCCGGCCTAGGGTTTACAGGAGAGATCTATCCGGCTACATCCAAGAGTCGGTTACAGAGTACATCTTGAACTACAAGTAACGTTATGGGCCTAAGTCGGTAAGTCTTCTGGGCCTTCCCGTAGCCGGATTGGACTCCGTCTTTCTCCCTGACTGGGCCGCCCGTGAAGCAAAGCTCTAACCCGAAGTGGGCCACCCTGGTCAGTGAGGAACTATGAGGATACCCGGAAAGTATATCCCCAACGGCAGCCCCCGGAGGCCTCCAAGATCCAAAGTCGGATTTATCATCGTCTAGCTTGATCTTTGGCTTGCAGAATCTTGAAGGGTTCCTAAAACTTCACAACAAAAGATACGATCCAGGTCTTGAAAATAAGTCGGACCTTTCAGTTGGTTACTCGGATTTTCCAGCTCGCTTTTAAACTAAGACAGAACTTGGTCTCTAACGCCACCTGACACAAGCATGGTCAAGTCACGTCATCTGACAGGCGTTCCGTCAGCACGACCGTTGGTGGGTCCGCAATCCACAGAACTGAGGCGCCGTTTCAATGCATGCATGGAGATCGAGGCAACGCAATCATCACGCGGGCCCTTCCTAGTTCTTTCCACGACACGTGGCGGTTACACTGTAGCATTTGCACGAATTTTGGCACAGGTAGGTGGATATAAGGGGTTCGGATTTCTTCTTCTCCTTTCCACCAGTCCTTTGCCATTCCTTTCCTCCCAATACTCCTACGCGCACAGAGCCTCCTCGTTCTCCCTCCACAAAGCTCCTAGCGCCTCCCCTTTAAGGTCACCTTTCCACCGGAGAGAATGGCTTCATCTTCTTCCTCCAGTTTGGCGGCGGCAGTGGCGGCAGCGAAGGCAGAAGCAGCAGCGGAGAAAGAAAGCTTTAGGGGAATCTGGATCCCCTGCGCCCTCGACGAAGCAGGCCTCAAGAACATGGAGAAGGAGGGGCTTCTCGCCGCCGGTGACTGGCGGAGTGGCTCCGGCGAAACCATCCCCAGCCCACGCGAGGGCGAGCGAGTCCACTTCGGCACTCATCTGGACCGAGGTCTGTCTTTTCCTCCCTCGGAGTTCTTCTCCGAGGTGATAGATCACTATGGAGTTCAACTCCACAATCTTCCTCCCAATTCTCTTCTAGAAATGAGCGCATATGCTGCGCTTTGTGAGGGCTTTCTCGGCATTAGGCCAAGTTTGCTTCTCTTCCGGTTTTACTTTCATGTCCGGAGGAATTCCATTACTGCCGGTGTTCCTTACATCACCGGCACCATTAGTTTTTCTCTTAGAAGAGACCGGGCATATCCCAAAATTTCTGCCAGTGACTCGGCCAAACAATGGCCAGCCACTTTTTTCTACCATAGGGATATTCCGGCTCCTGGCAAAGCTACTGCTTTGCCGGTTTTTGTCGATGGAGCTGCCATGGCCCACCCTTCCTGGGACGAGGCTGCTCCGTCTCTCATGGATGATCTGATCCTTGCTAAAAGGCGGATCGAATATCTGATTAAGCATAGTGGTTTGAAGGGATCCGACTTGGTCCATTGCTGGGTCTCACGCTGGATCCAGCCACTTCAGTACCACGGGGATAGACTGATGCACTCCGTCACGTCTTCCCTTACCGACTCCCTCCGCATCAGCCCCAAGTCCTACACCACTCAGGGCTACATAAGCCAAATCAAGTGGCTGATCAAAGAGCGGATCGAGAGGCGGATTCCAGAGATTTCTCTGGACATGCACACGGCGGAAAACCCCGTGGTGCCGGTAAGCTTTTATCATCACATCTTTTATGTGTTTCCATCTTTGAATTAAATTGCAATACTGATATGTTTTCTGTTTTCAGCTTGCTGACATCCCCGAGTCAGAACTTGCTCCGCTCGAAGGATACCCTCCTGAGTTTTCTTAGGAGACGGAAGTAGTCCCACTGCCAGATCTTGCGCTTAGGAAGCGCAAAGCTCCAACAGTGGCAGTTGGCACAAAGGAGGTGTCAGTCGTGAAGAGGTAACCTTCTGTCACAACTTTTCCGCCTTTGTTATTTACTCAAGTTTCTTTCCAAGACGTAATGTTTCCGACTTTACTACCTTCTCAGAGCAAAATCAATCATCAAGGGCAAGGGGAAAGGGACTTCTTCGAAGCCCTTGCACCAGACGAAGCTTACAATAGCTTCCCCTGCCGTGGCTCCTCCGACTCCGGCCCCTCAACCTTCTGCAACTCCGGCGATCATCCCTTCTCCGGTGATTGCAGAAGATCCGGCTCCTCAAGCGGAGCCGACGATCCTTGGGTCGCATACTGACGTCACCGCGAGTGCGTCAGCTCAAGATAAGGGTGAACCCTCTTCGGGTAATGATCCCTCGGCTGAAGTCTTCACCAAAAACCTCCTTAGCAATCCGGGTCTTGCCAAGTTTGGTCTGACCCTGCAGAGGAGATCCAGCGGCTGGCCAGGCAAGTCCTGGACAAAAGCCATCTATCCCCCGAAGAGGAAGCGCAAGAAGCAGAGGACGTCAAGTTCTCTGACCTTCTCGCTCAAGTCCACCTTCGCGACGAGAAGATCAAGACTGGCGAGCTTCCAACAGCTCCAGTGATCCCTCTTACTCTTGCCGAGAAGGTGGCATCTGAAGTGAACGCGGGTTTAGATAAACTCACCCGCGAGCAATATGTAAGTCGGAATTCCAACTCTTTTTTTTACATTATGTTATATCATATCCTCTAGCCCCCAAGCATGAAGTAGGATATAGAATCCGGGTTTATGCTTCATTAGGATGCCAAAGAACGAACTAGTGTAGCCCCCAAGGCTCGTGCTGATATTTAGCAAAACATATTAGCCCGAGTCTTAAGTAGCTTTTTGACTTTGGGTATTCTGACTTACAGAAAGTATGTTCCTATAACCAGGAATTATTGTCCAATGTCTATGATAAGCGGAGAGAGATCAAAGCTCTCCGGCTTAAAACTGCTGAGCTCAAAGTAGCCAAGGATGAAGCCGAAGGTAAATATTCCGAGATTCAAACCTTGTCTTTGCTTTTTTTTTCAATGTCGGATTTTTCTGAACTGTTGTTCTTTTTTGACTTGCAGCGTTGGTGAAACAATCCATCGCTATGATTGAAGAGGCCGAGAACCTCAAGACCTTGGTGGTGGAGAACAAGGGACTTCGCCAAGAGCTGGATAAGCTCAAGGCGGATCACGAAACGATCATAGCTCAAGTCCTGGAATCCTCCTCCATGGCCACTGAAGAGCACGATCGCAAGATTGCCGCTCAAGATAAAATTATCTCGGACCTCAAGAATGAGCTTGGCAGAGAGAAGGACATCTCCCAGGCGCTCCGGGCTGAACTCCAGAGTCTCCGGGAGGAGAAGACCAAGGTTGACGACGTCATTTTCGGTACGTTCCACCTCTCTGACTTATCTTTTTCTTTGACTCTTTTCAATGTCGGTTTTTTCTTATCTTTATTTTGTGTATAGGTCCCCTGAACTTGACGGACTCTTCCTTGTCCGAGCCCCGCACCCACCGGCTTACCCAAGTCGGTAATCTTCTTCATGACTACCGCCAGTCCCTTGAGGACATTGGCGAGTCTCTCAGGATTCCAAACATGCCAAGCATGTCGGACTTCCAGGTGCGGGAGAAGGCCAAAGAGATGCCGCAGCTTGTTCGGGACTGGAACATGTCCTACGCGCGGACTGCTGCGCAGAACGCTCTAACCATGGTCATGAGGCACCATGGAAACATGGAAATATGGCAAGTGACCAGAGGGTACTGCAAGATAGACGAAGACGGCTAGGAGCAGGACCTTCAAGCCATCATGCACTCCTGCGCCGGATATGGGTGCCACGTAGCTGATCTGACCAGCTATGAGGTGCCCTTCTTCACCCGCGTGGATACCCCGCCTCCTCCTCTAGAAGAAGCCGAAGAAGTTTCCGACGATGAGCGGACCACATCGGATCCGGACATCTCGGAACGATATCAAGGCGGAGTGACCAGCGAGCCGACAGCTCCTTCATCTCCTCCTGCATCATAGACCACAAACTTATGTATTATTCTGTGAAAGAACATGATGTGCTTGTAAATATTAAGTACTATGACTTTTTGCTAGTGCCAAGCTTTTGAACTTATTCAACACTTTTGACTTTTGAAATTTTTGCGTGCTTGAAATATTTACACAAGCACTTATATTTTTTCATCTCTACTTATCATTTATCTGGCTTTTCGCCTCGTCCCTTTCGTGAGCCGGCTAAACCTTCAGCCAAAAACTTTGCCGAGCAACAGAGCTCAATTGCTAAACCAGTTTAAACTCGGAAACAAAGCCGGCTTCCAGTACCAACAATTCACTACTCGGAAAATGCCCGCATCCAGCAATCAGACAAATAACCAAAGTAGAGACTAGAATTTTAAGAGTTATACCCGAAGGTAGCAGTTTTAGAATCGGAAATCTAGACCAGAACGAACATGAGCATAAAGTACTTTCAAGCATTCTGGGATTTTCGACTATGACATGATCATTCGGAAATAAGATGGTTTAAGAACTTCTCAGAAAAAACTTGAGGCAACCAAAACTTTTATTTCTCACAGAACATGTACATATATATGATGACAAAGAAGGATAAACTAAATAAAAGGGACGTAGCTGAGCAATATTCCACGGTCTGTCTAACTCATCCGTATTTGTACTGCCTCTAGCTCTCTTTATCTTCTTAGTAGCAGGTCTTTCTTTGACTGGCCTCATGTTAGTTAAGTAGTACGATCCATTGTGCAATACTCGACTAACTAAAAAGGGCCCTTCCCATCTGGGGAAAGTTTGTGCTTTCTTTGTTGCACAAGCCGGAGAACCAAATCACCTTTATTGAAAGATCTATTTCGGACTCTCTGGCTATGATACTTGCGTAACTTCTGCTGATAGGCTGTAGATCTCATTTCAGCAACGACGCGAACTTTTTCGACTAAGTCGAGATCATTTTGTCGAGAAATCTCGGCATCCTCTTTGATATACGCGGCAACTCTAGGATAAGTATGAATTAAATCACTAGGAAGAACTGCTTCTGCGCCATAGACCAAGAAGAAAGGTGTGTATCCTGTTGACCTGTTCGGAGTTGTTCGTAAACTCCAAATTACAGAAGGTAGTTCTTCTGCCCAAGCCCCCGCAGCATGTCGTAGTGGTGCTTCGAGTCTTGGTTTCAGGCCTTGTAGAATTAAACAATTTGCTCTTTTGACTTGTCCGTTAGCCTGTGGATGTGCGACTGACGCAATGTCAAGCCGGATATTTTGCTCATCATAGAATTCGGCCAATTCTCCCATAGAAAAATTACTCCCGTTGTCCGTGATAATACTATGCGAATAACCATACCGGATTATAACATCCTCGACAAATCTTTTGGCTGTTGCTCCGTCACAACTAGTGACAGGTTTAGCCTCGATCCACTTGGTGAATTTATCCACCATCACTAAGAGGTGAGTAAATCCACTTGGAGCTCGTTTAAAAGGTCCTACCATATCAAGCCCCCAGACCGCAAAAGGCCATGTTATAGGTATTGTTCGTAGCTGATCGGCCGGAACATGAGCTTGCTTGGCGTACTTTTGGCAGCCTTTGCATGTCTTGACTAATTGTTCGGTATCTGCCTGAGCTGTAAGCCAGAAAAATCCATGTCGAAAAGCTTTTGCCACTAAAGATTTGGCTGCAGCGTGGTGACCACACTCGCCTTCGTGGATTTCCCTTAAGATTTCCACTCCTTCTTCCGGAGATACACAGCGCTGAAAAACCCCAGAAACACTCCGTTTATGGAGCTCACCCTTAACAGTAGTATAGGCTTTTGCTCGTCGGATAATCTGCCGGCTCAGCACCTCGTCTTCGGTTAATTTGCCATCTACCAAATAATCGAGGTAGGGTTGAGTCCAACTGGGAATTACAGCCAGAACTACTATTAAAGGTGAGTCGGATTTGGTCGGATATTCCTCATCTACTCCCTTTATCGAGGGAACTTTGAGGTGCTCTAAAAATGCGCCATCCGGGACCTCTTTCCGCGCAGAGCCTATTTGAGATAGTGCATCTGCTTCCTCATTTTCTGCTCGAGGGATGTGTTGAACTTCAAACCCTTCGAACGATTTAGATAGATCCTCCACGACAGCTTTGTATGCTGCCATGTGCTTATTTGCATTACAAATATCCGAGACTTGCTAAGCAACAAGATCCGAATCTCCGTAACACATCAAACGTCGGATGCCAATATATTTGGCAATCCGGATTCCATGCAGTAGTGCTTCATACTCGGCAATATTGTTTGTCGCTGTGAAGTGGATCTGCAACACGTATAAAAGTTTATCTCCTTGGGGTGATTTGAGCACCACGCCAGCCCCCGAGCCCCCTCGAGCCTTAGACCCATCAAAAAAGAGGGTCTAGTATTCCGACTTAGGAAGGACCATGTTCTCCTTCGTCTCTGTCCAATCAGCGACAAAGTCAGCAAGGATCTGGGATTTGATTGCTGTCCGAGGTTTATACTCAATATCGAAAGCTGAGAGCTCTATGCCCCATTTGGCGACACGTCCAGTGACGTCGCTATTGTTGATTATGTCTCTCATGGGAGCTTTGCTCACCACGGTAATTGGATGCTCCTGAAAATAGTGTCGTAACTTACGAGATGCTAGGAAAACACCGTAAGCCAACTTTTGATAGTGCGGATATCGCTGTTTTGATTATGTCAAGACCTCGCTGACAAAGTAAGTCGGACGCTGCACCAAGTGTTCCTGATTTTCCTCTGGTCTCTCCACCATCATGACGATACTAACGACCTTATTTGTCGCAGCAATATAAAGCAGCATCGGTTCCTGGGGTTCCGGTGCTGCGAGGATAGGAGCAGATGAGAGTACTTTCTTCAGGTCTTGCAGTGCAGCTTCAGCTTCGTTAGTCCAGACAAAATCTTTGGTCTTCTTCAGGAGTTTGTATAATGGTGCGGCTCTTTCACCAAGACGGCTTACTAATCGACTGACTGCAGCAATGCAACCAGTTAATCTTTGTACGTCCTTTAGGCGAGTTGGCCTAGAAATATTGAGTATAGCCTTGATTTTATCGCGGTTCACCTCTATGCCTCTTTGAGACACGATAAAACCTAACAATTTTCTGGCTGGTATTCCAAAGAAACATTTCTTCGGGTTAAGCATGATGTTGTATTTTCGTAGATTGGCGAACGTTTCCTCCAAGTCGGAAATGAGTGTTTCCTTCTTTTTGGACATCACCGCGATATCATCCACGTATGCATGTACATTGCGTCTGAGTTGGTCGTGGAGGCAACGCTACATCGTGCGCTGGTACGTAGCTCCTGTGTTCTTTAGCCCAAAGGGCATCATAACAAAACAGAAGGTTCCAAAGGGGGTTATGAATGAAGTTTTGATTTTGTCAGATTCCTTCATCCGAATTTGGTGATAACCGGAATATGGGTCGAGAAAACAGAGGAGTTCCGAGCCTGCCGTAGAATCGATAACTTGATCAATTCTAGGCAGAGCAAACGGATCTTTTGGACAAGCCTTGTTCAAGGCAGTTTAATTAACACACATCCTTAAATCAGTGGTGTCCTTTTTAGGGACCATTACAGGATTGGCCAACCACTCAGTGTGGATGACCTCTTCTATGAATCCGGCTAACTCGAGCCGTGCTAGTTCCTTAGCTATTGCCTTACGCTTTTCGTCGCCAAACCGTCGTAAGGACTGTTTGACGAGTTTAGCGTTTGGGTTTACATTTAGAGAGTGCTCGGCAAGTTCCCTAGGTACTCCAGTCATGTCAGATGGCTGCCATGCGAAGATATCTTGATTTGCTTAGAGGTACTTGACGAGCGCGCTTTCCTATGCGCTATCTAGGCCTACGCCTATCTGGGTCACCTTGGAGGGGTCATCATCCTTCAACGGTGCTTTCTTCGTCTCTTCTGATGCCTTGAACTCCGGATTTGGCTTGGTAACCTCTTTCTTTGTTGCGGGCATCTCGGACGGATCTATGCTCTTCTTGATCTCCTGGTACTCCTGGGCATGCAGCACGGCTTCAGCAAAGGCGGCATTTCCATCCTCGCACTCTCGCGCTTTCTTCGGGTCTCCCCTGATGGTGATCATGCCGTTGGGACCTAGAATTTTCATCATATTGTAAATGTAACATGGACGATCCATAAAAGCCCAGTAAGCCGAACGTCCGAATATTACGTGGTATGCACTCTTGAACGGGACCACTTCGAAGGAAAGTGCCTTCGTCCGATAGTTCTTTGGAGTTCCAAAGGTAACATCCAAAGTGATCTCTCCCAGGGAATTAACTTGTCTTCCTGGGACTACTCCATGAAAAATCACAGAGCTATGGTTCAGCTGGGTCTCCGAGATCTTCATCCGGCGTAGCGTTTCGACATAGAGAATATTGATGCTGCTACCACCATCCATGAGGGTCTTGGAGAAGCCATAACCGTCAATAAGTGGGCTGACGATTAAGGCGTATTTTCCTCGCCTGTGTAACTTAGGCGGATGATCATCGCGGTCAAACGTGATTGCCACTTCCGACCAGTCCAAATACTGGGGGACAGCCAGAACTGTTGCATTGAGCTCATGTAGAACTGCTTTCTTGACCTTTGCTGGTTGAGATCCGATGAAGGTGACATAAGTGTCCTTCTTGGTGGGAAAAGTCTTCTTCCCTTCCGACTTGGGATTTGAAGCATCAGCTTCCTCCATGTCGGAATCTTCCTTGGTCTCCTTGTCTTTTTTAGGATTTTTCTTTCCCTTCTTCCGCTTAGCTTTGTAGCTTGCGGTATCATCTCTCTTGATGTCGTCATTAAAACGACATTCAGCGTTGGTGTGGGACGAGCCCCCATTGGCGTCTAAATGATGCACACATGGGTTATTGGCAATGTTGGCCCAAGAGTAGGTTTTGCCTGGTTGTTGTTCTCCTCTACCTTGGACCCTTGATGTCCCACGGCCACGCCCGCGGCCTCCGCCACGTCCTCCTCGTCCTCCAAACCCGGAAACAGTGGTGACTACCGTTGTTTCTGCGTTGGGTTTTTCTTCCGAGGTGTTTTTGCGCTTCTGAGCTTGTTGCTTTGGTTGTTTTGCTGACTGAGGCACAACTAGGGCATTGAGTAGTCCTTCTGCGTCATCGTCAGCATCTGCATACTTGCTCGCTGTTTCTATCATCTCTCGCAAATCGGTAACCTTGTCACACTTCAAGCGATGACGTAGTAAACCAATTGGGAGACCTGCGATGAAAGCTTCAATCGCAGTTTGATCGTTTACTCCTTCGCAGGAGTTCTTGGTGTCGATACATCATCCGAGGTAATCCCGGCAGGTTTCTCCGGCTTTCTGGGTGCAACGCTGTAGGTCTCCAACCGTACAGGGCCTCCGATATGTGCCTTCGAAATTCCGAAAGAACGCGCTTTGTAAATCATACCAGTTATGGATGGTGTTTGCCGAAAGTTCATTGAGCCATGATCGTGCCGTCTTCCACAACATAAGTGGGAGATATCGGGTTGCGACCAGGCTGTTTCCGCTTTTGGCAATGCAGCAAGCTTGGACAAAATCCTGTAACCAGGTGTCTGGCCGAGCAATGCCGTCGTAGGCTTGGATATGTCTTGAGATAGCAAATCCTTCCGGGAATTTTGTAGCTCTGATGCGTGGACCGAAGCACTTTGGTCCCACGTATACGTCGTCGTTTTCATAGCGCCAAGCCTCTATGTTGGAATTGATCCTGTGCCTTGCGTCATTCGGGGATAGAGATCATCCTGAATGCCGGCTGTGGCTGCGGTGCCGTGGAGCCGGACTTCGGCTTCTGCCACCACCTCCTCCGCCATGTCGTCCTCGTTGACCTCCATGGGAGCCGTTGTGATGACTGTGTGGTGGAGAGGGTGGAGCATCTTGACTACGACGAGCCCCCTGCAAGCCTGTACTAGCATGGTTTCCGTTGTTTCTTCGTCCGTTGTTCCCACTATGGTGAGGCTCAGTCGGACGGTTCTCATGTCTAGGAGGTGGCATTCTCTGACGATCCTCCTCCTGATGTTTCTCCTTATCTTCTTCCCTTGGTCGGGGAGGGTTCGTTGGATTCAGGGCAGCGATGGCGTCTTTTTCAGCCGCTGGAGCGACGTTGCTCCAGTTATGTGTGGTTCTGCGATGCTGTACCGAGCATCCGGTTCTTGAATAATTGTCCTCCCTGCGTTCGGGGTGATGGTACTGTGCCCGAACGTAATGGGGTTTTATGTCAGCCCATGCCGGATCTGTGCGACATTGGCCAGAATCCGAGACCAGTTTTTGACTTCCGGACAGGGCTACCTTTTGTTGCTCCAGTCCCTTGTTGAGTAGCTTGATGCCCAAGCGGATCTCCTCTGGTCCTGGATTAGCCGATAGGATTTCTCGGGCTGCCACGGTATTTTGTACTGGCGTTGGGTATACCCAATCTCCATTGCTATCTTTCCGTAGTTTCCCCATCTCATCTCCAAAAAGGACGGCACAGACACGTGGGAATTGGTTGTCATCTATGTGACGCTTCCGTGTCTTCTGATGTAGACGAGACATGTATTCCTTGTTTGACATGCGTTTCTTCTCCACCTCGATGTTTTTGGCTTCATCGAGGAGTTGTTAACGACGCGCTTATAGGGCTTGTGCCCTTTCGTCCAGCTCATCTGCAGTGAGTTCTACAGCTGTAGGGATATGTGTGGTTAATGCGGCATCGATGAGTTTACGTGCACCTTCTGTGATCACGTGTCCATCCACCGATGCCTCTTTTTTCGGCTCGTCTGGGATAAGTGCTCCATCCGAGTCTTCCTCGTATTCCTCGGCAATCACCTCCTCTGTCAGAGGGTCTTTTGCCAGGGTCTTTTTTTCTTGTTCTTCTTCTTTGCCTTCTTGGCAGCGCCGGTAGCAAAGACGGCTTTGGGTCCGTTTCTCGGAGTCAAGCTCTGATCGGTACTTTCGGATATCTGGACCTCGGGATTGTCTCCGACGTCCATGTCATCCTGTGTTTTGGGAGAGTGTTCCCCGGATCCTTCATCCATGGCTTCTCCTTCTTCTGCAGCTTTGGAGTTATACTCCTCTTCATATTCCGCGGAGAACTTTCGGAAATCTGCTGACGTTATCGAATGATCCGAAGATGCGAGTTCGTCAGTGTTTGTTCCAATTGCCTCTAGCACAGAGTCGATGTTTTCTCTGGCATCGGCAGAGCCGGATCCAGATCCACGTATCTGACAAAGTGCGACGCGTGCTTCCTGAGGTACTTACGGCTTTCGCGATCAGCCATATCGAAACTTTTGATGGTTTCGAGGATTGCATCTGTGCTTTCGCCTTGCAGTATCATATGTCGTAGTGTGTACCTCAGGAAAGGCCTGTCTGTTCTGGCATCATCAGAGCTGGAATCAGTGTCGTTGATATGCTCCTCCTGGATTTCGACTTCCACGGGTGGGTCGATCTGGGATCCGGCTTCTCTGGAGAGATCCACTCCAGATTCGACTTGGTCCGCTAGGTCTTCTCCAGGTTCAGTTTTCTCCACTATCTCCGCAATTGGTGCAGGCTGGGTGGGATTATTGTTTTCTGAGATCCGGAACTCTGACGCCTCCGCAGACAAAGGAGACCTAGAAAATTCTTCTGCCTCTATCATCACTGCTGGGGTGGGTTGGGCGGGTTCAGCAAAACCGATGTAAACATCGATCTCACCGAAAGACATGATTGTGTAGGCAGTCATGGCCTCCCTTGCCGGAATCCAAGTCTCGTCGAGAACGATGAGAGGGACGTCGCTGGCGTAGAGGATGCGACCGACGACGATAGTCTTGCCGATTCCGATTCTTGCAGATTCCGCTCGGAACGCAGATCCGAAGCTCACTTGCCCCACGGTGGGCGCCAACTATCGTCGGATTGATGACAAGTACGCCATGAGGGGGTCCTCAAGGCGTGCGGAAGAGAGGGGTGTGAGACATACGGTGTTCCAGGATAGTGAGAACACAAGTTTACCCAGGTTCGAATCCACCGGCTTTGGACGGATCCTACTCCTGCTAGCAATCCAATAATACGGCAGAGCCGAAATATGGGTTACAAGGGTTTCGCCTGTGCGAGTTGAGGGTCTAGAGTATTGGTGTGCCCTAAAGGCTCTCCCTAGGATGGCTTATATAGATATCTGGCCTAGGGTTTACAGGAGAGATCTATCCGGCTACATCTAAGAGTCAGTTATAGAGTACATCTTGAACTACAAGTAACATTATGGGCCTAAGTCGGTAAGTCTTCTGGGCCTTCCTGTAGCCAGATTGGACTCCATCTTTCTCCCTGACTGGGCCACCCGTGAAGCAAAG
This sequence comes from Avena sativa, assembly GCA_916181665.1. Taxonomy (NCBI): domain Eukaryota; kingdom Viridiplantae; phylum Streptophyta; class Magnoliopsida; order Poales; family Poaceae; genus Avena; species Avena sativa. The sequence continues at coordinate 120,763,332 of OV702291.1, read as the reverse complement.
CTCTAACCCGAAGTGGGCCACCCTGGTCAGTGAGGAACTGTGAGGATACCCAGAAAGTATATCCCCAACACATATCAATGATCATTAGCGGGACCGGGATGCCCATAATAACCCCTGTGTATTCCATGATGTAATGTCGTTTGAACCGTAAACATCGAGTCTAATTCCCTTTGTTACTTAGATACTCACTTGGCCGAGATTTGGTCATTGGTATCACTATACCTTGCTCTATCTCGTTACCGACATCATTGTTTTACTCGTTCCTGTGATATTCCATCCCCATAACCTAGTCACATGTTAGAACATTTAAGGATGTAATCTCACCGAGTTGGCCATGTGTATCTCCCATCATGCGAGTGAACAAATCCTGATATTGATAGATAGGCCTCAACTATTCCTCTGGAATACCTAAAACACACCTTTATGGCCACCCAGTTATGGACATGACAGTTGATGCGATCAAAGCAGCCTCGTGAGATTGTGATTAATATGATCTCACGGTCTAAGGAGATAGATACTATGCTTCTAACTATTGCAAGGATGAACCATGTGACTTGATTATGTTGCAATACTTATCTTTGGGTAATGTCCATCATATCATTATATGACCCCGATGTCAACTGGCATAAATGATCCATGATCAGGAAACATTGATCAACGGTTTCCCAAGGAACTAGTATAAATAGAGGCTACTAGGGACTTGATTTGTTTATACCAGACATGTATCAATGTTTACGCTTGATACAGTTATAGCATAATATGAAACTATTATGAACTAATTGAGATGATAATAAAATCCATTTATTATTTGCCTCTATGGCATATCTCCTTCAGTCTCCCACTTGCACTAGAATACAAATAATCTAGCTTGCATTTGCTGCTAGTCATAACATCATATGATGATATGAACAATCATGCTTTCTAATGGAAAATGTTCTGTCCTTGATCTATTTTAATAGATCGGTGTGTTTTTTGCAAATCATTAATATCTTACTAATTTTGACATTTACACCATTATCACATAATGTGTTGAAGTGTGTTTTGGCGATAGAGTGAGACTTTGTTTCTAGTGTTAATAATGACGGTCGATTAGTCAACTGAACTTTCACTGTTGTCATATAAACTCCGGAAACACACTTAGCAGAAGTCGAACTTCTTCATCCAAAAACTATACTAGCCACTTTCAGAAGTAGCCATATACTTCTATATCTATGTCAATTCTAATCAACAACGCATAGAATGCAACTATGATGCCTAATCTTGCTTCTTCCAATTTAAGGACAAACTTAACTCTGGTTTCGTGATTAACCTAGGAATCACTTCAAGATATGTTCTTACAACTAAGAACATGTTCTTCTCACCAAATCTTGAGTCACATTACGTCGAGTATACAACATGGTTATGTGGAAGAACCTATGACTAAGGCATATGAGATACAACACATATTTTCCTTCTTTTAACCACAGTTATTATACTGATATTAACTCAATGCTTCACCTAGATATACAAGCAAGAACTACTCTTAACTTATACCATTCCGAACTTCTTTAGAATTTTATCTAGGATATTATGAACATCTTCAAAATCAAATCTAGAAAGCATTTCGACTCTAATGTTTATTAAACGTATAGATCTATCTCGATAGGTTTTAGTGTTTAATAGCTTATTAAACTTCATCCAAAGAATATTTACTAATTTAAATATCATTAATTCCAATCACATCATTCATTATATGTTGTTCACATATTTACAAATGGTGTCATGTTCCCACTCAAATATGACATCCATATATGAGATTCAGGGATTTCACTTAGCTCCCACTCAAAACATGTCTTCTACATATTAAGATTTAGACAAGCTACTTAGCTCCCACTCAAATGCGGGCCCTCTCAACAAACTTGGACATTTCAAATTTCTTTGATCATCATCAAATTGAGAATTCTAGCTACAAGACTCCAACATCCATATGGTTCGACAAAACCTTCTGTTATACAAATTACAACCATTTCTTCAATCTTGTCATTGAAGAACACACAATTTTGACAACCTTACTACAATTACCAAATTGGAGTAATTTCTGGTGTAAATATAATCGACTAAGAATCGCTACAAATTATAGTAAATCCTTTGAATTTGTCAAAACATATTTTGTGACAAATTGAGCTTTTAAGTCTTTGTTTAAGTTTCATTTCTTCCTTACGACTTTGCAGTCATTTGGAAAGATCAAGTAAATAACTTTACTCAATATTACTTTTAATCTTAAATGTAACTTAATATAGGATTTTATTACTCCTAGTCATTTCTCGCACTTTGGTCCATCACGCTTCTTCGATATGTCTATTCAAATAACAAGAAGAGTGAATCAATAATAATTCCGTAAACTTGCAGAATATATTCTTGAATCCTACTTTATTTTGTAAAAGTATTTGCTGAAACTTTATAATCATTATCATTAGTTTCTCATTATGCAGAGTTCAGCCTCCCGGAACATATTCCGTTGCACTACTCTACATTTCTGGTACCTTGTTTATGCATTCACTTTCTTCCACCCGCATCTTTATCAAGAAACTGCTTCTTGAGAAAACACAATACCTCGGAAAATAGAAGGTTAGTCCTTTGCGGAAGATGTATTCGTAGTTGTCTAAGAATACACTACAAAGATTTATTTATTCGCCACGACTTCGAACTACCGAAATCTCCAGAAACTGAAACGTGCCATAACTCTTATGGTGTTGTTTCCATGAATCTTTTAGATGTTCCTTATGTTTCAACGAGTATTCTCTTATTTGATCTCTAACTCTAAAGAATAACTATAACCTTGATAAGAGATAATTTTAGACCATATGTATCCAATACAATATGATTATGAAGTTTAGATATATCAACACACTTTGAATTGTCCAATCATCATAATTTGTGGAAACTCCTTTCACAAGTCCTTTTATGCCAAAAAACTTAACTCGAATACTTAGTCATATCGATCAAATCGTAGAGACTTTGTATTCTTGTTAATTTTAATATCCTCCTTCATTTTGAAATCATTTGAACAATTCAAATAGTTTCAAACTTATGTTTCATTAAATAAATACATATATTCACTTAAGTCCGCAATGAATTTTTATGAAATAATGATTTCCACTATTTTGTTGAAAATACAACACAACACTATGTATAAGATTCAACAATTATTCGCATATAACCAATTTACCAGAATACAGAGTTCTAGTCATTTTGCCAAATGAGGCGGGGTTTTGCAAAGTCAAAAGATCAGATATCTAAAGACCCCAACTTTCATTAAAATGAAAAATATACAATAACCTCCTTGACTTAAACAATAGTGTAATTCAATATTTAAACTTGGATATCTTTTAGCATTCTAATCCTTTATAAATTCTTAAACTATTACCTTTAACATAGTGATAAGAATACAGATTTATAATCATAATGTGACCATAAAAGGTATCATTCATAAGTACTGTACAACTGGATTGTAACTTATTCATATGAATAATCGTATCGCCAAAAGCAAGACACACAAACAAGGAATACAAAATTTTATTCAATTCCACTGATCCAAATGATAAACTTTGAGGAAAGGAGTGATGTCAGTATCAACTATCTTGACTGCCGTTATCATGTCTCGTTGCTCCATATCTTTGACAATTCTCAAGCAGACAATCTTGTTTTCACAAAACAGGACAATTATTAAATACTTGTAAACTATAACGAGTTTTGCAAGAATGGAATTTATAATTTGTATATCTTAACATATACCATTTTCATCCACGACTCCACTGCGATCAAGCCCTTTTGAGAGTTCTTAACTCTGTCATGAACTCATGAAAGGTGAACTATTCATATTTCACGATATAGATCCTGATAACATCTTAGTGATTGGGAAGAAGCGAGTGCAACGCGCCATCTGTCACAAAGGTGTCCATAGTCCACATAGTATGTGTGGTGTTCACGACGCTAATGCAAGATCGCTAAGTGATTCTCCAAGTATTCATTTTATTCCATCTTGGAAAGGAACTCATCCAACGAATCATACTTTACATGCCTGACTTGCAAAGAGTATCACTTTATCGACCATGTGTTGCTGTCGAAGAAACACAATTGCACATCATTCTCCATCAAATAGAGTGTGGCTTTATTGGACGGTAATGGAGGAAACACTGAACATTGTGTAGTCATTGGAATATATCCTAATGGTTCTTATATCAAGAAGAGAAGATCATCTATTATGAGGATATCCCTCAGGCGTGGGTATCAATTTGTGAAGTTGGGCCCTTTTGCTAAGTTCCACATCAAGCAAGAAAATTCCCATGATCACAAAGGACCTCAATGGGATAGGCCAAGATATACTAAGATATTTGCAAAAATATCTAGACTAAGTTCATAATACGAGTTCAATTCATATTGATCTCTCACTAAAATTTTAATCCCTTGAAAGATTTTAGCGATCACACAATCCATTTACACTATATCATCCCCGATCATCACAGCCTTTGATACATCTACCAGGGTAGACTATATCCGTTGATCACATCATCCATGTGACTCGTGCTCGATCTTTCGATCTCCCTTGTTTCGAGGCCATGTCTGTACATGCTAGGCTCGTCAATCCAACCTTAGTGTATTCTCAGTGCATACATGGCTTGGACCCACCGTATGCAAATACAAAGATGTCTAGCACCCAATTGTCACGGCCTTCTTCATAACTGTGAATTTTCTTGGTGGTGCATACTAAAGGGAGAATACTATATTGGTATTAATAGGGATCATCTTTTCTAATATGCTACTGTTTAGTATCTAATACTAGCACACAATAAGATGTATAAAAGGTGTCAACATCACATGTATATAGTGATATGATATGGTCCTTCTCGCGCCTTGATCTCCATCGAGCACTCTGGTATGATCTCCATCTTGCCACCGGTTTGACGCCAAGTCCACGACACCACCAACATATCGTCCATCGGAACGATGACTATTACTATACTACTTAGTAACAGAAAAGTAAACTAGTTTACCTTCATAACAACCAAGACCACATCAAATCACAAGCCCCTACAAAATAAAGTTAGATGCCTCTACTTTATCTTTTGTAAGTTTTATGTGGTTGCTAGGGCTTTCGCGATAGAACCATTTCCTATCTGCGAACTTTCCAACCATAACATGGAACAACAAAGGATATGCTTTAGCATTGTAGCCTTCCTCAGCGCGCTCCAGGTAACCCTTAAGCCTCAATCAACATGTTCATTGTCCCATCTTTGGCATTCTAAACCCAATTAATTCTATCATGCATGCTCTATATATCTAAGTAGAATGATGGTGCACATAGTGCCTTATCTTTGTTATGTGTTTGTAATCTTCTAGAGTACCTTTTAATCCAACTCGCGTAAAGAGTTCCCTATAAGCACATTCGATTTTATTTCAGAACAAGACTACATGCGCAGGCCGCTGAGATATATAGTTTCTCTATTGGCACATGTCGATCTGTGTTGTCCAGACTTGTGAGAATGACATTTACCAGTTTTGCCGCATAGCTTAGACACCGGCGTTGCATGTACCACGTTAGTTGAAACGATCAGTGTTGCATAAATGCAAACTGTGAACCCACTCATAGCCACAACAACATGCCGCGCCACCACTTTGTATGTGCGCTACATTTGGCCATTCTTTCCATGTGGCGCGAAGATTTTCTTACATACGTCAAATTAATTTCACTACAATAAACGTCGGCTTCCTTTTAGCTAATCTATATCTGGTCACGATCTAGTGTGTGACGCCAAATATTTTCCCAGATATACTAAATTAATGTTGTAGAAATTAAAGAGAAATATAGGAGAATCTACATTGATTATACACAATTAATTCAGCGTATCTGAAACAATATTTGGCGCCTCAAACTAAATCATGACATGATATATATAGATTAGCTACAAGAGGGCAGGCAATACTGTAGCAAAATTAATTTGATTGTATGTAAGAAAATCTTACAGCATTTGTTCCAGTTTGCCAGTTTTGACGGATGACCTACATGCCTTGCACAGCCAAGGACACGCTTAACTCCGAAGCCCTGTTCTATGTCCCGTCTTGGCACGTGCAATCTGAAGGATTATGAATCGTCTGCTAGACGGACTCAACAATTTAACACTTCTTTCCCCCTTCTATACGAATGTTATAGATTAAGTCTTTTTTTTTGACAGAGGATTAAGTCTGTTTGTGCTTATAGATATCAAACTATTTTCACTCATTTATTCTACTGTATCATATCTTTGCTGCAAAGGTTCACATACATTCTATCATATCTTCCGGCCACACTTTTCATGTGCATATAGATACGTGTTCCTATGTTCCGGTCATTTGGCTAACTGCAAGAGGCTCATCAGGGCGTCTTGCTAGGGAACTATTACCTTAGAGATACAGTATAAAATAACTAAAAAATCATGGTAGATACCACAGAGCAAGCGTAAATATAGAATTTTGCGCAGATTTAGTTTTCAGTTTTTTTGCACGAGAAACTATCCCCTATCCATAAATTACTCAAAGGAAAGCCCAAGGTTCTGACATAACAAAAAGAGACAAAAGGGGAGTTCGCGCACAGGAAATCCACTGCATGCCCTAGTGGTAGTTCATTCTCCATAACGTCACTACTGAGCCAATAAGCTCTGTGCATACAAGGACGGTGTTTAAAAAAAATTGACTAGTAAATTTATTCAAAGGACACAAAATTGTGACGCCCTGTCGCCTTGGCTTATCTTGTACTCCTGCTTATCAATACTTAGTTAGCACCTGAATCGGCATTATACATGGGATCTATGATTCTTGCCGCGGGCGGAATGGTCACACTCGTGCAACAACAGGCCGATGGAAGCACCGTTGAACAATATCCGTTCTTGTAACCTTCAGCTTTGCAAGTTTGAACGCAAAGGGGAAGCGAATCACAGTCTGGCATCGTCCTAGCTCTGTGCTCCTTGCATATGAGTACAACCGCGCCTACATAACCAAAAAAAAGTTCTATTACACAACTAGCCACGAGTATATATATGGCAACTATCTATAACTTACCAGAAGGCACTAGGAGTGAGAGTATCAAGATGGATGCAGCAACGGTGGCGATCTTGCAAGCCATGACGGTGTTAGTTGCTTGGAGATATAGGGAAGCAAGGCTGCAAGGATTTCTTGTTTACATGGACATGCATTTATACAGGATTGGTAGAAGGTGGTCTAAGTACAAATCGTCGATAGAATTGCAATAGTTTGGCAAGAATTAATGATTGATTATTGTCCTTGAGCTGGATAACAGAAGGTATCCTTATCCTGATTGGCATTAATGAGAAAGGTTAATTGGTGATACCCAAATGCATGAGGCAAATATTAGGTGATTAATACCTTGATTTTTTTTTTGATATGCTTGCCAAATTATAGGTATTAATACCTACCGTCCATAGGATGCAATACTTGGAGCACTTCATGGATAGCTTGGAGTGTATCAATAAGTTTTGCAATCTTGATCCTAAGAAAAATATGTGTATAAATTGTGTATATGTAGCTACATGAAATGGGATACATCTCATACGGTGGTTCTCGATGGATTATATATGACTGGTTTGCATGCTATCAATGCACGACAACGCCCTATTTTCCAACAAATTAATTAAGCATATGCGTACAATCTCAAACAAAACTCAAATCCAAATTTGATGTACAATGGGAGAAGAAAAAAAATCATGTTATGAATAGTATCACAAAAAGACAAAAACACCCAAAGTGCATGTAGCACTATATCGTTTTGAGATCTAACCGGTATATATTTGGTGTGAAGATATAGGATAAATCAAAGATTTGGTGAAACAAAGAGCATTAAATCATGTACTAGGTCACTCAAGCATGGAATTAGCTGCTATTTTAGGAGTCACGATGTATGTTATTTTAAATGAGGGAGAGCCTCCTAGAGTAAAGGCAAGTGCAACATGGTTCTACTAACCACTAGTGCAGATTTGCTCATTGGTGCTTTGCCAAATCACCCCTTAGTGGCATGTGGGTAGCATGCCACCACTATTACATCACTGGCAACTCATATTGGTGGCCTGCGCCTTGGCACACCACTAACTAAATTTTCCAGGCGTGGCTTATTTTTCTGCATGCCACTACTAAATTTTCGAAAACAAAAAAAGCTGCCGCTGTTTCATGACTGTTGATGCCGATGGTCCCCTGATTATTGACGCTTGCAAGCTAATGTTTGTTGCCGGTGGAAACGTCGAGGTCCGCGTAGCACCGGTTGCGCAGGGGGGTGGGAGGAGGGGGCGAGTTTGGAGATGGGAGAGGCGACACGCGCGACACAGACACCGACGGCGGAGAAGCGTGATTTGAGGCGGCTCCAACCAACTGCTTTGGCAAGTAGGACGCGAGCATAGAGGTTTCTCTTTTGTGCTGCTTGTAGAGTCTCGAGACAAACGAGGTGGTGCCACGACGGTGGCGGTCTCCCATGGTGTGGTGTTGAAGAAGGGAGAGGAGGGGAAGAGAGAGAAAGTTGTCTCTCGTGGTATAGTGTGGAAGAAGAGAAAGGAGTGGAAGAGAGAGATAGAGAGTTGTCTCTCGTGGTATAGTGTGGAAGAAGAGAAAGGAGTGGAAGAGAGAGATAGAGAGTTGTCTCCCGTGGTGTGATCTTAAAGAAAAGAGAGGGATGAAAGAGAGAGCTATCTATATCAATATATATGGTGTTCGATCCTTTTTTGAATTGTGGACATGCAAAGTTACTACTGGGCGTGTACTTATATCCACACACCACTAATAACTGAGTTCTTTTTATTCTTTCGAAAGAGAGGTCTAGTTACTAGTGATGTGCACATATACGGGCACACCAGTAGTAATACAGATACAAGTGGCGTGCCAATAAAAAAGACACACAACTAGTACCTTACGCCCAATTTGGAGTTGGGTCTCACATACTAGTGGTGTGTCTACTTTCTATGCACGTCACTGGTAGGCACTTACCAGTGGCGTATCAAGAGCCACCAGTAAAACTAGTGGTGGATTCCTGGGCACACCAGTGGTGAAGTATCACATATAAGCAAATCTGCACTAGTGACACCACTTAGGTTTGAGTCTCAACACCTACCTAATAATATAAAATAAAGGGAGGATCTTCCTCCTTAGTCATCAATGTTATTGTGAATGAAATTGGGACGAACAAGCGTCTCATGGTTTTTGTTCTTGAGACATGTGTTTTTCTTCCGAAAGTTGTTTGTGAGGCATGTAAACTTGGAAAACAACCACATTTTACCGTTTTCTATTTCGACTTGAGTTATTAATATCCCCTTGAAATAAAAATATATCGTGATGGGTGGACATCATAGGTCTTGAGTTTATTAGGTTTCAAGTACTCCCACGCGCATAGCCATCTTTTTTAACTTATTAGGTGTGTTCACTGTGATAATTGAGAAGAATTTCTAAACTCTAAATTACCCCTTTTTCCCATTGTCATCATGTTTAGACTAATCTCACACCTCTCCAAATAAGCAGAAAGTTGCACGTCTAGCATGCCCAAGTAACGACATAGTGTTTGTTTGCACTTCTCGTCCATGTTTACAAGCCTTTCAAGAATTGAGTTGAAGCTCTTTGTACCTGTTACATACTTGCTTTGATACCAAAATAGTTTATGCAATCTTCTCACCTTATTAATTAAAAAGGAACCATATGTTTATATGCGCTACATATGAGATATTACACAAAAGAATAGAGCTATCCATGAATGCAGAGACACACATGCATTTCACATGTCTTGGGAGCAGTTGGGAAGTTGCACGAGAAGGTGCCCGCATGGACATTTCTTTATTCGACAAACAAGTTATTGAAAGGACACAAAATTATTTGTGGTTTCATCTTATCACATTAGTCTTGATCTTGTACTTGCTATATTTAGTTAGCTTCTGAATCCTTATTATGAGTTGATCTACTATTTTCCCTATGGGTTGTTTTGTCATGCTCACACAAGAACAAGCTGCTCGAGCCACTCGTGAACAGTATCCATCATTGTATCCTTCAATTTTGCAATTTTTTATGCAAGCATCAACATTTGGACAGCCTGAGACCTTAGACTGGTGCTCCTTGCATACAAGTTCAATCGCACCTATATAACCCAAAAAAGTTTTATTACACAACTAGTCAAAAGTATACATTGAAACACATCTAAAAATGCAAATATAGAAAACCTGCGACATCCTTTTCAAGACGGAGGGAGTAATGATAATATATACATCCTACAGAAACTATATACTATAACTTTTGGGGACATGTTGTTCCATACTTACTGCAAGACACCATGAGTGCTAGCATCAAGATGGATACAGCAGCGGTGGCGATCTTGCAAGCCATGACAATGTTAGTTGCTTTGAGATATAGGGAAGCAAGGCAGTGAGGATTTCTTGTTTACATGGACATGTATTTATACAGGATTGGCAGACGGTGGTCTAAGTGCAAATTCTGGATAGAATTTTAATAGTATGGCAAGAATTGGTGATTGATTGTTGTCCTCAAGATGGATAACAGAGTATAGCCTTATCTTGATTGGCATTAATGAGAAAGGTTAATTGGTGATAACCAAATGCATGAGCCAAATATTAGGTGATTAATGCCTTAATTGTTTTTATATGCTTGCTAAATTATAGGTATTAATACCTACGACCATAGGAAGCAATGCTTGGAGCGCCTCCTGAATATCTTGGTCCAGTAGTATCATTTAGCGTCTTGGGCTTACAAGTATATGTGTATAAACAATGTCTTACATTTTGGCATTATTACGATTTTTCTCCATAGGGGAAGTCGGATGGTGGTATGGGTGGCCCTACTTGGATGACCTATCAGCGCCCCCATCATCAAAATCAACCAGCTTCCATTTAAGGGAGGAGGTGATTCGACATTCGAGACGTTTCATGATGCCATTGTCACACCCCCCCTCTAATATCTATTCCGCCATAGTCATCGCTTGTATTCCCCCATTATATTTAACCATTGGTAAAAAGTATAAGATGGTTTATTTATCAACCCTTGAGTTGAACCTTGTTATGAATTGTGTATTTGCCATGAATCCTATCACTAGTAGAAAACAGGGCTTCCGTTCCGGAGTTGCCCAGCGATCAGTCCCGGTTGTGTTATGAACCGGGACTAATGTGAGCATTAGCCAGGACACCGAATGGGACAGGGCCATGATCGGTCCCGGTTCGAGTGAGACCTTTAGTACTGGTTCGTACTAAAGGGGTTTTGCGCTTGCCTCAACCCCTTTAGTCCCGGTTCATGGTACGAACCGGGACTAAATGTTCATGTTCCTGTATATATACCACCCAGTCCCACATGCTTGTGTGAGATGGTTTGTTTTCCCTCCCATGCACAAGTGGTGTATGTTGCTTTGTTTTCCCCTCTATGCACAAGAGATGCTCGATAAAATGCGTGAGAGCATTATGCCACTTGAGTTCACACAAAACAAACATGATATGCAGTGCTTGAGCCACACTTAAGCTTTCTCCTTTTTCTTTCCTCCTAGATCGAGGTTAGCAACTTAATCCTTTCATTTATCATTGATACAATGTATGTGTCGACACATTGATCATTTCTCTAGATGTTCTTTAATCATTTTTGATAAACTTAATTATATAATGCAGATGAGCCGACAATGGATGTATGATGACCGACACATTGCCGAGTTCATTATGGGTCTGCATAATTTTATCCATGTGGCTGGGTTTTATGTGTTGTCCATGTGTTTCCTGTCAGAATAAGAAGGATTACTCTTCCTCGAGAACCCTTCACACCCACCTGCTTCAGTCCGGTTTCATGCCCAGCTATAATTGTTGGACCAAGCACAGATAAAGAGGGGTTATGATGGAAGAAAGTGAAGAAGAGGAGGGTGATGACAACTATCCTATGTTTCCTAAATACGGTGATACTGCAACGGGGGAAGCTACAGATGAAGAGGCACCATATGAGCTTGTTGATGATCTTCACCGGGTCATTGTTGATACACAGAGACAATGCAAAAGTGAAAATGAGAAGTTGAAGTTGAAGCGCATATTAGAGGATCACAAAAAAATGTTGTACCCAAATTGCGAAGATCACAACACAAAGCTTGGTGCCACACTAGAATTGCTGCAATGGAAGGCCGAGAATGGTTTAGCTGACAAGAGATTTGAGAAGCTACTAAAAATAATGAAGAAGAAGTTTTCAAAGGATAACGAATTGTCTGCCAGTACGTACAAAGCAAAGAAGGTTGTTTGTCCTCTAGGATTAGAGGTGCAGAAGATACATGCATGCATTAATGACTGCCTGGTATGCGGTGAGGAGTACGAAAATAAGAATGATTGCCTGGTATGCGGTGCATTGCGGTATAAGATCAGACGAGATGACCCTAGTGATGTTGAGGGCGAGCGCCCTAGGAAGAGGGTTCCTGCCAAGGTTATGTGGTATGCTCATATAATACCACAGTTGAAACGTTTGTTCAGAAACAAAGAGGATGCCAAGTTGTTGCGATGGCACAAAGAAAACCTCAATAAAGACTCGATGTTGAGATACCCCGCTGATGGGTTGCAGTGGAGAAAAATTGATAGAGAGAACCCGGGATTTGCAGATGACGCAAGGAACTTAAGGTTTGGTCTAAGTACAGATCGCATGAATCCTTTTGGGGAGCAAAACTGCAGTCATCACACCTGGCATGTAACTCTATGTATCTATAACCTTCCTCCTTGGTTGTGCATGATGCGTAGGTTCATTATGATGCTAGTTGACAAGGGGTAACCTCGGCAATGCCCATGGTTATGAACTTAGGGTTTCGTGGAAAAGAGAACGCTGAGGATTTCGTCAGATGTCAGGCAAACAAGGGAGTCGAAGTCGCCTGATTATTGATGAACAAATCTATTACAGATCGCTTGAGAGTTTTTCGGTACCTCCTCGTAGGCTTATCCCATCCTATATATAATAGGCCGGATCTCAAACAGATAGGTTACATATTGACGATACCAGCACAACGTCGGTTCCTATTTTCTTATCTAATACAACTAAGGCTTCCATCGGATGCTTCTTGGGCCATCGTCTTGAATCTTCATGGGACGTGAGCCTTTATACAGTCAGGGTAGCAAATAGTAAGCACCCGAGTAATCATACTCATGTCAGTATCCCACGAGACTCTACCCGAATCATAGATTCTGGTTGAGTCTCAAAATCATGTTTTGAGATTTTATGAAATGTTTTTATTTTTCTAGTTTATAGGGAACTGGTACAACAGTCCCGATGCATCCGACGGATCGAGAATCATGTAATTGCTCCTGGGAAAACACATTATAGACCTACATCAAATTCAAGTCGCCAGACCTGAACTCAGAATTATTACTGGCATAATTCAGTTCGAGTCGTTGAGGTCTTATCGAATACTGAATTCCAGTTCTATTTTGTCGGGTATCCAACGTGTCCGTCAGGATTTTTCATTGTATCGTTGATATGGATATTTACTGGCAGAGTGCATTCTTGTGCGATTACCAGGCCACACAGGACGAAGCCCGGGGTCTTACCTTCATGTCGTGGACACAGCATTCGGAGTTTTGTTGCGTCGGGCACAATCCGAATTTTTTGTATATATTTCATCGACTGTCTTGTTTGGCTGTTTGAATTGCTGAAGTTTACCGGTTTTTGTAGACACTCCCGATAAGAGTAATTATTTGAGGATACATATATGTAATACTCATTGATCTTAACACGAGGATAATTTTATCTTCGGGTATTGTCTTGGAACAAATGAACTTTCTTTGTCAGGTGCGCAGCAGTGCTCCTGATGGGAGTAGCGCCCGAGGCTATATTCGTATGTATTCATCGGGACATAGCTCGAAAACTTATATTTTAACTATTCTAACAATATCACATTGAGTTTTGTCGGGTGTGTAGCCAGCGCCCCCGATAGGAGTAGCCCCTGAGGCTATAGTCGAATATTTGTATTCAATTGTAGGCTCAAAGTCTCTCTCGCTGAGGAATTTACTTCGACTCAGATTAGTCATTACTCATACTAATGATATGCATGGTGATGTCACCATTAATCCCAAGTAAATCCCCCACATACAGCCGTACTACCCCTTCTGTCACTGGGGTTCCTAGCCTGTAGATTAGTCATTACTCATACTCCCTATACCTGGCTCAATCCTCAGGGTCTTGGGTACCTAACAAGTCCTTGGATTGAGGCAAGATAGGATACAATAATCAGCATGTCATACAAACTAATACATGATCCCATCTATGATAATTAACATGCACAAAAGATACATGGCTAGGCCGAAGCCCTTAGCCCAAAGAGAATTACTCACACATAGAGATGAAATCAACAATCATAAATGTTGCAATGGAAACCATGAGATTGATAGCAAATAGTCTTACAATGTCGCCAATCAAAGATGAGATCTACTATTACAAGTGGTGGAATATGGCTATGGTGGTGGAGAAGGGTTTGGAGATTAGATCTAAGTCTATTCCTCCGGCGGCTCTTCGGTGTTGTGGATGCAGGTTTCTGGGGTTCTGCAGCGGCTCTCCGGGGCTCTGTTTCTCGTCGCCAGAAGCCTCTTTATATAGGGGTCCCTTCACGAAAGTGTTCTGTTTGACCTAGCGGTGTCAATGGCAACTATACGGCCAGAATTCTATTCCTGCCGTATAGTTGGTCGTTAAAGCTTCTGTCTCCACTTCACGCTCCCCTAGATTCTTTCGGTTGTTGGAAATATTGTATCTTTGACTTCAATATTGTGATTCCCATCATCAAACATCATTATCTGCGCAGGGGAAAATAGAAAGAAAGGATTGCATACCCCTTTGATCATTAGGCATTAGTGGCAAGGTTTAGAGAGATATTTCATAAAAAATATGAATATTATCTAGTTTAAATGTGGATGTAGATGGCTATATTTCACAGCCATCAACCTCCCCAAGCTTAAACTTGATTGTCCTCGAGCAAGAAAACCAAAATCAAAAAGGAACTCAGCATTTAAACTAAAATAACGAGATGATGATCTTATTCATGATTGGTAGTCTCATGTTTCCTCCACTTTATTAATCTAAAAAACTTCAGCATAGATAGAGTAATGGTAAGCATATCATACGGGGTTTTATGCATCCTTATAGTGCAGCAAAATTATTGTTAACATGGATAATTGAAATGAATAAACCTTATTCCATGTCATGTAATCAACTCATAGGCTTGCCTTTGAATAATAAAGTATAATCATGTAAAATTGGGAGTGTGAGAGTTTTTCATTAAAAACATATACACTAGAGTATCTCAACTCTCCCACATCAATAAGTCAAGACCTTTCAAGCACTACTTTTATGTTCATTGTCCTTCAAGAATTTCAGTTCTTAAGTAATTGAGAGCATGCCAAAGATTTTAATTAGTTTATCGAGTTGTGATGGACACTCGTGGCATCACCAAGGTTTTTGTTCCTTTTGCACAATAATTACTCATATCAGCCAGAGGAGTGATTCCATCATGAACACAACTACCTGAGAGTGCCAAGAATCTTACCCATTATATCATAGCTGCTACATATGTTTAATCAACTCATAGCTGAAATCTAGGAGTTTTCTCCATGAAGATCGTTCATAGGCTAGCGGAGTTGTTGGCATCCCATGAAGTTTGGCACGCATAAAGCTATATCATTCTTATGATTCACAAGTCAAACTTTGGCATGCTCACAAAAACCGCTAAACATTAATTCCATCGAACAAATCCTTTTAAAGAGAGCTATCAAGTCAATCATTATTTTTTGTGGTGTTGAGTCTCTCTAGAAATAAGCCTTCAAGACTAAACACAACAACACCCAAGCCTTCAATTGTGAGACTTTTTCTTATTACAATTGTTTTGCAAATTTTTAGGCAAGACTGGGTTAACTACAAGAGTTGGAACAAAACATACCCAACTAAATACCCATGCAAACAAAATTTTACTACAGTATAAAGACTCACTCCACCAATATAATATCTTAACATTTACTACTAACTAGCATGGGTTTCTCAAACTTCAAAAGTGGTGAGTCTTAAGGCATAATTAAATGTTGAATTAACAAGGCAGAGCATGGCATAGGTTCGCTATGCAAATTTAAATGGAGCCAAGATAAGACTAGAAAAGCCCGCATATAGTCTCCATATTTAATTTAGGTGAATCGCCTAAATACCCCCAAACAATAACGATATGTTTGCAAGCATGTACATTTTATATGCAACAAATTGTATATCATATTGTAAAATATGGGCGGATAGGGGTCACACATTTCGGTTCGGAGATCTTGGATCGGAGGAGATGTCGTCGAACTGCTGAATCCGATACGGCACAATGAAGCGGAGCCAAACTTGGTTAAGAAGATTTATCATGTTGAAGTAGACATTGTAGGGGTTCCGCGCATAAAAACAATAAAATTTTACTCTACGCCCCTGAACCCCTCAAGCTGCCAGGACCTATCTATTAGTAATACAGTAATAGGAGGGGCTTTTCGCGAACTTACCCTTGAAGAATGAAAAGCGTTGTCAACGCTCAGGAGAGCGTGGTTGATGTAGACGAGCCGAAGCCGACCTCAAGGTCGTGATGAAGTCCTTGCTCTCCTTCTGGATCCAACGATTTGAGTGCCTCAAGTGTGACACCTCGTGGGAGTTACACACGTCCGGTGCCTGACGATGACTCCCGCTTCCCTGATCCAGCAGTAGTTGCGGAAGTAGAGCTCCCGGATCCGAATCCCGCAGCGCGACGGCGATCCGCGGTGAAGATGTCTCTCGCTCGTGCAGTCCAGACTTGGGACCACGGTCACGAGAGAGAGAGGGGGGAGAGAGAAAATATCAATTGGAGGTCCTCCCAAAAGTGGGGAGACCTTTATTGATTATTGGGTGTATTTTTTAGGCCAAATACCCCCACTATATATAGGGGGAGGGGAGGTACTACCTCCCCTCAAGTCCTGGGGTGGGACTAAAGGAGAGGAGGGGGTGGGGTGGCCGCTGGCCTGCCCCTAGTGGGCCCCACGAGGGGGCTAGGCCCAGCCGGCCAGCCCCCTTGGCCCCTCTCCCTCTCTTCTTTCCCTAATGGGCCCTCTCCCTCCGGAAATTGTCCCATTAAGCCTTTTTGACCTTTAATTGATTTTCTCTTTATTAAATAATTATGAATAAATGATTAAATCAATATTTAACATTCATTCACACATTATCTAATCTCCGTGGCCATGGAACACCTTCCATCTCCACTCCGGACATCCTCTGGACTTACCGAAACCCTTCCGGTTTCCCCCTTCTTTTCTTCGGTGATTCTACCGATCCTATAAACACTCTCTAAGTATCATCAAGCCCTTAAGCGTGATACCCTACGGTTCGGGAACACTCCAGACATGGTCGGGACACTCCCGCACCAATGATCAACAGAGGGACCTGGATGGCCATGTGACCCCTGTGTGTTCCACGAAGATCTTTCGTCGTTTGAATCGGGACAGTCGTGTCTTATTCCCTTTATCATTCGATACTTGCATTGCCCGAGATCTGATCAATGACATCACCATGTCATGTTCAATCTCGTTACTGAACAATGCTACTTAACTCGTTCCGACAAGTGATATCCCCGTGATCTAATCACACGCTGCGCAGCTATTGGATATAACTTCTCCGAGTGGGCCCTAGAGTATCTTCCCATCACATGGACGGACAAATCCCGCTCTTTACATATATTGCCTCTACGGTTTCCTCTGAATACCTGAACACACCTTTATAACCACCATTTTAATAGATGGCGTTTGATGCTATCTAAGCACTCTCGGGAGACAGTGATTGATATAGCCTCACGGTCTAAGGAATAGTCTACAAGGATCCATTTCTAATCATCGTAACTTGAACTTCATGACATGATCGGGTCACGATGTTTAGGTTGGGTATTGGTTCATCATCTCATTCTCCGAATGAGATGACCTCATTTCCAGCTGGCATAAATGCCACATGATCAGGAAACATGATCATCTGTTGACCAATGAACCAGTGACTAGAGTTTCACTGGGAACCCCTGGTTGTTTGTATATCACATGTGTATTGATGTTTACACTCAACACAGTTATAGCATGATATAAAACTTAATCATAAACTATATGAAATATTATAATAGTCCTTACTACTATTTGTCTCTAGGGCATATTTCCAACAGTCTCCCACTTGCACTAGAGTACAAATACACTAGCTGCATTTGTTCTCAATTATTGGTACCATATACCCGGTACCCTGAACATGCTTGCTCATGGAAGAGGTTGAGTCTTGGGTCTGTACTTTACAGTCCCAAATCCTTTGCAACTTACTAATGTCACCTTGATTGACATCAATACTCTATCATCACATGATAGCATCTGTGTGTATGTATCATCGCTATGGCAGCAGAACGAGGCCTGATTCCAGGAGCCTACAGTGACGTTAGATCAACCTCGAGGGCTTTCTCATGGGCACTGTGCCCTAGGACACATCATTCTACGTTAAAAGGGAACTAGCCCCGCCATAACATTATGCAAAACTTTAGATGGTACCTTATCTATTATTATAAATGTATTCATCGAAGCACTAGTGCACTCTGTGCAACTTTCGATGTTTTTTTCACCTCGCTTCCTACTTGACTTAAATTGGTATCTACAGGAGTTTCCAACATATTCCCTTATAACATAACTCTTTATGCTTTAAGATATGTTTGAAGGAAATATGCCCTGAGAGGCAATAATAAAGTTGTTATTATGTATTCCTTGTATATGATAGATGTTTATTTTGCATGCTATAATTGTATTGATAGGAAACATCAATACATGTGTGTTTAATAAACAAAAAGGGTTCCTAGTCATGCCTCTCTTATAGACTAGCTTGTTGATTAACAGGATGATCAAGGTTTCCTGATCATGGACATTAGATGTTGTTAATAACAAGGTCACAGCATTGGTGGAATGATGTGATGAACATTCATCCGAATTATAGCATTACGATCAAGTCATTGTGTTTATATTGCTATAACATCATACGAGGTAATCTTTATCCTTAGACCATGAGATCATGTTAATTGCTAACACCGGAAGAGTATCTTGATAACATCAAACGTCACACCGTAACTGGGTGACTATAAAGATGGGTTTAGTGCTACAAAGGTGTTATGTTGAGGCTCATGGATCAAGAGTGGAATTTGTCAATCCAGATGACGGATAGATATACTCTGGGCCCTCTCGGTGATATCACATTAGGATAGCTTGCAAGCAAGTGATGTGATCACTAGAATGTTATATCACGGGAACGAGAAAAGAGTGCATGTCGGTAACGAGATCAACTAGGTATGGAGATACCGATGATCGAATCTCGGACATGTAATATATCGAGAGACAAAGGGATTTAGTTACAAGCGTTAAAGGTTCTCACGATCACAGGAGTCATCGTTGAATGTGTAGGAGTCAGTACGGATCTCCAGGTCCCGCTGCTGATTATTGATCGGAGAAGGGTCTCGATCATGTCTGCATTATTCGCGAACCGTAGGGTGGGACACTTAAGAGTTACCGGACACCATTTTGGAGCACATATGTTTCAGACGAAAGAATTGCAAAGCACAGGAATTGTTTCAATAGAAACCGGAAATTGTTTCGGGTGAAATTGCAGAAGGTGGTTCTGCATGTGATATTGAAATATTGCAAGGGGCTATATGTGAATGTTTGTTAATTAAAGTAATTAACAAAATTCTGAATAAATTTAATAAAAGAGTTTTATTAAATGAGAGAGCATTAAATTTGGAGAAACTTAATGCATTTAAAGTGGAGACTTTAAAAGGGAATGTGAAGAGGCATTTTAATGTGGAGGAGTTACCACCACATGAATGGGGGAGGTGAGGGGTCACCCCCCCATGCGCCGGCCATGGAGAGAGGGGGCACCCCCCCCTCCTCCTATAAAAGGCCACCCATTCCCTCCTTCATCCTCACACCTCCTTGTGAAGGATCTCTCTCCCCCTCTAGGATTATTCCCCCATGGTCTCGGATTAGCGAGATACATGTTCCCGGTGGCATTTCGTCTGGAAGGAGTTGCTGCTTCCGCTGGATCGCTGGAGCGAGGAGGTGGAGGTTGTCCGGTGGCTTGAACGTGTGTGCGAGTGCGGATGCGCTGCTGAGTTGCGGCGCTCGGACTTCCTCACGATCTTGAGATCGGCAAGTGTACGACTACATCAACCACGAGTTCCTACTCGTTAACAAAGCTCGTTGTCTTCGAGGGTAAGTTCTCTATGGATGTATGTCCACCCGTTTGCTTTGTACCTAGTAGATAGATCTTGGTGTGTAGTTCACATCGTAGGAAATTTTTTGTTTTCTATGCTGCGGACCCAACAATGGTATCAGAGCCTGATCTATGCGTAGGTGCTTTGCACGGGTAGTACACATATGTTTATATGTGGGCGATGATGATCATGTTATTGCATCTTCTATGTACTTTGGATATTGGTGGCATAGTGGGATGAAGAGGCCCGGACCAACCTTACATGTCATCGTACATGAGACTGGTTCCATGACTGACATGCAACTTGTTTTGCATAAGTGGCTAGCGGGTGTCTGTCTCTCCTACTATAGTCAATATCTGATTTACAACGAGTTGCTAATAACTTGGTTATCCTTGTTGTGGTTCATGTTCGTAGGTTAGACAGGTTCTATCTCCGAAAGCCCTAAGCCACGTAAAACTTGCAATTGATAAATTAGAGGCGTCTAGTTTAGATTGTTGCTGGGCTAGTGTTTTGATATGGTATTGTTGTAAGTAGATGTATAATAGATACTCTTACAACTCACTTAACATGTAAGTTCCATAGACCTTGGCCTTACACACAAAGGAATGATAAAGATCATACCACGATGCAAATGATAGAGATCAAATGCATGGACCATATCACCTCACTTCACACATTAGATGTTAGCATCTTATACTGCTAGTTTGGCGCGTTTGGTAGCATTATAAGATGATCCCTCATTTAGATATCAAGATAAAATGTGTTCTTCCTTAAGTATGCACCGTTTTGTGGATCGTGTTTTGAGGCATCATGTGATGATCGGGTGTTTTCAACTCTACGCTTTCATACAACGGGTGTAAGACAGTTTTACACACGCAAATACTAAGGTTCTTACTTGACGAGCCTAGCATGTACAGACATGGCCTCGGAACACGGACCGAAAGGTTAAGCATGAGTCATATAGTTGATATGATGCCCATATAGATGCTCGCCTTTGAAGCTACACCGACTCACGTGATGATCGGATTTGGTGTAGTAGATTTGGTTCATGTAATCACCAAAAGGACAGGAGGGGTGTCGTTTTTTAGTGGGAGTTCATTAGTAATTTGGATTAGTTGAACTCAATCTATCATAAACTTAGTCTAAATATACTTTACAAATTCTCTTGTAGATGGCACCACCTGCTTTTAATTTCAATGTGTTCATGGAGAAAGAGAAACTTGCTGTGAATGGTAGCAACTTCACCAACTGGGCTATGAATTTGAGGATTCTCCTCACTGCTGCACAAAAGCAATATGTGCTAGATGCGCCGCTAGGCCCCCCACCAGCTCCTGATGCCCCTGACGAGGAAAAGAACGTCTATATAACTCATCAATAGGACCACAACTTAGTTCATTGCGGCATACTGTATGGGCTAGAGCCAGAACTTCGAAAGCGTTTCGAAAATGGCAATGCCTTTGATACCATGGGAGAATTGAAAATGATTTTTGATACCCATGCTGCCGTAGAGAGTTATAATGCTACAGAAAAGTTCTTTAGCTGCATGATGGAGGAAAACAACTCCGTTAGTGAGCACGTACTCAAAATGTCTGGGTACGCCGATAAGCTTGTGTCCTTGGGAATAACGATTCCCATTGACTTAGGCATACATCGTGTTCTCCAATCTCTGCCACCTAGCTACATGAGCTTCGTGATGAACTATAATATGCAGGGCATGAAGAAGTCTCTTCCCGAGCTTCTGTCAATGCTTAAGACTGCAGAAGTGGAGATAAGGAAAGAACATCAAGTGTTGATGATCAATAGGACCACCGGTTTCATGAAGGACAAGAAAGGCAAGCACAAGGGAAAGAAGGGTGGCAAGTCTGTTGCCACGCCTGAAAAGAAACCCCGAGCTGGCCCTAAGTCTGACACCGAGTGCTACTATTGCAAGGGGACTGGTCATTGGAAGCGCAACTGCCCCAAGTATTTGGCGGACAAGAAGTCCGGCAAGGCAAACAAAGGTATATGTGATATACATGTTATTGATGTGTACTTGACTAGTACTCGCAGTAGCACCTGGGTATTTGATACGGGATCGGTTGCTAATATATGTAACTCGGTTCAGGGGCTGCGGAACAAGCGACAACTAGCAAGGGATGAGGTCACGATGCGGGTCGGCAATGGATCAAGAGTTGATGTGATCGCCGTCGGAACGCTGCCTCTCCATATGCCATCGGGATTAGTTATAAACCTAAATAATTGTTATTTGGTGCATGCACTGAGCATGAACATTGTATCCGGATCGTGTTTGATGCAAAGTGGTTATTCATTTAAGTCTGAAAACAATGGTTGTTTGATTTATATGAATAATATCTTTTATGGTCATGCACCTATGTTGAATGGTCTGTTTCTGTTGGATCTCGATAGTAGTATTACGCATATTCATAATGTTAATGCTAAAAGGATTAAACTTGATAATGATATATCTACATATATGTGGCACTGCCGTCTAGGTCATATTAGCGTTAAACGCATGAAGAAACTCCATTCTGATGGACTTTTGGAATCACTTGATTTTGAATCATTTGATGCATGTGAGCCATGCCTTATGGGCAAGATGACTAGAACGCCGTTTTCCGGTTCAATGGAACGGGCGATAGATCTATTGGAAATCATACATACTGATGTGTGTGGACCAATGAGTGTGTCGGCGCGAGGTGGATATCGTTATTTTGTTACTTTCACGGATGATTTGAGTAGATATGGGTATATCTATTTGATGAAACACAAGTCTGAAACTTTTGAAAAGTTCAAAAAATTTCAGAATGAAGTGGAAAATCATCGTAACAGAAAGATCAAATTTCTGCGGTCCGACCGTGGAGGAGAGTATCTTAGTTACGAGTTTAGCACACATATGAAAGACTGTGGAATAGTTTCACAACTCACGACTGCCGGAACACCACAACGTAATGGTGTGTCAGAACGTCGTAATCGTACTTTATTGGATATGGTTCGATCTATGATGTCTCTGACTGACTTGCCACTGTCATTTTGGGGTTATGCACTGAAAACGGCTGCATTCACTTTAAATCGGGCACCATCTAAATCCGTTGAAACGACACCGTATGAATTATGGTTTGGAAACAAACCTAAGCTATCATTTCTTAAGGTTTGGGGATGCGATGTTTATGTGAAGAAACTTCAACCGGATAAACTCGAACCCAAAGCGGAAAAATGCGTCTTCATAGGATACCCTAAGGAAACGATTGGGTATACCTTCTATCACAGATCCAAGGGCAAGGTCTTTGTTGCCAAGAATGGATCCTTTCTTGAGAAGGACTTTCTCGCGGAAGGTGTGAGTAGTCGGAAGGTAGAACTCGAAGAGGTTATTGAACCTTCTCTTCATGAAATGGCGAGTAGCGCAGCTCCAGAAGTTGTTTCAGAGTGAGAGCTAATGATATTGATCATGAAACTCCGAAAGAGGACACTACCGAACCTCGCAGGTCAAGCAGGACACGTGCAGCTCCTGAACTGTACGACAATCCTATTATGAATTTCATGGTTGATGAAATGGATGACCCTGCGACGTATGAAGAAGCGATGATGAGCCCGGATTCCAACAAATGGCTAGAAGCCATGAAATCCGAGATGGAATCCATGTACGAGAACCAAGTTTGGAACTTGGTGGACTTACCTCACGACCGAAAGGCCGTTGAGAATAAATGGATTTTCAAAAGGAAAACTGATGCTGATGGTAATGTGACCATCTATAAGGCTCGACTTGTCGCAAAGGGGTTTCGACAAATTCAAGGAGTTGACTACGATGAGACATTCTCTCCCGTAGTGATGCTTAAGTCGGTTAGGATTATGTTAGCAATTGCTGCATATTTTGATTATGAAATATGGTAGATGGATGTCAAAACTGCGTTCCTCAATGGTAATATTGAAGAAGAGTTGTATATGATACAACCTAAGGGTTTTGTCGATCCTAAGGATGCTAATAAGGTGTGCAAACTTCAGCGATCCATCTATGGACTGAAGCAAGCATCACGAAGTTGGAATCTCCGCTTTGATGAGGTGATCAAAGAGTTTGGATTTGTCCAAACTTATGGAGAGGCTTGTATTTACAAGAAAGTGAGTGGGACCAATGTGGCATTTCTGATATTATATGTGGATGACATATTATTGATTGGAAATGATTTAGATCTTTTAATCAGTGTTAAAAGTTATCTAAACAGCAAATTTTCGATGAAGGACCTTGGTTAAGCTTCATATATATTAGGCATTAAAATCTATAGAGATAGATCAAGACGCCTAATTGGGCTATCGCAGAGTACATACCTTGATAAGATATTAAAGAAGTTTAATATGGACGGAAGTAAGAAGGGGTTCTTACCTATGTTGCAAGGCAAGACATTGAGTAAGACTCAAAGTCCGGCTACGACGGAAGAAAGAGAGATAATGGATAAGATCCCCTATGCCTCAGCCATAGGCTCTATAATGTATGCCATGCTATGTACAAGACCGGATGTGGCACATGCTATTAGTTTGACTAGTAGGTACCAATCTGATCCAGGTTTGGAACACTGGATAGCGGTCAAGAATATCCTCAAGTACTTGAGAAGAACTAAGGATATGTTTCTTGTATACGGAGGTGAAGAAGAGCTAGTCGCTAAGTGTTATGTCGATGCTAGCTTTGACACTGATCCGGATGACTCTAAGTC
Organism: Avena sativa; assembly: GCA_916181665.1. Taxonomy (NCBI): domain Eukaryota; kingdom Viridiplantae; phylum Streptophyta; class Magnoliopsida; order Poales; family Poaceae; genus Avena; species Avena sativa. The sequence goes on along the minus strand of OV702291.1, from coordinate 120,738,357 downwards.
TCAATCCGGATACGTATTTCTCTTGAACGGACAGCAGTTAGTTGGAGGAGCTCCAAACAACCTGTGGTGGCTGGATCAACAACGGAGGCGGAATATGTTGCTACTTCAGAAGAAGCGCAGGAAGCGGTTTGGATGAAGGAGTTCATAACGGAACTGGGTGTGGTTCCCAGTGCATTGGACCCGATGGTGATCTATTGTGACAACAATGGAGCCATAGCCAACGCAAAGGAACCAAGGTCTCACAAGAATTCCAAGCATATTAAGCACCGGTTTCACTCCATCCGCGAGCATGTCAAGGATGGATATATAAAGATTTGTAAAGTGCACACGGACCTGAATGTAGCAGATCCGTTGACTAAAATACACCCTAGGGCAAAACATGATCAACACCAGAACTCCATGGGTGTTAGATTTATCACTATGTGAACTAGATTATTGTCTCTAGTGCAAGTGGGAGACTGAAGGAAATATGCCCTGAGAGGCAATAATAAAGTTGTTATTATGTATTCCTTGTATATGATAGATGTTTATTTTGCATGCTATAATTGTATTGATAGGAAACATCAATACATGTGTTCTTAATAAACAAAAAGGGTTCCTAGTCATGCCTCTCTTATAGACTAGCTTGTTGATTAACAGGATGATCAAGGTTTCCTGATCATGGACATTGGATGTTGTTAATAACAAGGTCACACCATTGGTGGAATGATGTGATGAACATTCATCCGAAGTATAGCATTACGATCAAGTCATTGTGTTTATATTGCTATAACATCATACGAAGTAATCTTTATCCTTAGACCATGAGATCATGTTAATTGCTAACACCGGAAGAGTATCTTGATAACATCAAACGTCACACCGTAACAGGGTGACTATAAAGATGGGTTCAGTGCTACGAAGGTGTTATGTTGAGGCTCATGGATCAAGAGTGGAATTTGTCAATCCAGATGACGGATAGATATACTCTGGGCCCTCTCGGTGATATCACATTAGGATAGCTTGCAAGCAAGTGATGTGATCACTAGAATGTTATATCACGGGAACGAGAAAAGAGTGCATGTTGGTAACGAGATCAAACTAGGTATGGAGATACCGATGATCAAATCTCGGACATGTAATATATCGAGAGACAAAGGGATTTAGTTACAAGTGTTAAAGGTTCTCACGATCACAGGAGTCATCGTTGAATGTGTAGGAGTCAGGACAGATCTCCAGGTCCCGCTGCTGATTATTGATCGGAGAAGGGTCTCGATCATGTCTGCATTATTCGCGAACAAAGCTCGTTGTCTTCGAGGGTAAGTTCTCTATGGATGTATGTCCACCCATTTGCTTTGTACCTAGTAGATAGATCTTGGCGTGTACTTCACACCGTAGGAAAATTTTTGTTTTCTATGTTGCGGACCCAACAATGTTATCCTTTATGGATTTGGAAAATACGTCCACAGTTCTCTACTAGACACTGCATACCATCTTAACTCAACGTTCTTTGATTTGAACTTAATCACTTTCAAACGTTCCTTAATCAGATTACATATTATGCTAAGTTACCATCATGGTTTCTAAGATAGAACCTATGTCTCAACATAGTGGATGACGATCATCCTTTTCTTTCTTTCAAAGATTGATGTTAAACTTAATGCTATTCCTAATTTGAGTTATTAAGGACTGGTTCCTTAATTAACTTCTATTCTGAAACACTTTTCAGAATCCCTTAAGGAATACTACATAATATTATAATACACATATTATCAACTTCTACATCTTATGAATCATTATTCATAAGTATTTGCACTTTCATCCTTAACACGCTTAAGAATTGCTCCTATAAGCTCCCACTCAAAATATGTTCTACATATTTGAATTTGAGACTCATATTGCTCCCACTTAAAAATATGTCAATCACATATTGTTTCAGGAAGACTTTCATAGCTCCCACTCAATTTCATGCAAATTGCATATCTCCTTGCTGTTTTGAATAACTTCAAAATCCTTTGATCAAATATCAAAGTGAGAGATTTACTATGAGATACTAGTACTTTACTAGTTTTAAATCCACTAGACATTTAGCACACATGAATCAAATTCATTTGAATTTATCCAACACCTGACAAATTGTGCTTTTGTCATTCACCCCTTTTTCCTACTATGGCTTTGCAGTCATTTGGGAAAATTCAAGTAACTCCTTTTACTTGTGAGATTCAGCAATGAATTGCTTTCTACTCTCAAGGGAATTTTGCTTCTAGGATTTCTCATAATTTAGTTTACCATTATTTCCTTTGTAGTTCGTAGGTATGTCATATTCCAAAAATCATGACAAATGATTCACAAATGTCTCCATACAAGATATGGATTTACATTTTGAATCCTACTTCATGTAGTGAAAAACAATAGTGGAGGGAAAAACACAATGATCAAAATCATTGATTCTTTCCATCTGTGAAGAGAATCATTCAGGAACGCTGTCTGTTGTGCTTCTCAACACTCTGATGCAGGGTTTTGAATCCTCATTGTGTTTCACACTATTTTCCATTTGCTCCATAATTGAGAAACATCACTAGAGGTGAGCTTTCTCAAGAATGCACCAAAATCCAAGCAATACAAGTTTTGCTTTCCTTTTGGTTTAGCTATGGATTTCGTATTCAAAGTTTCCAATGAATACGCTACAAGGACTTACTCGCTATTGTTTTGGTTATATCGAATAACCCCAAAACTTTCACGAATTCAAATGGTTTACTAATTCTAATTGAGTGCTAACTATTTCTAACTAATGGTCTCTACATATACACTACAACGATTTATTTGGTGCCTTCTATTCAACCCCTTGTGATATCTAATATCACATTGTGATGCTTTGTATTTTGACGTTTTAAAACACTTTGCATTCCACAATGTCTTTTATGCCATTCTTATAAATTTGAACTTCATTACTATTGATCAAATCATAGTAATTGGATTCTCTTTTATATTTATACCCTTTGTTGATGAAACACTTTGATCAAATCAAATAGTTTCATATTCATGTTTCCTTTGGTAAACTTACTTTACACATTTAAACAATCATTTAATGATAATTACCATTTTTGTTAAAACATAATACATCGGATATGTATATACTTTTAACAATTCATTAAACACTTTGTATTCAAGTAATACATGGTGTTCAAGTTATTTCTCCAAACTTAGGCATGATTTATATGTGAAAAGTAATCAAATGACTTTCACATACTATCGCATAACTTTGAATTTAAACAATGGTTTCATTCATTAATGAAATATCATTAAGTTGGGTATTTTAAAACAAGGCATTTTTAATGTGTTACAAATGTTCATACATTATCAATTAGTTTCAAACAACAAGGATAATTCACAAGTAATCAAACAAGATATGAACACGAATAGAAATCATTCATAAAAGCAGAACAACTGTTTGTTACAAACTTGTATGAATAACCGTCTCACGAAGTGTGAGACACACTAAAGAAGTTCAAATCTCTTGATTACATTAATCATCCTAAAACACAAACTAAGTGATAAATGTCGAGGGAGAGTGTCGTTGGCCGTCATCATCATGCTCGCCATCAACACGCAACGTCACCTCCTCTCCAGCAAGCACCTCTATGCAGAAGGACCTGTTTTCATCAAAATAGAACAAGTATCAGATATACTTAACAGTACAATGTGTTTGCAAGATTATAACATTATAAAACTGTATATCAAATATATACCTTGGTCATCGATGACCTCTCTAGCGATTGGTTCAACCTTTACGTTCCGGAAACGTAATATGAACTCATGGAAGTCCAATGCTTCCGTATCACCACTCATGATGCTACTCCGAACATGTCCTCTATAGCTGGGAGGCAATGACCGAAGCAGTACGTCTATCGCAAATGGATCAGCCATCCAGTAATCCACAAAGTGAACCAGTCTCGTGTGTGCATCAAACATGCGCTCCAAGTGACTCTTCAGACATGTATGCTCCTCCATCTGTATGGAAAGGAACTCTCCAAGCAACTCGTGCTTCCACATGCGCACATGGCCTATGAACTCTGCTCTCAGCTGATCCACCATCGAATATGGTCAAGATCACCCATGAGCAGATGTAGTTCATCCACCATCCCGTAACGCATTATTATCTGAATGTAAGTGGACATCTCTTGGCGATAGTAGCGGTCTAACAGCTCTTGTGGGGTCTTATAGTAGTCTGGCTCAGTCAAATCCATCGTGCGGTGTATGTAGTCTACCACATGATTCCTAGTAAGGAGATCATCTAGGCGCACAAGCCAACTAGGGAAGTTGGATCCATCAAGTCTAAGTTTCTCACCCTTTACCCAATCCTTAATCTCAAAGTAAGCTTCACGGTGAGCCATCTACATTTATAATTGCAAAAGGAATTTAGACTAAGTTTATAATTAAATGAGTTAATAAGAACTCCACTCAGAAACACCTATCCCCAAAGAGGGTTCCTAGTGATAACACGACCCCTATCAGCCACATCTCCCCCGATCATCACGGCCATCAATGTGGGTTCAAGGGTGGACGCTAAACGTCGGTCACATCATTCATGCGACTCGTGCTCGATCTTTCGACCATCCGCGTTCCGAGGCCACGCTTCTCTAGCGTGCTAGGCTCGCCAACTCAACCTTAGTGTTTTCGCTGTGCAACATGGCTTGCACCCACTGTATGTGAACGTAGATATGTCTGACACCCGATCATCACGGCCTGCCTCATACCGAAGAACTTTCTTGGTGGTGCACACTAAGGGGGAACACAATCGTTGGTTATTTTAACAGGGATCATCTTATTAGGCTACCGTCGAGTATCTAATACTAGCACATAATAAGACATACAAACAATAACATTGAATGTAAATGCTATGTGATATGGTCCTTCACGTCGTGATCTCCATCCGCCGTCACCGGGTTCCAGCGCCAGGGTTCCGGCGCCGTAGACACCAGGGTACCGGTGTCATTCCGGCGTGGTAGTTTGTCACCTCCGTGACTATCTACTACTACGTAACATAAAGTAATCACTTTACCTTTGCCACAACCATATCACAAAGCAACGCCCTCCTGCAAAACAAAGTTAGACGCCTCTACTTTATCTTTGCATGTTTTACGTGGCTGAATGGGCTTTCGCACAAGAACCGTTCTTACCTACGAACTTTTAGCACAACGCTGATCAAGTAGTTGTCTATACTACACCCCTTTCGGGGCCCTCCATTGCAAATGGTATACCAACTAATGCGAGAGAGACAGACACCCCCCTAAGCCACTTTATACGGTACAAGCCGTATGTCAAGCGTGGACCAGTCTCGCGAATGAACGCGTAAAGTCGGTTGGGGGCCGCTTCATCAAGCATTACTGCGGTATACACAAGTACATGTGGGAGGGTAACAACTAAAAGATCAACGCCCACACGCTACATCTCGTGTGTTCTACCCGTACTAGCATTACTACGCATAGATCTAGCTCTGATACCACTATAGGGGTTCCACGCATAAAAACAATAAAATTTTACTCTACGCCCCTGAACCCCTGAAGCTGCTAGGACCTATCTATTAGTAATACAGTAACGGGAGGGGCTTTTCGCGAACTTACCCTCGAAGACCGAAAAGCGTTGTCAACGCTCAAGAGAGCGTGGTTGCTGTAGATGAGCCGAAGCCGACCTCAAGGTCGTGATGAAGTCCTTGTGCTCCTTCTGGCTCCAATGATTTGAGTGCCTCAAGTGTGACACCTCGTGGGAGTTACACACGTCCGGTGTCTGGCGATGACTCCCGCTTCCCCGATCCAGCAGCAGTTGCGAAAGTAGAGCTCCCGGATCCGAATCCCGCAGCGCGACGGCGCTCCGCGGTGAAGATGTCTCTCGCTCGCGCAGTCCAGACTTGGGACCACGGTCACAAGAGAGAGAGGGGGAGAAAGAAAGTATCAATTGGAGGTCCTCCCAAAAGTGGGGAGACCTTTATTAATTATTGGGTGTATTTTTCTAGGCCAAATACCCCACTATATATAGGGGGAGGGGAGATACTACCTCCCTCAAGTCCTGGGGTGGGACTAAAGGAGAGGAGGGGGTGGGGTGGCCGCCGGCCAGCCCCTAGTGGGCCCCGCGGGGGGGCTAGGCCCAGCCGGCCAGCCCCCTTGGCCCCTCTCCCTCTCTCCTTTCCCTAATGGGCCCTCTCCCTCCGAAAATTGGCCCATTAAGCCTTTTTGACCTTTAGTTGATTTTCTCTTTATTAAATAATTATGAATAAATGATTAAATCAATATTTAACATTCATTCACACATTATCTAATCTCCGTGTCCATGGAACACCTTCCATCTCCACTTCGGACATCCTCTGGACTTACCGAAACCCTTCTAGTTTTCTCCCTTCTTTTCTTCGATGATTCTACCGATCCTATAAACACTCTCTAAGCATCATCAAGCCCTTAAGCGTGATACCCTACGGTTCGGGAACACTCCAGACATGGTCGGGACACTCCCACACCAATGATCAACAGAGGGACCTGGATGGCCATGTGACCCATGTGTGTTCCACGAAGATCTTTCGTCGTTTGAACCGGGACAGTCGTGTCTTATTCCCTTTGTCATTCGATACTTGCATTGCTCGAGATCTGATCAATGACATCACCATGTCGTGTTCAATCTCGTTACTGAACAATGCTACCTAACTCGTTCCGACAAGTTATATCCCCGTGATCTAATCACACGTTGCGCAGCTATTGGATATAACTTCTCCGAGTGGGCCCTAGAGTATCTTCCCGTCACATGGACGGACAAATCCCGCTCTTGACATATATTGCCTCTACGGTTTCCTCCGAATACCTGAACACACCTTTATAACCACCGTTTTATCAGATGGCGTTTGATGCTATCTAAGCACTCTTGGGAGACAGTAATTGATATAGCCTCACGGTCTAAGGAATAGTCTACGAGGATCCATTTCTAATCATCGTAACTTGAACTTCGTGACATGATCGGATCACGATGTTTAGGTTGGGTATTGGTTCATCATCTGACCTCATTTCCAACTGGCATAAATGCCACATGATCAGGAAACATGATCATCTATTGATCAATGAACCAGTGACTAGAGTTTTATTGGGAACCCCTGGTTGTTTGTATATCACATGTGTATTGATGTTTCCACTCAACACAGTTATAGCATGATATAAAACTTAATCATAAACTATATGAAATATGATAATAGTCCTTACTACTATTTATCTCTAGGACATATTTCCAACAGACATTTCATCGAACATGTGGCTGGCGGAGTATACGGCAACAAAAGTATTGGTACGACTCACCGGATATTAAACAAGAATGTGTTAGATATTTCCCAGATGCTTGGAGCAGGCAACTCAATAGGACATGAACACGCAGAACAACAATTGACTTCAAAATCGAGACGGAAGCAGTACCTGGTCGACCGGATGCTGCTGGGGATAAACAAACGTATGGAGGGATGGTGTTGGCGCAACTGGAAGCGAGAGAGACTTGTAGGTCGCTGCCGGTCAGGAATACCTGGACCCGGACAGATGCTGCGCGTGCGGTGTCGGCCGATGAGTGGAGGGCATACCATGCCGGTGCAGTTCACTGGGTAGATGCGAGCGGCGGCTGTCGGTGGAGCTTATCCCGCGAGAGGAATCGTGTACGGGAGGCCCGAGGCGGACTAGAGTTGTCTCCCGCGTCGCATGAAGGCAGCAGGTGGCCAGTCGAGCGATGGGGCTGCCGTCCCGAGGAGGCTGGCCGGTGGTGGCATGTAAGGAATCTGGTGGCGATGGGGTCTGTGGTAGGTGGCACACGACGTTCAAGACTAGAAATGTTGTTGCTCTACACGCGCACAAAAATTGTGGATAGATGGCCAAGACGTGATCGATTTTTTTGGACAAAGCACCAGGAGGCTAGATTGATGTTTGCATACTACGCATGAGAATTGAATCAAGAAGACACGCAGACTACAAGATTTGTCGCTGAATTTTGGAGGAGGGGCGAAGGGAAAAGGTGGGGAATTTTGAGCAGATCTAGATCTTCGATTTGGGGACTAGGGTTTGGGGAGAAAAAGGGGGAATGGACTATTTATCTAGTCCAAAGTAGACTAGATGGGGCTTGTTTTGGGTCAAAACTTTAGACGGGCCTTTAGCCTAATTTTATTTTTAGTCAAATAAGAAAATCATTTACGGTCATATAACGGACCGAAAATATTATTTTGTTTTAGTTTGAAAATAAGAAAAGGGAAACAGATTTAATAAAATTATAGGATACTTAGTAAAACAAAAATAGGTTTTTAGCAAAATAGTTTGCGGTCAAAATTAAGAACAAAAATATGCATGATGATGTCATGATGATGCACAAAATAAAAATAACAGGCAAATCTAATTGGGGAATATTTTCCCGGGCATTACACTCACCTAGGTCGATGTCTAGGGCAATGGAAAGCACGGTGATGACTCCTCCACCTGTGATTGTTCCTTGGCTTTGGGAGGATTGGTACTCCAGGTAGCGCACAAGAATTGCGCCCAAATTGAGTGACAAGTCGATGTTGTTGAAAGCAGCATTTGCGAGGACTAAGATGTCCTCCTCATTGAGTCTCATGAACTCATTTCATGCCTGCAAGGTGTTAGCAATAATATAAAACAAATAGCGAATTGTAGGATGTTGAATATTCTTCTCCTTGCTTACTCTAGTAGTGAAACTCATTCCATTATAATAAAGTTCCGGGGAAGGGTCTATGCCAGAGTCATTAGCATTATTGTTTGGAAAATTAAAACATGTGCACCATTCATCTAGTGATAAAGCATAATTGGTGTTCATAAGTCGGAAAGAAATCATGTCCTCTTTATTCCATGCTTTAACGGTGCTTTGCAAAGAACTTAGAAATTCAAGAGTTAACCGGCAATAAGTAGGCACATCATTGAATACCAAGTTTTGCAGGCCAACTCTATTGCAAAGTAAATTGAAGTCATTAGAAATACCGAGTTGATTCAATATAATGGGACAAGCCCACTTGGTTGTCTTCACTTCTCGGTTCTTGATCATGTTGAAGCGATCATGTTGGAGCTCATCCCTGAACCGTATCCTCGTGCGTTCTTGAGCGGCAGCCCGAGAAGCACTAGCGGCGGCACGAGCACGAGTTTGGCTCCTTGTGCTCATCATCTAAAATAATAAGGAAAGACAAAAAAATAAATCTTTTTGATCCAACAATAATAAGCATAACATATTCCTCATCTTAGCACACTAAAGAGTCCCCTTAAAATAATAATCTAGGCACGAGAATCATGGCAATTAGTTCATAGTAGGTCACACCCTAGATTGATAATAATAATAGATCAAGAATGAATTTGCAAAAAGTAATTGGAGGATCGGAGGAGAAACATACTGTAGATCACCTGTGTGCAAGGAAATCGAAAGAAATTAAGTAAAGATGAAGATCTCTTGAGGTTTTGAGAGAGGTTGGAGGTACAAGAGAGAAAAATGATTCAAGTTTTGGTGTTGGAGGTACCTCCCGTGGCGATTTTGTTGTCGGACGCAACTATACGGCCAAACTATACGGCCAGAACAATTTGTTCCCGCCGTATAGTTGGTCTGATGTCAAAAATTTAGGGTTTCACCTGGCGGCGCAACTATACGGCCAGAACTATACGGCCAGAATTTTTTTATCCCTGCCGTATAGTTGGTGGTCAAACCTTTTGTACCTGGAAAAGAAATTTTAGAAAGGCATCGATATCTATACGGCCGGAAATATACGGCCAGAATTTGTATTCCTGCCGTATAGTTGGTCGTTAAACCTTCAGTACCTAAGAAAGAAAATTTGTCGATGGCAAAGGTATCTATACGGACAAACTATACGGCTGGAATTTTTATTCCCACCGTATAGTTGGTCGTTGAACCGTCTGTAGTCATCAAAAAATTTCTATTTCTTCGAGAATTCTTTCTTATCCTGAAACTTAGCGAAACACCTTATTTTTGACAGAAAAATGACAGTAAAAAAATTATCGACCAACATTAGCATGTATAAAGCAGGATTTTTAGTACTACCGAACTTCTTCTCCTCAATTGGAGCTTTCTAGCAATCTTTATTAAATATAAAACTTAAAAACTTTACTCAAACCTTTATTTCACATGGGTTTCCTCCCATGAAGCGCTCTTTTATGGTCAATAGCTTGACCTTAGTGTTGCTCACTTAGGCCAGATGAGTGGAACACTCACTCCAAAATAGTTGGCCTTTAAAGTGATGGCCTCCTTTTCATCATGCTTGGCTTTCTTCTTCCTGGGAAAATGAATAACAAAAGGATCCTACGAAGGCAATTGAAGCTTCATGTTCCCTTCATGTAGATTAATCAAAGCCTTAATAGTTTTTAAGAATGGATGGCCTAATATAATAGGAGCAGTAGCATCTTCAGGCATGTCAATAATAACAAAATCAATAAGAGCAGGACAGCCTTTAATGTATACTAAAATATTTTCTTTAATCCCTATAGCTTGTTTGTAGATAGAATCTGCTAGATGTAATTTTAACTCAGTGATTTCAAAGGAGCCAACATTTAACTTATTGAAAATACTTTTTGGAATTGTTAAAACGCTTGCACCTAGATCACAAAGTGTATCTATCTCATTGGTCCCAATTTTAATCTTAATAGTAGGCTCAAATATATCATCAAGCTTCATAGGTAATTTTTCAGCAATTTTCTTATATTCTTCCTCAAGCTCACATACCTTTATTGCTACCTGATTAACAAAGTGTTGATACATAGCTTCCTCATTTCCTTCACTTACCGGAATCTTGATATTGATCCTTTTTACAAGATCTTCAATGGTGTAATTTGGTGAAGGAGCATTACTATAATCAAGTTCTTCAGGCTCCTCCCTTTGGATTCTCATCATCTTGAGGTATTCAACAGGATTGGGCTCAACTTTACCTGCAAATTTAGCTTGAATGAGAGTTTGACTCTCGGTTATCTTAACTAGCTGTGCATCAACAATCCTTGTTCTTTCTTGGAGGGCCTGCAAATCATTCCTCAAACTTACAACTTGGTTAGATAATTTACCAAGCATAGCACCATGGTTCTCCGTTATCTTAACAAGGATATTATTTTGCTCATTTTGTGAGTCTATAAAGGACTTAAGTGTTTCTTGGAGACTACCATTACTTGTTCCCATATTATTATTAGAGTTACCTGCAGGACTAGAATAATGTTTCTGAAAATTAGGATTATAATTTTTCTTCCAAGCAGGGTTATAATCATTACGAGCTATGAAGTTTATTTCTTCAATATTTGATTCTGGGATAGCTCTTACCTGGTTTTCCTTACCTTCTACGGCTAATATGAGCTCATCCAGCTTAGCATTGAGTTCTTCATTTTCTTGTGGTGAGACGGAGTTCACCTTCTTCGTATTTGATCTATCCACATGCCACTGGGCATGGTTATCTTGCATATTGTCTAGCAGTTGCTTTGCTTCGGTAATATGTTTGCCCATAAATGTTCCTCCAGCTGTAGTATCAAGCATAGACTTAGACACAGGGTTAAGAGCATTATAAAATAAATGGAGAATTAACCAATCTTCCATCCCATGACTGGGACAGTTTTCATGCATTCTTTCATCCTCTCCCATGAAAGCGCTAGTGGCTCACGCTCTTCCTGTATAAAACCAGTAATATTAGATCTTAGTTGCATAGTCTTTGCAGGTGGAAAAAATTTAGTCATAAATAAAGAAGTACACTCCACACATGATGCAATAGTATTTCTAGGAAAATATAGCAACCATTCTTTTGCTCTTCCTCTAAGAGAGAAAGTAAATAAGCGCAATTTTACCGCATCGGGGTCAACATCTTTAATGTACATCATATCACATATTTCAGTGAAAGTGTTCAAGTGCAGACTTGCGTCCTCAACAGCAGAGCCTCCAAATTGATTTTGTTGAACCAAACTTAAATAGTGGGGCTTAATCTCATAATCATCAGCAGTAATTGTTGGTTGGGTAATAGTAGTATGCAAATAATCATTGTTGGGAGTTGCAAACTCCCCAAGCTTCTTTTCAGGCATATTTCCTATGTTTTTGGGTTTTCTTAAACAAAGACATATGATAGTAAAAACAAGAATTTAAATACTAACTAATTTTTTTGGTTTTTCAAATAAATACTGAAAGAAAACTAACAAAATTAAAAACAAGAAATAAAACTAGCAAGATTCCTACTAACCTCACCAGGGTAGCTATTGCTTCCCTGGCAACGGCGCCAGAAAAAGGGTTGATACCTTCGATCCGGATTACAGATGTAGTATAGCTCTTTTTCCCTACTAGGCCTAGGTTATCAAATCCTCGGGAAGCAGAAAGCATAGTGAAGTTACTTTAACGAACCTTCAGGAGTTTTAGAATTCTTTTTGTGTTTTACCGGACCAAGAGTTTGCTGTCTTTTGTTGTTGTCGATGATGAAGAGAGAGGGCCTAGGGCTTTCGGTTGCACCTATAGCTATGCAAAACATCTAATGGGAATAAAAAATAATAAAAATAAAGTATGCATGTAATTGTTAGAGCAAGATAATTATATGTGGGCAGTGCATCCATAATTGCTATTGCCTCCGTAACCGCTTATAGCAATAACCTACAAGTCCATCCATAGAAGAAAGATAACTAATGATATGCATAGTGATGTCATCGTTAATCCCAAGTAAATCCCTCACATACAACCATACTGCCCCTTCTGTCACTGGGGTCCTAACCTGTAGATTAGTCATTACTCATACTCCCTATACCTGGCTCAATCCTCAGGGTCTTGGGTACCTGACAAGTCCTTGGATTGAGGCAAGAGAGGAAACAATAATCATCATGTCATACAAACTAATACATGATCCCATCTATGATAAATAACATGCACAAAAGCTACATGGCTAGGCCGAAGCCCTTAGCCCAAAGAGAATTACTCACACATAGAGATGAAATCAACAATCATAAATATTGCAATGGAAACCATGAGATTGATAGAAAATAGTCTTACAATGTCGCCAATCGAAGATGAGATCTACTATTACAAGTGGTGGAATATGGCTATGGTGGTGGAGAAGGGTTTGTAGATTAGATCTAAGTCTATTCCTCCGACGGCTCTTCGATGTTGTGGATGCAGGTTTCTGGGTTCAGCGGCGGCTCTCCGAGGCTCTGTTTCTCGTCGCTCGAAGCCTCTTTATATAGGGGTCCCTTCACAAAAGTTGTTCTATTTGACCTAGCGGTGTCGATGACAACTATACGGCCAGAATTTAATTCATGCCGTATAGTTGGTCGTTAAAGCTTCTATCTCCACTTCACGACCCCTGGTTTCTTTGGGTTGTTGGAAATCTCGTATCTTTGACTTTAATGTTGTGATTCCCATCATCAAACATCATTATCTGTGCAGGGAAAATAGAAAGAAAGGATTGCATACCCCTTTGATCATTAGGCATTAGTGGAAGGGTTTGGAGAGATATTTCATCAAAAATATGAATATGGATGTAGATTTCATAGCCATCAAATGCACAGGGTCATTATGGGCATCCAGGTCCCGCAGATGATCATTGGTCCGAGAGGGGTCTCGACCATGTCTAGAGTGTTCCCAAACCATTAGGGTGTCACTCTTAAGGGTTTGACAACGCTTAGAGATCATTTTAGTATCATAGGAATCACCGAAGAAGAGAGAAGGGAAAACTGGAAGGGTCCCGGGAAAGTCCGGTGGATGTCTGGATTTGTCCAGAAGGAGTTCCGGTGCAATAGGAATTAAATAATATGTAAATATATGTTAATTGTTAAATTATACATTTACTTATATTTATTTAATAATTTAAATATGATTTAATGGGGCAGCCCACCTAAATGGGCCTCCAGAGAGGCCCAAGAGGGGGTCGCATGCCCTAGGAGGGACCAAGGGGTGGCCGGCAGCCCTAATGGGCTAGTCCCCACGTGGGTCCCATGGTTGGGCTTGCCAGTGTGCCTCCTCCCACCTCATGCCTTGATTAGTCCCACCCCGGGACTTTGAGGGAGGGACTACCCCTCCTCCTATATAAAGGAGGGCATATGGAGGGATTTAAACACACCAATTAATCCCAAGCTTTGAGGCTTCCCCCTCCAAGTGCCCTCCTCCCTCCCTCTCTCTCTCTCTCTTGTGAGTGCAGCCCCACTGTAAGGGTTGCACGAACAAGAGTGTTCTTCACCACGAAGCACCGTCGCGCTGCGGGGATTCCGGATCCAGGATATCTACTTCCGCAACCTCTGCTGGATCAGGGTCTAGGAGTAATCGTCAAACACCGTATGTGTGTGACCCCCTACGAGCCGCTGAACTAGTGGCGCTCGAGTTGTTCTAACCATAGGAGTCATTAGAGCCGGTGGAGCTGGAGCTGGTGGAGCCATCCGAGTTCAGAATGAGCTTGAGGTCAGCGTTGGTACGACTACATCAACCACGTTCTCCCAAATGTTCACAAAGCTTTTCGTTCTTCAAGGGTAAGTTTTCGAAAAGCCCCTCCTATTACTGCATTACTAATGGATAGATCTTAGCATTAGGGTTGTTTGCCTAGAAAAAAATATTGTTTTCTGGCGCTAAACCCCAACAGTGGTATCAGAGCTGATCTATGTGTAGTTATGCTAGTATGGGTAGAACACATGTTGATTGTGTGGGAGTTGATCATATAATTGTTACCCTCTCATGTGTACTTGTGTATACCGCAACACTACTTGATCGAAGCGGCCCCCAACCGACATTACGCGTTCATTCGTGAGACTGGTCCACGCTTGACATACGGCTTGCACTGTATAAGTGGATTGGGGGTGTCAGTTTCTCTTGCAGTAGTTGGTATACCATTTGCAACATAGGGCCTCGGGGGGGTGTAGTAGAGATAATTAATTAATCAATGTTGTGGTTCATGTTCGTAAACGGTTCTTGTGTGAAAGCCCTAGCATCCACGTAAAATATGCAAAAGATAAAGTAGAGGCGTCTAACTTTATTTTGTAGGGATTGCGATATGATATGGTCAAAGTAAAAGGTAAAGTAGTTTACTTTCCTATTGCTAAGTTATAGTAATAGGATGGTGGTGTCATCGGATTGATGACAAGTACGCCATGAGGGGGTCCTCGAGGCATGCGAAAGAGAGGGGTGTGAGACGTACGGTGTTCCAGGACGGTGAGCACACAAGTTTACCCAGGTTCGAATCCGCCGGCTTTGGACGGACCCTACTCCTGCTAGCAATCCAGTAATACGGCAGAGCCGGAATATGGGTTACAAGGGTTTCGCCTGTGTGAGTTGAGATTGTAGACTATTGAGGTGTGCCCTAAAGGCTCTCCCTAGGACGGCTTATATATATCCGACCTAGAGTTTACAGGAGAGATCTATCCGGCTACGACTAAGAGTCGGTTATAGAGTACATCTTGAACTACAAGTAACACTATGGGCCTAAGTCGGTAAGTCTTCTGGGCCTTCCCGTAGCCGGATTGGACTTCGTTTCTTCTCCCTGATTGGGCCGCCCGTGAAGCAAAGCTCTAACCCGAAGTGGGCCACCCTGGTCAGTGAGGAACTATGAGGATACCCGGAAAGTATATCCCCAACAGCAACCCCTAGAAGTCTCCAAGATCCAAAGTCGGATTTTATCATCGTCTAGCTTGATCTTCGGCTTGCAGAATCTTGAAGGGTTCCTGAAACTTCACAACAAAAAATACGATCCGGGTCTTAAAAATAAGTCCGACCTATCAACAGGTTACTCGGATTTTCCAGCTTGATTTCAAACTAAGCCAGAACTTGGTCTCTAACGCCACCTGACACCAGTCATGGTCAAGTCACGTCATGTGAAAAACATCCTGTCAGCATGACCGTTGGTGGGTCCGTGGTTCGCGGAACCGAGGCGCCGTTTTAATGCGTGCACGGAGATCGAGGCGACGTAATCATCGCGTGGGTCCTTCCTAGTTCCTTCCACGACGTGTGGCGGTTGTACTGTAGCATTTGCACGAATCTTGGCGCGGTTAGGTGGATATAAGGGGTGAGGATTCTCCTCCTCCTTTCTTCACCTGTTCCTTTGCCTTTTCCTCTCCTCCAAATCTCCTCCGCGCGCACAAAGCTCCTCTGCTTTCCCCCAAAAACTCTCAGTGCCGCCCACCTTAGGTCATCTGCTCACCAGAGAAATGGCTTCTTCATCCTCTTCCGGCTTGGCGGTGACGGCGGCGACGGAAGCAGCGGCGGAAAAGGAAAGCTTCCACGGGGTCTGGATCCCCTGCGTGCTAGATGATGAGAAGCTCCACAGCGTGGAGACAGAAGGGATCCTCCACGCCAGCGACTGGCGGAGCGGCTTCAGGGAGACCGTCCCCAACCCGCACGCCAGCGAGCGGGTCCACTTCGGCACCCACCTTGATAGAGGTTTGTCATTTCCTCCCTCGGAATTCTTTTCCGAGGTGATTGACCATTATAGTGTTCAACTCCACCATCTTCCTACCAACTCTCTCCTAGAGATGAGTGCTTATGCTTCATTGTGTGAGGGATTTCTCGGCATTAGGCCGAGTTTGACCTTATTCCGGTATTATTTTCATGTCTGGAGAAACTCTATCACTGCCGATGTTCATTATATCACCGGTACCATTAGTTTTTCGCTTAGACGCGAGCGCGCATATCCCAAGGTTTTAGCTAGTGACTCGGTCAAACAGTGGCCTGATGCGCTCGACGATTGATGTAGAGATCGTTGGGAACCCCAAGAGGAAGGTATGATGAGCACAGCAGCAAGTTTTCCCTCAGTTATGAAACCAAGGTTTAATCGAACCAGTAGGAGCAAGGAAACACCCCAAAGGTGTTACTAGCTGAGCTTTGGCAGGGCGCACTACCGGTGTTAGTATCAACATGGAGACCTGCACAACACAACCACAGAACTTTGTCCCCAACTTGCGATGAGGTTGTCAATCTCACTGTGTTTTGCGGAAAACAAAGGATTAAACGTATCGAATGGAAAGAAGTAAAAGTTTGCAGAAAGTAAACACAAAGCAGTAACAGTTTATAGATTGTATGTAAAGAAGAAGGACCGGGATCCATAGTTCACTAGAGATGGCTCTCCTTAGATAGATAACATGGTGGGTGAACAAATTACAGCGGGGCAATTGACAAACACCGAGAAAGCAATACATGCATATACTAATCATCTTGACTCCTTTGAGACTTGATTGGGCATTACAACATAATATATAGACCGCCATCCAACTGCATCTATGACTAATAATCCACCTTCAGGTTATCATCCGAACCCCCTCTAGTATTAAGTTGCAAGCAACAGATTATTGCTTTACGAACTGCGTGTAAAGTAAACAATATAATTGTTCTATGAACATAGGATCGTTGTTTTCTCCCTAGTAGCAACAGCACATCTAGTACCTTAGAGATTTCTGTCACTTCCCCAGATTACCAGAGGCATGAACCCACTATCGAGCATAAATACTAACTCTTGGAGTTGCTAGCATCTACTTGGCCAAGATAGATACTAACAACGGAAAGCATGCAAGATCTCAAATAACAAAGACATGATAGAATCAATAATCAATCTGAAATAGCATCTCAATATCCATCGGATCCCCGCAAACACAACATGTATGAATTACAAATAGATGATCTTGATCATGAACGGAGCTCACAAGATCTAAACATGAAAGCACAAAGGAGGAGAAACCAGCCATCTAGCTACTACATGGATCCGTAGTCCAAGGATGAACTACTCACGCATCACACCGGAGGCTTGCATGGTGATGAAGAAGGCCTCCAGGGTGAATTCCCCTCTCTGGCAGGGTGTCGAGAAGAGCTTCAGATCCCTCCCGATCTAGGGATGGAGATGATGGCGGCTACAGACTCTTTCGTGGATTTTTGATCGAGTACTTAGGGTTTTTGTCCCGAGGGCATCTTATAGGTGGAAGGAGAGGCCGAGGGGGTGTTGGGGTCGGCCAGACCACCCCCTGGCGCGGGCCAGGCCTGGCCGCGTGGCCAGGTGGTGTGGCCGGCCCCTAGCCCTTCTTCATCTTGTATTCTGGCACTTGATCCCTTCCGAAAAAATAGGCACTTTGGCTTTTGTCCCGTCCAATTCTGAGAATATTCATTTTCTGACTTTCCTGGAACCAAAAATAGCAGAAAACAGGCAGCTGGCACTGTGGCTCTTGTTAATAGGTTAGTCCAAG
Source organism: Avena sativa (assembly GCA_916181665.1). Taxonomy (NCBI): domain Eukaryota; kingdom Viridiplantae; phylum Streptophyta; class Magnoliopsida; order Poales; family Poaceae; genus Avena; species Avena sativa. Next base: position 120,720,199 of record OV702291.1, on the reverse strand, counting down.
AAATCATAATAAAAGTACTCCAAAGTTGGAACAAAACACAAGAAAGTGGATAAAACCAAGCATGGAACATCAAAAATTATAGATACATTTGCAATGTATCAACATCCCCAAGCTTAACTCCTGCTCGTCCTCGAGTAGGTAAGTGATAAAAAGAATAATTTTTGAGGTGACATGCACCATCAAAGACTTGATCAAAGTATTTGCAAAACATTCAAAGCTGGGATCATAGTACTTCAATCATAACATGTAAGACAAAGTTCTAACAATAAGCAAAGAAACTATGATGCAACATGAAAAGGCACAAACAAAAGATTCATGAATAACATGCTTTGCAAGACGTTTGTTTGTTTACATAAAGAAAACATAGCACAAAAGTATTCAGCTTGTCCCTCAATAGAGTAGCAAATATAAATGCATGGGACACCTTCAAAGTTCATAAGAGTTACTAGATACAATAGTTTCAAACAAGCAATAACAAGTTATGCATCAATCAACTAGTCTTGGGACAATGCACACAGAACTAAGAATGGCCACTATGCTCTCAAAGTAAGTGCATAAAGATAGAAGGTGGAGACTCAATATATGTTGGTGGAAGAAAGGCCTTTATAAAAGGAAGTAGGGATTCAAGTCTCATAAAGAGCTTCCAAAAATTATGGTACTTGTAGCTTTCAGCTCTCATTGCCCCTATCATAAGCATCTTGAAGGTGATTAAGGTTAAAGTGACACAACTAAGAGGATATGCTTGACAAGTTATAAACCGAAATCTCATGCCCCTTACTTACTAAGACCGATCCTCATGCTACTCAACTTCAGTCACGAGTAAGCTCTTGTCATTGTAAGTATATGTGTATCATTAAGAACCGCCAACGGGGTACCCCTTGCACATGATACGGGAGCTTTCCCATGATCAAAATGACAAGGCAAGCAGACAATGAGCATCTCAGCGATCTTTTTATTTGCTATTTGCATAGGTTTTTATTGAGGAGCTTCATAGAGTGCTCATTATGGTGATGCTGCAGGTTTCCACCATGATTAGGCATGGCTTAGGCTAGCAGCCCAGGCGTTTCTCTAACACACATACAAACTCCATGATCATACAAGTTCCACATTTATTTCACACCATCAGGATCCGTAAGCAAAAGAACATAATATCAACAGGGTACAAAGTACAAGTGCAATGTTGAAAGCGTTCCCCATGAAACATGGTTCTGCCAATTTCAACTTATAAAGCGCAAGCATATACGCAACAAAGAAGGACCCAATGGTTCAAGTTTATTAGAGGCAATAAAGTAAAGTGTGCCATCAAGTTCGTGAGAGCTTTAATCACTAGTTTTCTCATAACAAGTGAAAGGTAGACAAAAGCATGAATATACTTGGAGTAGCATAAGCTAGTAGGTAGGTATGGTGGATTCTTTGGAATAACTTGGTTTAGGGAGTTGGATGCATGAGTGGAACTCATACTTTGTTGTGGAGGCTAGCAAAAGACTGGGAGCGACAAACTAAGAGAGCAATAATGGCCATAATCATGCAGAGCGACAAAACATCATTGATCAAAGCATAAAGTGATACTACAAGTTGAAAACTAAAGGATCATAAAGGCTATGGTGACTTGTGACACTCATAACATGGTGTGAGCATGTGCCAAGTCAACCCAAATAAAGCATCAAAGGAGAATACCACTATACTATGCTTTAATATGCTAAAACAACGCATGATTCATCCAAGGCACATTAAGCAATCTCAATTGTTTATAACAAGTCATGCTACAGAAAAGAATACTAAGCATAAAGCCAAAACAATATCAAGCATGGCATGACAAAGCATACCCAAGTAAAAAACGAGCTCGTTTTACCACATAAGTATGAACTTTCCTACTCTTTTCCAAACCAAACCAAACTATTTGCAAACCAATGTATGAAAGAGGGGGTCCAACCAACTTATTCAGAAAACTAAGAAAACCAAGCAAACTAAAAACCAAAATGAAAACGAAAAAGAACACGCTCCAAGAAAAACACAACTGTGCATGAAACAATAAAAATGAAGCGTTTGGAAGAAACCTGGAATTTTTATTGATGAAAAAGGGGATGCATTGGGCATCCCCAAGCTTTGACGCTTGTAGTTCTTGGATATTTCTTGGGGTGACACACGTGGCATCCCCAAGCTTGAGCTTTAGTCCATCCTTCATCTCATTACTCATTCCTTCCATACACCTGAAAATTTTCCTTCATACAAAACTTCACACAATTTCATTAGCAACATTAGTTCACTTAAGATAAATAAGTCTCAAGGTTCAGTTCTAACACCAAATAAACTTCCATTAGAACACTTACTGTAGCACTTACCTCAAAAAGCTCAATTCCCCAAAGGAACTCGAGAAGGAACTAACAAGAAGCAAATGCAGAAAATGACAGAAATCTGTCAAAACAGACCAGCAGGTAAATACAAATTTTTTCGAAGATCTTATGTTGCTCAAATCAAAAAGTGTTGAACTAACGAAAGTTAGATAACAACCTGGGGCAGAAGCACAAAACATTACAGCTCAATCGGACATACAGAGCTCTCTCAGGAATTTTTATGGTGAAGCACAAAAATCTGTTTCGGGACAGCAACTTTCCCAATCATTACTTCACTCTCATTAGAGGTTACTCTTGGCACAAAAAGCAAATAAAAAGGATAAGGAGAGGTCATTACTGAAGTGATAACTTCCAAGACTCAACTAAAACTCTTGGGTTATCTCCCAACAAGTACTTTTCTTTAATGCCTTTAAGTTAGGCATAAGAAGCAAAGAAAGAATCAAGTGTTCTCAAATGAAGAAGCATTAAGACCAAATTTTGTTTTCATAGGAGAAGCAAAAGAAATCTTTTCTCTCTTTTTAGGGAAGTGTTCTATACCTTTATTGAGTGGGAGTTGATATTTAATGGTGCCTTCTTTCATATCAATGATGGCACCAACAGTTCTAAGAAAAGGTCTTCCCAAAGTAATAGGACAAGAAGCATTGTATTCAACATCCAAAACATAGAAATCAATGGGGACATAGAAATCATTAACCATAATAAGAACATCATTAAGACTCCCCATGAGTTTCTTTTTAGCATTAGCATCAAGTGTGACATTCAAATAACAATCTTCAAGAGGAGGCAAATCAAGCATATCATAAATCCTTCTAGGCATAATAGAAACACTACTATCAAGATCACACAAAGCTTTGAAATCAAAGTCATTCACTTTCATATTAATGATGGGTTCCCAACCATCTTCTTTTTTATAGGAATAGAAGCTTTATGTTTCATCTTTTCTTCTTTAATCTTCATGAGAGCATCAGTAATGTGTTTTGTAAAAGCCATGTTCATAGCACTAGCATTAGGACTTTTAGCAAGCTTTTGTAAGAACTTAATAACTTCAGAGATGTTGCAACCATCAAGATCAAAATCAACTTTATCATCTAAAGTAGTAGAACTATTGCTAGTCTCAATGCTAGTGGTAGTAATAGTAGAAACACTAATGTTTCTAGCAATTTCATCTTCTCTTTCCCACTTAGCATGTAATTCAGCTAATAGTCTAACATTTTCATCAATTCTTACTTGTATGGCATTAGTAGCTGCAAAGAGATTCTCATTAGTTTCAGGTTTAGCAGCCATCTTATTAATCAATGAAGATTGAGCTTCAGACAAAGATGATATATTTCTTTCAGCATTAGAGAGTTTCAATTGTAAACTAGGAATTTCCCCATTTAGACTCTCAAGTTGATGGCTAATGTTCTTCAAAATGATAGATTGTTCCTCCATAGTTTTAGTAAATAGTTTATTTTGCTCATATTGCATTTGCATGAAGTTTTTAGTGGCTCTTTCAACTTCTAAAATTCTTCCTTCACTAGGTAATTCAGGTTTACCATTATAGCCATAAGTATTACTAGGAGGGTAGGCCTTATAATTATTGTTACCAAAATTGTTCCTATTAGCATTATTACCATAAGCATTGTTGCCAAAGTTGTTATTTCTTATGAAGTTCACATAAACTTGCTCTTCTTGAGCAACCAAAGAGGCTAAAGGAACATTATTTGGATCAATATGGGTCTTCCCATTAACAAGCATAGACATAATCATATCAATCTTATCACTCAAGGAGGAGGTTTCCTCAACAGAATTTACCTTCTTACCTTGTGGAGCTCTCTCAGTATGCCATTCAGAATAATTAACCATCATATTGTCCAAAAGTTTTGTTGCAGCACCCAAAGTGATGGTCATAAAGGTACCTCCCACAGCTGAATCCAATAGGTTCCTTGAAGAATAGTTCAATCCTGCATAAAAAGTTTGGATGATCATCCAAGCAGTCAGTCCATGAGTGGGACAATTCTTTACCAAATATTTCATTCTTTCCCAAGCTTGAGCAACATGCTCATTATCAAGTTGTTTAAACTTCATTATTTCACTTCTCATGGATATAATCTTAGCAGGAGGATAGTATTTTCCAATAAAAGCATCTTTGCACTTAGTCCAAGAATCAATACTATTCCTAGTTAAGGAATTCAACCATTCTTTAGCTTTTCCTCTCAAAGAGAAAGGAAACAATTTCAGCTTAATAATATCACCATCTATATCCCTATGCTTTTGCATCTCACAAAGTTCAACAAAGTTATTTAGATGGGAAGCAGCATCTTCATTACCAATACCAGAAAATTGTTCTCTCATAACAAGATTGAGCAAAGCAGGCTTTATCTCAAAGAAAGTTATTTCAGCCACAGGTGGAGCAATAGGTGTGCTCATAAAATCATTGTTGTTGGTGCTAGTGAAGTCACACAACTTAGTTTTTCAAGAGTAGTCATTTTTTTGGGTTTTCAAATAAGAAAGCAAACAAGTAAAACTAATTTTTTTTTGTGTTTTCGAAGAACAAAACAAGCAAACAAAGCAAAAAGAAACTAAGCAAAACAAAAACAACAAAGTAAAGAGATTGGTTATGAGGGACTCCCCTTGTGAAGATGTCCTTGACTCCCCGGCAACGGCGCCAGAAAATAGCTTGATGCGCTCGACGATCGACGTAGAGCTCGTTGGGAACCCCAAGAGGAAGGTATGATGAGCACAGCAACAAGTTTTCCCTCAGTTATGAAACCAAGGTTTAATCGAACCAGTAGGAGCAAGGAAACACCCCAAAGGTGTTACTAGCTGAGCTTTGGCAGGGCGCACTACCTGTGCTAGTAGCAATGTGGAGACCTGCACAACACAACCACAGAACTTTATCCCCAACTTGCGATGAGGTTGTCAATCTCACCGTGTTTTGCGGAAAACAAAGGATTAAACGTATCGAATGGAAAGAAGTAAAAGTTTGCAGAAAGTAAACACAAAGCAGTAACAGTTTATAGATTGTATGTAAAGAAGAAGGACCGGGATCCATAGTTCACTAGAGGTGGCTCTCCTTAGATAGATAACATGCTGGGTGAACAAATTACAGCGGGGCAATTGACAAACACCGAGAAAGCAATACATGCATATACTAATCATCTTGACTCCTTTGAGACTTGATTGGGCATTACAACATAATACATAGACCGCCATCCAACTGCATCTATGACTAATAATCCACCTTCAGGTTATCATACGAACCCCCTCTAGTATTAAGTTGCAAGCAACAGATTATTGCTTTACGAACTGCATGTAAGGTAAACAATACGATTGTTCTATGAACAAAGGATTGTTGTTTTCTCCCTAGTAGCAACAGCACATCTAGTACCTTAGAGATTTCTGTCACTTCCCCAGATTACCAGAGGCATGAACCCACTATCGAGCATAAATACTAACTCTTGGAGTTGCTAGCATCTACTTGGCCAAGATAGCTACTAACAACGGAAAGCATGCAAGATATCAAATAACAAAGACATGATAGAATCGATAATCAATCTGAAAAAGCATCTCAATATCTATCGGATCCCCGCAAACACAACATGTATGAATTACAAATAGATGATCTTGATCATGAACGGAGCTCACAAGATCTAAACATGAAAGCACAAAGGAGGAGAAACCAGCCATCTAGCTACTACATGGATCCGTAGTCCAAGGATGAACTACTCACGCATCACACTGGAGGCTTGCATGGTGATGAAGAAGGTCTCCAGGGTGAATTCCCCTCTCCAGCAGGGTGCCAGGAAGAGCTTCAGATCCCTCCCGGTCTAGGGATGGAGATGACGGCGGCTACAGACTCTTTCGTGGATTTTTGATCGGGTACTTAGGGTTTTCGTCCCGAGGGAATCTTATAGGCGGAAGGAGAGGTCGAGGGGGTGCTGGGGTCGGCCAGACCACCCCCTGGCGCGGGCCAGGCCTGACCGTGCGGCTAGGTGGTGTGGCCGGCCCCCAACCCTTCTCCGTCTCGTATTCTGGCACTTGATCCCTTCCGGAAAAATAGGCACTTTGGCTTTTGTCCCGTCCAATTCCGAGAATATTCATTTTCTAACTTTCCTGGAACCAAAAACAACAGAAAACAGGCAGCTGGCACTGTGGCTCTTGTTAATAGGTTAGTCCAAGAAATCATAATAAAAGTACTCCAAAGTTGGAACAAAACACAAGAAAGTGGATAAAACCAAGCATGGAACATCAAAAATTATAGATACATTTGCAATGTATCATGGCCAGCCACCTTCTTTTATCACAAGGATATTCCGGCTCCCAACAAAGCTACTGCCTTGCCGGCTTTTGTCGATGCAGCTACCACGGCCCAACCGTCTTGGGACGAGGCTGCTCCGGCTCTTAGTGACGATCTGATCCTCGCTAAGAGGCGGGTCGAATATCTGATCAAACACAAAGGACTGAAGGGATCCGACTTGATCCAATGCTGGGTGTCACGCCGGATCCAGCCCCTTCAGCACCACGGAAACCGACTGATGCACTCCATCATGTCGTCCAAGAAAGATTCCCTCCGCATCAGCCCTAGAGCCTATACCTCGCAAGGTTACATAAGCCATATCAAATGGCTGATAAGGGAGTGGATCGAAAGGAGGATCCCGGAGGTTTCTCTGGATATGCTTACGGCGGAAAACCCCGTAGTGCCGGTAAGCTTTCAACAATAAACCTTTTTACGTGTTTCAATCTTTAAGTTAAATCGCAATACTGATATGTTTTCTTCTTTTCAGCTTGCCGACCTCCCCGAGTCGGAACTTGCTCCTCTCGAGGGATATCCTCCAGAGTTTTCTTAGGAGGTGGAATTGGTTCCATTGCCGGACATTGCGCTTAAGAAAATGCAAGGCTTCGACAGTGGTTGTCGGCACAAAGGAGGTGCCCATCGTGAAGAGGTAACTTTCAACAGAATTTCCGCCTTTGTACCTTACTCGGATTTTCTTCCGAGATGTAACGCTTTCGACTTTATTACATTCTCAGAGCTAAGCATCTCATCAAGGGTAAGGGGAAGGAAACTTCTTCGAAGCCCCTGCAACAGACGAAGCTTTCCATGGCTTCTCCTGCCGTAGCTCCTCAGACTCCTGCCCCCCAACCTTCCGCAACACCGGTGATCATTCCTTCCCCGGATGTCGCAGAAGATCCGGCTCCTTCAGCGGAGCCTGTGATCCTTGAATCACAAACTGACGTCACCATGAGTGAGTCAGATATAGATAAGGGTGAACCCTCTTCGGGTAATGATCCCTCGGCAGATATCTTCACCAAAAACCTTCTCAACAATCCGGGTCTTGCCAAGTTTGGCTTGTCCCGGAAATCTGCGGAAGAGATCCAGCGACTGGCCAGGCAATGCCTGGAGAAAAGAAATTTATCTACCGAAGAAGAAGCACAAGAGGCAGAGGATATCAAGTTCTCTGACCTACTTGCACAAGTGCGTCTTTGCGATGAGAGGATAAGGATCGGTGAGCTTCCAACAGCGCCCGTGGTCCCTCCGACTCTCGCTGAGAAGGTTGCTGTTGAAGTAAATGCGTATGTAAGTCGGAATTCTAACTCTTGTTTTTCCCTCATTTTATATCATATCCTCTAGCCCCCAAGCATGAAGTAGGATATATAATCCGGGTTTATGCTTCCTTAGGATGCCAAAGAATGAACTAGTGTAGCCCCCAAGGCTCATGCTGATATTGGTAAAAATATTAGCCCGGATCTTTAGTAGACTTCTGACTTTGGGTATTCTGACTTACAGAAAGTATGTTCCTATAACCAGGATTTGTTGAAAAATGTCTATGACAAGCGAAGAGAGATCAAGTCTCTCCGACTTAAAAATGCTGAACTCAAAGTCTCCAAGGATGAGGCCAAAGGTAAACATCCTTAGACTCAAACTTTGTCTTTCATGTTTTCGTAGTCAAAAAACAATTTTTGAACTGTTGTTCTTTTTGACTTATAGAGCTAGTAAAACAGTCCTGCGCCATGATTGAAGAGGCCGAGAACCTCAAAACTTTAGTGGTGGAGAACAAGGAACTTCGCCAAGAGCTGGATAAGCTCAAAGTGGATCATGAGAAGAGCATAGATCAAGTTATCGAGTCCTCCTCCATGGCTACTGACGAGCGCGATCGCAAGATTGCCGCTCAAGATCAGCAAATCTCGGACCTCAATAATGAGTTGTACAGAGAGAAGGACCTTTCTGAGGCGCTCCGGGCTGAACTCCGGAGTCTTCGGGAAGAGAAGACCAAGATTGACAGCGTCATTTTCGGTATGTTCCATCTGTCTGACTTGTCCTTTTTCTTTGACTTCTTTTAATGTCGGATTTTCTTAACCTATTTTGTGTATAGGTCCTCTGAATTTGACAGACTCCACCTCCGCCGAGCCCCGTACCCACTGGCTTACCCAAGTCGGTGACCTGCTTCATGACTTCCGCCAATCCCTTGATGATATTGGCGAAGCTCTCAAGATTCCGGATATGCATAGCATGTCCGATTTTCAGGTGCGGGACAAGGCGAAGGAAATGCCGCAGCTTGTCTAGGATTGGAATATGTCCTATGCACGATCCGTAGCGCAGAACGCTCTCACAATGGTCATGAGCCACCATGGAAGCATGGAGATATGGCAAGTGACCGGAGGGTATTCTATAGTAGATGAAGACGGCCAGGAGCAGGACATCAAGGCTATTATGGACTCCTGTGCCGGATATGGGTGTCATGTGGCTGACTTGACCATCTACGACACTCCTTTCTTCACCCGCATGGACACTCCGCCTCCGCCTCCGGAAAAAGCAACAGAAGTTTCCGACGATGAACACACCACCTCAGATGTGGACATCTTAGAACGATATCAAGGCAATGTATCCAGCGAGCCGGCAGCTCCTTCTTCTCCACCTGCATCATAGATTGCCAGAAACATTTGTATTATCCTGAAAAAACATGATGCGTCTGTAAATATGAAGTACTATAACTTTGCTAGTGCTAAGATTTTGATCTACTCAAAACTTTTGGCTTTAAATTTTTGTGTGCCTGAAATGTTTACATAAGCACTTGAACTTTTTCGCCTATACTTATCGTTTATCTGGCTTTCCGCCTCCCTTTCGTGAGCCGGCTAAACCTTCTGCCCGGAAACTTTTCCGAGCAACGGGGCTCAATTGCTAAACCAGTTTAAACTCGGAAACAAAGCCGGCTTCCAGTACCAACAATTCACTACTCGGAAAATACCCGCATCTGGCAATCAGACAAATAACCAAAGTAAAGACTAGAAACTTTAGAGTTATACCCAAGGGTAGCAATTTTAGAATCAGAAATCTAAACCAGAACGAACATGAGCATAAAGTACTTTCAAACATTCTGGGATTTTCGACTATGACATGATCATTCGGAAATAAGATGGTAAAAACTTCTCAAAAAAACTTGAAGCAACCAAAAATTTTATTTCTCATAGAACATGTACATATATATGATTACAAAGAAGGATAAACTAAGAATAAAAGGGACGTAGCTGAGCAATATTCCATGGTCTGTCTAACTCATCCGGATTTGTACTGCCTCCGACCCTCTTTCTCTTCTTAGTAGCAGGTCTTTCTTTGAGTGGCCTCATGTTAATTAAGTAGTACAAACCATTGTGCAATACTCGACTAACTAAAAAGGGCCCTTCCCATACTGGGGAAAGTTTGTGCTTTCTTTGTTGCACAAGCCGGAGAACCAAATCGCCTTTATTGAAGGATTTGTTTCTGACTCTCTGGCTATGGTACTTGCGTAACTTCTGCTGATAGGCTGTTGATCTCATTTCAGCAACGACGCGAACTTCTTCCACTAAGTTGAGATCATTTTGTCGAGAAATCTCGGCATCCTCTTCAATATACGCGGCCACTCTAGGAGAAGTGTGAATCAAATCACTAGGAAGACCTACTTCTGCACCATAGACCAAGAAGAAAGTTATGTATCCGGTTGACCTATTCGGAGTCGTTCGTAAACTCCATATTACAGAGGGTAATTCCTCTACCCAAGCCCCTGCAGCACGTCGTAGTGGTGCTTCGAGTCTCGGTTTTAGGCCTTGTAGGATTAAACCATTTGCTCTTTCGACTTGTCCGTTAGCCTGTGGATGTGCGACTGACGCAATGTCAAGCCGAATATTTTGCTCGTTGCATAATTCGGCCAATCCTTCCATAGAAAAGTTACTCCCGTTGTCCATGATAATGCTATGTGGATAACCATACCGGATTATAACATCCTCGACAAATCTTTTGGCTGTTGCTCCATCACAACTAGTGACAGGTTTAGCCTCAATCCATTTGGTGAATTTATCCACCATCACTAAGAGATGAGTAAATCCACTTGGAGCTCGTTTAAATGGTCCTACCATATCAAGCCCCTAGACCGCAAAAGGCCATGTTATAGGTATTGTTCGTAGCTGATCAGCCGGAATGTGAGCTTGCTTGGCGTACTTTTGGCAGCCTTTGCACGTCTTGACTAATCGTTCGGCATCTACTTGAGCTGTACGCCAGAAAAATCCGTGTCTAAAAGCTTTTGCCACTAAAGATTTGGCTGCCGCATGGTGACCACACTCGCCTTCGTGGATTTCTCTTAAGATTTCCACTCCTTCTTCCAGAGACATGCAGCGCTGAAAAACCCCAGAAACACTCTGCTTATAGAGCTCACCTTTAACTATAGTGTAGGCTTTCGCTCGTCAGATAATCTGCTGGCTCAGAACCTCATCTTCGGGTAATTTGCCATCTACCAAATAATCAAGGTAGGGTTGAGTCCAGCTGGAAATTACAGCCAGAACTGCTATCAAAGGTGAGTCGGATTTGGTCGGATATTCCTCATCTACTCCCTTTATTGAGGGAACTTTGAGGTGCTCTAAAAAAGCGCCATCCGGGACCTCTTTCCGCACAGAACCTATCCGAGATAGTGCATCCGCTTCCTCATTTTCTGCTCGAGGGATGTGTTGAACTTCAAACCCTTCGAACGATTTAGATAAATCATCCACGACAGATTTATAAGCTGCCATGTGTTTATTTGCATTACAAATATCCGACACTTGTTGAGCAACAAGATCCGAATCTCCATAACACATCAAACGTCGGATGCCAATATCCTTAGCAATCCAGATTCCATGCAGCAGTGCTTCATACTCGGCAATATTATTTGTCGCTGTGAAGTGGATCTGCAACATGTATAGAAGTTTATCTCCTTGGGTTGATTTGAGCACCACGCTAGCCCTCGAGCCCCCTCGAGCCTTAGACCCATCAAAGTAGAGGGTCCAATATTCCGACTCAGGGAGGATCATGTTCTCCTTCGTCTCTGTCCAATCAGCGACAAAGTCAGCAAGGATTTGGGATTTGATTGCTGTCCGAGGTTTATACTCAATATCAAAAGCTGAAAGCTCTATGCCCCATTTGGCGACGCGTCCTGTGGCGTCATTGTTATTGATTATATCTCTCATGGGAGCTGTGCTCACCACGGTAATTGGATGCTCCTGAAAATAGTGTTGTAGCTTACGTGATGCTAGAAAAACACCGTAAGCCAGTTTTTGGTAGTGCGGATATCGCTGTTTTGACTCTGTCAGGACCTCACTGACAAAGTAAGTCGGACGCTGTACCAGGTGTTCCTGATTTTCCTCCAGTCTCTTCACCACCATGACGATACTAACGACCTTGTTTGTCGCAGCAAGATAGAGCAACATCGGTTCCTATGGTTCCGGTGCAGCAAGGATAGGAGCAGATGAGAGTACTTTCTTCAGGTCTTGTAGTGCAGCTTCAGCTTCGTCAGTCCAAACAAAATCCTTGGTCTTTTTCAGGAGTTTGTATAATGGTGCGGCTCTTTCACCAAGCCGGCTTACAAACCGACTGACTGCAGCAATGCAACCAATTAGTCTTTGTACGTCCTTCAGGCGAGTTGGCCTGAAAATATTGAGTATGGCCTTGATTTTGTCCCGGTTCACCTATATGCCCCTTTGAGACACGATGAAACCTAACAATTTTCTGGCTGGTATTCCAAAGAAACATTTCTTCGGGTTAAGCATGATTTTGTATTTTCGTAGATTGGCGAATGTTTCCTCCAAGTCGGAAATCAATGTTTCCTTCTTTTTGGACATCACCACAATATCATCCACGTATGCATGTACATTGCGTCCGAGTTGGTCATGGAGGCAACGCTGCATCGTGCACTGGTACGTAGCTCCTGCGTTCTTCAGCCCAAAAGGCATTATAAGAAAACAGAAGGTTTTGAAAGGGGTTATGAATGAGGTTTTGACTTTGTCAGATTCCTTCATCCGGATTTGGTGATAACCGGAATATGCATCGAGAAAACAGAGGAGTTCCGAGCCTGCCATAGAATCGATAACTTGATCAGTTCTAGGCAGAGCGAACGGATCTTTTGGACAAGCCTTGTTCAAGGCAGTATAATCAACACACATCCTTAAATCAGTGGTGTCCTTTTTAGGGACCATTACAGGATTGGCCGACCACTCAGTGTGTATGAACTCTTCTATGAATCCGGCTAACTCGAGTCGTGCTAGTTCCTTAGCTATTGCCTTACAATTTTCATCGCCGAAACGTCGTAAGGACTGTTTGACGGGTTTAGCGTTCGGGTTTACATTTAAAGAGTGCTCGGCAAGTTCCCTAGGTACTCCGGTCATGTCAGATGGCTGCCATGCGAAGATATCTTGATTTCCTTGGAGGAACTTGACGAGCGCGCTTTCCTATGCGCTACCTAGACCTACACCTATCTGGGTCACCTTGGAGGGGTCATCATCCTTCAACGGTGCTTTCTTCGTCTCTTCTGATGCCTTGAACTCCGGATTTGGTTTTATCACCTCCTTCTTCGTTGCCGGCATCACGGACGGATCTATGCTCTTCTTAATCTCCTGGTACTCCTAGGCGTGCAGCATGGCTTCAGCAAAGGCGGCATTTCCATCCTCGCACTCTCGTGCTTTCTTCGGGTCTCCCCTGATAGTGATTATGCCGTTGGGACCTGGAATTTTCATCATATTGTAAATGCAACACGGACGAGCCATAAAAGCCCAGTAAGCTGGACGTCCGAATATAGCGTGGTACGCGCTCTTAAACGGTATCACTTAGAAGGAAAGTGCCTCCGTCTGATAATTCTTTGGAGTTCTAAAGGTAACATCCAAAGTGATCTCTCCCAGGGAATTGGCTTGTCTTCCTGGGACAACTCCGTGGAAGATCACCGAGCTATGGTTCAGCTGGGTTTCCGAGATCTTCATGCGGCGTAGCGTTTCAACATAGAGAATATTGATACTACTACCACCGTCCATGGGGGTCTTGGAGAAACCATAACCGTTAATAAGTGGATTGATGATTAAGGCGTATTTTCCTCGCATGTGCAACTTAGGCGGATGATCAGCGCAGTCAAATGTGATTGCCACTTCCGACCAGTCCAAGAATTGGGGGACAGCCGGAACTGTTGCGTTGAGCTCATGTAGAACTGCTTTCTTGACCTTTGTTGGTTGAGATCCGAGGAAGGTGACATAAGTGTCTTTCTTGGTCGGAAAATTTTTCTTCCCTTCCGGCTTGGGATTTGAAGCATCAGCTTCCTCCATGTTGGAATCTTCCTTGGTCTCTTTTTCTTTTTCGGAATTCTTCTTTCCCTTCTTCCGCTTAGCTTTGTAGCTCGCGGTGTCATCTCTTTTAATGTCGTCACTGAAACGACATTCGGCGTTGGTGTGGGACGAGCCCCCATTGGCGTCTAGGTGATGCACACATGGGTTATTGGCAATGTCGGCCCAGGAGTAGGTTTTGCCTGGTTGTTAGTCTCCTCTACCTTGGACTCTTGAAGTTCCACGCCCATGCCCGCGGCCTCCGCCGCGTCCTCCTCGTCCTCCAGACCCGAAAGTAGCAGTGACTACTGCCATTTCCACGTTGGGTTTTTCTTCCGAGGTATTTTTGCGCTTCTGAGCTTGTTGCTTTTGTTCTTTTGCCGACTGTGGTACAGCTAGGGCATTGAGTAATTCCTCTGCATCGTCGTCAGCATCTGCATACTTGCTCGCTGTTTCTATCATTTCTCCCAAATTAGTGACTTTGTTACACTTCAAGCGATGGCGCAGTAGACCAATTGGGAGACCTGCAATAAAAGCTTCAATCGTAGTTTGATCATTTACTCCTTCACAGGAGTTCTTGGTGTCGATCCATCGTCCGAGGTAATCCTGGCAAGTTTCCCCGGCCTTCTAGGTGCAACGCTGTAGGTCTCCGACCGTACAGGGCCTCCGGTATGTGCCTTCGAAATTCCAAAAGAACGCACTTTGCATGTCATACCAGTTGTGGATGGTGTTCTCCGGAATTTCATTAAGCCATGATCGTGCCGTCTTCCGCAACATAAGTGGGAGATATCGGGTTGCGACCAGGCTGTTTCCGCCTTTGGCGATGCAGCAAGCTTGGAAGAAATCCTGTAGCCAGGTATCTGGCCGAGCAATGTCGTCGTAGGCTTGGATATGTCTTTAGATAGCAAATCCTTCCGGGAATTTTGTAGCTCTTATACATGGTCCGAAGCACTTTGGGCCCACGTAGATATCATCGTTTTCGTAGCGCCGCGCCTCTATGTTGGAATTGATCCTGTGCCTTGCGTCGTTCGGGGATAGAGATCGTCTCGAATGTCGGTTGTGGCTGCGGTGCCTTGGAACCGGACTTCGGCTTCTGCCACCACCTCCTCCGCCACGTCATCCTCCTTGTCCTCCGTGAGAGACGTTGTGATGACTGCTTGGTGGAGAGGGTGAGGCAGCTGGATTGTTTCCGGCTATTCGCCGGCCTCCATCCGGAGCGTCATTATTCCAGTTCCGGGGAGGGTCTTCACTATGATGAGCCCCCTGCCGGCTTGTCCCGGCATGGTTTCTATCATTCCTTCGTCCGTCGTTCCCACTACGGTGAGGCTCAACCGGACGGCTTGCATGTCTAGGAGGTGGCATTTTTTGACGATCCTCCTCCCGACGTTTCTCTTTATCTTCTCCCCTTTGATCGTTTGACTCACGTCGGGGAGGATTCCTCGGATACAGTGCATAAATGGCATCTTGCTCGGCCGCTGGAACGACGTTGCTCCAGTCACGTGCGGTTCTGTGATGCTGTCCTGATGATCCGATTCTAGAGTAGTTATCTTCCCGTCAGTCGGAACGGTGACGCTGTTCCGGAACACGCTGGGGCCTTATGTCATTCCAAGCTGAGTCCGTGTGACATTGGTTGGATTTGGAGACCAGTTTTCCACTTCTGGATTTCGCAGCCATCTGTTGCTCCAGGCCCTTGGTGAGTAGCTTGATGCCCAATCGAACATGTTCTAGGCCTGGGTTGTTTGACAGGATATCTCGAGCTGCGACAGTGTTCTGTACCGATGTTGGGTACACCAGATCTCCTTTGTCGAGACGAGGCATCCCTGGATCTCCTTCAAAGAGGACCCTGTTTACTTCCGGAAATTTACCGTCACCTGTGTAACGTTTCCGTGTCTTCTGATGCAACTGAGACATGTAATCCTTAGTTGCCATGCGTTTCTTTTCCCCTCGATGTTTTTAGCTTCATCCAGGAGTTGTTGACGACGCGCTTCTAGGGCCTGGGCCCTTTCGTCCAACTCTTCAGCAGTAAGTTATGTAGCTGTAGGGATAGGTGTGGTTAATGCAGCATCGATGAGTTTACGCGCACCTTCAATGATCACGTGTCCATCCATCGATTCCTCTTTTTTCGGCTCTTCTGGTATAAGTGCTCCATTCGAGTCTTCCTCATATTCCTCGGCAATCACCTCCTCTATCAGAGGGTCTTTTGCCGGGGTCTTGTTCTTCATGTTCTTCTTCTTTGCCTTCTTGGCAGCGAGCAAAGACGGCTTTGGGTCCGTTTCCCGGAGTCAAGCTCTGATCGGTACTTTCAGACATCTGGACTTCGGGATTGTCTCCGACTTCCATGTCATCCTGCGCTTTGGGAGAATGTTCCCCGGATCCTTCATCCATGGCTTCTCCTTCCTCTACAGCTTTGGAGTTATACTCCTCTTCATATTCCGCGGAGAACTTTCGGAAATCTACCGACGTCATCGATTCATCCGAGGAAGCGGGTACGTCGATGTTTGTTCCAATTGCCTCCAGTACAGAGTCGGTGTTGTCTCTAGCATCGGCAGAGCTGGATCTGGATCCAACATATCCGACAAAGTGCGTTGTGCTCCTCCTGAGGTACCTGCGTCTCTCGCGATCAGCTTCGTCGAAACTTTTGATGGTCTCGAGAATTGCATCTACGCCTGAGTTTTGCATTATCATACGTCGCAGTGTGTACCTTAGGAAAGGCCTGTCTGTCCCGGCGTCATCAGAGCCAGAATCAGTGTCGTTGATATGCTCCTCCTGGATTTCGACTTCCGCGGGTGGGTCGATCTGGGATCCGGCCTCTCCAAGGAGATCCACTCCAGATTCGACTTTGACCGCTAGGTCTTCCTCAGGATCAGATTTCTCCACTATCTCCGCAACTGGCGCGGGCTGGGTGGGATTAGGGTTTTCTGAGATCCGGAACTCTACCGCCTCCGCGGACAGAGGGGATCCAGAAGATTCTTCTGCCTCTATCATCACCACTAGGGTGGGTGGGACAGTTTCAGCGAAACCGATGTAAACATCAATCTCGCCAAAAGACATGCTTGTGTAGGTAGTCACGGTCTCCCTAGCCGGAATCCAGGTCTCGTCGAGAACGATGAGAGGGACGTCGCTGGCATAGAGGATGCGACCGACGGTGATAGTCTTGCCGATTCCGATTCTTGCAGATTTCGCTCAGAACGCAGATCCGAAGCTCACTTGCCCCATGGTGGACGTCAACTATCGTCGGATTGATGACAAGTACGCCATGAGGGGGTCCTCGAGGCGTGCGGAAGAGAGGGGTGTGAGATGTACGGTGTTCCGGGACGGTGAGCACACAAGTTTACCCAGGTTCGAATCCGCCGGCTTTGGACGGACCCTACTCCTGCTAGCAATCCAGTAACACGGCAGAGCCGGAATATGGGTTACAAGGGTTTCGCCTGTGTGAGTTGAGATTGTAGACTATTGAGGTGTATAGATATCCGACCTAGAGTTTACAGGAGAGATCTATCCGGCTACGACTAAGAGTCGGTTACAGAGTACATCTTGAACTACAAGTAACACTATGGGCCTAAGTCGGTAAGTCTTCTAGGCCTTTCCGTAGCCGGATTGGACTCCGTTTCTTCTCCCTGACTGGGTCGCCCGTGAAGCAAAGCTCTAACCCAAAGTGGGCCACCCTGGTCAGTGAGGAACTATGAGGATACCGGAAAGTATATCCCCAACAGGTGGCATCAAGGGCTTGGCGCCACACACCGGAACACACGATGGAGATCATGGCACGACGATCTATGACTATGTCATGTCACGCTTATTTACATTTGTTGTTTATTGTGGGTATCTTGTTTGTGCTAGTATTAGATACTCGACGGTAGAATTAATAGGATGATTCCTTAATATAATACCAATATTGTGTTCTCCCTTAGTGTGCACCACCAAGAAAGTTCTCCGATATGAGGCACGTCGTGACGATCGGGTTTCAGACATATCTGCGTTCGCATACGGTGGGTGTAAGACATGTTGCACAACATATACACGTAAGGTTGAATTGGCGAGCCTAGCATGTACATACATGGCCTCGGAAAATGGATGATTGGAAGATCGAGCATGAGTCACATGAATGATGTGATTGATATTGGAGAATGTCTACCTTTGCAACTATGTTGTCGGCCGTGATGATCGGGGGTGACATAGAGCATTGGGATCGTGTTATCACTAAAAATTCTTTAGGGATGTTTGTTTTACTGGGAGCTCATCTAATATAATGTGATTATAATTTGAACTCCTATTATGAACTTAGTCTAAATGTCTTTGCGAAACTTTTGTAGATCATGTCAAAACCCAAGTATCTTTTTAGTTTTGAGGGATTCATGAAGAGTGAGAAACTCAAAGTAGATGGGTCCAACTTCATAGACTAGTACCAACGCATAAGGAACATCCTCATGTTCCACGATCTGTTCTATGTGCTGTGAGAACCGCTAGGAGATTTTTCTGTGGGCTTCACCGGATTGCCCGATGATCATGATTATCATGCCCGACGTGATGCCTTCATGATAGTCAAATACACTATGGTTCATGTCATGGAGCCTGCTCTGGGAGCACAGTTCCATGAGATTGAGGCCTTCAACCTAGCGGAAGGACTTCAGATGCTCTTTCCATCTCAAGTCAGAATCATGGACTTTGAGTACATGGGTGAATTCCTCTCAACCAAGATGAGGAAAGATACCAACCTGGAAGACCACCTGGACATCATGGAGAGGATTCATGAGTGCATTTTGGACATCATGGACTACTGGGTGAACGACAAATTTGCGATAGATGTGGTGTTGCGCTCGCTACCCCATAGCTAATAAGAAGTCGTCTTGAACTACCTTGTGGAAGGGAAAGAGTTTACATTCCTTGAGTTCATGGTTCATATGAGAACCCAGAATGTAGTGCCTGCTCCAGGAGCTATCATCAATAGGAAAGGTATATATTTGATATACAAAGTTATAAATGTTTAATTTTCAAACACTTATAGCACTTTATGAAGTATTTGATACTTGTACTGTTTTGTGAAAATAGGACCCGCTGCTTAAGAAAGTGATTGAAGGAGTGGGCGCTACAATGCGTGTTGATGGCAAACAAGATGCCAACGACGCTGTCCTTCTGAAGTTATCATTTGTAATTGATGAGAGTGAACTACATTAGTGTGTGTCTTGCATTTGTAAGACAGATATTCGTTTGAGACAAATCAGTTGTTTTATTTCTATGAGTAATACCTTTTATGTTCACAGTTAGATATGAATGGGTTATTCATATTTTGATTTTGATGATAGAAATTTAAATGTTTATAAAGGTTGTAAAAATGCCAAAAGATATTCAAACTTAATAATGACATCATTTTGAATGACACTATTGTATTGAATAATTAGATATCATACATGATGATATGTTGTATTGTTCAACAAATGGTGGCTATCATTATTTCGTAAAACTTCATTGTGAATCTAAGCAAATAAGTGTAATAGAAGACAACTTGAAAGTTATTCTTCAAATATAATGTCTAGCATCAGCCTTCAAAACCCTAACCCCAAACCCGAAGATGTATCTACTATACCATCATTACCAAACCCCTTTTAATACTAGTAAAAACGATTCGACAGCTATTCAGGCAACTACTACCCTAATTAGGCCCCTTGGTCTAGCAGTAGGAGTAATCATGTTGAATGGGAAGAAAAAAGAACCAAGTACGTGGATAATTTTGATTTCGTAATGTTGACCCATCAAGCGATGTTAGTTTCTTATGAACATAGGAGCTCCTGTTTGATTGTTACCAGTTGTAGTGATCAGAGTCTGCTGAGTGGGATGTTTTAGCACAAACGGGATCTAGCATATCCAGTACGAAAGTGTTCACAGAAGTGATGAAAATTCAAAAGGATGTAATTATTATTATTTACAAAATAGCAGAAAATGCAATAATAAGAATATAAACAATGATGACACAAATAAACATCATTCGTTTTCTTTTGCCAAAATACTCGGTACAACTATAAGAGTGCCACACATTAGTACCATCTCAAAACATAAATACATTCCGTGAGCCTTTATTTTTCTAGTTTACTATACTATTGACAACAAATAATCCAATACTATGTACAACAACGATTTCTGTCCAGTGAAGAACAGGAGCATTATCTATTTCGGGAAGTGGATCCCAACAGGCAGGCGTGTGCCCTTATTGATTTCCTCCCTAATGGATGACTTGTGCTTCCATGTCCTCGGGTACATGGATGTCCTTCGAACCCTGCGCCTACACCTCCGGCACACTGGCTTGTCATGTAGGTATATTTTCTCAAGATTCACCGCTGCTTCCATGACACTTTTGATATAGCTTACAAACTTGTCTTGTGCTTGAAACCCAAAGATCCTAAACACAGCTAGACTAGTGTGCTTGAAACCCAAAGATGTTTCCCAATCTACTACTTGCTTGTCCTTCTTTTCCTCGCTAAGCCCGAGCGACTTCCTGGACACCCCCCCTTATCATCTCGCAAAAATGATCCTGCACCTGCACTCCATCATGAAGTTTCATGTTACTTCAAAGTAAGAGCTTGGCAACTCAGCACGGAGTCAGCATGCAGTGCAATACAAATGAGACAGAGTAGTAACGTACCGTGACACACAACTCCTTAAGGGTGGGTGCACCTTGGAGAATGAACATTGTCCAATTCAGATCACATTCTTCGGAAATATTCATCAAATTCAGATATCTTAGTCCGTGGAACACCGTTGACAACTGTTTCCAACCTTCTGGTTTGACCCAAATACTCTCACACTTGAAATTCAAATGCAGGTCGCTTATGCTTCTGGCTTTAGCAAGCAGCTGACTTAATATGAGCATCTTGTGCGAAGAAAGACCAATGTTACTGATGCTCAGACTCTGGAGCAGCGGAGCATAACCAAGTGAGAAGGGATCATTCTTATAGATCCAATACTCAAAGGATAGCACTGTGAGCTTTGGTAGCCACTTGAGAAAAACCTTTTCAAAGTCACAGCCAACAAAGTTGGCTTTACAGAGCTGTGGGTGTTCCAATTCAAGCAGAGACAAACTCCCCATGTCGCAGGAGTACAGGCGGAGGTCCTTCAATTGCTTGCATATACTGAACACTTTGGGGAATTCTGATTCACCCAGCCTCAGTCTCTCTAGACTGAGGCTTGTGAGACCACCGAATGCATTTGGACAAGCGTCAACGAATGACATGAACTGGCCCCCCTGGGTAAGCAAATCGTCATCAGTACATCGTGCACGTACCTTGGTCAAGATTGTGAACTCGGCCGAGGCAACCTTGTGTGCTGCCATGGCATTGGCGACAGTCTGGCCAATTAGGATGGTGAACTCATCTCCCAAGTAGAATTGCAAGCACACCACATGAATTGTGTATAGATCACTTGTAGTCCTGCTTTCCAATATGCTTCTTGTTGCTTCATGCATGGTCGCATTGGCCCGAGCACGAACAATATCATCACATGTTAAAATTGACCAGTGGTCGTGCCAAGGCTCAAAAGAACCAACCGTTATCACGATTTTTGACAGCATAGCAGGGATTTGCTTCCACCGTCGAGAGAGGATGCTTGTTCGTGCAGCATCACCAATATCAAGTCGCTCTACAATGTTGAGCATAATGTCATCAGGCAAGTTGCTAAGCCTATCATCTCGATTGTGTTTCTGCATTTAGCATGTAAAGAAATATGAGTTTTTTTCATACGATTTTTATCAAGTCTCGGAGATGCAATTTTCAAAATCTTAATGGTGGACGTTTGAATTAGTCCAAAAAACAAAAAAGAATTAGTACCACTTTCAATAGAAAACTAGCAAGGTGACCCACGTGTTTGCACGGCTAGATTTTATATTCAGTTTTATTTCTCTGGAAGATATTTAGTCACGGAATCAACTTTCAGTTAGAATACAATAGAAATATATGCCTCGGAGAAACATAACTACACTTTAGCAGACACGTCTTTCCACTAATCATATCATGTTATCGGTAAAAACTGTCAATGGAGGACCGTTGGTAAATGCCTCAACTAATCTTAACTGTTATATTTGGCCTATTAGGAAGAACGTGATAGCTTGTTTGCCTTCTGTTTATAATAATATAAGAACAGATGAAGAAATATTTATAGTCCTGAAAAATGCAAGTTGAAACCGGTCTCAGAGACACGATATTGGAAAATTATGTAATTTTGATTATTAACAACGGGGTGTATGCAATCTTCATCAGTCTCAATGACACAATACAGAGTCAGCTCGAGAGATGAGGATTTCAGTAGAATCTCGTAGATGGAATTTTGATTGCCCCATAGGACCACTAGTTCATACCATTACCCATCAAATATGTTGTGAAAGTATCTAGCCTAGGGAGGGGGACAAGGAACTCACCCCATAAAGTTCCGCGTTGCTCGGATGACTTATAACATGGAAATAAAATACACAGTGTCACAAATGAAATTTTGGTATTTTTCACACACAAAAAAAACAGATCCCAGACTTAATTTTTCCCACAAAAGATGGAATTTTGACTGCCAGTTCATAGTACTACGGTTCCTTAAAGATGATCTCAGAGGATAGGGAACTCACCAGGGAGGGCCATCGTTTAGATGGGTCGAGGCCCGAGCATGATGGTTTCGCCATCAGCAGCAGGAGACGCTTGCGGGGTGGACACCGGGTCTGTCCGCCAGATTTATATATAATAGTGGACTACGGTTCAGACCTAAAACGAGAGTGACTCGATTTCCTAACCGGGTCGATTCCGGATTGATTGGATATCGAAGATTCAGCTCGAAATTGCCTCCCGGTTGCAGCTCAAAGATTTGCTGCTTCAATTCCGGACTGCAGCTAGCTGTTTATTTGTGCTCTTCGTGACAAACTGCACAATCTACATGAGGAGGCGACGGCGCGACGGCACGACGAGGGAGCTCGGCTGCCTCGGCACTCCGACGGCGGCGGGCAGCCGGCCGCGATCTCCCTTCCCCTCCTGACTGTCGTACGAACGAACGCACCAACCTAGGCGGCGGCATGGATGGTTGGAAGCGGGCTTCAGGATCCCCGGATACCATGAGTCCATGATAGATAATGGCATGGGCCATGGCCCATCCTGTGCAGGTTCAAATAGATCAAGCCGCGGGGAAGAAACTTTCTCACGACCTGGTTTTTTCCCTCTCGTTATGGTTTTTGTTTCTCTCGACGCCGGCATTGAGTTTACATCTTCCCTGCCTCCCGTTTTTCCATCGCTGCCCTTGAGCTCGGGCCGACTCAGGGGCGATCTTCGTATCGCTGCCCGGCCTTGGTTTCTCGCGCGCGGTGGAGGGAGAGGTCTAGGATTCCGGGAGGTTTTCGCTGTAGATCGATTGGTCATGGCGACGGAACAAGCAGGATCGTCATCTCAAAGAGGTGACGGGGGGATTGAGGCAATGATGAAGCAGATGGGTATGTCTGAGGATGATCTGGATGATGTGGTGTTCGAGGAACAGGCGTCGCTGCCCACGGAGGCTACTCGTTGGTTGGCAATTGCCAGGGTTTTTACGGAAGGGGAATACTCCAGCTACTGGTTCTACAAGAACATGAGGTCAGCGTGGGATCTAGCCCAGGATGTCAAAACCAAAACCATCGAACTTTCCACTTTGAATGCTGGATACAAATTCATGACTTACCGATAGGTTTCACACCTATGATCAAAGCTCTATCAGCCAAGGTGGGAACCTTTGTGCACTCAGAGGGTGCCTCAAACGACTTTCAGAGCAATTTCTTCATAGCTCATGTCAAGCTTGACGTTAGGAAGCCACTGAAGCTGGTGGTTTCGCTGATCCATGCTGGCAAGCGTGAGTTATTTCTGGTTAAGTATGAGAAAATCCCGAACTGGTGTCGAGTGTGTGGATTTATGGGCCATGATGAATATAAGGATCATGGGGATGGTCTTCACCCTCCCTAAAGAGGATGAGATCAGATGAGGATGAAGCGATTGAGAGAAACACAAAAATGACACATTGGCGGGCTCCCTAGGGGAGCACCGCTGTGCCTAATGAGTATCTTGAGCCTAAATTGTCGATGAGCGGGCAATGCCTCCACAATCAATGAGATCAAAGATTTTATTACTCCCTCTGATCCATATTAATTGACTTGGATTTATCTAGATTCGGATGTATCTAGTACTAAAACATGTCTAGATACATCCGAATCTAGACAAATTCGAGTCAACTAATATGGGTCAAAGGGAGTATAAAGTTTGCTCTAGTTGTGTTTTGTATCCTTGGAACGAAAATCACTAAAAACCGTGTCGAGGCTTTATGCAATTCGTTGGGGCCCATTGGACACAGTTTTTCATCTGATGCATCCAATAGACCTTAGAGTATCTCCAATCGTTCCCCAAAGCCCCTCAAACCAGTTATGGGGTGCCGATGAAAAAAATCCCGCCCAGCCCCCCCCCCCCTCCCCCCAATTTGGTTTTGGTGCCGGCGCGTCGGTTCATTGCATCCAGCACCCCTAGGCCGAACCCGGAGCACAGGGAGGCTATCGGGGCGGCGCATGGAGCAAAATAACTGCGTGGGCCAGCCTTGTCGGGGAGACATGTCCGACATTCCCTCCAAAACATTTATTCACCTCCATTTTGTCCTCCATATCACCTCGCTTCCCCCCATCTGGTCGCCCACTCCCCCCATTTTCCCCCTCCAACCAGCCGAGCCCGCCACTTTCCCATGGCGCCGAAGAGGAGGTACGTCGCTCCCGATCCGATGCATCCGACGTCGTCGATGTCGCACCGAAAAAGAGGGGGAATGTCGAGAAGGAGCGGCTGAAGGGGTTGACCAACGCCGAGTGGGCATTCAACCTCTAGCGCCGCAAGATGGAGAATGCTAGCCGTCGACAGAGGGAGTTGAAGGCGAGGTAGGTCTCGCTAAGAACAACACCGCATATATAACCCCAATGTGACGCCGTCGACTGTCTCCAAAGGGCGCCCCATTGGGAAGAAGAAGGCCAAGTCTATGAGGGATACGACGCCGGTCATCGAGAAGCTGCACTCGTCCATCATGGCGTGCATGGCCGACGCCGCGTCGCACACCACGGTCAGGGCAGAGCAAGCCACCAAGATGGAAGAGATCACTAGGGCAATGTGAGCGTCGGCGATCGAGAGGCAGGACATCAAGCTTGTCCTGATCAAGGCCAACGTGGCGGCAAAAAAGAGGAGGGAGGACATGGCGATCCCGATGGTCGACATGACGAGAATGGACCATGAGGTGAATGTGTGGTGCGTCGATCAGTGCATCGCCATCCTATCCGAGAACAGAGTTCGACTGACGACCTCGGCTCCCTCGGTAGTAGGCACACCCCCCACCCCCCCACCCCCCCCCCCCCCCCACCCCTGTCGATCGAGGCTCCACTGGCGACAACTACCTCACCACCGTCTACCCTAGAGGAGGTGCCTTCTACCCCAGCGACTGATCTCGCCATCTGATTTCCGCGGCTATGTAATATGAGGCTGGCCGGCATTGCCCCCCTTTTTTGTTCACTAGACTTTGATTCGCAACGATTTGCAGCGACGTGATCATCAAGACTGTGGTCGGTTTCTATGTGCCAAAACTATGTGATCGGCTTTTTGATTTTATTCTGTCAACTTATCTAGGGAAGTGTTTGGGGGCTGCGGCTGGGAGCTGGCGCCTCCCCAATTGATAAACTGACGCCGACGCCCCCTGTAAGGCCATCCGCGGGATGCCATATGGGGGAAAGAGGAGAAGAAAGGCAAAGGAACATTCGAATAAGACAAAAAATAGTGGGGCATTTCCAAAAAAAATATAAGCCCGGTCAACATGCAACATGGGCCTTTATTCGGTCTACTGGTCACACACTTCAAATGAAAATTTCAGGAGCAAGTTGTATGAAAGTGTACAATTTCATTTGTACTATGGAGCAAACAACCTGCAGTTTCGTGCCTCAATACAACAGCACAGAGAAGCCTGAGCCCATGCTCACACCTACTTGGAAACAGAGTGCCTAACCTTCAGACTTCCGTAGGGTCGACTACGTCCTCGGTACACTCATCAACATACAGTCAAAGCTCAAGTTATGGACTCAGGGACCATAAGCAGAGTAACTCTACTTGGGACCAAGGTTGTGTCACCTGCAACATGAAACTACCTGGTGTCACAAACAGCAATGTGACATGCGATAGATAGGAAAACAGAAGTACCTAGCATCTGCCAAACAGTTATGGACAGAACTATAACAGAGGATACAAAATCAGTACATGTTCAAGCACACAAGCACAGTGGACTGAGTGTGAACCGAATTCAGACATCCTAACTGCACAAGGCATGAACTAGAGCTGTATACCAAGAGATAACGTTGGTGGCAAATTTTGACTATTACTATACTGGCTCAAGATTTCATATTATCAGGACTACCATATCTCACAGGGATCTTTTAAGCACGACGTTGGTGTATCACGATGCAACAAAGAGCACTTATAAACAATATTCAATCAAATGAGCTAACAGCAATAAGGGGACAAATCAATTAGACAGCTACTTCAGATGTGCAACAAAAAATTGTCTAATAACAGAAGTTACCAAGAGTAACAAAATTTGATGCCAACAAACAATAGGGCTCAAGAGGTAAACAAACCATTAAAGAAGATGACCACCACATACAACACTAGGACGAGGAGCTTGACCGCAGGTCACTCCCCCCTGCAAAAAGAAACTACCCTAGTATCAGCCACACGGTCACAAACAGCGTGTGACGTGACTGCAAAAAACTTACTATCTAGTATTCACCAAACAATCATAAACAGAATTATAACAGGCATCGGAGAAGTATGTTGCAGCGCAGAAGTAGTGTACTGAGAGTGAATCGGCTTCAGACTTCCTAACTGCTTAATATGCCTTTTTTCCAGCATGCATTCTAGAACTGTACTTATACCAACAAACAACTTTGGTGGATAATTCTGAGTACTACAAGATTCATTAAGATTGTAGTATTATTATAACTACCATAATGATATGCATGGGCTCATTTAGGCACGTCATTAGGGGTTCACCATACAAGGACAGTATAAATGCAAATACAAATACAAAGAACAGCTAACAAGCCAAGCTAGGCTGAAAACAAGGGCACTGATAAAAAAATCAATAGAGCTAAAAGTCATAAGGGGTCATTTCAATTAAATATCTGTATATGCATAAGTATAAGTTTTTACTTCAAACGTTCAACCAAAAGTTGTCTAATAACAGAACTTAGACAAGAACACTAAAATTGGGATAGTGTTAACAAAAGGGCTGAAATGGTAAACAAACCATCAGAGAAGGTTATAAGCAGCATTATCAACTGTAATCAAAATGAAGAAGTCGTCAATCTATTGAATATTACAAACAGCACTTAATACAAAGATGATGCAAAGTACGAGCACTTACTATGCAACATAAGATTAAGATTAAGGGGCTCCTGATTCTCCAAAAACATCATCTGAATGGCTTGCAACACATCATCTACTTCATCTTTATATTTCCAAGGACAATATTAATTCATAATTAACATTAAATGTGAAAATTAAGGACATGGAGATACCTGGCTGTGCTAGCCCATCATCTTCCTCATCTTCATTTTTGGAGTGCAGACTATTAATTCATGTAATACAAAACTGTGAAAATTAAAGCAGTAAGGATAGTTACCTGCAATCGCCTCAACAACAACTTCATTCGGTTCGTTGATCATGGCAATATTTGGGCCTGTTGACATCGATACAAATTCTAATAGTCAAGATACTACCATACTGAGACACATAATGAACGCGCAGTTGCATTTTTTTAAGCACCAAACCAACTCAATTTGGGTTACAAGGAAAGGTAGAACATAATGTTAGTAACTAAATATCCAGGAAGATTTACCCAATCTGTATCTCTAACTTTGCAACATTTTGAAACAGAGAAGTGTTCTCATTTCAGGCTCAAATCAAAATATGCACATTCTCAACTAAAACATTAAAGATGTCTATCAACCTAATCTGTCAAGTTCAATACTTATCTATCACACAAAAACATGTTGAAGATCTTCCTGAACAAAGTCTGCCTGAACATAATTTTGAAGTGCACACCACTAATTCATATTTACTACTCCCTCCGTCCCAAAATAAGTGACTTGGTGTTGTCTAGATTCACATGTATCTAATACTAAACATGTCTAGATACATGCGAATCTAAACAAACTCACGTCACTTATTTTGGGACGGAGGGAGTATCAAGTTTGAAAATTAAGGCCGTATAGATGATTACCTGGGTGAACAACCACCTCCCTAACAACATTTTCATTCTCCTCAATCTCAAAACCAACAGCAGGACCTGCTGAACATAATTTTGAAGTGCACACCATTAATTCATATTTACTATCACAAGTGTGAAAATTAAGGCCGTATAGATGATTACCTGGGTGAACAGCCACCTGCTCATATCATCTTAAACCACAGCAAGGGTGGATCATAGCTGCACAGTAGAATGCAAACAGTAATACATTTGTTTCTGTTCCTTTGAGCAGCCTAGACTGGAGAGCAGATGATTCTCGATGGTTGATCAACAGAGAAATATCAGGAAATGGTCATAAAACGCATAAAAGATACCGTGCTGCACATCCTTGACATAAGAGGAAATGGAAGTACTAATTTTCCAGTAACACATCTAAAACACTTTTAATACGTAGCAGTATACTTGTATCAAATCAAAGTGGATTCCCAAAAAACACACCAATAGCTTATGAACCAAGTTCGGTTGTGGCAGCAACGAGGATCAATAAAGTGCAAGTCAACTAATCAACAGAAAATACCAATTAATAAAACACGCACTTCAATTACCAACAAAAAAAAGATTTAAATCTTACATCTGAACAAACCTGCATACTAGCTGGAGTAAATTCCAGAGGTACTCTACAGGTACTCTGTACTGAGCCTCGTAGGAAAGAAACAGAAACAGAGATTAGCAGTCACAAATACTACTCCCTCGACCCATATTAGTTGACTTAGATAGACAAATTCGAGTCAACTAATATAGGTCTAGATACATCCATATCTAGACAAATTCGAGTTAACTAATATGGGTTGGAGGGAGTAGTAACATTCATCCACAAACCATTAGGGATGACATTCATTACTGTCTCAAAACTGATGCATAAAACAATGCCGCCAGTATACAAAAACACAATCACAAAGAGTTGTCAAGCACACGTGCGCATCAGTTACACTGAATTAAGCTAAACTTCAGTTATTACAAACATGTGATACATTAGTTCTGCATTAAGACCAAAACCCTGTAAAGAGCAGTTCCCCGTCCTCGGAATCAATCCGCTCCAGCATCCTTCACGTCGACGGTGAACTCGTACTCCTGGTCGCAGCCCAGGTAGGAGTCTGACATCAGGTAGATCATGTAGTCCTTCCTCCCTGGTTCTGCTGCGGCGGTGAACTCAAGCTTCACGCGAGCCCTCTTCTGGAGTGCGACCCTCTTGATCGCAAGCAGCTGCTTGGTGGAGCCGTCGCCGACCACCAGCCACCAGCCTTCCTCCTTGGGCTTCGGGAACCTGGGGGCATGGACCGGGCCGACCTCAGACGAAGGCAGGTTCGACATGTCACGCTCCAGAGTGACCTGCAAGGTTACGTTGTCACCAGCCCTGATGTCGTCCCCCTCACGGACCTCGTAAGCCATGTCGACGTTGGGGAACCGTTTGAAGAACACGGCAATGTCCTGCAGCTCGGAGTTCGACAGCTGCAGCAGGTCCCGCATCTCATCGGTACTCATCTCAGCCAGATCAAAGATGCTCTCAATGGGCTTCTCTTTGTTTTCCTGGCATCTCCGGGCTAGCTCCTTGGTGAAGTGTGGAAGTTGGAGCAGTACAGAGTCACGATCCCACATGCCTTGCGTCACCATCTGACTCAACTCCATTGCATTCAGAGCAAGAGTGAGCCATCCACTGCTGGAGATAACATCAACCATTGCCTGGAGCAGTCTATGGGCAGAAAGGAGGATCTCTCGCTGGTCAGCTGCCAGGTTCCCTACCACATTGTGCCTTGCAAAGTGGGATTGCAGCAGAGCGTTGGCCTTGACATGCGGGTCACCATACTTGGGCTTGTCAATAGAAAATCTCTGGTGACGTACTAGCCTCTCAATGTATTCTTCTTCACCTGGGCGACTCGGAAGCTCTGCATATTCTGATGCAGAAGATAGAATTTCCAGGAGGCCTTTCATCTTCGTCTTCTGAGTGAGCATCGAACTGAACCGTTCAATAGTCGTGTAGCTGATGTAGTAGTACGCGGCAATGAGACCAAGATTGAGCGGCTTCAGGTACATATCCTCCTCCACAGACACACACTTGCTTGATTCTAGGTCATTCAACACTGTCTCGATTAGCTCAGAAAGATGATCAGACAGATGCCTGTGACTTACACCCTGCAGATTGTAGTAGTTAGGGTTCTTGTTCAGCCGCCGGTACATGAAAGTCCAGGTAAGATAGTCCACAGCATCTTGCTTGTTTTCTACAACACTGACAACAACCTCAGCATTCATATGATCATGCAAGAAATGGTGAAGATGACTCTCCACAGGGAAGGCCTCAAAGAGAAACTTCTTGTAGTATTCCTTCCGAGGTGCATGGCACAATATAACACACTTCCCCGAGTTATCTTGAAGAGGCCTGCTAGCATGACCCATCATTTGTAGCAGATCAGTGATTGGATAATCAGTATGAGCACTCTCCCTACCATCATAATATTGGGTTCCCATCACAACAACTAGATGAGCAGGCAATGATCTCCCCCAGCACATTGTGCTGCTTGCAACACACACTTGGATCCTCCCGCCAAGGAAGAGCTGGGTTACAAGTTCCTGGTCAAGGTCACTAAGGCCCTCATGCAAGTAGCCAACACCGCATTTCAGTGTATTTTGAAGTGTTTCTTCATTGACACCTCCAATGAAAGTATCCATCTCAACAGGTGACCCAAGAAGGAATGGTGTTCCACCACCCTCAGCACTCGAGTATGCACACAGGTCCAATGCAGTCAACCTTGCATGCTTACGCGTCGGCACAAACACCAGGGCAGGCTTACCACTCTTTGCATGTTGTGTGATAGCAGTGTATGTAGGCTTTGCCATTGCTTGCATTCTTGCCTCAAAATTTGCTATATCCACACCCTGAATGTGTATTTCCAATGGAACTGGCCGCACTGCTGGAGGGAAGTTGAAAAGTCCATGAGAGGTAGCGCCAATCCATTCTCCAAGATCTTTAGCATTTCCAAGTGATGCTGAAAGTGCCACAATCCGGATGTTACTGCCAATATGACTTGAAATACGCCTCATCCGAGAAACGACAATTTCCAGGACATGTCCCTTTTCAGAGCCAATTAGATGCAGCTCGTCAACAATAAATAAGCTGACTTGTTGGATATGCTTTCGCTGCTTCCAACGGCGAGATAGTGCATCCCACTTCTCAGGAGTGCTAATAATGATCTCCCCTTTGTCAAGAAGCTTCAAATCAGCTGCAGTTTCACCAGTTAGCTCAACTACACGGGCAAACTCACCAAATTTCTTCGACCAGTCCCTGAATCTTTCTTTAGCAAGAGCCTCAATAGGAGCTATATACACAGCCCGCATGTTGGTTTCCCCAGATACTGCCTTCTGGTGGTTCCTTAGTATAGCGAATTCTGCACATATAGTCTTGCCACTGCCGGTTGGTGCAGCAACCAACACACTGTCATCACTGTTATACAGAACAGTGAACACTTGAGTCTGGATGGGGTTGAAATGCTTAAAAGCACTATACAGGCCTTCATATCGTGCATTCCTCAATGCAGTAACAGGTAGTGGCTGCAGATCAAGCAATTCAGTTGGTGGAGCATATTTTTCTGGAAGAATCAAGTGCCTAAAGCAGACAGGAAGAATTGTCTGTGAGCCAAGCCACTTGTCAGACACAACACGTATAAAATACTGAGGAGGCAGTGGCTCGTATATTGGCACTGTAAAGTGAAGTGTGTGATCTTCATCCACGTATTGCTTCTTGAGCATGAAGTACTCATGGTGAAGAATGTACTCGCCATCATTATCCTCAACTATAACCCAAAAGGGTTCAACATATCCATGTACCTTATCATCCCACTGGAAGTCAGGTGTTATAGTCAGTTCAAAACCCAAAACTGTGCGAGTAATAGGTTGAACATGGGCAGATAGGTTCAACTTTGGTAACTGGTGGATGCACCTGTGCAGCTGCTTCCCCATCTTTGGAAAACGGATCAGCTCACCGATTTCCTGTGATGATAGGTCATAGTACCTCTCCCAAACCAATTCTTTTTTCTCCAGTTTCATCAGGATTTCCTTTGGAATACCAGGAAACTGGCGCAAGGGTGTTTGGACGCTCCACATCTGCTTATCAATCATCTTGCACAGATTGAGAGCCTTCTCTGCTAGTTGAGCCCATCCTCTCTTCAAAACTATCTCAAATAGTGCCCGCAAGAGGCGGCCAGCACTCTGCAACACACAGAATAAGAATATTAGACAAAAAAAACAAGTAGTTCAAACACAGAGTGTATTAAGCATAGAGAACATGTTACCTGTCTGATGTAGACCATATCAGAACTAAGGGAGAGGCCCTCTAGTTTCAGCCTAGATATATATGCTTGCAGCAGAACATTGATCTTTGCACTGGGCTCCTCCAAACTCTCTTTTACAGGAATTGGCACACGATCCAACAGCTTCGCCAGCTCCATTTTCTCATCTTGCCTGACACTAACATACTTGAACTCTTCACTCAGAGAGAACAGTCGACACAGCTCAATATCACCCATCGTGGGCTTCAGATACTCATTGTATGTCGAAATACTCCCATGACTAATATAGTAGTAACTGGCAATCCTTCCAAGGTCAGTAACTTGAAAGTATCCTGTTTTCCTGTCATACTTAATCAAATTATTCTTATCCAACAAATTTGCAGCAGAGTGTACCTGCAGCAGCACAAGAGAACAAGAATCAGCAGCAGCACAGGCAAGGACAACATCAAAGAGAGCATCTAAAGAACCATAGTAACAATCCGAACATAAGAAAATTGTCAACTACTCTCATACTTCTGAGATTTTGGACCAGTATCAAGATGCTCATCATGTTATTGAAATAAATCAATATATAGAACTCACCCAACAAATCATAAATAGCACTGGGTTCCTTTATTTTCCTATTACCACGAAATACTAAATGCCCCATTATCTGGTTGGATGATACCTCATCCACCTTCATTTTTTCTAATCCAAAAGTTAAAACCTATAGCAAGCAAATGCATGCTGTACTACAACAGATTATCCATGTTACATTTGTGTATCTAGATGCCTACCCATACCACACTGTTAGAAATTCCACAAAATAAATTCCAACCTAAGCGCTATATTGATATGGTATGATGCTGTTATTGAACATAAATAAAAGAGGATGTTTGTTCGATGTGAGCAGACTAAAAAATGTGCAACTGCATGCATCTGGCAACGAAACAATGCTGCAAAGAGACTTAAGAACAATATGGAACCATATGATCAAAAGACACTTCTGGTGTTCTCAACTTCATCCTCAAATGTTCATTCAAAATTCAATTGTGTTAGTATAATGATATGAGGTTCAACCTCAGAAATAACTCGTGTTTTAGTATGTTTAATGTCACAAGGATGCTATTGCCATAGTAAGATGTCACTTATTCTATTCTCCAAATTTCATGCAGAACATACCAACAGAGGCCCAGTAAAATTAACCAATATAATTATTTATGAAAGATTATATGCTCATGAAACTGTAGAAAACTAAGATTCAGAGCACCACCCACCCATCCAAAACAAATGTGGGCAAAAATTCAATAAAACCTATGAAACATGTAGTTCCACAAACAGATGAACCTAAGAGAACTTAGCTAGTTGATAAGTACAGAGCAACAGCTGAAGCAATGCTAGAAAATAAATCACCAGGATGATTGGATTATGGTACTTAAAAAAACAGACATGAGTATTGCATGTACTTACCAAGTCAGCTCTCCTTTCATCTAGAGTCTTGTCCGTCTCCATGATATCTGCTGGTAAACCATACAGTGTTGGATTCCGGAGCATCCGGATGTAGAGGTAAGTATAACCAAGCCACGAGCATGCTTCCCGAGCATTCTGTATGGTTCCCAAGACAATCTCTGCATTTAATTGATCCGCTAATTTGGATATGAACTGACTCTCAATAGGCAGTTGCTGATTCATAAGGGAGAGGTAGTATTGCAGTTCACTGTGGCCAGTTAAGATTATTCCCTCTCCATGTGTGTCATACTGAGGTCTACCTGCACGACCAAGCATCTGCATTACATCCAAAGGACTTAATTCTGTCCAAGCACCTTTTTCTGGATTATAAATCTGGGTACCCTTTATAATAACAGTGTGAGCAGGCAAGTTGACACCCCATGCAAGGGTAGCTGTTGAAACAAGGACCTGTATATGCTTATCAGCAAAGAGTTCCTCAACAAGTTCACGGTCTAACCTTGCCATCCCAGCATGATGAATAGCAAAACCATATGGCAGAAGGTCTTTAAGATCACTGTTTTTGACAAGCTCTGCCTGACTGCCAAGGATCTCCTGACTTGCACTCTCATCCTTCAGAAAGCGAGTCAATGTGTCATTAGCCAAGGCAGTGTCTCTGATTGCACGAGCAGTTTTCGCCGTCTCCTTCCTAGAGTGCACAAATATAAGCACTTGATGCTTACCAGCAGAAGCCATTACTTTCTCATAACAGATTTCATTCATCAACTGAAACCTCTGCAGTGGCTTCCTTACAGTGATCCCAATGTACTGCTGAGCAAGAGGGCAAGGTCTGTAACTGTTATCAAAATGGAAGAGACCCTCAGAGCGAACACGCAAGAATACAGCGACATCTTCATAATTCGGGAGAGTTGCAGAGAGACCAACTAGGCGTATATGTTCCTTGGTCGTCTCAATCTGCCGAACTGTTCTAGAAACAATACTCTCCAGGACTGGCCCTCTGTTATCATGAAGTAGATGGATCTCATCAATGATCAGAAGCCTTACCATTTGTGTATAGGTTCGGTCACCTGATTTCCTCGTGACAATATCCCATTTCTCAGGTGTGGTGACAATGATCTGTGTTTCATCAATCTGTTGCTTTGTCAGGTTCTGGTCTCCACTGAGCTCTCTAACAGTAATACCAAAGTCTTGCAGCCGTGCCGACAAATTTCCAACAACTTCAGCAACTAAAGCTTTCATTGGGGCCACATAGACGATTTTGTACTTGGTATTGTCAAACTCACCATCCTTCATATGCAAACCAATCTGGTGAAGGATTGTAAGCACAGCAACATTGGTTTTACCAGCACCAGTTGGAGCACAGAGAAGGATGTTATCTGGTTTGAAGAGGGCAGTATCATAAACCTTGCTCTGGACCCTGTTCAGTTGTTGCATTCCAGCAAAAGCTGGTTGAGCCCACCCTGGGATATCAGATATCTTCACAATCTTCTCACCAGTTCCATATGGCCTAGGTTTCAACGCTGGCACATGAACTTCCTCATACCCCTTATGAGGGGTTCTAAATGATCCATCAGGAAGTTCACATTTCTTGTTGGCCATCAAGAGACCACCTTGGTGGAAGGAGAGGTTGTCAAGATCAAGCAGCTGTCTCTGTCCCTTCAACCACCCACTCTCCATATCCCGGTCAACTGCCCGACGCTCCCTTGGACCATCAGCACCAGCATTGTCATTGTTTAGAAGCCTCTTCGCCTCATCCCTGATACTTTTCTCCAGGTTCTTCTGCCTCTCCTTTGCAGAAGCTCTGGTTGCATGTAGCTGCTCCAATATTGGAACTAAGCTTGGGTTACTCATCATCTCTTCCTCTATCTTCTTCCGCTCTTCCTGGTCTTCAGCTCTGGCTAGGCGGGTACACCAGACTATCTTGAACCGGTTGCGTATAACCAATTTAATGAGGTCAAATTTCTCGTAGTCCAGCTCCATGACGAGGCGGTTCTCGACATCTCTGTCATCACCCTCTGCAATTATCTTCAAGATCTCCTCCGCGAGCTTCTGGCTCTGCTGGGGGTCGATATCAGCATACGCTTGCGTTATCTTCCTCTGAAGCCAGTAAGCATCAATATCTTGCACGTTTATGTTCAGTGCCTCGTTGGAGTTCTGCAAATCATCATCATCCAACTCACCGCCCATTTGCATGCCTCCAGGACGGTTCAACTCAGCCACATCGTCATCATCCTCATCCAAATCATCTTGCACCTGATAAAGACAAGACAAACAAAGGAGGTTATACAAGTACACATACGACATGTTCCAGACTTCTAGCAAGGCATAGCAACAGAAACAGAGAGAGATTGAGGACACCAAGGATGGAGTACATGTGCATACCTGATCAAAATCGCTTTCCTCATCATCGTCGTCCTCTTCGAACTCCACAGCAACTCCAATATCATCGTCCATGGTGGCGTCGACACCATCAGCAGAGGGCGCGGCAGCAGGGTCGCTGGCGTCATGGAAATCGGTGATGAGCTTCCCGATGGAGACGAACTGCTCGAACATAGAGGTGGGGATGGGGTTGAGGAGCTTCTCAATCTCCTTCTTCTTGTCAGGGTTCTTGATCTTGTCGTTCTTGAGGATGGTGAGAACCTCGTCGGCAGCGCCGCCGAGCACATCCATGGGCTGGCCGCCAAACTGCTGCTGGATGACGCTGAGCATGGCCTCGTAGGCAGCACGCGTCTCCTTGGTCTGGGGCTTGTAGACGACGTCGTCCGCGAGGGAGAGCACGCTCTCCTCGCGCGCCGCGGCGGAGCGGCGCCTGCGCTTGCGTGGCAGGTCGACGTCGCCGTCAGCGCCCGCCGCAGCGGTGTCCCGCTCCTTCTTCTTGCGCGACTTGGTGAGCCGCTCCTCGAGCTCGGGGGGCTTGGCCTGGACGGCGCGGTCCCCAAAGTTCTTCTTGTCGATCCTGCCCCAGAGCGTCTCGGGCTCGCCCGTGGGCTCGTGAGTGTCCCGCGGGCGCGAGTCGGTGGTGAGCACCAGGCTCGAGTTGGCGCGGTACTCGTACTGCTTGAACCGCGCGTGCGCCTCCGCGCCCCCTCCTAAGTTCGCCATCGCCGCGCCCGCTGCAGCAAGCACCAAATCTGGTCAGGAGTTCGTCGGGATCGAATCGAAGCAGAAGCAGCAGCTAGGGTTTGAGAAGGGGGAGAGGGCTTTGCTAGTTGGTACCTGCGGTTCAGCGGGTCGGTGCCGCGGCTCGTGGCGCGGCGTCCGCCGCCTCGGGTGGTGGCGGCACTCCTTCTTCCGCCAAGCGGCGAGTCGTCGACGCCGGAGAAGGGGGGGGGGGGGGGGGGGGGGCGGCGGCGCGAGATTGGATTCGACTTGGGAATAAAAACGAGCAGTGGCTTTGCCTTTGCCTAATCTTAGGTCAGGTCGGGTCGGTTCGAGACGATGAACCGACCATCCTCAGGTCGGGGGATCGGCCCACGTGTGAGTCGCTATACCTCGCCTATAGCGAAAGCTAAGGGCTGATCGTCCACACCACAACAGTCATATATGGGCCGGCCTTTTGTTCACGTGGTAAAATTATTTAGTTAATCAATTCTATATAGCAACGCTAACCCTAGCGATTTCGCTACCTCTCTGGCGATCTCTGATCAGACTGGGCCGGCCTTTTGATCGCCGGTGAGAGGGCTTCCAATTCCGACGTCCGATTAGACTGGTCTCCGGGGGCGAGCTACTTGTTCGGGCTGATAAAGGGGGTGACGAGCTTATTCGCCCGGCCTTGGCAGCGGCTCGGTCTGGGTGCTAGATCGGCATTGGGCAATGGCAGCTTCAAAGGAAAAAGGTGAGGCCGGCATTTCAGCAGCTCGGTCTGGATCAGAGCCGCCGCTAGACGAACTGTGATGGAGTTTGAAGTCGAAGGGCGTGGCAGAGGGCCGCTAGTCCCAATGAGTGTTCTGAGTGCAAACTGTCGTGGCTTGGGCAACGTTGTGGTGGTGAGAGATCTCCGATTTCTTACGGAGAAATATGCCATCAATGCTTTGTGTGGTTGAGACTCAACTTCAGAGGACATGGGTGGAAAGTTTATCTCGTTCATTGGGTTTTAATAAAGGTTTTGTAGTTAGTAGCTCAGGCCATAGTGGCGGCATTGGAATCTTTTGGAATAATGATGCACTAAATATGAAAAGTTTACCCTACTCGCAGCATCATCTTGATGTCGTTGTTACTGAGGAGGGGATGGACATGTGGTGCCTCACCGTTGTGTATGGGAAGGCATAGGTCAGCGAGCACCACAAGACGTGGGATAAGCTCAAATTTATACGTTCGCCTAATGATCTCTCCTGGTTATGTATCAGCGACTTCAATGAGGTTTTCAGTCCTGAGGAGCACGAGGGGGTTAACGAACGGAGCTAGAGTCAGATAGCTGGTTTGAAAGATGTTGTCGATGTTTGTGTGATTTGGGTTACAGAGGGGTTGCATGGACCTATGAGAAGAAGGTAGCAGGGGGCTCCTACTGCCGAGTTTGGCTTGACCATGAGCTAGCATTTGTGCCATGGTGTGCATTTTTCCCTAAGGCTGAAGTGAACCACTTGCGGTCTTGCCGCCGTTTCCATGCTTGTCAAAGCGATTTAGCCAATTAGGAGCCCAATGATCAAGCTCACCACAGACATGGCAAGCCCCTTTTTTATTATCATCCTCTTCTTGAAGTTGGTACTGTTGGGTTCGCAGCATAGAAAACAAAAAAAATTCTACGATGTGAACTATTATACACCAAGATCTATCTATTAAACTTTAAATTGACTTTCAAAACAATAAGATACCAGTTTGTAAATTAAATATCTAAAATTTTTTAGTTCTATTATCTTAATTAAAACTATGCATAATGTAGTAAACAGATGCCAATGACTACAACAAATTATGCAAATTCTTTTCGATTTTAATTTATGATAAATTGAGTTCGACTAATTCAATTAACAAATGAACTCCCACTCAAAACCAACATCCATCGAGTTGTTTTGGTGATTACATGAACCAAATTCACTACACCAAGTCCGATCATCACGTGAGTCGGCGTAGATTCAAAGGCAAGCATCTATATGGGCATCATATCTACCATATGACTCATGCTTAACCTTTCGGTCCGTGTTCCGAGGCCATGTCTGTACATGCTAGGCTCGCCAAATAAGAACCTTAGTATTCGCGTGTGTAAAACTGTCTTACACCCGTTTATGATCGTGGATTCAAGTACACCCGATCATCACGTGATGTCTTGAAGCGACGAAACATAAAACGGTGCGTACTTAAGGGAGAACATATTTTTATCTTGATATCTAAGGGTGATAGATCAAGAACAAAAGTGGGGAGCTTATGTCGGTGGTGTCGTTGGCAAACCCAAAGTAGTGAGGCCATTGGTTGAGTGTCAAGAAATACTCATAGTTCATAAGACAGAAGTTGATACGATCAACTCCAGTCATTTGCTCCTCGGGGTAGTAGTGTGAGCACACCGAATGTGTCAAGGCCCTGAGAAACTCAAGTGTCAAGCGGCGGTATGTGACTTCATCCTGAAAAACAAAATCATACAAACCAACATTGTTGCAAAGTATGTTAAAATCAGGACAAATGCCTAGTTGGTCGAGGATGTAAGAACACACCCACTCGATGGACTTGATCTCTCGGAGCTTGAGACGGTTGAAACGGTTCAGCTGAAACTCCTCGGTGAACTCGATACCAAGTGACTCGGGGGTTAGCATACCAACAGGTGGTGCGGGTTGTTCCGCAATCATCACACGTGTACGACTCCTCGTTTTATCTAAAACAAAATAAATAATCCAATAGAAACATAGCATAAATGATCCTCTACACTTGCTACAAAAGAAACTCCTCTAAAAACAAAACTACGCATGCTCATAATCAAAATTAGCTCAAGAACAATACCTAAGTCTAGATTGATAATGGTGAAAGCTTGAGCAAGATTTTGATGTAAATAAGTTGAGGATCAGAGGAGAAGCGTACCTTAGATCGAATGGGTGTGAAAAGTCGAAGAAAGAACGAGTAAATTGAAGATACAATGGAGATGGTTTGGAGTTTGAAGGTAGAAGAAAGAGAGATTTGTGTTTGGGGGGTTAGGGTTACCTCTTCCTGGTGGATATCGTGACCGAATACGTGGTACTGGCGGGTGGTATGGCCGGAGCCTGCCCGTACCGAGTGACATACCTTGGGGGCGACGTTTCCCTTTCGGCAGCGCAGTCGGTACGATCGCGCTATACGGTTGCGCGCGTCCGTACTACCATTCGGTATTCGTTCAGTACATTCACTTGAAAGTTGATGTTTTTCTTAGGGGTACGGTACGGGCATGCCATACGCCCACCTCTGATCGTACCAGTGGTCGTTACGGCCACTGTATCCTATAACAAAAATCAACATTTCAATTTTTTTCGAGCTGGTATGTGGTACAGGTGCGTGGTACGGGGTCTCTCAGTCGTACCAGTGGTCATCATGCGCCCTAGAAGCAAAAAAACCTTGTGGAATTTAGTTAGTAGCTTCACACGCCTTTGCACATCTTAGCAAATGACAAAATAACAGCAAAAAGACTTTATAAAAATAAGCAATACCTTATGGCCATGTATTAGTAAAATAGAAGATCGAGGATTACCTTATTAAAAACAAAAACAAAACAAAAACAAAACAAAACAAAAATTAACACAAGAGTAAAAAAATTATTTCACATGGATTGCCTTCAATGAAGCGCTTCTAGTTAAGGTCAATTAGCTTGACCCAGATGGTGATTATTTAGGTTTTGTGAGTCGAACACCCACTCCAAAGTAATTGGCTT
Source organism: Avena sativa (assembly GCA_916181665.1). Taxonomy (NCBI): domain Eukaryota; kingdom Viridiplantae; phylum Streptophyta; class Magnoliopsida; order Poales; family Poaceae; genus Avena; species Avena sativa. Next base: position 120,679,418 of record OV702291.1, on the reverse strand, counting down.
TCATTGTGTTTATAGCATCATCACTATTATTAGGCTTGGCCTTCTTCTTGCTAAGGAAGTAGACTATAAAATGATCTCTAGATGGTAGTCCTATTCTCAGATTCCCTTCATGTAGATTTATCAAAGCTTTAATAGTTCTTAGGAATGGCCTACCTAGAATTATAGGTGTTATGGGATCTTCAGGCATGTCCACTATAACAAGATTAATAAGAGCAGAAAATCATTTAATTTCAACAATTATGTTTTCTTTTATCCCAATAGCTTGTTTATAAGTTGAATCAGCAAGATGGAGTCTCATTTCAATGGTTGTAAAAGGCCCCAAGTTTAACTTGTCAAATAGACTCTTGGAAATTGTTGAGACACTTGCACCAAGATCATAGAGTGCAGATATCTCATTTACACTAATTTAAACTTTAATTGTGGGCTAAAAAATATCATCTAGCTTAGCAGGGAGCTTATCAGCTAGTCTCTTATACTCCATTTCTAGTTCACGAACTTTAGATGCTACTTGTTATATAAATTGTTGGTATGTAGCATCCTTTGCCTTGTTCTAGACCAGGATTCTTTACGGTGATCATCTTTAATAAATCTTCCACGGTGTATTCAGGTGTTGACGCTTGCTATAATTCAGCTCTCTAGGCTTCTCTTCATTTATTTCCGCCCTCATCATCTTGAGGTCTTATACCGGGTTCGGCTCGGGATTTTCTGCAAAATTTGCAAGTATGAGAGCTCACTAGTAGAAAACATGTCTCTAGTCCCGGTTCTTAAGGGCATTTAGTCCCGGTTGCCAAACTAGGATTGCGGAACCGGGATTAGAGGTCCGACCATTAGTCCCGATTCTGTTACGAACCGGGACTAGAGATACACCACGTGGCCTCGCGTCGCGTGCTAGGATGGAGGACATTTAGTCCCGGTTCGTAACACGAGCCGGGACTAAAGGTTCCTTGCCGCCCATGGTAGGGCTATAACAACACACCTCAAAGTTCGCTTTCCCCATCTAGATAACCCCACACTATCACCTTGAGCACTAGATGGTTCCAATAAACACCACAATTTCATAGAAACATCCAACTCCAAATATAACTCATAACAAGTATTTGTAATCTCTAGCCTAAGTGCCACCATGGTGTGCATGTTGTCGCTTTCACACACATGGGGAGAGCAGAGATCTATTATAGCACTTGAGTAGCAAGGTAGATCTACTTGATTACAAAGCTCATGATCACAATATGATCATGCATAGAGAGAGAGATGAACACATAGCTACCAGTAGAACCCTTAGCATCGAGGAAGAACTACTCCCTCCTTATCATGGGAGTCAGCAATGGCGATGGAGATGGTGGTGGAGATCGATGGAGATGGATACGGGGGCACTTCCCCGTCCTGGCAGGGTGCCGGAACAGAGACTTTTTGTCCCCCGAATCTCCCCTTCGGTGGCGGCGGCGCTGCGGAACTTTTCGTGGCTGGAGGCTCGACTATTTAGGGTTTCTGCATTGGGGGAGATATATAGGCGAAAGAGGCAAGGTCGATGGCCGGCCAGGGGGCCAACACCATGCCCTGGCGCGGCCAGGGGGACCCGCGCCTAGGGGTGGTGTGGCCACCCTGTGGCCCCTCTCCGTCTCGTCTTCTGGCTCCGTGAGTCTTTCGGTAAAATATTAACTTTGGCTTTTGTCCCGTCTAATTCCGAGAATATTCATTTTTTGACCTTCTAGAAACAAAAAACAGCAGAAAACAGGCAACCGGCACTGTGGCATCTTGTTAATAGTTAGTCCAAGAAAGTGTATAAAAGTACTTCATAGTTGGAACAAAACATAAGAAAGTAGGTAAAACCAAGCATGGAACATCAAAAATTATAGATACGTTAGCAACGTATCACACCTTCAAAGTTCATAAGAGTGACTAGATACAAATAGTTTAAAACAAGCAATATCAAGTTATGCATCAATCAACAAGTCTTGGGACAATGCACATAGAACTAAGAATGGCCACTATGCTCTCAAACTAGGTGCATAAAGATAGAGGGTGGAGACTCAACATAAAAGTAAAAGAAAGGCCTTCATAGAAGGAAGTAGGGATTCAAGTTTCATAAAGAGCTTCCAAAAATTATGGTACTTGTTAGCTTTCAGCTCTCATTGCCCCTATCATAAGCATCTTTAAGTGATTAAGGTTAAAGTGACACAACTAAGAGGATATGCTTGACAAGTTATAAGCCGAAATCTCATGCCCCTTATTTACGAAGACCGAACCTCATGCTACTCAACTTTAGTTACAAGTATGCTCTTGTCATTGTAAGTACATATGTATCATAACGATCCCATAATCAAAATGACAAGGCAAGCAGACAATGAGCATCTCAAAGATCTTTTTATTTGCTATTTGCATAGGTTTTTATTGAGGATGCTTCATAGAGTGCTCATTATGGTGATGCTGCAAGTTTCCACCATGATTAGGCATGGCTTAGGCTAGTGGCCCATGTGTTTCTCTAACACATATACAAACTCCATGATATTACAAGTTCCACTTTTATTTCACACCGTCGGGATCCATAAGCAAAAGAACATGATATCAACGGGGTACAAAGTACAAGTGAAATATTGAAAGCGTTCCCCATGATACATGGTTCTGCTAATTACAACTTATAAAGCGCAAGCATATACGCAACAAAGATGGACACAATGGTTCAAGTTTATTAAATGCAAGAAAAGTAAACTGTGCCATCAAGTTCATGAGAGCTTTAATCACTAATTTTCACATAACAAGTTTAATTCGGAAGGTAGATAAAAACATGAATATATTTGGAATAGCAATTGCTAATAGGTATGTATGGTGGACTCTTTGGAATAACTTGGTTTAAGGAGTTGGATGCATGAGTGGAACTCATACTTGGTTATGGAGGCTAGCAAAAGACTGAGAGCGACAAACTAAGGGAGCAATAATGGCCATAATCATGCAGAGCGACAAAACATCATTAATCAAAGCATAAAGTGATATTACAAGTAAAAAACTAAAGGATCATCAAGGCTATGGTGACTTGGGATAGTCATAACATGGTGTGAGCATGTGCCAAGTCAACCCAAATAAAGCATCAAAGGAGAATACCACAATATTATGCTTTAATATGCTAAAACAACGCATGATTCTTCCAAGGCACATTAATAAATCTCAATTGTTTATAACAAGTCATGCTACAACAAAGAATACTAAGCATAAAGCAAAAACAATATCAAGCATGGCATGATAAAGCATAGGCCACAGTCAAAAACAAGCTCTCTTTACCACTTAAGCATGAACTTTCCTACTCTTTTCCAATCCAAACCAAACTATTTGAAAAACAATGCATGAAAGAGGGGGTCCAAACAATTTATTCAGCAAACTAAGAAAACCAAGCAAACGAAAAACAAAAACGAAAAATAAGACGCTCTAAGAACAACACAACTGTGCATGAAACAATAAAAGTGAAGTGTTTGGAAGAAACCTGAGATTTTTATTGATGAAGAAGGGGATGCCTTGGGCATCCCCAAGCTTTGATACTTGTACTTCTTGGATATTTCTTGGGGTGACACGCGTGGCATCCCCAAGCTTGAGCTTTAGTCCATTCTTCATCTCATTACTCATTCCTTCCATACACCTGAAATTTTTCCTTCATACAAAACTTCACACAATCTTTATTAGCAACATTAGTGCATTCAAGATAATAATTCTTTAGGTTCAGTTTCAACACCAATAAAACTTCCAATAAAACACAAGATACTGTAGCACTTCTCTCAAAAAGCTCAATTTTCCCAAAAGAACTCAAAAAGGAACCAACAAGAAGCAAATGCAAATAATGGCAGAAATCTGTCAAAACAGACCAGCAGGTAAAGACGAATTTTTCGAAGACCTTCTGTTGCTCAAATCGAAAAGTGTTGAACTAATGAAAGTTAGATAACAACCTGGGGCAGAAGCACAAATAATTACAGCTCAATCCGACATACAGAGCTCTCTCAGGAATTTTTACGGTGAAGCACAAAAATCTGTTTTGGGATAGCAACTTTCCCAATCATTACTTCTCTCTCATTAGAGGTTATTCTTGGCACAAAAAGCAAATAAAAAGGATAAGGAGAGGTTATTACAGAGGTAATAACTTCCAAGACTCATCTAAAACTTTTGGGTTATCTCCCAATAAGTACTTTTCTTTAATGCCTTTAAGATTGATACCAGAAATATCTTCAACAAGGCAAGGTATGTCATCCAAATAAGTCCTAGAGGATCCTCTCTCAATGCTCTTGGGTTCACTACTTTCATCAAACAGGTTTTCAGGAACAATCCAATCAAGATTCTTTTCTATGGATTCATGTATTGCTGCAAGTTTAAAAGGTATTGGTATCTTAGTTTCCTCCCCATTAGATTCGGTTTTGTCCATCTTTTCTCGTGTACCAATAACATCTACACATGAGCCTAGCATATTAAAACGTTCAAAGACTTTCCAAGCTTCCTTGGCAACATCATGGAATTCCTTAAGCAAAGTTTCCAGAATAAAATCTCTCTTTTCAGGGTCCTCAATTTCTTTAAGCTTAAGAAACATTACTTGCATTAAGGGGTTAAGGTTAACAAACCTGGCTTCCAACATGTGAACTAAAGAAACTGCAACAATTTCATAATTTGGAGCAAGCTCTGCAAGGGGTCTATCCTCAATATCCTCATGCTTACTAACATGATTAAAGATTTCTTCAATATTATCTTTTCCAATTATAGAGCCACTACCTATTAGAAGGTCTTTCAGAGTGAATTTAGGGATCAACACAGTGAGCTAAGAAAGAGGTAACAACTATGGAAAGACTTTAAATTATTTTTTTGTGTTTTTAATAAAGAAAGCAAACTTGTAAAACTAATTTTTGTGTGTTTTTGATAAAGAAACAAGCAAACAAAGCAAAAGTAAACTAAGCAAAACAAAAACAACAAAGTAAATAGATTGGTTATGAGGGACTCCCCTTGTGAAGATGTCCTTGACTCCCCGACAACGGTGCCAGAAAAAGTGCTTGATGGCCCAAAATATATCGAGCTCGTTGGGGAACCCCAAGAGGAAGGTATGATGAGCACAGCAACAAGTTTTCCCTTAGTTATGAAACCAAGGTTATCAATCCAGTAGGAGCAAGGAAACACCCCAAAGGTGTTGCTAGCTGAGCTTTGGCAGGGCACACTACTGGTGCTAGTAGCAACGTGGAATCCTGCACAACACAACCACATAACTTTGCCCTCAACTTGCGATGATGTTGTCAATCTCACCGGTTTTGCTGAAAACAAAGGATTAAACATATCAAGTGGAAGAAAGTAATAGTTTGCAGAAAGTAAACAGAAAGCAGTAAACAATTTATTGAAGATTGATGATAAAAGTAAGGACTAGGTCCATAGTTCACTAGTGGTGGCTCTCCTTAAGATAGATAACATGTTGGGTGAACAAATTACAGCGGGGCAATTGACAAATATCGAGAAAGCAATCATGCATATACTAATCATCTTGATTCCTTTGAGACTTGATTGGGCATTACAACATTATACATAGACCGCCATCCAACTACATCTATGACTAATAATCCACCTTCAGGTTATCATCCGAACCCCCTCTAGTATTAAGTTGCAAGCAACATATAATTGCATTACGCATTGCGTGTAAAGTGAACAATACGATTGTTCTATGAACAAAGGATTGTTATTTTCTCCCTAGTAACAACAGCACATCTAGTTTCTTAGAGATTTCTGTCACTTCCCTAGATTACTAGAGGCATGGACCCACTACAGAGCATAAATACTAACTCTTGGAGTTGCTAGCATCTACTTGGCCAAGATAGCTACTAACAACGGAAAGCATGCAAGATCACAAATAACAAAGACATGATAGAATCAATAATCAATCTGAAATAGCATCTCAATATCCATCGGATCCCCGCAAACACAACATGTATGATTACAAATAGATGATCTTGATCATGAACGGAGCTCACAAGATCTAAATATGATAGCACAAAGGAGAAGAACCAGCCATCTAGCTACTACATGGACCCGTAGTCCAAGGATGAACTACTCACGCATCACACCGGAGGCTTGCATGGTGATGAAGAAGGCCTCCAGGGTGAATTCTCTCCTCCGGCAGGGTGCCGGGAAGAGCTTCAGATCCCTCCCGATCTAGGGATGGAGACGACAACGGCTATAGACTCTTTCGTGGAATTTTGATCGGGTACTTAGGGTTTCTGTATCGCAGGCATCTTATAGGCGAAAGGGGAGGCCGAGGGGATGCCTAGGGCGGCCACACCACCCCCTGGAATGGGCCAGGCTTGGCCGTGCGGCCAGGTGGTGTGGTGTGCCCTTGGCCCCTCTCTGTCTCGTATTATGGTTCTATGTCCCCCTCGGTGAAAAACTGACTTTGGCTTTTGTACCGTCCAATTCCGAGAATATTCATTTTCGACTTCCTGGAACCAAAAACAGCAGAAAACAGGCAACTGGCACTGTGGCATCTTGTTAATAGGTTAGTCCAAGAAAGTGTATGAATAGTACTCCAAAGTTGGAACAAAACATAAGAAAGTAGATGAAACCAAGCATGGAACATCAAAAATTATGGATACGTTAGCAACATATCAGCCATCTAGGTCCCTCGGTTGATCATTGGTCCCGGAGTTTCCCGACCATGTCTGGAGTGTTCCCGAACCCTGGGGTATCATGCTTAAGGGCTTGATGATGCTTAGAGATTGTTTATAGGACCGGTAGAATCATCGAAGAAGAGTATAGAGAAAACCGGAAGGGTTTCAGTGAGTCCGAAGGATGTCCGGAGTGGAGATGGAAAGTGTTCCATAACCATGGAGATTGACTAATATGTGAATGAATGTTAAATATTGATTTAATCATTTATTCATAATTATTTAATAAAAGAGAAAATCAATTAAATGGTCAAAGGGCTTAATGGGCCAATTCCCGGAGGGGAAAGGGCCCAAGAGGGGACCACACCCCTAGGAGGGGCCTAGGGGGTGGCCGGCGGCCCTAGTGGGCCTTCCCCACGTGGGTCGGGTGGGGGCTGGACGGCGTGCCTGCCCACCTCTCCCCATCCTTTAGTCCCACCCTGGGACTTTGAGGGAGGTAGTACCTCCCCTCCCCTAAATATAGTGGGGGTATTTGGCTAGATAAATACACATAATATTCAATAAAGGTTTCCTCACTTTTGGGGAGACCTCCAATTGATACTCTCTCTCTCTCCCGTGACCGTGGTCCCAAGTTCAGACTGTGCGAACGAGAGACATCTTCACCTCGGAGCGCTGTCGTGCTGCGGGATTCGGATCCAGGAGCTCTACTTCCACAACTGTTGCTGGATCGGGGAAGCAGGATTCATCTTCAGGCACCAGATGCATGTAACTCCCCATGAGGTGTCACACTTGAGGCACTCAAGTCATTAAGCCATAGGAGCGCAAGGACTTCATCATGACCTTGAGGTCGGCTTTGGCTCGTCTACATCAATCACACTCTCCCGAGCATTGACAATGCTTTTCGGTCTTCAAGGGTAAGTTCACGAAAATCCCTCCCATTACTGCATTACTAATAGATAGGTCCTTACAACATCAAGGGTTCAGGGGCATAGGGTAAAATTTTATTGTTTTCATACATGAACCCCTACAGTGGTATCAGAGCTAGATCTATGTGTAGTAATGCTAGTACAGGTAGAATACACGAGATGTAGCGTGTGGGCATTGATCTTTTAGTTGTTACCGTCCCACGTGTACTTGTGTATACCACAGTACTGCCTGATGAAGCGGCCCCCAACCGACTTTACGCGTTCATTCGCGAGACTGGTCCACACTTGACATACGACTTGTACAGTATAAAGTGGATTTGGGGGGTGTCTGTCTCTCTCGCATTAGTTGGTATGCCATTTACAACGGAGGTCCCCAAAAGGGGTATAGTATAGACAACTACTTGATCATTGTTGTGGTAAAAGTTTGTAGGTAAGAACGGTTCTTGTGCAAAATCCCATTCAGCCACGTAAAACATGCAAAGATAAAGTAGAGGCATCTTACTTTGTTTTGCAAGGGGCGTTGCTTTGTGATATGGTTGTAGCAAAGGTAAAGTGATTACCTTATGTTATGAAGTAGTAGTAGATAGTCACGGAGGTGACGGACTACCACGCTAGAAATACACTAGTACCCTAGTGTCTACGGCGCTGGAACCCTGGCGCCGGAATCCGGTGACGCTGGATGGAGATCACGGCGTGAAGGACCATATCACATCGCATTTACATTCAATGTTATTGTTTGTATATCTTATTGTGTGCTAGTATTAGATACTCAATGGTAGCCTAATAAGATGATCCATGTTTAAAAATTACCAATGATTGTGTTCCCCCTTAGTGAGCACCACCAAGAAAGTTCTTCTGTATGAGGCAGGCCGTGATGATCGGGTGTCAGACATATCTACGTTCGCATACGGTGGGTGAAAGCCATGTTGCACAACGAATACACAAAGGTTGAGTTGGCGAGCCTAGAATGTAGCAAGCATGGCCTCGGAACTTGGATGGTCAAAAGATCGAGCATGCGTCGCATGAATGATGTGACCGACGTTTAGCGTCCACCCTAGAACCCACATTGATGGCTGTGATGATCGGGGGAGATGTGGGGAAAAGAGGTCGTGTCATCACTAGAACCCCTCAGGGGATAGGTGTTTCTGAGTGGAGTTATTATTAACTCATTTAATTATAAACTTAGTCTAAATTCCTTTTGCAATTATAAATGTAGAAAATGGTTCTCCCCGATGCTACCTTTCCTGATGACAATTGGTTAGAAGGAGAGAAGGCTTAGACCAGCCGCCCAAGCGTTTCTGTAACACATATACGAACTCCATGATCCTTACAATCTCCCCTTTAATTTCACACCACCGGGATCCATAAGCAAAAGAACATGATATCAACTAAATAAAGTCCAATGTTGAAAGCGTTCCCCATGGTAACATGGTTCTACTAATTCACAACTTACAAAACGCAAGTATATACACAACATAGATGGGCACAATGGTTCAAGTTTATTAAGTGCAAGAAAGTAAAGTGTGCCATCAAGTTCGTGAGAGCTATAATCACTAATTTTCACATAACAAGTTTAATTCGGAAGGTAGATAAAAACATGAATATACTTGGAATAGCAATGATGCTAATAGGTAGGTATGGTGGACTCTTTGGAATAACTTGGTTTTATTTGGAGTTGGATGCATGAGTGGAACTCATACTTGGTACATGTAACACCCCAAAACTTTAATCCAAGCTTATCAAGATCCAAATCATCAAAATTAGGGTTAACAAAAACTTTTCCAAATTAAAAATGAAAGCATTCATGTGTATGTGCATTTAATTTAGGATTTGATTTGAATTGCCATGGTTCTATGATCCATTGCTTGTAAAATGTTTCTTAGGTGAAATAAACATCATCTAAGTTATTCCCAAACTTTTCCCAAAGAAAAATAACTCAAAATGAATATTTGAAGTGAATGGTCATTTTGGCCAAATTAACTCTCACGCCTACTTTGGCTATTCCTAGTTTTCAAAACTTAACAGAAAACATGTGTGGATCTTTACACTCCTTGCTAGTACACATAATGAGGTACCAAGGCCCACTTTGTGATCTGTAAAAATCTTTCAAATGCTAATTTTAAATGACAGTTCAAAATTGAATCTATTTCATATAGGAAGATCCCACTATTTCAAAAACCACTCAAACAAGCTCAATTTTCAAAACCCAAGCACCCATAGAGTCCCAAGCTTCTATCTAGCAAACCCACCAAAAATATTTTCAAAATTCAAAAGTTTAGTTCATGCGACCATTTCATCAAACACTTGGCAGGCATGAATTACACCCTAATCATAGCTCATTGTTTTGAACAGGGTTTTGCCCCCATTTGATCCCCATTTAATCCCTTTGTCCCCTCTTGATCTAACCAGGCCCTTAGCACCCCTCTCCCTTGTCCCTAGCAACCATGCCATGCCAACCTGAGCCCCTAGTCGCCGGCCAAACCTTGCCCCGCTGCAGCAGACCACTTCCCCCTCTCTCGCCATGTCTAGGAGGTAGCCAGGAGCTCACCGCCACCCTCTGTCCCCTGCCCGAGTCAAGCCCCGCCGTGGACCACCGAGGAAAGCCCGCGCCCAGTGCCACCGCAACATGCCGCGCACGCGCCAGAGCACCGCGCCCGTCACGCGTGCACAGACCACCCCTCGACCGCAGCCCGCGCCCACCGCTCCGCCATGACCCAGGGAACACGACGGACACGCCCGTTCGCCGCCCAACGCACCACAACCACCGCTCGCCGTGGACATTGCCGCTTCTGCCGCTCAGAGCGCCAGCTCGCCCCGACCGCATACCACCGCCCCTAAGCCCGCATTCACTTCGTAGAGCACCGCCAGGAGACCGCCTGTCGATCGCCACCCCCAGCCATGCCTCTAGCCGACCGTAGCCATGTCGCCACCGTCGACTGCCCATCCCGCTCGGTCTCACCGTCGGGCCTATAAAAGGAGGCCACCTCCAGCCGTTTGAAGCACACCACTCCACTCCCCTCACCTCACTGACCGTCCCACACCTCTAGCTGGAGCAAGGGGAGCAGCAGCTCGCCGGAATTTCACCGGAGCAGGCCGCCTCTGGAGGAGAAGGGCGCCTGCAATTTAGGGCACCCCAAGCTCCGCCGCAACCGCGCATCGCCTCGCCGTCAACCACCGGTTTGTTTGCCCGCCTCGCCGACCTTGATGGAGCCCTGGTACGTCCCCGATAGACCCCCACCGAGCCGCTAGGGTTCGAGCTTGCCGGCCACCTGTTCGTTGTCGACGACGATCCCCAGCCGTAGATCCCAGTTCTAATCCTACGGCCCACAGCGCGCGTACCGTTTCGCGTGTTAAGAGCCACTGACAAGCGGGACCCCTCTGTTAGCTGATCCCCGTGCCGCGGAGCGCCACTGGGCCGACCCATGTTCGTTCCCGCGCTAGCCCAGCCATTCAAAATTGGATTTTTCTTTTTAGTTTAAATCTTAGTTTTGTCCCCTAGTTTGAAAATCAATTCAGAGAGATTTATAAATTCAAATTGCATGAAACTAATTTTGTCTGAAAGGTATTAAAATGATCTATCCAAGCCCGTTGGATTTAATTCAATTAGAATTATAGATCTCTCCTAATAAAAATAACAAAACAGAAGTATTTGCAACTTACAATATTTTTATAAAATCAACTAAGATAGGTTCTGAGTTGATTCCAACTCTCAAAAATCACATTTCATCATATATATCTAAATATGTAATAATATTAAGGTTTACATGTAGTGACTTTGGACTAGTACCAAAATAATGCTATATAGGCATTTCTAGTCACTTTAAATCAATAATTTTGATCCAACCTTTAAATCTCATTCCCACATGTTAGAATATGTGGTGATGACATGTGTCCACATGATCCCATATTTTAAGTGGTGAATATTAAATCTTAGTTGAATTTTTTTTCAATGACTAGAAATTACTTTTCTAAATTTGAAAAGAATGAAACTAGTGAATTAAACTTGTGATACTTGTGATGATAATATATCATCAAAGGTGTGTCTTAGAATGCTAATTAGACTAGTTAAGTATTGTGTGGTGATTGTGTGCTCCGTATGTATTTGTAGACGATAGTATCGACCAAGTCTACGAGGAGGAGGAGTTCTACCAAGAAGAAGAAGAAGAAAACTTCAACCACTACACCAACCAAGGCAAGCTATTGGAGTAAACTGGATTTAAGCTAGTTAACTTGATCCAAGATGCTTTAGGCATGCTTTGATCACACTCCTTTAACTATTAGTTACCCCATGTCTGTGTTTACAAGTTTTACCTCCCTTAGTTTACACAAAGTTCTTTACTGGTTTTGAAGGTAGCATAAAGAGTATAAAACTTGACCTATTTAGAAACCTTTAGATGTCATTCTATGGCATGAGATTGAACCCATCTTTTCCACCTTAGTGAACACTCTTAACTTAGTAGTTTAGAGTAGATAAAAACTTGAGTCACTATAGATGGGAACAATTGGTGAAAATGAATTGTGAAAACCTTGGAATGATGAGTCATTCTATTGAGATGTTTTGACATGTGTTGAGAAACACCAATGGTTTATGATGATGAAAATGATGAGGCATGAGCCTTAACCCTTTTATAAAACTGATGGTTTGATTCGGATGCGATACCATTCCAAATTTACCGTACAACCACACTACCTGAATTGGGTAAGGCTTAGCTGGAAATTTATATGCATTAGTATTAGTTCCCTCGCAGGAGAGGTTTGAGCTGAGGCTACCTCTCATGATGTCCACCTATGCAGTGCCCAAGATGACTGATGGTCATGGTTGGGAGGCCATGCTCATAGGAGAGGTGCTTATACTAGGGTGTGTAAAAGGAAGGTTATGTTTGATTATCTGCATACTAAGTATGATGATTCAGGGTTATCCCTGACAGATGTATCGAATCTTGTGGTGAAAGTGTACCGCCTCTGCAGAGTGTCAAACTATTCGAATAGCCGCGTCCGCGGTTATGGACAGTTGGAATGGCCATACTGTTTTGTTGTTAGATGTTTTCTAAATAACTTGAAATGAATGATGAACCTTGACTTGACCACAACAGGGTTGTGTTTTTGATACTAGCTTCCCAAACTTAAGTGATTCTAGAGTTTTATTTTATCTTTCTTTGCTTTAGAACTCAGCTGAGGTTTCAAACTTAACTTTATAGTTAAACCTAGATTTAGCCCTTTGACTTAGAATTATATTACTTGTTAGAGGTAGTTTGCGAGTACTTAAAGAGTACTCATGGCTTTTGTCCCTGGCTATTCTCATGGCCAGACTATGAAGGAGACTATCAAGATGATGGCCACCAGGACGGCTATGATAACTAGGACTATCTGCCTTCGTCAGCATTGCATGTGCCCCTGAAGATGGACCCCACCGCTACGCTTATCTTTTATTTCCGCTGCTTGTTGTATTAAAGACTGGATCATGAGATCCTTATTTGTGTAAGACCTTATGTATGGTTTGTAATGGATGATGTACTGTGATATCCAATCCGTTATGTCTCGCAAAAATGGTAATCCTAGGATTGCGAGGTATGTCATAACGGGCATCTGGGATTAAAAATCCGGGTGTTGACAGTACATGTGGAGGCTAGCAAAAGACTGGGAGCGACCAACTAAGAGAGCAATAATGACCATAATCATGCAAAGCGACAAAACATTATTAATTAAAGCATAAAGTGATATTACAAGTAGAAAACTAAATGATCATAGAGGCTATGGTGACTTGGTATAGTGTTAACATGGTGTGAGCATGCGCCAAGTCAACCCAAATAAAGCATCAAAGGAGACAATATTATGATTTTATAGGCTAAAACATGATTCTTTCAAGGCACATTAAGCAATCTCAATTGTTTGTAACAAGTCATGCTACAGCAATAATTACTAAGCATAAAGTCAAAGCAATATCAAGCATGACATGATAAAGTCCAGGCCAGAGTCAAAACAAGACTCCTTTTATACCACTTATAAGCATGAACTTTCCTACTCTTTTCCAACCCAAATCAACTTATTTGAAAACTAATGTATGAATGAGGGGTTCCAACCAATTTATTTAAGCAAACCAAGCAAAATAAAACAAAAAACAAAAACGAAGACGCTCCAAGAACAACACAATTATGCATGAAACAATAAAAATGAAGTGCTTGGAAGAAAACCTGAGATTTTTATTGATGAAGAAGGGTATGCCTTGGGCATCCCCAAGATTTGACGCTTGTACTTCTTGAATATTTCTTGGGGTGACACGGGTGGAATCCCCAAGGTTGAGCTTTTTTCCATACTTCATCTCATTGCACTGTTCTTGCCTACACTTTAAAATTTCCTTCTTACAAAACTTCACACAATCTTCATTAGCAACATTAGTGTACTCAAGATAATAAGTCTTTTGATTCAGTTTCAACACAAGTAAAACTTCCATTAAAACATAAGCTACTGTAGCAATTCCTTTTAAAAGTTCAAGTGATAAAAGACAACTCCAAGAGAAAGAGATTAAGAGGCAAATGCAAATAATGGCAGAAATCTGTCAAAACAGACCAGCAGGTAAACACAATTTTTTTTCGAAAACCTTCTGTTGCTCAAATCGAAAGGTGTTAAACTAACAAAAGTTGGATAACAACCTGGGGCAGAAGCACAATTTTTTTTAGCTCAATCCAACGTACAGAGATTTTTCACGAATTTTTACAGCAAAGCACACAAATCTGTTTCGGGACAACAACTTTCCCAATTCTTACTTCTCGCTCATTAGAGGTTACTCTTGGCACAAAAACCACACAAAAAGGATAAGGAGAGGTCATTACAAACGTTATAACTTCCAAGACTCAACAAAAACTTACTTAACTAACAATTTTGGTTATCTTCCAATAAGTGCTTTTCTTTAATGCCTTTGAGCTAGGCATAAGAAGCAAGAATCAAGTATTCTCAAATGAAGAAGCATTAAGACCAAATTTCTTGCCCCTACCTTTCTTACCTTTATTATTATCTTTAGGGAACGTATGATTATTTGGTAGAGAAACAAAATGCATGATACCTTTTTCCATATCTATTATCGCTCTAAGGAGTTTTAGTGAGGATCTTCCAAGTGTAATTTGTCCTTTTCCTACACATTCAACAACAAGATAATCAGTAGACACCACTTTCCCTAGGATCTTTGTAAACACTCCTTCAGCTATTTCAATGGGTAATATTGTGGCATTATTAGTAAGAGATATTTCTTCTCCTCCTTTAGAAAGTCCCCAAAGATTAAAAGGTTCATAGATTTCTTTGGGCATAAGGCAGAATTCAGACATGATATCATAGCGAGCATGAAAAGTTTCATTATTTATAACAACTTTTACTGTAGGAAGCCATTTTGAAGTTTCAGAATTTATTGGAACATCATCATGATGCTCTCTAAGCATGTTATAACACTCTTTTAAACTAACAGTGTTGGTCTCAAGAGTGTTCAATCTAGCAAATATGTTTATAAAGGAGGAATCAGATTTGCTAGGCAAGTAATATGTTGTAACCAACTTTTTTATGGCATTAAAAGCATCACCCTCATTGCACTGGAGGAAATCTCCTCCCACTACAGCATCCAAAGCATATCTATAGCAAAGAGCAAGTCCAAAGTAGAAACTGCTAAGAAACAAGCTTAGAGTTATTTTAGGTTCAGTTTTATCATGTAAATCAGAGATCCTAAACCAAGCTTCTTTGAAACTCTTTTCAATTCCTTGTTCGAAAGTAAAGATCATTTCCTCAGGCAACATAGTGATTGGAGCAATGCTAGATATAATAGCAACTTAAGATAGGAACTAGAATTTTTTTGTGTGTTTTTTATAAAGAAGAGCAACCTAGAACAACTAATTTTTGTGTGTTTTTGATAAAAGAAACAAGCAAACAAAGCAGAAATAAAATAAGCAAAACAAAAAACAAAGTAAAGAGATTGGTTATGAAGGACTCCCCTTGTGAAGCTGTCCTTGACTCTCCGGCAATGATGCCAGAAAAAAGGCTTGATGGCTCAAAATATGCCGAGCTCGTTGGGAACCCCAAGAGGAAGGTATGATGAACACAACAAGTTTTCCCTCAGTTATGAAACCAAGGTTATCGAACCAGTAGGAGCAAGGAAACAACCCCAAGGTGTTGTTTCTAACTTGGAATCCTGCACAACACAACCATAGAACTTTGCCCCAACTTACTGTGAGGTTGTCAATCTCACCGGTTTTGCTAAAACAAAGGATTAAACGTATTGTCTAGAAGATAGTAATTTCTTGCAGAAAGTAAACAGTAAACAGTAAATAGTAGATGGTAGATTGATGGTAAAAGAATGGACCGGGGTCCATAGTTCACTAGAGGTGATTCTCCTTAAGATAGATGACATGTTGGGTGAACAAATTACAGCGGGGCAATTGACAGACACCAAGAAAGTATACATACATATACTAATCATCTTGACTCCTATGATATTTGATTGGGCATTACAACATTATACATAGACCGTAATCCAACTGCATCTATGACTAATAATCCACCTTCAGGTTATCATCTGAACCCCCTCCAGTATTAAGTTGCAAGGAACAGATAATTGCGTTAAGCAAAGTGTGTAAACTAAACAATACGATTGTCCCATGGACAAAGGATTTTTGTTTTCTCCCTAGTAGCAACAGCACATCTAGTACCTTAGAGATTCCTGTCACTTCCCCAGATTACTAGAGGCATGAACCCACTATCGAGCATAAATACTCCCTCTTGGAGTTGCTAGCATCTAGATAGCTACTAACAATGGAAAGCATGCAAGATCACAAATAACATAGACATGATAGAATCAATAATCAATCTGAAATAGCATCTTAATATCCATCGGATCCCCGCAAACACAACATGTAGGATTACAAATAGATGATCTTGATCATGAACGGAGCTCACAAGATCTAAGCATGATATCACAAAGAAGGAGAACCAACCATCTAGCTACTACTTTGACCCGTAGTCTAGGGATGAACTACTCACCCATCACACCGGAGGCAGGCATGGTGACGAAGAAGGCCTCCAGGGTGAACTCTCCCCTCCGGTAGGGTGCCGAGAAGAGCTTCAGATCTCTCCAGATCTAGGGATGGAGATGACGGCGTCTACAGACTCTTTCATGGAATTTTGATCGGGTACTTAGGGTTTTCGTCCTAGGAGGCTTTTATAGGCGGAAGGGCAAGGTCGATGGAGTACCAGGGGCCCACACCAGGTGGCAGGGCGCCTAGGGTTGGCCACGCCACCCTAGGGTGTGGCCGCCCTGGTGCCTGATACATTGCAAATGTATCTATAATTTTTGATGTTCCATGCTTGGTTTTATCCACTTTCTTGTGTTTTGTTCCAACTTTGGAGTACTTTTCATATGATTTCTTGGACTAACCTATTAACAAGAGCCACAGTGACAGCTGCCTGTTTTTTGCTGTTTTTGGTTCCAAGAAAGTCAGAAAATGAATATTCTCGGAATTGGACGGGACAAAAGCCAAAGTGCCTATTTTTCCGGAAGGGATCAAGTGCCAAAATACGAGACGGAGAGGGGCCAGGGGCCGGCCACACCACCTGGCCGTGCGGCCAGGCCTGGCCCGCGCAAGGGGGTGGTGTGGTGGCTCCCGGCACCCCCTCGGCCTCTCCTTCCGCCTATATATTGCCCTCGGGACGAAAAACCTAAGTACCCGATCAAAAATCCACGAAAGAGTCCGTAGCCGCCGTCATCTCCATCCCTAGATCAGGAGGGATCTGAAGGTCTTCCCGGCACCCTGCCGGAGAGGGGAATTCACCCTGGAGGCCTTCTTCATCACCATGCAAGCCTCCGGTGTGATGCGTGAGTAGTTCATCCTTGGACAACGGATCCATGTAGTAGCTAGATGGCTGGTTTCTCCTCCTTTGTGCTTTCATGTTTAGATCTTGTGAGCTCCGTTCATGATCAAGATCATCTATTTGTAATCCATACATGTTGTGTTTGCGGGGATCCGATGGATATTGAGATGCTATTTCAGATTGATTATTGATTCTATCATGTCTTTGTTATTTGAGATCTTGCATGCTTTCCGTTGTTAGTAGCTATCTCGGCCAAGTAGATGCTAGCAACTCCAAGAGTTAGTATTTATGCTCGATAGTGCGTTCATGCCTCTGGTAATCTAGGGAAGTGACAAAAATCTCTAAGGTACTAGATGTGCTGTTGCTACTAGAGAGAAAACAACAATCCTTTGTTCACAGAACAATCGTATTGTTTACTTTACACGCAGTTCGCAAAGCAATAATCTGTTGCTTGCAACTTAATACTGGAGGGGGTTCGGATGATAACTTGAAGGTGGATTATTAGTCATAGATGTAGTTGGATGGCGGTCTATGTATTATGTTAATGCCCAATCAAGTCTCAAAGGAGTCAAGATGATTAGTATATGCATGTATTGCTTTCTCGGTGTTTGTCAATAGCCCCGTTGTAATTTGTTCACCCAGCATGTTATCTATCTAAGGAGAGCCACCTCTAGTGAACTATGGATCCCGGTCCTTTTTCTTTACATACAATCTAAACTGTTTCAGCTTTATGTTTACTTTTTGCAAACTTTTACTTCTTTCCATTCGAAAAGTTTAATCCTTTGTTTTCCACAAAACACGGTGAGATTGACAACCTCATCGCAACTTGGGGACAAAGTTCTGTGGTTGTGTTGTACAGGTCTCCACGTTTCTACCAGCACCGGTAGTGCGCCCTGCCAAAGCTCAGATAGCAACACCTTTGGGGTGTTTCCTTGCTCCTACTGGTTCGATTAAACCTTGGTTTTATAACTGAGGGAAAACTTACTGCTGTGCTCATCATACCTTCCTCTTGGGGTTCCCAACGAGCTCTACGTTGAAAGTCGAGCGCATCAAGATCTTTTCTGGCGTCGTTGCCGGGGAGTCAAGGACATCTTCAAATGGGGAGGAACCTAAGATACCAATACCCTTTAAACTAGTAGCAATACATGATGCAATAGAAAAGAATCTTGATTGGATTGTTCCTACAAACCCTTTTGATGAGAATAGTGAACCCAAGAGCATTTGGAAAGGATCCTCTAGAACTTACTTGGATGATATACCTTGCCTTGTCGAAAATATTTCTGGTATTGATCTTAATGCTTCTTCATTTGAGAACACTTGATTCTTTGTTTGCTTCTTATGCCTAACTTAAAGGCGTTAAAGAAAAGTACTTATTGGGAGATAACACAAAATTTTTAGATGAGTCTTGGAGGTTATTAACTCTATAATAACCTCTCCTTATCCTTTTTATTTGCTTTTTGTGCCAAGAGTAACCTCTAATGAGAGTGAAGTAATGATTGGGAAAGTTGCTGTCCCGAAACAGATTTTTGTGCTTCACCGTAAAAATTCCTAAGAGAGCTCTGTATGTCGGATTGATCTGTAACTGTCTATGCTTCTTCCCCAGGTTGTTATATTACTTTCGTCAGTTCAACACTTTTTGATTTGAGCAACAGAAGGTCTTCGAAAAAATTCGTCTTTACCTGCTGGTCTGTTTTGACAGATTTCTGCCATTTTCTGCATTTGCTTCTTGTTGGTTCCTTCTTGAGTTCTTTTGGGGAATTGAGCTTTTTGAGGGAAGTTCTACAGTAGCTAGTGTTCTAATGGAAGTTTATTTGGTGTTAGAACTGAACCTTGAGACTTATTTATCTTAAGTGCACTAATGTTGCTAATGAGATTATGTGAAGTTTTGTATGAAGGAAAATTTTCAGGTGTATGGAAGGAATGAGTAATGAGATAAAGGATGGACTAAAGCTCAAGCATGGGGATGCCACGCGTGTCACCCCAAGAAATATCCAAGAATTACAAGCGTCAAAGCTTGGGGATGCCCAAGGCATCCCCTTCTTCATCAATAAAAGTTCCAGGTTTCTCCCAAACGCTTCATTTTTATTGTTTCATGCACAGTTGTGTTTTTCTTGGAGCGTCTTCTTTTTCGTTTTTGTTTTGGTTTTCATTTTCTTTGGTTTGCTTAGTTTTCTGAATAAATTGGTTGGACCCCCTCTTTCTTACATTTGGTTTGCAAATAGTTTGGTGTGGTTTGGAAAAGAGTAGGAAAGTTCATACTTATGTGGTAAAAAGAGCTCGTTTTTGACTGTGGCCTATGCTTTGTCATTGCCATGCTTGATATTGTTTTGGCTTTATGCTTAGTATTCTTTGCTGTAGCATGACTTGTTATAAACAATTGATATTGCTTAATGTGCCTTGGATGAATCATGCGTTGTTTTAGCATATTAAACCATAGTATAGTGGTATTCTCCTTTGATGCTTTATTTGGGTTGACTTGGCACATGCTTACACCATGTTATGACTGTCACAAGTCACCATAGCCTTTATGATCCTTTAGTTTTCAACTTGTAGTATCACTTTATGCTTTGATCAATGATGTTTTGTCGCTTTGCATGATTATGGCCATTATTGCTCTCTTAGTTTATCGCTCCCAGTATTTTGCTAGCCTCCACAACAAAGTATGAGTTCCACTCATGCATCCAACTCCCTAAACCAAGTTATTCCAAAGAGTCCACCATACCTACCTACTAGCTTATGCTATTCCAAGTATATTCATGCTTTTGTTTACCTTCCACTTGTTATGAGAAAACTAGTGATTAAAGCTCTCACGAACTTGAAGACACACTTTACTTTACTTGCCCTTAATAAACTTGAACCATTGTGTCTTCTATGTTGTATATGCTTGCACTTATTTGTTGGGAATTAGCAGAACCATGCTTTCATGGGGAACGCTTTCAACATTGCACTTGGTACTTGTACCTAGTTGATATCATGCTCTTTTGTATATGGATGTCGTCGGTGTGAAATGAAAGGGGATCTTGTAAGTCCATGGAGTTATGTATATGTGTTAGAGAAACGCCTGGGCCGCTGGTCTAATCCATGCTGACATGGTGGAAACCTGTAGCGTAACCATAAGGAGCTGTCTATGAAGCATTCTTCTTATAAAAAAAGGAGTTCTATATTGATAAAAAAGAGAACAGAAAAAAAAGAGATACTATGAAAAGAGGAAAGAGAGAAAAAAGCACCATATTCCCATGGTAAATAAGAAGAATGCTGAGATTCTCGTTGTCTGCTTGCCTTGTCATTTTGATATGGGGATTCTTCCGTATCATCGGGCAAGGGGTACCCTATTGGCGGTTCTTAATGATACACATGTACTTACGATGACAAGAACTTACCGGTGACTAAACTTGAGTAGCATGAGAAGCATCCCTCGTATACAAGGGACATGAGATTTCTGACTTATACTTCGTCAAGCATGTACACCATAGTTTGTTCACTTTAACCTTAATCACCTCAAGATGCTTATGATAGGGGCAATGAGAGCTAAAATCTATAAGTACCATAATTTTTGGAAGCTCTTTATGAGACTTGAATCCCTACTTCCTTTTACAAAAGGCCTTTCTTCCACCATTATATTGAGTCTCCACCTTCTATCTTTATGCACTTACTTTGAGAGCATAGTGGCCATTCTTAGTTCTATGTGCATTGTCCCAAGACTAGTTGATTGATGCATAGCTTGATATTGCTTGTTTTAAACTATTGTATCTAGTCACTCTTATGAACTTTGAAGGTGTCCTATGCATTTATATTTGCTACTCTATTGAAGGACAAACTGAATACTAGTATGCTATGTTTTCTTTATGTGAAACAAACAAACGTCTTGCAAAGCATGTTATTCATGATTCTTTTGTTTGTGCCTTTTCATGTGGCATCATAGTTTCTTTGCTTATTGCTAGAACTTTGTCTTTCATGTTATGATTGAAGTACTATGATCCCAGCTTTGAGTGTTTTGCAAATACTTTGATCAACTCTTTGATGGTGCATGTCACCTCAAAAATTATTTCTTTTTATCACTTACCTACTCGAGGATGAGCAGGAGTTAAGCTTGGGGATGTTGATACATTGCAAATGTATCTATAATTTTTGATGTTCCATGCTTGGTTTTATCCACTTTCTTGTGTTTTGTTCCAACTTTGGAGTACTTTTCATATGATTTCTTGGACTAACCTATTAACAAGAGCCACAGTGCCAGCTGCCTGTTTTCTGCTGTTTTTGGTTCCAGGAAAGTCAGAAAATGAATATTCTCGGAATTGGCCGGGACAAAGCCAAAGTGCCTATTTTTCTGGAAGGGATCAAGTGCCAGAATACGAGACAGAGAGGGGCCAGGGGCCGGCCACACCACCTAGCCCGCGCCAGGGGGTGGTGTGGTGGCTCCCGGCACCCCCTCGGCCTCTCCTTCCGCCTATATATTGCCCTCGGGACGAAAACCCTAAGTACCCGATCAAAAATCCACAAAAGAGTCTGTAGCCGCCGTCATCTCCATCCCTAGACCGGGAGGGATCTGAAGCTCTTCCCGGCACCCTGCCGGAGAGGGGAATTCACCCTGGAGGCCTTCTTCATCACCATGCAAGCCTCCGGTGTGATACGTGAGTAGTTCATCCTTGGACTACGGATCCATGTAGTAGCTAGATGGCTGGTTTCTCCTCCTTTGTGCTTTCATGTTTAGATCTTGTGAGCTCCGTTCATGATCAAGATCATCTATTTGTAATCCATACATGTTATGTTTGCGGGGTTCCGATGGATATTGAGATGCTATTTTAGATTGATTATTCATTCTATCATGTCTTTGTTATTTGAGATCTTGCATGCTTTCCGTTGTTAGTAGCTATCTTGGCCAAGTAGATGCTAGCAACTCCAAGAGTTAGTATTTATGCTCGATAGTGGGTTCATGCCTCTGGTAATCTAGGGAAGTGACAGAAATCTCTAAGGTACTAGATGTGCTGTTGCTACTAGGGAGAAAACAACAATCCTTTGTTCATAGAACAATCGTATTGTTTACTTTACACGCAGTTCGTAAAGCAATAATCTGTTGCTTGCAACTTAATACTGGAGGGGGTTCGGATGATAACCTGAAGGTGGATTATTAGTCATAGATGCAGTTGGATGGCGGTCTATGTATTATGTTGTAGTGCCCAATCAAGTCTCAAAGGATTCAAGATGATTAGTATATGCATGTATTGCTTTCTAAGTGTTTGTCAATTGCCCCGCTGTAATTTGTTCACCCAGCATGTTATCTATCTAAGGAGAGCCACCTCTAGTGAACTATGGATCCCGGTCCTTTTTCTTTACATACAATCTAAACTGTTTCTGCTTTGTGTTTACTTTCTGCAAACTTTTACTTCTTTCCATTCGATACGTTTAATCCTTTGTTTTCCGCAAAACACGGTGAGATTGACAACCTCATCGCAAGTTGGGGACAAAGTTCTGTGGTTGTGTTGTGCAGGTCTCCACGTTGCTACTAGCACCGGTAGTGCGCCCTGCCAAAGCTCAGCTAGCAACACCTTTGGGGTGTTTCCTTGCTCCTACTGGTTCGATTAAACCTTGGTTTTATAACTAAGGTAAAACTTACTGCTGTGCTCATCATACCTTCCTCTTGGGGTTCCCAACGAGCTCTACATTGAAAGTCGAGCGCATCAGTGCCCCTCTTCGGCTCCCCTCCGGACTCCGTGTTGCTTCGGGTAAAATATTGACTTTGGCTTTTGTATAGTCCAATTCCGAGAATATTTCCTTACTAGCTTTTCTGAAACCAAAAACAACAGAAAACAGGCAACTGGCACTGTAGCATCTTGTTAATAGGTTAGATCCAAAAAATGTTTAAGAATACTCCAAAGTGTGGACAAAACATAAGAAAGTAGATATAAAACAAGCATGGAACATCAAAAATTATAGATACGTTTACGATGTATCACCCCCCAAAGCCAGCAGCCACCCCCCAAAGCCAATAGCCACCTCCCAAAGCCAGCAGCCACGTACCCAATGTGTGGAACCCCAACCCACATCCTGCCGTCCTCTGGCACCTCCCAAAGCCAACCTGCCACCTCCACAAATCAAGAAGCCACCTTACCAGGTGACAAAGTCTGCATCCTTCTTCCCACGGGTATCCCCCAAAGGTGACTTGCTACCTATCCAAATCTAGAAGCCATTTCCCAGCTATCTGCGGGCACCTCGCCGAAGCGACCATGCACTATCCCAAACCGATGGGTTAGGTACCCAAGGCGATGTGTCAGCTACCCATCATCTATGTTTAGCTACCGACGGCGAGGACTCTGGTACCCAATTTGAGGGTCAGGGGTCAGCTACCCAATACGATGAGTCAGCTACCGAATATGGGGAATCTGATCCTAGTCATGAAGTACCGTGCCAAGACTACAGTGACAGGTCTCAACATGGTAATGCGTTAAACCGACTGCTTGCTCACTTATAATCCATTTAATCCCATCATATTACTGTGGAACACTAAATAAGCACATTGTGTTCCTGTAGATGATGATGGCTACCAGATGTCTCAAGACTTTGATGCACCTTGTTCTGAAGACGCCGAAACGCAGAATTCTAAAGATATAGTTCCGCATACTGGTCAATCTCTAGTGGTGAGAGGGAAAAACATGGGGAAGAGGCTTGACAAGTTGTCCAAAGGAGGGAGGCTTTCACTTAATGTTCTTCCAGGAAGAACTAGACCAGACGAGCCTGGTGTTGCTGCCAGGTTTGCTAGTGAGTGTGCAGTCACAGTAAGGACTAGCATGCCTATCTTACCCCACTGGAAAGAGTACAAGAAGAGGGTTGATGTCCAATCAGACTTCATAGGCAAAGTTTCTGATTGTTTTGTGACTTAGCTGTCCTTACCTCCCATTTCTCTGTTCATGCAAATGCTGATGCTCCATGTTTTCTTTCAGCAAAGGTTTGTCATGGACACAAATCACCCTGATGTGCGGAATGCTTGCTCAAATCAATTTATGAGGCATGCAAGGAATCAACGGTATATTCTGAAGAAGAAGTATTTTGATCCCTACCCTCTAAACCAATTTACAAGGAAATGTCCTGATGAAGTGAAACACATGACCGATGAGTAGTGGTGCAAGCTTGTTGATACTTGGTCTGACCCCATGAAACAGGTCACTTTTTGTTTACTCTTTACTTTTACTGCATGTGTTTGAATTGTTTGATTGGAACTGCCTCTTATACTGTATGGTTTCTGCTTGTGTAGAGTAATTGTGTAATAAACAAGAAGAACAGGAGCAAAGTCTTGTACCCTGCTACCACACATTCTCGTAGCTATGAGGTTTGATGACCCATAAGTATAGGGGGTGTATCACAGTATTTTCGATAAGTAAGAGTGTCGAACCCAACGAGGAGCAGAAGGTGCTGGCTAGTGGTATGGATCAGGAATTCTCTGCAAATACTTAGCAAGCGGATTTTTAGGGGTTTTTGATAAAGCAAGTAAACAAAGTATGAGTAAATAAAAGATAGTAGGAATAAATGCAGCAAGTGGCCCAATCCTTTATGCAGCAAAGGACAAGTCGGTTGTATTTCTTAAGATGACCAAACGTTCTCGAGGACACATGGGAAGACTGTCAAGTGCTTTCGCTTCATATAGTCGATCAATCTTCTTTAGCTTGCTAAGTGTTGTGTGGGTGAACCTTTGCTAATGTACCGCCCATCCAAGACTAATACATACTTGTGATTATACCCCTTGCAAACATCCGTAAGTATAAGAAAGTAATTAAGGTAGAAACCTAACCACAGCTTTAAACTCTAAGACCCTTACGTCCCTTGTGCAATGGTTTCCTAACGGGGGTTCAGGTTTCTGTCACTCCGGCAACCCCTACGATTAGTAGCCAAATACACAATGCATTCCCCTAGGCCCATATAGGTGAAGTGTCATGTAGTCGACGTTCACATGACACCACTAGAAGAAGTACACCACAACTTAAATAACAATCTATTGAATCTTTCTCAACACAACTCCACTACTAACAACAAGACTTCTCCCATGTCCTCAAGAACAAAACGAACTACTCACAAGACATCATATGGATCATGATCAGAGATGGAATAATGATGTATAACAATCTGAACATAAACAATAATTCAATGGTTCACTCAATAGCATCAACTACAAAGAGTAATCAACACCGGGAAAGTTTCCCCTATGAACTATGCAAGATTCAACACAATTGTTACAGCAATATGGAGATGGTGATGAGGGTGCTGATGGTGATGATGATGGTGATGATCCCGATGAAGTCCAGCTTGATGGTGGTGTTGATGGCGACGATCTCCCCTCTCCGGGAAGGAATTCCCCCGGCAGAAATATGTCTGCTGGAGAGATCTTTCTCTCTCGGTGTTTTCTGCCCCGCAGAGGCGGCGGAATCTTTCTGTGGTCGCTCCCGAGTCTTAGGGTTTCGGGAGGATGATATACGCCAGAGGGGAGAGGCTGGAGTGGGCCAGGGTGGCCACACCACCTCTAGGCGCGGCCTAGGCCTGCCCGCGCCATGGGGTGGTGTGGGCCCCCTGTGGCCCACCTCCACTCCATCTTCTGGCATCCTTAGTCTTCTGGAAAAATAGGATTTTCCGTATATTTTCCCGGATTTTACGATCTTCGCGAATTTTGCCTCCAAACAGCACCTTTTCCATCAGAATCCTGACTGCAGCGGTCCATGCTCCAAAAGTCATCAACCATGCAAAAATAGATGAAATAACATAAGTATCACCTCTCAATATGAAATATATCAATGAATAATAGTGAATTAAGACATAGAATAGTTATGCAAAATGGACGTATCAACTCCCCCAAGCTTAGACTTCGCTTGTCCTCAAGCGAAACTGAGCTCAATAAACATGGCCTCGGGTTTATGGAGTGAAGAGTCGATAAAAGAATACGGACAAGAAGCATCACATTCATCAAATACATAGATCATAATAGAAGACAACTCACTATTATATAACTCAACTTGCAATGAGTAAAGGAAACATAATAAAGATACATAAAGTGAATCATAATTGGTAATGGAAAACTTAGCTCTTGGTCGAAGAATAGTTGATAATTTGCTAGAGTTCACAAATAACTGGTTTTTTAATGATAGCTTTCAAAGTAGTAAACATCAAGATAAGAGCAATGTGCAAAACAAGGAACATAAGAAACATGAATGAATAAATCATCATATGAATGAATGAAACACAACAACTCAAAATACTTGCTGAGATAGAAGGGAGTAGGTTTACTGACTCAACTACAAAGTAAAAGAAAGGCCCTTCAAAGAGGAAAGCAGGGATTGCAAGTCTCATAAAGAGCTCCCAAAAATTATGATACTTACTAGCTTTCAGCTCTCATTGCCCCTATCATAGGCATCTTTAGGTGATTAAGGTTAAAGTGACACAACTAAGAGGATATGCTTGACAAGTTATAAGTTGAAATCTCATGCCCCTTACTTATGAGTACCGATCCTCATGCTACTCAACTTCAGTCACGAGCAAGCTCTTGTCATTGTAAATACATGTGTATCATTGAGAACCGCCAACGGGGTACCCCTTGCACATGACACAGGAGCTATCCCATAATCAAAATGACAAGGCAAGCAGACAGTGAGCATCTCAACGATCTTTTTATTTGCTATTTGCATAGGTTTTTATTGAGGATTCTTCATAGAGTGCTCACTATAGTTATGCTGCAAGTTTCCACCATGATTAGGCATGGCTTAGGCTAGCGGCCCAGGTGTTTCTCTAACACACATAGAAACTCCATGATCTTACAAGTTCCACTTTTATTTCACACCGCCGGGATCCATAAGCAAAAGAACATGATATCAACTAGGTACAAAGTACCAAATGAAGTGTTGAAAGCGGTCCCCATGATACATGGTTCGGCTAACTTGAACTCATAAAGCGCAAGAATATACGCAACAAAGAAGGACCCAATGGTTCAAGTTTATTAAATGCAAGAGAGTAAAGTGTGCCATCAAGTTCGTGAGAGCTTTAATCACTAATTTTCACATAACAAGTTTAATTTGGGAGGTAGATAAAACAAGAATTTACTTGGAATAGCAATAATGCTACTAGGTAGGTATGGTGGACACAAATGTCAAGGGTTTTGGTTTAAAGGAGGTGGATGCACGAGAAGAATACCCTCTCAGTACAGGTTTTTGGCTAGCAAGGCTGGGTAGCAAGTATAAGAGTTGAAGGAAACAAACAAACATACAAGTGATCAAGACAAACATGCAATCTTCCTTGGAAGCACAAAAGATCTTAACTAGAGAATACTAGACTTATGAGCAAATCAAGAAAGAAAGATGATGAAATTATTTTTCTTTAGAGTACTTCTATCTTTTTCTTTTCAACTCTCAAAAAGGTGTTGCTACTTACTGAGCCAGGTTTGCCAAAACCAACTAAATTAACTCAATGATCCCAAAGTGATACCAATACTAACAACAAGATCAATCATATAACCACAAATTGAAAACTAATATAAGCTATGGAAAAGAGTGAATGATAGAACTTCTCATTAATATTCCATAACGGCAACTCACCCCAAGGGATACATATATAACGAGAGAGGGGACACTTCCATAATGCAAACCATACTACATAATAACTCCTCTATTCATGATATGACTCTACTACTAAGGTAAAAAGATAGAAGATAGTGATGTGATACCGCGACACTCCCCCAAGCTTGGAACAAACCAAGGGGATGCCAAACCTGATGACGAATTACTCCTTAGGTGGTGGTGGTATCCTCTCATCTTCGTCCGTCTTCCAAGGTAAAGGCTTCCCATCAACGAAGGACATCGTGGTCTCCAACATCCTGAAACTTGCAGCGGCACTTATGAGTTTAAATCTAGCCTCATACTCATAGTTTTGATTTTGAACGTCATAGAACTATGCTTGCAGTTCGTTGGTTGTTTGGCAGAGTGAGAGGACTTCGTCTTTGAGTTTAGCAGTCTCCTTTTGGTGCTCGGTGATAAGTTCAGAACAAATCTTATGGATGATATCCACTTCGCGCTCCGCCATCTTCTTGTACCTAAAGACTTCTTATTCCAATGCTTTCATCCTGTCCTCCAGACTTCCTTCACCTTTAGGGCCTTGAACCTCTTTAATCCGAACCTCCCCACCTTCGAGCAACAACTCCTTGGGATGAATCTTCAATTCTCTCATGTATGGGTTGATGATATCTTCTAAGGAATCTCCCTTGGATGATCCAGAGGAAGACATTGTGGATCCAAATCTGGGATTTTACCTGGCAGAAATAGACCGAAACAAAAACACGACGAAAACACAATATACGAACCTCGGGGGATCCGGGGGGTTATATATTACGAAATTTCACATCAAAAGGAAGGTACTGGGAGAAAACGAGTCGGAGGCGGAGTCCGGGGTGGACTCACCACCTGGTGGCGCGGCCAGGGGTGGGCTCGCGCCACAGGGTGGTGTGAGCCACCCTGGCTCCGTTTCCGTCCCTTTTTTGCTTCGTAGGTTTCCTTATCGACTGAAAACTGCAAAAATATAGTTGGATTGTATTTTCGCGGAACTTTTCTTACCAGAACTGTTACCTATTTGAAAACAGACTCTGCAAGTCTCTGAATTTGGTATCTAGTAGATTCTTCCGGAGTCAACTCTTGAATATCATTGATATCTTAATCTTCATACACTTATTACTTGAGTCATAAAACCCTTCTCTTCCTTATTACACCATTATCTCCACTACCTGGAAATTTCTTTCACATAAAACTTCACACAGTTCTCATTAGCAACATTAGTATATATGAAGTGATAAAGCCTTTTGAGCCCAACTTCAACTAAAAACCATAAAAACAAAAGCTATTGAAGCAACACCTTCTGAAAACCCAAAAATAATTCAAAAAGGAAATCGAATAAAGAAGCAAATGCAAGATTGGCAAAATCTGTCAAAACAGACCAGCAGGTAAAGATCATTTTTTTCGAAAATCTTCTGTTGCTCAAATCAAAAAGTGCAAAACTAACGAAAGTTAAATAGTAACCTGGGGCAGAAGAACAAAAAATTATAGCTCAATCCGACAGACAGAGGTCTCTCACGAATTTTTACGGTGAAGCAAAAAAATCTGTTTCGGGACAGCAACTTCCCCAAATCTTACTTCTCTCTCATTAGAGGTTGATCTTGACACAAAAACCAAACAAAACGGATAAGGAGCGGTTATTACCGAAGTAATAACTTCCAAGATTCAAAGAAACAAAAACAAACTAAAAGCAAAAACAAATTGGGTTGTCTCCCATAAAGCTCTTTCTTTATAGCCATTAAGATGGGCATGATAATTTTGAAGAAGCTCTCATAGGGATATGAATTGAAGTGAAAGAGAGCATTAAGAAGCAAAAACACACACACATTTAAGTCTAACCCACTTCCTATACAAGGGAATTTTGTAAACAAACAAGTTATTGAAACCAAAGGCAACTTGCATAAGAAGGCAAAAGAAGTGCAACATAAAAACTTTCAGCATAAAACGAGGAAACTTGATATTATTGAGATGCATAAGAACACTCTTCCCTCTCTCATAATAGCTTTCAGTATCATGCATAAACTTAACAATATAGCTATCACAAGGACCGTCATAGCAATGATCACTTATTCTAATAGAAAACACGGGAATACTAGCTCTCATAACACTACTTTGTGAAACAATATTAGAGGTATCCTTACAAAGGATAGTGTGTCCCTCTTTTTCATATTTAGCAACAAAGTCTTTCACATTTGCTACAATAGGTTCATTAACCATTTGTTTATCAGGTTAAACAGCCTTATTCATACTTTCATTAACCATACTAGCTATCATAGAATGTTCCTTTATCTTAACAGGGAAAGGAATTTTCTCAATGTAAGGTTTGGGTAAGACATGATTAGCAGTATAAACTTCAGTATTTCTTGCAGGAACACTCTTAGCAATATCTTTATAAGGTTCATGATACTTATTCCACTTCTTTTTAGGCACTTCAATGTAGGAAGCAAAAGCCTTAAAATAAGAAGCAATAGCTTGAGAGTCTAGACCATAAGCATTACTAATAGTTTGAAAGTCATCAGTTCCCATAAAAGATTCTATGCATTCATAATCATAATTTATACCTGACTTTCTACCTTTGTCATTCTCCCAAGCTTCAACATTGTCTTGAATACGATCTAGAAGATCCCATTTAACTTCTTCTTCCATGCGAGTGAATGACCCAGCGCAAGAAGCATCCAATAAATCTTTATCATGTAGAGGGAGCCTTGCATAAAAGTTATTGATAATAATATTGTTGGGGAGTTCATGAATGGGACATTTGAGCATTAGTAACTTCAATCTCCCCCAAGCTTTTGCTGTACTCTCTCCATCAAGAGGCCAAAAGTTGTATATTTGATTCCGATCTTTATGAATCTCACTAGGAGGATAAAACTTTGAATAAAAGAGAGGCACTATTTCCTCCCATTCCAAAGCTTGACCATTCTTCAGCAGCTTATACCATTCCTCAGCTCTTCCTTTCAGTGATAATGAGAATAACTTCTTCTTAACTTGATCTATAGTAATACCTGCACACTTGAACAACCCGCATAATTCGTGTATAAAGAGTAAATGATCACCGGGATGGACAGTTCCATCCCCAACATAGTAGTTATCCATAACACGATCAATAATTCTTGTAGGTATTTTGAAAACATCATTCTCAGCAGGTGGTGGCTTATCTACTACCTTAGCAGTGGTAGTAGCATTACCGAATAAGAAACTCAGCGAATTATCCATAACGAAAATAAAGCAACTAACAGTAGTAAACAATACTCACAGTAGAAGTTTCCTTTACCAGTTCCACTTTCCAATAGCGCTTCACTCCCCGCCAACGGCGCCAGAAAATAGTCTTGATGACCCACAAGTATAGGGGGTGTATCGTAGTATTTTCGATAAGTAAGAGTGTCGAACCCAACGAGGAGCAAAAGGTGCTGGCTAGTGGTATGGATCAGGAATTCTCTGCAAATACTTAGCAAACGGATTTTTAGGGGTTTTTGATAAAGCAAGTAAACAAAGTACGAGTAAATAAAAGACAGTAGGAATAAATGCAGCAAGTGGCCCAATCCTTTATGCAGCAAAGGACAAGCCGGTTGTATTTCTTAAGATGTCTACCGGAGAGATCTTTCTCTCTCGGTGTTTTCCGCCCTGCAGAGGCAGCGGAATCTTTCTGTGGTCGCTCTCGAGTCTTAGGGTTTCGGGAGAATGATATACGCCAGAGGGGAGAGGCTGGAGTGGGCCAGGGTGGCCACACCACCTCCAGGCGCGGCCTAGGCCTGCCCGCGCCATGGGGTGGTGTGGGCCCCCTGTGTCCCACCTACACTCCATCTTCTGGCATCCTTAGTCTTTTGGAAAAATAGGATCCGTATATTTTCCCGGATTTTCTGATCTTCGCGAATTTTGCCTCCAAACAGCACCTTTTCCATCAGAATCCTGACTGCAGCGGTCCATGCTCCAAAAGTCATCGACCATGCAAAAATAGATGAAATAACATAAGTATCACCTCTCAACACGAAATATATCAATGAATAATAGTGAATTAAGACATAGAATAGTGATGCAAAATGGACGTATCAAGGTTGTGTGCAATGGTGAGGACGATGCATTCGAACTCTTCAAAAAGATGCATTGCAGACTGACAAATTTTTGCTTGCTATTTTTCTAAGGTTCGCTTCTATTCCTAATACTGTAGGAAATCATGGAAAAGAAGATGGCTCCAGATGTCTAGGGGGAAGAACCACTTTCTTCCACTGAGGCTGTGCACTTTTCACTCTCATTGGACAGCAGAAAGCCAACGTTCCTGAAGAACAACCGCGGCCTAGGCCTGCTCGCGCCATGGGGTGGTGTGGGCCCCCTGTGGCCCACCTCCATTCCATCTTCTGGCATCCTTAGTCTTCTAGAAAAATAGGATTTTCCGTATATTTTCCTGATTTTCTGATCTTCGCGAATTTTGCCTCCAAACAACACCTTTTCCATCAGAATCCTGACTGCAGCGGTCCATGCTCCAAAAGTCATCAACCATGCAAAAATGGATGAAATAACATAAGTATCACCTCTCAATATGAAATATATCAATGAATAATAGTGAATTAAGACATAGAATAGTGATGCAAAATGGACGTATCAAGGTTGTGTGCAATGGTGAGGACGATGCATTCGAACTCTTAAAAAATATGCATTGCAGACCGACAAATTTTTGCTTGCTATTTTCTAAGGTTCGCTTCTATTCCTAATACTGTAGGAAATCATGGAAAAGAAGATGGCTCCAGATGTCTAGGTGGAAGAACCACTTTCTTCCACTGAGGCTGTGCACTTTTCACTCTCGTTGGACAGCAGAAAGCCAACGTTCCTGAAGAACAACGGCCTCCATCCAAGTACATGAAGATGAAGCAAGTCTGGCCTTGAAGTGGAACTTTTGGATGAGAGAGCAGGGAGTGACAAACTGCGCTGTACCATAGAGGAATTGTAGAGAGCGAAAGAAGCCGCTGAGGCAGAGAGGCTGCAGTATGCTAAAGACATGAGAGAAATGCAGAATAAGCAAGAAGAGATGCAGGATAAACAAAACCATACACATGACTTACTTCAGCAAGTGTTGTTTCAGATGACTCAGCAGAAGCAGCAGCAGCAGCTTCAGCTGTCGCAAGGTAAGTGAACTCGTGGTTGACACTTGTGAGTTCTTGGGCTAGGAAAGTTAACTGGTGTGGAAACTTGTGAGTCTTTTGGACAGGGAAACTTGTGAGGCTTTTGGCTCATAAACTGTTGTGGAAAGTTTTTGGCTGTGGAAGCTTGTGTGGCTTTTGGCTCAGAAACTGTTGCGAAAATTTATGTGGAAACTTGTCCTGAAATTCATTGTCAAATTCTGTTATTTGATGCATGTGGTGTGAAATGTGTCACAAACGATTAGGGCTAGTAGAAATTTACGTGCACAAATGGCCCCCTGATCTCACGGTGATGCCAGCCCACATCCGCAACAAAAACAAAATTGTCTCAGTTGTTCTTGACGAAACATTTCCATCATAGGTAAACGCCGACGTGGCTGCCTTTCATTGGCCAATTATCTAGACGAAATAGAAACATCACGGCCAATGATGATGTCATCACACTGAATTTGTCATCGGTAGGTGATATGTGTCCCATTTTGATCTGTCAATGTGGCGTTCTGCAGCTTGCCCACGTGGCCTGGTCTGATTGGCGTAAGATTGGTCGTGCCAACCGTCCATGTGTCAGCATGGCGTCGAAAAGTGGCGATGAAAAATTTTCGTCATGACGCGTGTGACGTCATAGATGAGATGTATGGCGTCATAAACGGGTTGAATGATGTCACAAATATGGAGACAATAGAATCAGGCCGTGACAGAAAAAAGTCAGGAAATCGTAGACGGTGAACATGACGTCAGCAAACGTCGCTGACAGCTACCCGCGGTGCCATCTACCACGTGGCGTCGGTCGTGACGAAATAAAAACGTCATGAACGACCAGGCCTGGGCTGGGCCATCCAATTCTCCATGACGAAAATACATGAACGTCGCGAGCGGGCGTAACATTTTCTAACAAAAAAAACATCGCGGAATGAATTATGACGTGAGGTCCGTGTCCTATTTTTTTTGTCGCAGAATTCGTCGTGGATGGCCATCTACGATGCTTTAGCCCTCATCCAGGACGATATCAGATCGTCATGAATCCCCTAGATTCTTGTAGTGGGATCTCGCCGCTCCACCCCAACCGACGCCTGTCCACCTCGCCAAGAGCATCCATGGCACCAGCACCTTACGCAGGCCCCGTCCAACGCCAGGGAATCCGTCCTTTCCACCATGCTAGGGTCGGGAGGCCGGATCCCCGCTACCCCCTTCACCTGTCGTGCTCTTAGGCCGGAGGGCCTCCGAGGGCGACGAGGAGGGAAGGGCAAGGAGGGGGGAGGTGGCGGCAGCGCTAGGGGTAAACCCCCTTGGTCTAAAACTTGCCTCGTTCTATTTTTCTAGATTCATATGTATCTAGACGTGTTTTAATTTGAGTCTTACTTTCCGTTTCGCTAGAACTCTCACCAAGACGAAGTGAACTTTTATATGTGGTTATTTTGGCTAATTAACTAAGGTATTGAATGTCCATTTAGAATGTGACATATATGAAATGGTAAGAGAAGCAAAAGTATGTTAGTGTACCTTCGCGAGAAAGGCAGTAGCCTGCACAGACACAGAATTAGTAACATCATGATTTGGTGGAACTCTAATGTATGCCTTGCGACGACGTGTGTGATCTATACAAATATAAAGAAGGCATGGATGACTTCTCACCCAAAAATGAGCACCGAAAATGTCCATCTTACAATAAGGAAGAATAACCAACCTCGTGTGCAAGAACCGTGGCAATCTCGGCATCACACTAGTGGAGAACGGGCCTTTAGTCCCGGCCTGTAAGAGCCTTTAGTCCCGGTTGTGGTACCGGGACTGGAGAGACGGGACTAAAGGCCCACCCACTAGTCCCGGCCCGCTTACCAGCCGGGACCAATGGGCATCCACGTGGCCGCCCCTGCGCGCGCTAGGTCCCCCCATTAGTCCCAGTTACTATTACAAACCGGGACTAATGGTTCTCTGCCATGGTAGAGTTTTGGCCCCTTTCTCTGCCGCGGCAAAGAATTCATTTTGTTTCTATTTATTTGTTTTTTCATTTCAAAATAGATTCTACGCTACCACATACCGTACATGTTACCGGGACTAGAACATACAAATATATACATGATAGTTACATTGAGAACCATTAGGATCGAGCATACACAAATACATACATGATAGTTACATGGAGACATCACAGTTACCGGGATTAAAGCCCGTCTATTCAATTACACGGCCAGGGGATCATCGGTAGCGCCTATTCACACTAAATTCTCC
The DNA here is from genome assembly GCA_916181665.1 of Avena sativa. Lineage (NCBI taxonomy): Eukaryota > Viridiplantae > Streptophyta > Magnoliopsida > Poales > Poaceae > Avena > Avena sativa. The sequence continues at coordinate 120,644,100 of OV702291.1, read as the reverse complement.
GGCGTCATCTATCATCTTGTTCATCAAGAATCCTGCTAGTTCTTCAGCAATTCCTAGTACGCGTTGCTTTGGTAGGAGCTGATCCCGCATTCTATCGAACTATATAAGAAAAGGAGATCAATATATGAGTACCAATCATTATAACAAAAAGTGACGGTAAAAAAAAGTTGTGAATGTATTTCTTACATCGACTTTATAATTTTTGTGCCTCGTGGTAAACGTGCGAATGAACTCGCAAACGTAGAATCCACATAGATTCGTCCTGGGTGGCTGCCTAGCACACTTTACGAGAATAGAATTCAATCAAAATAATATTCTAGCATCATAATTGTATTGAAACTATAGAAGTAAAGACATGTGTGAACTACTTACCGAGACCGGCTTAAACGTCAGCTTCTCACTAAAGTGACCCATAACCGCACTGTTGAACTGGTTCCAAACCCTGCCCAGTAAAGAAAATGAATGAGTTATTTATTACGTGATATCTCAGGAAATCAACGAAAGAGACCGATGTATCGCGAAAATTACCTCTGGAGCGTGTCCTGCATGTCCCTAAACTGTTCTAGGGGTCTTTTTAATGGGTCCATGACTTCGACTCTTCCCTTATCAAGTTGAATGTTTAGCAGAATCCAGTGGAATCTGCACACACGTTTATATATACATCAGTAACTCATCAATAACACTTAAATTGAGTAACGAAAAGTGAATGTGTACACCAGTGTGAGACCCTCACTTGAAATTGTAAGTAAATAATATGTGGTCACATAAATTTTGCTCCGTTAGAAACCTTAGAAGGTTTTCTTCCGTCTCCTCAGGGTTATCCGTTAGCGTCTTTATATGTATTTTATCTGGGTCAATGAACCCAACACTAAAGAGTGACATTCTTTTACATTCCTGGATCTTCATTCTGCATAATAACATAGTACAAAAGGATATAATGAGGATAATTACATGCAATGAACTGAACAACTAAAAAACTGAACAACTTAAATGTAGACAATGAATTAAACAACTTACAAACAATAGCAACTCATGATAGATTTGTCGAGGGTGTCGAAAGCATATAACTGGAAGAGTTCTGGAAACTCAACATGGACCTCTTCTTCTCGGAAGTAGTAGTCATGTGTTACTTTTGCCACAATCATTATTCTCTCCTCCTTTGCGGCTTTCAAGTACCAGTTATGTAAACTTCGCATTTGTGTTGGCAGTTGTTGCAACCTCTCTTGGGTGACCAACGGCATCCCTGGGACATATTGAGGGACTACATCAGCCTTGGGTAACTTGTCGTCCTGCAAACCTAGCAATTCCTCAGCAGTCACATTCATAGAGGTCGCAAGCTTCGCAGCTTCTTCCATATCCTGCTGGGGAATGTCATAGGATGCCACCCTGAGGGGTGGGATCGATTTTTTGGCATGTTTCCCGAGCTGGGGGACGTCCTTTCTTTTCCCGGTTGCACTTTGACTTGATGATTTGCTCTTGCTTGCACTTTTACTTGATTTGCTCTTCTTCACTTCCTTTTGAAGCGTGCGTAGATAGTCATCTGGCTTATGGTGCAAGTCATATTGTGATTTTGTGTTCAGAAAAGCAAGTGCATACACTTTTTGCTTCTCGGTGTATACCGGGGCGGGACCAGGTTTCTTCTTTTGAAGCTGCGCAACACATTCGGCCTTTGAGATCGCTACGGTTTCCTCTTCATTACGATCGTAAGGTCTGATGGGAAGATTCTTATGAGGTACTCTTGAGAGGGGCGACATTTGTCGTTTTGGGCAGCTGCGTCGTTAGTACTCATCGACGGAGCATGCTTCCGCTTATTATCCTTAGCCGACGGCGAAGATGGTTGACCCTGCGGTGGAGATCGAGTTGGAATCGAGCTGTGGTGGTCGTAGTCATGGGGTGGGCTTCTTGGAGGTGATGGAGGTGAAGGTGACAGGCGACGACTCAGAGGCGGTGTTGGCCTTGGCGCTAAGCCTGGAAGCTTGATGTTGTTCTTGTCCCATAGAATGATACCACCCAATACTTCTCCGAGTGTCCTCTCACCTTCAGGTCCAGGAATGTCAAGTTCCATTGAGTCCCACCCCGTTGCGATTTCATCCACCCTGACTTTAGCATAGCCATCTGGAATCTCACGGCCATGCCAGCGTGCGTCAGGTGGAGAAGGTAAAGCACATCCGACCGCCACCTTGATGGATAGGTCCTTCACCTTCTGATGGATCTCACAAGATGTCTGCTCCTTGATTCCATCCATGGGGTAGCCGAGACCACCATGTACCATCCGTGCATCATCAGACGGGACCTCCGATTTAGTCATGCTGCTTCTCCGCTGAGATGGGGCGGCGGTAATATCGAGTGTAGGATCTTGCAGGCGCGCTACTCCTCGAAGTTCGTCAATCTATTGCTCATGAATTCGAAGTGTTCCTAGAAACTTGTTGAACCTGTGTCCCTCCTCCTCCTACCGTCACCTCTTTGCTCTCTCTTGGCTCCTATAAGTATCTATGTCTTTGGGAAACCCCATCTCCCATGTATAACTAGGACCAAGGCCTCGTACTCGTCCTCCGTGTTCTTGATTCCCGAGGACCTTTGTCAGCAAGTCATTCTCTCTATCGGGATAGAACTTTGTTTTCCCCTCTTTAATTTCCTTCACCACTCTCTGCCATGTCTCCCGGGGTATCCTAATCCCGTCACTCCAAATAAGGTCCCCAGTATTTTTGCCATACTCACTCCCATGCCCAAGGAACCAATTTCTTGCCCTCAAATCCCATTCTTCGCGTAATTGTTCTGGAGCGATCCCTTTAGCAAGCAACTCATTCTCTTTAGCATCCCACTTTGGCATGGCAGTCGCGTAGCCCCTGGCCTTAGGTGATGGTGATATTTCTTCTTCACGTCATTTAACTTGTTTTTTCCAACTTTTCCTTAGCAGCGTCTAACTCCTTGTACTTCACAAATGCATCCCAGTTAGCCTGCTGCTTCGTTAGATAGGCTTCAAATTTAGGAGGAGTCTTCTTCTTCTGATACTTTTGCCATAATGATTTCTTCCAGTTCTTGAATAGTTCGGCCATCTTCGTAAGAGTCCACTGCTTGACTTTCTTCCTCAATGCAGCTGCATCGGCATCATCCTCAAATTCTGGCAGGGTGAAATGTGTCATGAGGTCATTCCAGAGACCCTCTTTGTACCTGTCAGCGACAGACTCACCCTCTCCTGCCCCTTTTGTCCTATTCCACTCTCGAACGGTGATTGGGATGCGATCCCTAACCATAACTCCACCTTGTTGTACAAATACACTTTTAGCCTTTTCGGGTTCTAATGGTTCACCCCGTGGTGATACCCGCGTAATTGTATAACACATAGATGCGTCCAACTTTTTGGCCGGGCCTTGTTTGGAATATTTTTGGCTCAATATGGTGGCCTAAGTGAAGAAACTGTTGGAGATATGCCCAAGAGGCAATAATAAAAGTGGTTATTATTATATCTTTGTGTTTATGATGAATGTTTGCATCCCATGCTGTAATTGTATTATAAGGAAACACTAATACATGTGTGTTTTGTAAACATAAAAGAGTCCCTAGTAAGCCTCTTGTTAAACTAGCTTGTTGATTAATTGATGATCATGGTTTCCTGATCATGGACATTGGATGTCATTAATAACAAGGTTATATCATTAGGAGAATGATGTAATGGACACACACACCCATAGTAAGCGTAGCATAAGATCAAGTCATTAAGTTCACATTGCTATAAGCTTTCGATACATAGTAACCTAATCCTTCGACCATGAGGTTGTGTTAATCACCATCACCGGATGAGTACTTTGATGACATCAAACACCACTTCATAACTGGGTGGTTATAAAGGTGTCATTAGGTATTCTGAAAGTATGTGTTGAAGCGCATGGACCAAGATTGGGATTTGTCCATCCATATGACGGATAGATATGCTCTGGGACCTCTCGGTGGAATGTCATCTAGTTAGCTTGCAAGCATGTGACTAGGTCACAAGGGATGGCATAACACGAAACGAGTAAAGAGTACTTATCAGTAACGAGGTAGAACTAGGTATGGAGATACCGATGATCAAACCGCGGATAAGTAGAGTATCGCATGACAAAGGGAATTGGTTTCGTATGTTAATGGTTCTATCGATCACGAAGTCATCGTTGAGTATGTGGGAGCCATTATGGATCTCCAGATCCCGCTGATGGTTATTGATCGCAGAGGTGTCTTCATCATGTCTGCATATTCACGAACCGTAGGGTGACACACTTAAGGTTCGAAGTTGTTTTAAGTAGATATTGAATGTGCGTTGGAGACCGAATGTTGTTCGGAGTCTCGGATTGGATTCGGGACATCACGAGGAGATCCGGAATTGTCCGGATAAAAAGATTCATATAATGGGGATCATTTTCTAAGTTAGGAAATGTTCTAGAGTGTTTGTATGGGGATTCTAGAAGGTTTCAGAACATTCCGGAAGGTTCTAGAAGATATCTTGGAGTTTATTTGAAAACCGAGATAAGATAAGATAAGATAAGGGGAGTTTAAAGGGGAAACTTGGGGGGGAAGGACTCTCCCCCCAAGCTCCCTAGTGCGCCGGCCCTAAGGGGTGGGCCTAGGGGTGGGAACCCTAGGCCACACCCCTCCCTCTATATATAGAGGGGTGGAGGCGCCACCCCTCCTTGCCCCTTCCCACTCAAAACCCTAGCCGCCTCTCTCTTCCTCCTTCCATCTGCTCCGGCTTAGGCGAAGCCCTGCAGAATTCTCTCCACCACCACCACCACCACGCCGTCGTGCTGCTGGGATTGCGTGGAGAAGATCTACTACCTCCGCTGCTCGCTGGAACAGGGAGAGGAAGGTCTGCTTCGACTCCGCACGTGTGACCGTCTGTGGAAGCGCTGCCGGAACGCGGAGCCGAAAGGATCATCTACTCGATCTTGAGATCGGCAAGTGATCGACTACATCATCCACGAGATCTAATCTCGTTAACGCTTTCGGTTCTACGAGGGTTAGTATCGATCTATCTTGTTGCTCATGTCTAGTAGATTAGATCTTGGCTTTTATCTAGATTAGATCTGGGTTTTGTTCGTTCTTGCGGTAGCAATTTTTTGTTTTCCATGCTATGAACCCATCAGTGGTATCAGAGCCTTGTCTATGCGTAGATCTGTTGCACGAGTAGAACACAATGGTGTTGTGGGCGTTGGTGCTCGTGCCGTCTTTTGCTGTGTGTACTTTGCATCTTGCGGTATGGTGGGATGAAGCGGCTCGGGCTAACATTACATGTCATCGCACATGAGACTTGCTCCACGCTTGACGTGCAACTTGCTTTGCACAAGTGGCTTAGCGGGTGTCTGTCTCTCCCATCATAGTATAGATCAAATCTACACTTTGCACTTGATATCACTTGTATCAACGTTGTGGTCCAGTTTCGTAGGTAAGATCCGTTCTTATTTGAAAGCCCCAAACCACGTAAAACTTGCAAAGAAAATTAGAGGCGTCTAACTTGTTTTTGCAGGGATTTTGTGATGTGATATGGCCATCATGTGATTGCGATTATATTTGATGTATGCAATGATCCTTGTTGTAATATGACAACCGGCAGGAGCCTAATGGTTGTCTTTGATTCTGTTAAGACCTGCGTGTCTATTCATCTTGTAATAGCTTTATTCCAAGTAGTTGTAATAGTTGCTTATGATGATGGACAACCATGAAGCGGCGCCACTGACCTTGACGCAATGCTGGTAATGATGGAGATCATGTCCGTGCTTTGGAGATGGAGATCGAAGGCATAAGAAGAAAGGGCCATATCATATCACACTAATTATGAATTGCCTGTGATGTTAATCCTTTATGCATCTTGTATTGCTTAGATCGCGACGGTAGCATTATAAGATGATCCCTCTCACTAAATATCAAGTAATAAAAGTGTTCGTCCTTAGTTGGCACCGTTGCTAAGACTCGTCGTTTCGAAGCATCTCGTGATGATCGGGTGTGATAGATTCTACGTGTGCATACAACGGGTGCAAGCCAGATTTGCACATGCGGAAACTAGGGTTAATCTTGACGAGCCTAGAATGTACATACATGGTCTTGGAACACGGAATACCGAAAGGTAGAGCACGAGTCATATGAATAATATGATGAACATGAAGATTGTTCGCCGATGAAACTACATCTTCTCTCGTGAAGATCGGACTTGGTGTAGTGGACTTGGTTCGTGTAATCACTAAGACAATGTGAGGGATGTTGTTTTGAGTGGGAGTTCACCTAGTTAATTTAAGAATTAAACTTGAACTCAATTTATCATAAACTTAGTCTAAACTACTTGCAAATTTGTTGTAGATTATGGCGAACCTCTCCATCAATTTCAATGCGTTCCTAGAGAAAGAAAAACTTAAGAACAATGGAAGCAACTTCACGGACTGGCTCCGTGGTCTGAAGATTGTCCTCAGGGCTGGTCAGATGACCTATGTGCTCGATGCACCGCTAGGTGACCCACCTGCAGAAGATGCCACCGATGACGTAAAAAATGTTTACGCCACTCGGAAAAATCATTACTCCACAGTTCAGTGTGCCATCCTGTACGGTCTGGAAATGGAGCTTCAGAAGCGCTTTGAGCACCACAACCCGTTCGAGATCATTAAGGAGATCAAGCTCATTTTTGAGACTCACGCGGCCGTGGAGAGCTATGAGGCCTCCGAAAAGTTCTTTACCTGCAAGATGGAAGAGGGAAGCTCCGTTAGCGAGCACGTGCTCACCATGTCTGGGCACGCAAACAAGCTCCAAGAGTTGGGGATAACGATTCCTAATGAGTTAGGGATTCACCGTGTCCTCCAATCACTGCCACCGAGTTACAAGAACTTTGTGATGAACTACAATATGCACTGCATGAACAAGACGTTGCCTGAACTATCGTCCATGCTGAAAACTGCTGAAGTGGAGATCAAGAAGGAGCACCAAGTGTTGATGGTCAATAAGACCACCAATTTCAAGAAACAGGGCAAGCCTAAGAACAAGGGCAACTTCAAGAAGGACGGCAAGAAAGCTGCCGCACCTGCTAAGAAGCCCAAGGCTGGTCCTAAGCCTGAAACTGAATGCTTCTACTGCAAGGATGCTGGTCACTGGAAGCGCAACTGCCCCAAGTACCTGGCAGATCTGAAGAACGACAACATCAAGAAGAAAGGTATATTCGATATACATGTTATTGATGTGTATCTTACTAGTAATCGTAGTAGTGCCTGGGTATTTGATACTGGTTCGGTTGCTCATATTTGTAACTCGAAACAGGGGCTGCGGAATAAACGAAGACTGGCGAGAGACGAGGTGACGATGCGTGTTGGAAATGGCTCCAAGGTTGATGTGATCGCCTTCGGCACGCTCCCTCTACATCTACCTTCGGGATTAGTTTTAAATTTGAATAATTGTTATCTGGTGCCTGCGTTAAGCATGAACATTATATCTGGATCTTGTTTATTGCGAGACGGTTACTCTTTTAAGTCCGAGAATAAAGGTTGTTCGATTTATATGAGTAATATCTTTTATGGTAATGCACCTGAGATGAATGGTTTATTCTTACTGAATCTCGATAGTAGTGATACACATGTTCACAACATAGATGCTAAACGAATAAAACTGAATGATAATTCTACATACATGTGGCACTGTCGTCTTGGTCACATTGGAGTGAAGCGTATGAAGAAACTCCATTCTGATGGACTTCTTAAATCACTTGATTTTGAATCACTTGAAAGATGCGAAGCATGTCTAATGGGAAAAATGACCAAGACTCCATTCTCTGGAAAAATGGAGCGAGCTACAGACTTATTGGAAATAATACATACCGATGTGTGCGGTCCAATGAGTGTAGCGTCGCGTGGTGGATATCGTTATGTTCTCACTTTCACGGATGACTTAAGTAGATATGGGTATGTCTACTTTATGAAACATAAGTCCGAAACTTTCGAGAAGTTTAAGGAATTTCAAAGTGAAGTGGAAAATCATCGTAACAAGAAGATTAAGTTTCTGCGTTCTGACCGCGGAGGTGAATATCTAAGTTATGAGTTTGGCATGCATTTAAAGAAATGTGGAATACTTTCGCAGTTGACACCGCCGGGAACACCATAGCGTAATGGTGTGTCCGAACGTCGTAATCGATTAGATATGGTTCGGTCTATGATGTCTCTTACAGATTTACCACTATCGTTTTGGGGCTATGCATTAGAGACAGCCGCATTCACTTTAAATAGGGCACCATCTAAATCCGTTGAAACGACACCGTACGAATTGTGGTTTGGAAAGAAACCTAAGTTGTCGTTCCTTAAAGTTTGGGGTTGTGAAGCGTATGTAAAGAAGTTACAACCTGATAAGCTAGAACCCAATGCGGAGAAATGCGTCTTCATAGGATACCCTAAAGAAACAATTGGGTATACCTTCTATCAAAGATCCAAAGGCAAAGTTTTCGTTGCCAAGAATGGATCCTTTCTTGAGAAGGAGTTTCTCTCGAAAGAAGTGACTGGAAGGAAAGTAGAACTCGACGAGGTTATTGAACCTTCTCTCGGGGTTGAGAGTAGCGCAGCACCGGAAGATGTTTTCGTGCCGCCTGCACCAACTGGAGAGGAAGTTAATGATGGTGATCATGAAACTTCGAACGAAGTTACTACTGAACCTCGCAGGTCAACGAGGATTCGTACCACTCCTGAGTAGTATGACTCTGCCTTGAACGTCATGTTGGTGGACAACACTGATGACCCTGCAACGTATGAAGAAGCTATGGTGAGCCCAGATTCCGATAAATGGCTAGAAGCCATGAAATCCGAAATGGGATCCATGTACGAAAACCAAGTATGGACTTTGGTGGACTTACCGGATGGCCGTAAGGCTGTCGAGAACAAATGGATTTTCAAAAGAAAAACAGATGCTGATGGTAATGTTACTGTCTATAAAGCTCGACTTGTCGCGAAAGGGTTCCGACAAATTCAAGGTGTTGACTATGATGAGACTTTCTCACCAGTAGCGAAGCTAAAGTCTGTGAGGATTTTGTTAGCAATTGCTGCATATTTCGACTATGAGATATGGCAGATGGATGTCAAAACGGCGTTCCTTAATGGTGACATTGAGGAAGAGTTGTACATGGTACAACCCAAGGGTTTTGTCGATCCTAGTGATGCTGACAAGGTATGCAAACTTCAGCGCTCCATTTATGGACTGAAGCAAGCATCCCGGAGTTGGAATCAACGTTTTGATAAAGTAATCAAAATTTTTGGTTTTACACAAACTTATGGAGAAGCTTGTATTTACAAGAAAGTGAGTGGGAGCTCTGTAGCATTCCTAGTACTATATGTAGATGACATACTATTGATTGGGAATGATATAGAACTTCTTAATAGCATCAAAGCCTATTTGAATAATAGTTTTTCAATGAAGAATCTTGGCGAAGCGGCATATATTCTAGGCATCAAGATTTATAGAGATAGATCAAGACGCCTGCTAGCGCTTTCACAAAGTACATACCTGGACAAAGTTCTAAAGAAGTTTAGAATTGAAGAGAGCAAGAAAGGGTTCGTGCCCATGTTGTCAGGTAAGACCTTGAGTAAGACTCAAAGTCCAGCTACGGCAGAAGATAGAGAGAAGATGAATAATGTTCCCTATGCCTCAGCCATAGGTTCTATCATGTATGCCATGTTGTGTACAAGACCGGATATAGCACATGCTGTTAGTTTGACTAGCAGATATCAAAGTGATCCTGGAATGGAGCACTGGACAGCGGTCAAGAATATCCTTAAGTACCTGAATAGGACTAAGGATATGGTTCTTTCTTATGGAGGTGATGAACAACTTGTTGTAAACAGTTACACTGATGCTAGTTGGAACACCGATCCAGATGACTCGAAGTCACAGTCTGGATACGTATTTATTTTGAATGGTGCTGCAGTGAGCTGGAGGAGTGCCAAGCAAAGCGTTGTGGCGAAATCTTCAGCTGAATCGGAATACATAGCTGCTTCGGAGGCTGCACAAGAAACCATATGGATGAAGGAGTTCATTACTGAACTTGGCGTGGTTCCTAGTGCGTTGGACCCGATGGCCATCTACTGTGACAACACAGGTGCCATAGCTAATGCACAGGAGCCAAGGTCACATAGCAAGCTGAAGCACATCAAGCTACGTTTCCATGCCATTCGCGAGTATGTCTGAGATGGTGACATAAAGATTTGCAAAGTACACACTGATCTAAATGTGGCAGATCCGTTGACTAAACCTCTCCCTAGAGCAAAGCATGACCAACACCAGAACGCCATGGGTGTTAGGTATATTACCATGCAATCTAGATTATTGACTCTAGTGCAAGTGGGAGACTGTTGGAGATATGCCCAAGAGGCAATAATAAAAGTGGTTATTATTATATCTTTGTGTTTATGATGAATGTTTGCATCCCATGCTGTAATTGTATTATAAGGAAATACTAATACATGTGTGTTTTGTAAACATAAAAGAGTCCCTAGTAAGCCTCTTGTTAAACTAGCTTGTTGATTAATTGATGATTATGGTTTCCTAATCATGGACATTGGATGTCATTAATAACAAGGTTATATCATTAGGAGAATGATGTAATGGACACACACACCCATAGTAAGCGTAGCATAAGATCAAGTCATTAAGTTCACATTGCTATAAGCTTTCGATACATAGTAACCTAATCCTTCGACCATGAGGTTGTGTTAATCACCATCACCGGATGAGTACTTTGATGACATCAAACACCACTTCGTAACTGGGTGGTTATAAAGGTGTCATTAGGTATTCTGAAAGTATGTGTTGAAGCGCATGGACCAAGATTGGGATTTGTCCATCCATATGACGGATAGATATGCTCTGGGCCCTCTCGGTGGAATGTCATCTAGTTAGCTTGCAAGCATGTGACTAGGTCACAAGGGATGGCATAACACGGAACGAGTAAAGAGTACTTATCAGTAACGAGGTAGAACTAGGTATGGAGATACCGATGATCAAACCGCGGATAAGTAGAGTATCGCGTGACAAAGGGAATTGGTTTCGTATGTTAATGGTTCTATCGATCACGAAGTCATCGTTGAGTATGTGGGAGCCGTTATGGATCTCCAGATCCCGCTGATGGTTATTGATCGGAGAGGTGTCTTCATCATGTCTGCATATTCACGAACCGTAGGGTGACACACTTAAGGTTCGAAGTTGTTTTAAGTAGATATTGAATGTGCGTTGGAGACCGAATGTTGTTCGGAGTCTCAGATTGAATCCGGGACATTACGAGGAGATCCGGAATTGTCCGGAGAATAAGATTCATATAATGGGGATCATTTTCTAAGTTAGGAAATGTTCCAGAGTGTTTGTATGGGGATTCTAGAAGGTTTCGGAACATTCCGGAAGGTTCTAGAAGATATCTTGGAGTTTATTTGAAAACCGAGATAAGATAAGATAAGATAAGGGGAGTTTAAAGGGGAAACTTGGGGGGGAAGGACTCTCCCCCCAATCTCCCTAGTGCGCCGGCCCTAAGGGGTGGGCCTAGGGGTGGGAACCCTAGGCCACACCCCTCCCTCTATATATAGAGGGGTGGAGGCGCCACCCCTCCTTGCCCCTTCCCACTCAAAACCCTAGCCGCCTCTCTCTTCCTCCTTCCATCTGCTCCGGCTTAGGCGAAGCCCTGCAGAATTCTCTCCACCACCACCACCATGCCGTCGTGCTGCTGGGATTGCGTGGAGAAGATCTACTACCTCCGCTGCTCACTGGAACGGGGAGAGGAAGGTCTACTTCAAGTCCGCACGTGTGACCGTCTGCGGAAGCGCTGCCGAAACGCGGCGCCGGAAGGATCATCTACTCGATCTTGAGATCGGAAAGTGATCGACTACATCATCCACGAGATCTAATCTCGTTAACGCTTTCAGTTCTACGAGGGTTAGTACCGATCTATCTCGTTGCTCATGTCTAGTAGATTAGATCTTGGCTTTTATCTAGATTAGATCTGGGTTTTGTTCGTTCTTGCGGTAGAAATTTTTTGTTTTCCATGCTACGAACCCATCAGAAACATTCGTCAATTTATATATAAACAACTCAATTAATGCATCTACTCATCACCGGACTTCATATATATACCTCGCCAGACTTAGTTAAGGGTCCACTGGAGGCGTCGGCTTCTCCATCATCGGAGGCATCGGCTTCTCCATCATCGGATCCGTCAGCTTCTCCCTAGTCATTTCGATCGACCTCCTCACCCTCACCGGAGGGGTTCAGATACATCGACGGAGATTCGGGTGGATGAACATGGGGGCGCCGTTGATCATATTCTCGAGAATTTCTTCTTGTTCCAGGTCGCTACGTATTGGACTAGGTGGATCCATAGTTTTCTACAAAAATGCACACAATATAAAATAATACTAAATAATAATATGTACACCTCATTTGCTACAATAAAAATAAACAATAGCAAAATTCTAGTGCACCCTAAGACCCTAACCCTATGTCTCGGGGCCTGATAAATTACAAATGTATCTATAATTTTTGATGTTGCATGCTTGGTTTTATCTACTTTCTTGTGTTTTGTCCATACTTTGGAGTACTTTTCATATGATTTCTTGGACTAACCTATTAACAAGAGCCACAGTGCCAGCTGCCTGTTTTCTGCTGTTTTTGGTTCCAGGAAGTCAGAAAATGAATATTCTCGGAATTGGACGGGACAAAAGCCAAAGTCACTATTTTACTGGAAGACATCTGGAGCCAGAATACGAGACGCAGAGGGACTGGGACCCGGCCACACCACCTGGCCGCGTAGACAGGCCTGTCCCGCGCTAGGGGGTGGTCTGGCCGACCCTAGCACCCTCTTGGCCTCTCGTTCTGCCTATATGTTGCCTCTGATATGGAAACCCTAAGTACCCGATCAAAAATTCCACGAAAGAGCCTTTAGCCGCCGTCATCTCCATCCCTAGATCGGGAGGGATCTGAAGCTCTTCCCGGCACCCTGCCGGAGAGGGGAATTCACCCTGGAGGCCTTCTTCATCACCATGCAAGCCTCCGGTGTGATGCGTGAGTAGTTCATCTCTGGACTACGGGTCCATGTAGTAGCTAGATGGCTGGTTCTCCTCCTTTGTGCTTTCATGTCTAGATCTTGTGAGCTCCGTTCATGAACAAGATCATCTATTTGTAATTCTGCATGTTGTGTTTGCGGGGATCCGATGGATATTGAGATGTTATTTCAGATTGATTATTGATTCTATCATGTCTTTGTTATTTGTGATCTTGCAAGCTTTCCGTTGTTAGTAGCTATCTTGGCCAAGTAGATGCTAGCAACTCCAAGAGTTAGTATTTATGCTCGATAGTGGGTTCATGCCTCTGGTAATCTGGGGAAGTGACGGAAATCTCTAAGGTACTAGATGTTGTTGGGGTTCGTAGCATAGAAAACAAAAAAATTCCTACGATGAGAACTATACGCCAAGATCTATCTACTAGATACAGAGCAACAGGTGGATATACATCCATGGAGAATTTACCCTCGAAGACAACGAGTTTTGTTAACGAGTAGGAACTCATGGATGATGTAGTCATACGCTTGCCGATCTCAAGATCGTGATGAAGTCCAGCAGGTCTGGCTCCAGCACGTCCATCAGATCCAGCTCCAGCAAGTCCAGCACCACCAAGTCCAGCACCACAAAGCAGCGGTGCATCCGTGATCGCACACACGTCCGGTACGCCGACAACCTCCATCCCTCGCTCTAGCAAAGCAGCAGAAGCAACAACTCCTTTCCAGATAAAGCCACCGGGAACATGTATCTCGCTAATCCGAGACCATGGGGAAATAATACTAGAGGGGGAGAGAGATCCTTCACGAGGAGGTGTGAGGGTGAAGGTGTGAGAGAGGGGACTTTTATAGGAGGAGGGGGGTGCCCCTCCCCATGGACGGCGCCCAAGGGGTGACCCCTCACCTCCTCATTCATGTGGTGGTAACTCCCTCCACATAAATTTGCCCCTTCACATTCTCTTTTAAAGTCTCCACTTTAAATGCATTAAATTTCTCCAAATTTAATGCTCTCTCATTTAATAAAACTCTTTTATTAATTTTATTCAGAATTTTGTTAATTACTTTAATTAACAAACATTCACATAAAAACCCCTGCAACATTTCAATATTACATGTAGAACCAATTTCAGCAATTTCACCCGAAACAGTTTCGGTGTCTATTGAAATAATTCCAGCGCTTTCTTAAATCTTTATCTGAAACATATTTGCTCCAAATGGTGTCGGTATCCCTTAAGTTTGTCACCCTATGGTTCGCGAATAATGCAGACATGATCGAGACCCCTCTCAGATCAATAATCAGAAGCAGGACCTGGAGATCCATACTGACTCCTACACATTCAACGATGACTTCTGTGATCGTGAGAACCTTTAACGCTAGTAACTAAATCCCTTTGTCTCATGATATAATACATGTCCGAGATTCGATCATCGGTATCCAAATACCTAGTTTGATCTCGTTACCGATATGCACTCTTTTCTCGTTCACGTGATATAACATTCTAGTGATCACATCACTTGCTTGCAAGCTATTTCAATGTGATATCACCGAGAGGGTCCAGAATATATCTATCCGTCATTTGGATGGACAAATCCCACTCTTGATCCATGAGCCTCAACATAACACCTTCGTAGCACTGAACCCAACTTTATAGTCACCCTGTTACGGTGTGATGTTTGATGTTATCAAGATACTATTCCGGTGTTAGCAATTAACATGATCTCATGGTCTAAGCACTAAGATTACTTCGTATGATTTTATAGCAATATAAACATAATGACTCTGATCGTAATGCTATACTTTAGATGAATGTTCATCACATCATTCCACCAATGTTGTGACCTCGTTATTAACAACATCCAATGTCCATGATCAGGAAACCTTGATCATCTTGTTAATAAATGAGCTAGTCTATAAGAGAGGCATAACTAGGAACCTTTTATTTGTTTATTAAACACACATGTATTGAGGTTTCCAATCAATACAATTATAGCATGGAAAATAAACATTTATCATAAACAAGGAATAAGATAATAACCACTTTATTATTGCCTCTCGGGCATATTCCCTTTAGATGTGATGTTGCTACTAGGGAGAAAACAACAATCCTTTGTTCATAGAACAATTGTATTGTTTACATTACACGCAATTCGTAAAGCAATAATCTGTTGCTTGCAACTTAATACTGGACGGGGTTCGGATGATAACCTGAAGGTGGATTATTAGTCATAGATGCAGTTGGATGGCGGTCTATGTATAATGTTGTTATGCCCAATCAAGTCTCAAAGGAGTCAAGATGATTAGTATATGCTTTTATGCTTTCTTGATGTTTGTCAATTGCCCCGCTGTAGTTTGTTCACCCAGCATGTTATCTATCTTAAGGAGAGCCACCTCTAGTGAACTATGGACCCCGGTCCTTTCTTTTACATTCAATCTACAAACTGTTTACTGCTTTGTGTTTACTTTCTGCAAACTATTACTTCCTTCCATTTAATATGTTTAATCCTTTGTTTTCAGCAAAACCGGTGAGATTGACAACCTCATCGCAAGTTGGGGACAGAGTTGTGGTTGTGTTGTGCAGGTCTCCACGTTGCTGCTGGCACCGGTAGTGCGCCTTGCCAATGTTCAGCTAGCTACACCTTTGGGGTGTTTCCTTGCTCCTACTGGATTGATAACCTTGGTTTCATAACTGAGGGAAACTTACTGTTGTGCTCATCATACCTTCCTCTTGGGGTTCCCCAACGAGCTTGTTACTACACGAGTCAGCAAGTACTTTTCTGGTGCCGTTGCCGGGGGCTGAAGAAGAAGAAACTCCCACGCCAACACCGCGCCATCAAAAGTATTTTTTTGGCGCCGTTGTCGGGGAGTCAAGGACAGCTTCACAAGGGGAGTCCCTCATAACCAATCTCTTTACTTTGTTATTTTTGTTTTGCTTAGTTTCTTTTTGTTTTGTTTGCTTGTTTCTTTATCAAAAACACAAAAAAATTAATTTTATTAGTTTGCTTTCTTATTTAAAAACACACAAAAAATTAAGTCTCCTTTAGTTGTTACCTCTTCCTTAGCTCACCATGTTGATCCCTAAATTCACCCTGAAAGACCTTTCAATAGGTAGTGGTTCAATAATTGGAAAGGATAATATTGAAGAATTCTTTAACCATGTTAGTAAACATGAGGATATTGAGGATAGATCCCTTGCAGAACTTCCTCCAAAGTATGAGATTGCTGCAGCTTCTTTAGTTCACATGGTGGAAGCTAGGTTTGTTAACCTTAACCCCTTAATGCAAGTAATGTTTCTTAAACTTAAAGAAATTGAGGACCCTGAAAAGAGGGACTTTATTCTTGAAACTTTGCTTAAGAAATTCTATGATGTTGCCAAGGAAGCTAGAAAAGTCTTTAAACGTTTCAATATGCTAGGCTCATGTGTAGATGTTGTTGGTACATGAGAGAAGATGAACAAAACTGAACCTAATGGGGAGGAAACTAAGGTACCAATACCCTTTAAACTGGTAGCAATACATGAAGCCATAGAAAATAATCTTGATTGGATTGTTCCTGAAAACCCTTTTGATGAAAATAGTGAACCTAAGAGCATTTAGAGAGGATCCTCTAGAACTTATTTGGATGATATACCTTGCCTTGTTGAAGATATTTCTGATATTGCTCTTAATGCTTCTTCATTTGAGAACACTTGATTCTTTTTCTTGCTTCTTATGCCTAACTTAAAGGTGTTAAAGAAAAGTACTTATTGGGAGATAACCCAAAAGTTTTAGTGAGTCTTGGAAGTGATTACTTCAGTAATAACCGCTCCTTATCCTTTTTATTTGCTTTTTGGTGCCAAGAGTAACCTCTAATGAGAGAGAAGTAATGATTGGGAAAGTTGCTGTCCCGAAACAGATTTCTGTGCTTCACCATAAACATTCGTGTAAAATCTCTGTACGTCCTTTTGAGGCGTGAATTTTTGTGCTTCTGCCCCAGGTTGTTATCTAACTTTCGTTAGATCAACACTTTTTGATTTGAGCAACAGAAGATCTTCTAAATTTTTTGTCTTTACTTGCTGGTCTGTTTTGACAGATTTCTGCCATTTTCTGCATTTGCTTCTTGTTGGTTCCTTTTTGAGTTCTTTTGGGGAATTGAGCTTTTTGAGGGAAGTGCTACAATAGCTTGTGTTTTAATGGAAACTTTATTGGTGTTAGAACTGAACCTAAAGACTCATTCTCTTGAGTGCACTAATGTTGCTAATAAAGATTGTGTGAAGTTTTGTATGAAGGAAAAATTTCAGGTGTATGGAAGGAATAAGCAATGAGATGAAGAATGGACTAAAGCTCAAGCTTGGGGATGCCACGCGTGTCACCCCAAGAAATATCCAAGAAGTACAAGCATCAAAGCTTGGGTATGCCCAAGGCATCCCCTTCTTCATCCATAAAAATCTCAGGTTTCTTCCAAACGCTTCATTTTTATTGATTCATGCACAGTTGTGTTGTTCTTGGAGCATCTTCTTTTTCGTTTTCGTTTGCTTTGTTTGCTTAGTTTGCTGAATAAATTGGTTGGACCCCCTGTTTCATACATTGGTTTTCAAATAGTTTGGTTTGGTTTGGAAAAGAGTAGGAAAACTCATGCTTAAGTGGTAAAGAGAGCTTGTTTTTGACTGTGGCCTATGCTTTGTCATGCAATGCTAGATATTGTTTTGGATTTATGCTTAGTATTGTTTATTGTAGCATGACTTGTTATAAACAATTGAGATTGCTTAATGTGCCTTGGATGAATCATGCGTTGTTTTAGCATATTAAAGCATAGTATTGTGGTATTCTCCTTTGATGATTTATTTGGGTTGACTTGGCACATGCTCACACCATGTTATTGATGGGTTCGTAGCATGGAAAACAAAAAATTTCTACCGCAAGAACAAACAAAACCCAGATCTAATCTAGATAAAAGCCAAGATATAATCTATTAGACATGTGCAATAAGATAGATCTGTACTAACCCTTGTAGATCCGAAAGCCTTGTGCGAGATCGGATCTCGTGGTTGATGTAGATGATCACTTGCCGATCTCAAGGTCGAGTAGACGATCCTTCTGGCGCCGCGTTCCGGCAGCGCCTTCTGCAGTCGGTCACACGTGCGGAGTCGATGCAGACCTTCCTCTCCCCGTTCCAGCGAGCAGCGGAGGTAGTAGATCTCTCCACGGAATTCCAGCAGCACGACGGCATGATGGTGGTGGTGGAGTAGAGAATTCTGCAGGGCTTTGCCTAAGCCTGAGCAGAAGGAAGAAGGAGGAGAGAGGCGGCTAGGGAAAGAGTGGAGGGGCAAGGGGGGTGGCGCCTCCACCCCTCTATATATAGAGGGAGGGGTGCGGCCTAGGGTTCCTACCCCTAGGCCCACCTCCTAGGGCCGGCGCACAAGGGGGGCTTGGGGGGAGTTTCCTTCCCCCCCAAGTTTCCCCTTTTTCTTTCTTGGTTTTCAAGTAAACTCCATAGAAATTTCTAGAACCTTCCGGAACATTCCGAAACCTTCTAGAACCCCCATATAAACACTCCGGGACATTTCCGAACATAGAAAATTCTCTCCATTATATGAATCTTATTCTCCGGACAATTCCGGATCTCCTCGTGATGTCTCAGATCCAATCCGAGACTCCGAACAACATTCGGTCTCCAACGCACATTCCATATCTACCTAAACAGCATCGAACCTTAAGTGTGTCACCCTATGGTTCGTGAATATGCAGACATGATGGAGACACCTCTCCGATCAATAACCATCAGCGGGATCTGGAGATCCATAACGGCTGCCACATACTCAACGATGACTTCGTGATCGATAGAACCATTAACATACGAAACCAATTCCCTTTGTCACGCGATACTCTACTTATCCGAGGTTTGATCGTCGGTATCTCCATACCTAGTTCTACCTCGTTACTGATAAGTACTCTTTACTCGGTCCATGTTATGTCATCCTTTGTGACCCAGTCACATGCTTGCAAGCTAACTAGATGACATTCCACCGAGAGGGCCCAGAGCATATCTATCCGTCATATGGATGGACAAATCCCAATCTTGGTCCATGCGCTTCAACACATACTTTCAAAATACCCAATGACACCTTTATAACCACCTAGTTACGAAGCGGTGTTTGATGTCATCAAAGTATCCATCAGGTGATGGTGATTAACACAACCTCATGGTCGAAGGATTAGGTTACTATGCATTTGAAAGCTTGTAGCAATACGAACTAAATGACTTGATCTTATGCTACACTTACTATGGGTGTGTGTCCATCACATCATTCTCCTAATGATACAACCTTGTTATTAATGACATCCAATGTCCATGATCAGGAAACCATGATCATCTATTAATCAACAAGCTAGTTCAACAAGAGGCTTACTAGGGACTCTTTTACGTTTACAAAACACACATGTATTAGTGTTTCCTTATAATACAATTGTAGCATGGGATGTAAACATTGATCATAAACACAAAGATATAATAATAACCACTTTTATTATTGCCTCTTGGGCATATCTCCAACAGTCTCCCGCTTGCACTAGAGTCAATAATCTAGATTACATGGTAATATACCTAACACCCATGGCGTTCTGGTGTTGGTCATGCTTTGCTCTAGGGATAGGTTTAGTCAACGGATCTGCCACATTCGGATCAGTGTGTACTTTGCAAATCTTTATGTCACCATCTCGGACATACTCGCGAATAGCATGGAAACGTAGCTTGATGTGCTTCAACTTGCTATGTGACCTTGGCTCCTGTGCATTAGCTATGGCACCCGTGTTGTCACAGTAGATGACCATCGGGTCCAACGCACTAGGAACCATGCCAAGTTCAGTAATGAACTCCTTCATCCATATGGCTTCTTGTGCAGCCTCCGAAGCAGCTATGTATTCCGATTCCATTGAAGATTTCGCCACAACGCTTTGCTTGGCACTCCTCCAGCTCACTGCAGCACCATACAAAATAAATACGTATCCAGACTGTGACTTCGAGTCATCTGGATCGGTGTTCAAACTAGCATCAGTGTAACTGTTTACAACAAGTTGTTCATCACCTCCATAAGAAAGAACCATATCCTTAGTCCTATTCAGGTACTTTAGGATATTCTTGACCGCTGTCCAGTGCTCCATTCTAGGATCACTTTGATATCTGCTAGTCAAACTAATAGCATGTGCTATATCCGGTCTTGTACACAGCATGGCATACATGATAGAACCTATGGCCGAGGCATAGGGAATATTATTCATCTTCTCTCTATCTTCTGTCGTAGCTCGACTTTGAGTCTTACTCAAGGTCTTACTTGACAACATGGGCACGAACCCTTTCTTGCTCTCTTCCATTCTAAACTTCTTTAGAACTTTGTCCAAGTATGTACTTTGTGAAAGCGCTATTAGGCGTCTTGATCTATCTCTATAAATCTTGATGCCTAGAATATATGCCGCTTCGCCAAGATCCTTCATTGAAAAACTATTATTCAAATAGGCTTTGACGCTATTAAGAAGTTCTATATCATTCCCAATCAACAATATGTCATCTACATATAGTACTAGGAATGCTAAAAAGCTCCCACTCACTTTCTTGTAAATACAAGCTTCTCCATAAGTTTGTATAAATCCAAAGTTTTTGATTACTTTAGCAAAACGTTGATTCCAACTCCGGGATGCTTGCTTCAGTCCATAAATGGAGCGCTGAAGTTTGCATACCTTGTCAGCATCTTTAGGATCGACAAAACCCTTGGGTTGTACCATATACAACTCTTCCTCAATGTCACCATTAAGTAACGCCGTTTTGACATCCATCTGCCAAATCTCATAATCGAAATATGCAGCAATTGCTAACAAAATCCTCACAGACTTTATCTTCGCTACTCGTGAGAATGTCTCATCGTAGTCAACTCCTTGAATTTGTCGGAATCCTTCCGCGACAAGTCGAGCTTTATAGACGGTAACATTACCATCAACATCTGTTTTTCTTTTGAAAATCCATTTGTTCTCGACAGCCTTACGGCCATCCGGTAAGTCCACCAAAGTCCATACTTGGTTTTCGTACATGGATCCCATTTCAGATTTCATGGCTTCTAGCCATTTGTCGGAATCTAGGCTCACCATAGCTTCTTCATACGTCGCAGGGTCATCAGTGTTGTCCACCAACATGACGTTCAAGGCAGGGTCATACCAATCAGGAGTGGTACGAACCCTCGTTGACCTGCGAGGTTCAGTGGCAACTTCGTTCGAAGTTTCATGATCACCATCATTAGCTTCCTCTCCAATTGGTGCAGGCGGCACAAAAACATCTTCCGGTGCTGCGCTACTCTCAACTCCGAGAGAAGGTTTAATAACCTCGTCGAGTTCTACTTTCCTTCCAGTCACTTCCTTCGAGAGAAACTCCTTCTCAAGAAAGGATCCATTCTTGGCAACAAAAACTTTGCCTTCGGATCTATGATAGAAGGTATACCCAATTGTTTCTTTTAGGGTATCCTATGAAGACGCATTTCTCCGCTTTGGGTTCAAGCTTATCAGGTTGTAACTTCTTTACAAATGCTTCGCAACCCCAAACTTTAAGGAACGACAACTTAGGTTTCTTTCCAAACCATAATTCATACGGTGTCATTTCAACGGATTTAGATGGTGCCCTATTTAAAGTGAATGCGGCTGTCTCTAATGCATAGCCCCAAAACGATAGCGGTAAATCTGTAAGAGACATCATAGACCGAACCATCTCTAAGAGAGTTCGATTACGACGTTCGGACACACCATTACGCTGTGGTGTTCCCGGCAGTGTCAATTGCGAAAGTATTCCACATTTCTTTAAATGGATGCCAAACTCATAACTTAGATATTCACCTCCACGGTCAGAATGCAGAAACTTAATCTTCTTGTTACGATGATTTTCCACTTCACTTTGAAATTCCTTAAACTTCTCGAAGTTTCGGACTTATGTTTCATAAAGTAGACATACCCATATCTACTTATGTCATCCGTGAAAGTGAGAACATAACGATATCAACCATGCGATGCTACACTCATTGGACCGCACACATCGGTATGTATTATTTCCAATAAGTCTGTAGCTCGCTCCATTATTCCAGAGAATGGAGTCTTAGTCATTTTTCCCATTAGACATGCTTCGCATCTTTCAAGTGATTCAAAATCAAGTGATTCAAGAAGTCCATCAGAATGGAGTTTCTTCATACGCTTCACTCCAATGTGACCAAGACGACAGTGCCACATGTATGTAGAATTATCATTCAATTTTGTTCGTTTAGCATCTATGTTGTGAACATGTGTATCACTACTATCGAGATTTAGTAAGAATAAACCATTCATCTCAGGTGCATTACCATAAAAGATATTACTCATATAAATCGAACAACCTTTATTCTCGGACTTAAAAGAGTAACCGTCTCGCAATAAACAAGATCCAGATATAATGTTCATGCTTAACGCAGGCACCAAATAACAATTATTCAAATTTAAAACTAATCCCGAAGGTAGATGTAGAGGGAGCGTGCCGACGGCGATCACATCAACCTTGGAGCCATTTCCAACGCGCATCGTCACCTCGTCTCTCGCCAGTCTTCGCTTATTCCGTAGCTCCTGTTTCGAGTTACAAATATGAGCAACCGAACCAGTATCAAATACCCAGGCACTACTACGATTACTAGTAATATACACATCAATAACATGTATATCGAATATACCTTTCTTCTTGATGTCGCCGTTCTTTAGATCCGCCAGGTACTTGGGGCATTTACGCTTCCAGTGACCGGCACCCTTGCAGTAGAAGCATTCAGTTTCAGGCTTAGGACCAGCCTTGGGCTTCTTAGCAGGTGCGACAGCTTTCTTGCCGTCCTTCTTGAAGTTGCCCTTGTTCTTAGGCTTGCCCCGTTTCTTGAAATTGGTGGTCTTATTGACCATCAACACTTGGTGCTCCTTTTTGATCTCCACTTCAGTAGTTTTCAGCATGGACGATAGTTCAGGCAACGTCTTGTTCATGCAGTGCATATTGTAGTTCATCACAAAGTTCTTATAACTCGGTGGCAGTGATTGGAGGACACGGTGAATCCCTAACTCATTAGGAATCGTTATCCCTAACTCTTGGAGCTTGTTTGCATGCCCAGACATGGTGAGCACATGCTCGCTAACAGAGTTACCCTCTTCCATCTTACAGTTAAAGAACTTTTCGGAGGCCTCATAGCTCTCCACGGCCGCGTGAGTCTCAAAAATGAGCTTGACCTCCTTAATGATCTCGAACAGGTCGTGGTGCTAAAAGCGCTTCTAAAGCTCCGTTTCTAAACCGTACAGGATGGCACACTGAACTGTGGAGTAATGATTTTTCCGAGTGGCGTAAACATTCTTTACGTCATCGGTGGCATCTTCTGCAGGTGGGTCACCTAGCGGTGCTTCGAGCACATAGGTCAACTGACCAGCCCTGAGGACAATCTTCAGTCCATAGAGCCAGTCCTGAAGTTGCTTCCATTGTTCTTAAGCTTTTCTTTCTCTAGGAACGCATGGAAATTGATCGAGAGGTTCGCCATAATCTACAACAAATTTGCAAGTAGTTTAGACTAAGTTTATGATAAATTGAGTTCCATTTTAATTCTTAAATTAACTAGGTGAAACTCTCACTCAAAACAACATCCCTCACATTGTCTTAGTGATTACACGAACCAAGTCCACTACACCAAGTCCGATCTTCACGAGATAAGATGTAGTTTCATCGGCGAACAATCTTCATGTTCATCATATCATTTATATGATTCATGCTCTACCTTTCGGTATTCCGTGTTCTGAGACCATGTCTGTACATGCTAGGCTCGTCAAGATTAACCTTAGTTTCCGCATGTGCAAATCTGGCTTGCACCCGTTGTATGCACACGTAGAATCTATCACATCCGATCATCACGAGATGCTTTGAAACGACGAGTCTTAGCAACGGTGCCAACTAAGGACGAACACTTTATTACTTGATATTTAGTGAGAGGGATCATCTTATAATGCTGCCGTCGCGATCTAAGCAATACAAGATGCATAAAGGATTAACATCATAGGCAATTCATAATTAGTGTGATATGATATGGCCCTTTCTTCTTATGCCTTTGATCTCCATCTCCAAAGCACGGACATGATCTCCATCATCACCAGCATTGCGTCAAGGTCAGTGGTGCCGCTTCATGGTTGTCCATCATCACTAGCAACTATTACAACTACTTGGAATAAAGCTATTACAAGATGAATAGACACGCATGTCTTAACAGAATTAAAGACAACCATTAGGCTCCTGCCGGTTGCCATATTACAACAAGGATCATTGCATACATCAAATATAATCACAATCACATGATGGCCATATCACATCACAAAACCCCTGCAAAAACAAGTTAGATGCCTCTAATTTTCTTTGCATGTTTTACGTGGTTTGGGGGCATTCGAATAAGAACGGATCTTACCTACGAAACCGAACCACAACGTTGATACAAGTGCTATCAAGTACAAAGTGTAAATTGGATCTATACTATGGTGGGAGAGACAGACACCCGCAAAGCCACTTGTGCAAAGCAAGTTACACGTCAAGCGTGGAGCAAGTCTCATGTGCGATGACATGTAAGGTTAGCCCGAGCCGCTTCATCCCACCATACCGCAAGATGCAAAGTACACAAAGCAAAAGACGGCACGAGCACCAACGCCCACAAAACCATTGTGTTCTACTCGTGCAACAGATCTACGCATAGACACGGCTCTGATACCACTGATGGGTTCATAGCATGGAAAACAAAAAATTTCTACCGCAAGAACAAACAAAACCCAGACCTAATCTAGATAAAAGCCAAGATCTAATCTATTAGACATGTGCAACGAGATAGATCTATACTAACCCTTGTAGATCCGAAAGCCTTGTGAGAGATCGGATCTCGTGGTTGATGTAGACGATCACTTGCCGATCTCAAGATCGAGTAGACGATCCTTCCAGCGCCGCGTTCCGACAGCGCTTCTGCAGTCGGTCACACGTGCGGAGTTGATGCAGACCTTCCTCTCCCCGTTCCAGCGAGCAGCAGAGGTAGTAGATCTCTCCACGGAATCCCAGCATCACGACGGCGTGGTGGTGGTGGAGTAGAGAATTCTGCAGGGCTTCGCCTAAGCCTGAGCAGAAGGAAGAAGGAGGAGAGAGGCGGCTAGGGCAAGAGTGGAGGGGCAAGGGGGTGGCGCCTCCACCCCTCTATATATAGAGGGAGGGGTGCGGCCTAGGGTTCCCACCCCTAGGCCCATCTCCTAGGGCCGACGCACAAGGAGGGTTGGGGGGAGTTTCCTTCCCCCCCAAGTTTCCCCTTTTTCTTTCTTGGTTTTCAAGTAAACTCCATAGAAATTTCTAGAACCTTCCGAAACATTCCGAAACCTTCTAGAACCCCCATATAAACACCCCGGGACATTTTCGAACCTAGAAAATGATCTCCATTATATGAATCTTATTCTCTGGACAATTCCAGATCTCCTCATGATGTCTCAGATCCAATCCGAGACTCCGAACAACATTCGGTCTCCAACGCACATTCCATATCTACCTAAACAACATCGAACCTTAAGTGTGTCACCCTACGGTTCGTGAATATGCAGACATGATGGAGACACCTCTCCGATCAATAACCATCAGCGGGATCTGGAGATCCATAACGGCCCCCACATACTCAACGATGACTTCGTGATCGATAGAACCATTAACATACGAAACCAATTCCCTTTGTCACGCGATACTCTACTTATCCGAGGTTTGATCGTCGGTATCTCCATACCTAGTTCTACCTTGTTACTGATAAGTACTCTTTACTCGTTCCATGTTATGTCATCCTTTGTGACCCAGTCACATGCTTGCAAGCTAACTAGATGGCATTCCACCGAGAGGGCCCAGAGCATATCTATCCGTCATATGGATGGACAAATCCCAATCCTTGTCCATGCGCTTCAACACATACTTTTAGAATACCCAATGACACCTTTATAACCACCCAGTTACGAAGCGGTGTTTGATGTCATCAAAGTACCCATCCGGTGATGGTGATTAACACAACCTCATGGTCGAAGGATTAGGTTACTATGCATTTGAAAGCTTGTAGCAATACGAACTAAATGACTTGATCTTATGCTACACATACTATGGGTGTGTGTCCATCACATCATTCTCCTAATGATACAACCTTGTTATTAATGACATCCAATGTCCATGATCAGGAAACCATGATCATCTATTAATCAACAAGCTAGTTCAACAAGAGGCTTACTAGGGACTCTTTTACGTTTACAAAACACACATGTATTAGTGTTTCCTTATAATACAATTATAGCATGGGATGTAAACATTCATCATAAACACAAAGATATAATAATAACCACTTTTATTATTGCCTCTTGGGCATATCTCCAACAGTTATGACTATCCCAAGTCACCATAAGCCTTTATGATCCTTTAGTTTTCAACTTGTAGTATCACTTTATGCTTTGATCAATGATGTTTTGTCGCTCTGCATGATTATGGCCATTATTGCTCTCTTACTTTATCGCTCCCAGTCTTTTGCTAGCCTCCACAACCAAGTATGAGTTCCACTCATGCATCCAACTCCTAAAACCAAGTTATTCCAAAGAGTCCACCATACCTACCTATTAGCATATGCTATTCCAAGTATATTCATGCTTTTGTTTACCTTCCAAATTAAACTTGTTATGAGAAAACTAGTGATTAAAGCTCTCACGAACTTGATGGCACACTTTACTTTTCTTGCCCTTAATAAACTTGAACCATTGTGTCGTCTATGTTGTATATGCTTGCACTTATTTGTTGGGGATTATCAGAACCATGCTGTCATGGGGAACGCTTTCAACATTGCACTGGTACTTCGTACCTAGTTGATATCATGCTCTTTTGTCTATGGATGTCGTTGGTGTGAAATGAAAGGGGAGCTTGTAAGTCCATGGAGTTATGTATATGTGTTAGAGAAACGCCTGGGCCGCTGGTCTAATCCATGCTGACATGTTGGAAACCTGTAGCGTAGCCATAATGAGCTGTCTATGAAGCATTCTTCTTATAAAAAAGAGTCCCATATTGAGAAAAAAAGAGAAAAAGAGAAAAAAAGAGATTATGAAAAGAGGAAAGAGAGAAAAAGAACCATATTCCCATGGTAAATAAGAAGATTGCTGAGATGCTCATTGTCTGCTTGCCTTGTCATTTTGATATGGGGATTCTTCCGTATCATCGGGCAAGGGGTACACCGTTGGCGGTTCTCTATGATACACATGTACTTACGATGACAAGAACTTACCGGTGACTAAACTTGAGTAGCATGAGGAGCGACCCTCGTATTCAAGGGACATGAGATTTCTAACTTATACTTCGTCAAGCATGTACACAATAGTTTGTTCACTTTAACCTTAATCACCTTCAAGATGCTTATGATAGGGGCAATGAGAGCTGAAAGCTATAAGTACCATAATTTTTGGAAGCTCTTTATGAAACTTGAATCTCTGCTTCCTTCTATGAAGGCCTTTCTTCCACCATTACATTGAGTCTCCACCTTCTATCTTTATGCACTTACTTTGAGAGCATAGTGGCCATTCTTAGTTCTATGTGCATTGTCCCAAGACTAGTTAATTGATGCATACCTTGATATTGCTTATTTTAAACTATTTGTATCTAGTCACTCTTATGAACTTTGAAGGTGTCCTATGCATTTATATTTTCTACTCTATGAGGGACAAGCTGAATACTATTATGCTATGTTTTCTTTATGTGAAACAAACAAACGTCTTGCAAAGCATTGTTATTCATGAATCTTTTGTTTGTGCCTTTTCATGTTGCAACATAGTTGCTTTGTCTTGTTGCTAGAACTTTGTCTTTCATGTTATGATTGAAGTACTATGATCCCAGCTTTGAATGTTTTACAAATACTTTGATCAAATTTATGATGGTGCATGTCAGCTCAAAAATTATTCTTTCTTTTTATCACTTACCTACTCGAGGACGAGCAGGAGCTAAGCTTGGGGATGTTGATACATTGCAAATGTATCTATAATTTTTGATGTTCCATGCTTGGTTTTATCTACTTTCTTGTGTTTTGTCCACACTTTGGAGTACTTTTCATATGATTTATTGGACTAACCTATTAACAAAGAGCCACAGTGCCAACTGCCTGTTTTCTGCTGTTTTTGGTTCCAGGAAGTCAGAAAATGAATATTCTCGAAATTGGACGGGACAAAAGCCAAAGTCACTATTTAGCGGAAGACATATGGAGCTAGAATACGAGACAGAGAGGGCCTGGGGCCCGGCCACACCACCTGGCCGCGCTGCCAGGCCTGACCCGCGCCAGGGGGTGGTCTGGCCGACCCCAGCACCCGCTCGGCCTCTCCTTCCGCCCATATATTGCCTCTGATACGGAAACCCTAAGTACCCGATCAAAAATTCCACGAAAGATTCTGTAGCCGCCGTCATCTCCATCCCTATATCAGGAGGAATCTGAGGCTCTTCCCGGCACCCTGCCGGAGAGGGGAATTCACCCTGGAGGCCTTCTTCATCACCATGCAAGCCTCCGGTGTGATGCGTGAGTAGTTCATCTCTCGACTACGGGTCCATGTAGTAGCTAGATGGCTGGTTCTCCTCCTTTGTGCTTTCTTGTCTAGATCTTGTGAGCTCCGTTCATGATCAAGATCATCTATTTGTAATTCTGCATGTTGTGTTTGCGGGGATCTGATGGATATTGAGATGCTATTTCAGATTGATTATTGATTCTATCATGTCTTTGTTATTTGTGATCTTGCATGCTTTCCGTTGTTAGTAGCTATCTTGGCCAAGTAGATGCTAGCAACTCCAAGAGTTAGTATTTATGCTCGATAGTGGGTTCATGCCTCTGGTAATCTAGGGAAGTGAGAGAAATCTCTAAGGTACTAGATGTGTTGTTGCTACTAGGGAGAAAACAACAATCCTTTGTTCATAGAACAATTGTATTGTTTACATTACACAAAATTCGTAAAGCAATAATCTGTTGCTTGCAACTTAATACTGGAGGGGGTCCGGATAATAACCTGAAGGTGGATTATGAGTCATAGATGCAGTTGGATGGCGTTCTATGTATAATGTTGTAATGCCCAATCAAGTCTCAAAGGAGTCAAGATGATTAGTATATGCTTGTATGCTTTCTCGATGTTTGTCAATTTCCCCGCTGTAATTTGTTCACCCAGCATGTTATCTATCTTAAGGAGAGCCACCTCTAGTGAACTATGGACCCCGGTCCTTTCTTTTACATTCAATCTACAAACTGTTTACTGCTTTGTGTTTACTTTCTGCAAACTATTACCTCCTTCCATTCGATACGTTTAATACTTTGTTTTCAGCAAAACCGGTGAGATTGACAACCTCATCGCAAGTTGGGGACAGAGTTCTGTGGTTGTGTTGTGTAGGTCTCCACGTTGCTGCTGGCATCGGTAGTGCGCCTTGCCAACGTTCAACTAGCTACACCTTTGGGGTGTTTCCTTGCTCCTACTGGATTGATAACCTTGGTTTCATAACTGAGGGAAACTTACTGCTGTGCTCATCATACCTTCCTCTTGGGGTTCCCAACGAGCTCTACATCAACACTGAGCCATCAAGCATTTTTTGGCGCCATTGTCGGGGAGTCAGGGACATCTTCACAAGGGGAGTCCCTCATAACCAATCTCTTTACTTTGTTATTTTTGTTTTGCTTAGTTTCTTTTTGCTTTGTTTGCTTGTTTCTTTATCAAAAACACAAAAAAATGACTACTCTTGAAAACACTAAGTTGTGTGACTTCACTAGCACCAACAACAATGATTTTATGAGCACACCTATTGCTCCACCTGTGCCTGAAGATACTTTCTTTGAGATAAAACCTGCCTTACTCAATCTTGTTATGAGAGAACAATTTTCTAGTATTGGTAATGAAGATGCTGCTTCCCATCTAAATAACTTTGTTGAACTTTGTGAGATGCAAAAGCATAGGGATGTAGATGGTGATATTATTAAGCTGAAATTGTTTCCTTTCTCTTTGAGAGGCAAAGCTAAAGAATGGTTGAATTCCTTAACTAGGAATAATATTGATTCTTGGACTAAATGCAAAGATGCTTTCATTGGAAAATACTATCCTCCTGCTAAGATTATATCTATGAGAAGTGAAATAATGAAGTTTAAGCTATCTGATAATGAACATGTTGGTCAAGCTTGGGAAATAATGAAATCTTTGGTTAAGAATTGTCCCACTCATGGACTGCTGCTTGGATAATCATCCAAACTTTTTATGCAGGATTGAACTATTCTTCAAGGAACCTATTGTACTCTGCTGCTGGAGGTACCTTTATGACCATTACTTTGGGTGCTGCAACGAAACTTCTGGACAATATGATGGTTAATTATTCTGAATGGCATACTGAGAGAGCTCCACAAGGTAGGAAGGTAAATTATGTTGAGGAAACCTCCTCCTTGAGTGATAATATTGATGTTATTATGTCCATGCTTGTTAATGGGAAAGCCCATATTGATCCAAATAATGTTCCTTTAGCCTCTTTGGTTGCTCAATAAGAGCAAGTTGATGTGAACTTCATAAGAAATAACAATTTTGGCAACAATGCTTATGGTAATAACAATTATAGGCCCTACCCTCTTAATAATACTTATGGCTATAATGGTAAACCTGGATTACCCAGTGAAAGAAGAATTTTAGAAGTTGAAAGATCCACTAAAAACTTCATGCAAATGCAATATGAGCAAAATAAACTATTCATTAAAACTATGGAGGAACAATCTACCATTTTGAAGAACATTAGCCATCAACTTGAGAGTCTAAATAGGGAAATTCCTACTTTACAACTGAAACTCTCTAACGCTGAAAGAAATATATCATCTTTGTCTAAAGCTCAATCCTCTTTGATCAATAAAATGGCTGCTAAATCTGAAACTAATGATAATCCCTTTGCAGCTACTAATGCTATACAAGTAAGAATTGATGAAAATGTTAGACTATTAGCTAAATTACATGCTAAGTGGGAAAGAGAAGATGAAATTGCTAGAAACATTAGTGTTTCTACTATCACCACCACCAGTATTGAGGCTAGTAATAGTTCTACTACTCTAGATGATAAATTTGATTTTGATCTTGATGGTTGCAATATCTCTGAAGTTATTAAGTTCCTACAAAAGCTTGCTAAAAGTCCTAATGCTAGTGCTATGAACATGGCCTTTACAAAACACATTACTGATGCTCTCGTAAAGATTAAAGAAGAAAAGATGAAACATAAAGCTTCTATTCCTATAAAACAAGAAGATGGTTGGGAACCCATCATTAATATGAAAGTGAATGACTTTGATTTCAAAGCTTTATGTGATCTTGATAGAGTGTTTCTATTATGCCTAGAAGGATTTATGATATGCTTGATTTGCCTCCACTTGAAGATTGTTATTTGAATGTCCCACTTGATGATAATGCTAAAAAGAAACTCATGGGGAGTCTTAATGATGTTATTATTATGGTTAACAATGCTTATGTCCCCGTTGATTTCTATGTTTTGGATGTTGAATACAATCCACGAAAGAGTCTATAGCCGCCGTCATCTCCATCCCTAGATTGGGAGGGATCTAAAGCTCTTCCTGGCACCCTGCCGGAGAGGGGAATTCCCCCTGGAGGCCTTCTTCATCATCATGCAAGCCTCCAGTGTGATGCGTGAGTAGTTCATCCTTGGACTACAGATCCATGTAGTAGTTAGATGGCTGGTTCTCCTCCTTTGTGCTTTCATGTCTAGATCTTGTGAGCTCCGTTCATGATCAAGATCATCTATTTGTAATTCTGCATGTTGTGTTTGCGGGGATCCGATGGATATTGAGATGCTATTTTAGATTGATTATTGATTCTATCATGTCTTTGTTATTTGTGATCTTGCATGCTTTCCGTTGTTAGTAGCTATCTTGGCCAAGTAGATGCTAGCAACTCCAAGAGTTAGTATTTATGCTTGATAGTGGGTTCATGCCTCTAGTAATCTGGGGAAGTGACAGAAATCTCTAAGGTACTAGATGTGTTGTTGCTACTAGGGAGAAAAAAACAATCCTTTGTTCATAGAACAATCGTATTGTTTACATTACACGCAATTCATAAAGCAATAATCTATTGCTTGCAACTTAATACTGGAGGGGGTTCGGATGATAACCTGAAGGTGGATTATTAGTCATAGATGCAGTTGGATGGCGGTCTATGTATAATGTTGTAATGCCCAATCAAGTCTCAAAGGAGTCAAGATGATTAGTATATGCATGTATTGCTTTCTCAATGTTTGTCAATTGCCCTGCTGTAATTTGTTCACCCAGCATGTTATCTATCTTAAGGAGAGCCACCTCTAGTGGACTATGGATCCCGGTCCTTTTCTTTACATACAATCTATAAACTGTTTACTGCTTTGTGTTTACTTTCTGCAAATTATTACTTCCTTCCATTCGATACGTTTAATCTTTTGTTTTCAGCAAAACACGGTGAGATTGACAACCTCATCGCAAGTTGGGGACAGAGTTCTATGGTTGTGTTGTGCAGGTCTCCACGTTGCTACTAGCACCGGTAGTACGCCCTGCCAAGGCTCAGCTAGCAACACCTTTGGGGTGTTTCCTTGCTCCTACTGTTTTGATTAAACCTTGGTTTCATAACTGAGGGAAACTTGCTGCTGTGCTCATCATACCTTCCTCTTGGGGTTCCCAACAAGCTCTACATCAACACTGAGCCATCAGTGGGCCCCACCCCGCGCACATCCCTAGGCTGGCCGGGTGGGCCCCCTTGAGGCGCCTAGGCCTTGGCCCTTGGCCCTTCCCTCCTCCGGTTTTCTTTCATGGGCCCTATTTCCCTAGGAAGTTTGGCCCATTAGTGGAATAACCCTTCAAATTATATTTTAATATTATATTTAATATTAATTACACTAATTAATATGTAAATACATATTGCAAAATCCATCTTGACTCGAAACACCTTTCAGTTCCCTTTCGATTTCCTCCGAATGACTTCGGATCTTTCCCGGAATGATTCCGGTCCCTTATTCTTTCTCCGAACAACTTCGGATCTCTCTGCGGAACGATTCCGGCTTTCTCTCTTTCTCTACTGTGATTCTGTCTTACGAATGATCGCTCTCATCGTACCCTTAAGTGTATCCTCTCATGGCTCGGGAATGCTCTAGACATGATTTGTATCAATGATCAACAGAGGGACCAGGGTTATCCATGTGACCCCTATGCATTCCTAATGACAATGTCGTTTGAACCGTCTTAATGTAGCATCCTCTTCTTTTTGTTTCTCGATACAACTTGTCCAAGATCCGATCATTGGTATCCCATACCTTGTTCAATCTCGTTCACAACAAGTTCTGTTTTCTTGTTACCATGATATTACATCCCCGTGACCTAGTCACATGTTACAACATTTATAGATGTAATCTCACCAAGTCGGCCGTATGTATCTTTACCCGTCATGTGGGTGAACAAATCCCGGTCTTGCAGTCACATGTCATCTACTGTTCCTTCGAAATACCCAACGTACACCTTTATGGCCACCGTATTACCAGATGACGGTTGATGTAGTCAAAGAAGCCTCGGGAAATAGTGAGTAATATGAGCTCACGATCTAAGGAGAAGGAGTCTAGGTATAGCTGTTGCAACAATGAACTATATGACTTGATCGTGTTGCAATCCTTCGAGGAATGTCCAATCACATCATTCTCCAATGATATGATCCCGTTGTCAGTCGGCATAAATGCCCATGATCTTGAAACCCAGATCATCTTCGTGACCAACGAACTAGTAGGAATAGAGGCTACTAGGGACTTTGTTGTTTCATACCACACCTGTACCAATGTTTCTACTTGGCACAGTTATAGCACAATATGAAACTATTATAAACTAATTGAGATATGACAATAAAAACCTATTTCTTATTTGCCTCTAGGGCATATCTCCTTCAAATGTATTCCCCAAGCATATGTCGCCTTACGACCTCTCTCTCTCCCCTTAGTGTGAGCTACCCTAGATGGCTTCCGATGTGACTTTTCCATGACAGTTGGTGCCCACCACGAGACATAAGGTTTTCAGAGTTATGATTCAGGTCGGATCTCGGGGAAACAACGGCTACACGATCGCCATTGGGTGGGTCATCCACTTCAGCAATGTTCCTTGCATCCCTGCCAATGTGTCGTGGATGTCGGCTTCCCTCGACATCACCTGCGCTACTATCACCCCGATCAACGGCATAGATATATTTTGGCTTCACCGACATGGGATCTGCTTCCCTCGTTGCTACAAACACGCACGATCGTACCCCTACATCAATGCGGAGGTCAATTGAGAAGATAGAGTTGAGTCTACCATCCCCGCCGAGGTCATGGACACCAAACGTTGCCACTACATTGGCTAGTGGCTCAGGATCCAGCTCCTATGAAGCTGGCATACTCGTTGATTCGATCTTCCCTGCCATCAGCGAGGATATCGATTCAGAAGATGTGACTGGATCTGGTTTTGTTGTTCTTTTGCGCTTAAGCCCATCAAGAATCACGAAATTGCCTTATTGTCCCAAATATCACACTTTTACATTTCCCCTTAACATTAGCACCCATCCCCTGGGTTGAGAGGCGCGCAAAGGAGATATGTCATCCAGGTCATGTCCGGAGTCGGCAGTAGCGATGACCTAGCTCTGTGGATCTGAGACAACAAGGAGATGGCCTGCTCCATAAGAAATATGGAAATCAACCCGTGCTTGCGAAGTGGAGAAGGCGAAGGAAAACAAGGACGAGGGTGTTGATCCAAGCGAGAGCCTTCAGTCGATGGGGGAGCAGGGTGAGGTACAAAAGGTAGTGAGACAAGTGAGAGGAGAATAGTAGTAGGGACCAAGAGTGAGCGAGGGAAGCAACATGTGATGTTTGTTGCTTACATGCGAGCGAAGGAGGAGGGAGCCGATAGGGATAGTAAGCGACGAAGCAAGGATGTTGGCAAGGGTGGGGAGAGATAGAGTGACTCACTAGGCTAGGGTAGGGAACTAGGCCATCTCATGCTGGTTAGACGGGCTTGCTGGTAGCGGGGGCTGCTCGTCCTAGTCCCATTCACAGATATTCTTGCTGGTAGCGGGGGCTTGCTTGAAGCGCTAAATGATATTCTTGCGGCGTCTTGAGTTCATCCGCAGATGGAAGAACTTGGTGTTAGCATCACCCTCCCGCATGTAACTTATTCTGGAGGCTTGACGTTTGCGATAATGCTCGAATACCGCAAGCCTGAGAATACACTTCTTAAGAGTGGCGCGTAAGTTTTTATCCTCCGAAGTCAGGGCGCGAGATTCCTGCGCCACATCCAACTAAAGGATAACATTGAGCCCCATGATCAATTGCAATTTGTAGTTTGAGAAAATCACCTTACTCCAGGTCCTTAGCCTTTTCGCGGCCAGCTTGAGCTTGTGATTAATGACGTGCACATGCTGAGTATGGGTGGTTGGCTCGTTCTAGGCATTGTCGACAACCTCCAGGAACCCTGACATTTTAACCCAAAATATCTCGAATCAGAAGGCGGGCGGCCTTCGCGGGCCACTATGGTTTGATAGCAGGAGCGAACAGTGATCGGAGAGGGAGCATGACCGGGCATGAAGAGCATGGTTGTCGAAGGAAAGGTCCCAATTTGCGTTGCAGAAGACTCGATCCAACTTGACCAAAGTTGGGTCATCCAGCTCATTGCTCCAGGTAAACTTCCTCTATTCAACAGCTTGATCTCCTTGAGCAGGCATGTGTACAAAGCCTGACGGAAATCCCCCACGAGCCCAAGGTTCATATTACTGTTGTTCTTGTTGTTCTTGTCCGCAGCCTGAAGAATCATGTTGAAATCACCCAAGATAAGCCACATATCATCATCAGACACTAGTTTTTCCGCAATGGCATCATCAAGGAATTCCCTTTTCCCCGCATCTGAGCTAGGCCAGTAGACCGTCGTGATCTTCAAAACAGTGCCACAAGATCTCAAAGTGACAATAGCTGACAGGAGGTGGGTTCCAATGTGGACGTTCAAAATGGCGACATGGTCCTCATCCCGTAAGAGCAGAATACCACCCCTTGTTTCGATAGTAGGGCGGTACGCGAAGGATTTCAGGCGATAACCACCAATGTACCCAGCAGTCTGATGGTCGATGTAGTCAAGTTTTTTCTCTTGAAAGCAGACAACGTGGCAAGTACTCACTGGAATTAAACCAACATTGTTAAAACACCAACCAAAAGGGTCAAGATTTATTCTGTGTTTTCAAAATTAAACAAAAAGAAGAAATAGAAGGGATGTTTATATTTAAAACTTGAATTTCCTGCGAAATCTTCCAATTATATATATATTTTTTTGCTAGAACGATTGATCATTTGTTGGCCCGTTGTAATTTTAGTGCTAGTCTTTGTTTAAAAATAGAGACGACGAAGTTATTTTTTATGAAAGGGTGGAGGCTAGCCCATCCGACGACTAGCACAACCCTTGTCACCTCGGGCACGAATCTCCACGGCCAAAGTTTGAGCTTCCCGGGCTCCCATCCCAACACGCACCAGGTTCGTGCCCGCGCCGACCCGCCGTACGGGAAGAAGACGCCAAAGCAAGGAAAGCCATTTTGACGGGTCGTGATCACTGCCTCTTCCACCACCACCACCACTCTCCCAGCCGAACCAAAAACGGCAAAAACTTGCCAAAACCCTAGCCGCCGCGATCCCCTTCCCCTCCTCCCTCCCCCCGATGATCCCCTCAGCGCCAATATCCACGGTGGCGCCCCCCGCGGCGGCGCGCCCCGAGCCGTGGCGCTCAAAGCGGCAGCGGAAGAAATCGAGGGCTGCAATGGAGGCAGAGGAGGACGCGAAGGCGGAGGCGGAGCTCGAGCGCGAGATGTCGCCCTGCAAGCGCTGGCGCGTGGCGCCGCGAAAGGCGGGGACGTTCCGTAGGAGAGCGGCCAAGGTGGACGCGCCAGAATATGTCTCAATCACATCACAAAAATTGAAGCCCGAATTTGCTTTCACGGTAAAATTAAGCTCTAAATTCGATAAACAACCCAAGTACTAACAATGGGTGCACACACACCACGCACGCACACACTTAATTAATCATACACAAAAATTTGCATGCATCTTGCCTGAAAATGATTTTAGATGTAAATTTTAACGCCATTGTCCTAAAAGGTTCAAAATTCAATTACAAGGTTACTGCGAAATAAGAGTCTCAAAGAACATGCCATCATCACAAGGAAAACGTCACTGGGGGCATTCCCTGGTGCAAACTTGTGTGTGGTACAGCTCCAACGCCTTGTTCATGATCTTGCCCTGCGATAAAAGCCGTGATCTTGTCTTCCCTGAAGGGTGAGAGCCGATGTAATCATCCCATGGCGAGTCTCCGTTGATCTTTCCTAGCTTCTGGAAGACACTGGGGGCTACGCGTGGATCATAACCGGTGGCAGCAAGTAGCATGATTCCGATGTGATCAGCCTCTATCTCTCTCCTAGAAACGTACGAGTGAACCACATGATTCCGATGTGATCAGCCTCCTCCAATTCAAAATGTAAAACTTTTAGGACATAGCAATGGTCTCTGAGGTGAGATGCAAGGTACTTTGACTATCATTGTCTATGCAAACATTCTGCATCTAGAATCATGTACGAAACACGGATATTTTTTGCGTAAAAGAAACTTATTTTGAATGTCCATAACTTTGTAGCTAGTAGTACTCCCACTGAGAATGAAGGGACCACTATATGTGGTTAATTTGACCAATTAAGTGGCAAAGTGTTCAATTTTCATTCGAAATGTAATGTAAGCCAAAAGTGAGATGCAAAAGTGTGATTAGTATACCTTCGTGAGAACGGGAGTAGTTTCCCAAGGAATGGAAAAACGGACTCGACGAATCCAGGGAGCTCTAAAACATGCCTTGCGACTTCATGCGCGATCTACAAAAATAAAAAAGAACCAGACAAGATTATGACTTCCAGCCCAAATAATTCAAAATAGAAACTCCCGGCCGTGATCCAATAAGGAATAAAAGCCTATACCTCGTGCCCTAGAACGGTGGCAATCTCGGCGTCCGTGTCGAAAGAGTCGAGCAATCCGGTGTAGATCACAATCTTGCCACCGCACGCAGCGTACGCTCTGACACCCTTGTTTCTGACGATGAACACCTCCCAGTTGAGCTCTTTGAGATGCAGTGTACTAGTATGTGGTTGTGATGACGACGCCTTTCGCCGACTCCTGTGAGGAACTGGGCCTAGGTCCTTGGAAGAGGAGTGGTGGTGGTGGTGGTCGTCGTCGTCACACGGTCTATTGGTAAGGAGGAGTCTATTGATGCCGATGCGGATGATATGATTGAGGATGCGACGGACGCGGGTAGTTTTGGGGTGAGACGGGTCAAGGATGTCTTTGCCGTGCATCTTGTTGATACGGTCGACGGCCTTCTTGTCACACTCAACTGGCACGGCGAATACCCGGTGGACACGATTGGTGTAGGGCACAATCTCTTGTTTCGAGAGCACTTGGGAGGGGACGTACGCCGGCGAGATGCTGAAGCAGCTGCACATGTCGCTAATTAATTTCATGTGCACACGTAGCGGCGGCGGTGGCAGCGGCGTCGTCGTCGTTGTGAGATCGGTACCGCTGTGCGCCTACTTGTTGACAAGAGGCCCTCCCTAGCGATGATGCACGGAATTGGAAGACTGACTCGGATTCGCGTTTCGTTTTCGTACACGTCATAATATTGGGCAGCATCGGAGAGTCAAGATGGATCGGAGGCTGTCCGTTTCTTCCTCGAAAGACAAAGAGACGCACGTCAGGTGACGTGCACGTGCCTCAGATAGATTTCACGTACTTACACTGGATGGTCGGTTCCTACACAACCACGAATACAACCAGGAATACACAAGCACGACGGAGACAAGTGCTCCGAAGATACACAGCAAGGCCGAGCGCCGATGCAGGGAGAGGATCAAATGCCCACCTGGCCGTGCTTAGGAGGATGATCCCTGATACCATGCAGATATATGCGTCTCTTCAGTTGGAAAAAACATTTAGCATTTCAACACTATTAACAACAAGATCTAATTTCTTTCTTGGAAGCTCATTCACAAGGAACGGAGAAGTTAAACGTGCTGGGCTGAAACGAGTGTTAAGATGAGTGATTGATTGGGAAGTTTGACGACGAGTACAATTTGACTTGATGAGATTAAATGTACTTAGAGTTGAAAATGTCCATATGCGATTAACGAGTTAAACAATTCAAAAAAGTTGGAAAAAAATTCTGGAAAAAATTTGAAAAACAAAATTGATTTTTCTTTTGAAAAAAATACGCCGGCA
Source organism: Avena sativa (assembly GCA_916181665.1). NCBI lineage: Eukaryota > Viridiplantae > Streptophyta > Magnoliopsida > Poales > Poaceae > Avena > Avena sativa. The sequence goes on along the minus strand of OV702291.1, from coordinate 120,604,714 downwards.
AAGCCGTCGGCGTAGCCAAACGGCCGTCAGCCGTCGGCGTAGCTATATACACCGATGACTTTTATACGCCGATGGCAAGAGGGGCTACGCCTACAGGGCAAAACGCCAATGGCCAGACGTCGACGGCAATCGGGGTCTACGCCGCCGGGAGCTGGCCGTCGGCACCCGTCTCCTTTCCTGTAGCGGACGCGCGGGGTATCAACTAGTTTATGAGATGACATGGCACCGTGAACATACACTTGTCAAATTCTAGTTTATGTACTACAAATACAAAAAGCGTCCTCAAAATACTAAGTGCCACCCGGCTTATGACCTGCAAAAACATGCAACAAGACGATATAGCTAACCAACCACAAGTATATATCTTGGCCAAATAATTGCTTGAAGAGTACAAATTCTTCAAATTTTATACAAGGAGCTAAACCGTTAACTAATAGTCTCCCAGAACCTGCCACCGTAAGGAAAATGCCGGTCAGCGGCTTCCCCGGCGCATACTTGCTTGAAATACAGTTCCAGCGCCTCCTCTATGGCCTTGCCCCGCGATAAAAGTCGTGACCTTTTCTTACATGAAGGATGAGAACCGAAGTAATCATCCCACACCGAGTCTCCTCCGATCTTCCCTAGCTTCTCGAAGACCTCGGCGGCTACCCGTGGATCGAAACCAGCAGCGGCCAATAGCATCAATCCGATAAGATCTGCCTCTAACTCTCTCCTAGTACAATATATGTAGGTAAAATCACACATGAGAGATGTGACCAGACAGCCTCTGGCATGGAAATATTTGCATATATTCTATAAGAGTGATAACATAATGAAGTCTTATAAGGAGAAGGTAACTAATAATTAAATTAACATACTACATAATGCCATTGTGAATGAAGGTACCTTCGTGAGAAGGGCAACAGATCGTAGAGGAACGGAATTAACATGGTTGTCTTGGTGAACTCGGTGAAATGCCTTGCAACAGCGTGCCCGATCTATGAAATTAATAGGGTTAAATCAATGCTCCACTCCACTTGAAAGATCGAGGACACCCAACAACGAACACACGATAATAGATAGCATCTACTTCCAGTAATGATCCAATAATGGAAACCTACCTCATGCGCAAGAATGGTAGCAATCTCGGCATCGGTCTTGAAATGATTGAGCAATCCGGTGGAGACTACAATCTTGCCACCAGGCACAATATACGCCATGACATGATCATCTTTGACGACGATCACCTCCCAGCTGAGGTCGCCGAGATGCCTCGTCTGCTGCTGCACCGCCGTCTTCCCCTGCTTCCGTCTCTCGTTGACCCACATGACATCGGTAATCAAGCTCGTACTATCATTGTAAGAGGAGCTGCCACCGTTGTCGCAGCATATGCTATTGGTTGGGAGGAAACGGTGGACTCCGCGGATGATATCGGCGACGATGAGACGGACGCGGACGGTGCTAGGGTCAGATGAGCCGAGGACCTTGTTGCCGAGCTCCTTCTTGATATCATCGAAGATTACGTCGCCGAGCTCGCGTTCACTCGACGGGGAGAGGATGACCCGGTGTGTGCGGTTGGTGTAGGGCACGGTCTCGTGGTCGCTGAGCACACCCAAGACGGCGAACGGTGCGGCGCACGGCAGGAGGACGGCTACGGCGACCTTTCTTGGATCACGGTACCACCGGCGTAAAGGGATCGGCTGCCGGGGCGTTGGGTTGACGTGGCGGGAGAAGAGTCCTCGGATGAAGTCCCATACATCTGACGGCCGCGACCTCGCTGTGGTGTGGACGTGGTGGGTGTACCGAGGAGTCAGCGTCAGCTGCGCAGGCTTGTAGCGGTGGAGGAGGAAGAGCCGGGAGAGGACGGACCGTGATTTGGCCACGGAGTTCATGGTGATTTTTTTGCACACGTACGAACCGGCGGCGGCGTTTGATCGCGATTAACGGCTTTATGCCGGTGCGGTGCGTGTTCTTGGGGGAACAAATTAATGCAGCGATATAGTACTATACTCGGATTCACCTGCCCTTTATTTTTGGAAGGATACTCGGATCCAATAACTTGGCGGACCGTGCACGCGAGGTCAAATTTTCATGGGCAGAACGTTCCATCCTCTGGGTCAGCCGTCCGACCAGCCTATATCGACGGTCAGATCTTCTTCCTGTCCTTTCATCTCGTATTTTCTACGGATAGTCCGTTTTTGGTACATATAGCAGAAAATGGTTCGATCTAAAAAAGAGCAGACGTACTAGACCTCGCTGGAGAGTTTGTCGGAGACCTCGACGACAATCTTGTAGCAAAAATATATATCCTAATGTAGCAAAACCAATTTCGCCGGAGACTCACATCGGAAAAAACATCATCGGAGACCTCGTAGCAAAACATTTACGCTATTGTAACAAAACCACAGAACGGATGTAGCAAAATATTTTTCAAATATAGCAAAGGGGACATCGCCGGAGATCTCATAGAAAAACCGTAGAGATTGATTGTATCAAAACATATATGAATACATAGCAAAAGAAAAGTTAAAGTAGCAAAATGCTCGTAGCAAAAACGGACATAAAAATAGCAACACCGGCCAACTAGATTAGCAAGCACTCTAAACTGTGGCAGCAACACTAGACGCCGTATGAAGTATTGCCATCACCGGGACCATGGTTGTGTGTTATCGTGTCGTGGTCGCAGCAGCCATGGCCACTCCACCCGACAGGAACACCTCCGCGGTGAAGTCCATCTCCGGCGACAACGGGGAGCACCGCCGTCGTGGTCTCCCCGTCGTCAGGTGCCTCCGACGGGATCTATCTGGGTGCGACGACAAGCTCCAAGGCGCATGGCGGCGGAGGCCAGGCTCCGGCAGACTAGTCCGTCCTCCGTGGTGGCGGCGCGGCGGAGGCGAAGCAAGGCCATGGCGTCGTGCGGCGAGGGCGCAACCCCTTGGGGAGGCTGGTCGTGGAGCACGCGGCGCAGATCAGGACCGGAGAAGGAGGTGGCAGGCGACTGGCGACGAAATGAGGCGGCTGCGCATGGCTGGGGGGTGAGAAACCTCCATGGCTGCCGATGCAGTTATGACACGAAGAGGAAAAGGCTCGATGGAGTTTTTTTTGACCGAGGGCGGTGGGCTGGTGGTGGGGTCAAGGAAGCGATCCATCCAAGGTCAGCGCACCCGGGGGACACGGGCGCGTGATTCCCGGGGGAGAGGTAATTTTCCAATTTTCATGGAAATTTCTATAGACGGTCGTGTTGGGTTCGCAGCATAGAAAACAAAATTTTTCCTACGATAGAAACTATGCGCCAAGATCTATCTAATAGATACAAGCAACGCGTGGATATACATCCATAGAGAACTTACCCTCGAAGACAACAAAGCTTTGTTAACGAGTTGGAACTCGTGGATGATGTAGTCGTACACTTGCCGATCTCAAGATCGTGATGAAGTCCAGCAGGTCCGGCTCCAACACGTCCATCAGATCCAGCTCCAGCAAGTCCAGCACCACCAAGTCCAGCACCGCAAAACAGCGGTACATCTGTGATCGCACACACGTCTGGTACCCCGACAACCTCCGTCCCTTGCTCCAGCAAAGCAACGCAAGCAGCAACTCCTTTCCAGATAAAGCCACCAGAAACATGTATCTCGCTAATCCGAGACCATGGGGAATAACTAGAGGGGGAGAGAGATCCTTCACGAGGAGGTGTGTGTTGTGAGGAGGAGAGGGGGGCCTTTTATATGGAAGAGGGGGGCAACCAAGGGCCATGGCATGGCTTCCATGGTGGTGCCCCCACCTCTTCCATCATTCATGTCCATCATTCATGTGGTGGATGTTCTACTCACATAAATATGCCTCCACTCACACTTCCACTCACATGCATTAAATTTCTACCAAATTTAATGCAAGCTCTCATTAAATAAAACTATTTTATTTATTTTATTCAGAATTTTGTTAATTATATTAATTAACAAACATTCACATAAACCCCCTACAACATTTTAATATCACATGCAGAACCAGTTTCTGCAATTTCACCCGAAACAATTTCGGTTTCCATCGAAATGATTCCAGCGCTTTCTTAAATCTTTATCTGAAACATATTTGCTCCAAATGGTGTCGGTATCCCTTAAGTGTGTCACCCTACGGTTCGCGAATAATGCAGACATGATCGAGACCCCTCTCCGATCAATAATTAGTAGCGGGACTTGGAGATCCGTACTGACTCCCACATATTCAACGATAACTCTTGTGATAGTGTGAACCTTTAACGTCGTAACTAAATCCCTTTGTCTCGTGATATATTACATGTCCAAGATTCGATCATCGGTATCTAAATACCTAGTTTGATCTCGTTACTAACATGTACTCTTTTCTCGTTCCCGTGATATAACATTCTAGTGATCACATCACTTGCTTGCAAGCTATTTCAATGTGATATCACCGAGAGGGCCTAGAGTATATCTATCTGTCATCGGGATAGAAAAATCCCACTCTTGATCCATGAGCCTCAACATAACACCTTCGTAGCACTGAACCCACCTTTATAGTCACCCTATTACGGTGTGACGTTTGATGTTATCAAGATACTCTTCCAGTGTTAGTGATTAACATGATCTCATGGTCTAAGGACTAAGATTACTTCGTATGATGTTATAGCAATATAAACATAATGACTTTGATTGTAATGCTATACTTCGGATGAATGTTCATCACATCATTCCACCAATGTTGTGACCTTGTTATTAACAACATCTAATGTCCATGATTAGGAAACTTTGATCATCTTGTTAATCAACGAGCTAGTTTGTATGAGAGGCATTACTAGAAACTTTGTATTTTGTTTATTAAACACACATGTATTAACGTTTCCAATTAATATAATTATAGCATGCAAAATAAACATTTATCATAAACATGGAATAAGATAATAACCACTTTATTATTGCCTCTCGGGCATATTCCCTTCAGTCTCCCACTTGCACTAGAGTCAATAATCTAGTTTGAAAAACTTTGCATATTGAACACCTATGGCTTTCTGGTGTTGCATATATGCGATTGCTAGTGGTTAACATAATCTCCGGATCTGACAGTTTCAGGTCCGTGTGTATTTGCATGTCTTTGCGTCTCTACGCATCACTCATTCTCAAATGAGATGGCATTGTGTAAATTTGGTCCTTTGGTGAGACCTTTAGTTCGTTCGGGTTAAAATATGTTGATATTATTGTCATACAATATATCTTCATAGTACTAGCCCACTTTGAACCACACCTAGTTTGGTAACAAACTACTTAACACAAATGCCCTCCTTTGCTGCTACTATAGCAGTCATATATACTTAGCCTTTTGTTGTAGTATCCGTCACAATGTCTCAACTTTGGAACTCATCCAAATCCATCATGGAACATCCTTTCCATTACATTGTGCAACCCATAGTCTAAATTGAGATAAATTTAATTTGTATATTGTGACAAAACTAGTATCAATATAACAATTTACAATGAACTACCTTTAACTATCTGTCACTTATACATGATATATTCTTAGTTCTTCCAAAGCTCATAAGAATATCTTTACTATCATCCAATGATCATCTTATGAATCATTCTGGTATGTGCTCATAACATTTAGAGCATAGGACATATCTGTATATATACATATCACGGTATAATCGATCAAAATCTTCATGTGATTTTACTCACCAAGTGTTGAAACACTTGAATCTTGATACAATCCTTTCCATGCAGCAAGAACCTTTCTTGTTTCCATATTGAACCCTTTCAATATCTCATATATGTACGTCTGGCATAACCATATTAGCGCCTCAATCTATCCATATAGGCATTGATGCCAAATATTCCGGTTTTGCCCAAGTCTTTCATCGAAATCCTATTCTAATGAAATTCTTAACTTGTGTCAATAAAAGAAACATCATTTCCAATCAACAATATGTACTCTGCATAATGTATTAGAAATTTGTCTCAGCGCTCGCACTTAATTTCTTGCAAATACAAGCATCTTCATCATCTCCGATGAAATTAAACTCCTTTAACATTTTCATCATGGTGAAGATTCCAACTCCGCTATGCTCACTTCAACTATTGAAGTTTGCATGCCCTTTTAGCACCCTTTGAATTAAGAAAACCCTTCGGACCGTGTCATGTACACATTCTAGGTAACCATTCTATTAGAAGAACCTTGTTTTGTTTATTCAACTACCATATACCAAATTATATGTAGTGGTTGCTACATTAATTCGTCAAGACTAAATATCGCTATGAAAGATCAAATATTGTCATAGTCAACTCCTTGAACATTGTCGTTGTAACATCCCAAACCTTTGATCCAAGTTATAAAGATCCAAATTACCCAATTTAGGGTTACCAAAAACTTTTTCTCATTTAAAATATTTAAGCATGCATATGTGTGTTGCATTAATTAGGAGTTGTTTTGAAAGGCCATGATTGTTTATTCTAATGGTTGTAAAATGAATCTATGATGAATGCCACATCATCTAGATCATTCCCAAGAAAAAACCAAAGAAAAATAAATCAAAAAGAAGTAAATAAAGGAAATGGTTACTTTTGCCATTTTAATCAACTAGGACACTTTGGGTGTTCCTAGGACTCCATTTCAAACCGAGACAATTGTGGATCTTTGCACTCCTTGTTAGTACAAGTACAGATGTACCAAGGCCCACTTTGTGATCTTCCAAAAACATTCAAACTATAAATTTAAATGGCATTTGAAAATGGAACCAGGTGTATGTATCTAGATCACACTTTTTCAAAAACCATCCAAATGAACTCCATTTAAAAATCCCAAGCAACTAGAGATGCTCAAGCATGTGATCAACAACTCCACCAAATTTCATTTCAAAATTCAAAAGTTTTCTTCTTGCGGCCATTTGGTTGAACACTTGGCATGCACTGATCACACCCTAGTTTAGCCTCATTGTTTCTACAGGGTTTTGCCACCCATTTGACCCCAATTCACTCGCTATGTTCCTCTTTGATCTAACCATGCCTTAACCAGCCCACCTCCTGTGCCTAGCAGCAGTGCACCGCCACCCCGAGGCCATGCTCGTCGGCCAACCGTGCCCAGCCCGCAGGAGACCACCAGCCCCTCTCCGCTGCTCCAGGAAGGGAGGTGTGACCTCACCGCCGTCCACGGTCCACCCCAAGAGCACTGCTAGCCCCTGGACCACCGAAGACAAGCCCCACACTAAGCTCTCTGCGCCGGGCCAGCGCACGCCAGAGTGCCGTAATCGCCAGCACGCCACACGTCGCGCCTCGACCACAGACCGTGTGTGCCGCTCCGCCTTGACCACCTCAACCCGCCAGAAACGCCCATACCCCACTGCTCGACCCACAGTCGCCAGGAACCACGTCGATCACCGCCTCTATCTCTCAGAGCGCACGACGCCCCCAACCACAATCCATCGCCCCTAGCACCACCATTACGCCATAGCTGACCGCCAGGGAACCAGCCACCGTCCGCCTACCTCGCCCACACCGATAGCCCCCTGTGCCGTTGTCACCGATGAGCTCCACCCACACCTCTCTGCCGCCTCGTCGGGCCTATATAAGGGAGCCTCCCCAGCACAAATTCTTCACACTCTCACACTCCCCTCTCTCCACCAGTCCTTCCCCACCTCTCGCCAAAGCAGCTCGAGCAGCCAGCTGCCAGAATTTCACTGGAGACAGCCGCAGTAGAGGAGGAGACACCCCCGTCGATTTCGTCCACCCCCGGAGCTGCCGCGACTTCGCCTGAGCCCGCCGTCGTCTCCTTGTTCCTTAGCCCGCCTCGCCGCACTCGCAGGAGCCCTGGTATGCCCCCTCTGTACCCCCACCGAGCCGCTAGATTTTCACCTCGCCGGCGACGAGTCCGTCGTCGACGATAAGCCCTAGCCCTAGTTCTAATCCTACGATCCACAATGCCCCGTACCGCTTCGCGTTTAATGAGCCACTGACAGGCGGGACCCCCTGTCAGCAGTCCTTAGTGCCACTGAGTGAATCTGGGCCGGCCCATTAGTGTTCCCGCGCAAGCCCGTAGATTCAAATTTAGATTTTCCTTTTTAGCTGAAACTTAATTCTGTTCCTTAGTTTAAAAATCAATTTAGGGAGTTTTACAAATCCAAATTGAGTGATTCCAATTTTGTTGGAAAGCTAATGAAAATCTCTATCCAAGACCGTTGGATTTGAATCATTTAGAGTTATAGATCTCTCCTAGATAAAATAACAAGACAGAAGCTTTTTCACCTTCAAGCATTTTTATAAAATCAACCATAATAGCTTTTGAGTTGATTCCAACTCTAAAAAATGACACTTAACCATACCTATCTGAATATGTAATAATATTAAGGTTTGCATGCAGTGACTTTGGACTAGTACCAAAATAATGCTATATAGGCATTTCTAGTCACTTTAAATCATTAAATATGAAACTTAAACTTATTAAAATATGATCCAACCTTTCAATCACATTCCCATATATTATAATATGTGGTGAAGACGTGTGTCCACATGATCCCATATTTTAATTGGAGAATATTAAATCTTAGTTATTTTCAATTAGTAGAAATTACTTTTCTCAAATAAAATAAATGAAACTAGTTTATTAAACCTTGTGATGTTTGTGATGATACTAGATCATCAAATGTGTGCCTTAGTGTGCTAAGTAGACTAGTTAAGTATTGTGTGGTGATTGTGTATTCCGTATGTATTTATAGACGATAGTACCGACCAAGTCTTCGAGGAGGAGGAGTTCTACCCAGAGGAAGAGGAAGATAATTTCAACCACTGCACCAACCAAGGCAAGCTATTATTGGCAAGCTAACACTTGCAAGTATTATACCTAGCAAGCCATCACTAGATGCAAGATAACCTAAGCAAGATGCCTTAGGCTTGCTTTGGTTATACTTTTGACTTATACCTACTCCAAGTTTTATTTACAAGCTTTACTTTCTTTACTTTACCAAATTCCTTACCTTGTTTATAGATAGCATAAAGAGTATAAAACTTGGCCTATCTAGTTAGACTTAGATGTCATTCTATGGCATGAGATTGATCTTAGCCTCCCACATTAGTGAACACTCTTAACTTAGTAGTGTAGAGCTAAACCAAAAACTTGATCACTTTAGATGGGAATACTTGGTGAAAATGACTTGTGAAAACCTGGGAATGATGAGTCACTCTATTAAGATGTGTTGACTTGTGTTGAGAAACACAAATGGTGTATGATGATGAAAATGTTGAGGCATGAGCCTTAGCCCTTTTATAAAAACTGATGGTTGGGTTCGGATGTGATACCATTCCAATTTTACTGTACAACCACAATACCTGAATTGGGTAAGGCATAGCCAGAAGATTATATGCATTAGTATTAGTTCCCTCGCAGGAGAGGTTTGAGCTGAGGCTACCTCTCAATGTGGTCCACCTATGCAGTGCCCAGGATGACAGATGGTCATGGCTGGGAGGCCAAGCTCATAGGAGAGGTGCTTGTACTAGGGTGTGTAAAGGAAAGGTTATTTTTGATTATCTGCATACTAAGTATGATGATTCAGGGTTATCCCTGACAGATGTATCGAATTTAGTGGTGAAAGTGTACCACCTCTGCAGAGTGTCAAACTATTCGAATAGCTGTGTTCGCGGTTATGGATAGTTGGAGTGGCCATACTATTCCGTTGTCAGATGTTTTCAAAATGACTTATGAAATGAATTGTAACATGACTTGAGCACAACAGAGTTGTGACTATGACAACTAAGTTCCCACTTATGTGATTTTCAACTTTATTTTATCTTTCTTTGTTTCTGAACTCAGCTTAGGTTTCAAACTAAACTTTACAAATAAACTTAGAGTTAGCAATCCTACGAGAACTAACTTATTTGTTAGTAATAGTTTACGAGTCTTAAAGAGTACTCATGGCTTTTGTCCCTGGCTATACCTATGGCCAGACTATTAGGAGGACTACCCTGAAGGAGGACAGCAGGACGGCTACGACAACTAGGATCATCTCCCATTGTCAGCATTGCCTGTGACACTGAAGATGGACCCCACCGCTACGCTATTTATTCCACTACTTGTGTGTATTAAGACTAGATCATGAGATCCTTTATTTGTGTAAGACCTTATTATGGTTTGTAATGGATGATGTACTGTGATATCCAATCTGTTATGTCTCGCAAAAATGGTAATCCTAGGATTGCGATGTATGGCATAACAGGCATCTGGAATTAAAAATCTGGGTGTTGACAAGTTGGTATCAGAGCCATCCTAACCATAGGAGACCCTAGTTAGAATGGACGTCCGAACAAAAACTTAGTTTCAAAAACCAAAGTGAGTATTTATGAAAACTATTTCCTCTCTTACCCTTGGGATTCTTTCTCTCAAAAAAATACATGTTCCTCCAAATTCTTACATTACTACATAAATTTTTGACACACTTGATAACTTCACTAACTTTCTCTTCCTAAATTCTTATAGATGGAAGTTCAGTACAGCAAGTTCTACCAGTTGGGCAACGGAGGCCAACTGATCTTCGAGAGGGATCTGGATTCACTATCTGAGTACTTGGAGCGTCCTCATCCGGAATTTCTTGGAGCTCAACTCAATGGCCCCCTAGGAGGAGATTTACAATGGCTAGTAATTGTTGATCTTCGAGGCAAGTTAGAGGCACCAATGTCCGAGAGGATTCAGTTCTCCGTGAGAGAGAACAACTGGCTAGATGGATTAGCCAGGGCAATGCATGAAGCTCCCGCTCGTCTTTGTGCATAGAATTTCAACCTAATCCAAGGAACCCGCTTTGATCAGTTGGCCTCCGTTGCCCAACTGGTAGAACTTGCTGTACTGAACTTCCATCTATAAGAATGCCTCTAGAGATGCCAAGTCACCCGGAGTTGAAGCATCAAGTGGAGAACCTCTACTTCCTACTGTACGACAGACAGAAGGAATTGCACAATGCTAGAGAGTTCGCCAACCACAACCTTGCCATTGCCGCCCATAAAGCCTAGACTTTCTCACTGCTCATCAAGGATCGTCAGTCTCTTCGCCGTCAACGCGCAAAGAAGGATCGCACCATCGATCGTCTTCGCAAGAAGGTGGCTGACCTCGAGAAGACCATCAAGGAGCAAGAAGCTCAGCTTGCAGCAAAACAAGAAGAAGAGGAAGGTGAAGACATCCAGGGAGATATTGACTCCTACCTCAACAATGATGATGACTATCTAGAGGATGATGCCATGAACTTCTACACCGACGATGATGACTCCAACTTCATCGATGATGAGTAGGTGCACTAGAGCACTATCATAGGAGTGAGAAGTATCGGTCCCATTACATCTTAGCTTGCAAAATGGTTCTTAAAACCATCTGTTTTTCCTTTGATGTTGTGGTGTGTGTGTGTTTGTATCGTGTGGTTTGCTTGAATGAATGAAAAGAAGTTAGTTGCAAAACCTGAGTGAAACTCAAAGTTTTAGCTTTGAAACAAAAACCATGAACCTTAGAACTTTCCCTCTTACCCCTTATCTACCTCAATCTTCAGATGACTCGTGGAAACCAAGGAGGGAGTAGCTCATCGCAAGACCCAATGCTGCAGATTCTGCAGACGCTCATTGCAGACTGTGAAGCTAGTAGGGCAGAGCGCCAAGCTAATCTAGCCACACTGCAGCAGATCGCCCAGATGGCTGACAACAATCAGAACCATGGAAATCAGGATCATCAGGGATCCAAACTCAAAAACTTTAAGAATACCAATCCCCCAATCTTTAGCAAGTCTGAAGACCCATTGGATGCTGATGACTGGTTGCAGACAATGGAGAACAACTTAGAGGTAGCCAGAGTAGATGCCAATGAGAAAGTTTTTTTTGCCACCCACTATCTAGCAGGAGATGCAAGAGCATGGTGGAACAGCACCCGCACCATGAACCATGGTCAAGTGATGACATCGGAAGCCTTCAAAGTCAAGTTCAGCCGCACCCACGTGCCGCAGGGTCTAGTCACCAGAATGAGAGATGAATTCAGAGAGTTAAAGGAAGGAAGAATGACTGTAGTGGAGTACCGTGACAGATTCTTGTCCCTCGCCAGGTATGCACCTGATGAGATCAACACGGAGGCCAAGAAGAAGGAGAGATTCCTGAACAGACTGCATGATGAGATGCAGACAGTTCTCGTCAACATCCGTTTCAAGGATATCGAAGAGCTAGTCGACTCTGCCATTCAAATGGAAGGGAAGAATAATCAAGCAAACGACAACCGCAAACGTCGGATGATGCACCAAGCTGGATCCAACAGTCACCAGAAGTACAGTCCCAACCCTTCTGCAGGATATGCCCCGTGGAACAATCGCCCCCCAGTGTCTCGTCCAAGCTACCCCAACCGTAGCGAAGGAAATGTGAAGTCCGGAGGAAACAACAACCACCCCGGCAACTCAAGCAATTTCAACTATGGACCTCCCAAGTCCAACAACAACAACAACACTGCACCCAGAACTGGAAGCAATGTTGTGCCCGTGGCAGCAAAAGACAAGTCCCATATTAATTGTTTTGAGTGTGGAGTGAAGGGTCACTACTCCAATGAGTGTCCCAAGAAGATTGCCGCCACTGCCAATGTGAATGCCCCAGCTCAACAATAGTGTCGTGTTCAACCCGGAAGAAGATTTGCCCCCGGGGAACCCTCACAGCCGCAACGGCCATCTCTTCTACATGAACGCCGAAGAAGCCCAAGAAGCGCCGGATGTAGTGCTGGGTATGTTTTCTGTCAACTCAGTTTTAGCAAGAGTGTTGTTTGATTCTAGAGCATCGCACTCATTTGTCACCGAAGAATTTGCATGCACTAGTAAGATTCACCCAACCAACTTGAAGCATGTCATGATAGTTCAAATCCCCGGTTCAACTACAAAAGCTAGAAAAATTTGCAAAGCCATGCCTATCAGAATACATGGGATAGATTTTTATACCAATCTAATAGTACTTGGAACTAAAGGTTTGGAAGTAGTACTAGGAATGGATTGGATGTCAAAGCATAAAGGATTGATTGACTGTGCCAAGAAAGCCATCACCATGACCAGTAGCTCTGGAGTCTCAGTAGAGCATATATCTGAAATCTTGCCCCGTCAATTCAAGTGCAACAAGAGTATAGCCCTACCCACCATAAACCAAGTCAGAGTAGTGTGTGAATACCCCGACGTATTCCCAGATAAATTGCCCGGTATGCCCCCGGATAGGGATATTGAGTTCATTATTGAACTAATCTCCGGAACCAGACCCATAGCCCAGAGACCCTATAGCATGAACCCCTCAGAGTTAGTAGAACTGAAGAAGCAGCTGGATGCTATGTTGGCAACATGCTTGATTCAACCAAGCGCATCGCCATGGAGATCGCCCGTGTTATTCGTCGACAAGAAAGATGGAGGCAACCGTTTGTGCACAGATTACAGGAAGCTGAATGATGTCACAATCAAGAACAAGTACCCATTGCCAAAGATAGAGGATCTATTTGATCAGTTGAATGTTGCCCGAGTGTTCTCAAAGATCGATCTTAGGACTGGTTATCACCAACTTAAGATTCGTGCAACGGATATTCCAAAGACCGCCTTTACTACTCGTTATGGATTATATGAGTATACAATCATGTCTTTTGGATTAACCAATCCCCCTGCTTATTTCATGAATCTCATGAATAATATCTTTATGAACTTTCTAGATAAGTTTGTTGTTGTGTTTATCGATGATATCCTTATCTACTCCAAGTCAGAAGAAGAGCATGAGAAACATCTGAGAATCATCCTTGGAACCCTTAGAGAGCATCGATTGTATGCCAAGTTCAGCAAATGTGAGTTTTGGCTGAAAGAAGTGCGATTCCTAGGACATATTGTGTCTGCCGGAGGAGTTGCTGTTGATCCTGCCAAGATCAAATATGTCGAAGAATGGGAAGCCCCAACCACTCAAACCCAAGTTCGTGCATTTCTCGGATTAGCGGGATATTACCGCAAGTTCGTAGAAGGATTCTCAAGCATCGCAAGACCCATGACCCAATTGTTGAAGAAGGACAAGAAGTTTGAATGGACTGACAAATGTGAAGCAAGTTTCGAAGAGTTCAAGAAGAGATTGATTTCAGCCCCAATATTGATCATGCTAGATATCAAGAAGTCGTTTGATGTGTATTGTGATGCATTCAAGATTGGTCTCGGATGTGTATTGATGCAAGAAGGCAAAGTCATCGCATATCTGTCTCGACAACTGAAGCAGCATGAGCAGAACTATCCTACCCATGACCTTGAGTTAGCAGCCGTAGTTTTCGCATTGAAGACATGGTGTCATTACCTTATGGGTAATCGCTGTGATATTTACTCAGATCACAAAAGCTTGAAGTATATTTTCACTCCGAAGGAGCTGAATATGAGGCAAAGGAGATGGATAGAGTTAATCAAGGATTATGACCTTGACATCACTATCACCCCGGCAAAGCCAATGTGGTAGTGGATGCTCTTAGCAGATTGCCGTGTAGGTTAAACACTATGATCAAGGAGAAGCAACCAAGTTTGCATGAGGAGTTGGAGCAGTTTACAACTGAGCTTGTTAGCAAAGGATTCTTAGCTAGCATTGAACTTCAACCCACTTTGATTAGCCAAATCAAGGAAGCCCAGAAGGGAAATGCAAGTATCGACGGAATCAAACGTCGTATTGGTACAGGAAAGGTACCTGGATTCACCAAAGACGAAGAAGGAGTTTTGTGGTACAAAGGACGTATCTGTGTGCCAGCAGACTCGGAGCTGAAGCAAGTTATCATGCAAGAAGCTCATGATACTCTTTATTCTATCCACCCCGGAGGAACGAAGATGTATCAGGATTTGAAGGAGCAATTTTGGTGGCACAGTATGAAGAGAGAAATCGGAAGCTACATCGCCAAGTGTGACATCTGTCAGAGAGTCAAAGCGGAACATCAGAGACCCGCAGGACTGTTGCAACCATTGCAGATTCCAGAATGGAAATGGGATTCCGTCAGAATGGACTTTATCACCGGTTTGCCTACTTCTAGTAGGGGAAATGACTCTATCTGGGTCATCGTTGATAGATTGTCCAAGGTATCTCATTTTATACCTGTCAAAGCTAGCAGAGTTGTACATTGCTAGAATAGTCAGTTTGCATGGAACCCCCAAGACCATAGTATCGGATCGAGGAACCCAATTTACCTCGAGATTTTGGCAGAAAGTCCAAGAGGGATTAGGAACCAAGTTAAATTTTAGCACAACTTATCACCCTCAGACCGATGGACAAATTGAAAGAGTCAACCAAATCCTAGAAGATATGTTGAGAGCTTGTGTGCTAGAGTATGGATCAAAATGGGAAGATTGTCTACCTTTCGCAGAATTCTCATACAACAATAGTTATCAAGCCAGTTTGCAAATGGCACCATTTGAGTTCCTATATGGAAGAAAGTGTCGTACCCTTTGAATTGGTCGAAGTAGGAGAGAGTCAGATTTTCGGACCCGACATTCTCCGAGAAGCTGAAGAGAAGGTTCACAAAGTTCGTGAGCACCTCAAGACCGCCCAATCCAGACAGAAGAGTTATGCTGACAAGAGAAGGAGAGACATGACTTTCAATGTCAGAGATTTTGTGTATCTCAAGCTTTCGCCATTGAAGGGAACACAATGTTTTAGTCTGAAAGGAAAGTTAGCCCCCAGATATATTAGACCCTTCAAGATTCTGAATCGTCGAGGAGAAGTATCGTATCAACTGGAACTGCCAGAAGAGATGTCATCCATCCACAATGTGTTCCATATCTCGTTACTTCGCAAGTGCTTAGAAGTGCCGAAAAAGACCGAAGTTTTCAAGAACATCGATCACTGAGCCGTTGATATCAACAAGGATATGACATATCGTGAAGTGCCCATCCGTATCTTGGAGGAAGCTTATAGAACCACCAGGACCCGGAGTATCAAGTTTCTCAATATCCAATGGAGCAACCATACCGAAGAAGCCACTTGGGAGGGAGAAGATTACATTAGGACTGAGTTCCCAGATCTCTTTAGTTCCTAGTTTTCTTTCGTAAATCTTGGGACGAGATTTTATTTAAGGGGGGAAGGATTGTAACATCCCAAAACTTTAACCCAAGTTATCAAGATCCAAATTACCCAATTTAGGGTTAACAAAAACTTTTTATCATTTAAAATATTTAAGCATGCATATGTGTGTTGCATTAATTAGGAGTTGTTTTGAAAGGCCATGATTGTTTGTTCTAATGGTTGTAAAATGACTCTATGATGAATGCCACATCATCTAGATCATTCCCAAGCAAAAACCAAAGAAAAAAGAAATAAAAAAGAATTAAATAAAGGAAATGGTCACTTTTGCCATTTTAATCAACTATGACACTTTGGGTGTTCCTAGGAGTCAATTTCAAACAGAGAAAATTGTGGATCTTTGCACCCCATGTTAGTACAAGTAAAGATGTACCAAGGCCCACTTTGTGATCTTCCAAAAACATTCAAACTCTAAATTTAAATGGCATTTGAAAATGGAACCAAGTGTATGTATCTAGATCACACTTTTTCAAAAACCATCCAAATGAACTCCATTTAAAAATCCCAAGCAACCAAAGATGCTCAAGCATGTGATCAACAACTCCACCAAATTTCATTTCAAAATTCAAAAGTTTTCTTCTTGCGGACATTTGGTCGAACACTTGGCATGCACTGATCACACCCTAGTTTAGCCTCACTGTTTCTACAGGGTTTTGCCACCCATTTGACCCCAATTCACTCCCTATGTCCCTCTTTGATCTAACCATGCCTTAACCAGCCCACCCCTTGTCCCTAGCAGCAGTGCACCGCCACCCCAAGGCCATGCTCGCCGGCCAACCATGCCTAGCCCGGAGGAGACCACCAGCCCCTCTCCGCCGCACCGGGAAGGGAGGCGTGACCTCACCGCCGTCCACGATCCACCCCACGGCCACTGCTAGCCCCTGGACCACCGAAGACAAGTCCCGCACTAAGCTCTCTGCGCCGCGCCAGCGCACGCCAGAGCGCCGTCACCGCCAGCATGCCACACGCCGTGCCTCGACCATAGACCGCGTGTGTCGCTCCGCCTTGATCACTTCAACAAGCCAAACACGCCTATACCCTGCCGCTTGACCCACAGTTGCCAGGAACCACGTCGAGCATCGCCTCTGTCTCTCAGAGCACGCGACGCTCCCGACCACAATCCACCGCCCCTAGCACCACCATTACGCCATAGCTGACCGCCAGGGAACCAACCACCGTTCGCCTACTTCGCCCACGCCGATAGCCCCCTTGTGCCGTTGTCACCGACGAGCTCCGCCCACACCTCTCTGCCGCCTCGTCGTGCCTATATAAGGGAGCCTCCCCAGCACAAATTCTTCACACTCTCACACTCCCCTCTATCCACCAGTCCTTCCCCACCTATCGCCGAAGCAGCTCGAGCAGCGAGCCACCGGAATTTCGCCGGAGACAGCCGTAGCAGAGGAGACGCCACCGTCGATTTCGTCCACCCCCGGAGCTGCCGCGACTTTGCCTGAGCCCGCCGTTGTCTCCTCGTTTGTTTTCCTACCTCGACGCACTCGCTGAAGCCCTGGTATGCCCCCACTATACCCCCACCGAGCCGCTAGGTTTTCACCTCGCCGGCGACGAGTCTGTCGTCGACGATAAGCCCCAGCCGTAGATTCTAGTTCTAATCCTACGGTCCACAATGCCCTGTACCGCTTCGCGTTTAATGAGCCACTGACAGGCGGGACCCCCTGTCAGCAGTCCTCAGCTCCGTGGAGTGAATCTGGGCCGGCCCATTAGTGTTCCCACGCAAGCCCGTAGATTCAAATTTAGATTTTCTTTTTTAGCTAAAACTTAATTATGTTCCTTAGTTTAAAAATCAATTTAGGGAGTTTTACAAATCCAAATTGAGTGATTCCAATTTTGTTGGAAAGCTAATTAAAATCTATATCCAAGCCCGTTGGATGTGAATCATTTAGAGTTATAGATCTCTCCTAGCTAAAATAACAAGACATAAGCTTTTTCACCTTCAAACATTTTTTTAAAATCAACCATAATAGCTTTTGAGTTGATTCCAACTCTCAAAAATCACATTTAACCATACCTATCTGAATACGTAATAATATTAAGGTTTACTTGCAGTGACTTTGGACTAGTACCAAAATAATGCTATATAGGCATTTCTAGTCACTTTAAATCATTAAATATTAAACTTAAACTTATTAAAATGTGATCCAACCTTTAAATCACATTCCCATATATTAGAATATGTGGTGATGACATGTGTCCACATGATCCCATATTTTAATTGGAGAATATTAAATCTTAGTTATTTTCAATGAGTAGAAATTACTTTTCTCAAATAAAATAAATGAAACTAGTTTATTAAACCTTGTGATGTTTGTGATGATACTATATCATCAAATGTGTGCCTTAGTGTGCTAAGTAGACTAGTTAAGTATTGTGTGATGATTGTGTATTCCGTATGTATTTATAGACGATAGTACCGACCAAGTCTTCGAGGAGGAGGAGTTCTACCCAGAGGAAGACGAAGAGAATTTCAACCACTGCACCAACGAAGGCAAGCTATTATTGGCAAGCTAACACTTGAAAGTATTATACCTAGCAAGCCATCACTAGATGCAAGATAACCTAAGCAAGATGCCTTAGGCATGCTTTGGTTATACTTTTGACTTATACCTACTCCAAGTTTTATTTACAAGCTTTACTTTCTTTACTTTACCAAAGTTCCTTACCTTGTTTATAGATAGCACAGAATATAAAACTTGGCCTATATAGTTAGACTTAGATGTCATTCTATGGCATGAGATTGATATTAGCCTCCCACATTAGTGAACACTCTTAACTTAGTAGTGTAGAGCTAAACCAAAAACTTGATCACTTTAGATGGGAATACTTGGTGAAAATGACTTGTGAACACC
Organism: Avena sativa; assembly: GCA_916181665.1. Lineage (NCBI taxonomy): Eukaryota > Viridiplantae > Streptophyta > Magnoliopsida > Poales > Poaceae > Avena > Avena sativa. The sequence continues at coordinate 120,585,807 of OV702291.1, read as the reverse complement.
TTGGAATGATGAGTCACTCTATTGAGATGTTTTGACATGTGTTGAGAAACAAAAATGGTTTATGATTATGAAAATGTTGAGGCATGAGCCTTAGCCCTTTTATAAAAACTGATGGTTGGGCTCGGATGCGATACCATTCCAATTTTACCGTACAACCACAATACCTGAATTGGGTAAGGCATAACCGAAAGTTTATATGCATTAGTATTAGTTCCCTCATGGGACAGGTTTGAGCTGTGGCTACCTCTCAATGTGGTCCACATATGCAGTGCCCAGGATGACAGATGGTCATGGCTAGGAGGCCAAGCTCATAGGAGAGGTGCTTGTACTAGGGTGTGTAAAGGAAAGGTTATGTTTGATTATCTGCATACTAAGTATGATGATTCAGGGTTATCCCTGACAAATGAATCGAATTTTGTGGTGAAAGTGTACCACCTCTGCAGAGACTCAAACTATTCGAATAGCCGCATCCACGATTATGGACAATTGGAGTGGCCATACTGTTCCGTTGTTAGATGTTTTCAAAATGACTTATGAAATGAATTGTGACATGACTTGACCACAACAGAGTTGTGACTATGACAACTAAGTTCCCACTTAGGTGATTTTCAACTTTATTTTATATTTCTTTGTTTCTGAACTCAGCTTAGGTTTCGAACTAAACTTTACAAATAAACTTAGAGTTAGCAATCCTACTAGAACTACCTTATTTGTTAGTGATAGTTTGCGAGTACTTAAAGAGTACTCATGGCTTTTGTCCCTGGCTATTCCTATGGCCAGACTATGAGGAGGACTACCCTGAAGGAGGACAGCAGGACGGCTATGACAACTAGGATCATCTCCCATCATCAGCATTGCCTGTGACACTAAAGATGGACCCCACCGCTACGCTATTTATTCCGCTACTTGTGTGTATTAAGACTGGATCATGAGATCCTTTATTTGTGTAAGACCTTATTATGGTTTGTAATGGATGATATACTGTGATATCTGATGACCCACAGTATAGGGGGTGTTTCACAGTATTTTCGATAAGTAAGAGTGTCGAACCCAACGAGGAGCAGAAGGTGCTGGCTAGTGGTATGGATTAGGAATTCTCTGCAAATACTTAGAAAACGGATTTTTAGGGGTTTTTGATAAGGCAAGTAAATAAAGTACGAGTAAATAAAATACAATAGGAATAAATGCAGCAAGTGGTCCAATCCTTTATTAGCAAAGGACAAGCCGGTTGTATTATTTAAGATGACCAAACATTATCGAGGACACATGGGAAGACTGTCAAGTGCTTTGGCTTCATATAGTTGATTAATCTTCTTTAGCTTGCTAAGTGTTGTGTGGGTAAACCTGTGCTAATGTACCGACCTTCCTAGGACTAATACATACTTGTGATTATACCCCTTGCAAACATCTGTAAGTACAAGAAAGTAATAAAGGTAGAAACCTAAGCACAGCTTTAAACTCTAAGACCCTGACGTCCCTTGTGCAATGGTTTCCTAACGGGGGTTTAGGTTTCTGTCACTCTGGCAACCCCTACGATTAGTAGCCAAATACACAATGTATTTACCTAGGCCCATATAGGTGAAGTGTCATGTAGTCGACGTTCACATGACACCACTAGAAGAAGTACACCACAACTTAAAATATCAAACTATTGAATCTTTCTCAACACAACTCCACTACTAACAACATGACTTCTCCCATGTCCTCAAGGACAAACCGAACTACCCACAAGGCATCATATGGATCATGATCAGATATGGAATAATGATGTATAACAATCTGAACATAAACAATAATTCAATGGTTCACTCAATAGCATCAACTACAAAGAGTAATCAACACCAGGAAAGTTTCCCCTAAGAACTATGCAAGATTCAACCCAATTTTTACAGCAATATGGAGATGGTGATAAGGATGCTGATGGTGATGATGGTGGTGATTATGATGATGATGATGATCCCGATGAAGTCCAGCTTGATGGTGGTGTTGATGGTGACGATCTCCCCTCTCCGGGAAGGAATTCCCCTGGCAGAAATCTGTCTGCCAGAGAGATCTTTCTCTCTCGGTGTTTTCTGCCCCGCGGAGGCGGTGGAATCTTTCTGTGGTCCCTCTCGAGTATTAGGGTTTCGGGAGGATTATATACGCCAGACGGGAGAGCCAGAGGTGGGCCAGTGTGGCAACACCACCTGGTGGCGCGGCCTAGGCTAGCCCGCGCCAGGGGGTGGTGTGGCCCCCCTGTGGCCCATCTCCACTCCTCCTTCTGGCTTCCATCATCTTCTGGAAAAATAGGATTTTCCGTATATTTTCCCAGATTTTCTGATCTTCGCGAATTTTGCCTCCAAACAACACCTTTTCCATCAGAATCCTGACTACAGCGGTCCATGCTCCAAACTCATCAACCATGCAAAAACAGATGAAATTACATAAGTAACATCTCTTAATATGAAATATATCAATGAATAACAATGAATTATGATATAGAATAGTGATGCAAAATGGACGTATCAACTCCCCCCAAGCTTAGACTTCGCTTGTCCCCAAGCAAAACTGAGCTCAATAAACATGACCTCAGGTTTATGGAGTGAAGAGTCGATAAAAGAATACGGACAAGAAGCATCACATTCATCAATACATAGATCATAATAGAAGACAACTCACTATTATTTAACTTAACTTGCAATAAGTAAAGGAAACACAATAAAGATACATAAAGTGAATCATAATTGGTAATGGCAAACTGAGCTCTTGGTCGAAGAATGGTTGACAATTTGCTGGATTCACAAATAACAGGTTTTCAATGATAGCTTTCAAAGTAGTAATCACCAAGATAAGAGCAATGTGCAAAACAAGGAACATAAGAAACATGATTGAATAAATCATCATATGAATGAATGAAACACAACAACTCAAAATACTTGCTGAGATAGAGGGGAATAGGTTTACTGACTCAACTAAAAAGTAGAAGAAAGGCCCTTCGCAGAGGGAAACAGGGATTTCAAGTTTCATAAAGAGCTCCCAAAAATTATGATACTTATTAGCTTTCATCTCTCATTGCCTCTATCATAGGCATCTTTAGGTGATTAAGGTTAAAGTGATCAAATACGAGGACATGCTTGACAAGTTGTAAGTTGAAAATCTCATGTCCCTTGAATATGAGGGCCTCTCCTCATGCTACTCAAGTTTAGCATCTCAGCAATCTTCTTATTTACATGGGAATATGGTGCTTTTTTTCTCTCTTTCCTCTTTTCATAATCTCTTTTTTCTTTTTCTCTTTTTTCTCAATATTGGATTCTTTTTTTATAAGAAGAATGCTTCATAGATGCTCGTTATGGTTACGCTGCAGGTTTCCACCATGTCAATATGGATTAGACCAGCGGCCCACGCGTTTCTCTAACACACATGCATAACTCCATGGACTTACAAGCTCCCCTTTCATTTCACACTGACGACATCCATAGACAAAAGAACATAATATCAACTAGGTACAAAGTACCAGTGCAATGTTGAAAGCGTTCCCCATGACAGCATGGTTCTGCTAATTCTCAACTTACAAAGCGCAAGCATATACACAACATAGATGGGCACAATGGTTCAAGTTTATTAATTGCGAGAAAGTAAAGTGTGCCATCAAGTTAGTGAGAGCTTTAATCACTAATTTTCACACAACAAGTTTAATTTGGAAGGTAGATAAAAACATGGATATACTTGGAATAGCAATAATGCTAATAGGTAGGTATGGTGGACTCAAATGGAATAGGTTTTGGTTTAAGGATTGGATGCACGAGAAGAATTCCCTCTCAGTACAGGTTTTTGGCTAGCAAGACTGGGTAGCAAGTATAAGAGTTGAAGGAAACAAACAAACATACAAGTGATAAAAACAAACATGCAATCTTCCTTGGAAGCACAAAAGATCTTAACTAGAAAATACTAAACTTATGAGAAAATCAAGAAAGAAAGATGATGATTTTTTTCTTTAGAGTACTTTTATCTTTTCATTCAACTCTCAAAAATAGTGTTTCTACTGACCGAGTCAGGTTTGCCAAAACCAATTAAATTAACTCAATGATCCTAGAGTGATACCAATACTAACAACAAGATCAATCATATAGCCATGAATTGAAAACTAATATAAGATATGCAAAAGAGTAAATGATAGAACTTCTCATTAATATTCCATAACGACTACTCAGACCAAGGGATACATATCTAATAAGAGAGGGGGCACTTCCATAATGCAAACCATCCTACATGATAACTTCTCTATTCATGATATGACTCTACTAAAAAGGTAAAAATATAGAAGATAGTGATGTGATACCGCGACACTCCCCCAAGCTTGGAACAAACCAAGGGGGTGCCAAACCTGATGACGAATTACTCCTTCGGTGGTGGTGGTATCCTCTTGATGAGCTCTTTGATCAGTTTCCCCAAGTCTTCAATCTCGAAGGTGAGATTACGAATAAGCTGTGAGTTTTGCTCAATGCGGCTCATGATCATGTCGGGTTGAGAATCCCAGCTCTTGCGATTCTTTCCCCACTCTACCTCCTTGAAGTCTTCTTTTCCTGCATGGCTAGAACGAGGCAAATCCCAATTGGAGGGTAATTTCTCCTTGGGCATATTATGGTATTGATGCTCATGGATAAGGGTATGGAAAGGATTCCTGGCGCGCGTAGGAAGTGACCATGGATCTGAACAGTGATGAGGAGGCTTCCCTCCAATTGACAAAATCCTGGCAAGGTTTGCCACCACTCCCTTATCCTTGGCGGACACCATTGTGCTTCTAAACTTTCAAGAATAGTTCCTGGCAGAAACAGATCGAAACGAAAACACGACGAGAATACGATATACGAACCTCGGGGGATCTGGAAGATTATATATTAAGAAGTTTCACAACAAAAGGAAGGTACTGGGAGAAAACGGGTCGGAGACGGAGTCCGGAGTGGCCACACCACCTGGTGGAGCGGCCAGGGGTGGGCCCGCTCCATAGGGTGGTGTGAGCCACCCTAGCTCCGTTTCCGTCCCTCTTTCGCTTCATAACTTTCCTTATTGGCTAAAAACTGCAAAAATATAATTTGACAGATCTTTCGCGGAGCTTTTCTTACCAGAACTGTTACCTATTCAAAAACGGAGTCTGCATGTCTCTGAATTTGGTCCTTGATAAATTCTTACGGAGTCACCACTTGAATAACATCAATATCTTCATCTTCATACACTTATTACTTGAGTCATGAAACCTTTCTCTTCCTTATTACACCATTACCTCCACTACCTAGAAATTTCTTTCACACAAAACTTCACACAGTTCTCATTAGCAACATTAGTATAAGTGAAGTGATAAAACCTTTTGAGTTCAACTTCAACTGAAAACCATTAAAACATAAGATACTGTAGCAACTCCTTCCGAAAACCCAAAAAAATTCAAAAAGGAAATCGAATGAAGAAGCAAATGCAAGAGTGGCAAAATCTGTCAAAACAGACCAGCAGGTAAATATCATTTTTTTTGATAATCTTCTGTTACTCAAATCAAAAAGTGCAAACCTAACGAAAGTTAAATAACAACCTGGGGCAGAAGCACAAAAAATTACAGCTCAATCCGACAGACAGAGATCTCTCACAAATTTTTACGGTGAAGCACAAAAATCTGTCTCGGGACAGCAACTTCCCCAAATATTACTTCTCTCTCATTAGAGGTTGATCTTGACACAAAAACCAAACAAAAAGGATAGGAGAGGTTATTACCGAAGTAATAACTTCCAAAACTCAAAGAAACAAACACAAACTGAAAGCAAAAATAAACTGGGTTGTCTCCCAAAAAGCTCTTTCTTTATGGCCATTAAGATGGGCATGATAATTTTGAAGATGCTCACATGGGAATATGAATTGAAGTGAAAGAGAGCATTAAGAAGCAAAAAAATACACACGTTTAAGTCTAACCCACTTCTTATGCAAGGAAATTTTGTAAACAAACAAGTTGTTGAAACCAGAGGCCACTAGCAAAGGAAGGCAAAAGAAATGCAACATAAAAACTTTCAGCATAAAACGAGGAAACTTGATACTATTGAGATACATAAGAACAATTTTCCCTCTCTCATAGTAACTTTTAGTATCATGCATAAACTTAACAATATAACTATCACAAGGACCATCGTAACAATGATCACTTATTCTAACAGAAAACACAGGAATAGTAGCTCTCATAACACTACTTTGTGAAGTAATATTAGAGGTATCCTTACAAAGGATAGTGTGTCCCTCTTCTACATATTTAGTAACAAAGTCTTTCACATTTGCTATTATAGGTTCATCAACCATTTGTTTATCAGGTTCAACAGCTTTACTTGTACTTTCATCAACCACACTAGCTATCATAGAATGTTCCTTTATCTTAACTGGGAAAGGCATTTTCTCAATATAAGGTTCAGGTAAAACATGATTAGCAGTATAAACTTCAGTATTTCTTGCAGGAACACTCTTGGCAACATCTTTATAAGGTTCATGATACTTAGTCCACTTCTTTTTAGGCACTTCAATGTAGGAAGCAAAAGCCTTAAAATAAGAAGCAATAGCTTGAGAGTCTAGACCATAAGCATTTTTACTATTTTGAAAGTCATCAGTTCCCATAAAAGATTCAATGCATTCATAATCATAATTTATACCTGACTTTCTACCTCTGTCATTCTCCCAAGCTTCAGCATTATCTTGAATACGGTTCAGAAGATCCCATTTAGCTTCTTATTCCATGCGAGTGAATGATCCAGCACAAGAAGCATCCAATAAATCGTTATCATGTAGAGGGAGTCTTGCATAAAAGTTATTGATAATAATATTGTCAGGGAGCTCATGAATGGGACATTTGAGCATTAGTAACTTCAATCTCCCCCAAGCTTGAGCTGTACTCTCTCCATCAAGAGGCCAAAAGTTGTATATTTGATTCCGATCTTTATGAATCTCACTAGGAGGATAAAATTTTGAATAAAAGAGAGGCACTATTTCCTCCCATTCAAGAGCTTGACCATTCTTCAGCAGCTTATACCATTCCTCAGCTCTTACTTTCAGTGATAATGAGAATAACTTCATCTTAACTTGATCTATAGTAATACATGCACACTTGAACAACCCGCATAATTCGTGTATACAGAGTAAATGATCACCGGGATGGACAGTTCCATCCCCAACATAGTAATTATCCATAACACGATCAATAATTCTTGTAGGTATTTTAAAAAGCATCATTCTCAGCAGGTGGTGGTTCATCTACTACCTTAGCAGTGGTAGTAGCATTACCAAATAAGAAACTCAGCGAATTATCCATAACAAAAATAAAGCAACCAACAGAAGTAAACAATACTCACAGTAGAAGTTTCCTTTACCAGTTCCACTCTCCAATAGCGCTTCACTCCCCGGCAATGGCGCTAGAAAATAGTCTTGATGACCCACAAGTATAGGGGGTGTATCACAGTATTTTCGATAAGTAAGAGTGTCGAACCCAACGAGGAGCAGAAGGTGCCGGCTAGTGGTATGGATCGGCAATTCTCTGCAAATACTTAGCAAACAGATTTTTAGGGTTTTTTGATAAGGCAAGTAAATAAAGTACGAGTAAATAAAAGACAATAGGAATAAATGCAACAAGTGGTCCAATCCTTTATTTAGTAAAGGACAAGCTGGTTGTATTACTTAAGATGACCAAACGTTCTCGAGGACACATGGGAAGACTGTCAAGTGCTTTCGCTTCATATAAATGATTAATCTTCTTTAGCTTGCTAAGTGTTGTGTGGGTGAACCTGTGCTAATGTACCGACCTTCCTAGAACTAATACATACTTATGATTATACCCCTTGCAAACATCTGTAAGTACAAGAAAGTAATTAAGGTAGAAACCTAACCACAGCTTTAAACTCTAAGACACTGGCGTCCCTTGTGCAATGGTTTCCTAACGGGGGTTCATGTTTCTGTCACTCCGGCAACCCCTACGATTAGTAGCCAAATACACAATGCATTCCCCTAGGCCCATATAGGTGAAGTGTCATGTAGTCGACGTTCACATGACACCACTAGAAGAAGTATACCACAACTTAAATATCAAACTATTGAATCTTTATCAACACAACTCCACTACTAACAACATGACTTCTCCCATGTCCTCAAGAACAAAACGAACTACTCACAAGACATCATATGGATCATGATCAGAGATGGAATAATGATGTATAACAATCTGAACATAAACAATAATTCAATGGTTCACTCAATAGCATCAACTACAAAGAGTAATAACCACCGGGAAAGTTTCCCCTAAGAACTATGCAAGATTCAACCTAATTGTTGCAGAAATATGGAGATGGTGATGAGGGTGCTGATGGTGATGATGGTGGTGATGATGATGATGATCCCGATGAAGTCCAGCTTGATGGTGGTGTTGATGGCGACGATCTCCCCTCTCTGGGAAGGAATTCCCCCAGTAGAAATCTGTTTGCCGAAGAGATCTTTCTCTCTCGGTGTTTTCCGCCCCACAGAGGCGGTGGAATCTTTCTGTGGTCCCTCTCGAGTATTAGGGTTTCAGGAGGATTATATACGCTAGAGGGGAGATCTAGAGGTGGGCCAGGGCAGCCACACCACCTGGTGGCGCGGCCTAGGCTGGCTCACACCAGGGGTGGTGTGGGCCTCTTGTGGCCCATCTCCACTCCTCCTTCTGGCTTCCTTCGTCTTCTGGAAAAATATGATTTTCCGTATATTTTCCCGGATTTTCTAATCTTCGCGAATTTTGCCTCCAAACAGCACCTTTTCCATCAAAATCCTGACTGCAGCGGTCCATGCTCCAAAAGTCATCAACCATGCAAAAATAGATGAAATTACATAAGTATCATCTCTTAATATGAAATATATCAATGAATAACAGTGAATTATGATATAGAATAGTGATGCAAAATGGACGTACCAATATCCAATCTGTAATGTGTCGCAAAAATGGTAATCCTGGGATTGCGATGTATGGCATAACAGGCATCTGGAATTAAAAATCCGGGTGTTGACAGTCGTAAACTTCTTTCCGACATGTCGACTATTTCATAGATGTTAAACATCCATGTCTATTTCTTTATAGATCCAAACATGACCGATAGGCTTCACGCCTTTCCGGAGGGTCTTCCAAGTTCAGAAACTTGATTTCTCGTGTATGGATACTATCACGGATTCTATGACTTCTAGTCATTTTATGGAGTCAGGGCCCATCTTCGCTTCTTTGCATGCAGTCGGTTCATCATTGTCAAAACAATAACGACTTCTGTTTCAAATCTTACTATTGGATTCTTACTGACCCGCATGGTTCAATAAGAACTCTAATCTCCAAGATCACGTTGTGGCCGGATTTTTAATCATGGGAGCCATGAGCATTGTGGCCGCCACCGGGACACTTTTCGGCACTGCTCTACTTAGCACATATAGCTAAGGTTCAACAATCTTATCAAAGTTCTATTTTCCTCCCACTTAACTTTTCACGAAACTTTCCTTCACAAGAAACTTAACGTTCCAAGCGACAAACTCTTTTGTCCTCGGTCTTATGGAGGAATTCCCAACAAATTCTTTGGGATAACCTACAAAGACGTGCTTATCCGACTTTGGTTGTAAACATTTTACTCATGCATAGCATACCAAAATTTAAGAAAAGACAATTCTGGTTTTATCCCAAACCATAACTCATATGGTGTCATTTCAATGGATCACGATGGTGCTCTTTTCGGTGTAAAAGCGGTAGTCTCTAAAGCTTTAATCCTTAAAACATAATGGCAGTTTTATAAATGACACCTTTGATATTACCATGTCAAACAAGGTTTGATTTGATCTCTCGAACATACCATACTCCTGTGGTTTATCGGGAAATGCAAATTCATGGAACAATTCCTAAAACCTTAGGTCTTTTGACAAACTTGTAACTCAAATATCTTCCTTTATGATCAAATCATAAACTCTTTTATTTTCTTGTTACAATGATTTTTCACTTCATCTTGAAAGTCTTTGAACAATTTTCAAATGTTTCATACTTCTTCCTTATTAAGTAAATATATAGATATATTCACTCAAATTTCTGGAGAAAGCATATGAAGCAAAAAGGTCCATCACATATGGCAACACATAATGGACTATATACAGCAAACATGCATAATATCCAATAAGTTAGTCATTCGTTCCTCTTTGGCCTATGGACAGAGTTTCAATTATATCGAGGAAAGTTTCACAAGCGTCAATATCAAAAGACTCCAAAAATCCATCAACATGGAGTTATTTCATGTTTACTTTCCAATATAATTCAAATAGCGATGTCACTTCATGAGTGATCTTCCAATCATTTGTCTTACGACATTTTAGTAATAATGTTTATGGATGTGATTTCTCCAACTAGACTTATAAAAGTTCATCCATCCTTTATGGAATATGGTAATTATTTGAACAACCATTGTTCTCGTAATACCGGAACAAAATAACAAGTATTCAAACAAATCTTGAAGGCTAGGTTTGACGACAACGAAAACACAATAACACTTTATTTGTTTTTGATGAACATCATCACTTATTCTCTTGCCAGTTGCTTAGGCTGTTGCGGTTCATGAATTGTGTTGTTCTGTATGACAATTCACACCAACCAATTCGGTATCCAATATCGGTATCCAATACCTCAGAACCACATTGTTTAACAAGCAAGGAATACAGCCATAACACATATATCTTCTATATACCTAAGTTGGACATCTCCAACATTTTCTTTTCTGCCAAATATTTTATAGATTCTCTTTCAACAATTCCTTTTCTTTTAAAAGAATCTATCAACATCAATAGTCGTGTCATTCACATGACACATAGTACAAAGTGTATATAGTCAAATACTAATACCTTTGGACTTGCACTCTGAAGTGGATCACCATCATCAAATGTTTGGTGTTCTTTCAAAAATCCATTCTTTAGTAATCTATTACTGTAGTAAACATTTTACTTACATCTTCTATTCATCCTTATCATGACAACTTTCATGATCAAGCTACTATAGCCTATAAGAAAGAATCGCGAGTATAATGTTAGTTCCCAAAACCTTTTTGGGAGATCCAGATGCCTAGCATCTCCATCCTTCACAAATTCTCATACAATATGAGAACATGTATTTTTCTAAATTATACTCTATCATAATGCAACCGAAAACATTGTTTCAGATATCACAATATCTTCCACACATGATGGTTTCTGAAACAATTTTTTAGCTCCTAGATAATCTTGATATTAAAACAACTTTTGAATATCAATAATCATGGAGGCAAACATGATACTTTAGATACTAACATTGGAATTCTTACTCTTGATTTAATACTACTTATTAAACTTCATGGAGTAAATAGAGTTTGTTGAAAGTTTGCAATAGGACTTCTAAACTTTAAATTGACATTCAAAAACAATACGATACCAGTTCGTAAAGTAAATATCCAGAATTCTATAGTTCTATTATCTCAATTAAAACTAAGCATAAGGTAGTGAACCGATGCCAATTACTACAACAAATTATGCAAATTCACTTCGATTTAGTTTATGACAAATTGAGTTCGACTAATCCAAATTAGAAATGAACTCCCACTCAAAAACGACATCCCTCGTGCCTTTTTGGCGATTACATGAACCAAATCCACTACACCAAGTCCGATCATCATGTGAGTCGGTGTAGCTTCAAAGGTGAGCATCAATATGGGCATCACATCAACTATATGACTCATGCTTAACCTTTCGGTCCGTGTTCCGAGGCCATGTATGTACATGCTAGGCTCGCCAAGTAAGAACCTTAGTATTCATGTGTGTAAAACTGTCTTACACCCGTTGTATGAAAGCGTAGAGTCGAGTACACCCGATCATCACGTGATGTCTCGAAACACGATCCATAGAACGGTGCATACTTAAGGAAGAACACATTTTATCTTGATATTTAAATGAGGGATCATCTTACAATGCTACTAAAAGCGCCAAAGTAGCAATATAAGATGCGAACATCTAATGTGTAAAGTGGGATGATATGGTCCATGCATTTGATCTCTATCATATGCATCATGGTATTATCTTTATCATTCCTTTGTGTGTAAGGCCAAGGTCTATGGAACTTACACGTTAAGTGTGATGTAAGAGTATCTACCATACATCTACTTACAACATTACCATATCATGACAAGCCCAGCAATAATCTAAACTAGACGCCTCTAATTTATCCATTGCAAGTTTTACGTGGCTTAGGGCTTTCGGAGATAAAACCGGTCTAACTACGAACATGGAACCACAACGATGATAACCAAGTTATTAACAACTCGTTATAAATCAGATATTGACTATAATAGGAGAGACAGACACCCGCCATCCACTTATGCAAAACTAGTTGCATGTCAGTCGTGGAACCGGTCTCACGTGCGATGACATGTAAGGTTGGTCCGGGCCGCTTCATCCCACTATGCCACCCATATCCAAAATACTTGAAAGAAGCAATAACATGATCATCATCGCCCACATATAAACATATGTGTACTACCCGTGCAAAGCACCTACGCATAGATCAGGCTCTCATACCACTGTTGGGTTCGCAGCATAGAAAACAAAAAATTCCTTCGATGGGAACTATGCGCCAAGATCTATCTACTAGATACAAGAAACGGGTGGATATACATCCATGGAGAACTTACCCTCGAAGACAACAAAGCTTTGTTAACGAGTTGGAACTCGTGGATGATATAGTCGTACACTTGCCAATCTCAAGATCGTGATGAAGTCCAGCAGGTCCGGCTCCAGCACGTCCATCAGATCTAGCTCCAGCAAGAACAGCACCACCAAGTCCAGCACCACAAAACAGCGGTGCATCCATGATCGCACACACGTCCGGTACCCCGACAACCTCCATCCCTCGCTCCAGCAAAGCAGCAGAAGCAGCAACTACTTTCCTGATAAAGCCATCGGGAACATGTATCTCGTTAATCCGAGACCATGGGGAATAACTAGAGGGGGAGAGAGATCCTTCAGGAGGAGGTGTGTGTTGTGAGGAGGAGAGGGGGGCCTTTTATAGGGAACATGGGCAACCAAGGGCCATGGCATGGCAGCCATGGTGGTGCCCCCACCTCTTCCATCATTCATGTGGCGGATGCTCCACTCACATAAATATGCCTCCACTCACACTTCCACTCACATGCATTAAATTTCCACCAAATTTAATGCAAACTCTCATTAAATAAAACTATTTTATTTATTTTATTCAGAATTTTGTCAATTACATTAATTAACAAACATTCACATAAAACCCCCTACAATATTTCTATATCACATGCAGAACCAGTTTCTGCAATTTCACCTGAAACAATTCCGGTTTCCATCGAAATGATTCCAGCGCTTTCTTAAATCTTTATCTGAAACATATTTGCTCCAAATGGTGTCGGTATCCCTTAAGTGTGTCACCCTACGGTTCACGAATAATGCATACATGATCGAGACCCCTCTCCGATCAATAATCACTAGCGGGACCTGGAGATCCGTACTGACTCCCACATATTCAACGATGACTCTTGTGATCATGTGAACCTTTAATATCGTAACTAAATCCCTTTGTCTCGTGATATATTACATGTCCAAGATTCGATCATCGGTATCCAAATACCTAGTTTGATCTTGTTACTGATATGCACTCTTTTCTCATTCCCGTGATATAACATTCTAGTGATCACATCACTTGCTTGCAAGATATTTCAATGTGATATCACCGAGAGGGCCCAGAGTATATCTATCCATCATCAGGATGGACAAATCCCACTCTTGATCCATGAGCCTCAACATTACACCTTCATAGCACTGAACCCACCTTTATAGTCACCATGTTACGGTGTGACGTTTGATGTTATCAAGATAATCTTCTGGTGTTAGTGATTAACATGATCTCATGGTCTAAGCACTAAGATTACTTTGTATGATGTTATAGCAATATAAACATAATGACTTTGATCGTAATGCTATACTTCGGATGAATGTTCATCACATCATTCCACTAATGTTGTGACCTCGTTATTAACAACATCCAATGTCCATGATCAGGAAACCTTGATCATCTTGTTAATCAACGAGCTAGTTTGTATGAGAGGCATTACTAGGAACTTTGTATTTTGTTTATTAAACACACATGTATTAACGTTTCCAATTAATACAATTATAGCATGCAAAATAAACATTTATCATAAACATGGAATAAGATAATAACCACTTCATTATTGCCTCTCGGGCATATTCCCTTCAACTCGCTCCAGGTATGTCTCGCGTGTGGCGGCACGCTACGTAATTAGCTGCATGTCTCCGCCGCACAGTGCCCCGCTTTTCTATGCCTGGAAGAAATTACTCAAACAGATATCTGCTGGAACGACTCCTTATTCCCCACCTTCTTCTCTTTCTAGCCTCCTCTGAGGTGAGCAGAGGTCTCGTCGGAGTTTGGCGTTTCACCGTGCTCACCCATTGCATCCTTACATGCTGGTAAGTTGCATCTTGTCCCGTCTTTCATCCCGTATCTTTCCTTTTTCAATTTTCCCATACTCGTGGGCCTGCTCCTGCTCGATCTCACTTCTCTCTCTCCCACTCGATCCCTATGATGGCAAGTGGAGCTAGCACCGTGAAGCTCCATTCTTGTTAGATCTCCATCGGCGGGCATGCGGCGCAGCAACGTATGTGGCATGTGTAGGCCTGTGCAGGAAGAAGAAGAATTAAAAGAATATTGTGGCTCTAAATAACACGAGTATACTTGAATCCGTTTACATGATCTATGTGGAATTATAGCTTTTTAACAAATTACATTTTAAGCAATATATAATATTTTTAATTTTCATTATGTGGCTATCGTCCGGTATATGTATGAACTTCCTTTGTATTTTATCCAAGCGACAAGGAGAATTTTGAAGTGGCCATAGCCAACGCACGAGTATTTAGCTAGTGAGTACATATAGGAGTACAATTTAGAGAGCGGTCTTGTTAAACGCCTTGGACACAGTTGTATGGGCTGGCGATATTGTGATGTGTACGAAAATGCACTATTAGAAATCAGTATTTTCCTCTCGGCTGCCTATTTTTCTGTGAGGCCCGAAGTGGCCCCCAGGGATATACGTAAACCTGACGGGCTTTGGTAGGACGCCAGGAAAATGCTTTATTTCCCTATGGGGTTGACGAAACCGCCAGGATAATAAATTTCCCTGTGTGTCGTTCAGCTCATAGAAAAATATTTCCGCCTAATCTGCCCCCCTCCCTTCCCGCGACGGCCAATTTTGCGCCGATCATTTTGATAGGTTAAAGATTTTTTTCCGACATCGTATGCAAAAGTTATGACCGTTTTACCGTGCCATGACCTATTTTTGCAAAATACATCGAAATTCATATATTTCAATTTACACTACAACTACATCCTAAAATATAACTACATCTCAAAGAAATTATTTTTTAAAAGTTTTTATCATTTTCGTTTATTTTTTACAAAACTGAAAAGACGATCCACACGAGGGGATCTGTTTTTGCATGTTCTGTGGCGCATATATCTATATGTGCCACAGAAACATCACTTTCTGTGGCACATATGGACATATGTGCCACAGAAGTTTCTCCCCCTTTTTTGGTGCTAGGTCCCATTAACTTTCTATGGTGCATACATCTATATGCGCCATAGAATCATCACTTTCTGTGGCGCACACGAAAATATGCACCACAGAAATGTGGACTTCTATGGAGCATATTGGTTTCGTGCGCCACTGCACTGTCAAACTTCTGTAGCGCATATTTCTTAGTGCACCACTGATATATATCTGTGGCATATGGTTTTACATATGCGCCACAGAATTTATTATCTATCTATAAGTTGTTTCCTAGTAGTGACAACATGCATATAACATTACATTTCTATTCCTTACTAAGGGCAATGATTCAATTTTGCCCCAAAAGTGAAAGAGAGACACATATAATGGTGTCAGATTTTTTATGGATGGTTAGTGAACCTGAGGCAATATACAATAATATAAGTTGTACAATTGGTACTTGATGATCCACAAGTATAGGGGGTGTATCGCAATATTTTTGATAAGTAAGAGTGTCGAACCCAACGAGGAGCAGAAGGTGCTAGCTAGTGGTATGGATCAGGAATTCTCTGCAAATACTTAGCAAACAGATTTTTAGGGGTTTTCGATAAAGCAAGTAAACAAAGTACGAGTAAATAAAAGACAGTAGGAATAAATGCAGCAAGTGGCCCAATCCTTTATGCAACAAAGGACAAGCCGGTTGTATTACTTAAGATGACCAAACGTTCTCGAGGACACACGGGAAGACTGTCAAGTGCTTTCGCTTCATATAGTTGATTAATCTTCTCTAGCTTGCTAAGTGTTGTGTGGGTGAACCTGTGCTAATGTACCGCCCCATTCAAGACTAATACATACTTGTGATTATACCCCTTGCAAACATCCGTAAGTACAAGAAAGTAATTATGGTAGAAACCTAACCACAACTTTAAACTCTAAGACCCTTACGTCCCTTGTGCAATGGTTTCCTAACGGGGGTTCAGGTTTCTGTCACTTCGGCAACCCCTACGATTAGTAGCCAAATACACAATGCATTCTCCTAGGCCCATATAGGTGAAGTGTCATGTAGTCGACGTTCACATGACACCACTAGAAGAAGTACACCACAACTTAAATAACAATCTATTGAATCTTTCTCAACATTACTCCACTACTAACAACAAGACTTCTCACATGTCCTCAAGAACAAAACGAACTACTCACAAGACATCATATGGATCATGATCAGAGATGGAATAATGATGTATAACAATCTGAACATAAACAATAATTCAATGGTTCACTCAATAGCATCAACTACAAAGGGTAATCAACACCGGGAAAGTTTCCCCTATGAACTATGCAAGATTCAACACAATTGTTACAACAATATGGCGATGGTGATGAGGGTGCTGATGATGATGATGCTGGTGATGATGATGTTGATCCCGATGAAGTCCAGCTTGATGGTGGTGTTGATGGCGACGATCTCCCCTCTCCGGGAAGGAATTCCCCTAGTAGAAATCTGTTTGCCGAAGAGATCTTTCTCTCTCGGTGTTTTCCGCCCCGCAGAGGCGGCGGAATCTTTCTGTGGTCGCTCCCCGAGTCTTAGGGTTTCGGGAGGATGATATACGCCAGAGGGGAGAGGCTGGAGTGGGCCAGGGTGGCCACACCACCTCCTAGCGCGGCCTAGGGCTGCCCGCGCCACGGGATGGTGTGGGCCCCCTGTGGCCCATCTCCACTCCGTCTTCTGGCATCCTTAGTCTTCTGGGAAAATAGGATTTTCCGTATATTTTCCCGGATTTTCTGATCTTCGCGAATTTTGCCTCCAAACAGCACCTTTTCCATTAGAATCCTGACTGCAGCGGTCCATGCTCCAAAAGTCATCAACCATGCAAAAACAGATGAAATAACATAAGTATCACCTCTCAATACAAAATGTATCAATGAATAATAGTGAATTAGGACATAGAATAGTGATGCAAAATGGACGTATCAACTCCCCCCCCAAGCTTAGACTTCGCTTGTCCTCAAGCAAAACTGAGCTCAATAAACATGGCCTCAGGTTTATGGAGTGAAGAGTCGATAAATGAATATGGACAAGAAGCATCACATTCATGAATACATAGATCATAATAGAAGACAACTCACTATTATATAGCTGAACTTGCAATGAGTAAAGGAAACACAATAAAGATACATAAAGTAAATCATAATTGGTAATGGCAAATTTAGCTCTTGGTCGAAAAATAGTTGATAATTTACTGGAGTTCACAAATAGCTAGTGTTTCAATGGAAGCTTTCAAAGTAGTAATCATCAAGATAAGAGCAATGTGCAAAGCAAGGAACATAAGACATGATTGCATAAATCATCATATGAATGAATGAAACACATCAACTCAAAATACTTGCTGAGGTAGAAGGGAGTAGGTTTACTGACTCAACTACAAAGTAAAAGAAAGGGCCCTTCGCAGAGGGAAGCAGGGATTGCAAGTCTCATAAAGAGCTCCCAAAAATTATGATACTTACTAGCTTTCAGCTCTCATTGACCCTATCATAGGCATCTTTTGGTGGTTAAGGTTAAAGTGACACAACTAAGAGGATATGCTTGACAAGTTATAAATTAGAGTCCTATGCCCCTTACTTATGATTACCAAACCTCATGCTACTCAACTTCAGTCACGAGCAAGCTCGTGTCATTGTAAATACATGTGTATCGTTAAGAACCGCCAACGGGGTACCCCTTGCACATGACACAGGAGCTATCCCATAATAAAAATGACAAGGCAAGCAGACAGTGAGCATCTCAGCGATCTTTTTATTTGCTATTTGCATAGGTTTTTATTGAGGATGCTTCATAGAATGCTCACTATAGTTATGCTGCAAGTTTCCACCATGATTAGGCATGGCTTAGGCTAGCGGCCCAGGCGTTTCTCTAACACACATATAAACTCCATGATCTTACAAGTTCCACTTTTATTTCACACCGCCGGGATCCATAAGCAAAGTAACATGATATCAACTAGGTACAATGTACCAATGAAGTGTTGAAAGCGGTCCCCATGATACATGGTTCTGCTAACTTCAACTCATAAAGCACAAGAATATATGCAACAAAGAAGGACCGAATGGTTCAAGTTTATTAAATGCAAGAAAGTAAAGTGTGCCATCAAGTTCGTGAGAGCTTTAATCACTAATTTTCGCATAACAAGTTTAATTTGGGAGGTAGATAAAACATGAATTTACTTGGAATAGCAATAATGCTACTAGGTAGGTATGGTGGACACGAATGTCAAAGGTTTTGGTTAAAAGGAGGTGGATGCATGAGAAGAATACCCTCTCAGTACAGGTTTTTGGCTAGCAAGGCTGGGTAGCAAGTACAAGAGTGTAAGGAAACAAACAAACATACAAGCGATAAAGACAAACATGCAATCTTCCTTGGAAGCACAAAAGATCTTAACTAGAGAATACTAGACTTATGAGCAAATCAAGAAAGAAAGAAGATGAAATTATTTTTCTCTAGAGTACTTCTATCTTTTTCATTCAACTCTCAAAAATAGTGTGCTACTGACCGAGCAAGGTTTGCCAAAACCAACTAAATTAACTCAATGATCCCAAAGTGATACCAATACTAACAACAAGATCAATCATATAACCACGAATTGAAAACTAATATAAGCTATGCAAAAGAGTAAATGATAGAACTTCTCATTAATATTCCATAACGGCAACTCACACCAAGGGATACATATCTAACGAGAGAGGGCACACTTCCATAATGCAAACCATACTACATAATAACTCCTCTATCCATGATATGACTCTACTAAAAAGGTAAAAAGATAGAAGATAGTGATGTGATATCGCGACACTCCCCAAGCTTGGAACAAACCAAGGGGATGCCAAACCTGATGATGAATTACTCCTTCGGTGGTGGTGGTATCCTCTCAATGAGCTCTCTGATCAATTTCCCCAAGTCTTCAATCTCGAAGGTGAGAGTACGAATCAACTCCGAGTTGTGCTCAATGTGGCTCATGATCATTTCAGTTTGTGGATCCCAGCTCTTGTGATTCTTTCCCCACTCTTCCTCCTTGAAGTCTTCTTTTCCTACATGGCTAGAATGAGGCAAATCCCAATTAGAGGGTAATTTCCCCTTGGGCATATTCTGGTATTGATGCTCACGGATAAGGGTATGGAAAAGATTCTTGGTGCGTGGAGGAAGTGACCAAGGATCTGAACGGTGGTGAGGAGGCTTCCTTCCAATGGCTGGGTTTGCCACCACTCGAATGCTTGCAATGGTAGTGCCGGTGTGCGGGTGTTGGCCTTGCTCCTCTTCACCTTCACTCTTGATCTCCTTCCCGAGGTCTTGGAGGTCTTCCTCCATAGGTTCCTTCCCTTTATCCTTGGCAGACATCATGGTGCTTGTAAGCTTTCAAAGAGTATGTCCTGGCAGAAACAGATCGAAATGAAAACACGACGAAAACACAATATACAAACCTCGGGGGATCTAGGGGGTTATATATTACGAAGTTTCATATCAAAAGGAAGGTACTGGGAGAAAACGAGTCGGAGGCGGAGTCCGGGGTGGACTCACCACCTGGTGGCACGGCCAGGGGTGGGCCCGCGCCACAGGGTGGTGTGAGCCACCCTGGCTCCATTTCCGTCCTTTTTTTGCTTCGTAGCTTTCCTTATTAACTGAAAACTGCAAAAATATAGTTGGATAGTATTTTCACGAAACTTTTCTTACCAGAACTGTTACCTATTTGAACACAGACTCTGCAGGTCTTTGAATTTGGTATTTAGTGGATTCTTCTAGAGTCTCCACTTGAATAACCATAAGTATCTTCATCTTTGTACACTTAATACTTGAGTCATAAAACCCTTCTCTTCCTTATTACACCATTGTCTCCACTTCCTGGAAATTGCTTTCACACAAAACTTCACACAGTTCTCATTAGCAACATTAGTATAAGTGAAGTGATAAAACCTTTTGAGTCCAACTTCAACTGAAAACCATCAAAACATAAGCTACTGTAGCAACTCCTTCTGAAAACCCAAAAAGAATTCAAAAAGGAAATCGAATAAAGAAGCAAATGCAAGAGTGGCAAAATCTGTCAAAACAGACCAGCAGGTAAAGATCAATTTTTTCGAAAATCTTCTGTTGCTCAAATCAAAAAGTGCAAAACTAAGTAAAGTTAAATAACAACCTGGGGCAGAAGCACAAAAAATTACAGCTCAATCCGACATACAGAGATATCTCAAGAATTTTTACGGTGAAGCACAAAAATCTGTTTCGGGACAGCATCTTCCCCAAATATTACTTCTCTCTCGTTAGAGGTTGATCTTGACACAAAAACCAAACAAAACGGATAAGGAGCGGTTATTACAGAAGTAATAACTTCCAAGACTCAAACAAACAAAAACAAACTGAAATCAAAAACAAATTGGGTTGTCTCCCATAAAGCTCTTTCTTTATAGCCATTAAGATGGGCATAACGATTTTGAAGAAACTCTCATAGGGATATGAATTGAAGTGAAAGAGAGCATTAAGAATCAAAATCACACACATTTAAGTCTAACCCACTTCCTATGCAAGGGAATTTTGTAAACAAACAAGTTGTTGAAGCCAGAGGCAACTTGCATAAGAAGGCAAAAGATGTGCAACATAAAAAAATTCAGCATAAAACGAGGAAACTTGATATTATTAAGATACATAAGAACACTTTTCCCTCTCTCATAGTAACTTTCAGTATCATGCATAAAATTAACAATATAACTATCACAAGGACTATCATAGAAATGATCACTTATTCTAATAGAAAACACAGGAATACTAGCTCGCATAGCACTACTTTGCGAAACAATATTAGAGGTATCCTTACAAAGGATAGGGTGTCCCTCTTTCTCATATTTAGTAACAAAGTCTTTCACATTTGCTATTATAGGTTCATCAACCATTTGTTTATCAGGTTCAACTACTTTATTTGTACTTTCATTAACCATACTAGCTATCATAGAATGTTCCTTTACCTTAACTGGAAAAGGCATTTTCTCAATATAAGGTTTAGGTAAAAGATGATTAGCAGTATAAACTTCAGTATTTCTTGCAGGAACACTCTTAGCAATATCTTTATAAGGTTCATGATACTTATTCCACTTCTTTTTAGGTACTTCAATGTAAGAAGCAAAAGCCTTAAAATAAGAAGCAATAGCTTGAGAATCTAGACCATAAGCATTTTTAATATTTTGAATGTCATCGGTTCCCATAAAAGATTCAATGCATTCATAATCATAATTTATACCTGACTTTCTACCTTTGTCATTCTCCCAAGCTTCAGCATTATCTTGAATACGGTCCAGAAGATCCCATTTAGCTTCTTCTTCCATACGAGTGAATGATCTAGCACAAGAAGCATCCAATAAATCTTTATCATGTAGAGGAATCCTTGCATCAAAGTTATTGATAATAATATTGTCGGGGAGCTCATGAATGGGACATTTGAGCATTAGTAACTTCAATCTCCCCCAAGCTTGAGCTGTACTCTCTCCATCAAGAGGCCAAAAGTTGTATATTTGATTCCGATCTTTATGAATCTCACTAGGAGGATAAAACTTTGAATAGAAGAGAGGCACTATTTCCTCCCATTACAGAGCTTGACCATTCTTCAGCTTATACCATTCCTCAGCTCTTCCTTTCAGCGATAATGAGAATAACTTCATCTTAACTTGATCTGTAGTAATACCTGCACACTTGAACAACCCACATAATTCGTGTATATAGAGCAAATGATTACCGGGATGGACAGTTCCATCCCCAACATAATAGTTATCCATAACACGATCAATAATTCTTGTAGGTATTTTGAAAACATTATTCTCAGCAGGTGGTGGTTTATCTACTACCTTAGCAGTGGTAGTAGCATTACCAAATAAGAAACTCTGCGAATTATCCATAACGAAAATAAAGCAACTAGCAGAAGTAAACAATACTCATAGTAGAAGTTTCCTTTACCAGTTCCACTCTCCAATAGCGCTTCACTCCCCGGCAACGACGTTAGAAAATAGTCTTGATGACCCACAAGTATAGGGGGTGTATCGCAGTATTTTCGATAAGTAAGAGTGTCGAACCCAACAAGGAGAAGAAGGTGCTGGCTAGTGGTATGCATCAAGAATTCTCTGCAAATACTTAGCAAACGGATTTTTAGGGGTTTTCGATAAAGCAAGTAAACAAAGTACGAGTAAAGAAAAGATAGCAGGAACAAATGCAGCAAGTGGCCCAATCCTTTATGCAGCAAAGGATAAGACAGTTGTATTACTTAAGATGACCAAACGTTCTCGAGGACACATGGGAAGACTGTCAAGTGCTTTCGCTTCATATAGTTGATTAATCTTCTCTAGCTTGTTAAGTGTTGTGTGGGTGAACCTGTGCTAATGTACCGCACCATCCAAGACTAATACATACTTGTGATTATACCCCTTGCAAACATTCGTAAGTACAAGAAAGTAATTAAGGTAGAAACCTAACCACAGCTTTAAACTCTAAGACCCTTACGTCCCTTGTTCAATGGTTTCCTAACGGGGGTTCAGGTTTCATTCACTCTGGCAACCCCTACGATTAGTAGCCAAATACACAATGCATTCCCCTAGGCCCATATAGGTGAAGTTTCATGTAGTTGATGTTCACATGACACCACTAGAAGAAGTACACCACAACTTAAATAACAATCTATTGAATCTTTCTCAACACAACTCCGCTACTAACAACAAGACTTCTCCCATGTCCTCAAGAACAAAACGAACTACTCACAAGACATCATATGGATCATGATCAGATATGGAATAATGATGTATAACAATCTAAACATAAACAATAATTCAATGGTTCACTCAATAGCATCAACTACAAAGAGTAATCAACACCGAGAAAGTTTTCCCTATGAACTATGCAAGATTCAACACAATTGTTACGGCAATATGGAGATGGTGATGAGGGTGATGATGATGGTGGTGGTGGTGGTGGTGATGATGATGATACCGATGAAGTCTAGCTTGATGATGGTGTTGATGGCGACGATCTCCCCTCTCCGGGAAGGAATTCCCCAGGCAGAAATCTATCTGCCGGAGAGATCTTTCTCTCTCGGTGTTTTCCGCCCCGCAGAGGCGGCAGAATCTTTCTGTGGTCGCTCCTCGAGTCTTAGGGTTTCGGGAGGATGATATACGCCAGAGGGGAGAGGCTGGAGTGGGCCAGGGTGGCCACACCACCTCCTGGCGCGGCCTAGGGCTGCCCGCGCCAGGGGGTGGTGTGGGCCCCCTGTGGCCCATCTCCACTCCGTCTTCTGGCATACTTAGTCTTCTGGAAAAATAGGATTTTCCGTATATTTTCCCGGATTTTCCGATCTTCACGAATTTTGCCTCCAAACAGCACCTTTTCCATCAGTATCCTGACTGCAGCGGTCCATGCTCCAAAAGTCATCAACCATACAAAAACAGATGAAATAACATAAGTATCACCTCTCAATACGAAATATATCAATGAATAATAGTGAATTAAGACATAGAATAGTGATGCAAAATGGACGTATCAGTACTTTGGTTCTCTAACTCCATATCTAAAAAAATTATGAGGCCTTAGGTTTATTCTATACATATGAACTATGATCTTTGAACTGTTTCTCACTGAGACCGATGATTGAAATTTGCCCCAAAAGAGTGACACATTTGTTGGTGTCATTTTTTTAGGGATGGGTTAGTGAACGTGAGGCAGTAATTTACACAAACAATATAGGTTGTGATGTTGGTACTTTGGTTCTCCAACTCCATCTCTCAAAAAAATATGAGGCCCTTGATTTATTCTCATATGGAACTATATATATGATCTTTGAATTGTTTCTGATCTTTGAATGATTCTTATGATGCATATGTATATGCATGGTTTTGATCATAAGTTGTTTCTACATGTACCTGGAGATTTTTGGTTTTTGGTTATTTATAATTACAATATTTAGGATTGTTTTTGTACCTGAATATGTATATTCCTGAATATTGTTTCGTAGGATTACATTTCAATTTCTTATTGTGGCCAATGATTCCAATTTTCCCCAAAATAGAGGCAGACACATTGGTGTCAGATTTTTCAGGGATGAGTTAGCGAACCCGGGGCAATGTACAAGAACAATAGGTTGTGCAATTAGTACTTAGTTCGCTAACACCATCCCTGAAGAAACTTATGAGGCCCCCAGATTTATTCTACATTCATAGAACTATGACCTTTGAATAATTATTGCATGCATTCATAGTGTATAATAATTACATTTCAGTTTCTCACTAAGGTCGATGATTGAAATTTGCCCTAAAAGAGTGCAGTGGTGACACATTTGTTGGTGTCTTTTTTTAGGGATGGGTTAGTGAACCTGAGGTAGCAATGTACACAAACAATATAGGTTGTGATGTTGGTACTTTGGTTCTCCAACTCCATCTCTGGAAAAATTATGAGGCCCTTGATTTATTCTCATATGGAACTATATATATGATCTTTGAATTGTTTCTGATCTTTGAATGATTCTTATGATGCATATGTATATGCATGGTTTGATCATAAGTTGTTTCTACATGTACTTGGAGATTGTTTGGTTTTTTGTTATTTATACTTACAATATTTAGGATTGTTTTTGTACCTAGATATGTATATTCCTAAATATTGTTTCCTAGGATTACATTTCAATTTCTTATTGTGGCCAATGACTCAAATTTTGCCCCAAAATAGAGGCAGACACATTGGTGTCAGATTTTTCAGGGATGAGTTAGCGAACCTGGGGCGATATATAAGAACAATAGATTGTCCAATTGGTACTAAGTTATCTAATGCCATCCCTGAAGAAACTTATGAGCCACCCCAGATTTATTCTACATTCATAGAACTATGACCTTTGAATTGTTATTGCATGCATTCATAGTGTATAAGAATTACATTTTAGTTTCTCACTGAGGCTGATGATTGAAATTTGCCCAAAAAGAGTGCAGTGGTGACACATTTGTTGGTGTCGTTTTTTTAGGATAGGTTAGTGAACCTGACGCAGCAATGTACACAAACAATATAGGTTGTGTTGTTGGTACTTTGGTTTGCCAATGATGGCTCCAAAATATAGCCATCTAACATACACATTTAAACTGGATATTATTCATATTCTTGATGAAATATCTTTCTAAACCCTGCCACTATTGCTAGTATTTAGAGGAGTATGCAATCCTTTCTTTTATATTTTTCCTGTACAGATAATGTCATTTAAAAGAGGGAATCACTACATTAAAGTCAAAGATACGAGATTTCCAACTACCAGAAGAAACCAGGAGCCTTACATCAGAGGCAGACGCCTTAACGACCAACTATACGGCCAGAGCAAAAAGTCCGACCGTATAGCTCCGATCCTATAGTTGGCGTTGCCACCGTTAGGTCAAACAGGACAACTTTCGTGAAGGGACCCCTATATAAAGAAGCCTTGGGCGACGAGAAACATAGCATCCCCAGAGTTCACACCATCCAGACTCCACCAAAAGCCGCCTCCAGATCTCCAAACCCTTCTCCATCTCCATAGCCATATTCCACCACTTGTAATAGTAGATCTCTTCTTCGATTGGCAACATTGTAAGACTATTGCTATCAATCTTATGATTTTCATTACAATGTTTGTGATTGTTGATCTCGTCTCTATGTGTGAGTAATTCTCCTTGGGCTAAGGGCTTTGGCCTAGCCATGTAGCAATTGTGCATGTTATTTATCATAGATGGGATCGTGTATTAGTTTGTAGGACATGATAATTATTGTATCCTCTCTTGCCTCAATCTAAGGACTTGTCAGGTACCCAAGACCCTAAGGGTTGAGCCAAGTAGGGAGTATGAGTGATGACTGATCTGTAGGTTGGGAACCCCAGTGACAGAAGGGGTAGTACAGCTGTATGTGAGGGATTTGCTTGGGATTAATGGTGACATCACAATGCATATCATTAGTTCTCTTTCTTCTATGGATGAGACTAATAGGTTATTGCTATAAGCGGTTGCGGAGGCAATAGCAATTATGGATCCACTACCCACATATAATTTATCTTGCTCTAACAAGTACACGCATACTGTATTTCTATCTTTTATTTCCATTAGATGTTTTGCATAGTTACAGGTGAAATCAAACGCCCTAGGCCCTCTCTCTCCATCATCGACAACAACAAAAAGATGCAAGCTATTGGTCTGGTAAACACAAAAGGAATTCTAAAACTTCTGAAGGTCCATTAAAGTAACTTCACTATGCATTCGCTTCCCGAGGATTCGATAACCTAGGTCTACTAGGAAAAAAAGAAGCTATACTACATCCGTAATCCGGATTGAAGGTATTAACCCTTTTTATGGCGCCATTGCCGGGGAAGCAATAGGTACCCTGGTGAGGTTATTAGGAACCTTGCTAGTTTTAATTCTTGTTTTTAATTTTGTTAGTTTGTTTTTCAGCCTTTATTTGATAAACCAAAAAATTAGTTAGCCTTTAAATTCTTGCTTTTACAGTTATAATTTTTAATCTAAGAAAACCCAAAAACATAGGAAATATGGCTGAAAAGAAGCTTGGGGAGTTTGCTACTCCCAATAATGATTATTTGCCTACTCCTATTACTCAGCCAGCAATTGCTGCTGATGACTATGAAATTAAGCTCCATTACTTAAGTTTGGTTCAACAGAATCAATTTGGAGGCTCTGCTGTTGAAGACGCAAGTATGCACTTAAATACTTTCACTGAAATATGTGATATGATGCGTATAAAAGACGTTGACCCTGATCTGGTCAAATTGCGTCTATTTCCTTTCTCTTTAAGAGGGAGAGCTAAAGAATGGTTGCTATCTTTGCCTAAAAATACTATGACATCATGGGTGGGATGTACTTTATTTATGACTAAATTTTCCCACCCGCAAAGACTATGCAATTTCGATCTAACATTACTGGCTTTAGACAGGAAGAGCGTGAGCCACTAGCGCTTGCATGGTAGAGGATGAAAGAATGCCTAAGAAACTGTCCTAGTCATGGGATGGAACATTGGTTAATCCTCCATTTATTTTATAATGCTCTTAATCTTGTGTCTAAGTTTATGCTTGATACTGCAGCTACAGGAACATTTATGGGTAAACATATTACCTAAGCAAAGCAGCTGCTAGACAATATGCAAGACAACCATGCCCCATGGCATGTGCAAAGATCAAACACAAAGAAGGTGAACTCTGTCTCACCACAAGAGAACGAAGATCTTAATGCTAAGTTGGATGAGCTCATACTAGCCGTTAAAGGTAAGGAAACCGAGGTAAGAGCCACCGCTGAAACAAATATTGAAGAAATAGACTTTGTAGCTCGTAATGATTATAATCCTGCTTGGAAGAAGAGTTATAATCCTAACTTCTAGAAACATTATGCTAGTCCAGCAGGTAATTCTAATAATAATATGGGAACCAGTAATGGTAGTCTCCAAGAAACGCTAAAGTCTTTCATAGACGCACAAAACAAACAAAATAATATTTTAGTTAAAATTACGGAGAACCATGATGCTATGCTTGGTAAATTATCTAACCAAGCTGTTAGTTTGAGAAATGACTTACAGGCCCTTCAAGAAAGAACAAGGATCGTTGAGGCACAGGTAGGTAAGATAACTGAGAGTCAAACTCTCATTCTAGCTAAATTTGCAGGTAAAGCTGAGACCAATCCTATTGAATAACTCAAAATGATGAGGATCCAAAGGGAGGAGCCTGAAGATCTTGATTATAGTAATGTCCTTTCACCAAGCTACACCATCGAAGATCTTGTAAAGAGGATCAACGTCAAAATTTTGGTAAGTGAAGGCAATGATGAAGCCACGTATCAACACTTTGTTGATCAAGTAGCAATTAAGGTGAGCGAGCTTGAAGAAGAATACAAGAAAATCGTTGAAAACTTACCTATTAAACTAGATGACATATTTGAGCCTACTATTAAGATAAAAATTGCAACCAATGAGATAGATGCACTTTGTGATCTAGGTGCAAGCGTCTCAACAATTCCAAAGAGTCCTTTTAACAAGTTAAATCTTGGCTCCTTT
Organism: Avena sativa; assembly: GCA_916181665.1. Taxonomy (NCBI): domain Eukaryota; kingdom Viridiplantae; phylum Streptophyta; class Magnoliopsida; order Poales; family Poaceae; genus Avena; species Avena sativa. The sequence continues at coordinate 120,557,130 of OV702291.1, read as the reverse complement.
GAAATTACTGAGTAAAAATTGCATCTAGCAGATTCTACCTACAAACAAGCTATAGGGATTAAGGAGAACACTTTAGTTTACATCAAAGGTTGTCCTGCTCTAATTGATTTCGTTATCGTTAACATGCATGAAGATACTGTTGCTCCTATAATACTAGGCGGTCCTTTCTTAAGAACTATAAAGTCTTTAATTAACCTTCATGAAGGGAACATGAAGTTGCAATTGCCCTCACGGGATCCTTTTGTTATTCATTTCCCCAGGTTGAAGAAAGACAAACATGATGAGAAGGAGGCCATCAGTTTGAAGGCCAATTACTTTGGAGTGGGTGTCCCACTCATATGGCCCAAGTAAGTATCATCAAGGTCAAACTATTGACCGTAAAAGAGTGCTCCATGGGAGGCAACCCATGTTAAATAAAGGTTTGAGTTAAGTTTTAGTTTAAGTTTTTGTTTAATAAAGAGTGCTAGAAAACTCCATTTGAGGAAGAAGAAATTCGGTAGCACTTGAAATTATGCTTTATTCATGCTATTGTTGGTCGACAATATTTGCTATCAATTTTCTGTCAAAAACAAGGTATATCGCTAAGTTACAGGAAAAGAAATAGTTTATGAAGAAACATAATTTTTTTTACGCACACAGAGAGTTTAACGACCAACTATACAGCGGGAATAAAAATTCTGGCCATATAGTTCCGGTCGTATAGTTATCTTTGCCATCGAAAAAATTTCAGCAATATGAACAGAGAGTTTAACGACCAACTATACAGTGGGAATAAAAATTCCATTCATATAGCTCTGGCCGTATAGATATCAATGCCTCCATACGATTTCTTTTCATATATACTAAGAGTTTAACGACCAACTATATGACGGGAATAAAAATTACGGCCGTATAGTTCCGGTCGTGTAGATATCGATGCCTTTGGAAATTTCCTTTCATAGGGACAGATAGTTTAATGACCAACTATACGGCCGGAACATTTTGTTCCGCCTGTATAGTTGCGTTTGTATAGTTGCGCCGCCGGGAGAAAACCCTAATATTTTGACAGAACGCCAACTATACGGTGGGAACACATGTTCCGCCCGTATAGTTGTGCCCGTATAGTTGTGCCCGACCAGAAAATCACATGGGAAGGTACTCCTAGCTCCAAAACTTTAATCCTTTTTCTTTCTTCTACCTCCAAACTCTCTCAAAACCTCAAGATATCTCCATCTCTACTCAATTTAGTTCGATTTCCTCACACACAAGTGATCTACGGTATGTTTCTCCTTCGATCCTCCAATTACTTTTTGCAAATTCATCTTCGATCTATTGTCATTGTCAATCTAGGGTAAGACCTACTATGAATAAATTGCTATGATTTTCTTACCTAGATTATTATTTTGAGGAGAATTCTTTAGTGTGCTATGATGAGGAATATGATGCACTTACGGTTGTTGGATCAAAAAGTTTTATTTTTGCCTTTCTTCAATATTTTAGATGATGAAAACAAGGAGCCAAACTCGTGCTCATGCCACCGCTAGCGCTTCTCGGGCTGCCGCTCAGGAACGCATGGGGATATGATTCAGGGATGAGGCCCATCGTGATCGCTTCAACAAGATCAAGAACCGCAAAGTAAAGGCCACCAAGTGGGCTTGCCCCATTATATTGAACCAACTCGGTATTTCTGATGACTTCAATTTACTTTGCAATAGAGCTGGCCTACAAAACTTTGTGTACAATGATGTACCTACTTATCGCCGCTTAACCATTAAGTTCCTAAGTTTGTTGCAAAGCACTGTTAAACAATAGCAAGGAGAGGATACTATTTCTTTCCGTCTAATGAACAACAACTACACTTTAACATTAGATGAATGGTGCGCATGTTTTAATTTGCCAAACAATGATATTCATGCTTTACGCGCATCTTTTACTAGCTTAAGTCCTTCCCCGATCAATACTATAATGGAATGAGTTTCACTAGTAGAGTGAACAAGGGGAAGAATATTCAACATCCTGCAATTCGCTATTTGTTCTATGTTATTGCTAACACTTTGTAGGCACATAATGAGTTCACGAGACTCAACGAGGAGGATATCCTGGTCCTCCCAAAGGCTGCTTACATCAAGTGCAGCTTGTCACTCAACTAGGGCGACATCCTTGTGCGCTACCTGGAGAACCAAGCCTCCCAAAGCCAAGGACCAATCATAGGAGGAGGCATCATCACCGTGCTTGCCACTGCCCTAGACATTGATCTAGGTGAGTTTCAACCCGTACTTGGTGAGACACGTATTGGTTTCTCCACCTTGAGAGCCTGTGGAATGCTGATGGCCCAATATATCTCGAGCTCGTTGGGGAACCCCAAGAGGAAGGTATGATGAGCACAACAACAAGTTTCCCTCAGTTATGAAACCAAGGTTATCAATCCAGTAGGAGCAAGGAAACACCTCAAAGGTGTTGCTAGCTGAGCTTTGGCAGGGCGCACTACCGGTGCTAGTAGCAACGTGGAATCCTGCACAACACAACCACAGGACTTTACCCCCAACTTACAGTGAGGTTGTCAATCTCACCGGTTTTGCTGAAAACAAAGGATTAAACGTATCGAGTGGAACAAAGTAATAGTTTGCAAAAAGTAAACACAAAGCAGTAAACAATTGATTGTAGATTGATAGTAAAAGAAAGGACCGGGGTCCATAGTTCACTAGTGGTGGCTCTCCATAAGATAGATAACATGTTGGGTGAACAAATTACAGTGGGGCAATTGACAAACATCGAGAAAGCATACATGCATATACTAATCATCTTGACTCCTTTGAGACTTGATTGGGCATTACAACATTATACATAGACCGACATCCAACATCATCTATGACTAATAATCCACCTTCAGGTTATCATCCGAACCCCCTCTAGTATTAAGTTGCAAGCAACAGATAATTGCATTACGAATTGCGTATAAAGTAAACAATACGATTGTTCTATGAACAAAGGATTGTTGTTTTATCCCTAGTAGCAACAACACATCTAGTACCTTAGAGATTTCTGTCACTTCCCCAGATTACTAGAGGCATGAACCCACTATCGAGCATAAATACTAACTCTTGGAGTTGCCAGCATCTACTTGGCCAAGATAGCTACTAACAACAGAAAGCATGCAAGATCACAAATAACAAAGACATGATAGAATCAATAATCAATCTGAAATAGGATCTCAAAATCCATCGGATCCCCGCAAACACAACTTGTAGGATTACAAATAGATGATCTTGATCATGAATGGAGCTCACAAGATCTAAACATGATAGCACAAAGGATAAGAACCAACCATCTAGCTACTACATGGACCCGTAGTCCAAGGATGAACTACTCACGCATCACACCGGAGGCTTGCATGGTGATGAAGAAGGCCTCCAGGGTGAATTCTCCCCTCCGGCAGGGTGCCGGGAAGAGCTTCAGATCCCTCCCAATCTAGGGATGGAGATGACTGCGGCTATAGACTCTTTCGCGGAATTTTGATCGGGTCCTTAGGGTTTCGCCATCCAACTGCATCTATGACTAATAATCCACCTTCAGGTTATCATCCGAGCCCCCTCCAGTATTAAGTTACAAGCAACAGATAATTGCATTACAAATTGCGTGTAAAGTAATTAATACGATTATTCTATGAACAAAGGATTGTTGTTTTCTCCCTAGTAGCAACAGCACATCTAGTACCTTAGAGATTTTTGTCACTTCCCTAGATTACTAGAGGCATGAACCCACTATCGAGCATAAATACTAACTCTTGGAGTTGCCAGCATCTACTTGACCAAGATAGCTACTAACAATGGAAAGCATGCAAGATCACAAATAACAAAGACATGATAGAATCAATAATCAATCTGAAATAGCATCTCAAAATCCATCGGATCCCTGCAATTACAACATGTAGGATTACAAATAGATGATCTTGATCATGAACAGAGCTCACAAGATCTAAACATGATAGCACAAAGGAGAAGAACCAACCATCTAGCTACTACATGGACCCGTAGTCCAAGGATGAACTACTCACGCATCACACCGGAGGCTTGCATGGTGATGAAGAAGGCCTCCAGGGTGAATTCTCCCCTCCGATAGGGTGCCGGGAAGAGCTTCACATCCCTCTTGATCTAGGGATGGAGATGACGGCGGCTACAGACTCTTTCGTGGAATTTTGATCAGGTCCTTAGGGTTTCGCCATCCAACTGCATCTATGACTAATAATCCACCTTCAGGTTATCATCCGAACCCCCTCCAGTATTAAGTTGCAAGCAACAGATAAATGTATTACGAATTGCGTGTAAAGTAAACAATACGGTTATTCTATGAACAAAGGATTGTTGTTTTCTCCCTAGTAGCAACAACACATCTAGTACCTTAAAGATTTCTGTCACTTCCCCAGATTACGAGAGGCATGAACCCACTATCGAGCATAAATACTAACTCTTGGAGTTGCCAGCATATACTTGGCCAAGATAGCTACTAACAACGGAAAGCATGCAAGATCACAAATAACAAAGACATGATAAAATCAATAATCAATTTGAAATAGCATCTCAAAATCCATCGGATCCCCGCAAACACAACACGTAGGATTACAAATAGATGATCTTGATCATGAACGGAGCTCACAAGATCTAAACATGATAACACAAAGGAGAAGAACCAGCCATCTAGCTACTACATGGACCCGTAGTCCAAGGATGAACTACTCACGCATCACACCAGAGGCTTGTATGGTGATGAAGAAGGCCTCCAGGGTGAATTCTCCCCTCCGGCAGGGTGCCGGGAAGAGCTTCAGATACCTCCCGATCTAGGGATGGAGATGACAACGACTACAGACTCTTTTGTGGAATTTTGATCAGGTCCTTAGGGTTTTTGTATCGGAGGCATCTTATAGGCGAAAGGGTAGGTCGAGGGGGTGCCTAGGGCGGCCAGACCACCCCCTGGCACGGGCCAGGCTTGGCTGCATGGCTAGGTGGTGTGGCGGCCCCCTGGCCCCTTTCCGTCTCGTATTTTGGCTCTGTGTCCTCCTCGGTGAAAAACTGACTTTGGCACTATGGCTCTTGTTAATAGGTTAGTCCAAGAAAGTGTATGAAAAGTACTCCAAGGTTGGAACAAAACGTAAGAAAGTAGATAAAACCAAGCATGGAACATCAAAAATTATGGATACGTTAGCAACGTATCAACATCCCCAATCTTAACTCTTGCTCGTCCTCGAGTGGGTAAGTGATAAAAAGAAAGAATAATTTTTGAGGTGACATGCACCATCATAAACTTGATCAAAGTATTTGTAAAACATTGAAAGCTGGGATCAAAGTACTTCAACATAGCACGAAAGATAAAGTTCTAGCAATAATACAAAGCAACTATGTTGCAACATGAAAAGGCACAAACAAAAGATTCATGAATAACAATGCTTTGCAAGACGTTTGTTTGTTTCACATAAATAAAACATAGCATAGTGGCATTCAGCTTGTCCCTCATAGAGTAGCAAACATAAATGCATAGGACACCTTCAAAGTTCATAAGAGTGACTAGATACAAATAGTTTAAAACAAGCAATATCAAAGTTATGCATCAATCAAAAAGTCTTGGGACAATGCACATAGAACTAAGAATGGCCACTATGCTCTCAAAGTAGGTGCATAAAGATAGAAGGTGGAGACTCAACATAAAAGTAAAAGAAAGGCCTTCATAGAAGGAAGTAGGGATTCAAGTTTCATAAAGAGCTTCCAAAAATTATGGTACTTACTAGCTTTCAGCTCTCATTGCCCCTATCATAAGCATCTTGAAGTGATTAAGGTTAAAGTGAACAAACTATGAAGTATATGATTAACGAAGTATAAGTTGGAAACCTCATGTCCCTTGAATACAAGGGTCGCTCCTCATGATACTCAAGTTTAGTCACCGGTAAGTTCTTGTCATTGTAAGTACATGTGTATCATAGAGAACTGTCAACGGGGTACCCCTTGCCCGATCATACGGAAGAATCCCCATATCAAAATGACAAGGCAAGCAGACAACAAGCATCTCAGCAATCTTCTTATTTACCATGGGAAAATGGTGCTTTTTTCACTCTTTCCTCTTTTCTCATATCTTTTTTTTCTTTTCTTTTTCTCTTTTTTCTCAATATCTGACTCTTTTTATAAGAAGAATGCTTCATAGACAGCTCATTATGGTTACGCTGCAGGTTTCCACCATGACGGCATGGATTAGACCAGCGGCCCAGGCGTTTCTCTAACACATATACATAACTCCATGGACTTACAAGCTCCCCTTTCATTTCACACTGACGACATCCATAGACAAAAGAGCATGATATCCACTAGGTACAAAGTACAAGTGCAATGTTGAAAGTGTTCCCAATGACAACATGGTTCTGCTAATCCCCAACATATAAGTGCAAGCATATACAACATAGACGACATAATGGTTCAAGTTTATTAAGGGCAAGAAAAGTAAAGTGTGCCATCAAGTTCGTGAGAGCTTTAATCACTAGTTTTCTCATAACAAGTCTAATTCGGAAGGTAGATAAAAACATGAATATACTTGGAATAGCATATGCAAATAGGTAGGTATGGTGGATTGATACCTTGCAAACGTATCTATAATTTTTGATGTTCCATGTTTGGTTTTATCTACTTTCTTGTGTTTTGTCCACACTTTGGAGTACTTTTCATATGATTTCTTGGACTAACCTATTAACAAGTGCCACAGTGCCAGTTGCCTGTTTTCTGCTGTTTTTGGTTCCAGGAAAGTCAGAAAATCAATATTCTCGGAATTGGACCGGACAAAAGCCAAAGTTGATATTTTCCCGGAAGACTCACGGAGCCAGAAGGAGAGTCGGAGAGGGGCCACAGGGTGGCCACACCACCCCATGGTGCGGGTCCCCCCAGGCCGCGCCAGGGCATGGTGTGGGCCCCCTGGCCACCCACCGACCTTGCCCTTTGGCCTATAAGAAGCCTCCCGAGGCATAAACCCTAGATAATAAAGCCTCCAGCCATGAAAAGTTCCGCAGTGTCGCCGCCACCGAAGGGGAGATTCAGGGGACAGAAAGTCTCTGTTTCGGTACCCTGCTGGGACGGGGAAGTGCCCCCGGAGCCATCTCCATCGATCTCCACCACCATCTCCATCACCATTGCTGATTCACATGATGAGGAGGGAGTAGTTCTCTCTCGAGGCTAAGGGTTCTACCGGTAGCTATGTGTTCATCTCTCTCTATGCATGATCATATTGTGATCATGAGCTTTGTAATCAAGTAGATCTACCTTGATACTCAAGTGCTTTAATAGATCTCTGCTCTCCCCATGTGTGTGAAAGTGACAGCGTGCACACCATGGTGGCACTTAGGCTAGAGATTACAAATACTTGTTATGAGTTATATTTGGAGTTGGATGTCTTTATGAAATTGTGGTTGTTATGAGTTATATTTGGAGTTGGATGTCTTTATAAAATTGTGGTGTTTGTTGGACTCATCTAGTGCTCAAGGTGACAGTGTGGGGTTATCTAGATGGGAAAGGCTTACTTTGAGGTGTGCTGTTGTAGCCCTACCATGGATTAGAGTGTCCAACCGGAGAGTAGTTAAGAGTAGTATCATAAAGAGATGATATTTATATGAGAGTGTTCACTAGTGAAACTATGATCCCTAGGCCTTGTTTCTAAGCATTGATACACCGTTTGCTACTAGATCTGTTACATGTTTGCTTGCTTCCATCTTTACTTCAGTTTGCCTTTAGTCTCTTCCACGCCATCAAGTTATTTTCTATCACCGTTACCACTTATAATTATCATACCACTTGTATTTCACTATCTCTTCGCCGAACTAGTGCACCTATACACCTGACAAGTGTATTGGGTGTGTTGGGGACACAAGAGACTTCTTGTATCTTGATTGCAGGGTTGCTTGAGAGGGGATACCTTTGACCACTTCCTCCCTGAGTTCGATAAACCTTGGGTGATCCACTTAAGGGAAAACTTGCTGCTGTTCTACAAACCTCTGCACTTGGAGGCCCAACAACTGTCTACAAGAATAGAAGTGCGTATACATCAAGCTATTTTCTGGCGCCGTTGCCGGGGAGGAAAGGTAAAAGGTATTCACACCGGAGGATTAAAGAAGAAGAACCTCCCACGGCAAACGCCTATTTTCTAGCGCCGTTGCCGGGGAGGAAAGGTAAAAGGTATTCACACTGGAGGATTAAAGAAGAAGAACCTCCCACGGCAAACACCTATTTTTTGGTGTGAGTACTCGAAGTTATTTCCTTTAGATTCTGCATTTTGTCTTTTTGTTTCTTGTTTTCACTAGTTAGGCTTAATGGAAAACAACAACAAAATTAGAGAGCTTTTTAGTATTTTTCCTAAGTTAGAACTCGAATTCTTTGAAAAGAAAATTAAAAAACCCTTGGAAACTTCTTTGCATGCTAATATCAATGTTATTAGTATGAATCATTTGAACACCTTTGTTACTAATGCTATGGAAACATCTAAGCTTGGGGAAGTTAGTTTTTGTGAAAATGATCTTTTTAGTCCCCCAGCTTTAAAGAAGAAAATTTGCTCTGATGATACTTTATCTCCCATATGTGGTAATTCTAATGATACTTGTGATATTTTAAATCCACATACTGAAAGCATCTCTTTTAAAGTACCTATAAAAATTGTTGAACGTGTTATGAACAACTGTTATTTGGGAGATGGAACTGTCCATCCTAGTGATCATTTACTCTTTATACACGAATTATGCGAGTTGTTCAAGTGTGCAGGTATTTCAATGAACCAAGTTAAGAGGAAGCTATTCCCTTTGTCACTTAAGGGCAAAGCAAGGGAGTGGTATGAGCTACTAGATGATCCTCATCATTTGGAGTGGAAGGAACTTGAATCTCTCTTTTACTCTAAATTTTATCCTCCTCATGAAATTCATAAAGATAGGAATTATATTTATAATTTTCATCCTCATGATGGAGAAAGTATTGCCCAAGCATGGGGGAGATTGAAGTCACTAATGCTCAAATGTCCCATTCGTGAGATCCCCAGGAATATTGTTATTAATAATTTCTATGCAAGGCTTTCAGGACATTACAAGGACTATCTAGATACTTGTTTAGAGGGATCCTTCACGAGTAAGGAGGTCAAAGCTAAGTGGGATCTTCTTGAAACAATTCAAAGCAATACCTAAGATTGGGATAACAACAAAGGTAAAGAACCAGGTATAAACTATGAGTATGATTGCATTAAGTCTTTCGCTAAAACTGCTAATTTTCAAGAGCTTAGTGCTAAATATGGTATTGATCCTCAAATTCTTATTGATTGTTTTAAAACCTTTGCTTCTCATATTAATGCTCCTAAAGAAAATTGGGACATGTATCATGAGCCTTTTAAAGACACTTGCATGGAAAATGATATTGTTGTTAATGATAGCAATAAACATGCTCAAACCTCTAAAAGTACCATTTCTTATAAGCATGTTAATTTTTGTGGAATACATAGGCCTTGTGAGAATAATCAAATTGAAGAAGAATATTGTATCACCCACAGGAATGAAAAAACTAGAATGTGGTATAGGGCTTTAAATGATCTTGGTTAAAAAGTTTGTGCCTTTTATCCTTTTATTTGTGAACTTTTCTTTGAAGTGGGTCATTTCAATTTTCAATGCTCAGGCCATAATAATAGCCCTTCTAATCCAATGAGTACTGCAAGTTTGTATTGTGATGACATGATCACTCCTAATCAGCATGATGAACTTACATTATTTTTGGGGTGTGAAGAGTTATCAAGAAAAACCTCTTTGGTAGATATGGGTGCTTTTGATATGAATAGTGTCCTGCATGGTTGTCATCTTTATTGTGTTGATAATTGCCACACAAATACTTACATACAAAATATTATAAAAGATGAGACTTACCAGAATATGACATGACTAATATGTGTTTTGGTCTTATTAATGAAAAGGAGGAATCCTCCAAAGTTTCTTCTATTGTCTCTAACAATGAACCAGGGTTTATGGAGAAGCTTCCTTTCAAGCCTCTCCCTCCTAAAGAGAAGAAGAAAAAGAAGAAAAGGAGGAGTAAAAGGAGAGAGGAAACGGTATTTTCCCCTAAGCATGTTTCTCCTATTATAGTTTTTGATGAGTCTGAACTCGATGATGTTCCTATGCCTATTACCTATAGTAGTGATCATGATTGGGAAAAGCACACTACTTTTGATATTGAAAATCTCTTCGGTACCAATTCTGAAAATGATGATATTAATAATTGCTATACTATTAGTGCTATCCATGATCCTTCCAATGATGATATGTTTACAAATGAACACACTTGGGAAGATAACTATTCTATTGCTTATGATGATTCTATACCTCCAATATATGATGATTGCAATGATGATTATGATATTTTTAGTCCACCTACTATTGAGGAGGAAATTAATTATGATTACAATATGCCTCCTATATTTGATGATTATGGTGATGAGAATGATAGCTATTTTGTTGAATTTGCTCCCACTACAATTAATAAGAATGACTATGTTTATGTGGGGAGTATTAATTCTTTTATGCATGTGGCTCATGATAAGAATGTTTTATGTGATAGTTATATTGTTGATTTTATTCTTGATTCTACTGAAAGTTATTATGAGAGAGGGAAACATGGTTTTATGTATCTCAACAATATTAAGTTTCCCCTCTTTATGTTGAAAAATTTGAAGTTGCACTTGTTTTACTTTCCTATGCTTGTTGCTTTGTGTTTTCATGACTTGTTTCTTTACAAGATTCCTATGCATAGGAAGTGGGTTAGACTTAAATATGTTTTGAATTTGCTTCTTGATGCTCTCATTTACTTCAATTCATATTTCCTATGTGAGCATGTTCTCAAACTATCATGCCTAACTTAAAGGCGTTAAAGAAAAGTACTTATTGGGAGATAACCCAAAAGTTTTAGATGAGTCTTGGAAGTTATTACCTCTGTAATAACCGCTCCTTATCCTATTTATTTGCTTTTTGTGCCAAGAGTAACCTCTAATGAGAGAGAAGTAATGATTGGGAAAGTTGTTGTCCCGAAACAGATTTATGTGCTTCACTGTAAACATTTGTGTAAAATTTATGTACGTCCTTTTGAGGCGTGAATTTTTGTGCTTCTGCCCCAGGTTGTTATCTAACTTTCGTTAGTTTAACACTTTTCGATTTGAGCAACAGAAGGTCTTCGAAAAAATTCGTCTTTACCTGATGGTCTGTTTTGACAGATTTCTGCCATTATTTGCATTTGCTTCTTGTTGGTTCCTTTTTGGGTTCTCTTTGGGGAATTGAGCTTTTTGAGGGAAGTGCTTCAATAGCTTGTGTTTTAATGGAAGTTTATTGGTGTTAGAACTAAACCTTAAGACTTTTTTATCTTGAGTGCACTAATGTTGCTAATAAAGATTGTGTGAAGTTTTGTATGAAGGAAAAATTTCAGGTGTATGGAAGGAATGAGTAATGAGATGAAGGATGGACTAAAGCTCAGCCTTGGGGATGCCACACGTGTCACCCCAAGAAATATCCAAGAAGTACAAGCGTCAAAGCTTGGGGATGCCCAAGGCATCCCCTTCTTCATCAATAAAAATCCCAGGTTTCTTCCAAACGCTTCATTTTTATTGTTTCATGCACAGTTGTGTTGTTCTTGGAGCGTCTTCTTTTTCGTTTTTGTTTTGGTTTTCGTTTGCTTTGTTTGCTTAGTTTTCTGAATAAATTGGTTGGACTTTGGTTTTCAAATAGTTTGGTTTGGATTGGAAAAGAGTAGGAAAGCTCATGCTTATGTGGTAAAAGGAGCTTGTTTTTGACTATGGCATATGCTTTGTCATGCCATGCTTGATATTGTTTTGGCTTTATGCTTAGTATTCTTTGCTGTAGCATGACTTGTTATAAACAATTGAGATTGCTTAATGTGCCTTGGATGAATCATGCGTTGTTTTAGCATATTAAAGCATAGTATAGTGGTATTCTCCTTTGATGCTTTATTTGGGTTGACTTGGCGCATGCTCACACCATGTTATGACTATCACAAGTCACCATAGCCTTTATGATCCTTTAGTTTTCAACTTGTAGCATCACTTTATGCTTTGATCAATGATGTTTTGTCGCTCTGCATGATTATGGCCAGTATTGCTCTCTTAGTTTGTCGCTCCCAGTCTTTTGCTAGCCTCCACCACCAAGTATGAGTTCCACTCATGCATCCAACTCCCTAAACCAAGTTATTCCAAAGAGTCCACCATACCTACCTACTAGCTTATGCTATTCCAAGTATATTCATGCTTTTGTTTACCTTCCAAATTAAACTTGTTATGAGAAAACTAGTGATTAAAGCTCTCACGAACTTGATGGCACACTTTACTTTACTTGTCCTTAATAAACTTGAACATTGTGTCTTCTATGTTGTATATGCTTGCACTTATTTGTTGGGAATTAGCAGAACCATGCTTTCATGGGGAACGCTTTCAACATTGCACTCGGTACTTGTACCTAGTTGATATCATGCTCTTTTGTATATGGATGTCGTCGGTGTGAAATGAAAGGGGAGCTTGTAAGTCCATGGAGTTATGTACATGTGTTAGAGAAACGCTTGGGCCGCTGGTCTAATCCATGCTGACATTGTGGAAACCTACAGCGTAACCATAATGAGCTGTCTATGAAGCATTCTTCTTATAAAAAAGAGTCCTATTAAGAAAAAAAGAGAAAAAGAAAAAAAAGAGATTATGAAAATAGGAAAGAGAGAAAAAAGCACCATATTCCCATGGTAAATAAGAAGATTGCTGAGATGCTCGTTGTCTGCTTGCCTTGTCATTTTGATATGGGGATTCTTCCGTATCATCGGGCAAGGGGTACCCCATTGGCGGTTCTCTATGATACACATGTACTTACGATGACAAGAACTTACCAGTGACTAAACTTGAGTAGTATGAGGAGCGGCCCTCGTATACAAGGGACATGAGATTTCTAACTTATACTTCGTCAAGCATGTACACCATAGTTTGTTCACTTTAACCTTAATCACTTCAAGATGCTTATGATAGGGGCAATGAGAGCTGAAAGCTATAAGTACCATAATTTTTGGAAGCTCTTTATGACACTTGAATCCCTATTTCCTTTTACAAAGGCCTTTCTTCCACTATATATATTGAGTCTCCACCTTCTATCTTTATGCACCTACTTTGAGAGCATAGTGGCCATTCTTAGTTCCATGTGCATTGTCCCAAGACTTGCTGATTGATGTATAACTTGATATTGCTTGTTCTTAAACTATTTGTATCTAGTCACTCTTATGAACTTTGAAGGTGTCCTATGCATTTATATTTGCTACTCTATGAGGGACAAGCTGAATACTATTATGCTATGGTTTCTTTATGTGAAACAAACAAACATCTTGCAAAGCATTGTTATTCATGAATCTTTTGTTTGTGCATTTTCATGTTGCATCATAGTTTCTTTGTCTTATTGCTAGAACCTTGTCTTTCATGCTATGATTGAAGTACTATGATCCCAGATTTGAATGTTTTACAAATACTTTGATCAAGTTTATGATGGTGCATGTCACCTCAAAAATTATTATTTCTTTTTATCACTTACCTACTCGAGGACGAGCAGGAGTTAAGCTTGGGGATGTTGATACATTGCAAATGTATCTATAATTTTTGATGTTCCATGCTTGGTTTTATCTACTTTCTTGTGTTTTGTCCACACTTTGGAGTACTTTTCATATGATTTCTTGGACTAACCTATTAACAAGGGTCACAGTGCTAGTTGCCTGTTTTCTGCTGTTTTTGGTTCCAGGAAAGTCAGAAAATCAATATTCTTGGAATTGGACCGGACAAAAGCCAAAGTTGATATTTTCTCGGAAGACTCACGGAGCCAGAAGGAGAGTCGGAGAGGGGCCACAGGGTGGCCACACCACCCCATAGCGCGGGTCCCCCTAGGTCGCGCCAGGGCATGGTGTGGGCCCCCTGGATGCCCACCGACCTTGCCCTCTGGCCTATAAGAAGACTCCCGAGGCATAAACCCTAGATAATCAAGCCTCCAGCCACGAAAAGTTCCGCAGCACCGCCGCCACCGAAGGGGAGATTTGAGGGACAGAAAGTCTCTGTTCTAGCACCCTGCTGGGACGGGGAAGTGCCCCCGGAGCCATCTCCATCGATCTCCACCACCATCTCCATCACCATTGCTGATTCCCATGATGAGGAGGGAGTAGTTTTCTCTCGAGGCTAAGGGTTCTACCGGTAGCTATGTGTTCATCTCTCTCTCTATGCATGATCATATTGTGATCATGAGCTTTGTAATCAAGTAGATCTACCTTGCTACTCAAGTGCTTTAATAGATCTCTGCTCTCCCCATGTGTGTGAAAGTGACAGCGTGCACACCATGGTGGCACTTAGGCTAGAGATTACAAATACTTGTTATGAGTTATATTTGGAGTTGGATGTCTTTATGAAATTGTGGTGTTTGTTGGACTCATCTAGTGCTCAAGGTGACAGTGTGGGGTTATCTAGATGGGAAAGGCTTACTTTGAGGTGTTTTGTTATAGCCATACCATGGATTAGAGTGTCCAACCGGAGAGTAGTTAAGAGTAGTATCATAAAGAGAAGATATTTATATGAGAGTGTTCACTAGTGAAAGTATGATCGCTAGGCCTTGTTTCTAAGCATTGATACACCATTTGCTACTAGATCTGTTACATGTTTGCTTGCTTCCATCTTTACTTCAGTTTGCCTTTAGTCTCTTCCACGCCATCAAGTTATTTTCTATCACCGTTACCACTTATAATTATCCATACCACTTGTATTTCACTATCTCTTCGCCGAACTAGTGCACCTATACACCTGACAAGTGTATTGGGTGTGTTGGGGACACAAGAGACTTCTTGTATCTTGATTGCAGGGTTGCTTGAGAGGGGATACCTTTGACCACTTCCTCTCTGAGTTCGATAAACCTTGGGTGATCCACTTAAGGGAAAACTTGATGTTGTTCTACAAACCTCTGCACTTGGAGGCCCAACAACTGTATACAAGAATAGAAGTGCATAGACATCATGGACTCTTTGGAATAACTTGGTTTTAGGAGTTGGATGCATGAGTGGAACTCATACTTGGTTGTGGAGGCTAGCAAAAGACTAGGAGCGACAAACTAAGAGAGCAATAATGGCCATAATCATGCAGAGCGACAAAACATCATTAATCAAAGCATAAAGTGATACTACAAGTTGAAAACTAAAGGATCATAAAGGCTATGGTGACTTGGGATAGTCATAATATGGTGTGAGAATGTGCCAAGTCAACCCAAATTAAGCATCAAAGAATAATACCACAATACTATGCTTTAATATGCTAAAACAACGCATGATCCTTCCAAGGCACATTAAGCAATCTCAATTGTTTATAACATGTCATGCTACAGCAAAGAATACTAAGCATAAAGCCAAAACAATATCAAGCATGGCATGACAAAGCATAGGCAACAGTTAAAAACAAGCTCTCTTTACCACTTGAGCATAAATTTTCCTACTCTTTCCCAATCCAAACCAAACTATCGGAAAACCAATGTATGAAAGAGGGGGTCCAACCAATTTATTCAGAAAACTAAGCAAACCAAGCAAACGAAAATAAAAAATAAGACGCTCCAAGAACAACACAACTGTGCATGAAACAATAAAAATGAAGTGTTTGGAAGAAACCTGGGATTTTTATTGATGAAGAAGGGGATGCCTTGGGCATCCCCAAGCTTTTACGCTTGTACTTCTTGGATATTTATTGGAGTGACATGCGTGGCATCCCCAATCTTGAGATTTAGTCCATTCTTCATCTCATTACTCATTCCTTCCATACACCTAAAATTTTTCCTTCATACAATACTTCACACAATATTTATTAGCAACATTAGTGCACTCAAGATAATAAGTCTTTAAGGTTTAGTTCCAACACCAATAAAACTTCCACTAGAACACAAGCTACTATAGCACTTTCCTCAAAAAGCTCAATTCCCCAAAAGAACTCAAAAAGGAACTAACAAGAAGCAAATGCAGAAAATGGGAGAAATCTGTCAAAACAGACCAGAAGGTAAAGACAAAAAAAATTCAAAGACCTTATGTTGATCAAATAAAAAAGTGTTTAACTAACGAAAGTGAGATAACAACCTGGGGCAGAAGCACAAAAATTCACGCACCAAAAGGACGTAAAGAGATTTTACACGAATTTTTATGGTGAAGCACAGAAATCTGTTTCAGGACAGCAACTTTCCCAATCATTACTTCTCTCTCATTAGAGGTTAATCTTGGCACAAAAAGCAAATAAAAAGGATAAGGAGCGGTTATTACAGAAGTAATAACTTCCAAGACTCATCTAAAACTTTTGTGTTATCTCCCAGTAAGTACTTTTCTTTAACGCCTTTAAGTTAGGCATAAGAATTTCGATGATGCTCACATAAGAAATATGAATTGAAGTAAAAGAGAGCATCAAGAAGAAAATTCAAAACACATTTAAGTCTAACCCACTTCCTATGCATAGGAATCTTATACGCAAATAAATTCACAAAGAACAAAGTGACAGGCATAGGAAGATAAGAAACTTCAAAACTTTCAGCAAATAGAGAGGTGTTTCAGTACCATGAAAACTTTCACAACCATATTTTCCTCTCTCATAATAATTTTCAGTAGCCTCATGAATAAACTCAACAATATAAATATCACATAAAGCATGCTTTTCATGATCTACAAACACATAATTTTTATCAAGCTCAAAAGTAGTGGGATTAAAACCTTCATACCCACTTTTAATAATTTTATAACAAGATGACTAATCAATCTCATTTTCAATAGTAGTACAATTAATATTATCAACCAATATAGGACCATCATCTAGAGCTTTATTATAAATATTTTCAAAATAATCCACAGGAACATAACATTCATCCTCCTTTGGTAAGCATGGAGGACAATCAAATAATGTAAGGGGTAATGAGTTACTCTCATTAGAAGGTAGGCATGGGTAGATCCATTCTTCCTCCTCTAGATCATCACTCTCCTCTTCTTTTTCATCCAATGAGCTTCCAGTTTCAGCAATTTCTTCTTCCATAGGCTCCGGCAAGGCATTAATCTCTTCCATTGGTGGAGAGCATCTATTAAGATATTCAAGAATATAGCCATTTTATTTCTTGTAATTATCAAAGAGAAATTTAAGTATATCATAAACCTCATATTTATAAGGTGCATCATCAATAGTTTCAAGCAAATAAGCAAGTACGAATGCACCCTTCCAAGAAATAAATTCTTCAATTTGTTCCACATCATAAAAGTCATAATTTCCCTTAACATAAGAAGATATGGTAACATTATCATTATACTCATATTGAAAGGGAGGTGTTTATACCTCCTACAGCAACAAGATTTATCAAAGCAATAAGTAACATTATAAGTACAGAACACGTTTCTAGCAATGGTATCCAATTTATTAATTTGTTCCCATAAGTGTTTCCCTTTTTGTGACAGGCAGTGTTCCTTATAATAATATTTTTGTTCTTCCGTGAACCCACCTTGCCAATAAGATTCAATTTCAAAGAAACCAGTCATTGATAGAAAGCATGATAAAGTAAGACAATAATAGACCAACAATAATAGACCAACAAAAATAGCCACTATAGTAGGAACTAATATTTTTGTATTTTTGATAAAAATAGACAAGCAAACAAAGCACAAATAAACTAAGCAAAACAAAAATAACAAAGTAAAGAGATTGGTTATGAGGGACTCCCCTTGTGAAGTTGTCCTTGACTCCCCGGCAACGGAGGCACAAAAAATCTTTGATGGCCCAAGATATCTTGAGCGCGTTGGGGAACCCCATGAGGAAGGTATGATGAGCACAGCAACAAGTTTCCCTCAATTATAAAACCAAGGTTATCAATCCAGTAGGAGCAAGGAAACACCTCAAAGGTGTTGCTAGCTGAGCTTTGGCAGGGCGCACTACCGGTGCTAGTAGCAACGTGGAATCCTGCACAACACAACCATAGAACTTTGCCCCCAACTTATAGTGAGGTTGTCAATCTCACCAATTTTGCTGAAAACAAAGGATTAAACGTATCGAGTGGAAGAAATTAAACACGAAGCAGTAAACAGTTGATTGTAGATTGATAGTAAAAGAAAGGACTATGGTCCATAGTTCACTAGTGGTGGCTCTCCTTAAGATAGATAACATGTTGGGTGAACAAATTACAGTGGGGCAATTGACAAACATCAAGAAAGCATACATGCATATACTAATCATCTTGACTCCTTTGAGACTTGATTGGGCATTACAACATTATACATAGACCGCCATCCAACTGCATCTATGACTAATAGTCCACCTTCAGGTTATCATCTGAGCCCCCTCCAGTATTAAGTTGCAAGCAACAGATAATTGCATTACGAATTGCATGTAAAGTAAACAATATGATTGTTCTATGAACAAAGGATTGTTGTTTTCTCCCTAGTAGCAACATCACATCTAGTACCTTAGAGATTTCTGTCACTTCCCCAGATTACTAGAGGCATGAACCCAGTATCGAGCATAAATACTAACTCTTGGAGTTGCTAGCATCTACTTGGCCAAGATAGCTACTAACAACAGAAAGCATGCAAGATGACAAATAACAAATACATGATAGAATCAATAATCAATCTGAAATATCATCTCAAAATCCATCGGATCCCCGCAAACACAACATGTAGGATTAGAAATAGATGATCTTGATCATGAACGGAGCTCACAAGATCTAAACATGATACCCCAAAGGAGAAGAACTAGCCATCTAGCTACTACATGGACCCGTAGTCCAAGGATGAACTACTCACGCATCACACCGGAGGCTTGCATGGTGATGAAGAAGGCCTCCAGGGTGAATTCTCCCCTCCAGCAGGGTGTCGGGAAGAGCTTCAGATCCCTCCTGATCTAGGGATGGAGATGACGGCGGCTACAGACCCTTTCGTGGAATTTTGATCGGGTCCTTAGTGTTTCTATATCGGAGGCATCTTATAGGCGAAAGGGGAGGCCGAGGGGGTGCCTAGGGCGGCCAGACCACCCCCTGGCGCAGGCCAGGCTTGGCCACATGGCCAGGTGGTGTGGCAGCCCCCTGGCTCCTCTCCGTCTCGTATTCTGGCTCCATGTCCTCCTCGGTGAAAAAATGACTTTGGCTTTTGTCCCGTCCAATTCCGAGAATATTCATTTTCTGACTTCCTGGAACCAAAAACAGCAGAAAACAGGCAGTTGGCACTGTGCCTCTTGTTAATAGGTTAGTCCAAGAAAGTGTATGAAAAGTACTCCAAAGTTGGAACAAAACATAAGAAAGTAGATAAAACCAAGCATGGAACATCAAAAATTATGGATACGTTAGCAACGTATCAAATGCTCACTAGGAGAGGTGGTGTTTATTACCTGCATATTGCTGGAGCTGGGCGTGTCTACCCCGATCCTATGCCTAATGGTCTTTTCTCTATCGAGGAAGGACGTTTGCTATATGATTCGCAGGTTGAGAAACACCAACCCGAGGGAGAGATTCCTAAAGAGGACGAGGACCAAGAAGAGGAGCAAGAAGTTCCTTATCAAAAAGAGCAGCCACAAACCCGGTTCACCACATACCAAGATTTCCAAGGGCTTGGAGGGACCATGGAGAGGATGCACAACCTCTTTGAACCTCCGAGAATCAACAAGTAACCTCTCAACTCAATTCGTGAACTGGAGTAACGACTTTTTCCTGCCACCACAATGATTTGAAGGGCTTGCAAAAGCCTAAGCTTGGGGAAGTTTCCTCATGTATCTTTATTTGGTGTTTATTTTCTTTTATTTATTTTCAGGTTGCGTTTTTATTTGAGTTTATAAGCACTCGTGTTGGTTTCCCCAACACATTATTTTAGTTCTTTCTATTTGCTTTCAAATTTTCTAGCCAAGTTTTGCCGCCAATTTTCTATTCTTTTAAATCCTTCTCTCAAAAACCACAAAAAGATTTCTCCATTTTTCCTTATTCTCCCTCTTTCTTTTCTTTCCACCTCGTGGACTTCATATAATTGCAGGAGAGTGATCGACTTTGAGTTTCCAAGAAACAAATAAAAAGGGAAGAGAGAAGTGGAACCAAACATGAGAGGTATGCCTTATGACTCCCCACTTTTGAAGTTTAAGAGACCCATGCTAGTTAGTAGTAAATTTTGAGATATTATATTGGTGGAGTGAGTCTTTGTATTATCGTAAGATTTTCGTCTGCATGGGTATTTAATTAGATTAGTTTTGTTACAGCTCTCGTAATTAACCAAGTCTTGCCTAAAAATTGCTAAACAATTGTAATAAGAAAAAGTCTCACAATTGAAGGTTTGGGTGTTGTAGTGCTTAGTCTTGAAGGCTTATTTATAGAGATACTCAACACCATTGAAAATGTTAATTGACTTGATAGCTCTCTTTGAAAGGATTTGTTCGATTGAATTAATGTTTAGTGGTTTTTGTGAGCATGCAAAATTTTGGCTTGTTAATCATAAGAATGATATAGCTTTATGCGTGTCAAACTTCATGGGATGCCAACAACTCCGCTGGCCTATGAACGATCTTCATGGAGGAAACTCCTAGGTTTCGGATATGAGTTGATTAAACACTTGTAGCAGTAATGCTATAGTGGGTAAGATTCTTGGCACTCCCGGGTAGCTGTAGTCATGATGGAATCACTCCTCTTGTTGTTATGAGAAATCATTGTGCAAAAAGAACAAAAACCTTAGTGATGCCACGAGTTTCCATCACATCCCTATAAACTAAATAATTTTTTTGGCATGCTCTCAATTACTTCAAAACTGAATTTCTTAAAGGACAATGAATAGAAAAGTAGTGCTTGAAAGTCTTGATCCATTGATGTGGGAGAATTGAGATACTCTAGTATATATGCTTTTCATGAAAGTTCTCACACTCTTAATCTACATGATCGTACTTTACTGTTCAAAGGCAAGCCTATGAGTTGATTACTTGATATGGAATAAAGTTTAATCATTTGAATCATCCATGTTTACAATAATTTTGATGCACTATAAGGATGCATGAAACCCGTATGATATGCTTGCCATTACTCTATCTATGCTAAAGTTTTTCATATTTACAAAGTGGAGGAAACATGAGACTACTAATCATGAGTAAGATCACCATCTTGTTATTTTAGTTTAAATGTTGAGTTCCATTTTGATTTTGGTTTTCTTGCTCGGGACGATCAAGTTTAAGCATGGGGAGGTTGATGGCTATGAAATATAGCCATCTAACGTCCACATTTAAACTGGATATTAGTCATATTCTTGATGAAATATCTCTCTAAACCCTGCCACTAATGCTAATATTCAGAGGGGTATGCAATCCTTTCTTTTGTATTTTTCCTGCACAAATAATGTCGTTTAAAGGAGGGAATCACTACATTAAAGTCAAAGATACGAGATTTTCAACTACCAGAAGAAACCAGGAGCCTTACATCAGAGGCAGACGCCTTAACGACCAACTATACGACCGAAGCAAAAATTCCGACGGTATAGCTCCGGTCGTATAGTTGGCGCCACCACCGTTAGGTCAAACAGAACAACTTTCGTGAAGGGACCCCTATATAAAGAAGCCTCAGGCAACGAGAAACAGAGCGTCCCGAGAGTTCACACCATCCAGACTCCGCCAAAAGCCACCTCCAGATCTCCAAACCCTTCTCCATCTCCATAGCCATATTCCACTACTTCTAATAGTATATCTCTTCTCCGATTGGCGACATTGTAAGACTATTTCTATCAATCTTATGATTTTCATTACAATGTTTGTGATTGTTGATCTCATCTCTATGTGTGAGTAATTCTTCTTGGGCTAAGGGCTTCGGCCTAGCCATGCAGCAATTGTGCATGTTATTTATCATAGATGGGATCGTGTATTAGTTTGTATGGCATGATGATTATTGTATCCTCTCTTGTCTCAATCTAAGGATTCAGGTACCCAAGACCCTGAGGGTTGAGCCAGGTATAGCGAGTATGAGTGATGACTGGTCTGCAGATTGGGAACCTCAGTGATAGAAGGGGTAGTACGGCTGTATCTGAGGGATTTGCTTGGGATTAACGGTGATATCACGATGCATATCATTAGTTCTCTTTCTTCTATGGATGAGACTAGTAGGTTATTGCTATAAGTGGTTGTGGAGGCAATAGCAATTATGGATGCACTACCCACATATAATTTATCTTGCTCTAACAAGTACACGCATACTTTATTTCTATCTTTTATTTCCATCAGATGTTTTTCACGGCTACAGGTGAAACCGAACGCCTTAGGCCCTCTCTCTCCATCATCGACAACAACAAAAAGATGCAAGCTACTGGTCTGGTAAAAACACAAAAGGAATTCTAAAAGTCCCGAAGGTTTGTTAAAGTAACTTTACTACGCATTCGCTTTCGAAGGATTCGATAACCTAGGTCTACTAGGGAAAAAGAAGCTATACTACATCTGTAATCCGGATCGAGGGTATCAGCCAACTCCATCTCTAAAAAATATGAGGTCCTTGATTTAATCTCATGTGGAACTATATTTATGATCTTTGAATTGTTTCTGATCATTGAATGATTCGTATGATCCATATGTATATGCATGGTTTTGATCATAAGTTGTTTCTACATGTACATGAAGATTGTTTGGTTTTTTGTTATTTATAATTAAAATATTTAGGGTCGTTTTTGTACTTGAATATGTATAATCCTGAATATTTGTTTTGTAGGATTACATTTCAATTTCTTATTGTAGCCAATGATTCAAATTTGCCTTAAAAGAGAGGCAGACACATTGGTGTCAGATTTTTTCAGGGATAAGTTAGCGAACCAGGGGCAATGTACAAGAACAATAGGTTGTGCAATTGGTACTTGATTCTCTAATGCCATCCCTGAAGAAACTTATAAGGCCCCAAGATTTATTCTATATTCATAGAACTATGATCTTTGAGTTGTTATTGCATGCATTCATAGTGTATGAGAATTATATTTTAGTTTCTCACTTAGGCAAATGATTGAAATTTGCCCCAAAAGAGTGCAGTGGTGACACATTTGTTGGTGTCGTTTTTTTTAGGAATGGGTTAGTGAACCTGAGATAGCAATGTACACAAACATCGTAGGTTGTGTTGTTGGTACTTTGGTTCGCCAACTCCATCTTTGGAAAAAATTATGAGGTCCTTGATTTATTCTCATATGGAACTATATTTATGATCTTTGAATTGTTTCTGATCTTTAAATGATTCGTATGATGCATATGTATATGTATGGTTTTGATCATAAGTTGTTTCTACATCTACCTGAAGATTGTTTGGTTTTTTGTTATTTATAATTACAATGTTTAGGATTGTTTTTATACCTGAATATGTATATCCCTGAGTATTGTTTCATAGGATTACATTTCAATTTCTTATTGTGGCCAATGATTCAAATTTTCCCAAAAAGAGAGGCAGACACATTGGTGTCATATTTTTTCAGGGATGAGTTAGCGAACCCGGGGCAATGTACAAGAACAATAGGTTGTGCAATTAGTACTTGGTTCTCTTATGCCATCCCTGAAGAAACTTATGAGGCCGCAATCTTTGTATATTTACTTTGATCCAATTAATTGTCATTTTGTTGAGATAAATATGAACTGATCAAACCATATATTGCTAAGATGCATTCTCTTTGATATCAATTTAATATGTTGTCTTACATATGTTGTTAATTATTGAGTTGTAATATAATTCAATCATATGTATGATTTCTAATATGTATGAGTTCTAAGTTATGTTCTTAAAAATTAACAAGATAATTCTGATGGCGTGGATTCTAGCAAGTACTTCAGGGACAACAAGAGCCGCTATGTGCTGAGGCGGTTACGGTATCAGCAAATCCCTTTCTACCGTAGGGAAAACTGGTTTGCCCATTTTGTGGCAAAGCCATCGACACGGACCTCGACAGTATGATCTAGCACGCGATGGACGTTGGCAAAAGCCCAGGCCGAAGGCATCAATCAAAGACCTTGGCGTGGCACGCAGCCTTTGGCAAATTCCTCTGGGAATATGTCAGGACTGGCCTGTTTCCCCTCGAGTAGGCTGATGCATGCTCCTGCTACTACCCCTGCTAGGCGTCTTCATGTACCAGCCTCCTGCTGTTGTCCCTACTTTTATTTTGTTTAAGTTAATTATTACCTGGTTGAATGCAAAACAATATATATATCCATGGTGTCTCTGGTGAATATCGTCTATATATATATATATATTAATCTACTCCTTTATATGGAGTTTCTTAAAATTTCTAGTGTTCAATTATATTACTGATCATGCTCATGCACACTACCAAATATTTCTAGTGCTCGATTATATTATAATTGTCAAGGAATAGATCAATAAGATTTTAAATTAGTGGAAAATTCATATTGAAGTAACTAAATGATCTCACATCAGCATTAAATATTTGAATTAGTCAATTTTACAACAGTTGCACCTTAATGCTCTGCAGCATGGTATGAGCCTCATTTACTCTTAGGACTCAATTTCACTTTTCGATGTATATATGTACTTGTATGAAACTCATGTACTATTAGGATTGAATTTCACTGTAGCAATCATGTGTAAACACCTTCCTTTGCCTTTAAATTATGAATTATTCTCAAAAGTTACGATTAACAAAATTCGGAGTTCTGAATATATCCAGATGTCCGAATATTCACTCAATGAGATTTCCTTCAAAGAATACATGAAAAAGGTTATATTGGTGAAAATTTCATAATTAAGTAACCAAATGATCTCACTTCATGATTAAACATTTGAATTAGTCAAACTCAAAACACTTGCACCTTATTTCTTTGCAGCACAGCGCATGAACACTAGTCATCGGTTTCAGGGTAAAGATTCAAGGTTTGTACTACGCAAATTATTTTCTTCAATTTATGAACCTCATTTAGTTTTAGGGGACTCAATTTCACTCTAGCAAGCATGTATATACACCTTTCTTTGCCTTTAAATTATGAATAATTCTAAAATTTTAGGATAATCAAACACCGGAGTTCCGAATATATCCGGAGTTTTGAATATTAGTTCTTTCCAAATTACTAGTCGTCAAGTACTTGGCGGCAAAATGTGAAATATTCAGAGAACGGACGTTCTTAGAGACTTTTTACACTTGCAGCTATCAGAGGCTAGTACTTGGTACCAAATATCTGAAAATATTTGGACAAATATCTGAAAATATTTGGACAAATATTTCAGATTTGTGCCACTTTTGTTCTTCCCTGCCCACCTAGACCACTGTCCACCATCGTCGCCCTTCACCACCATCGCCTCCGGTCCCCTACGGTGCGGACGCTCTCCCTCGCCTCCGAGGACCCCTTCGTCATCCAGGTAGATATGCATGAAAACCAAAGCCCCAAAACCTTAAATCAGCAGCTTTGATCTAGTAATTTTGCCATAGAATTTGCCATTTTGCTTCTCGAATTTAAGGTTTAGGGTTACCGAGATACAAAGACCCGACGGTCGTCGAGAGAGCCTTCCCCAACCGGCCTATATCTGTCCCAACTCTTTTCCCCTTGTATAAATCTCAAAATCTGCAATTGTCACTTCTAGCATTAGAGATTTAATTGTCACTTCTAGCAATAGAGATTTAATTGTCACTTCCAGCAATAGAGATTTAATTGTCACTTCATTGGTCTATTTTAATTGTCACTTCATTAGTCTGCTTGCATCTTGATTGTATTAAGATGCTCTCTGTCTGTATCTATTTAACAGAAGGGAACCTGTAGTCACGATGCAGTCACGCTCTTTAGCGATGACAGTTTTCGCATTAACTTTGGTGGTTTTGAATTCTCGTCAACAGATGAAGAGTTCACTGAGAGGATTGAGTTTATAGGTATCAAAACAACATCAAAATTGCACTCATCTATTTTGTATGTGTTTAGACGGTAGACATTAATATTCTATTGCATTGAAATTTTTATGTGTTGTTGCATTGGGGCCTGAACACAAGAGGGACACTGATTTTGATAAGCAGAGCCTTTTGGAAACGACATGTATCTAAAATAAGTTCATATAGACTTCCTCTTAGACTGGTGCGAACCTGAATTTCCATAAAAAATCAAGTACTACGTCTACAGGTTACCTTATTCATCTGTCATGAAAAAGAAGTGCAAGCTGGTAAGATGATATATTCTTGGCCATGTTATCAATAAGCTACCATGTGATATTTAAATACTTCCAGTAATCACAAGCATGTTAATTCTTCAATTCTCTGTACTTGCCCAGACATTTGGAGCTGATTTCACAAGAAAATATCTAAAGAATTGCCTTGATAAACCTATTGATGTCCATATTTGGCAAATGAAGAGCAAAAATCCAAATATGGTTAAAATGAAGATGGGAGTTGGGTCAAATGCAATCTTGACGACTGGATGAGAGAAGGTTGTGAGAAGCTTCAACCTAAAGCAAGATAACATTATCCTTTTTTGCTTTGATGAAAAATATAATGGAGAGGTACATATTCTGGTTCAGCAACTTCCACCAGACAGCCGATTATAAATGCAATCCTGGTTTGTTAGAGAGTACTAATTATGCTAGCTGATTGATTTATGGACTGCACTTTGTATGTACTGCCATAACGTGTAATCGATAAAATTTTATGGATTTCCCCAACTATCTGGATAATGTTACCGTGATCGAGCTGCTATAAGTTCTTTAGTTGATGTGTCTACCTGTCTGCTGAATCATGATTATGTGTCAAGTCAGCTATGTCTACCTGTCTGCTGAATCATTTTTTTTTTGAAAGGAATGCGGTAGGGGAAGCCCCTACAGCGACTTTTTTTTAAATAATAAGAACCCAAATCCGCGTCTGTGAGGACTTGAACCTAGGTGGTTGGGTTGTACATCCACTTTACTAACCAAATGAGCCTAGCTCACTTCTCGGTGGGCATGTCATTTACAACAGATTTATAAACATCGTAAAAGATATGACTATGTGACCACCAATTCATGGAGTTTACAACGTGTCAGTTATCCTGTCATCAATAGTTGATGATCTGATGGAACGCATCTATCACAGTAGCATTTTTTGTGATTTGTTATGACTCATCTGGCACGGATTCCGATAATCTGTGATAGATCTTTGCGTGACATGGATTCTACCATGGAGTGCAATCCGTTGCATAAGACTCTTTACAAAAATGATCCTTCTACCACGAAAACCGGTTGTGGTAAAATACAGACTTTTTTAGCGATTTGAGGTCTAAAGGATAACTATCTTCACAATCTTAAATTGGAGTATCCATTAATGTATTACTTTTAGCTAAAAAATGAGGAAAGTTGCCATCTTATTTAGGAGTACCTATTAATTAATTAATTAATGCATTAATTCAATGCCATTTATTGAATTCCCCCCTCTATATAAACAACTGCAAGGGGCAGATCTTATAGCAACCGTAAGCACATAACCAAAGCACAAGTGATTTCCTTCTCATCATGGCGCTCAAGAACAACACGACGAGCATGGCTGCAGTTTTCCTGTCTCTTATGATCATGTCTTCCATCATGTCCTCATCGCCGTATTGCTATGCACATACAAGTAATAACATCTCTCACTATAATGTTCATGTGTTCTCAAACTTTGTAAACCTAACTTGAGTTTTTTGCTTCTGTATTTTGTTGTTGCGAAAATAGCTAATTATACATATTTCCGAATAGAAAGTCCGCACTTTTTTTTCTTCATACATCAAACTTATTTTACACTATTGTGTGCTAGTTTATTGATTTTTTTTACTCACATTGGGTTGAAAATGAATTTTCAGATGACCTTGAAGCTGATGATGGAGGGAATAATACAAATTGCTTCCATTTAGAAAGTTGTGAAGCCCGTTGCAAGACCACATGCAGTCTCAGCGGCCACGATTCGGCTGGGGCCTTCTGCAAGCAAGACCAATGTTGTTGCGCCTAGTGTCTAATGATTTTGCTCTTCCTTGAGCAATAGTATTGTAACAGTCTCGTGCAAATGTTGTATTTGTCACCCAAAAATAATACATCTACTCCCTCCATTTAAAATTATAAGACATTTTAGATAGGAAAATTGCGTACCCAAAACGTCTTATAATATGGAACAGAGGCAGTAGCTATTAATTTTTAATGATGGGGTAAATGTGGTGAATTTTGGTGCGTGAATGTAACACCATAAAAATTAGAACTTTGATTACTTCACTCTAATAAGCTAAACAGCTGGATTCAACAAAAACCTTTAATTGATTTTCTATCTTATTGGTTTCACTTGGAGGTATACTCTCCTTGACTTTTGTTTAAACCAATGATTTGTTCAAATCAATCGAACTACTAATATTATTACAATCTGGATCTGTAAGAAACCAACCAACTTGCTTTGTGAAACTTTAACTCTCAAGTGAAGAATCTATTAACCGCTCGGATTACTCAAGCATGCAACTAGCGAAGAAAAACAAAATATTAATGGCTCATATTGAAACTAACATAACGCTTTGGAGGTAAAATTAGATGATTGAGGGAGCGAACGGAGATCACGGTCACGTTCACAAATACTCCCTCCGTTTCAAAATATAAGATGTCTTAGTTTTGTGAAATGAGTGAATGTAGACCATTTTTAGTGTGTAGATTCATCTAGGTTTGAAGTGAACCTACTCACTAAAAGGGATCTAGATACACTTATATTTATAAAGCTAAAACATCTTATATTTTGAAACGGAGGGAGTATAGCTCAGGGAAAATGAATAGTCGCTATAGAGAAAAATCCATAATCGATACCAGCACGAAATCCCTCACGTCTGCCTATAGACGGGAATATGCAAAGTCCTTTTTTTTGTGTTGGTACCTATGCCAAGTCCTTGGCCGCCTCCTAGGACACGTAACGTGTGGATCGCCATGGCAGATACAAAAGAGAAAATATAAGGAATCAGCAATCCTATCGTATAGCAGTACGTCGGCTCACCTCTAATGATCGCAGGCTGCACACACGGACTCATCTACAGAACCAACCCGTGGTTGGATGGTTAGGAGGGCAGTGGTATCCCCAGTCTACCAGAGTTTAAACCCCAGGTACAGATACAAACCGAGTCATGGTCTGGTACGTGGATGCTCTTGTTCCGCTGCGGGCACGAGCAAGGAAATGATAAATGCCGCGTTTTGGGTTTTTTCTTTTTTTTTCTTTTTTCTGTTTCTTTTTGTTTTTTTTTTTTGTTTTTCTCTCATTTTCTATTTTAAAAAATGTTCATTATTTTTGGAAAGAAGTTCAAGTTTTTTAAAAATTAGTTTATGGTTTCTAAATTTGGTTTATGGGTTTGACAAATTGTTGAAGTTTGCTTTTCTTTTTTATTTTATGCTTTCCTTTTTCTGCTTTACAATATTAAATCGCTCAGAATTTGCAAAGTTTCAATTGAGATTTTTTTTTTGAAAATTGTTAAAATCTAAAAAAATGATCAAATTTGAAAAATGTTCAGATTTTAAAAAGATGTTCAAGTTTGAAATTTGTTCATATCTAAAAATATTTTAATTTTAAATTGCTCAGATCTAAAAAGTATTCAAATTCAGAAATTTTTCATATTTAAGAAAAAAGAAACAGAAAAGATAAAAGAAACCGAACAGAAAAAGAAAAGGAGGGAAACTACCGAACGAGTTACTAGGCCATGCACGTGTGATGGGGGGAGGCGTATATGCAGAGCCCCAGATAGAGAGTCCGCATAGAGCGGAGAATAGGATTTTCCCTGGTGCCTGAAATGCTTTGAACAAGAAGCTAGTCAGAAAAAGGGGCACGCAGCTACGCGATTCTAACTGCTCTTGGTTTTCTACGTGGGAGGATAACATATCTTAACGAGGGAGGGACAAGGCATCCATCGGTCGTAGACTCTAAAGCCCTCTATTGAGATTCTTTTTGCAAGCTAAGACAACGAGGAAGGTAACGTACAGATTCCAATGTCCACTCACTCAGTTCGATCGATCATTCGATAGAATCTCAAAACACAATTGGTCTTCAGCTGCTAATGAATATGGGTATTCCTGGCTCAAGGAGCAGAAAGTCTCTAGTTTTCTCGCACGAGTAGATCATCTTGTTTCCCTAGCCAGAAAAGTCTGATTCAACTGAATATCCAGGGCTATGGTCTATAATGCTACCTCGCTCAATTGAAGCTTATGGGAAAGCTGGAGTCATTGGCATAGCAACAGTCAAGCGCGAACCGCGCTTTAGTTGTCTACCTTGCCTAACTCACTGAAGTTTGCCTACCTGATCTCTGCTTCATTATCACATAAATGCCTGCTGAAACAAAGGATTTTGGAGTGGAAGAGCTCAAGTATCATATTATCATGGTGGTTACCATTGCGCTATAAAGCCAGATGAGAAAGAGACACGAAGAGGACGTTGAGAGCTATCTTTTAGGACGCTTTGCCCTCTTGCTGCTTATGCAAATTTCCATTTCCGGGTGACTATTTGAACCCACACGTAGATCAGTTTATGATTCCAATGTTCTATCGACGGACTAAGTTGGTCCAGGTAGGGCTACTTCACTTAACATGGGTGGTGGGTACTGCGTGAAAAGCAGCTTTTTTAGTGAAGTGAGGAACGAAGTGTTATACCACTACTCAGCCATGGGTAGTCAAGAAGCCCACTTCCTTGGTTGCTGAAAAACCATGCAACGCAAGTCATTTTCCACACACTGATTCACACGTTCTGTCTGGCCATCTGATTGTGGGTGATAGGCAGAGCTAAACCTCAATTTCACTTGCAGTGCTTTGAAGAAGGCCTGCCACATGTTACTTGTGAATATCCTGTTTCTATCAGAGACTATTGACTTTGGCAACCCAGTTATTCCAACTAGAAGATATGAAAAACTAGACTCGAGAAACAATTCCCAAGTGTCGATTCGATTGTTTATCCAGCTTCACATTCCAATCATAAAATCCATTCTATTGGGCAAAGAAAGCCTAAACCCTCACTACGGGCGTAGAAATAATACATGAAAGGAAAAAGGGAACAGATAGTAAGGACGTACCCCTGCTACCTTCGTAGACCGCCTACAACTTTCTATTTATTTGATACGTCAGCACATTCGCCCTATCTTGCACTAGATTCACTAGATTCTGTAGGTTCCCTTCCCGAACTGGATGAAACTAATAGCTAGCCTCTTTAACTGGACTGGGCATGGAGGAAGAAGTGTTTTTAGGCTTTGGTCCTATTTCCTGGATCAAAAGATTGTTGGGGAGTCAAAGTCCTACGCAGTTCAAGTGAGAGAATCAGAGAAACGAGGGAATATTGTCTTTCCAGAATGCTAATAAGAGGTATAGCTGGGCGGTCAGTTAGAAGAAGAGCAGGGAGCCCTACCTACTAGAACTCCACTAATGCTTTTCTCAATTCAATACGCGTCTTCCTACTTACTGGTTGTTTGCTTTATCATAGAGCTGCATCGCCCTTCCTTAACGTCACTGTTCTCAAAAGCAATGGTAGACTTTCCTGTTCACCCAATTCATACTAGTTATGATTCCAGCTGTCTTTACTGAATTGAACAACGCATGGGAATAGCATGCCTAGTCGAAGACCAATAGCTTTCTTCCCCCAACCCGCTATCTTCAGGAAAAGCTGGATGTGTGTCTTGCGAAACTGGAGCCAAGGGCAAACTAATCAATAGTTGAAGGTAGGTATGTTTGATTTGGGAAGAGAAGACCCTTTACGACAAGTTTGACAAGAAGTTCGTGGTTTACTGCGCGGTGTTCCTGTTATTAACACATCTCTTGCTCCGGCCTGTCCTGAGACAGATAACTAATAGCATATGTCTATTCAGGTAGTGAAATGCATGGATGCCTCCCACCGATCTCAATCTTAAACAGCTCCCTTTCCTTAACGGAACACTCAACCATATGTTGATTTGACGCGGGTGTGTACAAATGCTAGATACGCAGGTTATCCCCCTTCCGATAGAGGAATATTGATTTGGTCCTATGTAGATGGCGGACGGTCGCTATATGTAGATTCAGAATTCTCCGTTGCTATGCGGGGCTTGCTTCTTCTTCTGACGATAGGAATAGAGATTTTCATGTGCCATTGGATTCTTGATCCAATCGTACGACTAGCTTGGAAAAGCCCTTTCTTTTAGTGAAGAAAAAGGTAGACTATTTCAATATAGATGGATCTCCTGTTTTCCTTGATATTGTTCACCAGTGCCTTCTTGTTCTTGGAATGATGATTGCTGTACTACAGCCTTCAATTCATACTTCTCTTCTGATCGAAAGCTACAACTAGAAAATCGATTCTTCTTTGTCGGTGCGAACCCTTCTTTTGAATAACAACCATTGGCAAGACCAGCGAAATCCGAATACTAATCCGAGGAAAGCCCATCCCTTTGTTGTTGTTCCTCGAAATCCTCTACTAGTCATTGGTTTCAAAGCAAAGGTATCCGGTATAGGGGGTCGTGGGCAGGTTAGTGTTTCATTTTGATAGGTGATAGTGGTATACCCAAACCATATGGTATAGGTCTTGGAAAGGAAAGTAAATCAAGTCCATCTTACAGGATTTCTTCACTTGCTTGGTCTTAAGCGGTACCAGTACCCGGAGAATAGTTCAATTCTCTTTCTCCACATGACACCCTTGTGTTGTCAAACTAATGAATCCCTCTCCGCCCCTGCTCCGACAAAGCAATAAGCACTAGGGTATCCACCCACCCGCCAGTTCGAATAGCCGGTTTCCTCCCCTTCCGCTCAAGCTAAAGGTTCTGGGCTACGGCTTCCGGTTCCGTATTCCGATTCGTCTTCGGATAGCATTCTAAAATCCCTTTCATGCCTTGCCAATACAACTATGATTTTCCCATCGCTTTATCAGCTCATCTCTTTTTCAAAAGGCACTTGCAGTGGGCCCGGGCACTAAGGCACTCCATGGGTGATCTACTAACGGTTGCTATCGAGTACTGTTTCCAATCAAGGAACCAGTTATCTCTAGTAAACCTAGAACATACATAACGACTAACTAATTGATTGCTAAACTGAAGGAACGATCTCTGTCGAAGATTCTCATTCTAAAGCGGGTGCCTAGCTCTGGAAGGATGGACGGGATCATACCTATTTGAATTGAAGAACATTCTGTAACACTTGTTTTTGAGTGGGGAAGGAAAATAAGCACACAAGCGAACAACCATCTAACCGTCAGTCTGAACTCCCAGGATCAGCCCATCAGTAAGAAAAAGCTTCCGTTTCTGTTCCGTCATTCAGCAGTGGAATGGAATAGTTCGATGGTATTGATCGCCCAACCATTGATTGGAATGTCTATCGTGATAAACCGTGTGATTTGAGCCTATCTATAGGTATAACCGTGTGATTCTATAAGCTAAGCAGATGAGGCAACAAAGAACCTAACCGTCCTCTCTGATTGACTTCATCAGAAGATTCCTATGGTCTGGTTTACCTTTCTTCTTTCCTTGGATCGATATGGTTCTTTAACAAGACCGGAACATGTCAGGCGATCCTCGGTCGAAAGAGACTCACGAGGTGCGGGAAAGCAAGTGAACAGTCGAGTCTTTACTCGAAAGTACTAATTAGATGGGGTGCCTGCCTATTAGTTACCTAACTTGGGTGGAGGATTGATTTCAGCTAGAGCTACTACTTCCAATTCCCAATAATCGATTCGATTGAACCCTGTATAGATATCAGTAGTTGATGTCGGTATCAATGATCAGATGTCGGTGAATCGATTCAGAGGCCTATTTGTAAACTAGAGAATTGCCGATAGGGGATCTGCATGATAGATCATTCATTTGACTATTATGGACCAAGGGAAGGCCACTAAAAAGACTCACCATTCGAAATCCCACTAGTAGGACAATCATCCGGCCTATCGCAGATGGCGAAAATCCAAATAACTAAATACTCGAGGCCAAGCCTAAACCACGAACTTCTTCTTGCTTCGGATCGTCTTCCTTCTTTCCAAACTCTGTGAGATTAGCGTCTCTATCTTCCGCTCTACCCTCTCCTGGCGCTCCATCAACACATCCTTAGGAGCTTCATGAAGGACAAGGGTCTCTTGAATTGGTAGGCGTCTCCCTCACTCGCTGCCCATACCTCATCTTAACTTTACTCTTTTCTTTGTCTCAACGGCTTCACTCACATGATGAGAGATAAGACTGATCACTATCTACGGCTGGTGCTGCTTCTATCTCTCAAAAGACTCGGGATCCCTATGCTCTAGGGTTTGAGCTCGGAATAAGGCCGCTCTGCTCTTTCTTAAAAAAGTGGGTTACTGATTGAATAGAACTAGTAGAGTAGAAATGATGAACTACTTCCCGCATCCGGGAAGACAAGAGATCCACTTTATCTTTATCAAGCACTCGCTCGTATTAGCGAGAAATATCATTCTAACAATTATGCGTTGTAATTGAAATCTATAATAGAAATTCTTTTACCGGCTTTAGGCTTTAGAACTAACGAAAGATAAACCAATAAAGGAGAGTCGTACTGGAAGTAAGATTCTTATGAGTTGCATTCTTAATGAGTTGCACATGCGGTTCGATCAAGGTATGAGGAATCCCGACCTTGCACTATGGAAAGCTCTTCTCTGCCTACCTCAAAGAACAACTAGCGGAGGAACCATCTTAAAAAGAAGATATTAGCACGCACTAATCGACCTGAGATTCAAATCTTTTTTATTTTTGGGACTCAGTTTGTTTTCACACAAGATCCTGAGGCTAGGAAACAAGAAATACAACTTTTTCGAAGAAAAGGAAAGGTGAAACAGCTGATTTAGTCCCGTGGTCACAGTAAACTAAAAACTTTGATCTCGCCTAACTGATTCAAAACTAGAGAACACATTGCATTGTGCTTAGAAAATGGGAAAACTAGGTCTTTTTTGCACACGCCAGTACAAATTTTCTTTTTCTTCGGCAATCAAGTAGATCGAAAACGAACTATTTAATAAAATAAGTATGGGTTTCCAATGCTTGGTTCTTTCGCGTTATCGCCCGGCTAGTGCACTTGATAGATTTATTTATGAATTCTTGTTGGATATGGATCACAATTGTTCTGAATATGCCCAGGTATCTGAATAATTGAGCTACGAACCTTGATACCGGTATTTACAATATATATATATTACCTATGGTAGGTGTCGGGTCTGTCCCCCTTGCGCTCCCATCCATCCTCTTACTGATTCACTGGAAATGAAATCCATCTAAATCCTATGGAGAATCTGTATGTTTCCTTT
The DNA here is from genome assembly GCA_916181665.1 of Avena sativa. NCBI lineage: Eukaryota > Viridiplantae > Streptophyta > Magnoliopsida > Poales > Poaceae > Avena > Avena sativa. Next base: position 120,521,914 of record OV702291.1, on the reverse strand, counting down.
AGTGGTTCCAGCTCGTGAGGAATACGACTATAGAATTCCGTTTTCCTTTATCTAGTTGTCCTTAATGAATGATAGGGAAGGAGTCATAGGCTTGTGAGTATTTCTCTCATATGGATGGCTCGTACACCCCTTACATGGTATTGAGCATTCATCAATAAGAACCTTGGGATGGGAATAATCTAAGTGCATATTAGCTGAATCTTACACTAACTAGGGAAATAATCACTTGTGTCAACTAGAGTAATAAACGACAGGTCGACCAAATCTAGAAAAACAACAACCATGACATGTGAGGATGCAGCAGATCACTTCCCAGTGAAGAACAAGCAACTAGACTTTGAATGCTAGCAACATGCTTAAGCTAAACAGTATAAGTGGGACAAAACAATTGTACTGAATCACACTCTATCTAGATCTGCAAGGCTAATGTCCACTAAACCAGCTAAACGGAATTGTTTGGAAGATGAATGGATGCAGTTTTGCTTTCTGCAGCTTCTTGTTCTGCTTTGCTGAGAGAATTTCACCTTAAATGCCCTATAGCTATATTACTCCTCTAGCTCTGCTATGCTAGTTCACCGCTGTATACGACCAAGGTTTGCACCAGAGACTAGTAGGAAATCCTTGCAAACAGAGCTTTCTTAATTAATGAAATGGCCATACAGTAGCAAAAAGCTACCTATTCCAGCGAACAATGATTTGGACCTCCACTGATATCAAGATCTGGAAGAGGGACGTTTGGATATGAAGGGGAAGTCAGGTCTCATCTGCTAAGCCACCGATGCACGATTGGCTGAACCAGGTATATCACTTCTGCCACAATGAATGCTTTTCTTCTCTATTCGATTATGGAACTTGAGTCGAACTTGTGCCTTACCTGCTAAGCGTGTCTTCTCTCACCGAAACGAATGAGTATGCTAACTTTGTAAAACAGCACATGCTTATCTATGCAACTTTCTTGATCAGCTTACACAGGATTTCCTCCTGAACTGGAATGGCTTAGCTCATCGCACCCGCATTCTCAAGATGCCTGCTGCTCTAATAAGGTTTCTTCGACTGGATTTACCACCTTGTTTTCTTTCCTCGATTGCTCTGACCAACCATTGTTGAATCGATTCTTTCGCATGCTTTCAAGAAGACTCGCTACTTCGATCTCAGTAACCTAATGATCTCCCCAAACCAACTCATTCTCGGAAGGAGACATGGCCAAGGGTGAACAAGATATGATGGCTGAGAATCTCTATTCCTACAAAATAACATGATTCACATGCTCAATACCCAGGACGGTGGTTCCTCCCGCCTGGCAGGTCTAAGAATACAACCCCTACGACACAGTTGAAACCAATTGTCTCTCACTTCAAAGATGGACCCTCTGTTCCTTTGAAATGCCTTTGATACATCAATTCTGCACTTTTGAAAGTGAAGATCTAGGTCTTGCTGACCAAGAGGAATGAAATGAGCATACCAGGAGTTGTCTCTTAACATGTCATATGAAGAATACTGATTTTCAGAGAGTGCCTCCAGGTTCTCTAGTAGCTATATCAAACCACAACTCTGTACTAGCCAAGAGGCTTCGGTACTAACCAACACACCAGGATTCAAAGATGCAAAAAGCAAAAGGAAGATAATACCACTGCTGTAGATGCACGCCCTTCTCTTAGTTGAGAAGAACACAGGTAAGAAAGTCTAGAAAGTTCTGAGACTGGGGTAGGTGAATCCATTGACCTTGACGTAGGGCTTTCCCCTCCACCCGATGGTGATTGACTTACTGAAGACCAGCCCTAAGCCATTTATGAATTGAGCCTGGTGAACCATTGATATAGCACTCTGCGGGGCGAAGGCCATGCTTATCACAATAGTTTACAGAAGCTCTTTCCTGACCTGGAATAGATGAATCCTAACAAGATTATAGACATACGCGGGATGAAACAACATCTACTCGAATTTCATTCACAAAGCCATCAAGGCGGCGCTCAAGAGAGGTTGTTGTCTACCTAATGCCATCCCTTCGATCAGATTGTAATGGCAATAGCCCCGGTTTCACGGGTTTCGATACCCCAGCAATGTGCAAGAACATCCTCGAAAACGTCTGATGTGACTTCACCTGAAAGTGCATCTGGAACCGCTCCCAGTGCTGATTTAGATGCTGTAGGAACGAACAAAGATTGTGGTGTTGAAACAAACGGACAACAGGATCTGTCCTCTATTGGCGTTTGATAGCTCATTGCTACCTCGCCGGAGGGATGGGGAGATAGATTCTGACCCAGATCTCGCTATAGCCGCCAACTGATCAATTCATTAAGGGCACACCCAAGCAGGGAAGAATTCTCAATTAGTTCATTGAGTTTAGGAAAGGATGCCAGTTTGGAACAGTTGGTGGAGCATGGTGAAACGCGCTCATTTGGAGTGGCTGAAATAGAAACGTACTCGAGAGCTACTCGTCTTCCTAAAAGCTCTCGTAATGCAAGACCCGTCCTAATGCAATAAATACCGGTTCTCTCGAACTCAATCAGCACAGGTACAGGGCCAGGTGCTTCTCCAGATCTAGGTACCGTCTCTTGTGCCCCACCTGTATAGCTAGGGTTAAGTAACCCATTCAGGAGAAGATAAGAGAAACACCATCTGGTAAGGTTGAATCTATAAAACAACGTTGGTTGACAGAGCTATCTTGACATTATAGGTGGGGTCTTTGGATAGCAGGTATGCTGTGTCAGAGAGCATTTGTGAGATTATCCATCTTATAACCCCTGTTAGACCGACAGATGATAGATTCCCTTCCAAGCCATTGAAACCTCGCTTTTCTTAAAATTAGAATACGTTTTTTGATTGAATAGGTTCTATCATCTTCCATTCATTATCCGTGTGCTTGTGAATTTATTAGAATCCATTTCAGTAGGACAACAGGGCTCTTGCCTAGCTGATTCAAAAGTGGAAGCAATTCAGGTATCAGCAGATACGGGTACTAATTCACATTTCTATCGCTACCCCGTGGTATTGGAGCTTGTAGTGATAAGGATTTTTAGAATAGATAGTTTGTTTTATCCTTGAAGTAAGAGCACTCCGGTCTGGAAGTTCTAAAAGGATGAGGCCCCTATTGTGTCCATAAAGAGGGCCTGGTAGACTACCAAATGATAGATCACCTTCAAAGGCATTGAAACATGCCTTGATTCATGAGACTTTCGCCTTTCACTACGAAATTTCTTGGAAATTGTCTTTAGTTGAAGAAAAAGGGACACAAAACCAGAGTCTCCTCCTCACGATGGCACTCGAGGCTGGAGGGAATGGAGAAAACCAGTGCCCACTTCTTCATGTGTATCCCGAAGAAGATTGGAAGCATCGGTTTCCAAGATATGCATGCTTTTCACATTCATTCGAAAAATGAGAGTCAAAGTACAAAGTTGCGACTTAAGAAATTAGCGATTGTGTGGGTGTATAGTTCATTCAATGAAATAAGAGCACTGAGAATAGCTTAGCTTTCCAGTCGAAAGAAAGCATAGAGAACCATCAAACAAATACTGGATGGAGAATGCACTCTTCGTTGCCCAAAGAAAGATGGAGGGAAATGGGCATTTCTCACAAACTAGAATACGAGTCCTAAAGGGCAAGCAGATGTGGGGCATACACCATTGAATGGACCGAGGGAGAAAGACGCTAAGCAGTGCTATTGAATGAGACAATCTACTCGTAGTTATTTCAGTGATTCTTCGCTTAATGAGTACTTGATTCTATCCGCAGTGAGACTTTGTTGCTACTCTCCTTCTATATAGATGTTGGTAAACCTTCTTGTTCTATTTTATAAGTAGGACTTGGCGAACAAAAAGAAGGAGAGAGTTTGCTTTCTATAGATATCAAAAGTGTTGTCAACTTCATGAACGCGGGAATTTATCAGCAACGCGGCTTATCTGCCAGATCCTAATCTGGACTCGTCTCGCTTTCTTTTCGAGTTCCTCGGCTGCATCTTTCAGTGCCTGGTCAATTTAGAATAGTTCAATACCGTGGTCGAAGTCATTTCCGCGGGGTGATCTGATCTGCCTCTTGCCTCTTCTACAAGGCTAATACCTGCTTCCTTTCCTGAACAGATAAAGCGGGATGCGTGTTAGCTTTCTCACTAGCTGCTCACCCAATATCAACCAAGACTGCCCTTCCCGGCTATCTCCTTGTTCTCTCTCTTCCGCTCTAGCCTTTTTTTTCTTTAGAAGGCTTCATCATGAACAAGGCCTTCTCCACCTCAATGGCTTCGAAGAAGGGCCTGCCTGCACAACTGCTCGTTCATCTCGCGTGTCACCTTCACCGGCACCGAGTTCAGGACAACATTGACATCAATCTGCTCTGGTGCACTATAAAGCCCGGTATAGAAGTTCTGCACAATGCCGTTCATTTCTTCTTTTGTTTCGCAAACTTCTCCATCCAAGTTCAGCAATGTCCCAATCCTGTTTAGCCTTCGCCTGCTTGGTTCCTGGTACATGAGCGGTGAGTCCACTCTTACCCCAATGAATGAGTTACCACGCTCTTAACTATCTGTAGAAGTGTGAAGTACTACTGTTTCATTTATGGAACCAGCTGCTTTCGCACCGGGGGAACAAGATGGTGGTGAACAAGGAAGAGTTCTCAATGAAAATGACAAGAAGGTTTCGTCAAGTTCTATTTTTTGTTAGTATATAACATATATCAATGGCTTTCTCTCTGCCTCTGCCTACTATAAGAAATGAAAGTTGGCATGCAGATACAGGAACTGTAAAAAGAATCTCATGGCAGATAGGAAAATAGGTGCATATTATCTTAGATAAAGAAACGTTGACTTGGTGGAAGAAGGATCCCGCTTGAATCGACTATTAGGTCTAATCGACTATTTGGTCTAATGGTTCGCTTGCTTTATGATAGCTAAGACCTACAATAGAGGAAGAATTGAGCAACCAATCCAGTCGGCGTACTCGAAAGCAGGTTCCACGCACTTCTTGCTTCCCTTAACTAAATAGTGCATCGATTCCTCTAGACAGGAAAACAAAATGAAAAGGATTTCCGCTTTGAAATAGTAACCTCAGTAGGAAATGTAGTTTAGTTTCCAATCTCGAATGTGTCGGTGTTCTGTGAAGATCGGAATAAGTAAAGGCTGTGTCTTTCTCTTTAGTAGTATGGTATGCAGGTTCACCAATTTTTTTTCTGTTGTTGCTCTTCAGAAAACGCGTATAGTAGTCTCGTTGGCCCTCGTCGATGGGACCTCCAGTGTATGAAACTTTTTGTCATGGAAGTTCGATCAACTAACGATATTGTTTTTTGTTGGAAAAACCAACGCCGACGTCAAGATCAGTCTCCTTTCTATTTTTGGGAGCAGAGCAGAAAAAGATGGAGTTACCTTATGAAATGAACAACCAATTAGCACAACAAGTGGTAGCCGGGCCCCATTCTAGGGTTTGGGATTTTTTCCATCGTGGGTTGGATCCTCAAAGGGTTTTCGAACTTCTACCTCAAGGGGAAGTGCCCGACTGGATTACCAACCCTTCTTATTACGGGATTGAACTCCCCAACTGGATTCCCAACCTCGGGGTTCCACTGCCCGAGCTGCTTGCCAGCCTTTTCAGATTTTATGGCATTTCGTTTGATAATAGAAAGCCCTCGGCGGCTGACATCATAGACTTTGCTTTTTGGGAGGCACAATTGCGTTTGCCGGAGGCCTATACTGTAACCAATTTTACCGATCAGTTTCTAGGGCATGACGATTGCCACAGTCTACTGAACACTTTCATGGATTTCTTATCATAGGTAGTGTTCGAGATCGCCTCTGTGCGGTGAACGCTCGAATGTAGCTAACATCAGTTTTGGCCTCGCCAGGTAGACGCGTGAAGATGCATTTTGAGTACTGGTGGTACTGGACAAGCTCTAGGGGAATAATCTCTTTCTTACTTATTTCTTATTTCTTTCCCATGACGACTAGGAACAGGCAAATCAAGAATTTCACTTCGAATTCCGGACCTCAACATCCTGCTGCTCATGGTGTTTCACGATCAGTATTGGAAATGAACGGAGAAGTCGTGGAACGTGCGGAACCACATATTGGATCACTCCAGTGCGGCACGAAGCTGCTGACGCTGAGTAGGCTCCTATGCCGCTATCACGGTGGAGGTTCCGTAGCGCGTCATGAGCACCGGGCAAAGGGACGGTTGAGCAACTCAAGCGAACCGCCCTACCTGACTTTGGATAAAGATAGAAGGGAGAAGGTTGTGAAGGTGGCCTTGTTATCCACACATCTGGTCGAAGGACCGACCTGGGTTTTCACGAGCGTAGGCGGGTCCTGGAGTGCCCGTCAAGGGCGCTAGCGCATACCCCGGGGTGATCATCACCACCTGCACCTCACATCTCGGCACAGTGGAACGTGTAACCCGCCTGCTGTCCAAGTCAACCACTGAATTTCCTGTAATTCATAGTGCCTAACAGAACGTAGCAGCAAGGGACAACCCACCCATACAGACAGCCTGCGGGGAGGATGGCACTACTGGCAAAGACCGTCTGGCGAAAACGTCGCAGGCATGAAGCATGGTGGGCCTGCGCCGGGGGAGCATAGGGAGGAAAGGGAGCCCGGACGATGGAAGAGCCAGGGGAAGTCGGGTCATTTGACGGAAATGGAAGGCGGCTCATTCATTCTTGAAAAAAGAGGGAGGGAGCGAGCCAATGTATCAATGAATAGATACAGTCAACGGTAGACAGACAGCGCTGCCTACACGCGAATTAGCTTCCGAGGTCGAGCAGTCTCAATTTCACTACAGGATTTGCGAATGAATGCTGGGCTGGGCCACCTCAAATGGCGTGAGCCGCATGCGGGGAGACCCGCACGTACGGTTTTCAGGGGGATCCGGTCGGCGCCCACCCGACTAGAGGGACTGAGAAATTAATCGAGTACAAAACTTATCTTCAAGCTTTACCTTATTTTGATCGTTCAAAGGGCGGTCGCGGAGTCACTGAATGAAGTCCTCCCTCCCTTTCTTTCGGAGGTGCTGACCCGCTGCGAGGCAGATATGACTAAGTGACATATTGAATATGGCGACGACTACAACATGTCGTAGAAGGAGATAAGAGGTGGAGCCAACGACCCACTAAGACTCACGTATCTACAACTACATTCCCGAGCGGCAGTCAAACGGAGGCGTGAATGCAAGATGCCAGCGGAATGATCGACCGGACAGAGGCTAGGGCAGCTTTCTTCCCATTGCATCCTTCCTTGTGTGTCAGAGATACAAAGCGAGTGCACCGGAAAAGAAGGGGAACTGAGTCAATCTATTCAATGGCGAAGCATCCGAAGCATAACTGCACACTCACACGATCTTTGCCGAGAGATAGGAGCATTCGGTGGAACCAGTGAACTACACTTGCTTCTTGATAGATGTGTGGGACAGAGGGCTCGTGGTACCTGCTGCCCGCCCTTCCTCCGCTTTGATAACCGTGTGAACGGAGATTGGGCAGAGCAAAAGGGAAGGAGGTCCTCATACGGAGTCGCACACTTGAGCAGTGCGGGAGACTGGAGAATGGGTCGAGTAAACTCCCTTAGGGCCGATTAAATCACAGACGAGGAACTTTTCTTTCTTTTTTGATTTTGGATTGGAAGGGTATGTTCTAAAAAAAGAAAGGCAGAGGTAAATACTTCGAAGAGGCGGCTCGGTAGGGATGGAATGGTCAATCGTCAAGTCAAGGATGACTTCTTTATTGGCGAAACGATGGGGGAGAGAAAGCACACCAGTGATTCTCTGAGCCGGTCTTCATTTCCAACGCCTCGGTCGAGATAGATGACAGCACCTTTTTATCCTCTTCCTTACCGGGAAGGCGCACTTCTCTTCTTCTTCTGGCCTTCACCTCCTACCCGGCCCGGAAATAGAACCCAGCCCCCTTTCTGATCCATTCATTTCTGCAAGCAGGCGGGATCCAGAGCTAAGCCCCCCCTCCTATTCGAAGCCGGGTGTGGCCTCGCCCTTTTGCTCTTCCTTCGGTTTGGCTCCACAAAGGCGCCGCCTAGACTAGGAGACCCACTCATATTCAAAAGGCGCCTAGCTTTCAAGACGATGATAATAATTAGGCTGCCTTTTTCCAATATCATGGAATAGCATGGCCCGGGGCTAAGGTAACTCCAGTGGGAGAGCCGTGTTATGGGTGACCTTATTGCACGGTTCAGAGAGCACTTGTGCATGTGATGCAAGTGAACATGTACGAAAAAGCTGTCGTAAAGTTTCGTTGTTCGTTTCGTCATTGACCCTATCTATGTTTCTACGATGGTCCAAGAACACGCTCATTCTTCAGCCGTAGAGAGACTTTTGAATTGTGAGGTACCATTACGAGCTCAATATATAAGAGTGTTATTCTGTGAAATAACTCGAATTTCAAATCATTCACTTTCTTCAACTACTCATGCTATGGATGTGGGAGCATCAACTCCGTTCCTTTGGGCTTTTGAGGAGCGGGAGAAATTGTTGGAATTCTATGAAAGAGTCCCGGGAGCCAGGATGCATGCTAGTTTCATACGACCTGGTGGAGTGGCACAAGATCTGCCTCTTGGCTTATGTCGAGATATTGATTCCTCCACACAACAATTTGCTTCTTGTATCGACGAATTAGAAGAGATGTCAACCGGCAACCGTATCTGGAAACAACGATTAGTGGATATTGGTACTGTCACTGCACAGCAAGCAAAGGATTGGGGATTCAATGGTGTAATGTTAAGAGGTCGTGCGACATGAAGACATTGATAGCAATATGGGGGAAGTTCCCATCAGGCAACAACGGTTCTGCCTGACCCTACAAAAGCATGCATATGTTGTCAGTGAAGATTTTGTGTGAAGCCTTGGAGACGACGTACCCGGGGCTAGGGTGAGCTGAGGGGGGAAAGCGTAAGTGAGCGAATGTGTGTAAGCCCAGTCAAAGATTCCTATTCTAGGCGGGGCGGGCCATCAACCTTCGAATGGTGTTGGTCCTACGGACCATGAACGGATTCGCCTCTGGCCTCTGGGCACGTCGGAACCGCATGAGTTCACCGGGGTGGAGCACGGTCCGCTAAAATCGGCATAGGTTAGGTGCTATTGATGGAACATGGTAAGCCCATCTTTCTCCATATGAAAGTGCTGCGGGCACATAGAGATGTGGGTAGAGGAAGTCTCAAAAAGCGAAGGCCGAGATGTAGGTCACGTGACCTGCACCGAAAAGGTGGCTGACTGGGCTTTCTCCTGGATCAAAGCGGATCAGCTCGCCAAATTCATCGATCGAATCAGGCACCCCGGAACGTCGAATGAAAGTGGTATTTCTACAACCCTATTTATATGATAGGTCTGGCCCCTTTCCCCCTATCCCTCCCTTATGTTTAGGAGCGGGATCTGCCCAAGAACGACCTGTGGTGGTACGGAAGGCACGGACTCCGCAAGCGTCTCGCACCCTCTGAGAAAGAAACTCCTCAACCATCACAAGATAAAGAAGTATGACGCTCCGTGTCTGACTCTATTGGTCATAGCTCCTTGCTGTTGCGGCCGGTGCTCGTTTGCGCGCGTGTGAACCACCAGATCATAAGGAAAGATGCCTCTCGGGGCATCTGAGAATGATTCGAGCCGTATGAAGGGAAACTCCCACGTACAGTTTGTTTTGGGGGGGAAGGAGCCCGACAGGGTCCCCCCCACTGACTTGGTCCGGGCCTAAGTGAAAGTGAAGTGGTGGGCCTACCCATCCCAACCTGGGGTATCCTGGGATTCGCGAAGAGCAGCACCTTACGATGTTCATGACCAATCGGATCTTGACGTACCAGTAGGTACCAGAGGAGATCGCTATGATCGTTACTGTATCCGTATCGAAGAGATGCGACAAAGTGTTCGGATCATTGTGCAATGTCCTAATAAAATGCCTAGTGGCATGATCAAAGCCGATGATCGTAAGCTATGTCCTCCATCATGATCTCGAATGAAACTATCCATGGAATCGTGCACCGTGTGAAATGTAGATCATCGCCGTTCTTAACCGAGACTCAGGTTAAGCTCCGTCTCGGAACCTCCGTGGGGTTAGGAGTAAAGCATCTCGAGGTTGGCGCATCTCGTTGGGCGTGGAGAAGCATTGGGAACCCCAATATCTTTCTTCGGAGCTGTTTCTTTTCCCGTCCCCTCGCCCCGGCATAGCGCTTCGCTTCCGGTTCTTCAGAAGAATCAACTGACTTCTCCCTTCTTCATTGATCCGAAGGAAAGGGAACCGTCTACCAGTTGGGAAGCTAGACATCAAGGTTGTGGCTTGATGAGGATAACTAAGCTAACACGCCGGAGTTGGCTGCTGGCACAACAGGGTGGTGCCTTACCGCACCGCAGGCACACGCGCGGTAGCGTTCGTGGTGGTGCTTCAGGATTCCAATGTACTGCGTCCAAGATCAGAACGAGCTTGCCGGCGGACCACTGCCGTCCCATTCTTTAGTGAGCTGGAGCGCTGCCATCTTATCCACGGAAAACGCGTCAAGCTATCGCTTCGGGTCGAAGCACTAAAAGAAAAGGACCGGGAAACGCGGCGGCATAGGAACCACGGGAACCCAGGAGGGAGAAAGACGATGTACGGGATACGGGATCCTCGCAGTAGGCTGGACCAAAATCCAGCCGAGAGAGGGCAGCCTTTAGAAGCAACAGGTTGGGAAACCAAGAGAAGGCTTCGCCTTTTCTTATCTTCTTCCTGGCACAAAAAGAGGGATTAGCATTATTGACCCCATGAGAAAGCACTAACACCTTCCTCATTGGGGCTCCGCGCACTGGGAAAAGGCTTCCGCGACAGGAAACCGGCTACTAGTTAGGAAGTGAACATAAGGTATCAAGAGGTCCCTCACAGTCAGGTGCAATGCAATTGCCCCTATTAGTCAAGTACCCCTCTTCCTATTTAGTTTAGGGGTTAAGGCGAGAAATGGCTTGATGAACCCTTCCGTTCACCATGCACCGGCCCCATTCACTTGCAACTCGTAGAGGCTGTAAGTAAACAGTGCCCCACTAAATTCAAAGTGACGGTGGGGTTGAAAGACGAGAGTGCCTACCTCCGAGCCGAGAGTGCCCGCCCTTTCTGTCAAGTAGGCTACTTTTTCCGGAACGTAGTCCGCAATAAGCGTTCCTGTGTATATAGATATCTTCGATGCTGTCATTTCGACATGTCCGCTTCAACCCCTCTTTCACCTCCCAAAAAGCTAAGTTGGCTTGACGAGCGCAGATGAGGAAGCGGGAGCAATAAAACCAAGAATATCTTTCTTTTCTTTCCAAATACTTTATTAAGTTAAGGGGCAAAGATTTCGCTACTGAGAAAGCGAATGGTCAGCGCGAGGGTTCTCGACTTAGCCGAGCGTTAGAGACGCGTCATTCTCATAGTGAGGCGCTTCGAGTTAGCGAAGCGCTGTAGTAGCGTCGGAGACTATGTGCTATAATGCTGAACTAAGGACGTTCCGCCTTATCTATAGAAGCAGTCGACTGAGTTCTGAACGAATGGGATCCTTGGTGGGTAATGGCTCAATCTATAGATGGAAAGCCTTATGATGGGAAACTACGTTAGGTTTGGAGAGAGATGGGACCTGTTATAGTTTAGGGGGAGCAGATGCAAGCTTTTTCTTTCCATAGCCGGCCAAATAACTACCGGATCATCGGTCTACTCTACCTCAATTCACCATTTCGAAATTTATACAGAAGGTTTTTCCGTACCAGCTCCTTCTACCTATACCGCAGTTGAAGCACCTAAAGGTGAATTTGGTGTCTTTCTTGTCAGTAATGGGAGTAATCGTCCCTACCGTTGTAAAATAAGAGCACCTGGCTTTGCCCATTCACAAGGACTCGATTCTATGTCCAAACATCACATGCCAGCAGATGTAGTCACCATCATAGGTACTCAAGATATTGTGTTTGGAGAGGTAGATAGATAGGACGTAGTCTTGCTCGATCAGGACCCTAGCTTTATTGCGAGCCAAAAGTAAGAAAGCCAGAAGAAGGGAAAAGGATGCAAAATGCAATGGGATTCCTGATCCAATAAGAAATCCCAATTCGGAGTTTGTTTTGCTAAAATTCCTATGTTATACTATGAAATTCTCGATGATGAATCGATTTGATAGATCAGATATTGTTATTCCAAATATTGATCCGATTCAGTATCATCAGGATGCAAAAGTCATCCCGTTGAATTTACAGAAGTCCAATTTTGCATATCTATGGGATTACATCCCCAAAAAAAAATCGATTATGGAAGTCAATATTATAGCATTTATTGCTACTAGTCGGCTTCAGATGAAGGAGTGGAAGAAAAAAAGGGAGCTTTCACCTCATGTGGGTCAGCCTCTAACTCTCTCTCGTATTCTTTCTTCTTAGGACTTATAGGATTTAGTCTTTAGGGAGGGTCTAGGATTGTAGAGAACTTGCGCATTTGCAAAACAAGTACAATGGCAGGATGCAAAACTATAGTACAAAGCATCAGCACACACACCTATAAAAAAGGTAAAGATGGAACCGAGCTAGAAATTCTGTGGGTAATATTGAGCATCCATAAAGACACATCGATTAACCTTTTACGTGCAAATACTCGTTCAACTAATGAGATAGCTCGGCTCGGCTCGTTTACGCAACAATCAGATTTGAAACTCGACTTGACTCGGTAAACTCACGAGTAGCTCGTTTATCTCGTTCTAAGTTGTGAACATGTGCATATATTAGGAAAATAAGTAATTACTAATTCAGTTTTACAACAAATATAGTACTTCCAAAATTTCACAGAGACAAGATCAACAAAAATATAGTAGCTATACAACATTATAGGTGCAAGAAACATTAGCAGTTGACCTTCATTTGTGAAAAAATTCAAATTATATATTTGAAAGAGTTTAACGAGCTAAACGAATAGCTCGCGAGTAGCTCATTTATCTTAAATGAACAAACAAACTCAAATCTAAAACACAGCTCGACTTGTTAGACATAGAGTTCGAGCCGAGTCGATCCAAGTCACGAGCTACTCGTTTAGCTCGCGATTTTCAAGTTATTATTCTAGCCCTACTGGGTCACTCGACCTCTCCCCGACCCCGTCGCCATTCTTACTCTATCACTCGCTAGTACTAGCGACTCTCTCCTCCTTCGCTCGCATGCCAACTGTTGCTTCCCTTACTCGTGCTCGGTACCTGCCAGTCTTCTCCCCTTACTTCTCTCACTGACTCATCACCTCTTGTACCTCGCCATATTTCCCCACCCAGGTGATGCCTCTCCTCCGCATGCCTCGCAACCGAGGGGATGGGTAGACATTGTTAAGGGGTAAAATGCAAAAGCGTGGTATTTGGGACTACATGTTGATTTCCTACTTCTAGAGGGGCTTAAATGCAATGGTGATGTACCTACGATGGTCTCCATAGGCGGACCTAAGGTCCCTCCAGCCCTGGCAACTGCCCAGACTTGATGTTGGGGCAGCAGCTTGTATTACCTGATTTTGTACAACAATTTTGTCTGAAAATGGCACCTTATATATGTTTGCATGGGCATTAAAAGGTTTCTAGATACGCCACTGACGATTGCATTGGCTTTTGACAATAAAGATTCACTTTTAGTGTAGACTGTAGCCAAAAAAATTGAAAACGTGGGTTCAAAGTTTCAAGGAATCCCAAAAAGTCCTGAATGTATTCAACAATGCACGTTATTGTAGGGGTTCCGCGTATGAAAACAATAAATTTTGCTCTACGCCCCTGAACCCCTGAAGCTGCCAGGACCTATCTATTAGTAATACAGTAACGGGAGGGGCTTTTCACGAACTTTACCTTGAAGACCGAAAAGCGTTGTCAACGCTCAGGAGAGCGTGGTTGATGTAGACGAGCCGAAGCCGACCTCAAGGTCGTGATGAAGTCCTTGCGCTCCTTTGGATCCAACGACTTGAGTGCCTCAAGTGCGACACCTCGCGGGGAGTTACACACGTCTGGTGCCTAATGATGACTCCCGCTTCCCCGATCTAGCAGCAGTTGCCGGAAGTAGAGCTCCCGGATCCGAATCCCGCAGCGCGATGGCGCTCCATGGTGAAGATGTCTCTCGCTCGCGCAGTCCAGACTTGGGACCACGGTCACGAGAGAGAGAGAGGGGGGAGAGAGAAAATATCAACTGGAGGTCCTCCCAGAAGTGAGAAGACCTTTATTGATTATTGGTGTATTTAAATTGGCCAAATACCCCCACTATATATAGGGGAGGGGAGGTACTACCTCCCTCAAAGTCCTAGGGTGGGACTAAAGGAGAGGAGGGGGAGGGTGTTGGGTCCGCAGCATAGAAAACAAAAAAATTCCTACGATGAGAACTATACGCCAAGATCTATCTACTAGGTACATAGCAACGGGTGGACATACATCCATCGAGAACTTACCCTCGAAGACAACAAGTTTTGTTAACAAGTAGAAACTCGTGGTTGATGTAGTCGTACACTTGCCGATCTCAAGATCGTGTGGAAGTCTGAGCGCCGCAAATCAGCAGCGCGTCCGTCCTCGCACACACGTTCAAGCCACCGGACAACCTCCACCTCCTCGCTCCAGCGATCCAGCGGAAGCAGCAACTCCTTCCAGACGAAATGCCACCGGGAACATGTATCTCGCTAATCCGAGACCATGGGGGAATAATTCTATAGGGGGAGAGAGATCCTTCACGAGGAGGTGTGAGGAAGAAGGAGGAAGAGGGGGACCTTTTATAGGAGGAGGGGGGTACCCCCTCAATGGCTGGCGCCTCATGGAGGTGACCCCTCACCTCCTCCATTCATGTGGTGGTAACTCCCTCCACATTAAAATGCCTCTTCACATTCCCTTTTAAAGTCTCCACTTTAAATGCATTAAAATTCTCTAAGTTTAATGCTCTCTCATTTAATAAAACTCTTTTATTAAATTTATTCAGAATTTTGTTAATTACTTTAATTAACAAACATTCACATATAACCCTTACAATATTTCAATATCACATGCAGAACCACTTTCTGCAATTTCACCCGAAATAATTCTGGTTTCTATCGAAACAATTCCTGCGCTTTGCAATTCTTTTGTCTGAAACATATGTGCTCCAAAATGGTGTCCGGTAACTCTTAAGTGTGTCACCCTACGGTTCGCAAATAATGCAGACATGATTGAGACTCCTCTCAGATCAATAATCAGAAGCGGGACCTGGAGATCCATACTGACTCCTTCATATTCAACGATGACTTCTGTGATCGTGAGAAACTTTAACGCTAGTAATTTAATCCCTTTGTCTCATGATATAATACATGTCCGAGATTTGATCATCGATATCCAAATACCTAGTTTGATCTCGTTACCGACATGCACTCTTTTCTCGTTCCCGTGATATAACATTCTAGTGATCGTATCACTTGCTTGCAAGCTATCTTAATGTGATATCACCGAGAGGGCCCAGAGTATATCTATCCGTCATCGGGATTGACAAATTCCACTCTTGATCCATGAGCCTCAACATAACACCTTCGTAGCACTGAACCCGTCTTTATAGTCACTCTGTTACGGTGTGACGTTTGATGTTATCAAGATACTCTTCTGGTGTTAGCAATTAACATGATCTCATGGTCTAAGGATAAAGATTACTTCGTATGATGTAATAACAATATAAACATAATGACTTCATCGTAATGCTATACTTCGGATGAATGTTCATCACATCATTTCACAAATGTTGTGACTTTGTTATTAACAACATCCAATGTCCATGATCAGGAAACCTTGATCATCTTGTTAATCAACAAGCTAGTCTATAAGAGAGGCATAACTAGGAACCCTTTTTTGTTTATTAAACACACATGTATTGATGTTTCCGATGAATACAATTATAGCATGCAAAATAAACATCTATCATATATAAGGAATACATAATAACAACTTTATTATTGCCTCTCAGGGCATATTTCCTTCAGTCTCCCACTTGCACTAGAGACAATAATCTAGTTCACATAGTGATAAATATAACACCCATGGAGTTCTGGTGTTGATCATGTTTTGCCCTAGGGAGAGCTTTAGTCAACGGATCTGCTACATTTAGGTCTGTGTGTACTTTACAAATCTTTATATCTCCATCCTTGACATGCTCGTGGATGGAGTGAAACCGGCGCTTAATATGCTTAGAATTCTTGTGAGACCTCGGTTCCTTGGCGTTGGCTATGGCTCCATTGTTGTCACAATAGATCACCATTGGGTCCAATGCACTAGGAACCACACCTAGTTCCATAATGAACTCTTTCATCCAAACCGCTTCCTGTGCCGCTTCTGAAGCAGCAACATATTCCGCCTCCGTCGTTGATCCAGCCACCACAGGTTGTTTGGAACTCCTCCAACTAACTGCTGCTCCGTTCAAGAGAAATACGTATCCAGATTGAGACTTAGAGTCATCCGGATCGGTGTCAAAGCTAGCATCACCATAACACTTAACGACTAGCTCTTCTTCACCTCCGTATATAAGAAACATATCCCTAGTTCTTCTCAAGTACTTGAGGATGTTCTTGACCGCTATCCAGTGTTCCGAACCTGGATCAGATTGGTACCTACTAGTCAAACTAATAGCATGTGCCACATCCGGTCTTGTACATAGCATGGCATACATTATAGAGCCTATGGTCGAGGCATAGGGGATCTTATCCATCATCTCTCTTTCTTCCGCCGTAGCCGGACTTTGAGTCTTGCTCAATGTCTGGCCTTGCAACATAGGTAAGAACCCCTTCTTACTTCCGTCCATATTAAACTTCTTTAATATCTTATCAAGGTATGTACTCTGCGATAGCCCAATTAGGCTCCTTGATCTATCTCTATAGATTTTAATGCCTAATATATATGATGCTTCACCAAGGTCTTTCATCGAAAATTTGCTGTTTAGATAACTTTTAACACTGTTTAAAAGATCTATATCATTTCCAATCAATAATATGTCATCCACATATAATATCATAAATGCCACATTGCTCCCACTCACTTTCTTGTAAATACAAGCCTCTCCATAAGTTTGGACAAATCCAAACTCTTTGATCACCTCATCAAAGCAGAGATTCCAACTCCGGGATGCTTGCTTCAGTCCATAGATGGATCGCTGAAATTTGCATACCTTATTAGCATCCTTAGGACCGACAAAACCCTTAGGTTGTATCATATACAACTCTTCTTCAATATTACCATTGAGGAACGTAGTTTTGACATCCATCTGCCATATTTCATAATCGAAATATGCAGCAATTGCTAACATAATCCTAACCGACTTAAGCATTGCTACGGGAGAGAATGTCTCATCGTAGTCAAATCCTTGAATTTGTCGAAACCCCTTTGCGACAAGTCGAGCCTTATAGATGGTCACATTACCATCAGCATCAGTTTTTCTTTTGAAAATCCATTTATTCTCAACGGCCTTTCGCGTGAGGTAAGTCCACCAAGGTCCAAACCTGGTTCTCGTACATGGATTACATCTCGGATTTCATGGCTTCTAGCCATTTGTTGGAATCCGGGCTCATCATCGCTTCTTCATACGTCGCAGGGTCATCCATTCCATCAACCATGAAATTCACAACATGATTGCCGTTCAGTTAAGGAACTGCATGTGTCCTACTTGACCTGCGAGGTTCGGTAGTGTCCTCTTTCGGAGTTTCATGACCAATATCATTAGCTCTCTCTTCATTAGGTGAAGTCAACTCCGAAACAATTTTCGGTGCTGCGTTACTCGCCATTTCATGAAGAGAAGGTTCAATAACCTCTTTGAGTTCTACCTTCTGACTACTCACACCTTTCACGAGAAACTCCTTCTCAAGAAAGGATCCATTCTTGGCAACAAAAACCTTGCCCTTAGATCTATGATAGAAGGTATACCCAATCGTTTCCTTAGGGTATCCTATGAAGAGCATTTTTCCGCTTTGGGTTCAAGTTTGTCCGGCTGAAGTTTCTTCACATAAACATCGCATCCCCAAACTTTAAGAAATGACAACTTAGGTTTGTTTCCAAACCATAATTCATACGGTGTCATTTCAACGGATTTAGATGGTGCCCGATTTAAAGTGAATGCAGCGGTTTCCAGTGCATAACCCCAAAATGACAGTGGTGATACATTGCAAATGTATCTATAATTTTTTATGCTCCATGCTTGGTTTTATCCACTTTCTTGTGTTTTGTCCACACTTTGGAATACTTTTCATATGATATCTTGGACTAACCTATTAACAAGAGCCACAGTGCCAGCTGCCTGTTTTCTGCTGTTTTTGGTTCCAGGAAAGTCAGAAAATGAATATTCTCGGAATTGGACGGGACAAAAGCCAAAGTGCCTATTTTTCTAGAAGACTCCAGGAGCCAGAATACGAGACGGAGAAGAGCCAGGGGCTGGCCACACCACCCCCAGGCGCAGGCTGGGCCTGGCCGCGCCAGGGCATGGTGTGGGCCCCCCAGGCACCCCCTCGGTCTCCCTCTTCGCCTATAAGAAGCCTTCTGACCTAAAAACTCCGGGGGGTTCGACGTTTTTCCAGAAGAAGTTCCGCAGCACCGCCACCACCGAAGGGGAGATTCGGGGGACAAAAAGTCTCTGTTCCGGCACCCTGCCAGGACGGGGAAGTGCCCCCGGAGCCATCTCCATCGATCTCCACCATCATCTCCATCGACCATCCATGTTTCCCCCATCTATGAGTGAGTAATCCCCCGCTGTAGGCTATGGGGATGGTAGGGACTGAATGAGATCGTTCATGTAATGGCATCAGATTGTTAGGGCATGGTGCCTAGTATCTTTTATTAGTGCTTTATGACTTTGTTGTGACTTGTTGTGCTTAATGCTTGTCACTAGGGCCCGAGTGCCATGATTTCAGATCTGAACATGTTATTGATTCATTATGATAGTATTTTTTTGGTCTTATCTACAAGTTGTATACACACGTTGTTGTCCGGAACCAATGGCCCCGAAGTGACAGAAATCGGGATAACCGGGAGGGAATGGCTTTGATGTGAGGATCACATGTGTTCACGGAGTGTTAATGCTTTGCTCCGGTGCTCTATTAAAAGGAGCACCTTAATTGCCAGTAGTTCCCTAGAGGCCCCACTGCAAACGGGCTGGCAGGACAAAAGATGTTGTGCAAGTTCTCATTGCGAGCACGTATGACTATATACAGAACACATGCCTAGGATTGTCTAGTACTTGGATGCTTTATCTTATTTATCTGCAATTGCCCTATGTTCTGATTGTTATGTGAATTGTCTTGTCCATACAACGCCCGTCCATCCATCCCTATGCCTACCGCACTCGAATCCCACTGTTTACTACTTTTGTTACTACTGTCTTTGCTTTACTACTACTGTTACTTTACTATTCCTACTACAAAACTGTTGCTACTGATAAACTGCTGTGAGCGAGATTGTTTCCAGGTGCAGCTGAATTGACAACTCAGTTGTTAAGGCTGATAAATATTCTTTGGCTCCCCTTGTGTCGAATCAATAAATTGGGTTTCACTTCCCTCGAAAATACTGCGATACACCCCCTACACTTGTGGGTCATCAAGTGGCAAGTCAGTCAGAGACATCATAGATCGAACCATATCCAATAAAGTATGATTATGATGTTCCGACACACCATTATGTTGTGGTGTTCCGGCAGGCGTGAGTTGTGAAACTATTCCACACTCTTTCATGTGTGTGCTAAACTCGTAACTTAGATACTCACCTCCACGGTCAGACCGAAGAAATTTGATCTTTCTATTACGATGATTTTCCACTTCATTCTGAAATTCCTTGAACTTTTCAAAGGTTTCAGACTTGTGTTTCATCAAATAAATATACTCGTATCTACTCAAATCATCCGTGAAAGTAACAAAATAACGATATCCACCTCGTGTCGACACACTCATTGGTCCACAGACATCAGTATGTATGATTTCCAATAAATCTGTCGCCCGTTCCATTGAACCGGAAAACGGCGTTCTAGTCATCTTGCCCATAAGGCATGGCTCACATGTATCAAATGATTCAAAATCAAGTGATTCCAAAAGTCCATCAGAATGGAGTTTCTTCATGCGTTTAACGCCAATATGACCTAGATGGAAGTGCCACATATATGCAGATATATCATTATCAAGTTTAATCCTTTTAGCATCAACATTATGAATATGCGTAATACTACTATCGATATCCAATAGAAATAAACCATTCAACACAGGTGCATGACCATAAAAGATATCATTCTTATAAATCGAACAACCATTGTTTTCAGATTTAAAGGAATAACCACTTTGCATCAAACACGATCCGGATACAATGTTCATGCCTAGTGCAAGCACCAAATAACAATTATTCAGATTTATAACTAATCTCGATGGCATATGGAGAGGTAGCGTCCCGACGGCGATCACATCAACTCTTGAGCCATTGTCGACCCGCATCCTGACCTCATCGCTTGCTAGTTGTCGCTTGTTCCGCAGTCCCTGAACCGAGTTACATATATTAGCAACCGATCCCGTATCAAATACCCAGGTGCTACTGCGAGTACTAGTCAAGTACACATCAATAACATGTATATCACATATACCTTTGTTTGCCTTGTCGGACTTGTTGTCTGCCAAATACTTGGGGCAATTGCGCTTCCAATGGTCAGTCCCCTTGCAATAGTAACACTCGGTGTCAGACTTAGGGCCAGCTCGGGGTTTCTTTTCAGATGCAGCAACAGATTTGCCACCCTTCTTTCCCTTGTGCTTGCCTTTCTTGTCCTTCTTGAAACCGGTGGTCTTATTGATCATTAACACTTGATGTTCTTTCCTAATCTCCACTTCTGCAGTCTTAGGCATTGACAGAAGCTCGGGAAGAGACTTCTTCATGCCCTGCATATTATAGTTCATCACGAAGCTCTTGTAGCTAGGTGGCAGAGATTGGAGAACATGATGTATGCCTAAGTCAATGGGAATCGTTATTCCCAAGGACGCAAGCTTATCGGCGTACCCAGACACTTTGAGTACGTGCTCACTAACGGAGTTGTTCTCCTCCATCATGCAGCTAAAGAACTTTTCAGAAGCATTATAACTCTCTACGGCAGCATGGGTATCGAAAATCATTTTCAATTCTCCCATGGTATCAAAGGCATTGCCATTTTCGAAACGCTTTCGAAGTTCTGGCTCTAGCCCATACAGTATGCCGCAATGAACTAAGTTGTGGTCCTCCTGACGAGTCATATAGACATTCTTTTCCTCGTCGAGGCATCAGGAGCTGTTGGGGGGCCGAGCGGCGCCTTTAGCACATATTGCTTTTGTGCAGCAGTGAGGAGAATCCTCAAATTCATAGCCCAGTTGGTGAAGTTGCTACCATTTGCAGCAAGTTTCTCTTTCTCCATGAACACGTTGAAATTAAAAGCAGGTGGTGCCATCTACAACAGAATTTGTAAAGTTTATTTAGACTAAGTTTATGATAGAGTGAGTTCAACTAATCCAAATTACTACTAAACTCCCACTCAAAAACGACATCCCTCATGTCCTTTTGGTGATTACATGAACCAAATCCACTACACCAAGTCCGATCATCACATGAGTTGATGTAGCTTCAAAGGCGAGCATCTACATGGGCATCATATCAACTATATGACTCATGCTTAACCTTTCGGTCCGTGTTCCGAGGCCATATCTGTACATGCTAGGCTCGCCAAGTAAGAACCTTAGTATTCACGTGTGTAAAACTGTCTTACACCCGTTCCTATGAAAGCGTAGATTCGAGTACACCCGATCATCACGTGATGTCTCGAAACACGATCCACAAAACAGTGCATACTTAAGGAAGAACATATTTTTATCTTGATATCTAAATGAGGGATCATCTTACAATGCTACAAAAGCGCCAAACTAGCAGTATAAGATGCTAACATCTAATGTGTAAAGTGAGATGATATGGTCCATGCATTTGATCTCTATCATTTTGCATCGTGGTATGATCTCTATCATTCCTTTGTGTGTAAGGCCAAGGTCTATGGAACTTACACGTTGAATGTGTTGTAAGAGTATCTATCATACATCTACTTACAACAATACCATATCAATACACTAGCCCAACAACGATCTAAACTAGACGCCTCTAATTTATCAATTGCAAGTTTTACGTGGCTTAGGGCTTTCGGAGATAGAACTGTTCTTACCTACGAACATGAACCACAACGAGGATAACCAAGTTATTAGAAACTCATTGTAAATCAGATATTGACTATAGTAGGAGAGACAGACACCCACCAGCCACTTATGCAAAACAAGTTGCATGTCAGTCGTGGAACTGGTCTCATGTACGATGACATGTAAGGTTAGTCCGAGCCGCTTCATCCCACTATGCCACCAATATCCAAAATACATAGAAGATGCAATAACATGATCATCATCGCCCACATATAAACATATGTGTACTACCCGTGCAAAGCACCTACGCATAGATCAGGCTCTGATACCACTGTTGGGTCCACAGCATAGAAAACAAAATTTTTCCTACGATGAGAACTATACGCCAAGATCTATCTACTAGGTACATAGCAACAGGTGGACATACATCCATCGAGAACTTACCCTCAAAGACAACGAGTTTGTTAACGAGTAGGAACTCATGGTTGATGTAGTCGTACACTTGCCGATCTCAAGATCGTGTGGAAGTCCGAGCGCCGCAAATCAGCAGCGCATCCGTCCTCGAACACGCGTTCAAGCCACCGGACAACCTCCACCTCCTCGCTCCAGCGATCCAGCGGAAGCAGCAACTCCTTCTAGACGAAATGCCACCGGGAACATGTATCTCGCTAATCCGAGACCATGGGGGAATAATTCTAGAGGAGGAGAGAGATCCTTCACGAGGAGGTGTGAGGAAGAAGGAGGAAGAGGGGGGCCTTTTATAGGAGGAGGGGGGTACCCCCTCCATGGCCGGTTCCTCATGGAGGTGACCCCTCACCTCCTCCATTCATGTGGTGGTAACTCCCTCCATATTAAAATGCCTCTTCACATTCCCTTTTAAAGTCTTCACTTTAAATGCATTAAAATTCTCTAAGTTTAATGCTCTCTCATTTAATAAAACTCTTTTATTAAATTTATTCAGAATTTTGTTAATTACTTTAATTAATAAACATTCACATATAACTCCTTGCAATATTTCAATATCACATGCAGAACCACTTTCTGCAATTTCACCCGAAACAATTCCGGTTTCTATCGAAACAATTCCTGCGCTTTGCAATTCTTTCGTCTGAAACATATGTGCTCCAAAATGGTGTCCGGTAACTATTAAGTGTGTCACCCTACGGTTCGCGAATAATGCAGACATGATTGAGACTCCTCTCAAATCAATAATCAGAAGCGGGACCTGGAGATCCATACTGACTCATGCATATTCAACGATGACTTCTGTGATCGTGAGAACCTTTAACGCTAGTAATTTAATCCCTTTGTCTCATGATATAATACATGTCCGAGATTCGATCATCGATATCCAAATACCTAGTTTGATCTCGTTACCGACATGCACTCTTTTCTCGTTCCCGTGATATAACATTCTAGTGATCGTATCACTTGCTTGCAAGCTATCTTAATGTGATATCACCGAGAGGGCCCAGAGTATATCTATCCGTCATCGGGATTGACAAATTCCACTCTTGATCCATGAGCCTCAACATAACACCTTCGTAGCACTGAACCCGTCTTTATAGTCACTCTGTTACGGTGTGACGTTTGATGTTATCAAGATACTCTTCTGGTGTTAGCAATTAACATGATCTCATGGTCTAAGGATAAAGATTACTTCGTATGATGTAATAACAATATAAACATAATGACTTCATCGTAATGCTATACTTCGGATGAATGTTCATCACATCATTTCACAAATGTTGTGACCTTGTTATTAACAACATCCAATGTCCATGATCAGGAAACCTTGATCATCTTGTTAATCAACAAGCTAGTCTATAAGAGAGGCATAACTAGGAACCCTTTTTTGTTTATTAAACACACATGTATTGATGTTTCCGATCAATACAATTATAGCATGCAAAATAAACATCTATCATATATAAGGAATACATAATAACAACTTTATTATTGCGTCTCAGGGCATATTTCCTTCAGAGGGGTGGCCGCCGGCCACCCTAGTGGGCCCCGCGCAGGGGGCTAGGCCCAGCCGGCCTCCCCCTTGCCCCTTCTCCCTCTCTCCTTTCCCCTAATGGGCCCTCTCCCTCCGGAAATTGGCCCATTAAGCCTTTGACCATTTATTTGATTTTTCTCTTTATTAAATAATTATGAATAAATGATTAAATCAACATTTATCATTCATTCATATATTATTCAATCTCCGTGGCTATGGAACACCTTCCACCTCCACTCCGGACATCCTCTGGACTTACCGAAACTCTTCCGGTTTTCTCTCTACTATTCTTTGGTGATTCCACCGATTCTATAAACACTCTCTAAGTATCATCAAGCGCTTAAGCGTGATACCCCACGGTTCGGGAACACTCTAGACATGGTTGGGACACTCCCGCACCAATGATCGACCGAGGGACCTGGATGGCCATGTGACCCCTGTGTGTTCCACGAAGATCTTTCGTCTTTTGAACCAGGATAGTCATGTCTTATTCCCTTTGTCTCTTGATACTTGTGTTGCCCGAGATCTGATCAATGACATCACCATGTCATGTTCAATCTCGTTACTGAACAATGCTACTTGACTCGTTCCGATAAGCGATATCCCCGTGATCAAATCACAGCTGCACAGCTATTGGATATAACCTCTCCGAGTGGGCCCTTGAGTATCTTCCCGTCACATGGACGGACAAATCTCGCTCTTGACATATATTGCCTCTACGGTTTTCTCCGAGTACCTGAACACACCTTTATAACCACCGTATTACCAGATGGCGTTTGATGCTATCTAAGAACTCTCGGGAGACAATGATTGATATAGCCTCACGGTCTAAGGAATAGTCTACGAGGATCCATTTATAATCATCATAACTTGAACTTCGTGACATGATCGGGTCACGATGTTTAGATTGGGTATTGGTTCATCATCTCATTCTCAGAATGACCTTATTTCCAACTGGCATAAATGCCACATGATCAGGAAACATGATCATCTGTTGATCAATGAACCAGTGACTAGAGTTTCACTGGAAACCCCTGGTTGTTTGTATATCACACGTGTATTGATGTTTCCACTCAATACAGTTATAGCATGATATAAAACTTAATCATAAACTATATGAAATATGATAATAGTCCTTACTACTATTTGTCTCTAGGGCATATTTCCAACAGTTATAAGCATGCATGCAAAATGCCTTGTATTATGGGGTCATCAAAACTGAAAAAATCTTGATAATTTTTAGAAGTTTTGAAATTTGCACTATTCACCACACCTAGGACTGCACTTTCGAGCTTTTTGTCGAGACTAGAATACAATTCCGTATTGAAAATTTGCACATTGGTAGAATACATCGTCCACCACATCTAATTCTTCGGAATTCTTTGAAACCTCAACACTAGAGATTGCAAATTTTCAAAAAAGAGAGGGTTAACTGTAGCTGGAGCTAGAGAACCGGTGACTAGGTTGCATGGTGGTGCCACAATGGCCAAATTATTTTAGGATAGCACATAAGGTGAAAATGGTATTTTACAAAGAAAAATTACCTGGTGTCATACGCAACCCCCTGGTTACACTTGTTATCCTCCTTTTCCCATAGGATCAGGGCCGGCCCATACTTATACAGGGCCCAGGTGCAAAATGATAGCAAGGGCCCTTGTTCACTCAAAACTACTAAAACAATATATTTCAAGCTAAAAAACCTTCATATTTCATTAACAAAGTAATATTCAGTACTAGCATGGATCCATGATCTTTTGACTCTTGTCATACTAATCTTTTGACTCTAAACTAACATTATTTATCTCGATCAAGCGGACTAATCATTGAAGGAAGGAACCATAATGGTTCCAGAAGAGATCGCTTTGCTAGGCTTGACAAGAGAGAACATCGTAGTTCTTCTGCAAAAGGAATGATGCTTGTCAAAATTGATGATTGTGTGAAGCTTTCTTGTTGTACGTATAATATGACTACGTCGACTTACATTTGTTTCGTGTTACTCTTTGACTTGGCGTCCTCGCAAATTTTACCTAACTCAAACAAAGCAATCCTTAGTTCTGGAGCTTGAAATATAATAGCTTTAACACTTTTTATTCGACTCTCCCAACAATAAATCCTTCACAGTTAAACTTGGAATATGGTTAACAACACTTTCCATCCTTTAGTAGAAGTTGAAAATAACACATATATCCGTTGCACAATCCCGAAAAATAAAATAGCTTTACCACATGAACTGGCCATATCAGATAAAGTAAGGTTCGAACTATGACACACATACATGGCATACATAGAGCTCTTGGATTACTAAGTAAGCGACTTTGTACCCCTTGGTTATCCCCTTTCATATTTGAACCATTGTCATAACCCTGTCCCTCACATCATCAATATTTAGTCCATATGACTTGAGAGCATCCATAAGTACATTATAAAAAGTCCCAAACTAGATGTGTCATCCACTTTCAAAAATTTCATAAAGCATTCTTGTATTATTTTTATTTTGTTATTTAACACATCGGAAGGTCATTTGTTCCTAATGGCTAACATCTAGAGTATAATAAAAAATTATGACCGTTTTAGGAATTTGGGGAGGACTGGAGGAGACGATTCATCTCGTATGGTACTGGTTACTGGAGAGGTCGAGAGATTAGATGAGAAGAGAGAGCGCACACACATGCACGATTGGTGCTTTTTTCTGAGCAATGGATCCATTCGCTAGGTGTGCTCCCGTATATGCTGTTCTAGGTGGGCTGCACATGGGCCTTTTGCCTTTTTTTAATGCCTAAAAAACAGAAATTTCAACTACTAGTGGTAATACTACTATCTGGGCTAGGGCCCCTGGCTCGCGGGGGCCCAGTGCGGGCGCACCTTTTGCCCGGCCTGTGGGCCGGCCCTGCATAGGACGTGCTCTAAAACGTGGCTCTTCTTGAAACAATAAACATCATAAAATAACATAGTTTTTTACACGTCATACAACATACATGAAACAGAGTGCTAAAACATGAATTGAATGACATGATTAAAACAAACTAGACTTGAATTAACCATAGAAGTTAAGAAGCAACTTCTACTACAAAAAATCTATCTTCCTCTTTGTCGAAAAATCTTGAGTCTCTCAAGCTTTTTATGGGTCATCAATCACGAAACGCAAAGAAATGAGAACTAAAACATGCTCATGCACTTAGTGTCCTCATTAGTTCCTTTAATGCATCTTCATCAATAATAAACAAAAAACTTAATTTATGCACCTACAGCAACATGAAACATATGATGATTATCTCCACTTTGTGTTCTCGAAGTGGTCTTTTCTGTACCTGTTCATATGAGATAGGACGAAAGCATACTAGTTGTTTTAAGTTGCACCTTGAGTCATCCAATTTTTTGATGTGGCTAGATCTCAGGGCCCTCCATTGATCTATCTCGCTTCAAATAACAATAAAACAAATATTGAACCATAATCACTAAAATATTAGAATCGTGGTCATTAAAACCACAAAAAATGATTACCTTCCCTAAATTCATAAAATTGATAAGAGCACAACACTTATTTTGGTATTTATTTAGATTTTATTTTCAAGATTTATGGTATTTATTTGCCCCCTTTTTCTATTTTGGTGACTATAGGACAACACTTTGAAGGAAACACGCATCCGCATTGATTTAGGAGAGGGTAGGATCAGGCGCGCTTTTCCTACGAGGGAATTAGATCCCATGCTGGTGAAGCCAAAAGATATCATGTCGCCGACTGGGGTGATGGTAGCGCATGTGATGTCGAGGGTTAATGACGCATCGTCGAGGATGCAAGGAATGTTGCCGAAGTGGATGACCCACCCGCTGGAGTTTGTGCCGCTGATGTTTCCATGAGATCCCACCAGAATCGTAAATCCAGATAACTTATGCCCTATAGTGGGCGCCAACTATCATGGGAAAGTCACATCGGGATCTATCTAGGGTAGCTCACGTGGAGGCGAGTGAGTGAGGTCGTAAGGCGGCAGTTTACCTCGGTTCATTGCCCCTGGAGGTAAATCCTACTCCTGCTTATATGAGATTGTCACAATGCATGTTACCGAGTGAATATTGAGTCTTAGCCCTAAGTTTGACCCTATGATGACTTTATATAGGTGGATAGTCCTTGGGATTACATGGAAAGTCCTAACCGACATGGTTACATAGACCTAGACTAATCCGACTTGTAGCCGCGTCTTCTACTCCTAGGCGCACATTTCTATTCGGCTTTAGATGGACTATATATGTCAAGGGTTGTCCTTAAGTGGCTAGGATTTCGCTTGGACCTTAGCAAGCTAGGTCGCTCGGTATGCCATACTGAAATATCATCAGTGGGCCGCCATGACTTACTAGAATATTTCCATGTCATGGGTATACCTATTTGGTATAACACAATAGTCATTTCACAGAGCAGCAGTGACAATGCCTGTTATTAAAGTCGTTACACAATGTCGATTGTTCTAATTGTGCCAGTAGAAAGAGTTTTTAGGGTTGCACCACAAGATGCGGTTAATATAGTTGGACAGGAAACCATCAAAACAAATGAAAAAAATACCATAACACTCCAAGAGATACATTGATTATAAACATGCAAGCTTTGATAGAGAATATACTTAATAATCTCCTCTGCAAGCTAGCCTCGTGGCACCTTTTTTGAAACACTGATTCTGGTGTTTATAAATTGAGTGGAACTATCTAATGCAATTGTAATGATTGATTTAATTACCGTAAAAATTTGAGGTTTATTATAGTTTACTAAACTTTTCAAGTCATATTGTAGTTGGCAGATATCATTTTATGTGTGAGATAATTTTATTTTAGCAGTGGTTATGTATTAGCCAGTTGTGTTGGTTAAAATTTGACCTACCGTACCGGGCCAATATGTATATTTCTTCTGACTCAGTGGACCTTAATACCACGTCTACCAATCTTATATTATTTGGCCCAGTCGGCTTAAGATTTTCCTCAAATTTTACTCGCAAATGGGCCATACATATAAGGATGCAAACGGTGAACCTCTAGGGTACCCTCTACCCTCCTTAGTACAAAAAAATGAACTAGATTTTCACAAATCTTGTTTTTTTGAGAAAACTAGCTCATTTATTTGTATTAGACTAAAAAAGAGGGTACCCTAGAGGTTTCAAACTCGCATCTCTATATACATAGGCGGTGTGGCACTAACTACTTTAACAATACTAGGTTGAAAGGTTCTTCGGGTCTGTTTACGATTTTGGTGCATTGTACGGCTAGGATAGGCGTCGAATGTAGAACTAGGCCGAGTTTATCCATAAGAAGTAATTGGACCTTGCAGAGCCCCATTTCTATCGGTCTGAACATTTAGACAGGTTCTTCCTAGGACTCTTTTTTTTACGGGTATTCTAGAACTCTTGACTAGTCTAAACTGTATTGGGCCTAAAATTTTGAGCAATTTCTCATGGGCCTCCGATAAAACAGTACTGGGCCTGAAATGTTTTTGGGCCACTGACAAGCATGCTAATGAAAGATCATAAAAATACCAGAATCAAACAGAAATAGGCTGAAAAATTGGTCATGTAAGATAAGCCTCCCGCTTAAACTTTGGTGGGCCTGTCATTTACAACAGTTTTATAGCTGTGGTACAATATATGACTGCGTCACCGTCCAATTCATGGAGTTTGCAACATGTCAGTTAGTGTGTCGTCAATAGTTGATGGTCTGGCGAAAAACATCTACCATGGTAGCAATTTTTATATGTGATTATAACTCATATAGCATGGATTCCGACGATCCGTGACGGATATTTCTATGACAAGGATTCTATCACGGAGTGCAATCCGTTGCAAAAAACTCTTTAGCAACAAAAGATGATCGTTCTACGAGGAAAACCGATTGTGGTAAAAGACAGACTTTTTTCTAGCGATTGGAGAAGGTCTAAAGGATAACTATCTTCACAATCTTAAATTGGAGTATCCATTAATATATTAATTTTAGCTAAAAATGAGAAAGGTTACCATCTTATTTAAGAGTACCTATTAACTAATTAATTAATGCATTAACTTAATGCCATTTGTTGAATGCCCCCCTCCCCCTCTATATAAACAACCGCAAGGGCTAGAACTTATGGCAACCCTAAGACTAGCCCCAATGGGGGTATCATAGGTAGTATCATGCATGCCATGTTGGCAAAATTCTGACGTGACATCCTAATTAATGATGAAAGAGGTTGTGTTGGTATCATAGGTAGATACCGTATCATAGCACGTAGTACTAGAAAAACTAATCCCAAATGAATCTTGTACACAATTTTGCATTGAGATTCTATGAAACAATAAATATACTAAGACTATGGTACTACTACATGATACTATGCATTGTGAAGATGGTAGCATATACTAGTATCATATGCACGATACTACAATATGATACTTCCCATTGTGACTAGTCTAAGCACAGAACAAAAACACAAGTGATTTCCCTCTCATCATGGCACTCAAGAACAATGCGACGAGCATGGCTGCAGTTTTCCTTGGCTCTTATGATCATGTCTTCCATCATGTCATCATCGTCGTCTTGCTATACACATACAAGTAATAACATCTCTCACTATAATGTTCATGTGTTTTCAAACTTTGTAATCCTAACTTGAGTTATTTGCTTTTGTATTTTTTGTTGCAAAAATAGCCAATTATACGTATTTCCGAATAGAAAGTCCGTACTGTTTTTCTACATACATCAAACTTCTTATACACTATTTGTGCTAGTTAATTGATTTATACTCACATTGGATTGTAAATAAATTTCCGATTGGTCTTGTAGATGATGATGGAGGGAATCATACAACTTGCTTCCATTTAGAAAGTTGTGAAGCCCCTTGCAAGACCACATGCAGCCTCAGCGGCCATGATTCGGCTGGAGCCTTCTGCAAGCAAGACCAGTGTTGTTGCGCCTAGTTAATTCTTCTGCTCTTGTTTGAGCAATACTATTGTAACGGTTTCATGCAAATGTAGTATTGGTAGCCGAAAAATAATACAATCTACTCGACTACTCCCTCGATTCAGATTATAAGATGTTTTAGATAGGCTAATTACCCACCCAGAACGTCTTATAATCTGGAACGTGGCTATTATTTTTTAATGATGCATAGTCCATCTGTTAACGTGGCGAGTGGCATGTGAATGTAACATCCTAAAAATTGAAACTTTGAATACTTCGTAAGGTACAAATTTGAGTCAACAAAACCTTTAAGCGATTTTGTATCTCATTTGTTTCACTTGAAGTTATACTCTCCTTGGCTTGTTTTAAACCAATAGTTTGATCAAATCAATCCAACTAATATTATTATAATCTCGATCTCCAAGAAACGAACCAATTTGCTTTGTGAAACTTAAATTGATCAATCTCTCATGTAAAGAATCTATCATAAATACTCCCTCCGTTCATAAATAACTAACTTGAATTTGTCTAGATTCGCATGTATGTAGATGCATTTTACTGTATATATACATTCGAATCTAGATAAATTCAGTTCACTTATTTCTACACGAAGAGAGTAGAAATTTATGGGCTTAGATTA
Organism: Avena sativa; assembly: GCA_916181665.1. Classification (NCBI taxonomy): domain Eukaryota; kingdom Viridiplantae; phylum Streptophyta; class Magnoliopsida; order Poales; family Poaceae; genus Avena; species Avena sativa. The sequence continues at coordinate 120,490,295 of OV702291.1, read as the reverse complement.
ATCAAGCATTTACCAAAGAAAAAAGAATGGCTCAGAATAGAACATAACACTTAGAGTTAAAATTATACCATCGGTACGGGCAAGGTCCGCCTGTACCGTTCGCCTGTACCACGTGGCAGCGGCTCCGTAAAGTCAAACCCTACAACTTTCGTGAAAGCACCTATATATTTTGAGGTCCCAACAGCCTCGCAGAGGGCCACCATTTTCAGATTGCATCACAACACCATCAAAAGAGATCCACCATCAAAGTTTATCCTCTCCATCCTCCATCCTCTCCATAGCCATAGTCATTAGCTTGTACTTGAGAGCTCCTTGTGATTCGGCAATCACTGTAAGAATATTTGATTTCAATCTAAGTATTTCGCATAATGTTTTCTATCCTTGATCTTATATTATTATGAGTGAGTAGTCCTCACGGACTACGGGTTGGGATGAAACCTCACAGTGATTATGTGCATCCAATTCATTGGAGTATTATGTATTGATTGAATAGAGATTTATATCTTTGTTTTTTTGTCTCTTATCTCGATCTATGAACTTATAGGTGCCAAGATCCCAGAGATTGATAAAGGCTTAAGGTAAGATGTTTGGTTAGCGACGATCTCGTATGAAACCCAGTGACAGAAAGGGAAGTACGGTCTTTGTTTAGCGACCCATTTGGGAATAATAGCAACATCACTTTTTAAGGCTTTGATCCGTGTTTTCACTTAATAATTGTTATAGCCCGGTATTTTGTGGTATAGCAGTTGGATCAAAAGACTATTGCTATGTTTGTGACTCGCAGGGGCTCTAGTATATTAGGATGTGCTGCCCACAAATTTTATCTTTGTTAAATCATTTCACATGAATATGTGTACTACTATTTTTATCCCATATGATGTGTAGCTGCACGTGAATCTTCAACCCTGGCCTATCTCCATTCATTACAACAAACAACGTTTTAAAAGTAAACTAGAAAGGCCCGGTAAACAAAGGTAAAACGGAGAAACAAGTCGTGTAGACGTGTCTCATTTAATTTTCATTTAACATTGTTTTTCAAGGATCGATTAAACCTAGATCTACCAGGAAAAAAGGTACTATAGTGATCTGTAAATCCGGATCGAGGTATCAACAGTCTTGATACAGGTTTGGGTATGTCGGAGCATTTACCCTGTTGTCCACTTGCCAGCTCGCTAGGTCTACCGCCGTGGTCGTCTCATGCTACTCTAGATGCATAGTGGGTGGTGGCCTCTGCTGACGGGGTGGTTGGCCAACCAGATCCCATGTTGGCATGATCGTGGGCAGAACCAGGATCTTACTATTATGCCTTGGTGGCTCTATGTTCATTCATGTATGGTGATTGAGGTGCTCCAGGTGAAGACCTTGCTTGAACTTTGTATGTACCGAAGACGGCACGCCCTTGGGCGTTGTTCCCTCCTTGGTGGCGTCGTTAAGGATCCCGGATCACCGCCCTCGTGGTCTAGTTATCCAGGTGAAACCCGGCGTCATCGTTGATATCCTTCCTCCCTAGAGGGTTGTTCTGGGAGAATTTTCCCTCAGTTGGGACAAGTTGGATGACACACCTTGGCTCTAGCTAGCAGACCCTAGGCATGTCAGCGGCCACCACAGGGACCTTGGGTGACATGGTTTGTGGAGTGAAGTGGACCCCATGTTATGGTGTGTTGGCCACATGAGATCGCTCGGCGAGTATCGGCTAACGGCTGTGGGGGTATGTTGCTACAAGTGAGGGGTGTGGGAAGCCATGGTATAGAGCAGTGTTCAAGTTATGAGTGGCATTGGCAGTTTCGAGACCCTATCATCGGTGGAAGTCTTTCATGCCTGTTGAGGCTTCTTCCTATCACTAAATGTCCCACACCTATCTGGATAGCTCATTGTGGGTTCAAGGTCGCCACTATGTGGCTACCGTGTCTTGTACACTTCACACTTGTATGGATGGCATCTAGGTCGTGGTGGTTTGGTGATGTTTGTTATAATGTCATCGTGTGGCCATTGGGAATTTCTTTGTCTTGAGTGGTCGGATGGTTCAACCTTGTCTTAGGTTTGTAAGATTGTTCTTTCTATCAATGAATGAAATGCAATGCAAGCTTTGTGTTTTCTCAAAAAAGAAGGGAGTATGCAAAGTCCTTGACCGCATCTTCGGACATGTAACACGTATGTGTGGATTTCCACAGAACATACAAAAGAGAAAATAAGGAATCAACAATCCTATCGTGGAGCACATTACCTTGCCTCTAATGATCACAGGTGGTACACGCACATACACGGACGCATGCACAGATACAAACCGAGTCATGGTCTGGTACTATGGTCTCTTCCCTTCCTTTCTTGATATAGTTGCACACACTAGTACAAATCAGAGTGTCGTACATTACTGGCTTGGGGTGTCACACATGGTATTTACCACCATTTCCGTCCATATGTGTGCGATGAGGCTATGATTTGCTTTGGCCATCCTTGCTCCCCTGTTCCCTTCCCTTTCTTGTTGTAATGAACTCGAGCCGGTGGGTTGCTCCTCTCTTTATCCCCACATGTTCTTGACCATGGTGGTTGGAAAGGAGATTTCTAGAGGGATTAAGTTTCCCAGTTATGTGGAGTGGTGCTCCGATCTCTTCAGGCTGTGGACGAATCAATGGGTTTCCCCTCTCTTCATTTCCTTTATAGCGATGGCATTGTGGTAACAATAAGGAATTTGCAGAGGCGTTGACAACTGAAGATGGATTTGAAGCTGGAGGACTCTGACGCCCTCCCATTGTCGGTGCTGGACCTGACCCCCAGTGCCTCGAGAAATACCAAGCAGCTGCAACTAGCGAAGTACATCAACAACAATGAAGATGTGAAGCTATTCTCCATGGCCAACAAGGCCACTCCGTGTTGTGGTGCTGCGTGTACTATATCTTCTTCAACCTCCTGGACGGTGAGCCAAAAGGTGGCCCTTCTGTGTCTCTGTAGCTATGCTCATCGTCAACTCGACACCGCGTGGTTTCGTCCTTAGCAATGGCATAGAGAACCATGGCATTGAGCGCAATGTCTTCTTCGGTGGAGAGGGTCCCGATTTCCTTTTCCAATATTTATTTTGGGCCCCCTTTGTAAAAGCTTTAGGGTTTGGTTGCACTTTCCTTCCGAGTCCCTTGTAAAATGTAATCCCACAGAGTAAATCCTTCGGGATCCTTCCCCTATGAAAAAGAAAACTTGCATCCTTAGGCACAATCTATAGGGAATAAAACCAGATAGGCAAATAGCATATGCAAAGTCATTTGCCATGCACAAAAATCAGGACCGGTGGAGAGGAAATAAACCATTTTTTGTGAAAGAAAATACAATTAATTAATGGTAAGCTGGTGTGGGAGGTGGGGATGTAGACAGTTTAATGGGCCCATTTTTTTGCATGCAGAGTAGGTGAATGCATGCATTACCTGATTTATCTTATGTTCAAGAACTTAGATAGCAAAAGTGTGCCATATTGGTTAGGAATTTCACCTACCTCTGTGATTATTCGAGACATCTCTACACAATCACATGGAAAGGACAAAGAAAGCTAGAACCGGACGACGAGGTGAGTGGTATGAACAAATACAACAAAGCCAAACTCACACCAAGCAACAACGCTAGCAACGCAAGTGCATGATCTGGGTTTAAATAGATACCTCTTGATCCCGGCAAGTATAGGTCAAGATGGGGCAACTCCAATGTATGCGTCTACAAGAAGCGGAATGTGAAGGGATAGCAGAATCAGTGGAGATGGCAAACCGCAGAGGTAAACGAGGTTAGAAGACAACGCGTATCCTGGAGAAGATACACTCGGAAAATATCGATGATGCCGTGGATGACCTAGCTTGACAGAAATGTAGTGTGTACCTCCAATGCATAGATTTAAACATATTCAAATTAACAATTCCAAACACCACTATTATAATTCTTATTTATTTGTTCTAAACATGCAGATGGCAAGCGTAGCAATTGTCATGCAAACATCACAAATAGTTTATGGAACACATATTATCCAACATACTCATTTCATCCATAATTCTTATATTATATTTAGTTAAATTTAAACTAAAACACGTCAAAACCCTACCAATCTGGTACAAGGCGCAAAGGCGATTGAGTGGCGGCCGCTAAAACCCATCTAAGGTTCCTACTTCCGACGATGCTGCTGCTGGTCTGCTCCGTCTTGCTCCGTCTCTGGTGGCGGAGGTGTGGTGGACCATGACCCTTCGCCGGTGGGAGGTTTCTTGTTCGTTGTTTAGGTCTTTCTTATATATTTTCCTGGTTGTTGAGGCGACGGCTAAATCTTGATATCAGAATTAGGTCCTCTTTGGCCTATCCTCGCTTCGGTGGTGCATCTAGCGTCGGCGAAGGACGTGCGAAGTCGTGTGTCTGGCAAATCTCCTGGGATCCTTTCTTTTTCGTGTTTGTTTGTGCGGTTTAGGCCAGTCTCTTCCAATCTATGTTTAACAATGCTAGTCCTTTGCGTTCTTATCATTACAACTTTCCTATTGTCTACTAAAAAAATCTTCTACGATTCGCAAAAAAGAAAAAAATTCTACGACAAACTTTACCTGTCTCCGGGATAGAGGGGCGAGGACCTGACATGGCTTCCGGCTCGTGCTAGTGTTTTTGGTACTAAAACCACAAGGAGAACTACGAACAATATTTAAGTAGAAGCATCACCGATACACCAGTACACCACCAAAAGCACCATCGTCTGCCTCGTATCATCAAACTATCGACCGTGTCGGTCTCAAAAACGGAGTAAAAAATATCGCTGGTGTCGACACGGTCGCCGTCACCACACCAGTCCACCGCCAGACTCGCTTGGAAATCTGCCAGCACCACCAACCTCACCACCACCACCAAAACCATCATCATTGAGATCTCATCGTGGTTGGTGGATCTCCCACCGCTGCTTTCTGCACGACCGGTCGATCCTCCTTCCTGGCAGGGTTTCCTCTCCCCCCATAAAACCCTCCTCACCCCCAACCCTCTCCACTCGCCGCCTCCTCCCCCGTCTCCCATCTCCCTCCCCCAGATCCAGCCCACCAACCCCTCCTCCCCAGCCATGGCGCTCTCCGTGGAGAAGACCTCCTCCGGGCGGGAGTACAAGGTCAAGGACCTCTCGCAGGCCGACTTCGGCCGCCTCGAGCTGGACCTGGCCGAGGTCGAGATGCCGGGCCTCATGGCCTGCCGCGCCGAGTTCGGCCCCTCGCAGCCCTTCAAGGGCGCCCGGATCTCAGGCTCGCTCCACATGACCATCCAGACCGCGGTCCTCATCGAGACCCTCACGGCCCTGGGCGCCGAGGTCCGCTGGTGCTCCTGCAACATCTTCTCCACGCAGGACCACGCCGCCGCCGCCATCGCGCGCGACTCGGCCGCCGTCTTCGCATGGAAGGGCGAGACCCTCGAGGAGTACTGGTGGTGCACCGAGCGCTGCCTCGACTGGGGCGAGGGCGGCGGGCCCGACCTCATCGTCGACGACGGCGGCGACGCCACCCTGCTCATCCACGAGGGCGTCAAGGCCGAGGAGGAGTTCGAGAAGAGCGGGATGGTCCCCGACCCCGAGTCCACCGACAACCCCGAGTTCAAGATCGTCCTCACCATCATCAGGGACGGCCTCAAGACCGACGCCAGGAGGTACCGCAAGATGAAGGAGAGGCTCGTCGGTGTCTCCGAGGAGACCACCACCGGCGTCAAGAGGCTCTACCAGATGCAGGAGTCCGGCGCTCTCCTCTTCCCCGCCATCAACGTCAACGACTCCGTCACCAAGAGCAAGGTATGTCTACTACTACTACTACCTACCCTTGCTCGTTCGTTTGGTTCCCCATTTTCAGTTCAGATCTGATAGATGCAGCATGTTGTTTGCTCGATAAGGTGTCCTGTTCATGATTGATGATACTTGTATGTATATCTTACCACTTCCAGCACATAATTACCTCACCTAACATTCTTAACTACCATCTACTACTTGTACTGGATAATATACTGTCTAGATCCATGTATTGGATCTGAATGAAATAGTACAACATATGTAGCACCATTTCCAGTGGCTGATCGCAACCCATCTTTTTTTGTCGTGTATTAGATCAGACGCGTGGTTTGGTCTATGTAGCAGCTCCGAATTGCCTGGAGTATTAAACGTGGACCTGAATCTTTGTCTTTGGGTTTCTTGTTTGTTATGCATACTAACACTAGTCACACGATTTCTGGATCTGATTACCACGGAGTGTATAAATATAGAATATCCTGCCTATGAGTTTTGCAACTTAGACTGCTCTCATTTGAACTGAATTGTGATTTATTCTAACTTGTTTAATTGTATATATTGTTCTGTTTTAAATCAAAAGTTAGAAAGCCATTACGTCTGCTCTATCACCTTGCTAACAAATAACCCATGTTTCTCTCAATATTAGATCTGCTTGTTGTGAATGTTTCTAATTTTTAGATCTGCTAGCATTTTGTTAGCTGGATAAGGTGTCCTGTTTGTGTACTTGTGAATCATACATCAGGAACATAATTACCTCACCTAACGGTCTTTTATTACCATTTAGTACTTGTACTGGTCATTTTGTTCTTGATGGTGTATAATGGTCAGCTCCATATATTGGATTTGAATAAAATACAATATGTGGTAGCACCATTTCCAGTGGCTGATCGTGACCCATCTATATGTTACATCTGAATAAAATACTACATGTGTAGCACCATTTCCAGTGGCTGATCGCAACCAATCTTTTTGTTGTGTAGTATATATCAGACGTATGGTTTGGTCTATGTAGCAGCTCGGAATTAACTGGTGTATTAAACGTGGGCTCATCTTTGTCTTTGGGTTTATTCTTTGTTACGCTGGTTGCTTGTTATCTTATACTAACACTAGTAACATGTTTTCTGGATCTGTTTAACACAGAGGGTATCTTGCCTACAAATTCTGTTACTTCCACACTAATTTGAACTGACTTGTGCTTTATTCCAAGTATAATACTTGTGTAATGCCTACTGTTCTGTTTTAAATCAAAAGATAGAATGCCATTACATGTACTGTCCTGTTGCTAACAAATAACCCATGTTTCTTCTGAACAGTTTGACAACCTTTACGGTTGCCGCCACTCCCTCCCTGACGGTCTCATGAGGGCCACCGATGTCATGATCGCCGGCAAGGTTGCCGTTGTCTGCGGTTACGGAGATGTCGGCAAGGGCTGTGCCGCCGCGCTCAAGCAGGCTGGTGCCCGTGTCATCGTGACGGAGATCGACCCCATCTGTGCCCTGCAGGCCCTGATGGAGGGCATCCAGATCCTCACCCTTGAGGACGTCGTCTCTGAGGCTGACATCTTCGTGACCACCACGGGAAACAAGGACATCATCATGGTGGACCACATGAGGAAGATGAAGAACAACGCCATCGTCTGCAACATCGGTCACTTCGACAACGAGATCGACATGAACGGCCTCGAGACCTACCCTGGCGTCAAGCGCATCACCATCAAGCCCCAGACCGACCGCTGGGTCTTCCCTGAGACCAAGACCGGCATCATCGTTCTCGCCGAGGGTCGCCTGATGAACCTTGGGTGTGCCACTGGCCACCCCAGCTTTGTCATGTCCTGCTCGTTCACCAACCAGGTAAAACACACGAATCTCCCATCACATGTTTATGCACGATTATGAGCTGTGTTAGCTAACATGATCTTCTGATTTTGTTCCTGGTGCAGGTTATTGCTCAGCTTGAGTTGTGGAACGAGAGGAAGTCTGGCAAGTACGAGAAGAAGGTGTACGTCCTCCCCAAGCACCTTGACGAGAAGGTTGCGGCGCTCCACCTGGGCAAGCTCGGCGCCAAGCTGACCAAGCTCACCAAGTCCCAGTCGGAGTACATCAGCATCCCCGTCGAGGGTCCTTACAAGCCCGCAGCCTACCGGTACTAGAGTCCAGCACGACTAGCGGCTGGATCGAGAGAGGGAGCAGCCACGTGTGGCTGCCACATGGATTTGTCGAACCACTGTATCTTCTATTTCGCATCATCTTGCGTGAATGCTGTCTCTTAGGCGGATGATGATTTGTTATGTGTTGAGTCTGGTCTGGGATGGAGGTGGAAGCGTTTATTTTTGCTGAGAAATAATAATGGCATTGTCGGATGGTTTAGTTAAGATAGTCTTCGTATTTTTATCTCAGTCCAAGGTCATTTACCTGCATACTACCGTTAGCTTTGTACACATTTCACTGCACTTGGAGCTTTTCTGGTGTTCTACAAAATGTTGGTACGAATCCATCGTGTGCATAGCACAGCTCTCTTAATTAAGTTTTAGCCCCATTTTTTGTTCTTGGTAAACCACCTGCAAATACTATGATGGACATGGTAAAATCCAAGTCTTTTCTTGACAGTCCGGCAGACTTGGTTGTCCAATCCAAGGCTGGTCTAATCAACACCATACCTATGGGTGTATGGAAATAGTGGACCTTTGTTCTTCTTTCTAGGAAAGGCAACAAAAGGTTGCTGGCGTTTTCATTAAGATGTTACAGACTTTTGTTGCCTGTCTTAGAAAAAAAATGTTCACATGACACCCACACCCAGGAAGAGCCAACACAAGAGCTTATCTTTGAGAGATGCGCAGTTTCCCCAAAGTAGTTTTGGCATAGTCACTTTGCACGGTACCGAACAAGGCAGAGTAGGCAGAGGCTCTTCTCCATCGTTTAGAGGAGGTTTCCTGAATGCTTGGGTTTCCTCTTATATCTTGAATCCACATGTTATTGTGTATTGCCTGAGTGACAATTCTCCCTTTTGCACTGAATTCAAGCAGTGATGGGGCAATCCGTGAGGGGGCTTTGACCACTGATCCATCGATCTGTCCAAAATTTGATTATTTGTCCATTGCCCACAGAACACCTACATGCAGCCTGAAACATATAATCCGTATCAGCTGACAGCGTGAACTACAGCCCAGTCCAAGATCTTGACGGCCCAGGTCTTTCAAGCCATCTCCATCTCATACGCAACACACCATTTAGGAATTTCAGAGTGTGTAGACCATGCTGAGTGACAATTCTCCCTTTTGCCTGAGTGACTAGCCCTTCTAAGTTTTTAGGCTTATATATAGACTTGCTCCCATGCTGCTAGACAATGCCCGTTTTTGCATCCTCCGAGCCATGCCACAAAAAGGGTCTGGAAATCTTGTCCGAGGAAAGCATACGACAGATAGCAATTGCTAAGAGGAAAGTTTGGACTAAGATCAACCTTCCACCGCCTGTGAGCATGAGAGTTCTCCATGTGCCCAGCTTCCTAGCGATTTGAGTGAAATGCATCTACAGTCCTCGAAAGTTACCGGTCATATCTAAAACAGTCCTGGAACTTAGGAGTTGCATTACTTCAGTCTTGAAAGTTGCTCTGGATGTCCAACTATGGCCGTGAATACGAATCTCTACCGTATAAAGCTGACGTGGCGACGAAATAAAGATTAAGAAGAAGAAATAAAGAATCAGAAGATGAATGAATTTAGTTTAGGCCCTTTTCCTTTTTATAATTGTTGTAATTTTATTTTTATTATTCAACTATACAGACTTTGTATAATATTCCTATAACAAAGTTTATTCCTCCCATTTTCTATATATTTGATTTATTTCTCCTTATTCCCAAGTGTTGTAAAACATTGTATAAACTTTATTGTATTAAAACAACATTTTCTTCTAGTTGTATCCATTACATTGAATTGTCTAGATTCTCCTTTATTTAGTTCTTATGTATTGTATTTTATAGAACTATATAAAATTCAAATTCAAAAAGTAATTTGAATAACTTATTTACAACCTTTTAACTTAAATTCAAATTTCTTCCCTCAAAACCAAGTAAATCAACTTTGATCCCTTCGTTCTTTTGACTTTTGCATGAAAATTTCCCATATTTTCAGATGCATGAATGCAGATGTACAAGCTCTATTTCTACCCTTCGATTGATCCTAAATGTTGGGGTGTTATATATGGTGTCTCCATAAATTAATAATTATCATACATTTTATAAATAAATTATGATTAAAACTATTTTTGATAAGCAATACATGAGAGTCCTTTTTTGTTAAATTGAATCATATTAATATCGAGAATATAAAAAGTACACCGGGCCTTTGAAACTACTCAATATCTCGCGAGGAATATTCATGGCATTGAGAATGTGTCCATGATGTTGAGATAACTAAATACTTAAGTCTTATGTGTCAATTGCATAATATGAGTTGTGAATTTATTTCTTGCATGCTTTCTTACATTGGAGAGGGACACCATGCTAAAGTAATTACACGATGATATAAATAAAAAGCTAAAATTAACAACACCTATATAGATACTTTTATGACTATTAATCAAAAGCTAAATGCTAAAATTAAGCCTAAACATTCAATAAGGCCTTTGCGAGCAGGTGGCATAGTTGTTGTTTCTATCGTTTAAGAGGTTGTTTCGTTGGGATTAAATCTCGGTTTTGAATTTTGGCTTATAAGTCAGCTGTATGATGGTATGAGACAAAGCTAAAATCAAAAACACATATATAATTGATTTCGTGGTTTATAAGCCAAAAAGGGAAAAAAGCCACAAATATGCGCAAGCAAACCGGGCCTAAGCCAACACAAAATAGCCCATCCACATGGATGCGTTCAATCCATTTCCTCCAAATGTAGAATTGTCTTTCCTTTTTTACTTTCCTAGCACGCGAACATGCGAAAACTAGCACCGCGGTGTAAACAGCCTCCCTACCACGAGATCAACATCCAACGGTGCAGCGAAAATTTGGAAAAAACAAACAAATGTTGCTAAAGAAGTAAATTTTCTTGGCAACTTAGCAAAACGTTCGCTCTAATGGACAAAATTTCCCGTTCTGCCAACATAAAATCGTTAATTTTTGTAATTGAGAAAGAGGCCTAGAATTTAGTACTCTCTCCGATACAAATTAGTTGACTGAAATTTATCGAGATACAGACGTATCTAATACAGTAATAAATCATATCTAGATACGATGAAATCTAGACAAATCTAAAACAACTAATTTGGTTCGGAGAGAGTAACAAATGTTTGCTAGAATCCTATTTACACTGTACTCATCTGTCCATTCCGAATAAGCTGTAGTAGCTGAATTTCTTACTAGCACTTTTCACCGTTTCCTAATAACACTAAAGAAAAATCAACCCAGTTTCTACAACTAAAAGAGGTCAAATTACACACACCCACGAGACGAAGTTTCCTCGGTTAAAAGAAACGAGAAGCCCGAACTGAGTGGACTCGTGGCGCGAAATAAGTCGAGCAACTTGTGATCAGTGCCATCGGTGGAGATGGACCTCGCCGCCTTCTCCGCCACGGCAGCCCGCACCTGCGCCATGGTCGGTCGGAGCCCCGGCTGCGCCGCCAAACACTCCGCGGCAATGCTCGCGATGTCGCTGGCCTCCGCGGCGTCGTAACCGCTTCCTAGCCTACTGTCCACGAGCCCCGCCACCCCGGCCGCTCTGACGCGCGGCAGCACCCGTGAGGCCAGGTACTCTCCGCCGCCCTCCGAGGCTCCCGCGGCAGGCGATCCGGTGACGGCGTCGAGCAGCAGCACGCCGAAGCTGTAGACGTCGGACTTCCGGGACGCGATGCCCGTGCGGAGGAAGAAGGGGTCAGCGTACCCCGGGGAGCCCACGGCGGCGGCCGCGCCGCGCCGGGCAGGCGCGACGGCGGCGGAGAAGGTGGCCTCGCAGGCGGAGCCCAGGTCGCAGAGCCGCGCGCCGCCTGTGGAGTCGAGGAGCACGTTGGAGGCCGACAGGTCGCCGTGCACGATCGCCGTGGCGGCGGCGCCGTGGAGGTGCTCGAGTGCCACGGCGACGTCGTGCAGGATGCGCATCCGGTGGCGCCAGGTGAGCGGTGGCGTGGCTGTGGCGCTGCCGTGGAGGCGGTCCGCGAGGGTGCCGCCCGGCATGTACTCCAGCACCAGGGCACCTCCCTCATCTGCAAGAAGAGAAAATTTTAGCATATGGAGTAAAATAAAGACATGCCGCTCTGTAAATCAAGACTAGTAATGTGCATATGGCAAGTAATCATCTTCAGGACAATTAGTGAGCTAAACGCCTTTTTTTCTCTAGCATGTCGTTATCGTACTGAAAAAAGCAGGAGAAAAGAAGTGTAGTGAGGTGGCGTAGTTGCTACACTTAATTATTTGGTAGTAGGATGGATCATCAACAGAAGTCAAATAAAATTAGTTCCAAAGAAAATTAATCAAGAAAAAAGGAAGGTAAATAAATTAAACTACCGGCGGTGTGAACTATGAAATGGTAAAAAAAGATATCCCCCCCAAAAAAGAAATGGTAAAAAGAAAAAAAGACGGGGAGGAAGCAAGAACACGTTGTGCGGCAAGCAGCGTAAGCAAGCGTAGAGTCAAAGCTTCAAACAGTAGGAACAAAAAAGTTTCTCCCAGTTAGTTAGCTCACCATGGTCGTCGGAGTAGGCGAGGAGCGCGACGAGCCTGGGGTGGCGGCCGACGCGGCGGAGCAGGTCGAGCTCGCGCCGGAACGCGGCGAGCCGGCGCTCCCCGCCGCCGGACCAGCGGTGCACCTTGACGGCGGCCTGCGAGCCGCCGACGCGCTGCCTGGCCAGGTAGACGGCGTTGCCGGAGCCGCCGCGGCCCACCACGGCCGCCTCGTCGAAGCCGCCCGTGAGGGCCTCCACGTCCGGCCACGCCAGCCTCCGCGGCTCCGGCGCCGGCTTCTCCTTCGGTGCCTTGGCCAGCTCGTGCTGCGGCGGCGCCGGTGCCTCGGGGTCGGCGGCGGCGTAGGGGATGCGCGTGCTGACGACGTACGGGCACGGGGTGGTGGTGGTGGTGGTGGTGGAGGGGCGGAGGGCGGCGATGCAGAGGCGGAGGAGGAGGAGGGAGATGGCGGTGGAGGCGAGGAGGAGGAGGCAGAAGAAGAGCGTGGCCAGCGCCATGGCCACGTCCATGGCCGCGCGCCGCTCCGGTGAGCTTGGCTTGGCTTGGCTCGGTTGCTTGGAGTGTGGGGGGAGATAAATGGAAGGAAGGGACAGAAAGCGGGCGGGGTGTCGTGCCGGTGATGCGAATATGTACACCAACTTTTTTCCACCATAGTTTAGTGGTGGCAGTTATGCATTGCAAACTCTGATAAATCTTTTTGTTTTCTTTTGAAAAAAAATCTGCTTTCAGAAAAAAAGTTTGATATTGAAAGGAGTGAAATTCAATTAGGATATGCGCTTTCAAAATGTACTACGTAGGTATGGGCCGATGTGATTAAGTTCTGGGAGTGCATACCTACGTGTTCAATTAACTAAAATACGTACTTGCACGGACACGGAGAAGCCGGATTCCCAAGGAAAAAGAAAATATTTTCGAACGTACTACTAAGGATTCCCCTGAAGTGCTCGCTATCAAGGTTCAACACCTACATATTTTCTTCTCCACATGACCACCGAATCTTTGGAAGAAAATTCAAACTGTTTTGGTCTAACATATGGGTATGGTTAGTACTATGTGATAGGACAGTGCTTTTACTTTACTTAAACCTTCTATCATGTGGCCTTTTTGATTTCGAACTAAAATTCCACTAATATTTCCTTTTCTCGTTCCTTATAGTACAAATCCATAGTTTCCCTCTAAGTGCTCCCTTTCAGGATTCAACATTTACATATTTTCTTTTGCACATAACCGCGATACGTTAATTTTGAGAAACTTACGAAATTTGGAAGAAAGATTCAAACTATTTTGAAAAAAATAACATATGAGTATGGTTAGCATGTGATAAGATAGTGGATTTACTTTACTTAAACCTTCTATCATGTGGCCTTTTTGAATTTCGACTGATATTACATTTTCTCTTTCCCTATCGTAGAAATCCATACTTTCACAACCTCCGTCCAAAATTTTGACAGAAGTTTCTTCCATGCTCGTAATCTCCGAAGGTGGGACAATATTTCCCATTTAATCTCTTTTTTTTCTTTCGATCAATTTTTCTGTTAGAAAAATGCGTATTAGATTTATACATGTTCAGTTAATCTAAAAAAATTATATACATACTGAGGGGCAGGCCTAGATTTTATTTCTAGAGAGTTCAGCTTGATACTGAGACGACCGAACTAGAATTTATACCGTTGATTTTGTATCATCCTACCGTAAGTTTCGGAATGTAAACATGTTCTGCGCTGGATATGTTTGGACAAACAGGATTCCCTCGCGATCTCCGAAGGTTGAACAATGTTTCTTGCATGGATAGCGCAATATAATTTTATTTCTATGATACTCTATGTTCATGATGAGGATAGATAATTAATCAATAACGATCAAGTTGTAATGAAGTGCTTACAAATTAGAGAAAAGTGACATCGAAGATACGAAGGTCCAACAGGGAGAAACAATTGGGAACAATTTGTGTGGATATTTATACCAGACCGGTTCATAGATTTTGGGGCCTAGGGCACACCGAGGCCCTCAATTTTAAGTGGCATAGCTTCCCTCGGATAGTGGGGTGGGGGGGGGGGGGCAATGGCCCCCTACTTAAGAAAACACCGGATATATTTTCTTGTCACTATGTCAGATCAGTAATTTTGTTTAATGTTACTACACAGACATGTTCTGAGAGTGTGTGTGCTAATTAATTACGTGCACGTATGTCATGTACACGCCAAATTAAAAGACCACGAGTTTACAAGTGCATGAATGTCGAACATCAACTTATACTGAAGTGCTTACAAATTAGAGGAAAGAGACATCGCAGATTCCAAGGTCCAATAGGGAGAAAAAATTTGGAACAATTTTTGTGGATATTTATATCGAACCGGTTCATAGATTTTGGTGCCCTAGGACACACCGAGGGCCCTCAATTTTAAGTGGCATAGCTTTCCTCGGATAGGGAGGGGGGGGGGGGCAATGACCCCTACTTAAGAAAACATCTGATATATTTTCTTGTCACTACGTCGAATCAATAATTTTCTTTAATGTTACTACACCAGAAGTGTGCGTGCTAATTAATTACGTATATCACATACACGCCAAATTAAAAGGCCACGAGTTTACAGGTGCATATGTCGGACACCAAGTTGGATTCTTAAAAGTAGCAAACATACATGGTTGAATAAGAATGATTCTAAAACGATTTCTGAAGGTTGAATAGTGTCTCTTGCATGCACGGCGTAATATAATTTTTTTTGTATAGGACTATCCATAGTGGGACTATTATAGATTGTATCATGCATACAAAAAACTGATATGTCACAATAATTGATGATGAGAAAGATGGTAGTGATATCATCTCTAGACATAGTATTGTAGCACATATAACTAGTAAAATAAATTCTAAATAAATCATCTACACAATGTTAAATTGAGATTGTACATATCAACAAATATAAAGACACATAATACTATTACATGATACAATGCACTACAGATATAGTATTATATAGTAAGTATATGGTACTATCCACTATGACCAACCTAATACTCTAGGTTCATGATGTGGACAGATTATTAATCAATCACTCTTGGGTTTTTAATAAATTGATTACAAATTAAAAAAGATACATCAAAGATTCACACGTGGGTTCTCCCCGATGAAGAATAAAATGTTTCAAATGATGAAAAAATTAAAGAAAATTTGTGGATATTTATACATATTTTGGGGCCCAAGGGCACACCAAGATCCCCTATTTTAAAGTGGTAGAGTTTACCTAGGGTCAGGGGTAATGATCCTCCTATTTTTAAAAACATCTCAAAGATATTTTTTAATTTATACTAAATTTTTAAATATTTCTCACCTTGTTACATGTTTGCATGTACTACCAAAGCCGAGTTAACCAGGCTGGAGCCGGGTTACTACTTGGCTTACAGAAGAAGGAAGGAATCTCCTCACGGTCAGCGCTTTTCTCTCTCTGCTGGAGTTTCTGTAGAGAGAGAGAGAGCGAGAGATAGAGGGACGACAGAGAGAAGAAAGCGGGCCGACAAAGGTGACGTCACCTGACCGTTGGCGGTCGGGTCACATGGCCTCGCAGAGGCTTACGCCATTGTCTCGCAGAGGCTTATGCTAGGGAAAAGAGGAGCACCGCTTTGCTATTCTGGAAAGAGCATATTCAGAAAATATGCCCTCCATGTATGCCACCCTTTATAAGGTGAGCCAGGGCCTCTAAGGAGAGGGTCGGCCATTTGGTAGAGGAAAAGACCCTAGTGAGAGTAGAGAGCAGAGGATCACTTCATCTCCCTCCTCTCTACGGTACAGCTCAAGGAGCATCTGTAAACCACCATCGATCTTGAGAATACAAACCTTTGTGTATGAAATCACCACACTATCCCTCCCTAGATACCACTAGCATATATTGGCCCCATCTTTAGCCTATCCATGACATCTATCGTGACACCACCGCGACACTCGTGAGTACACAACAAACACCATATACACTACAACTCCTGACGAAACAACGGGTATGTTTCATTAACCTTTCACAATGAAAAATGGTGGTGTCGCCCTAGGCCTATCTGGGCTCGCTGGCCACGAATACCCCGCGCTAGAGTCGTGTTGAAGCCAGATTTGGCACTCCTTGACCCAGCCTGACTATTAGGTTGATGTCTATTTGGAGCTTTGGTGGATCGATCTCCAATTATCCGCGTAGGAAAGTAGGTTGCTCAGAAGAGAAAGGACAATGCTACGAGAATGTGAGATGCTCTGCACAAGGTGAGGGTGCACCTACGGTGAGGAACACTCGGATGGAAAGGAGAAGGACGTGGTAGGAGGGTGATGAGAGGAGGAGTGTTGTGGAAGGAGAGGAAGAGGGTGAATGCACATTTTTTTTGCATGATCCGAGCCGGTATATATTTTCCCAAAGTTTGGGCCTATTTGGTTGAACTTATCTATGTCTTTTAAACTTTGGCTTATAAGCTAACAAAGCACCTATGCTTTTGGTTTTAACTTTTTTTGCTTTTAAGTGCAAAGCCGAAAACACCTATCTTTTTTTTTTCCATTATAAGCCATAGTTTAAGAGTCAAAATTAAGCCTAACCAAACGCATTAGTCAGCCGGATGAAATCATTAAACATGGAAAAGAACTATGTACACCAAACAATGTGGTTTTCCTTATTCTCTATAGGACCAATCAAGCACCTAACGTTTTGGGAGCTGTGGATGCCCTTCATTCCTGTATCAGATTAGCTACCTACGGGAATATCAGCCAGGCAAGATTTGGCACGTAAATACGTCCAATGCTGCAATTAGTTTAACACAGTAAGTAGTACTGTAGACTGTAGTACTCCTGTGGAGTACTGTACGTACGACCGTATGTAGGCGTGAGCAGTGCTTGCTGTTAAAAGTAGATCGAACCTCTTTCGAGTAGGAGTAGTACGTACATTTCGTGCAGCTATACGTCTCGATACTGATCGACTACGTACTACCTAACTACGTACAGAAAACGAACAGACAAGCGAGCTACGGAGCATATTTAATTAATCGACCTAACCTAATTGCATAACAGCCAAGTCCTACCCACAATGTATAGCTTGTCAAGTGTCAAGCTTACCATTAATTTGGCCGTGTCAATGAGGCAACCGGCTGACCAGCCAGCTCAAACTAACATCAATTTAAAACCTCCCAAAATAGTTCCCTAGGAGTACTACTGAAAGATTTGTCACAACAATAATTTGGCATGAAGCAGTAGTGGTACTCACCTAAAAGATTTTTCAGTGCAATATGTTCACGTTTTAAAATATAAGATGTTTTAGCTTTGTGAAATAAGTGTATCTAGACCTCTTTTAATGTGTAGGTTCACTCCAAACTTATATAAACATACACACTAAAAATGTCTAGATACGCTTCTTTTACAAAGCTAAAACATCTTATATTTTAAAACGGAGGAAGTAATTAGGTTTTTCTTTGCTAGACGACAGAAAGGGTTTGGTGTGGATGGAATTTTGTGTGGACATGTGAGAGCTCTAGCTAGCTAGCCTTTCATGTGTGTATATATATGCTCGATGCTAAGCTGCGAATCCATCGACCGGGTTTGGCCACATGCATGCAGATGCTTCCCTGGACTTTGCAGTTTGGTGATCCATCGCTTTCTTGGTTTCATACCCAAAAAGTCATCCACAAGTTGCTTGTATGGAGCTCGTGACCGGCCTTCGTGTGGGGGCATGGATATATAAGAGTGGCAGTACTGAAATTAGTCTGTGATTTGGTCGGTCTGTCTGAAATCTGACTAGCCAGGGCGCCATGGAGGCCATGGCAACAAAAACCATCAAATGAACAACAATTGGTGATTTCAATCCGAAGAACAATTGGTGATTTCAATCCGAAGAACAAGCACGACATCGACTGACCTAGCCATCCGCGTTTCGTGAAACAAGTCATCCTTGTCTCCTGCTTTCTCAGGTGGCAAATCGTCTGGTCCCCGTGGAGGCCCTGAATCTGTGCTAGGTCAAATTTTAGTCAACCGACTCTGGGAGCTATGGTGACGAGGCGTTGTTGTGCGCATTGAGAAAAAGGTTTCTCCGATTTCTCATGTATTGACGTTGAGGAGAAAGAGAACGGGGAATTGTCTTTTTATTTCATGCACCTCCCACCGGAGCCGGGTTTCATTATCAAAGGATAACACGGGGAATTGTCTTTTGGTGGATCTAATTTTGTTTTCGTGCTTTTGGGTAGTCTTTGTGTCTTGGTTTGATGGTTTCTTCTTGGACTAGCAATGTTCGACTAACTTCGGCTTCATTGCTGAGCTGGTGGTATCTCACGTGGTTGTCTAGCCCTCCTCGGCGCTTCTTCTTCGGCAAGATGATCTATTTCTCATATCATCATCACCAACCTCTTTTGGCATCCGACATGCGACATCCCGGTTGTCACGTTAACATTTTCCTGGCTCCAACGTGGTCTGCGAGTCTATACATAGCATCCAAAGGTGGACACAGAATTTTTTCAAAGCCTGGGCAAACCGAAGCGTGACAAAAAAAATCACATACACATAACCAAATATAAGCAACAAACTGGGAAAATACACCTTCAACAAGATTTTTCATGTATAAATATGGACATGGTACATAAGAAGCATAATAACACATGTAAATGTTCAATCGATACGACGATACTAAATATGAGAATGTTAACATAATAACATTTAACAACGGTGGATCACAAAAGCTCAAATGTTCATCGGGTGCTAGACCCTATTGAAACCCAAACAATCAACCACAAAATATCAAATCTCCAGACGCATCTCCAAATGGTCTCCAAATGCACCCAAAATACTCTACACAATAAGTAAATTTGGGTTAGGAAGTTATATGAAGGAACCACCGAAGAAAACCATCACCACATAATATACATACCATCAACCATGTCCTAAATAGGCCTAGGCCTTTTAGGTAAATGTCCTTTCCTTGTCTTCATGGCTTGAAACTGTTTAACAATAGCATCACTATCAAGTTTCCTAAATATCTTCCGCTCGGTGTAGCACACCATCAAGTCATTGAACCAACCATTCTTCATCTTGTTACGTAGCTTTGACTTGATAATCTTCATTGCCAAGAAAGCTCTCTCAACGAATGCCGGTGACACCGGCAATATCAAAGCCAACTCAATAAGTTTGTAGACCAACGGGAAAACCAAATTCTTCTCCGTTTCAACCATCTTCATAGCCAAACTTTCAAGATCTTTGCAAGTAGAGAAGGCGGCATGGATTCTCACATGGTGAATATAAGTCTCAAGTTGGCCTCTTATGATTGCACGATCATCATTAGAGAAATCCGCATGATATATTGTAGATAAGAGAGCAAGCTTTTCCACATCAAACATTTTCATCTCCACACATACCTTGTCGATGGCAACATAGAAAATCTCAACTTTGTAGAAATGAAGTTTAGTGTATGTCACCTCATCAAGCCTTGAACGACCCCGTACCGGTATTTGTTCATCCATACGTGGCACCGGAATATGTTTGGCAATGAAAAATTGTTGGGTTTCATCAAACAAGGCCTCCCAACCATTTTCTCTCATGGATGCTAACCGATCTTTCACATCACTAACTAGTTCCATTGCATGAATAATATTTAAATCCTTACTTTGCAAGACATGTGAAAGCTCATTTGTGATGGCAAGCAACTTTATCATAAGCTTCAAAATGAAAACAAATTTGAAGTCCTCCATCTTCTCAATTAGACCCACCGCTTGTGATAGTCCACGACTCTCATCATTGACCAAACGAAGAATTTTTAATGTTGCCAACCACATATGGTCCAAACGAAGTTGTATAATGTGAATCCCACCTAGTATCCCTGGGCCTAGTGAGACTTGTTTCTTGATTCAAACCTCTTCCACTAGATATTTCACCCCTCTCAAGCATATCCAACAAATAGATAGCCTTGCCCTCGCATTCTATTAATAGATAGCTTGTGATGATCTAAAATACCAAGAAGAGCTACCTTTAGTGCCTCTGATGTAGTCTCATGGACATGATTTATAGAAAGAAATCGTTCCATAACCTTCCCTTCATTGCTCACATACCTAAAACAACACAATTCCAAAAGGTTAAATAAAAGTATGTAGAAATAGTCAAATTGAATAATGGAGTAATGAAGCACTTCCAAGTTCTAACCTCAACATTACCGTCATTTGCTCTTTTACGGATATATCACGTGACTCATCAATAAGAACGGCGAACTTTTTATTACCAATTTTCCCCATAATTACTTTGGTAACTTCTTGTGCACAACACTTGGCAAGATCCTTTTGAATTTTGGGAGAAACCATCTTGGAAGTTCTACCATATCCATAAGCATGCTTTACCTTTTCATCCTTCTCTTTATACCATTCAACCATCTCACGGAAGTTGCCCATGTTTAATGAATCAAGAGATTCATTATGGCCACGAAATGACAAGCCCTGACCAATGAGAAATCTAACACAATTCATGGTGGAGGTCAGACAAATTTTATATAATTCTTCGGATTTCTTGGTTGCACGGGATAGATTACTACACACTTTGTCTTTGATTACGAAAAGCATCACAATTCAATCTTGTATTATTATGGTCACTAGTTATGCCCCCGATATGGTCGGGCAAAGCTTTGTAAGCCTGCTTCCAATCACTAAATCCGGTTTTGGTGAAGACATCACGACCAAATTGTTGTGTACTTTCCATTTTCAAAAGACATATCACTAATTTGTTGTGTTGGACCCTTCAAAAGATATGCTCTTCTCACTTGGTCTTGAACATCCAGATGATAATCACTAATTTGTTGTCGAAGAGCGGGATCACAAACGATATCATCTGGATTAAACACATGCACCTCCTCATTTTGCGGTTGTGGTTGCGATTGTGGTTGTGGTACTCTTCTTGTGTCAACCAAAAAGCTTGTCAAATCTGAAATTTTAAAAAAATTATGTTTAGGAGTTAATACTTCAAAGTCATTTCAACAATTTAGAAATGAAATTTATCTAAAATTAGGCATCCGGCGGTGGTAAAAATAACAATCTAGGAAGCAAAGTGGGAACTGGGAAGTAAATCGCACCTAGTTGTCTTCTGCCACGGGCTGACGAGATCGAGCCAGAGCCAGACTGCCTGCCCTGAGACGAGCTGCCGCCCGCCGGAGTTGCTTCCTCACTTCCAGCGGTAGCCATCGGAGCAGGCACGCCTGAGTCGCTGTTGCGCTTCCGCTTCCGCTTGCGGCTGCCTTCCGCGGCCTGCGCAGTAGCGGGAGAGCCATCGTCGGAGGCCATCTGGTGGCTCGCCGGCTCACCGGAATGACAAGCAGCGGCCAGCGGGCGGGACGACCGGACGAGGGTTTCAAGAAGCAGAGCGCAGCATGAGAGGAAGGACCAGAGACGGAGACGAGTCGATTTGGGGATCGATCTAATTTTCCTCACGTTGCTGTGTGCCTGTGCCAGAGACGGAGACGGAGACCAGAGACGGAGACGAGTCGATTGCCAGCACTCGTTTGAATTAGCTTTTCAGCTGAGCTGCTCGACACGCACCAGGGACGCGCGGAAGACAAGCCCGGCAGTTGCCCAGGCCACAGGGAAGGTGGGTCCGCCCATGATAGCATCCAACTTCGCTCATGGCATGCTCGTGGCAAATGCAAGAGAAAGACGGTGTCGATTTCCCCAGGGACTTATGTGTAAACTTCTAATATTCAACATGGTCCTCCTAGGATTGGTTGACTTTAATATGTGGCCTTAATTTGGCTTCTTCGCAAAAGTTTTGAGAACAATTTGTGTATGATGATGATCGGTAGGTTCATCCTACTGGATCAGGTAACCTAATCAGCAGCGCGTACACGTGCATTGCTGCTACGTGATACGAACTATGATTGTCATGACCGGTGCATACCTTTCCAAGGAGATCATCTACACCCACCAACTATTTGTGCAAAAATTAAACAGATTTTGGCTACCTACGTACGGTTATATCGAATATAAAACAGCTTTAAAAGGCAAGGCTTACAAAAAATAGAGAACTACAATTGTTATGTGTACAATCATGCACGAATGCTTGCATACATTGAACTACCTATTGCTGGGGATTTTAAATCAGACGAGGAAGAAACGCATTCCAAAAAAGGTACTCCCTCCGTCTCAAAATAGATGTCTCAGATTTGTCAAAATTTAGATAAATCTAGACACTATTTAGTAGATAGATTTATCCAACTTTTGATAAATCTAAGACATCTATTTTGAGACGGAGGGAGTATAAAGAAAATTATTTACACGAAAGAAAGTGAAAAGTGTTTTCTCACTAACTTCGTATATATAGTTGCGTGCACCTTCCTTTTCTTGAGTTGCACGGTGCTGACTAACTGCACCAAATACACTTACCAAATCTAATTAATTTAAGCAGAGAGTAGATCAGGGCCTAAAGACGACCTCCCAACATGCAAGAAATAATCACGCAAGCATCCAAATGATCTAACAACCTCGAGATCATGGAAGATATCCAATTCTAGCCGAATAATGCAAGTGAATATATATATATATATATATATATATATATATATATATATATATGCATCACTTTTTTGCTTTATAGAGTGAATTCCACTTTTTCCATATATTTGTGAATAATGTTACAATGTTTATATAGTAAAAATTGTCAGTTACATCTCTCAACTTGTTGCATTGTGTCAAGGTTTACCATGTTGTGTCTTAGATTTCGACACCGGGATGGGAGGTCCCCTTTTTAGTTCGGCCAGGCATGTAACGTCTGGCGAGCTCGATCGGCGAGTTAGACGAACATACAATCACACAGAGACACATGTTTTTTTTACCCAGGATCAGGCCGCGATGTGCGGATATCTACATCCTGCAACTATCAACTATATGGATGATCACACAATTATAAAATCCGTTCCCGGGAAAGAAAGTTAGTCTCTCCCTTCTAAATCTCCCGCTACTACTCGACCAACCTGGGCCTCCTTTTATAGTGAAAAGTAGACACCACAGGGGTCGCTCACCATGCGTCGACACTGGGACACCAAGCGCCCTAGTGGGACGTGCATGTCCTAGACGTGGCGCGGCTGTCCTAATGTCCGCCAGCGTGCAAGCAGGGGTAGCCTGGCGCCTAGGTCAGGCATCGTCGGCCACCTGTCTCTTTTATCCCCGGGCTCTTTTCGCGGGGCACTGGGTATGTCCTGTCTTGCTCTCCGTGAAATGACCACCGGGCACGCTCAGTTGCAGGGGCATTTGGGCTACCGAAAGGGTCCCGACGGGCTTTGTCCACCCAAGATGAGTTTGCGTGGGGTCGGTCTTCTCGAGCGCGTGGGCGGTGTCATCGTTAAGGAAACGATAGTGTCTGAGAGCGCTAGATAGAGGTGTGGGAATAAGTAGGGAAGCTACGATGGCGTCCGCATGCGAGATTGGATACAAGCTGGCATAGCAGGATGCAAGAAGTACCCAGGTTCGGGGCCCTCGTGAGGAGGTAACACCCTACTCCTACCGATCTGACTATGGGATGATGAACACACGAACTACAGAGCGCTCCTTGAGTTGTGTATGTGCTAACAAACTAACAGAGTCCAACACTTGCTATGGATGCCCCACTACCCCTTATATAGGGCGGGGGCAGTGGCGGCCACTGTCCGGCCGGCTAGCGGGTCCCACAGGCGGGCCCTAGCCGACCTTCAAAGATCCGTCATTCGCATTTGGACTTCCACCCATGTCTACAACAACGACATGTGGCAAAATATGCAAAAGCTAGACTAACCTTATGGTTTTGTAGAGCCACTTGTAGCCCTCTAAAAATGTTAGCCCATATGATCATTGAATGTACTTTCGCCTAGGGCACACCTCAACATACTCCAAAACCTCTATTCATCCCCATATTGTTTAGGAAGAAGACCAAATCTATACATGAGTACCACCACTAGCTGTATGACGTACACGTACACCGGAACTGCTAGGCACAGAAAGGGACGAAACTAGAGACATTAATTTATTCACGGTGGAATATCCACCACCCACACTATGTACCAACGAACACTTAAACCAAATAATGTTCCTAACTAGAAACCGAAGGTTGATAAATGTTTCCCTTTTCTCCCGTCATCTGGTTATTGTTGAAGATGAACGAGCATTGACGATAGGAAATTCACTGGAACCGATAAAAGAACTTGAGTATTCGCCACTAGCGTAGAAAAATGCTTAAAATCATAATATAAAAATATAATGTTCCTCCGACCATCCCTTTTAATTGGTCACAAATAGGGTCCTTATGGAAGTGATATTATTAGACAGTGATACATTTTCCTACAAAAGTGATTCTTTTTATAGCAGAATGTTTGTTATGGCTATATCACCATAATATTTTCTATTGGATAATGCTAAAAAAAAAACTATGGACACTGACCTCGCATTTGTGAGGGCAACCAATGCTGCAATTAGTTTAACACCGTTAGTAGTACTGTAGACTGTAGTATTCCTGTGGAGTACGGCGTACTGTACATACGAGCGTATGTAAGCGTGAGCAGTGCTTGCTTTTAAAAGTAGAGTAGAGAACTAGTGTACTCCCTCTGATCCATATTATATATTATTCATAGATTTATCTAGATTCGGATGTATCTAGTATTAAAACTTAACTAGATACATCTGAATCTAGATAAATCTAAGAACAATAATATTGATCGAAGGGAGTACAACGTTTCGTGCAGCTATACGTCTTGATACTGTTCGACTACGTACCTAACTACGTACATAGACAGACAGAAAACGAACAGACAAGCGAGCTACGGAGCATATTTAATTAATCGACCTAACCGAATTGCATAAGAGCCAAGTCCTACCCACAATGTGTAGCTTGTCAAGTGTAAGGTTACCATTAATTTGGCCGTGTCAGTGAGGCAACCGGCTGACCAGCCAGGAGCTCAAACTAACATCAATTCAAAAAACCCCAAAATAGTTCCCTGGTACTGAAAGATCTGTTACAACAATAATTTGGAATGAAGTAGTATCACTCAGGCCGTGTTTACTTCTCTCGTATTTACTAGTGTATTAGCGGGGAATGAAGGGGATTGTTCCAATTCGCGCAAAATTCCCGTAGTCCGTTTACTATTCCAGGTTTAGCCGAAATAATTCCGGGATATCCTTGCAAATCCTTTTTATTTTTGTCTAGATTAAAAACTCTCCTATATGGTAGAGTATTTTCGGGGAAAGGTATTTGCGGGAATTGGAGAGTATTGGTGAACACCAAATCCCCGCATATCCCACAACTCTAGTGGATAAAAATACGAGAGAAATAAACAAAGCCTCAGCTAAAATATTTTTCGGTGCAATATGATCACTTTTTTGTCCTAAAAACATCTAGTAATAAGGTTTTTCTTTGCTAGACTACGCATAGGGTTAGGTGTGGATGGAATTTTGTGTGGACAGGTGAGAGCTCTAGGTACCTTTTCATGTGTGCATATATGCTCGGTGCTAAGCTGCGGATTCATCGAGAGTTTGGCCACATGCATGCAAATGCTTCCCTGGACTTTGCAGTTTGGTGACCCATCGCTTTCTTGGTTTCATACCCAAAAAGTCATCCACAAGTTGCTTGTATGGAGCACGTGATCGGCCTCGGCGGGGCTGGAATAAGAGTACGCATTACTACTACTATATAGTTTAAGCTTGGCGACATGCATGAGCGAGGGTATTTGCACATTATGCGTCTATGGAGTGTGGGCCCGAAAAGTCTCCATGGAGGTTTTTTTTTGAAAAATTCAAATTTAAATTTTTAAAAGTTTCAGCAAAAAATACTAGGATACATATAATGATTTATAATGCATGCATACAAAATATTATGTGAAAATACTTTGTATTCTGGTCTCCTAAAAAGAAATAAATTCAGATCAGTGCAATTTTGAATGGGCTTCCCTTTTTTCCAAAATTTGTCATATTTGTCTCTTTTGTTGCGTCCGGAATATAAGGTATTTTCCATTAAATTTTTGTAGACGTGTATTTCATACTGTTGGCTACACGTATGTATTTTTAAAAAATATTTGACAATTTTTTAAAGAAAAAATCAAAAACAGGCTCCATGGAGCCCGTGCTCTAAAGCGATTTTCCATAGAGTTGACCCTCTCTATTCGTCCTCCTGGAGAGCTCCGGGTTAGGGTTTCCGGCTGCCGTCTACGATTCTCCGACTGATACCACACTAAGCCCCCTTAGCTGCAACTCTTTTAGGCTGCCTCCCCTGGACTCATCTCGACCATCGTGTGGCCATATGCTAGGAGGGGTGCATGGAATCGTTGCTCCAGGTGAAGGTGTCACCCAGGAGGACGAGCCGGCGGTTATGAGGCGCTGCAGGAGGCAGTTGTCAGGCGGGAGGGGCTTGGATACACATCTCGAGGCAGGGTTTTTGCCGTGGAATTGAGCCTGCAAAGGAGGCGCGGGGACATCGACTCTGGGGTAGCACTACGTGGGAGAGGGAGGCGCCTGGGCGGGTCACTCCACCTAAACATTTCCGCCCTTCTTTGCCTCGAGACGAGGAAAGGCGCTTCCTCCTCAGACCGTCCACCCCTCTCATCTGCTCCTCTCCTCCACTCTCAACTCTCTCTTCTCCTTTAACTTGAGAGCAACAAGCAGACGTCCTGAGTAAGCGTTGTTGTGAATATGGTGAGTGCAGAATCCACCCCCGGGTTGAGCTATCATTTTCTTCTTCCCAACTCTCTTTTTTCTTCTTCTTCTCAATTTGCAAAATTTACTACAGATGAGCATAATTGTTTCTGAATTTTGTTCACCGATCCTTCATGTGTTAATTTATTGGTTAGAGAATTCATGTGCTTAGAGAAAGGAAATAAACATTTTTATTTTTAACCTAAAAATATCCATTTATATTCTAATAAGATGGGGCCCAAGTGCTAACAACACTCCACCAATTAATCGTGTACGCACTGTTAATATATTAAAAGAACTGGACATAAAAGAGAAATAAGGGCGTGACCGAAAACTCGTATGCTCGCTGGCGACATCTTGCGTGATCTAGGCAGTGAGGCGAAGCCCACGCGCCCACCTAGTTAGTCTATGATTGTGGATCGATCTGTCTGAAATCTGACTAGTCAGGGCGCCGTGGAGGCCATGGCAACAAAAACCATCAAATGAAGAACAATTGGTGATTTCCATCCGAAGAACAAGAACAAGCACGATATTGACTAACCTAGCCTGCATTTCCCGAAACAAGTCGTCCGCTCGTGTCCTGCGTTCTCAGGTGGCAAACCAACTGGTCCCGTGAGCACCCTCAAGCTGCGCGACGGTAGGCGCGTTGGTGATCAGGCGGCATTGTGCGTATTAAGAAAAAGGTTTCTCCGATTTCTCATCTACCGACGTTGAGGAGAAAGAGCACAGGCAATTGTCTTTTGGTGAATCTAATTTTGTTTCCATGCTTTCGGATAGTCTTTGTGTCTCGGTTTGATGGTTTCTTCTCCGACTAGCGATGTCTGACCAACTTCGGCTTCGGTACGGAGCTAATGGCATCTCAGGTGGTCGTCTAGCCCTCCTTATCGCTTTCTTCTTTGGGACGGTGATTTGTTTCTCCTATCATCGTCAGCAACCACTTCTGGCTTTCACTGGCGACATCCCGTCTGTTGTGTTAATGTTTTCCTAGCTCTGACGTGGTCCGCGAGTCTACATACAACATCCAATTTTACTCATGGCACACCACTTGTGTATGATAGAGAAAGACTGGCATATGTATGCAGTGGAAAGACAGTGTTGATTTCCTAGGGACTTATGTGTAAACTTCTAATGTTCAACATGGTCCTCCAATGATTTGTTGACTTCTTTAATTTAGCTTCTTCGCAAAAGTTTCAAGAACAATTTGTGTATGGTCATGATCGGTAGGTTCCTCCTGCTGGATCGAGTAACTTAATCATCAGCGCGATGTGTATGTGTCATGCATTGCTGCTACGTGATACATATATACTAGCATTGTCATGAACGGTGCACTGTACCTTTCCAAGGAGATTATCTACACCCACAACTATTTGTGCAAAAATTAAACAGATTCTGGCTACCTGCCTTCTTGAATTTAAAAACGCTTTAAAGGGCAAGGCGTTACGAAATAGAGAACTGTAACTGTTAGGTATAGTACTTTAATCATGCATTGCATGAATGCTTGCATACATTGAACTACCTAGTGCTGGGGATTTAAAATCAGCCGAGGAAGAAACGACATTCCAAAAAAGGGTATAAAGGAAATTAATTACACGAAAAAGGTGAAAAGTATTTTTCTCACTAACTTGCGTGTGCCTTCCTTTTCTTGAGTTGCACGGTGCTGACTCCTTCATGCTAGCTAGGTGCACCAAACACACTTACCAAATCTAATAAATTTAAGCAGAGTAGATAAGATCGAGTGACAACCTTCCAAACATGGAAGAAGTAATAACGCATGGGCCCAAAATGATCTAACAACCTCAAGATCATGGCACATCTCCAATTCTGGCCGAAATAATGCAAGTGAATATACATAAACTTCGCTTCTTTGCTTCTTAGAATGAATTACACTTTTTGCCATATATATATATTGGTGAATATGTTACAATGTCTACCCGAGCTAAAATTGTTGGTTATATCTTCTGTGAACTCGTTGCGTTGTGTCAAGTTTTACCCCATCTAATAATTTCCCTTGACTTTGACATGTTGAGCCCACTTGTTAAACTGACGTGGTTGGTGAGTTGGATGCAACTTAGGAAACATAAACCAGTTATGTGTTTTCACTCTATCCCGCACGACTCAACCCGTTTCCCTTCCCTACCCATATCTCCATCGATACCATACCACCCTTGGTCATCTGAACCCATCGACACCACCCTCAGTCATCCAGACGCATCGACACCACTCTCGGTCATCCGAACCCATCGACACCACCCTTGGTCATCCATACCCATAGACACCACTCTCGGTCATCCAGTCCCGTCAACACCACTATCGGTCATATGAACCCATCGCCATAACTCTCGGTTATTCGAACCCATCGACCCCACTCTCGATCATTCGAACCCATCGACACAACTCTAGGTCATCCAGACCCGTAAACACCATTTTCAGTCCCCCGAACTCGTAAACACCACTCCTGATCATCCGAACCCATCGACACCACCCTTAGTCATCTAGACCCATCGACACCTCTCTAGTTCATCCAGTCCCGTCAACACCACTCTCGGTCATCCAAACCATCGCCATAACTCTCGGTCATCCAAACCCATCGACACCACTCTAGGTCATCCGGACCCATAAACACCACTGGCGGTCATCCGAACCCATCGACACCACCCTTGGTCATCCGAACCCATCGATACCTCTCTCGATCATCTATACCCATCAACACCACTCTCGATTATCAATACCAGTCAACACCACACTAGGTCATCTGAACTTGTAAACACCACTCTCGGTCATCTAGACCCATCGACAACACTCTCGATCATCCGAACTTGTCAACACCACTCTCGATCATCTAGACCCATCAACACCACTCTCGATCATCAAGACCCATCAACACCACTCTCGATCATCAATCTTAGAATAAATTTCTTTCAATCATAGTAAACCGGAAATAAAAGGTTGATTTGAGTATAACCTTTTGAAAAGTATTTATGTCCATATGAAATTATAGTTTTCCTATGTTGTAACTAGAGTTTCTTTTCAGTTTTTTTCTTTTTTTCCTAGGAAAGTTTCTATGGTTTATTATATTTAAATATCAATAATACATGTCATTTTAACTAGCAATCATGTAGAAACAAAGATGATTTAATAAATATCCAAAACTATGTACCCATGCTTTATGTTACATGACATGGAAAATGAATGCGAGAGGAAGCATAGAATGGCTGGGTTGAATTGTGGGGGTTAGAAGTGAGAGATTTAAAAAAAATAGTTGAACATATGTTGTATCATTTGAAAATAAATCTTTTAGAGTTTAGTAAAACTAATATAACTCTGGTTATTGATAAATAAACATATTACTCAAACGTGACAAAACAAAGAAAGATCATTAAACTTCATATAAAATGTATATTATTTTTATGGTTCATATTCATATACCCCCTCCATCCCAAAACGTAAGGTATATAAGTTTAGTCAAGATTCAACCTCTTATAAGTTCGAACAAGTTTATACAAAAAATACAAATATCTACATTACTAAATCAATATCAATAGATTGACCATAAAAGTTATTTTCTTAATGTGTCCATTCCATATTGTAGATGTTCGTATTTGGTCAAACTTAACAGATCTTGACTTTTGACTATGCTTATATGCATTAAATTTTGGGTGGGAGGAGTACTAAATATCTATATCTAAAACGTCACATACTCCGTAAGAATTTGGGAATACCATGGTTTTTTTGGGAACATATGAAGATAACGAGAGGTAGAAAGATCAAAACAATGAAAAGAGTTATTACTATTTTAGAAGATTTGAATATTAATGATGATATATTCCTTTTAGCTTTACATTATGGTCTAAAATAAATTTGTTCCATCATATTGGTCTAAACATACTATGGTCATTTTTCAAGTAAACCCTAATAATTTGAGATTTTGAATAGTGACTATGTGTATAGATCATATATAACATTCTATGCACAAACGATACATCTGGTCATAATATAGAGTTTTGCAGATAGACAAATAATCATTCACCCAGATATTAAAGATACATATGAAATATTATTTCACATCATTGGTAGCTATAAATATATGATTTTCTATCACATAGTATGAATGTCCATGAATCTATAAATGTACTTCTCAGTCAATTTGACATGCTAAATATGGTGCTCCTCTAATTAGAACTAAAGAGGGCCCCTCACATTTGCGAGGGCCACCATGCTAGTTTTGATTTAAAGTTAATACCGCACACATGTCTATGTCTAACTACACTGATCCCACAAGATAATGAAAATGTGATTTTAAAGTTAATACCGCACACATGGCTATTGGATACTTCGTATGCTGAGACTTGAGGACAAATACAAATTGACACTTCAAAATATATGTTTAGTGACACGGAAGATTCATACTATTGAACCGCATATAATTCTGCCAAGTCATTTTCTGATTTGTATGCTCTACAAGAACTCTACCACGTTCTATAGATATTTAATGGTAGGGTAGAAAATGATACATATGCACACAAATTATAAAACTCATCAAGGGTCATACATAAATTAGTGATGTGATTGATTTTCCCAGATTTATGGTGAAATACACTACATGAAAAAACCCTAATTAAATAATACAAATAACTTTTGCATTAGAACATGATTTCATCATAGCGTTAGAAGTGTATTTGTAATTATAAATATGAGAATCTTATGGCTAGTATATGCTTTCATATAAATGAGCATTCTGAGTTGTTAATGTTGTTACTTATGCCAAAGGGTATTCGTACATCACCAACAATGAGTTATATAAGGGTAAAATAGTTTAGTGCAAATAGATAGATGAGTGCATTTTGAACTTGTCATCGTCCCATACAAAATCAGAAACACTTCTATTTCCGGATAAAGCATGGACAAATATAACTTGTAGGATCATTAAAACAAATGACAAACATGACATTATTGTTATAGTACATATGCAACTCTAGGAACATATATCGTGGTTGGTTCGCGTCAATGCTACTTGCCGTGTAAAAAAGAGCTTCCCTTTGTGGTGTCTGGACATTTTTTGGCTGGCATGCAAAGAAATCTATAACAATTAAAGGATATGCTTAGTAAAGGATGAAGTATGGTTGACTAGATAGGTGAATAGAAAACTACAACTTTCTATTTTTTCATTGATTCTAGAGAAAGAATAGAATGCAAACTTCCAATAAAATGCAACTACTTAACACAATCATATATGGCAAAAGGATAACACTAGCAGTAATACACACAGAAGCAATCTTTTACCTACTTGTTCTAGTTTGTTTAATTGGATATATTATCTTGCTAGATGTATCTTGTTTGCTTATTAATTGCATCATTGTCATATAGGTTGTTCACTTAGTTGCATTATCTAGGGATCTTATATTTCAAGTTTCCCCTAAATTGAAAAATAAAAATAAAAATTGGTAGTCACATATTGACTCCCTCTAGTGGATCGTCCCAATCCTTTCAACAGTGCGTCAAACGGAAATATTTGTACCCTTTCTCCATTTGTAGGGTTAAAAAGCAACATGCAGAATTATGTTGTCAGTGTACCCCCCACCCCACATTAGTGATAGGGCACGGGCTGATGGGTTCGTAGCATGGAAAACAAAAAATTTCTACCGCAAGAACGAACAAAACCCAGATCTAATCTAGATAAAAGCCAAGATCTAATCTATTAGACATGTGCAACGAGATAGATCTGTACTAACCCTTGTAGATCCGAAAGCCTTGTGCGAGATCGGATCTCGTGGTTGATATAGACGATCACTTGCCGATCTCAAGATCGAGTAGACGATCCTTTCGGCTCCGCGTTCCGGCAGCGCTTCCGCAGTCGGTCACACGTGCGGAGTCGAAGCAGACCTTCCTCTCCCTGTTCCAGCGAGCAGCGGAGGTAGTAGATCTTCTCCACGGAATCCCAGCAGCACGACGGCGTGGTGGTGGTGGTGGAGTAGAGAATTCTGCAGGGCTTCGCCTAAGCCAGAGCAGATGGAAGGAGGAGGAGAGAGGCGGCTAGGGTTTTGAGTGGGAGGGGGCAAATGAGGGTGGCGCCTCCACCCCTCTATATATAGAGGGAGGGGTGCGGCCTAGGGTTCCCACCCCTAGGCCCACCCCTAGGGCCGGCGCACAAGGGAGCTTGGGGGGAGAGTCCTTCCCCCCAAGTTTCCCTTACTTACCCTTTAAGTTTCCCTTTATCCTTTCTTGGTTTTCAAGTAAACTCCAAAAAATCTTCTAGAACCTTCCGGAACATTTCGAAACCTTCTAGAATCCCCATATAAATACTCCGGAACATTTCCTAACTTAGAAAATGATCTCCATTATATGAATCTTATTCTCCGGACAATTCCGAATCTCCTCGTGATGTCCCGGATCCAATCCGAGACTCCGAACAACATTCGGTCTCCAACGCACATTCCATATCTACTTAAAACAACTTCGAACCTTAAGTGTGTCACCCTATGGTTCGTGAATATGCAGACATGATGGAGACACCTCTCCGATCAATAACCATCAGCGGGATCTGGAGATCCATAACGGCTCCCACATACTCAACGATGACTTCGTGATCGATAGAACCATTTAACATACGAAACCAATTCCCTCTGTCACGCGATACTCTACTTATCCGAGGTTTGATCGTCGGTATCTCCATACCTAGTTCTACCTCATTACTGATAAGTACTCTTTACTCGTTCCATGTTATGTCATCCCTTGTGACCTAGTCACATGCTTGCAAGCTAACTAGATGACATTCCACCGAGAGGGCCCAGAGCATATCTATCCTTCATATGGATGGAAAAATTCCAATCTTGGTCCATGCGCTTCAACACATACTTTCAAAATACCCAATGACACCTTTATAACCACCCAGTTACGAAGCGGTGTTTGATGTCATCAAAGTACCCATCCGGTGATGGTGATTAACATAACCTCATGGTCGAAGGATTAGGTTACTATGTATTTGAAAGCTTGTAGCAATACGAACTTAATGACTTGATCTTATGCTATGCTTACTCTGGGTGTGTGTGTCCATCACATCATTCTCCTAATGATATAACCTTGTTATCAATGACATCCAATGTCCATGATCAGGAAACAATGATCATCAATTAATCAACAAGCTAGTTCAACAAGAGGCTTACTAGGGACTCTTTTATGTTTACAAAACACACATGTATTAGTGTTTCCTTATAATACAATTATAGCATGGGATGCAAACATTCATCATAAACACAAAGATATAATAATAACCACTTTTATTATTGCCTCTTGGGCATATCTCCAACACGGGCAACAAATCCAAATTCCATTTGCAATGAGGGTTTTGACCCGTGGACATATTACCTATTTGTAGTAGTGAATGCCCAAGAGTTCAGTTAGGACGGATCCAACAAGTCATGATAGAATCCCTCCCACGAGGTGTTCATGGCATGGAGTATCTTCGTCAGTGACATGAACACTCCCGCCGGCCTGTATATGGACGATCAACTAGCACAAGCTCGTTGTGAACTCGATGTTCAGGCAGTTGAGATTGATGTCGACAAGTTAGAGATGTAGCAGCAACCCTGATGCGTTAATGGGCACCGTTTTAGCTGCCTCAACCTCAACATGGACTTTGATGTGCGCAAAAATGATGGAGTCCTGGTCTATACGACCCCTGGGAAATATCATCGCCACCTCCACCGTCACTTGTAACATTGATGATGAGTATATTATATATATTTGTTTTATATCCCATTTGTAGCATAAAAATCCTGCATATCATGCTCTATGTTGCGATTTTTTAATACTTTGATGATTACATCCTTGATAGAGCCGCCATGGTCTTGTGCACATGGGCCTCGACCCATTGCATTTTTCTTGAGGCTTTTGTCTACACCTCCTAAATTTGACCTATTTATTTCATGATTTATGTCATCACCAGAAAGATCAACGCATGCAAAGATTTCCAAAATCGGAACATATCCCATCTCCAGAGAATCTTTGGAGCAATTCTTTTGCCAAATTCCACCAAGATCATCAACCTATTTGCTCCATTGATGCTGCATGAGAAGTCCACCAATGTACAATGGGTTTGTAATATTAGCTATGTAGTCATCTCATTATGTTCTTTATTGTATTATAGGTCATACTCCCTCCATTAGGGTTTATAGGTTATGCAATCACAATTTTCCCAGCGTAATAATAGATATATATATATATATTACAAAACATATATCACTAACAACTTTAGATGATATAATTTTTAAATTATGCAATATATCTTTATTAGTAAAATTGATGACCTAAGTATATACGCAAGACCTATAAACCTGGCGGAGGGAGTATGAGATTTTGTACAAGAAAAATATGACCATCCGTCTAATTTTGTGATGATGGATATATTGTTTTAGGTGATGAATTATCTGACGATTTAATGTTATGTTAACTGAAGTATTATTTACAGATGTGTATTACATCTTTCTGTTAATTGATCTAGACTTGGCCCATCTTATGATGAGAGCAGACATATAGACTTGGCCCATCTAGACATTACTGGGAACGGTTTGCAAGAGATGGAGTGAACCAGGGGTGCTATTAGCCTAGTGATAGAAAAGCCAAATTCACTATGACCTAGTGATATTTTCTACTTTGTTGGTGTGATACAATTAATTCTCAACTTCACACCATCTTACTTTATGGAGTGTTGTCCTCCTATTGTCCATGCTAGGCCCGGCTATCAGTTGCAAACACACCACTTCCACCCTTTCCCCTCCCACAGCGTGACCGCCACAAGCCCTAGTGACCGATGGACGCCACCCTGTCGCCGCCCACAACCACCGACAACTACGCCACCGAAGCTGCCACAGTCCTCTCCAGGGCAAACAAAGAGCAGACCCTGGAGTAGAGGCCCATGCAGAGCCCAAAGAGGGCCGACTAGAGGGAAAACGTGAAAGCACGAGCAGCGGTTGTGTCGGTATTGATTGATTAGTGTGTAATAAATGTAATTTCGCGTAGGTGTATGATGACGAAGATATGGATGCCATGGTCTATAGAGACCGAATCGAGCAAGCAACTCAACAAGATGGAGTCTCGGTTTAGAACGAGCTATTGTTCGATGATGAGCTCACCCGCTAATGCACATTGTTAGAGTATAGGTATATATGGTTGTTATGATAGTCTAGATAGAGTTAGGTTCTGTTTACGTATAGTCCTAACTTGACTCGTACTCCAAGATAATCCTCTGTACGCCTATATATACTCGCCCATGAGGCTCAATAATATATCCAACATATTCCGCCAATCTCTCTCTCTCTCTCTCTCTCTCTCTCTCTCTCTCTCTATCCTTCTACATGGTATCAGCCTAATCGGTCCAAACCCTAGCCGCACGCTTCCGCCACGCCGCCCCCGGGGGATCGATCTCCATGATCTCCGCCGGGGGCCGCGCGATCCGTACGCAGGGTTCGTCCGTCGATCCGTGATCGGCTGCCCTGTAAGTCTTTTTTGTGATCTCTTGATCGGTTTTCTTTTTTGGTTTACCTATCTTAGATCGGATTTAGTCGTCCACTGCCGTCGTCATAGCCGCGCCTCTACTCCGACCATCGGCATCGAGGATCTACACCACGCCCGTGCGCCTGCCTCCTCTGTTGTTGTGCCTTCCTCGGCAGGCTGTCGCGGCCTCAAGGCAGGTTGCGGCGGACCGCGGACAGCTGCTACGCCTTCCTTGGAAGGCTGCCGCGGCCTCCCCCTCGGATCGTCTTTGTCGTTGATACATTGCAAATGTATCTATAATTTTTGATGCTCCATACTTGGTTTTATCTACTTTCTTGTGTTTTGTCCACACTTTGGAGTACTTTTTATTTGATTTCTTGGACTAACCTATTAACAAGAGCCACAGTGCCAGCTGCCTATTTTCTGCTGTTTTTGGTTCCAGGAAAGTCAGAAAATGAATATTCTCGGAATTGGACGGGACAAAAGCCAAAGTGCCTATTTTTCCGGAAGACATCTGAAGCCAGAATACGAGATAGAGAAGGGATGGGGGCCGGGCACACCACTTGGCCGTGCGGCCAGGTCTGGCCCGTGCCAGGGGGTGGTCTGGCCGATCCCAACACCCCCTCGGCCTCTCCTTCCGCCTATATATTGCCCTCGGGACCAAAACCCTAAGTACCCGATCAAAAATCCACGAAAGAGTCTGTAGCCGTCGTCATCTCCATCCCTAGATCGGGAGGGATCTGAAGCTCTTCCCGGCACCCTGCCGGAGAGGCGAATTTACCCTGGAGGTCTTCTTCATCATCATGCAAGCCTCCGGTGTGATGCGTGAGTAGTTCATCTCTGGACTACGGGTCCATGTAGTAGCTAGATGGTTGGTTCTCCTCCTTTGTGCTTTCATGTTTAGATCTTGTGAGCTCCGTTCATGATCAAGATCATCTATTTGTAATTCTACATGTTGTGTTTGTGGGGATCCGATGGATATTGAGATGCTATTTAAGATTGATTATTGATTCTATCATGTCTTTGTTATTTGTGATCTTACATGCTTTCTATTGTTAGTAGCTATTTTGGCCAAGTAGATGCTAGCAACTCCAAGAGTTAGTATTTATGCTCGATAGTGGGTTCATGCCTATAGTAATCTGGGGAAGTGACAGAAATCTCTAAGGTACTAGATGTGCTGTTGCTACTAGGGATAAAACAACAATCCTTTGTTCATAGAACAATCGTATTGTTTACATTACACGCAATTCGTAAAGCAATAATATGTTGCTTGTAACTTAATACTGGAGGGGGTTCGGATGATAACCTGAAGGTGGATTATTAGTCATAGATGCAGTTGGATGGCGGTCTATGTATAATGTTGTAATGCCCAATCAAGTTCCAAAGGAGTCAAGATGATTAGTATATGCATGTATTGCTTTCTCGATGTTTGTCAATTGCCCCGCTGTAATTTTTTCACCCAGCATGTTATCTATCTTAAGGAGAGCCACCTCTAGTGAACTATGGACCCCGGTCCTTTCTTTTACATACAATCTACAAATTGTTTACTGCTTTGCGTTTACTTTCTACAAACTATTACTTCCTTCCATTCGATACGTTTAATCCTTTGTTTTCAGAAAAATCGGTGAGATTGACAACCTCATCACAAGTTGGGGACAAAGTTCTGTGGTTGTGTTGTGCAGGTCTCCATGTTGCTACTAGCACCGGTAGTGCGCCCTGCCAAGGCTCAGCTAGCAACACTTTTAGGGTGTTTCCTTGCTCTTACTGGTTCGATTAAACCTTGGTTTCATAACTGAGGGAAACTTACTGTTGTGCTCATCATACCTTCCTCTTAGGGTTCCCCAACGAGCTCCACATCAACACCGAGCCATCTGTCGTCATCGTCCGGGACTTCACCGACAACACCGCCATCGAATCTGATCTACGCGTCGTCCACACCATGGCGCATACGGTGTACTGTCGGCCTGATCAACCGATCTCGCGCATGTTTTCGCCAAGCACGTCCCCGAGCACGCGCCTATCACCGATCAAGCTACGGGTTGCCGCTGTGTCACCCCGTCGGGCGGTGATACGTCCAAAACGTATCTACTTTCCCGAACACTTTTGCTATTGTTTCTCCTCTATACTTGTGTGATTTGGATGCAACTAATGCGGACTAACGCTGTTTTCAACAAAATTGCCTTGGTGTTTACTTTTTGTGCAGAAAACCAACTATCAAGAAAAATCCCGGAAAATATGCCAAAAATCCTATTTCACCCAAAGACTCCAGGAGCCAGAATACGAAACGGAGAAGAGCCAGGGGGTGGCCACACCACCTGGTGGCGCGGGCCAGGCTAGGCCGCGCCAGGGGGTGGTGTGGCCCCCCCAGGTACCCCCTCGACCTCTCTCTTTGCCTATAAGGAGCCTGCTGACCTAAAAACTTCGGGGGGTTCGACGTTTTTCCAGAAGGAGTTCCGCTCCGCCGCCACCACCAGATTCCAAGAAACAGCACCAGAAACTCCGTTCTGGCACCCTGCTGGGACGGGGAATTGGAGAAGATCATCGCCATCATCATCACCATCGCTTCTCCATCGACCATCCATGTTTCCCCCATCTATGAGTGAGTAATCCCCCGCTGTAGACTATGGGGATGGTAGGGATTGGATGAGATCGTTCATGTAATGGCATCAGATTGTTAGGGCATGGTGCCTAGTATCTTTTATTAGTGCTTTATGACTTTGTTGCGACTTGTTGTGCTTAATGCTTGTCACTAGGGCCCGAGTGCCATGATTTCAGATCTGAACATGTTATTGATTCATTATGATAGTATTGTTTTTTGTCTTATCTGCAAGTTGTATACACACGTTGTTGTCCGGAACCTATGGCCCCGAAGTGATAGAAATCGGGATAACCGGAAGGGAATGGCTTTGATGTGAGGATCGCATGTGTTCACGGAGTGTTAATGCTTTGCTTCGGTGCTCTATTAAAAGGAGCACCTTAATTGCCAGTAGTTCCCTAGAGGCCCCGCTGCAAACGGGCTGGCAGGACAAAAGATGATGTGCAAGTTCTCATTGCGAGCACGTATGACTATATATGGAACACATGCCTAGGATTGTCTAGTACTTGGATGATTTATCTTATTTATCTGCAATTGCCCTATGTTCTGATTGCTATGTGAATTTTCTTGTCCATCCAACACCCGTCCATCCATCCCTATGCCTATCGCACTCGAATCCCACTGTTTACTGCTTTTGTTACTACTGTCTTTGCTTTACTACTGCTGTTACTTTACTATTCCTACTACAAAACTGTTGCTACTGATAAACTGTTGTGAGCAAGATTGTTTCCAGGTGTAGCTGAATTGACAACTCAGTTGTTAAGGCTGATAAATATTATTTGGCTCCCCTTGTGTCGAATCAATAAATTGGGTTTCACCTGCCTCAAAAATACTGCGATACACCCCCTATACTTGTGGGTCATCAAGACTATTTTCTGGTGCCGTTGCCGGGGAGCATAGCTTTATTTATCAAGCTTACTTGGATTTTCTATTGTTCGCTGCTATCCATCCATCATGGGTAAGTCTCGTGATGGCAAGATTCCTATTTTACCATCCACTACAAGAAGAGGTACGGTTCTGAACACCTCTGTTGCTCTTGATTCACCGTCTGTTATGAGTAAGTTCCTTACACCACCACATACACATGCTACACACACTGCTACTACTATTGAATCTGAAACTTCTGATGCTTATGATGTTGCTTCTACTGTGCTTGATAAGAGTGGTTCATTAGGTCCTTTCCTAGATGCTACGATTGCTAGAACTATAGCTGGAAATATCGAAACTCCTAATGAAGACACTACCACACATGTTAGCTCACCTGAGTCTAGTGAGAGTTATGATATTGAAGATGGTT
This sequence comes from Avena sativa, assembly GCA_916181665.1. Classification (NCBI taxonomy): domain Eukaryota; kingdom Viridiplantae; phylum Streptophyta; class Magnoliopsida; order Poales; family Poaceae; genus Avena; species Avena sativa. The sequence goes on along the minus strand of OV702291.1, from coordinate 120,449,858 downwards.
ATGTTGAGATGACCGATGAGTTTATTAAAGAATGTAAGAACACCCATGATAGGAGCGCTGCTAAGAGTCTCCTTGAGAGGCGTACTATTAGACCCAAATTGTCTCCTGATGCTAAGTTTGTTGCTTCCCCCATAAACATTATAGATGAAGATTATGATTTCTCTCTCGATCTATCTTACATAGCTATTGTCGAGAAAGAACCTTTTTGTGGGACTAGGAATGAAAGTGCGGTAGCACATATGAATGAACTTTCTACCATGAGTGGCTTGTTTTCTGATGATATTAAGATGCGTACTTACTTTGTTGCTAAGATTTTTCCCTTTTCACTGAAAGGAGAAGCTAAAACTTGGTTTAGTAATTTACCTCCTAGATCTATTGATAGCCCTGAGTGCTTGATTGGTACTTTCCTGCAGAAATATTTTCCTCCCAGTGCTAGACATGCTATTTTGCAGGAACTTTTTGATTTTAAACAGGGAGAAAAAGAGGTATTGCCCGAATCTTGGGCAAGGTTTTGTGCTTTGATTCATGCACAGGCTGGAAGTCCATTACCTAAGAATGAGCTTCTTGATATATTTTATAATGGACTAACCGAGGAATCTAGGACATACCTAGATAGTTGTGCTGATTGTGTTTTCAGGAATAGGACTCCTAAGGAAGCTGAGGAATTAATGGCTAAAATAAGCAAGAATTATGAAGATTGGACTCCTCCTAAACAAGCTATACCTAAAGTAATTGTACCTGAACCATCTATTCCTGTGCCTATTCCAACATTAAAGAAGAGGGGAGTTATTGAATTAAATGATGAAGTGATGAAGGAATCTAAGAAATGTTTTAAGGAGAAGGGAATTAAAGCTGCAGATGTCAAGAATTTACCTCCTATAGAAGAATTATGTAAGCCTATTCCCTAATCACCCACTATTGAGGTACACTCTCTCCAACACTTTGATGAAGGTGATATCCCTTACTCTAAACCTCCTGATCAATGCTTAGAAGAATTCGATATCTTTATTGTTAAGTAAGATAACTTTAATAAAAGGGTGCAAAATCATCTAATGGAAAACACTAGAGCTATTGTTGAGTTGAAAGATATTGTGGAAAGAACCTCTAATGATGTTAAAATGATTGTTAAACACTTTCAAATGGTTCAAACTCAAATAGATCAACTCGTTAAAGTGCAAAACGACTTGCTAGTTAATGCTGCTAAAGAAAAACATGCTTATGAAATTAGAACTAGAAGTGGTGCTGCTACCCAGGATCCTCTATATCCTGAGGGGCATCCCAAAAGAATTGAGCAGGATTCTCAACAAGCTGAAAATAGTGGTTCTACTCGTAAGAAAAGGAAAAAAGAAACATAAAACTGTTGTAGAACCCTCTAAACCTGCTATAGATCCTAATAGTATATCTATCTCTGATGCTGAAACTGAAAGTGGTAATGAAGAAAATGTTGTTCCTAATGAAGAAAAAGTTGAAGAAGAACCTGAAAACCACACTAAGAATACTAAATACACCAAAGAAGATTTTATTGCTAAGAAACATGGTAGTGAAAGAGAACCTTGGGTCCAAAAACCTATGCCTTTCCCTGATAAGAAACACAAGTCAAAGGAAGATGAACACTACAATAAGTTTTGTGAGTGGATGAAGCCTTTATTCTTGCAAATTCCTTTGACTGATGCTATTAAATTGCCTCCTTACTCAAAGTATATGAAGGACATTGTCTCGAATAAAAGGAAGATCCCTAATGAAGAAATTTCTACTTTGCTTGCTAATTATTCCTTTAATGGTAAGGTTCCTAAGAAACTTGGAGACCCAGGGACTCCAACTATCCCTTGCTCTATTAAGAACAGTTATGTTAGAACTGTTTTGTGTGATTTGGGAGCTGGATTAGTGTTATGCCTTTCTCTCTATAAGAGGCTTCACCTTGAAAAATTAATACCAACTGATATATCTTTGCAAATGGCTGATAAATCTACCACTATTCCTGTGGGTATATGTGAGAATGTACCTGTTCAGGTGGCTCATAATTGCTTGATATTAACTGATTTTGTTGTGCTTGAAATGCCCGAAGATGATAATATGTCTATTATTCCTGGGAGACCTTTTCTTAATATTGCAGGAGCTGTTATTAATTGTAATCAAGGAAAGGTGACCTTCAATGTTAATGACAAGGAACATACTATCTATTTCCCCAAGAAGATTGAAAGGACTTATGGTTTGAATTCAATTGAACATGTTGAAGGCATTCAAGTTGGAGAAATATATTGTCCCATACCAAGAGAAAAATTTGAAACTATTATGATTGGGACCATTGCTATCAAGGTTGAGGTAACATAATCATTAGTCGAGTACAAAGTTTTGTCTCATATGCAATTGTTTTGGTAGCAAGACTTGATCAACCTTGTTAACAAAAGGATTCCATTGAACAAAATAATGTTTTCATTATGATTATCTCCGTTTATTTCTATCCTTTGCATTTTAGTTTTTGCTTTCCTTTAGTTTCCTTTTTGTTGTTAGTTGCTTGCATGTTAGAACTTATGTAGTTCTAGCCTTGTTTTGTCCTTGCATCATGTTTCAAAAAGAAAAAAATCTTTCTGTCAGAAAAATCATTCTTCTATTTCTGAAAAATGCCCAAAAATAAAGTGTCTCGAAAAATTCCAGAAAATTCATATTAAAATTTTACGTGAAAAAAGGGGCAGAGGAGTACCTAGGAGGTACCAGGGGGCCCACCAGGCAGGCACACCACATGGTGGCGTGGCCAGCCTTGGGTGGCGCCATGCCCTGGTGTGGGCCACCCCTGGCCCCCCACTAACTCTCTCACCTGCCACTTTCTTCTCTCTCCCGAGTAAGCTCCAGTTCATATCTCAAAATCGCGTTCTTGATGTGCTTGCTCTCATTTTTTTCGATCTCCTTGCTCAGCCCATCTTTCTTGCTGAAATTTGGAGCATTTGTTCCCTAGTATGTGACTCCTCCCCTTGTCCAAGTAGATTTGTGTTTAGTGGATTATATGTTGAGTATTTTCTGCTGTAGGTGACTGGTTATGAGAGCTTGTAAGCTTGTTTGATGCTTAGATATATAGTTTTGATGCATGCTTAGGCCTCTTGCAAGTCCCTATGAGTAGAATCCTTCATTATATTTACTTTGCAATCACTTGTTTAATAGGTGTTTAAATTTCAGAATACCAAGCATGAACAACCATACTTTTGGAGAGATATTTGAGAGTGATGCACCTAGGAGGTCGAGGCCTTCAAGAACAGCCTCTCAAGCTAGGCCATCATACAATGAAGATCTCATTGCAACTCGTATGGTAGTGAAAGGGATGATGGGGATGCTCACCCATCCTCTTTTCCTTGTTTTACTTTCTTACAAGCAACAGGTATTCTTGATGATTTCTTGCTACTGATTGAGAGGATTGGTTTGACCTCATATATGCAAGATGAGAGTGCGCAATACGCTATGCTCACCAAAAAATTTGTTGAGAGCTTCACGTTTACTAACACACCCTATCAGTCTACTGTCTCTTTTAAAATCTATGATCCGCCCTTCACCATGCCTTTGGAGAGATTTTGTAGTATTGTAGGTGTGCGCATGACAGGGACCGTGAAGAAAATTCAAGAGCGACCCGCTGATTTGTTGGAGCTTTACCGAGGGGTGACCAATGATGATGACCGTGTGGCGCAGCGTGGAAAGATAAGAAATATCCAACTCCCCGCTCTTAGATACTTTGCATATTATCTTGCTACTAGTGTACTTGGTAGGGAGAACACAAGTAATATCTCCAACTATCATTTATCATTCCTTGCTGCTGCGCTTAACAATGACACTCGGTACAATCTTGGCTCGCTTATTGCTCGCCGCCTAGCTGCTAGGGGGCCTATCTATGGGGGCATCATTGCCTCGCGTATAGTCAATGCATTAGGTCTTTGAGTGGATCCCTATGATGCTATGCTGGCACCACAGAGGCTTGACCTTGTTGCTATGAAAGCTCATCACTTTGTCACTACTACTTCTGATTTGGACAGTCTAGTATATAGGATGCTTTTCACCGACGGGGATGAAAGGGAGATCCTTTTGCCACAACCTTCTTTGTTTAGTGTTCACAGGAGACCGTGGTCGCGCTCCAAGGAGGAGGTGGACGAGCAGCACCAGGAGGATGTGCCCTCCTATGATTACTCCGTGCATTACGGAGGGACGTACTCGAGTTCGCACCAGGATGAGGGGACCTCTTCGTCGTACCAGGGTGACACTTCATCCTGGCCAGCTTAGGATTGATACCCACTTATACCAAAAGCCTAAGCTTGGGGGGAGGTACGCCGACACCGCACTCGTCTCCATATCATGTTGCGTCGGTACTTTGTATATTCATGTTTTCATTCTCTTTTTAGTTTTCGTTCTTCTTTGCTTTTGCTTTCTAAAAACACAAAAATATTTATGTTGTTTCTCTTTGGTTTGCTTCTTCTTTTTGCTTGCTTTGTTTGAATTTTTCGAAAAACCCAAAAAGATTTTGCTTTGCTTTGTTTTTATCTTTTGGTTCTTGTTTAAAAATCGAAAACACCAAAAATATTTGTCGTTCTTCTTTGGTTTTTGCGAGTTTGCTACAAGGTTCGGTAGTCCTCAGTGGATATTGTTTCATATTATTATTCAAGCCACACAAGTGAAGAGCAATAATGAGGACCAATGACAACTTGAGGCATGGTAAGAGGCTGGTAACGAACTCTATTTTTTTATTTTTGTACATATACTCATCACTGTGGGCTTGCTTAGTCCGTTCGAGTAGGGTGTATGTTATCTTTGGATGCTTAGTAGTTCTTGCTTTCTTATGATTAGCTCCAGCTCGCTAATAGTTTGTAGCATGTCTTATGAATGTTTGCTTGCATTGCTCTATTCATAAATTGGTATGACACCGCGGTATCCTCCTCTGAATGTTTCATTTGAATTGACTTGGCACATGCTCACGCATGCACATGACTGTAATAATCAGTCGAGCCTCGATGAATTATTTTGACTTGAGGATCTTGAATCACTTTCATGCCATGAGTAGTCCAGTTTTGTTGCAAGCATGATAATGACAGCTATTGCTCTCTCGTTTGTCGCTCCCTTACTATTGCTAGCCTTCACTTCCACTGAGTGTTTACTCATGTTTCCAACTCCCTAAACCAAATATTTCCAAAGTGTCCACCATACCTACCTATTAGCATCATTTGATACTCCCGTGCATATTCAATATGCCTTGTTTTCTTCCGAATAAAATGTTTGCTTGTTATGGGAAAATTAGTTAGTAAAGCTCTCACGAACTTGATGCCACACTTTATTTCCTGCACTTAATAAACCTGAACCATTTTGAACTCTCCATGAAAGTTATATGCTTGCAAATTATAGGCTGGGGATTAGCAGAACCGTGCTGTCACGGGGAACGCTTTCAACACTTGTAAATATATACCCAGTTGATACCTTGCTCTTTTGTTTGCGGATGTCGTCGGTGTGAAATAAAAGGGGAGCTTGTAAGTCCATGGAGTTATGTATGTGTGTTAGAGAAATGTCTGGGCCGTTGGTCTAATCCATGCTGACATGGTGGAAACCTGCAGCGTAACCATAATGAATCTATAAAGCATTCTTCTTATAAAAAAAGAGAGAGATAGCTATTGAGAAAAATAAAAAAAGAGATTTATGAAAAGAGGAAAGAGAGAAAAAAGCACCATTTTCCCATGGTAAATAAGAAGATTGCTGAGATACTCATTGTCTGCTTGCCTTGTCATTTTGATATGGGGATTCTTCCATATCATCGGGCAAGGGGTACCCTATTGGCGGTTCTCTATGATATGCACATACTTACAATGACAAGAACTTACCAGTAACTAAAGTTGAGTAGCATGAGGAGCGGCCCTCGTACTCAAGGGACTTGGGATTTTCAGTTTATAGTCTGTCAAGCATATAACTCATATTGGACCTCACTTTCACCTTAACCACATTAAAGATGCTTATGATAGGGGCAATGAGAGCTCAAAGCTAATGAGTACCATACTTTCAGCATTTGGAAGCCTTTCAAATTATTCAAAACTTTTTATTCTACTTGTTGAGTCTCCACATACTCTTTGAGCACCTTCTTGAGAGCATAGTTGTCATTCTTTGTGTTTGCTCCATTACTTGATTATTTGTGTTATGACTTTGATGCTTGTATCCTTGATATCTTTACTTCTAGTCATCACTTGAACTTCAGAGGTGCCTTAATATTCATAATCAAAGGGCAAGCGAGATACCACTCTATCATACCTTTTTATGAGCATTGTAATGTTGCTTATGTTTGTGCTTCATGCTACTTATTATTCTTGAGTTGGAATCTCTTCATAGCTTGCAATGACTATTAAGTAGACTCAGTTGCATACTCTTTATTATGAACTGTCTAAGTAGTTGATCACATTGCTGAGAATATTTACATCATATGAAGCAAATGTGTTCGTGAAAGTTCTTTTATCGCACTCAGTTTTCAACTGAATTGCTTGAGGACAAGCAATAAGCTAAGCTTGGGGGGAGTTGATACGTCCAAAATGTATCTACTTTCCCGAACACTTTTGCTATTGTTTCTCCTCTATACTTGTGTGATTTGGATGCAACTAATGCGGACTGACACTGTTTTCAACAGAATTGCCTTGGTGTTTACTTTTTGTGCAGAAAATCAACTATCAAGAAAAATCCCAGAAAATATGCCAAAAATCCTATTTCACCCAAAGACTCCAGGAGCCAGAATACGAAACGGAGAAGAGCCAGGGGGTGGCCACACCACCTGGTGGCGCGGGCTAGGCTAGGCCGCGCCAGGGGGTGGTGTGGCCCCCCCAGGACTCCCTCGACCTCTCTCTTTGCCTATAAGGAGCCTGCTGACCTAAAAACTTCGGGGGGTTCGACGTTTTTCCAGAAGGAGTTCCGCTCCGCCGCCACCACCAGATTCCAAGAAACAGCACCAGAAACTCCGTTCTGGCACCCTGCTGGGACGGGGAATTGGAGAAGATCGTCGCCATCATCATCACCATCGCTTCTCCATCGACCATCCATGTTTCCCCCATCTATGAGTGAGTAATCCCCCGTTGTAGACTATGGGGATGGTAGGGATTGGATGAGATCGTTCATGTAATGGCATCAGATTGTTAGGGCATGGTGCCTAGTATCTTTTATTAGTGCTTTATGACTTTGTTGCGACTTGTTGTGCTTAATGCTTGTCACTAGGGCCCGAGTGCCATGATTTCAGATCTGAACATGTTATTGATTCATTATGATAGTATTGTTTTTTGTCTTATCTGCAAGTTGTATACACACGTTGTTGTCCGGAACCTATGGCCCCGAAGTGATAGAAATCGGGATAACCGGAAGGGAATGGCTTTGATGTGAGGATCGCATGTGTTCACGGAGTGTTAATGCTTTGCTTCGGTGCTCTATTAAAAGGAGCACCTTAATTGCCAGTAGTTCCCTAGAGGCCCCGCTGCAAATGGGCTGGCAGGACAAAAGATGATGTGCAAGTTCTCATTGCGAGCACGTATGACTATATATGGAACACATGCCTAGGATTGTCTAGTACTTCGATGATTTATCTTATTTATCTGTAGTTGCCCTATGTTCTGATTGCTATGTGAATTTTCTTGTCCATACAACGCCCGTCCATCCATCCCTATGCCTACCGCACTCGAATCCCACTGTTTACTGCTTTTGTTACTACTATCTTTGCTTTACTACTGCTGTTACTTTACTATTCCTACTACAAAACTGTTGCTACTGATAAACTGCTGTGAGCAAGATTGTTTCCAGGTGCAGCTGATTTGACAACTCAGTTGTTAAGGCTGATAAATATTCTTTGGCTCCCCTTGTGTCGAATCAATAAATTGGGTTTCACTTCCCTCGAAAATACTACGATACACCCCCTATACTTGTGAGTCATCAGGCGGCGGCACCGCCGCCCTTGGTCCATGCTACCGGCTTCCAACGCGCCTTCCTTGGCGTGTACGTTGCTGGTGGTCTCCCAGCCGCTGCACCGACTTGCGCCCTGCAGCTATGCCGCCCCCTCAGGTCATAGTGTGGCTGCACGTAGTCTACTTCGCCGTCCTCGTGCATCACGGCCTTGGCTTTCACCGCGCCATTTCCTACGGCGCGGATCGCCGCCATCTGCACATGGTCTTCGTCACGTCGCCGGGTCTTACTCGCCTACTTCGAGCACCGTCGTCGCGCTTCACAAGGTAACCTGCAGGGTGCCCTCTCGCCATCGCAAGTCCCGCCGACTACCCCATCGCCTCTCCAGGCATCCAGCATGACTACCCTATGTCGCCGCTGTTTTCGCCGCCTTCTACGTCTTCGTCCACTACAACTTTGCCGTCAGCGTCATCGTCTCATCTCCGACTACACCACCTGCTACTCTACTCCGACAACCGCGGACAGCGCCGGTATCTCTCCCTTTGCCACTCTGCGCATCGCAACCTCTCTGGAGGCTTCCTCTGCTAGTCTTTCTGACATGGCGACAAGTTCATGATGGTCCCTGCCCCCGCACGCCTGGTACTAGCAACATCGAGAGTGCCTTCGTCCCCAACGCGTTCCCGAGTCTGGAAAATTCGGATTGGCGCCTCGTCTTCATCGGCTTCGACAACGTTTTCTTCGACATTGACCCCTCTACGACTGCCTTGACCGCGTTGATACATTGCAAATGTATCCATAATTTTTTATGTTCCATGCTTGGTTTTATCTACTTTCTTATGTTTTGTCCACACTTTGGAGTACTTTTCATATGATTTCTTGTACTAACCTATTAACAAGAGCCACAGTGCCAGTTGCCTGTTTTCTGCTGTTTTTGGTTCCAGGAAAGTCAGAAAATCAATATTCTCGGAATTGGATGGGACAAAAGCCAAAGTTCCTATTTTACCGGAAGACTCACGGAGCCAGAAGCAGAGACGGAGGACGGCCAGGGCCTGGCCACACCATATGGTGGCGCGGGCAAGCCCTGGCCACGCCACCAGGTGGTGTGGGTCTCCTAGCACTCCACCGACCTTGCCTCCTTCGCCTATAAGAGCCTCCCGATACCAAAACCCTAAATCGTCAACCAGAAATCCACAAAAAGTTCCGTAGTGCCACCGCCACCAAAGGGGAGATTTGGGGGACAGAAAGTCTCTATTCCGGCACCCTGCCGGGACGAGGAAGTGCCCCCGGAGCCATCTCCATCGATCTCCACCACCATCTCCATCACCATTGCTGATTCCCATGATGAGGGGGGAGTAGTTCTTCCTCGAGGCTAAGGGTTCTACCGGTAGCTATGTGTTCATCTATCTATCTATGCATGATCTTGTTGTGGTCATGAGCTTTGTAATCTAGTAGATCTACCTTGCTACTCAAGTGCTTTAATGAATCTCTGCTCTCCCATGTGTGTGAAAGTGACAGCATGCACACCATGGTGGAACTTAGGCTAGAGATTACAAATACTTGTTATGAGTTATATTTGGAGTTGGATGTATTTATGAAATTGTGGTGTTTGTTGGACTCATCTAGTGCTCAAGGTGACTGTGGGGTTTTCTAGATGGGAAAGACTTACTTTGAGGTGTGCTGTTATAGCCCTACCATCGATTAGAGTGTTCAACCGGAGAGTAGTTAAGAGTAGTATCATAAAGAGAAGATATTTATATGAGAGTGTTCACTAGTGAAAGTATGATCCCTAGGCCTTGTTTCTAAGCATTGATACACGGTTTGCTACTAGATCTGTTACATGTTTGCTTGCTGCCATCTTTATTTCAGTTTTACTTTAGTCTCTTCCACGCCATCAAGTTATTTTCTATCACTGTTACCACTTATAATTATCTATACCACTTGTATTTCACTATCTCTTCGCCGAACTAGTGCACCTATACACCTGACAAGTGTATTAGGTGTGTTGGGGACACAAGAGACTTCTTGTATCTTGATTGCAGGGTTGCTTGAGAGGGAATACCTTTGACCACTTCCTCCTTGAGTTTGATAAACCTTGGGTGATCCACTTAAGGGAAAACTTCCTGCTGTTCTACAAACCTCTGCACTTGGAGGCCCAACAACTGTCTAAAAGAATAGAAGTGCGTAGACATCAAGCTATTTTCTGGCGCCGTTGCCGGGGAGGTAAGGTAAAATGTATTCACACCGGAGGATTAAAGAAGAAGAACCTCCCATGGCAAACGCCTATTTTCTGGCGTCGTTGCCGGGGAGGTAAGGTAAAAGGTACTCACATCCTCCGGTCTGAGTGCTCGAAGTTATTTCCTTTAGATTCTGCAATTTTGTCTTTTTGTTTCTTGTTTTCACTAGTTAGTCTTAATGGAAAACAACAAAAAAATTAGAGAGCTTTATAGTATTTATCTTGAGTTAGGACATGAAGTATTTGAAGAGAAAATTAAAAAACCTATGGAACTTTATTTGCATGCTAATAGCAATGTTGTTAGTATGAATTCTTTGGACACCATTATTGCTAATGCTATGGAAAAGTCTAAGCTTGGGGAAGCTAGTTTTTATGAAAATGATCTTTTTAGTCCCCCATCTTTAGAGGAGAAATTTTTCTTTGATGATACTACACCTCCAATATATGATGATTACAATGATGAATATGATATTTTTAGTCCACCTACTATTGAGGAGAAAATTAATTATGATTATAATATGCCTCCTATATTTGATGATTATGGTGATGAGAATAATAATGATAGCTATTTTGTTGAATTTGCTCCCACTACAATTAATAAGAATGACTATGTTTATGTGGGGAGTATTAATTCTATTAAGCATGTGGCTCATGATAAGAATGTTTTGGATGATAGATATATTGTTACTTTTATTCATGATGCTATTGAAAGTTATTATGAGAGAGGGAAACATGGTTTTATGTGTCTCAACAATATTAAGTTTCCCCTCTTTATGTTGAAAATTTTGAAGTTGCATTTGTTTTGTTTTCCTATGCTTGTTGCTTTGTGATTTCATGGTTTGTTTATTTACAATATTCCTATGCATAGGAAGTGGGTTAGACTTAAATGTGCTCTGAATTTGCTTCTTGATGCTCTCTTTTACTTCAATTCGTATTTCTTATGTGAGCATCTTCTCAAACTATCATGCCTAACTTAAAGGCGTTAAAGAAAAGTACTTATTGGGAGATAGCCCAAAAGTTTTAGATGAGTCTTGGAAGTTATTACTTCAGTAATAACCGCTATTTATCCTTTTTATTTGCTTTTTGTGCCAAGAGTAACCTCTAATGAGAGAGAAGTAATGCTTGGGAAAGTTGTTGTCTCGAAATAGATTTTTGTGCTTCACCGTAAAAATTCGTGAGAGAGCTATGTATGTCGGATTGAGTTGTAATGTTTTTTGCTTCTGCCCTAGGTTGTTACCTAACTTTCGTTAGTTCAACACTTTTTTATTTGAAGAACAGAAGGTCTTCGAAAAAATTCGTCTTTACCTGCTGGTCTGTTTTGACAGATTTCTGCCATTTTCTACATTTGCTTCTTGTTGGTTCCTTTTTGAGTTCTTTTGGGGAATTGAGCTTTTTGAGGGAAGTGCTTCAGTATCTAGTGTTCTAATGGAAGTTTATTGGTGTTGAAACTGAACCAAAAAACTTATTATCTTGAGTGCACTAATGTTGCTAATAAAGATTGTGTGAAGTTTTGTATGAAGGAAAATTTTCAGGTGTATGGAAGGAATGAGTAATGAGATGAAGAATGGACTAAATCTCAAGCTTGGGGATGCCACGCGTGTCACCCCAAGAAATATCCAAGAAGTACAAGCGTCAAAGCTTGGGGATGCCCAAGGCATCCCCTTCTTCATCAATAAAAATCTCAGGTTTCTTCCAAACGCTTCATTTTTATTGTTTCATGCATAGTTGTGTTTTTCTTGGAGCGTCTTCTTTTTCGTTTTTGTTTGCTTTTTTTTATTATTTTTCTGAATAAATTGGTTGAATCCCCTCTTTCGTACATTGGTTTGCAAATAGTTTGGTTTGGTTTGGAAAAGAGTAGGAAAGTTCATACTTATGTGGTAAAAAGAGCTTGTTTTTGATTGTGGCCTATGCTTTGTCATGCCATGCTTGATATTGTTTTGGCTTCATGCTTAGTATTATTTGCTGTAGCATTACTTGTTATAAACAATTGAGATTGCTTAATGTGCCTTGGATGAATCATGCGTTGTTTTAGCATATTAAAGCATAGTATTGTGGTATTCTCCTTTGATGCTTTATTTGGATTAACTTGGCGCATGCTCACACCATGTTATGACTATCCAAAGTCACCATAGCCTTTATGATCCTTTAGTTTTCAACTTGTAGTATCACTTTATGCTTTGATCAATGATGTTTTGTCGCTCTGCATGATTATGGCCATTATTGCTCTCTTAATTTGTCGCTCCCAGTCTTTTGCTAGCGTCCACAACAAAGTATGAGTTCCACTCATGCATCCAACTCCTTAAACCAAGTTATTCCAAAGAGTCCACCATACCTACCTACTAGCTTATGATATTCCAATTATATTCATGCTTTTGTTTACCTTCCAAATTAAACTTGTTATGAGAAAACTAGTAATTAAAGCTCTCACGAACTTGATGGCACACTTTACTTTTCTTGCCCTTAATAAACTTGAACCATTGTGTCGTCTATGTTGTATATGCTTGCACTTATTTGTTGGGAATTAGCAGAACCATGCTTTCATGGGGAACGCTTTCAACATTTCACTTGGTACTTGTACCTAGTTGATATCATGCTCTTTTGTATATGGATGTCGTCGGTGTGAAATGAAAGGGGAGCTTGTAAGTCCATAGAGTTATGTATATGTGTTAGAGAAACGCCTGGGCCGCTGGTCTAATCCATGCTGACATAGTGGAAACCTGCAGCGTAACCATAATGAGCTATCTATGAAGCATTCTTCTTATAAAAAAGAGTCCTATATTGAGAAAAAAGAGAAAAAGAAAAAAAAAGATTATGAAAAGAGGAAGAGAGAAAAAAGCACCATATTCCCATGGTAAATAAGAAGCTTGCTGAGATGCTCGTTGTCTGCTTGCCTTGTCATTTTGATATGGGGATTCTTCTATATCATCGGGCAAGGGGTACCCCGTTGGCGGTTCTCTATGATACACATGTACTTACGATGACAAGAACTTACCGGTGACTAAACTTGAGTAGCATGAGGAGCGACCCTCGTATACAAGGGACATGAGATTTCTAACGTATACTTCGTCAAGCATGTACACCATAGTTTGTTCACTTTAACCTTAATCACTTCAAGATGCTTATGATAGGGGCAATGAGAGCTGAAAGCTATAAGTACCATAATTTTTCGAAGCTCTTTATGAGACTTGAATCCCTACTTCCTTTTATGAAGGTCTTTCTTCCACCACTATGTTGAATCTCCATCTTCTATCTTTATGCACCTACTTTGAGAGCATAGTGGCCATTCTTAGTTCTATGTGCATTGTCCCAAGACTTGTTGATTGATGCATAATGTTGATCTTGCTTGTTCTTAAACTATTTGTATCTAGTCACTCTTATAAACTTTGAAGGTGTCCTATGCATTTATATTTGCTACTCTATGAGGGACAAGCTGAATACTATTATGCTATGTTTTCTTTATGTGAAACAAACAAACGTCTTGTAAAGCATTGTTATTCATGAATCTTTTGTTTGTGCCTTTTTATGTTGCAACATAGTTTCTTTGTCTTATTTCTAGAACTTTGTCTTTCATGTTATGATTGAAGTATTATGATCCCAACTTTGAATATTTTACAAATACTTTGATCAAGTCTTTCATGGTGCATGTCACCTCAAAAATTATTATTTCTTTTTATCACTTACCTACTCGAGGACGAGCAGGAGTTAAGCTTGGGGATGTTGATACATTGCAAATGTATCCATAATTTTTGATGTTCCATGCTTGGTTTTATCTACTTTCTTATGTTTTGTCCACACTTTGGAGTACTTTTCATATGATTTCTTGGACTAACCTATTAACAAGAGCCACAGTGCCAGTTGCCTGTTTTCTGCTGTTTTTGGTTCCAGGAAAGTCAGAAAATCAATATTGTCGGAATTGGACGGGACAAAAGCCAAAGTTCCTATTTTACCGGAAGACTCATGGAGCCAGAAGCAGAGACGGAGGAGGGCCAGGGCCTGGCCACACGATATGGTGGCGCGGGCTAGCCCTGGCCGCACCACCAGGTGGTGTGGGCCCCCTGGCACTCCACCGACCTTGCCTCTTTCGCCTATAAGAGCCTCCCGATACCAAAACCCTAAATCGTCAACCAGAAATCCACAAAAAGTTCTGCAGCGCCACCGCCACCAAAGGGGAGATTCGGGGGGACAGAAAGTCTCTGTTCCGGCACCCTGCCGGGACAGGGAAGTGCCCCCGGAGCCATCTCCATCGATCTCCACCACCATCTCCATCACCATTACTGATTCCCATGATGAGGAGGGAGTAGTTCTTCCTCGAGGCTAAGGGTTCTACCGGTAGCTATGTGTTCATCTCTCTATCTATGCATGATCTTGTTGTGGTCATGAGCTTTGTAATCTAGTAGATCTACCTTGCTACTCAAGTGCTTTAATGAATCTCTACTCTCCCCATGTGTGTGAAAGTGACAGCGTGCACACCATGGTGGCACTTAGGCTAGAGATTACAAATACTTGTTATGAGTTATATTTGGAGTTGGATGACTTTATAAAATTGTGGTGTTTGTTGGACTCATTTAGTGCTCAAGGTGACAGTGTGGGGTTTTCTAGATGGGAAAGACTTACTTTGAGGTATGTTCTTATAGCCCTATCATCGATTAGAGTGTTCAACCGGAGAGTAGTTAAGAGTAGTATCATAAAGAGAAGATATTTATATGAGAGTGTTCACTAGTGAAAGTATGATCCCTAGGCCTTGTTTCTAAGCATTGATAGACAGTTTGCTACTAGATCTGTTACATGTTTGTTTGCTGCCATCTTTATTTCAGTTTTACTTTAGTCTCTTCCATGCCATCTAGAAAATTTCTATCACTGTTACCACTTATAATTATCTATACCACTTGTATTTCATTATCTCTTCCCGAACTAGTGCACCTATACACCTGATAAGTGTATTAGGTGTGTTGGGGACACAAGAGACTTCTTGTATCTTGATTGGAGGGTTGCTTGAGAGGGAATACCTTTGACCACTTCCTCCCTAAGTTCGATAAACCTTGGGTGATCCACTTAAGGAAAAACTTCCTGCTGTTCTATAAACCTCTGCACTTGGAGGCCCAACAACTGTCTACAAGAATAGAAGTGCGTAGACATCACGCGTCACCGACGAGTTCTTCTTTGCATACTCGCTTCTGGCAAAACTGGAGTGTGCGTTCGTCCCCGACGTGCGCCTAGTTCTGGCAAAACTATGGCCGCACCTTGTCCTCGATGGCTCGGACTGCATCGACTTCGGCATCGACACCCTCAATGACTTCCTCAACACGTCTCCGTCATCCTCCTCGCGTGCTATGCGCATGCGGCTTCACGTGCAGCTACCTCGACACCGGCATCCCGACCACGACATCGACCATGGCGACCCATCGCACGGCTACCTCGACCATGGCACCACCTCACGTTCTTGGCTCCCTCGAAATCGGCACAAGGGCTATCACCTCGCCTGAGAATCTCACCAGCTTCCTCTACAGTCCAAGCTACCATGACGCGACACCGTCCACGACGTTCCCGCTCGGACTGCGGGGGATGTCAGCTTACTGGATGCTACTTCAGTTTATCTCCATTCTGGCCGTCTGTGACGTTCCAGTTGTTCACGACGTTACCGCTACGACTGCGGGGGAGTGTTAGAGTATTAGGTATATACGGTTGTTATGGTAGTTTAGATAGAGTTAGGATCTGTTTACGTACAGTCCTAACTTGACTCGTACTCCAAGATAATCATCTGTATGCCTATATATACTCGCCCACGAGGCTCAATAATATATCCAACATATTCTGCCAGTTTCTCTCTATATATCCTTCTACACACGTGATTGAGTAGGAGGACCCGAGCATACTTGGACAAAGAGGACCCAAATGGCGGCAAATTGGCCTGGATAGCTGAAACGGCGGGAGAAATGGCTTGTCCCGTTGGACACACCCGCGGACAGGAAAGGATAGCCCGTTCGTTCAGGTCCGCCCCACGACACAAACGGATCGATTTAGACCGTTTGGCTATCGAAATGGGGCTGTTGGGTATAGGCTTAGCCAGGCAAGATTTGGCACGTAAGTCCGTTCACCAAAGCTGCAATTAGTTTAACACAGCAAGTAGACTGTCATACTCTGTGTACAGCGTGCTGTATAAGTACAATAGACTTTTCTTTGAAAAAGGAGCATATATTAATATCGTGAGATAGCAATTACACTCAGCCTCTGCAACAACACAATAGCCTAATGATAATACGGGTGCACACATAAAAAAAAAACCTATGAAATAAAAGTCCCACTCGGTATACTAGCTCTAGCAGCAACAATACATGACAATACCTGAATTCCAGTACACAAACACTACCGTAGCGATGCATACGGTGCGTACGACCGTATGTAGGCGTGAGCAGTGCTTGTTGTTAAAAGTAGATCGAACCTCTTTCAAGTAGGAGTACTACCTACATTCTTGCAGCTATACGTCTCGATACTGTTCGACTACGTACCTAACTACGTATGTTATCTGTACATCGGCAGACAGAAAACGAACAGACAAGCCAGCTACGGAGCATATTTAATTAATCGCCAAACCTAATTGCATAACAGTCAAGTTCTACCCACAATGTATAGCTTGTCAAGTGTCAATCATGTGCATTGGCGGGTGAGCTCATCATCAAACAACTCAGTGTTTTGTTTAGACAATTTTCAATGTCTTTTTAGGATGTTAAGGCGGCGGCTACGTCATGAAGTCAGAATAAGGTACTTTTCGTCTTATCCTCGCTCCGGTGGTGCGTCTAGCATCGACGGAGGACGTGTGTTCGACGGATCCCTTTGAATCTGGTCATTTTTCGTTGGTGTGTTTCGAGGTCAGTCTCTTTCGATCTACGTTGGTCATCTTCGGCGATGGTTGTTGCTCTGATGCGCTAATCCCTTGGGGCCTTAGCACAACGACTTTCTGTCTATGTACTACAGCAAAATTTACTACGACAAGCTTTGCCCTACTCCGGTGATGGAGGGGCGAGGACAGCGGCGCTCCTTCGGCTCGTGCCAGTGTTTGTAGTCGTCGCTAGGTGGTCCATTGACCTATTTATAATTTTTATTACTCTTAAAATTCTTTGTACTGCTGTTGATGATTATTAATAAATCGGTGAAATTTCGCAAAAACAAAAGTGTCAAGCTTACCATTAATTTGGCCGTGTCAATGAGGCAACCGGCCGACGAGCCAGGAGCTAGCCACAGCTCAAACTATCAGCAATTTAAAACACCCCAAAATAGTTCCCTAGTACTGAAAGATCTCTTACAACAATAATTTGGCATGAAGTAGTAGCACCTTTCGAGGCCGTTTCCTTTCAGAAAAAAGAGCCCCCCCCACCCCCACCCCCGCTATAATATAGCAACCAACCGATACAAGATTAAAAAAAACAAAGCCGATAACGGTGGCTCGACAAAAACGAAGATGACTCGCAGCCGATGCGCCCTTTGAAGAACTACCACCACGCTTCGAGCATTCTAAAGCGTCGCGTACCAAGCATCAACTCTAAGAAGGAAAGCAACGGCGTCGATGCTACTGCCGGACTGGTCCTAGGATTTCTCTTGGTGCGATACAGGAGGTGGGAAAGAGATACACCCGACGCCCTTAGGAAGGACGGCGACAACCACAGGCGTCACCACGTCGGTGTCTAGACGACAAGGATTTCTCCCGACCCCTCAAAAAACATGCCCCCGTACGCTTCGTATTGCTCCACCAAACTTGTCGTCCACCAGCACACGCCACCACGTTCTTGCAGTCACCACTGCCGTTTCACCGTGACCCACTCTCTGAGGCTGCTAAGACTGAAAAGAAGAAGCTTCGACGAGGGTCTACGGTACATCAGCACGCGGGAGGAAATTGCATCCACCGCCGAAAGAAGGTAGCCGGCCGGATGCAGCAACAGGTGCAGACCAGTACTACGGAAAAAATATCGTTGCCATGTAGATAGGGGTTTGCAGGCATCCTCTGGCTCGGTCAAGCCCGAATGGCCCCGTGAGGCTCCGGTTTCGCACTGCAGCAAGGGTGCCACTACCATTGCTAACCCCAACCTAGTTCCTACTCCTCCATCCACTAGGGGGTTTGATGGCTCAATGCACGGCGCCCAGAAAAATGCTTGATGGCGGTGTTGATGTAGAGCTCGTTGGGAACCCCAAGAGGAAGGTATGATGAGCACAGCAGCAAGTTTCCCTCAGTTATGAAACCAAGGTTTAATCGAACCAGTAGGAGCAAGGAAATACCTCAAAGTGTTACTAGCTGAGCTTTGGCAGGGCGCACTACCGGTGCTAGTAGCAACGTGGAGACCTGCACAACACAACCACATAACTTTGTCCCCAACTTGCGATGAGGTTGTCAATCTCACCGTGTTTTGCGGAAAACAAAGGATTAAACGTATCGAATGGAAAGAAGTAAAAGTTTGCAGAGAGTAAACATAAAATAGTAAACAGTTTATAGATTGTATGTAAAGACAAAGGACCGGGATCCATAGTTCACTAGAGGTGGCTCTCCTTAGATAGATAACATGCTGGGTGAACAAATTATAGCGGGGCAATTGACAAACACCGAGAAAGCAATCATGCATATACTAATTATCTTGACTCCTTTGAGACTTGATTGGGCATTACAACATTATACATAGACCGCCATCCAACTGCATCTATGACTAATAATCCACCTTCAGGTTATCATCCGAACCCCCTCCAGTATTAAGTTGCAAGCAACAGATTATTGCTTTACGAACTACGTGTAAAGTAAACAATACGATTGTTCTATGAACAAAGAATTGTTGTTTTCTCCCTAGTAGCAACAGCACATCTAGTACCTTAGAGATTTCTGTCACTTCCCCAGATTATCAGAGGCATGAACCCACTATCGAGCATAAATACTAACTCTTGGAGTTGCTAGCATCTACTTGGCCAAGATAGCTACTAACAACGGAAAGCATGCAAGATCACAAATAACAAAGACATGAAAGAATCAATAATCAATCTGAAATAGCATCTCAATATCCATCGGATCCCCACAAACACAACATGTAGAATTACAAATAGATGATCTTGATCATAAACGGAGCTCACAAGATCTAAACATGAAAGCACAAAGGAGGAGAACCCGCCATCTAGCTACTACATGGATCCGTAATCCAAGGATGAACTACTCACGCATCACACCGGAGGCTTGCATGGTGATGAAGAAGGCCTCCAGGGAGAATTCCCCTCTCCAGCAGGGTGCCGGGAAGAGCTTCAGATCCCTCCCGATCTAGGGATGGAGATGACGGTGGCTACAAACTCTTTCGTGGATTTTTGATCGAGCCCTTAGGGTTTTCGTCCCGAGGGCATCTTATAGGCGGAATGAGAGGCCGAGGGGGTGCCAGGGGCCACCACACCACCCCCTGGCGCAGGCCAGGCCTGGCCGCGCGGCCAGGTGGTGTGGCCGGCCCCTGGCCCTTCTCCGTCTCGTATTCTGGCACTTGATGTCTTCCGGAAAAATAGGCACTTTGGCTTTTGTCCTGTCCAATTCCGAGAATATTTATTTTCTGACTTTCCTGGAACCAAAAACAGTAGAAAACAGGCAGCTGGCACCGTGGCTCTTGTTAATAGGTTAGTCCAAGAAATCATAAGAAAAGTACTCCAAAGTTGGAATAAAACAAAAGAAAGTGGATAAAACCAAGCATGGAACATCAAAAATTATAGATACATTTGCAATGTATCAACATCCCCAAGCTTAACTCCTGCTCGTCCTCGAGTAGGTAAGTGATAAAAAGAAAGAATAATTTTTGAGGTGTCATGCACCATCAAAGACTTGATCAAAGTATTTGTAAAATATTCAAAGCTGGGATCATAGTACTTCAATCATAACATGAAAGACAAAGTTCTAGCAATAAGCAAAGAAACTATGATATAACATGAAAAGGCACAAACAAAAGATTCATGAATAACAATGCTTTGCAAGATGTTTGTTTGTTTCACATAAAGAAAACATAGCATAATAGTATTCAACTTGTCCCTCAATAGAGTAGCAAATATAAATGCATAGGACACCTTCAAAATTCATAAGAGTGACTAGATACAATAGTTTAAAAACAAGAAATAACAAGTTATGCATCAATCAACTAGTCTTGGGACAATGCACATAGAACTAAGAATGGCCACTATGCTCTCAAAGTAGGTGCATAAAGATAGAAGATGGAGACTCAATATAATGGTGAAAGAAAGGCCTTTGTAAAAGGAAGTAGGGATTCAAGTCTCATAAAGAGCTTCCAAAAATTATGGTACTTATAGCTTTCAGCTCTCATTGCCCCTATCATAAGCATCTTGAAGATGATTAAGGTTAAAGTGACATAACTAAGAGGATATGCTTGACAAGTTATAAACCGAAATCTCATGCCCCTTACTTATGAAGACCGATCCTCATGCTACTCAACTTCAGTCACGAGTAAGCTCTTGTCATTGTAAGTACATGTGTATCATTATGAACCGTCAACGGGGTACCCCTTGCACATGATACGAGAGCTTTCCCACAATCAAAATGACAAGGCAAGCAGACAATGAGCATGTTAGCGATCTTTTTATTTTCTATTTGCATAAGTTTTTATTGAGGATGCTTCATAGAATGCTCATTATGGTGATGCTGCAAGTTTCCACCATGATTAGGCATGGCTTAGGCTAGCGGCCCAGGCGTTTCTCTAACACACATACAAACTCCATGATCTTACAAGTTCCACTTTTATTTCACACTGCCGGGATCCGAAAGCAAAAGAACATGATATCAACGGGGTACAAAGTACAAGTGCAATGTTGAAAGCGTTCCCCATGAAACATGGTTCTGCTAATTTCAACTTATAAAGCTCAAGCATATATGCAACAAAGAAGGAACCAATGGTTCAAGTTTATTAAGGGCAAGTAAAGTAAAGTGTGCCATCAAGTTCGTGAGAGCTTTAATCACTAGTTTTCTCATAACAAGTTTAATTTGGAAGATAAACAAAAGCATGAATATACTTGGAATAGCATAAGCTAGTAGGTAGGTATGGTGGACTCTTTGGAATAACTTGGTTTAATGAGTTGGATGCATGAGGGGAACTCATACTTGGTGGTGGAGGCTAGCAAAAGACTGGGAGCGACAAACTAAGAGAGCAATAATGGCCATAATCATGCAGAGCGACAAAACATCATTGATCAAAGCATAAAGTGATACTACAAGTTGAAAACTAAAGGATCATAAAGGCTATGATGACTTGAGATAGTCATAACTGTTGGAGATATGCCCAAGAGGCAATAATAAAGTGGTTATTATCATATCTTCATACTTATGATAAATGTCTACATACCATGCTATAATTGTATTAACCGGAAACATTAATACTTGTGTGATTTGTAAACATAAAAGAGTCCCTAGTAAAGCCTCTTGTTAAACTAGCTTGTTGGTTAATATATGATCATGGTTTCCTGATCATGAACATAAAGATGTTATTAACAATAGGGTCATATCATTAGGATAATGATGTGATGGACATACTCCTATAGTTAAGCGTAGCATAAAGATCAAGTCATTTAATATAGTTCATTTGCTATAAGCTTTCTGATACATAGTAACTAATTCCTTCGACCATGAGATCATGCTTATCACCATCACCGGAAGGATGCTTTGATGACATCAAACACCACACCGTAACTGGGTGGCTATAAAGGTGGCATTGAGTGTTCGGAAAGTATGGGTTGAGACATATGGATCAAGAGTGGGATTTGTCCATCCATATGACGGATAGATATACTCTGGGCCCTCTCGGTGGAATGTCATCCAATTAGCTTGCAAGCATGTGACTGGCTCACAAGGGATCACATACCACGGGAACGAGAAAAGAGTACTTATCAGTAACGAGGTTGAACTAGGTATGCAGAGATATCGACGATCATAACCTCGGATAAGTAAACTATCGTGAGACAAAGGGAAATTGGTATCGTATGTAAGTGGTTCATTCGATCACAAAGTAATCGTAGAAATATGTGGGAGCCGTATGAATTTCCAGATTCCTCTATTGGTTATTGATCGGAGAAGTGTCTCGGTCATGTCCGCATAATTCACGAACCGTAGGGAGACACACTTAAGGATTCGATGTTGTTGAGTAGTTATGGAATGATGAGTAAGAGACCGAATGTTGTTCAGAGTCTCAGATGGGATCTGGGATATCACGAGGAGATCCGGAATGGTCCGGAGAATAAGATTCATATAAGGAAAGTACTGTTTCGGAGTTGGGGAATGATTCCGGTGTTTTCATCGGGAATGTTCTAGAAGGTTCCGGAATGTCCGGCACTCCGGAGGGGAAGGGTACATGAATGTATCATTGCAAGTTGGAATGATTACATCATGTACTAGGTGCCATCGCTGTACAAAATAAAGGGTTTAATCAAATCCTAGTTTGAAAAGTCAAACACCAATTTGCAAAGTCAAACGGCTATTTTGGAAAGTGGAGAAGAAGTGGGAAACCGAGTTGGGGAGGAGTTCCTCCTACACCGCCGGCCCACTAGGGATCCGAGTTGGGGAGGGACTCCCTCCCCTTGGCCGGCGCCTCCCTCCACCTATATAAGGAGGGGCAGGGCTCCCCTCCTAGACACACAAGTTCCCTACCTCTAAACCTAAACCCTAGCCACAGCCTAGGGATTTCTCCCAAGCCGCCGAGTTAGAGCTTCTAATTGCCCTAGCCGCTGGTTTAGCCCCTTCTAATTGGTGTGTCTAAACCCTAGATCACCAAGGCTCTCTCTCATAGTCCACCATACTCGCTCCGGCTTAAGGTGAAGCCCTGCGAGATCTCCCCTCTACTTCCGGCACCACGCCGTCGTGCTGCCAGAATTGCGAGGAGAGTGCTACAACCTCCGCTGCCTGCTAGAACAAGGGAGAGGAAGGTCTTCGTCGAGTACCGAACGTGTGACCGACTGCGAAAGCGCTGCCGGAACGCAGCGCCGGAAGGATCGTCTACGCGATCTTGAGATCGGCAAGAGTACGACTACATCACCCACGAGAATCTGCTCTCGTTAACCGCTTTGGAATCTTCGAGGGTTAGTTCCTCTATCGACTCGTTGCTACAATCTAGTAGATAGATCTTGGCTTGTTTGTTTGCATGCGATAGAAAATTTTTGTTTTCCATGCTACGAACCCCTACAGTGGTATCAGAGCCGTGTCTATATGTAGATCTGTTGCACGAGTAGAACACAATGGTCATTGTGGGCGTTGATGCTTTTGTTGTCGGTTGCTTCTTGTGTACTTTGCATCTTGCGGGATGGTGGGATGAAGCGGCCCGGGCTAACCTTACATGACATCGTTCATGAGACTTGCTCCACGCTTGACATGCAACTTGTATTGCATAAGTGGCTTTGCGGGTGCCTGTTTCTCCCAACATAGTTAAGATTCAATTTACAACGGGTGATTGACAATACTAGTATCAATGTTGTGGTTCTTGTTCGTAAGTTAGATCGACACTTATTGAAAGCCCCAAACCACGTAAAACATGCAAAGTAAATTAGAGGCGTCTAACTTTGTTTTGCAGGGGTGTGCTGTGATGTGATATGGCCATGATTGTGTTTATATATGATGTATGCAATGTTCCTTATTGTAAGTTGGCAACCGGCAGGAGCCATATGGTTGTCTTTAAATTCTGTTAAGACCCGCGTGTCTATTCAAAGTAGTTGTAATAGTTGAAGCTGGTGGACGACAACCATGAAGCGGCGCCATTGACCTTGACGCCATGCTGGTGATGATGGAGATCATGTTCGTGCTTGAAGATGGAGATCGGAAGCACAAGAAGAAAGGCCATATCATATCACATATTATGAATTGCATGTGATGTTAATCCTTTTATGCATCTTGTATTGCTTAGTTAACGACGGTAGCATTATAAGATGATCCCTCAAGCACACAATTTCAAGTTTTAAAGTGTTCATCCTTAGTAAGCACCGTTGCTAAAGCTCGTTGTTTCGAAGCACCACGTGATGATCGGGTGTGTTAGATTCTGCGAGTGTATACAACGTGAGCAAGCCAGATTTGCTCATGCGGAAGCTAAGGTTAATCTTGACGAGCCTAGCATGTACAGACATGGTCTCGGAACACGGATAACCGAAAGGTAAAGCATGAGTCATATAGTATATATGATGAACATGTTGATTGTTCGCCATTGAAGCTACATCAACTCTCGTGATGATCAGTTTTGATGTGGTGGATTTGGTTCGTGTGATTACTAAAACAATGTGAGGGATATTGTTTTTAGTGGGAGTTCAACGGCGATATGATTAAAAGTTGAACACTATTTATCATAAATTAAATCAAAGTGAATTTGCATAGTTGTTGTAGTCATTGGCATCCGTTTACCACCTTGCGCTTAGTTTTAATTGAGATGATAGAACTATAGAATTCTGGTTAGTTACTTTACGAACTGGTATCGTATTGTTTTGAAGTGTTAATCTAAAGTTTAAAAGTCCTATTGCAAACTTTCAGTAAAGTTCCGGTTACTCCATGAAGTTTAATAATTGGTATTAAAAACAAGAGTGACAATTCCAAGTGTTAGTGTATGAGTATCATGTTTGTCTCCATGATTCTTGATATTCAAAGGATTGTCTTAATATCAAGGTTATCTAGGATCTGAAAGAATTGTTTCAGAAACCATAATGCGTGGAAGATATTGTGATATCTGAAACGAAATTTTGGTTGCAACATGATAGAGTATAATATGGCAAAAGTCATGTTCTCATATTTGATGAGAATTTGCAAAAGGTTGGAGACACTAGTTGTCCTAAACCTCCAAAAGGTTTTGGAGAGCAACATTATACTCGCGATTCACCGTTACAAGCTAAAAGTAGCTTGATCATGGATAATTCCATGATGAGGGTGAATATTTGATGTAGGTAAAATGTTTACTACACCAAGAGATTACTAAAGAAAGGAATTTGAAAGAACACCAAACATTTGATGATGGTGATCTACTTCAAAGTGCAAGTCCAAAGACATTGGTATTTAACTATACACGCTTTGGACTATGTCTCATATGTATGACTCCACTATTGATGTTGATAGATTCTTTCAAACTGAAAAGGAAATACTGAAAGAGAATCTCATAAGTATGTGGCAGAAAAGAAAAGACTAGAATTGTTCAGCTTAGGTATATAAATGATATACATGTTATGGCATCATCTTTGCTTCTTAAACAATGTGGTTCTTAAGTATTTGATACTGAATTTGTTGGTATGAATCGTCATACGAAACAACAGAATTCATGAACTACAATGGCCTAACTAGCAAAAGAATATGTGATGATGTTCATCGCGAACAAATAAAGGGTTATTGTGTTGTTCGTTAAACATCAAAGCTTGCCTTCAAGATTTGTTTTATCAGGTATTATGAGAACAAAAGGGTTGTTCAAATAATTGCCGTAATCCATAAAAGATGGATGATTCACAAATCTCGTTGGAGAAATCACATCCATAAAACTAGTGCTAAAAATGTCGAAAGACAAATTGATTGAAAGATCACTTAGGAAGTGACATCGCCGTTTAAATTATATTGGAAAGAAAACATGAAGAAACTCCATGTGGATGGAATTTTGGAGTCTATTTGATTTTGATCAAATGACGCTTGTGGAACTTTCCTAGAGATAATTAAAACTTCGTTCATAGGCCAAAAGGGAACAAATGACTAGCTTATTGGAACTTGTACATATTGTTGTACAAAGTCCATTATGTGTAGTCAACAGCGATGGATTTCAACTTCATATGCTTTCTCCGAAAATTTGAGTGAATATATGAATATTTACTTAATAAGGATGAAGTATGAAACATTTGAAAAAGTTCAAAGTCTTTCAAGATGAAGTGCAAAATCATTGTAATAAGAATATAAATAGTTTATGATAAAGATCATAAAGGAAGATATTTGAGTTACAAATTTAGCATAATACCTAAGATTTAAGGAATCGTTCTGTGGATTTGCATTTCCCGAAACACCATAAGAGTATGGAGCATTCGAGATATGTAATTAAAACCTTGTTTGACATGGTAAGATCAAAGGTGTAATTCATAAAACTGCCATTATATTTTAAAGATTAAAAGGTTTAGAGACTACCGTTTTCCACTGAAAAGAGCTCCATCATAATCCGCTGAAATGACACCATATAAAGTTATGGTTTGGGATAAAACCCAAGTTGTCCTTTCTTAAACATTGGTATGCTACGCATAAGAAAGATGTTTGCAACCAAAGTCGGATGAACCTGTCTTTGTATGTTATTTCGAATAACTGTTCCTCCATGACATCGGAGACAAAAATGTTTGTCGCTTAAAACGTCAAGTTTCTTAGAGAAGGAATTTTTCATGAAAAGTTAAGTGGGAGGACAATAGAACTTTGATAAGGTTAAAAGAACCTTAGCTATATGTGCAAAGTTGCGCAGCGCCGAAAAGTGTTCCAGAGGCAGCAACAATGCTCATGGCTCACGTGCCTCAAAGGTTGTGGTCACGGAGATCTAAGTTCCTATTGAAACAAGTAGGTCGAGTAAACAATCAAATACCAAGATTTGAGGGTTGAATCATTATTTGAGAATAATGAACGGACTACATGCAAAGAAGCAATGATAGGCCCTGACTCCGTCAAATGGCTTGAAGCCATAAAATCCGTGATAGTTCCATACACGAGAAATCAAGTTTTTGAACTTGAAGGACCCTCGAGAAAGGTGTAAGACCTTACAGTTGTGTTTGGATCTATAAAGAAGTAGACATGGATATTTCACATCTATGAAATAGTCGACATGTTGGGAAATAGTTCACAACAATGTTCAAAGGTTGACTATGACAAGATTTGATCTTTCATAGCGATATTTAGTCTAGACGGATTAATGTAGCAACCACGACATATAATTTTGTTATATGTTGGATAAACAAAACAAGTTCTTCTAATAGAAGGGTTACCTCGGACATGTGCATGACACAGTCCAAAGGGTTTTGTTAATACGAAGGATGCTAAATGCATATGCAAACTTCAATGGTTGAAGTAAGTATTACGGAGTTGGAATCTTCACTATGATGAAACTGTTAAAGGAGTTTAAATTCGTCGGAGACGATGAAGATGCTTGCATTTGCAAGAAATTAAGTGGGAGCGCTAAGACATGTTTCTAATACATTATGTGGAAGACATATTGTTGATTGGAAATTATGTATCTTTTATTAACACATGTTAAGAATTTCATCTCGATGAAAGACTTAGGCAAAACCCAAATATTTGGCATCAATAGATGCTAATATGGTTGTGCCGAAAGTACATAGATGATATATTGAATAAGTTCAATATAGAAACTACAAGAAAGGTTCTTGTCGCACAGAAAGGATTGAATGAGTTCAATATTGATGATATATTCAAGTGTATTGACACTTGGTAAGTGAAACGAAGATTCAAGTATAGACTGATACTTGATGTATGAAATCACAAAGAATATTTATATCAATCATGTTGTGATATGTACAAATCCAGATATGTCCTATGCTCTAAATGTTATGAGCATATACCAGAATCATTCATAAGATGATAATTGGACGATAGTAAGGATATTCTTATGATCTTTTGGAAGAACTAAGAATATATTATTTTGTAGAAGTGACAAATAGATGGTTAGTTCATTGTAAAAGTACTACATTGATACTAGTTTTGTCACAAAGTACAAATTAAGTTTATCTCAATCTAAACTAAGGGTGGCACAATATAATGGAAAATGAGTTCCATAATGGATTTGGACGAGTTCCAAAGTTAAGACATTGTGACAGATACTACAACAAAAGGCTAAGTATATGACTGCTATTATAGCAGCAAAAGAGGGCATTTGTGTCAAGTAGTTTGTTATCAAACTAGGTGTAGTTCACAGCAGGGATAATACTATGAAGATATATTGTACGACAATATTATCAACATGTTTTAGCCCCAAAGAACTAAAGGTCTCACCAAAGGACCAAATTTATACAAAGCCATCTCATTAGAGAATGAGTGGTGCGTAGGGACACAAAGACATGCAATTACACACGGACCTAGAAGTGTCAGATCTGGAGATCAGTTGACCACTAGCAATCGTGTACATACAACACCATAAAGCCATAGGTATTGAATACACAAAGGTTTGAAACTAGATTATTGACTCTAGTGCAAGTGGGAGACTGTTGGAGATATGCCCAAGAGGCAATAATAAAGTGGTTATTATCATATCTTCATACTTATGATAAATGTCTACATACCATGCTATAATTGTATTAACCGGAAACATTAATACTTGTGTGATTTGTAAACATAAAAGAGTCCCTAGTAAAGCCTCTTGTTAAACTAGCTTGTTGGTTAATATATGATCATGGTTTCCTGATCATGAACATAAAGATGTTATTAACAACAGGGTCATATCATTAGGAGAATGATGTGATGGACATACTCCTATAGTTAAGCATAGCATAAAGATCAAGTCATTTAATATAGTTCATTTGCTATAAGCTTTCTGATACATAGTAACTAATTCCTTCGACCATGAGATCATGCTTATCACCATCACCGGAAGGATGCTTTGATGACATCAAACACCACACCGTAACTGGGTGGCTATAAAGGTGGCATTGAGTGTTCGGAAAGTATGGGTTGAGACACATGGATCAAGAGTGGGATTTGTCCATCCATATGACGGATAGATATACTCTAGGCCCCTCGGTGGAATGTCATCCAATTAGCTTGCAAGCATGTGACTGGCTCACAAGGGATCACATACCACGGGAACGAGAAAAGAGTACTTATCAGTAACGAGGTTGAACTAGGTATGCAGAGATATCGATGATCATAACCTCGGATAAGTAAACTATCGTGAGACAAAGGGAAATTGGTATCGTATGTAAGTGGTTCATTCGATCGCAAAGTAATCGTAGAAATATGTGGGAGCCGTATGAATTTCCAGATTCCTCTATTGGTTATTGATCGGAGAAGTGTCTCGGTCATGTCCACATAATTCACGAACCGTAGGGAGACACACTTAAGGATTTGATGTTGTTGAGTAGTTATGGAATGATGAGTAAGAGACCGAATGTTGTTCGGAGTCTCAGATGGGATCTGGGATATCACGAGGAGATCCGGAATGGTCCGGAGAATAAGATTCATATAAGGAAAGTACTGTTTCGGAGTTGGGGAATGATTCCGGTGTTTTCATCGGGAATGTTCTAGAAGGTTTCGGAATGTCCGGCACTCCGGAGGGGAAGGGTACATGAATGTATCATTGCAAGTTGGAATGATTACATCATGTACTAGGTGTCATCGCTGTACAAAATAAAGGGTTTAATCAAATCCTAGTTTGAAAAGTCAAACACCAATTTGCAAAGTCAAACGGCTATTTTGGAAAGTGGAGAAGAAGTGGGAAACCGAGTTGGGGAGGAGTTCCTCCTCCACCGCCGGCCCACTAGGGATCCGAGTTGGGGAGGGACTCCCTCCCCTTGGCCGACGCCTCCCTCCACCTATATAAGGAGGGGCAGGGCTCCCCTCCTAGACACACAAGTTCCCTACCTCTAAACCTAAACCCTAGCCACAGCCTAGGGATTTCTCCCAAGCCGCCGAGTTAGAGCTTCTAATTTCCCTAGCCGCTGGTTTAGCCCCTTCTAATTGGTGTGTCTAAACCCTAGATCACCAAGGCTCTCTCATAGTCCACCATACTCGCTCCGGCTTAAGGTGAAGCCCTGCGAGATCTCCCTCTACTTCCGGCACCATGTCGTCGTGCTACCAGAATCGCGAGGAGAGTGCTACAACCTCCGCTGCCTGCTGGAACAAGGGAGAGGAATGTCTTCGTCGAGTACCGAACGTGTGACCGACTGCGAAAGCGCTGCCGGAACGCAGCGCCGGAAGGGTCGTCTACGCAATCTTGAGATCCGCAAGAGTACGACTACATCACCCACGAGAATCTGCTCTCGTTAACCGCTTTGGAATCTTCGAGGGTGAGTTCCTCTATCGACTCGTTGCTACAATCTAGTAGATAGATCTTGGCTTGTTTGTTTGCATGCGGTAGAAATTTTTTGTTTTCTATGCTACGAACCCCTATAATAACATGGTGTGAGCATGTGCCAAGTCAACCCAAATAAAGCATCAAAGGAGAATACCACTATACTATGCTTTAATATGCTAAAACAACGCATGATTCATCCAAGGCACATTAAGCAATCTCAATTGTTTATAACAAGTCATGCTACAGCAAAGAATACTAAGCATAAAGCAAAAACAATATCAAGCATGGCATGACAAAGCATAGCCACAGTCAAAAACGAGCTCTTTTTACCACATAAGTATGAACTTTCCTACTCTTTTCCAAACCAAACTAAACTATTTGCAAACCAATGTATGAAAGAGGGGGTCCAACCAATTTATTCAGCAAACTAAGCAAACCAAGCAAACAAAGAAAACGAAAAACAAAAACAAAAAGAAAGACGCTCCAAGAACAACACAATTGTGCATGAAACAATAAAAATGAAGTGTTTGGAAGGAACCTGAGATTTTTATTGATGAAGAAGGGGATGCCTTGGGCATCCCCAAGCTTTGACGCTTGTACTTCTTGGATATTTCTTGGGGTGACACGCGTTGATGTAGGATCAAGGAAAATGCTTGATGGCGGTGTTGATGTAGAGCTCGTTGGGAACCCCAAGAGGAAGGTATGATGAGCACAACAACAAGTTTCCCTTAGTTATGAAACCAAGGTTTAATCGAACCAGTAGGATCAAGGAAACACCTCAAAGGTGTTACTAGCTGAGCTTTGGCAGGGCGCACTACCGGTGCTAGTAGCAACGTGGAGACCTGCACAACACAACCACAGAACTTTGTCTCCAACTTGCGATGAGGTTGTCAATCTCACCGTGTTTTGCGGAAAACAAAGGATTAAACGTATCGAATGGAAAGAAGTAAAAGTTTGCAGAAAGTAAACACAAAACAGTAAACAGTTTATAGATTGTATGTAAAGACAAAGGACTAGGATCCATAGTTCACTAGAGGTGGCTCTCCTTGGATAGATAACATCCTGGGTGAACAAATTACAGCGGGGCAATTGACAAACACCGAGAAAGCAATCATGCATATACTAATCATCTTGAATCCTTTGAGACTTGATTGGGCATTACAACATTATATATAGACCGCCATCCAACTGCATCTATGACTAATAATCCACCTTCAGGTTATCATCCGAACCCCCTCCAATATTAAGTTGCAAGCAACAGATTATTACTTTACGAACTGCGTGTAAAGTAAACAATACGATTATTCTATGAACAAAGGATTGTTGTTTTCTCCCTAGTAGCAACAACACATCTAGTACCTTAGAGATTTCTATCACTTCCCCAGATTACCAGAGGCATGAACCCACTATCGAGCATAAATACTAACTCTTGGAGTTGCTAGCATCTACTTGGCCAAGATAGCTACTAACAATGAAAAGCATGCAAGATCACAAATAACAAAGACATGAAAGAATCAATAATCAATCTAAAATAGCATCTCAATATCCATCGGATCCCCGCAAACACAACATGTAGAATTACAAATAGATGATCTTGATCATGAACGGAGCTCACAAGATCTAAACATGAAAGCGCAAAGGAGGAGAACCAGCCATCTAGCTACTACATGGATCCATAGTCCAAGGATGGACTACTCATGCATCACACCGGAGGCTTGCATGGTGATGAAGAAGGCCTCCAGGGTGAATTCCCCTCTCCGGCAGGGTGCCGGGAAGAGCTTCAGGTCCCTCCCGATCTAGGTATGGAGATGACGGCAACTACAGACTCTTTCGTGGATTTTTGATCGGGCCCTTAGGGTTTTCGTCCCGAGGGCATCTTATAGGCGGAAGGAGAGGCCGAGGGGGTGCCGGGAGCCACCACACCACCCCCTGGCGCGGGCCAGGCCTGGCCGCGTGGCCAGGTGTTGTGGCCGGCCCCTGGCCCTTCTTTGTCTCGTATTCTGGCACTTGATGTCTTCCGGAAAAATAGGCACTTTGGCTTTTGTCCCGTCCAATTCCGAGAATATTTATTTTCTAACTTTCCTGGAACCAAAAACAGCAGAAAACAGGCAGCTGGCACTGTGGCTCTTGTTAATAGGTTAGTCCAAGAAATCATAAGAAAAGTACTCCAAAATTGGAACAAAACACAAAAAAGTGGATAAAACCAAGCATGGAATATCAAAAATTATAGATACATTTGCAATGTATCAGGGTCCACCATCGCAGATCCCTAGCACCAAATAGTAGCTCCGTTGCCATCGTGCTCACCTGGGCCGGCCGGACCGCCACCAGTTTGAGAAAAATCCATCTTGCACCCGTGAGATAGCAAGAACACCACCAAGAGCTAGACTGCACGGACGGACATGGTGTTGGATCAGTACGTAGGTGGCGGAGGTTCCACAAGAACGGCGGACATCGCTCCTCCGTGTCTCATGCAATTCCCACCTAGCAGCTTCATGTTGGCTGGTCGCCGGAACATGCCTGCTTGGCCACATCCGGTGCCACTGATGCCACGCATCTAGGGGAAGTGCTCAGGGTACCAGTGCGAACGAGTACCGACATGCTTCGACTCTGACAAGACCGACCCAGATCGGGCCCAACCTGGCCCGGATCTAGGCCCACTCCATTGTACGCATCTCCCCTACATCACTGGCCACCGCCCCCCTGCCGCCACACACCACCACGATGCGTCCACACCATCTGGTCACCGTTGTGCCACACCCTCTCCCCGGTCGAGCACGCATCGCCTCGAGCTGCACCGTCACCTGACAAATCCCACCCTGCGAGTCCCCCCCCCACACACACACGTGCGCGCGGGTAGAAGACAACCCACCCTCACCATCACCACCCGGACTGTGCCGTGGTGGCTCCCTCCGGTGGCGGTGGGGAGAGAGAGGGGAAGGGTAGGGGACGCGTGGTAGTGAGGGTGCGCCCCTGCCATCGACAGCTGGGATGACACGGGAGTCGCGCGGTGGTTCTAGCCCTTCCTACATGCTTCCTTTTTCCAGCTAGTCATCACTTTTTTGTCCTTAAAATAGGTAAGTATAAGATTTTCCTTTGCTAGACGACGCAAAGGGTTAGGTGTGGATGGAATTTTGTGTGGACAGGTGAGAGCTCTAGCCAGCTTTTCATGTGTGCATATATTCTCAGTGCTAAGTGAGCCACAAGCATGCAAATGCTTCTCTGAACTTTGCAGTTTGGCGAGCCATCGTTTTTTTTGGATGTAGAAGTAGGACAAATGGGATAAGTGGGATCCTAATTTTAGACCCCTAGACTAACTCAAAACCAAGTGGGAGAAGTAGGACAAGTAGGATTTAACAAATCTCACTTATCCCGCTTATTCCATTTTAGTTTATGTTATATGTTGATCTAAATTATACAAAGTAGAAGTCAACTTCTGACGGAGCGGAGCAAGGCCCGTCGCCGGAGGCTTGGGTCGTGCCCAACAGGGATGCATGTGGGGGTGCGGGGGGCGATAGCCCCCGCGGTACGGATCGTCGAAGACCTAGGTTTCCACCGTTATATAAACCTCTTGTAAGCCGCCGGCTGGGATATGTTGTATCTGTGAAATCCTCGACCTTGTGTAAACACTCCTCATATAGTGAAGTTCTGCTGGCTGGCGCCCGTGGTTTTTCTCTCTCTTTGTTTGAGAGGGTTTTCCACGTTAAATCTGTGTCCCCTTTGCTGTGATTTTATTTTCGTTCTTCGTTATTTGATTGTCGCAAAGCTAACAGTTTAGAGTTAATCTAGGTGTTTAAAAGTGAAATCCCACATGTCCCAATTGTCCTACCTCTTCATCCTTATTTTCTTTGGTTTCATACCCAAAAAGTCATCCACAAGTTGCTTGCATGGAGCTCGTCACCGGCCTCGTGCAGGGCAGGAATAAGAGTATGTAGTAGTACTAATTAGTAATTTAGTCCGTGATTGTGGGTCGATCTGTATGATATCTGATTAGCTAGGGCGCCTTGGAGGCCATGGCAACATAAACCATCAAATCAAGAACAATTGCTGATTTTAATCCGAATAATAAGCACGGTATTGGCTACCTTTCGTGAAACAAGTTGTCCTCATCGTGTGTTCTCGGGTGGCAAACCAACCGTCCCCGTGAGCACCCTTAATCTGCGCGACGGCAGGCGCGATGGTGACCAGGCGGCATGGTGGGTATTAAGATAAAGGTTTCTCCGATTTCTCATCTACCGACCGTTGAAGAGAAAGAGAATGGGCAATTGTCGTTTGGTGGATCATATTTTTTTTTTGCTTTTGGATAGTCTTTCTGTCTCGGTTGATGGTTTTTTCTCTAACTATTGATGTTCAACCAACTTCTTCTTCGTCGCGGAGCTAGTGGCATCTCGGGTGATCGTCCAGCCCTTCTTGTCGCTTTGTTCTCCGGGACGGTGATTTGTTTCTCCTATCATTGTCACCAACCTCTTCCGGCTTCGACTTGCGACATCCCGACTATCATGTTAACGTTTTCCTGGTTCTGACGTGGTCCGCGAGTCTATATACAACATCCAATTTTACTCATGGCACGCCCCGGCGTATGCAAGATAAAGACGGTGTTGATTCTAGGGACTTATGTGTAAACTTCTAGTGTTCAACATGGTCCTCCAAGGATTTGTTGATTTCTTTAATTTAGCTTCTTCGCAAAAGTTTCAAGAACAATTTGTGTACGGTCATGATCGGTAGTTCCTCGTACTGGATCGAGTAACTTAATCATCAGCGCGATGCGTATGTGACATGCATGCTGATACGTGATACATAGTGTCATTGTCATGACCGGTGCACTGTACCTTTCCAAGGAGATTATCTACACCCACAACTATTTGTGCAAAACTTAAACAGATTCTGGCTACCTACGTTCTTGAATTTATAAACGGTTTAAAGGGCAAGGCTTTACAAAATAGAGAACTACCTACTTTAATCATGCATGCATGAATGCTTGCATACATTGAACTAGTACCTAGTGCTGGGGATTTGAAATCAGCCGAGGAAGCAACGACATTCACTACAGGAATGGACAGCTTCGCCGACGGCCTTAGGCTACGCCGACGGCCAAAAGTCGGGGCCGTCGGCGTAGGCCCAGCCCAGGCCAGCTCCGCCTGGTGGCCGTCGGCGTAGGCCCGGTTACCGCTTTACTTTGCCTCGCAAATTGCTAACATGTAGGGAACATGTAGGGAGCGGAACATTCCGAGAACGAGCACTTTGGTCATGCCTTGCCGGGTAGTCATCGGATGATCACAGCCGCCCACACCGATGGTCCTTCGCCTGGTCGTTCTGCTGGTGGTGCTTCGCCGACAACTCCCTCACCTGGTGGTTCTTCTGCTACTTCTACTGCACGACGACCTCGTCGGGCGTCGCCTATTCTCATCAGGGGAGATCTGGGGTTCACCCCATCTCCTCCACAGTATCCATCTCCTCCAAAGTAGTATGGATGTCAGCTTGTATATATCAAGGATATGATGATGTTTGAATGATGTATGAATGATATGATGATGCGATCATGCTTGAATGATGTTAATAATTATTGTTGTTAAATATTGATGCTTTGGATGAGTTAATTGCTATTAAATATTGATAATTATTGCGATCATTCCTGTAAAATTAAACAGAAAAAACAAAAAAAAACTGCGTGTGATCAAATGGTCAGGGCTACGCCGAGGACTAGGCCGTCGGCGTAGGTCCGGGCCTGGGAGCTCTCTGTGGTGTACGTGTGGCACGCTACGCCGAGGGGGTGCCGTCGGCGTAGGTCCGGGCCTGGGAGCTCTCTGTGGTGTACGCGTGGCACGCTACGCCGAGGGGGATGCCGTCGGTGTAGCTCCGCGGCTGGGCGGCTCAGAGCGGGCACGTGTCCAGCTACGCCCCGGCCGTCGGCGTAGCGGCGCGCCGTT
This sequence comes from Avena sativa, assembly GCA_916181665.1. NCBI lineage: Eukaryota > Viridiplantae > Streptophyta > Magnoliopsida > Poales > Poaceae > Avena > Avena sativa. The sequence goes on along the minus strand of OV702291.1, from coordinate 120,413,805 downwards.
ACCTCGTCGTCGAACGGCGTCTGGACTCTCCGCCGACGGCGAGTACGCCGACGGCGCCGTCGGCGTAAGCTACGCCGAGGGTTTTCCATCTACGTCGAGGGCCGTGTCGTCTCCGCTGAGGAGCTACGCCGAGGGCTGCCGTCGGCGTAGCCTACGCCAACGGTTTAGCTGGCTACGCCGACGGCTATCTGCCATCGGCGTAGCGTTCGATTCATGTAGTGATTCCAAAAAGTGTATAAAGGAAATTAATTACACGAAAAAGGTTGAAAAGTATTTTTTTTCACTAACTTTGTATAGTAGCGTGTGCCTTCCTTTTCTTGAGTTGCACGGTGGTGACTCCTTCATGCTAGCTAGCTGTACCAAATACACTTACCAAATCTAATTAATTTAAGCAGAGTAGATCACAGCCTGAAGATCGAGTGACAACCTTCCAAACATACAAGAAGAGTAATCACGCATGGGTCCAAAATGATCTAACAACCTCAAGATCATGGCATATCTCCAATTCTAGCCGAATAATGCAAGTGAATATACTCCCTTCGTCCCAAATAAGTGACTTCGATTTGTTTAGATTCTTATGTATCTAGACATGTTTAGGCCTAGATACACATGTGAATCTATACAAACCCAAGTCATTTATTTTGAGACAGAGGGAGTACATACACTTCGCTCTTTGCTTCTTAGAGTGAATATATATATATATAAACCCTATTCAGCATCCAGGGTGCAGAATAGTTATTTTGCACCCTACATATTTTTATGTTCTTACATACATAAATTTATGTTTTGTATACTAATAATTATGTTCATATTCATCAGAAACGTAAAAAAATCGACATAAAAATACGATTTATGAGTCATTATAGTGTAAAAAATAGAGAAAAATCGCATTTTACGCCGTATTTTTTTACGGCATGTAAACAATTTTTTTATGACATGTCTAAATTTTCTTATGTTCTTCTTAACTTCTGAGGTAAGAGAAAATTTACGTGACGTAAAAATCTTATACGGTTTGAAAGATAGGGGGTGGATGAAGAATAACTATTCTACAGCCAGGATGTCAAATAGCGCCACTCTATATATATAAACCCTATTCAGCATCCAAGGTGATATATATATATTCCTGAATATGTTACAATGTCTACCCTAGTAAAAATTGTCTGTTGCGATTTTTAGAAGAAATCCCCCCTCCCGTCCCAAGTCGCGACCGGGCGTAACCCTAGATCCCACGTTCCCCGGCCCATCTCCCCGCCATCGTCGTTGGCGGCAGTTGCCGCAGGGCAAAGCCTGCGGTGCCGGCGGCGGCGGGCCCTTCTTTCCCCGGTGTCAACTTGATCTGGCGGGAGGTCTGGGCGGCGGCGGTGCATCTCGGTGGCAAGGCGAGCTCGACCATTGGTGGATGGGCAACGACGACGGCGCACACCAACCCGGCGTGGCGCAGCAGGGGAGCCTCTCGCGCCGCTGCGATCGGTACGGGAGTGCAAGACAACGACAACACGGCATGGTCCCGGGGCGACGGCGCATGGCCTTGGGCAGGTCGCGATGGTGGAGGAGAAGCGGGGTCGGCACCTGCATGTGCTGGGATGGCGGCAGCGTTCGGGATGCAACAGTGTGGCGGCGAAGCTGTGCAGGGTCCGATCTGGACTGGATCTGGGTCTGCAGGGCACGCGGGCTGATCTGGATCCGATCTAGGTTGATCGGCCCTGCTGCTACATCCGGATAGCGACCACCTCGCAGTGGAAGGGGCAGTTACCCCCAACTAGGTTGTTGCGTGGCCTCACGGCTAAGCCTTGTGTGCCGACCCTCCTCGACCATTATGATGGTCCTCCCGTGTGTGTGTTTGGTCGGGGCTTGTGCTTGAGTTCGGGGACGCCGGGGCGGCAACCTCAGAAGGTGGACCGCGCAGGTGGCTTTGGCAGGCGACGAATCAGTCCTGCCCCTTGGTCACTTGGGTGGCGAGGAGCAGACAGCGGGAGACCTTGGTGATGGTGTCGCTTTGGCTTCGGCATCTCCTAGATGGGTGCTCTGTAGATCGGACTCGGAGGTGGTGGGCGAACAAGTTGTGGGCGTGTGTGTAGGTTTTTTCGGCGAAAGCCCCGTGTTTTACACTGATGACGGTGATGCCTGCGGGTATCATAACCCTCTTGAAGGCACCGTTGTGGGTACCTCCCTCGCATAGGCTCCGGGTGAAAACCCTAGATCGTTTTGGTCTTGCCGACGGCGACGTGGTGCGTCGTTACCCTTTTGGGGGCGTAGGCGTGGAGTTCCTTTCCCCTGGTGTCGCTGCTGCCTCCGGTGGCGAGTCTTGTCTTCCCGTGCTTTGTTGTTTATATATGATCTGCTTTATAAAAGCGTTTCCTCAGTATCTTGTATCAGTTCGGCCACGTGGCTTTATTTATAAAGCGGAACGAAAGACTATTTCGAGGAGGAAAATTGTCGGTTGCATCTTCTATGAACTTGTTGCGTTGTGTCAAGTTTTATCCCATCTAACAATTTCCCTCGACTTTGACGGGTTGAGCGCCCACTTGTCATGCTGATGTGGTTGGTGAGTTGGAGCGGCGCATGAAATGTAAATCGGTTGTGCGTTTTCACTCTACCCCGCCGCGCCGAAGCGAATCATTGGAATTTTCCGTGGACATGTGTCGGACTTCTAGATAGCCTTTCATGTGTTCATGTGCGCATTGTGCCAACTTCGGATCGATCCATTGAGTTTGGCCACATGCATTTAAATGCATGGTTCATGGACTTTGATGCTTGGTGAGCCATCGTTCTTGGTCTCATACTGCAGAGGTCATCCACAAGCTGCTTCTTCTCTGGAGCTCGTGAGTGTGGGGCCAAAAAATACGTAACATGAGTAGTACTAATTAGTCTGTGATTGACTCCATCTGTCTAAAATCTGACTGGCCAGAGTGCCGTGGAGGCCACGGCAACAAAAAACATCAGACAGTGAACAATTTCGATATGATGATTATTTGTAGGTTCATCGTGGAGCAGTTTAGGATTGTGATGTGTATATGTTATGCATCAATTCCTCCCCCGTACGTAGTACTCTCGTTGTCATGGCCGGTGCACTGCAGCTGTCCATATATCTACCAACGCTCTATTATATCGAATTTATAAAATCTGCAAAAGGCAAGGCCTGACAAGAGCAGAGAATTGCATCCGGTAGTAGGTTCTTTAATCATGCATGAAGGCATGTCTCAATAGTTGCATACTTTAGACTAATTCTAAAAACTTTATCTAAAGCATATGAGGAAGAATACCAAGCCAACAGAAATAATTAAACAGATCCACGAAAGTGAAATGAAATAGAAGTAGAAAGGAAAACTATGTACACTAGGAAACGTGCCCGTGCGTTGCACTGCGAAGGGAAGAACAATCATCTTACTTCTATATATTTATAAAAGTACTACATACGTTCCAAAATGTAAGGCTTTTAGAAGTTTAATTTGACCTGCTAGAAAGGCTTGTATTTAGAAATTGAGGGAATAGAAATCAGTCTATCATAAAATGATAAATTTGCAAACAACAGAACTAATTCATCCCCTCTTGTTGCGAGCTAGATAAGAAACATTGATATCAGAAATTCAACATAACCGAGAAATATGATACTCTAATATCAATGCTCCTGCCTTAGTTTCGAAACGTGAAATGTCATGTACATGCACAATGTGCTAAAATCATGTACTCCCTCCGTCCCAGAAAAGATGTCGGAGGGCCAATTCAATTTTATTTTTGCAAAAAGATCCATAAACACTTCAAAACGCGTAAAATTAGGCCTAATTTGAGATTTCCAAACTGCCATCTTGGCCTCCTTCACGCACCCATCGTCGAGGACCTCCGCCATCCTCGCCGGCCTCCCGCGCCCACCCACCGCGCATCCTTGCCGCCGCCTCGCGGCTTCCGTGCCCACGGCCGTCGAACGCCGTGACGTACCAGGTGGGGACACCGCGCTCCACCTCCCCTCCCTAGTGTCCGTGCTGGCCGCCAGCGGCCAGGGCCAAGCTCCGCCGCCACTTCACCACTCCGGCCGCCGCTTCCCCACTACACTGGACCAACGGAATCGACGCTGTCTCCTCCCACTCAGGCCGCCGCTTCCCCACTCAGCTGGACCGCCGGAATCGACGCCGTCTCCTCCCGCTCTGGCCACGGCTTCCCCACTCCGGTGCCGCCCACGCGCTTGCTTCTTCTCCCCAAGTTTCTGAACAGATCAAGATCAGCACAAGTTCAGACTAAAATTGACAGAACAACACAAGTTCAGACTAAAACTGATAGATATCTATTTAAATTCAGTACCAAATCCTCCAACATCATGCACATAAGAGCACTAGATACAGGTGTAATGTGACAGATAGCTAATTACATACTAAATCCTACAAGATCATGAACACAAGAGCACTAAATCCTCCAAGATCATTGTTCATTGCTGCCATCACAACTGAATAAAGAAGGTACAGTAGCAGGTGAATAAAGAAGGTAATTATAAACCATGAAAATATGTTCTTGTGGCTCAGATTGCATGTTGTGGCTCAGGCAACTGAATAAGATAGAGCATGATTATGAACCATGAAAATATGTAAATGTGTAATTATAAACTTTCTCATAGCTTGAGTATAGGTACAAGCATCTCAGTTTGTGCTTTGTTGAGAGAACTCACTGTATCCACTTCAACATCGCAACATCTTGGAGTATCTTACTTTCTCTCCTGGATATATATGGTATTGTCAAATCAGCTCCCTATATACATACAGGTGATGAAACCATTTAAGAGGAATGCCTTCAAACTTCTCATCTTCGCCCTCCCTGACAACCATCTGGGTAGCCAATGAGACAAAGGTGGCACGACCACTATCTCCATGGAACCATTTAAGAGGAATGCCTTCAAACTTGTTCTTCATGATTTCCTATTCATCCCTTGACAGAGGCTTGTCTCTGTACCAAGTTGCTCATATAAAAAAGTTATGATGGACAGAATTGTCAACCAACATAACCTGGTAAGCCTAAATTCATATTTTTTGACATGATTGATTGTACAATTCAATTGCAACACAGAGTCTAACCAACTGTAAATCTTTTTAGAAACCAAAAACGTCCCATCATTCTTTATATTAGGCTTAAAGCCTTGCATTTATATATATATATATATATATATATATATATATATATATATATATATAGCTCAAACATGATAACCACTGAGTATAACAGAACAAAAATTAAATATATGTGCACTTCAATAACGCAACAGATATATCCATGTGAGCAGAAACCCAACCAAGAACACGTCATAGACACATCCTACATGCCTAAATGAATGAAAGTTTGAGAACATATATGTGCAAGGGGCAGTCGTATGCATTTCACACAAAATATTACAAAGATCATATCAAATACAGCACCATAAGTTGATGCACTGTAAGAAAAGGTGAATGACCTTATAATTGTGAATATGTGGTCTGCGAGTGACGGGAAAAGTACATTACCTTAACAGACATACGAGGAAACTTGGATCTCCTGGTGAGGACTTCTTAAATTTTCTGTTTGGTACATTCACTTTAAAGGATGCATATATCCCATCGGTGTGCATTTCTATTCAATACATCAGTCAGTGTGAGCCATCCTCTTGGAGGAATGACTGAAATCACAAGTGTGGATATGCTTCATTATCCAGGGAAAACCATACCGTCCAACAATGTAGCCAAGCAACTTCAAGTGCTTGAAATCTTGAAAGGCATCCCATTAGTACCCATAACTTCCTCCTGCAATCTTTCTATAGATTTTTGTCCAGTCCTATTGTTTTATCCTCACCATCTAGAAGAACCAAGACCCCTCTTTCATACAAGAACTTCGAAAGACATGCAGTTTTCTCCTGTATTTCAGATGGATTATAAGGGGACCGCACCGTGAGTTTCAAATTGCTTGAAATATCATTTATTTGAGAATTAAGCAACATATATAAAATGCAATGCAATCAAGAGTTATGGAATATCTGAACTATTCGCTGACAATTGCCCAATGCAATTTCTTATAGAATGCAGCAACACATATCGAATGTAACCAATAGGAGCAAGATGAATGGTGGCGGTTCTGGCCTCCCAAAATCTTCTGTAACAGCAGTTGTTCTGATTCCTACACAATGTGCAGTAGTCGGCAACATTTTCCTTCGAAAATAATATAGCTGATATGCCGATTGATATCCGAATAGTAAGTTGCGAATCCATGAACACTACAGCATACACAACTACAAGTATATGATGATTATATTCAGCAAGTTATTTGGAATGCGAAACCGTTTCTCGGCCTCTATTCCGAACAGAAAAACGGTTCAGCAGCCACACTTCGATGTAATCTGAAGTACTACTCGCCCAGTTCAAGATCTACCTCTCATCGCTAAGCTCTGTAGTGAAATGATTAGCACAAATTTAGACCTCTAGGTCATTGTTATCTGGCTATAAAATAAAACTGACACATGATTGCAATGCAGGCCAACATTCCAGTTTGTAGCATTGCCAAAGAGGTATGTCCTAACCTCCCAGTTCGGTCCAACTCATGTGGCAAGGATATAAAAATTGTATAAGCATCAAACAGACAAAGGGAGTACCAATATCCATCTCTACAGGTTTTTGCTCTGTGATTTGGTGATTGCTAGGATTCAGTTTAGACACACACCAATATCAATCTACAAATTCTGCTATCTCTCTATCTCCAACTTCTGAACACGTATACGGGCAGCCTAGACTTCTTTTGTCCACACTCACGAGCAGACTCGGCAACACAGCGATGGCCGCCTCAGCTTCACCAGTATCTCCCTAGCCATTCTCAAAAAAAGCTATCTCCCTAGCCAACTCTTATCCAAAAACAGAATATTAATGGACAAAAATTCCATCGAGCCTATTCACAAAAAAAAATTCCATCTGAGTTGAACTCCTTGCTACAGCCTAATGGTAGGTGTGTACTATCCACGTGTGCTCTGAATTTCAGTTACTCGGAGAGTAGTTCATAGATCCGGGAGAGCATACCAGTTCTCCTTCCCATTGCTGTCTCAAATACACGGCGACGACGACCGCTAGTCCACTACGCCGCGTCCATGGATCTCACGTGCTGGGACAACGACCGCGACCGCGCCCATGGAGTCACTAGTAGAAAAAAAGGGCCTTTGGTCCAGCCCCCAAAGCCATTTATCCCGGTTCGAATCACAAATTGGGACCAATGGCAGGCATGGCCCGGTTCATGCCGCCAGAACATCGGTTCCGGTTCATCTCAGGGTATTGGTCCCATGAACCGGGACCAATGCTCTGACAATGCTCAGAGCATTGGTCCCGGTTCATGCCATGAACCGGGACAAAAGGGTCTCTCTTTAGTCTCGGTTCGGGATATAAACCGGGATAATTTTTTTTTGCAAAAAAAGTTATAAAAACTTCAGACGGCCGCCATTTGTGCATACGATGTCAGAAAAAATCATATAATATATCAAAATTATCGAGAAAAATTTACGATACCGATGCCAACAGCATTCAGCCGTTTGCAATTTTTTTATATTTTTGAAATTCCAAAAGAGTCAAAATACAGATTTTAATTTTTTTTTTAAAAAACAAATGACATATTTGGATTCCTCATATTTTTCTGATAATAATGGACATATTATTTGTGGAATTTCGATTTATGGATTTAAAGATATGAATTATGCCATATTAAATGAATTAATGCAAAAAATAATAATAAAACATATTTTATTTCTATATTTATTCAATATTAGTATTACTTAGTTATTTTTGTACATTAAAATCATATTTGTAACTCAAATTATAAGAATGTGTGACTCACAAGATACATGGATTAATATCATTAATAGCATAGTCTAGACATATGGTTACAAGTGGTACATAGAAAGGGGGATAAGAAGGAACCAAGATGTTAAGCGTGCTAGGGGTGGAATAGTGTGAGGATGGGTGATCGACCGAGAAGTTTAACCAAAGATTGGAATTTGACCAAAAACTAAGTGTGATTGAGAGGCTTTGGATAAAAAATTAACCAGTCCAAAAATTCATAGATTCAAAAAAGTTTGGAAAGAAATTCAAAAAAATAAATTGTTTTTTGAAAAAAAATAGAAAAGACCTTTGGTCCCGGTTCATGCCACGAGCTGGGACCAAAGGTCCTACTGCACGCGCAAGTGACGACGAACCACGTGGAGACCCATTGGTCCCGGTTCGTGCTAGAACCGGGACCAGCATTAGTCCCGAGTGATTGGTCCCGGTTCAAAAACCGGGACCAATGGCCCTTATGAACCGGGACCAAAGGGGGGCTTTTCTACTAGTGAGTCAACCTACCACACCGTCGGGTGCCGCCCACATCCACCGCTCACCAACCACCGCGCCGCCCCTTATCGCCCAGCCCACCGCGCTGACAGGTGCCCCCACCCTACCATCGAGGAGGCAGGGACGTCAACGCCTCTGTTGGGGTAGAGGGCGGAGGAGTCGGAGCAGGCCGGCGAGGAGGGGAGGTCGCGAGCGGCGGTTGAGGCAGGGTCGGACGTGCTCATGGGGAGGAACCAGGAGGCAGCGCTCGCTGGTTGGTCGAAGGCGAGGTCGCGCGGTGGTGGATGAGGGTCGACGCCACCGTGGCATAGGGAGGAGAGGCGGGGTCTTGGCCACTGCAGGGGATGCCGGAGTTGAGAACGAGCGGAGACATGCTGGCTTGGGGAGAGCTTGATGGCGGCGGCAAGGAGCGGCCAGGGCTTCAGGCGACGACGCCGGTGTGCTGCCGGAGCTCGGTGCTGCGGGAGAGGAAGCTAAGCGGCGGCGCTCGCGCGAGAGGAAGGCAGAGGAGGCGCGGTGGCGGCGGTCGTGCCATGGACAGAGAGGATGGCGGCGGGGATGGGAGAGGCGATGGGGAGGAGGCGCTCGCGGACAGGGAGGCGGCGCTCTCGGTTGGGGATGGGTATCGATGGGGAGGAGGCAAAGAAGGGAGAATAGAGAGTGGAGGGCTCGAGGTGAGAGGATTACTTGGCGGTGGCATTGGCTGTAGTTTTCCCAAAGTTCTAGGGGCAAAATCATCCATACGATAGCAGACGGAAATTTTGGCTATCGACAAACGACGCCAATCTTTTTAATAGTATAGATAGATAGCTAGAATAAGATTTGGCCGTTATTCCACGGACTGTTTTGGCATGACACTACTCGTGAAGTCATGAAGTAGTCGAGATTGAAATCGAGAAGGATCCGATTTCCTTTTGTAATCTAAACCGAAAGGGGGTCGAATTCGGAGTGCAACTCGGAAACGAGCTGCTTTAATTGTGCGTTGCGGCTAGTGAATACGTTGTTTGATTGCTTCTTCGATTGCGGAATGCAGAGAGAAAAAGAGATGCCTGATTGTGGATAGCAGCTCAAAAGGGACCTGATCCGGTTCTGGATTGCAGCTGGCGACGGGGAGTGTTCGGCGCACGGCAGGCGGCGGCGCATCATGAACATTGGATATCGTTAATAACGAGGTCACAATATTAGAAGAATGATATGATAAACATGTGTCCAAAGTATAACAATAAGATCAAGTCATTGTGGTTACATTGCTATAACATCTCATACCATAATCCTTAGACCATGAGATCATTTCAATCACTAGCACTGAAAGAGTATTTTGATAATATCAAACATCAATACCATAATAGGGTGATTATAAAGTTAGGTTTGGATACTTTGAAAGTGTTATGTGGAGGCTCATGGATCAAGAGTAAAATTTGTCCATCCAGATAATAGAGAGATATACTTTGGTCCCTCTCGGTGATATCATATCGATAGTGCCTGCAAGCACGTGACTAGGTCACAAAGGACGTCAATAAGATCAAACTAGGTATGGTTGATATCGATGATCGGATCTCGGAGAAGTAATATATTGCGAGACAAAAAGATATAATTATGACGCTTATAGTTCGCATGATCACAAGAGTTATCGTTAAATATGTGGGAGTCAGTACGAATCTCCAGGTCCCGCTGTTGACTATTGTTCGGAGAGGTGTCTCGATCATGTCTGCATTATTCGTGAACCGTAGGGTAACACATTTAAGGTACGCCAACACTTATGGATAGTCAGAGAAAAGTTTGGAAAGCGCTAAAATATTTCAAGGAGTACTGAAATTGTTTCGGGCCAAATTGCTGAAATTTGTTTTAGGTGTAATATCACAATCATACAAAGGGATTTATGTTAATATTTGTTAATTAAAGTAATTGATAAATATAAAATAAAGAAATAGAAATTCTTTTTAACGAGAGTTTCCATTTAATTTAGTGGAAATTAATTGTAAAGCGAGTGGACTTGGATTTATGTGAGTGGGGTTGAGTGGAACCTCCACCCACATAATGAGGGGAGATGTGGGGCACCCACCTTGGACGCTAGCCCCCCTTGGGGGCTGCCCCTTCCCTATATAAGTATGGGTGGTGCTCCTCTCCTCGACATACCAATCCTTGTGAAAGATCTCTCCTCCCTCCTCTAGTGATTCCCATGATATTGAATTAGCGAAGATCATTTTCAGTTTCTCTGGTGGATCTACTGTTTCCGCTGCTCCGCTGGATGGAGGGCACGGAGATTGTTGGCAAGCTGTGCGTGTGCTCGAGCACGGATGCGCTACTAGTTTACGGTGCTCGACAACTTGATCATCATCCACGAGATCGGATCTCGTAATACTTTCAGTCTTCGAGGGTAAGTTTTTCTAGATGTAAATCCACCTGTTGCTTAGATCTCCTAGATAGATCTTGATACTTTGTTGTACATATCGTAGGGAAAAAATTGTATTCTATGTTGTGACCCTTCAGGAGTAATTTACAGTAATAACATCTTATATTATGAAACGAAGGAATAATTTGCAAATAATCCAAATGCCATTGTAAATATAAAACATTTGGGATCATATGGAAACAATTCTAACCCTCCCCTGACTCTCGCCCCCGAGGGTGATGGGGCAACCCGACTCCGGTCGACTCCTTGGCGGCGGCGTGGCTCGGAAGCCCCTAGTCCAGCTCAATCGGGTGGCGCTGGTGGTGGTGCGGAGCTTGCTCGGCGCATGCCATGGACGAGAGGTGCTGCCAGCTGGAATATGGTCGCATCGGGCCTATATGGGCTCGGACGTGCCCTAGTTGGACTTGGGCGGGCTGGGTGCTGCGTCTGCGGTGCTCTCTGCATGTGATGGCGCCGACTAGGCTAGAATTGGGGATGGCAGCGCTACGACCTTCCCATTGCAGCAGGACGACGACGCTGTGATCTGCCCATTGCAGCAGGACGGCTAGGGCTTCACGGGTCGTCTGGGCTATGTCGGGCCTAGTGTTCCCCGGCTGCTCTGTCCGGTCGACGACTGCCTCTCAGCGGTGGAGGCGGGTTCCTCCCATAGGCTGCAAGGATGTTGTCCCTCGTTCCGGAAATGTTGTGTGCCCCTACGGGGTCAGACCACGTGCCAGTGTTCACACAGAGATGATGATGGTGACTTCAATCTCGTGGTTACGCGTGCTAGCGGGCAACAAAGCTGGGTAGTGGTGCTCTGTTGCGCTAGGTTTTTTGTGGGGATGACGTCAGGAGAAATACTTGTCGGCTCGTCCGACCCTTACACAGTACCGCCTTCAAGTGGCACCGTTCTTTCCTGGAGGGCATTGAGGGAATCCTACGTCTCCACTTTACTGTGAGTGCCCTAAGACCATGGTACGAGTAGCAACATTGTGTCGACGATGCTTCCCTGTGAAGATGTTGCTTGGTACTCAACACTTCAGGGTGCTTGGAGTGTGGTGGACCAAACATCACTTCGTCGATTCGTCTTTGTCTTTATTTTTTTCTTTTGAATATGTTTGTGTTAGTATTTTCTTAATTTCGAACTCATATATCGTGTGGTTGTTATATTAATATAGCGTGAATGTCTGTGTTTTCGAGAGAAAATATAGAAAACATTTGAAGTCGATAAGTTGAAATGTGAAGGAAATTTTCTCGTAAGTGAAAGAAAATTGCCCTCCAACAGCAACGAACCCTCCACCACCGCCACGCAGCCCGCGACTGCCGCCGTGGCCGGTCTCCGACTCCTGCCCGCCGTGCCGGCGCACGCACACGGCCGCCGATCTCCCTCCTAATCGGGCGGCGCATGAGTACGACGCGGCCTCGCTACTCCTCCTCCTCGTGGCAGCGGCGCTAGGGCTCGGCCGGCATGGCCGCGGCGGGGGGCGGGAGGTGGTACAGGGGCATGTCCGCGGACAACGTGAAGGGGCTGGTTCTGGCGCTCTCCTCCAGCCTCTTCATCGGCGCCAGCTTCATCATCAAGAAGAAGGGCCTCAAGAAGGCCGCCTCCTCCTCCTCCGGCGTTAGGGCCGGTAGGAACTCCCCATTTCCCCCGCTCTACTGATGTGCAATTTCTTTAGGGTCCTTTCAGTTCATCACGAATGGCTTGAAAATATTCAGTTTTTTTACGGATTCATCACTTTGCATCCGAGTTACTGACCGCTTTACCTGGCCTGGACTGTGCACAAAAAATGTCAATTTAGTGTTAAGATAGTTATCATTGTAAATTTGTACAGGAGGGCTAAAACATCAACAGATTCAACTATTCGTCTGGATGTTCAGGCCACAAGTTAGTTGGAGCTTTGTTATGACAGCTTTTGCCCAATGTCAGCCTGATGCATCTCTATCTCGCTGATATCAGAAACATAATGACTTTTGCTTGCACTGAATGTTGTTAAAGGTGTCCATGCCCCAGCATAGAAGTTTACGACACTTTGTATCCCTCCAATGTTAATCATAGTAGATGGTGCACCACAATATTCGTGTGGAGCTTTGTTATGGCAGTGATTAGGGCTTACAGATTTGCTCAATACAACGCTTTGTACTAACGGGCCTGATGCCTATCTCCCTTATATTCAGAAATGAAACTATTTACTGTTTGATTGCACTGAATATATTTTTCATCCCTCTAATGTTAATTTCATTATACATAGCACCTCACTGCGAGTCATGTGTCAAATGCTCAAAACATAAGCAGATACCAGTGTTGATGTGGCTGTTCAGACCACAAGTTGTGCAGCTATTAAGACTTGCATAATTTCCCAACACAGCGCCTCGGATTAACTGACATGATACTGTTTGTTGCACTGAAATTGTTACAAGAATGCCGCACCCCGATCTTTAGAAGATTACGACATTTTGTGTTCCTCCAATGCTAATCATAGTAGATGGTGCACCACATTATTTGTGTGGATATTCAAGCCACAAGTTGGAGCTTTGTTGTGACAGACTGACAGTGATTAGGGCTTATAGATTTGCTCAGTACAGCCCTTTGTACTAACGGGCCTGATGCATATCTCCCGTATATTCATAAATGGAACTAGTACTGTTTGATTGCACGGAATGTGTTGTAGGCGTGCTGCCCCTGATACGTAGATCTTTATGACAATTTGCATCCCTCTGATGTTAATGTCATTATTCACTGCACCTCACCATGAGTCATGTGTCAATTGCTTAAAACATAGGCAGATACCAGTGTTGATGTGGCTATTCAGGCCACAAGTTGTGCAGTGATTAAGGCTTCCATAATTTCTCAACACAGCGCCTCGTACTCACTGACATGATGCTGCTCACTTGCATTCAGAAATGGAATTAATTACTGTTTGGTTGCACTGAAACTGTTACAGGTGTGCCGCCCCCGATCTTTAGAAGGTTAAAAAGACATTTTATGTCCCTCTGATGTGAATCATATTACATATTGCACCTCGCTGTGAGTCATATGCCAAAATGCTCTGAATTGAATTCGCAATCTTCCTGCTACACGGAGATCCAATTCCACTGCTGCACTATTCATGTTGTTTATTAGCTGTGTGGTGTGAAGCTCTGAACAAATTTGTTGATATCTCCAAACTGTTATCTCCCAAGTACTCGGTGACCATCATATTCAGTGGTGCGCCTCATGTGTATAATTATAAATATACTAATGCTCCGTGTTATCACAGGGGTTGGTGGTTATTCTTATTTATATGAGCCTCTTTGGTGGGTTGGCATGATAACAAGTAAGCACGGCTCTCTAAGCTCTATTTTATTTCTGTAGGTACCTTGTTCTGTACTCTCTGAACTTCTAAATTCTTTTTCAGTGGTTGTTGGGGAAGTTGCAAATTTTGCTGCTTATGCATTCGCGCCAGCTATTCTGGTTACTCCTCTTGGTGCTCTTAGCATAATCATCAGGCAAGTCCTTTGTGTTGCTATATTCTGTGTTTTTTTGTAATAGACTTGCTGATTTCATGATTATTTTGGATTTTTTTGTACCACAGCGCTGTGCTTGCACATGTAATGCTGCGCGAGAAGCTGCACATATTCGGCATCCTCGGATGTGTCCTGTGTGTTGTGGGATCCACCACCATCGTCCTCCATGCCCCGCCGGAGCGTCAAATTGAGTCAGTGACAGAAGTTTGGGGTCTGGCTACTGAACCAGGTATTCACTACTACATTGTTCACATCTGGCTGGCCAATATCTGAATGTTGCTTGAAATTGTACTTAGGACCGTGCTTTATCAACTGAACTGTGATTTACAACCAGTGCTGACCAGCTGATTGTTGTTTTCAGCCTTCGTGTGTTATGTGGCCGTAGTTCTTGCTCTAGTTGTTGTACTTCTGTTCAAGTTTGTTCCACTTTATGGACAAACCCATGTCATGGTATATATCGGTGTTTGCTCTCTCGTAGGTTCTGTCTCGGTATGTTCTCTCTAGTTCTGTATCCTTGTATGTATTGTTCTCTATTTGTATATTGTGCAAACTTGGTTGTTGAACTGTGCAGGTCATGAGTGTAAAAGCTCTTGGGATAGCTTTGAAGCTGACCTTTTCTGGAACAAACCAACTCGTATATCCACAGACATGGGCTTTTACTATGGTCGTCATCACATGCATCATTACTCAAATGAATTACTTGAACAAGGTATTACTTGATTTCCTCCCCCTTAACCACCTATCCATGGCCTAGCATGTCAACATAACACGAGTGTGATTGGACTACATATAAGATAAAAACTAAGAAGAATTGGTAATACAGTTTCTATTGTTTCCACCCCCATTATCCATAATACGAGGGTGATTGCAGTTCAGAAACTATTCGATTGATTTTCCCTCCTGAATGCAGGCGCTTGACACATTTAATACAGCAGTTGTGTCCCCCATATACTATACAATGTTCACATCTTTAACCATCCTAGCTAGTGTCATTATGTTCAAGGTATGATGGTTCAGTTGCTCAAGCTAATCTTTTGATCCTCTCTGTCTTTCATGGCATTTCTGCTTAAGCAGTACTATCAAAGTAGTTGTAGTCATACTCTCCGACCGTGAATGCTTTCCTTCTGGTCGGAACATCTCAATTAATGTTTCCCATGCCATTTCATTCCACATATCTATTATCTACTCGCAGGACTGGGACAGGCAGAACCCGACGCAAATCGTGACAGAGATGTGCGGCTTCGTCACGATCCTCTCGGGGACGTTTCTTCTTCACAAAACAAAGGACATGGCTGCTGATGGTGCTTACCAGTTCTTGTTTCTGTATCATATACATAGTCGTTTTCATGATCCTTTTGTTGTTGGCTGCAAGGCTCTGAAACCGCGTTATCTGCTATGTGCCACCGCAGGGCTTTCGAACTCACCTTCGTTCCGCCTTCCGACCTCCACAGCGTCTCGGTCTTTCAAGCAAACGGACGAGTACAGCGAAGGGATTCCCTTGAGATCGCCCGGTCACCACCACACTGATGCCCGCTGTGCCGACGGTCAAGTTTCGCCGAGTCAGAGCACAAGAGCAAGCAGGGTTTCGTATGTGCCGTAGTCTAGCTGTTCCGTATGTTCTTAAGGGGTTGTGTTTAACTCCCAAGGTATCGTGTACTCCCTCTGTTCCTAAATAATATAAGCCTTTCTAGTAGAAGCTCAAATTGAACTAGTACACTAAAAAGGCTTATGTTCTGGAACGGAGGGAGTGGACGGTTAACGTAGCACTGGAGTGGAAGTAGTTGTTGTGTAGTCCTGAATAATGGTTCGCCGGGCAGGGTGCTGGAAATTTAACTTGGTAGTTTACTCTGTCGTCGAAAATGGTTTCATCTGGTGGGTCAACTTGTGTGATTCCTTCTTGTGACAATTTTGCTTCTGTTCTTCACCGATCTAATGCATGTTGTGTTTGTATTGATGGCTGTCTTGCATATTGTCACAAATTTGCGTCCATGACACAAGTCACTAGTATATCTCAACACTATATATAACCAACTGAACTGGCATAGTGACATCAAGTCACTATGTTGCACACTCAGTGCAAAATTGTCTCTGGATATATCGAGCTCCTCACTAGAATGGAGATTGGAGGAGGTCAATGTAATGTCTTTCAAATCAAGTCAGGATGAAGGTAGTAGATCCATCCTTTTGACGCAATCATACTCGACGGCTAACGATATCCTTTGAAGCATGGAGATTCAGAAGAGGGAGCAACTTGGCCGTGCCCATGAACTTGGGCAACCTTGCCAAAAAGAACCATAGAGAGCTCCATGATGGTTGCTAATGTCTCAAGATCCGTTATCATGTTTGTGATAACTGCAGCAGTGGTTCGGTGTTAACATAAAAACTCTATGCACCCTCAAAAAAGAAATTTTCGATATTGGTGAGAGAAAGATCAAATTGCAAAAATGTTTCATGCTGACAGTGTAGTAACCTAACAGCAGTGCAATGAACTATGGTGTTGCACAGAAGTTGTAGCGAAACCGATTACAAAAGAGGGTAAATAAGCCACTTGATTACCATCTGGGTACATCCGTTTAGTATCCCAAAACTGGTTAGCATAGTCAAACAAGTGGGTAATAATCTGGGTACCACACAGGCAAAACAACGAGGCACATGAGTAGTCTCGCCGTTCGGCAAGGAATAGAAACTTTGTGGAAGTAGTAAACGCCCTTAAACAGAAACATTTTTCTGACCTTCCCTATGAGATGCAATAGATGAGAGTTTCTTTCCAACCACATAGTGCCCTTAAACCATTGAAAATTGCCATTATTTCTCAGCAGAAGCAAACACACCTCCTCTTCCAACCCTCACAGGGCTCAAAACATAACCATAATAAATCCTCCGCCTAAAAAATGCAAGATGATACAAAAAGATACAGTAGTTGGTAAATCGATTGAGCGGAGTTCACATCCACATGTAGCTGCTGCTGCATCTGAGGCTGCTAAGGCAAGCCAGCCAGGAGTCTGTGCTGGGCACCCTACCCTCTCTAGTACCGGTAGGCAGCAGGCTTGTAAGGACCCTCGACAGGGATGCTGATGTACTCGGACTGGGACTTGGTGAGCTTGGTCAGCCTGGCGCCGAGCTTGCCCAGGTGGAGTGCCGCGACCTTCTCGTCGAGGTGCTTGGGGAGAACGTACACCTTCTTCTCATACTTGCCAGACTTCCTCTCGTTCCACAACTCAAGCTGGGCAATAACCTGCACCAGGAACAAAATCAGAAGATCATCTTAGCTAACACAGCTCATAGTCGTGTATCAGTATCAGTACTGCATAAACAAACATGTGATGGAAGATTCGTGTGTTTTACCTGGTTGGTGAAAGAGCAGGACATGACGAAGCTGGGGTGGCCAGTGGCGCACCCGAGGTTCATCAGGCGACCCTCAGCAAGGACAATGATGCCGGTCTTGGTCTCGGGGAATACCCAGCGGTCGGTCTGGGGCTTGATGGTGATGCGCTTGACGCCGGGGTAGGTCTCCAGGCCGTTCATGTCAATCTCATTGTCGAAATGGCCAATGTTGCAGACGATGGCGTTGTTCTTCATCTTCCTCATGTGGTCAACCATGATGATGTCCTTGTTTCCCGTGGTGGTCACAAAGATGTCGGCCTCCGAGACGACGTCCTCCAGGGTGAGGATCTGGATGCCCTCCATCAGGGCCTGCAGGGCGCAGATGGGGTCGATCTCGGTCACGATGACACGGGCACCGGCCTGCTTGAGCGCGGCGGCACAGCCCTTGCCGACATCTCCGTAACCGCAGACCACGGCAACCTTGCCAGCGATCATGACGTCGGTGGCCCTCATGAGACCGTCGGGGAGGGAGTGACGGCACCCGTAAAGGTTGTCAAACTGTTCAGAGGAAACATGGGTTATTTGTTAGCAAGGAAATGGCATTCTAACTTTGGATTAAAACAGAACAATAGAGATTAAACAACTAATACTCATAATAAAATCATAATTCGGTTCATGGCATAGCTGTTTATGTTCAAATGAGTGCAGTCAAATAATAAATTTTGTACGCAGGCTATTCTATATTTAGACACTCCATGGCTATCAGATCCAAGAAACACAAAGTAACAAAGTCAAAGATGCAGATTCAGGCCCAGTACACTAGGTAATTTGTACAAGGAAGGTAACAAACAAAACACGACCAGCACGAAACACAAAGTCAAAGATGCAGATTCAGGCCCAGTACACTAGGTAATTTGGAGCTGCCGCTTAGACTAAACCACAAGTCTCATCTAAACTAGTAGACAAGAAAAAGGATGGACTGGGGTCAGCCACCGGAAATGGTGCCACGCATGTTGTATTTTATTCAGATCCAGATTGTGGAGTTTACCATTATATACCATCAAGAAGGAAATGAACACTACAAGTACTAGTAAATGGTAGCAAAGATCGTTAGGTGAGGTAATTATGTGCTTGGAAGATGTACAAGTATCATCAATCGTGAAAAAAGGACAACTTATCCAGCTAAGGGCATGCTGCATCTAGCAGATCTCAAACTAGAAATACTTACATCTAAGCAGATCTAATGCAACAGGTAGAAGGCATCTGGCATCAGATCTGAACTGAAAATGGGGAACCAAACGAAGGAACAAGGGTAGGTAGTAGTAGGTATACCTTGCTCTTGGTGACGGAGTCGTTGACGTTGATGGCGGGGAAGAGGAGAGCGCCGGACTCCTGCATCTGGTAGAGCCTCTTGACGCCGGTGGTGGTCTCCTCGGAGACGCCGACGAGCCTCTCCTTCATCTTGCGGTACCTCCTGGCGTCGGTCTTGAGGCCGTCGCGGATGATGGTGAGGACGATCTTGAACTCGGGGTTGTCAGTGGACTCGGGGTCGGGGACCTTCCCGGACTTGTCGAACTCCTCCTCGGCCTTGACGCCCTCGTGGATGAGGAGGGTGGCGTCGCCGCCGTCGTCGACGATGAGGTCGGGCCCGCCGCCCACGCCCCAGTCGAGGCAGCGCTCGGTGCACCACCAGTACTCCTCGAGGGTCTCGCCCTTCCATGCGAAGACGGCGGCCGAGTCGCGCGCGATGGCGGCGGCGGCGTGGTCCTGCGTGGAGAAGATGTTGCAGGAGCACCAGCGGACCTCGGCGCCGAGGGCGGTGAGGGTCTCGATGAGGACGGCGGTCTGGATGGTCATGTGGAGGGAGCCCGAGATCCGGGCGCCCTTGAAGGGCTGCGAGGGCCCGAACTCGGCGCGGCAGGCCATGAGGCCCGGCATCTCGACCTCGGCCAGGTCCAGCTCGAGGCGGCCGAAGTCGGCCTGGGAGAGGTCCTTGACCTTGTACTCCCGCCCGGACGAGGTCTTCTCCACGGAGAGCGCCATGGCTGGGGATCGGGAGGGGCTGGATCTGGGGGAGTGAGATGGGGGAGAGGGGAGAGGAGGCGGCGAGGGGATAGGGGAGGGGTGAGTAGGGGTTTTATGGGAAGAAGAGAACGGGAGAGGTTGCGGATCCACCAACCCACCGAGGCTCCACCACTCGATGCGGGGTTTGGTGCTTCTTTTGCAGCTGAGTTTGGCGGTGGTTGGTGGCGTCGACGCGAGATACTTTGACACGAGCCACATACGATGGTGATTTTTTTTTGGGTGATAATTATCTCATTTATGTTGGATGATTTTGTCTCAATTATTTTTGTATGCAATGTTTGGCCATGCTTGTATGTTCGGAGAGCTTTGGATCTGAATTGCAATTTTGAGTGTATTTGCATTGGATGCGTAGAAAATATAGATTGATGTATTTTTTTTCTTCAACTGTGAATATACATAGAGTACATACGGAAATGGTGAAAGAAAATAAGACTTGGGGTTTAGTTTACTACTCCTCCAAACAGGTTCCCGTCTGCTGTACTAATATAGCAACCATAAGTACAATTGCGAGACCACTAATGCGGCAAACAACACAAGCAAATCCAAAAGAAAATAAAGAAAAGAAAATAAAGAGAAAGAAAAAGAAAGACAATGTCAAATCAACATAAGCGATGATGACTCGTAACCGCTACACCCTCCAAAAAAGTCTCACCAAGGAATCGTCGCGTACCAAGCAACGCCTCAAGAAAGAATGCAACGACGACAGCGCTGCTATCCGGACTGGTTCTATGATTTCTCCAGGTACACCTAAACTCGTTGCTGGGATTACTATCACTAACATTAAACTGAAAATGTACGCCCTTCACCTTTAAACAACAAATAGTATGGATGATTATAGGCGTAATAACATGACCACGTACGAAAAATAGCATGCGCGCCAGTTTATATAGGAGAGCGGAGAAATGATTACTCAAAAGAGCACATTTAATCGAATGGGTGTTGGTTCTCTAAAGGTAACTTCACAATAACAAAATTAAGTAAATGTGAGGATCAGGAGTAAAAGGAATAGTGAAAGTAAAGAGATGTTGCCTAGAGGGAGTCAATAGACAATTTAAAAACTATTATGATTTTGGCTTGAAAGGATGCGGAACTAAACTAACATTTATTTTACAAGCACAAAACGTAAATACACTAGGCTCAACTAAGTACACCAACAACAAATAAAGCTAAGCAAGATAGCAGAAGATATATATCACAAGTGATAAGCAAGATATAAGTATTTCAAACTCGATGGCTATCACAAGGAAAGTAAACTCGGGTATAGAGATAACCGAGGCATGCGGAGACGAAGATGTATTTCTGTGTTCCTTTACAAGTAAGGTACATCACATTTGGAGAGGTGTAAGATCCCACGAATCATTTTCCCAAGCCACGAAGGGTACCTTATCTTCGAGGCTATCCCGAAAAGGGAGTAGCCACTTTCCTTATGGGTAGTTTTTTCTCCACTCTGAATCCCATGAATGGGAAAGCCTAGGCTTCTTCACAATCTTCCATGAAGAGGGCACCGTGATACCAACCTCCGAGCCAACTAGGAGATCACCCTCCAAGAGTAACAAGCCCACAGTCTCTCACTCGAACAAATCGAAATAGAGAACTCAACACCTATGCAATAACACCAAGGGTGTTCAAATCCTTCAGTATCAATTCCCACCAAAGCAACAAGCGCTAGGGAGAAATTAGAGAGGAAGAACAATGGTGGAAATCAACAAGAGACTCCAAGATCGAGATCCAGTGTGTTCCCCTCACTTAGAGGAGGAATTGATTGGTGAGGATTATAGATCTAGATCTCCTCTTCCAAAATCCTCAAAAAGATGCAAGAATCATAGGAAGGAAGAGAGAGAAAGCAAGCTCAACGGGTTAAACAATGGTGGTCAATTTCGTGCTCAAGAACTCCGGAAAACCTTGGGGGAGAAGCCCCTTTTATAGGGGAAAGAATGCCCCTTGCGGCAGAAAACATGTAGTCCAGTCCAGATTGGCGAGAAATCCGGCACCGTCAGGCTGTACGCCGGAACGATTGGCGAGGAGCCCGACGGTCATCGGACTACCCACTAGAACTATTCAGCTCTACGCTTATTAAATTGGTGCCCCGCCGATCTTCATCTCTCTATAGCTATTCGGTAGGATCCAGTTTAAACCGGCAGCCCATGTTTGGTTCGGCGACAAAGCCGGTGGGGCTTGCCCGCAGGTTTTCAGATGAAAACACAGCTTACAAAAACGGTCATAAATTTTGCGTTCGGACTTCGATTTTAGGAAACTTAGGCTTTTTGAAAAGCTAAAAACAAGCTATATCTAATAGATACTATAAAACCAAAAAAGATAAAGAGGTAAAGTTTGAAATAAAGAGAGGTATGAAACCTCCCTAAGAGACGAACCGGTAAAACCTCCACAACCAAAAACGCAATAGAAGATGCATACGAATTCCGTTTTCGATGAACTTGGGCATGTTGAAGAGCTAGAAACAAGCTCAAGAACCTTACATAGAGAAACACCAAGAAAAAACAAACTAGGGAGATGAAGGGGTTCTGTGGCAGAAAACAAAAACAATTACTATGCGGGAACACACCTAGCCAGGATCTGTCTAGAAAGTAATGCAGTAATGGAGGAAGACGGCGGTAACATATCCTTGCAGACTGTAAGTGTATAATTCTCGTGTAGGAACGTGGATGATGTAGTTGTACCTGTCCAACCTCAAGGTCGCGTAGCTCCTCGCACGTCACCCTTTGTCCAGGTTCTCGTACAACGGTCTGTGCCATTAACAGCAACACCCCTGAGGTATTGCACATGCAGTGCAAGACGACGACTCTCGGCCTCTGATCCTTGCCGAGGTTGCGGAAGTAGATATCCTGGCTAGAATCCCTGCAGCACAATGGCGTGCCATAGTGGTGTTCTCCTTTCATGTACAATCCTTCTCCGAGACCGTGTCACTGCAAAGGAAACGAGAGAGAGGGAGAGAGAGAGGAGAGGGGAGAGAGTTCTCTAAGAAACTGGCTTAGAGAAATATCTCAATTGTTGTGTTTTAATCTCACCCGGACACCCCTTTATATAGGTGGAGAGGGTCTACCTTTCCCAAAAGGCTCTACCATGTGATCTTTACTATTAAAAGCAAAGCGATGGTGTCACATGGTATCACACTTCGATATAATTACTAGAAAAATGCCACCCCGTAACAACCAACTAACCACATATGCTATCTAAAAAAGAAACACGTATGCTTCTAAAAAACAACCACGCATGGCTAACAAACTATAACAAACTTTATCTTTTCTAACAAACTTTATCTTTTCTAATTATTTTTGCTGATTTTAGGTGCCCACCTACTGCTCTCGCGAGTATATCATATATTGTTAGGCATGTGCCACATAAAAAGAAACAAAATCTATAGCAGACCCAGATGCGGCCATGCAGTCCTTGAGGAGAACCCCCACGCGAGCGCAGTTGGCCGAGCAACCTGATCAAACGCGAAGATCTGGAGACAGCTAGCTCTCGAAGAAGTGCTCGACTGGAGACCGTTGTCCACTCCGGTGTCCAAGGGTTATATTTGAAATCGAACTCGGCAACCAAGAGGAGCACCGAGCACGAAGCCATGGAGTTCATATTCTCTAATGGTAAAATCCTCTCCATTATCTATATGTCTCACTTCTCTCTCCTATCTCATAGTGTTGATAGCCTGATAGGAACATGAAGTGAGATAACGTAGGTTTGCCTAGAGCTTGCCAATGATGCATCGTTCATTCTTCACCATGTGGCCGACGACTTCCATGGATGATGAGCACCATGATTGTAAGTCTCGAGACAAGCTAGCAGACGAGTCATTAGACCCCTACCAGATCCTGCCTGCAAAGTGGAGGATGGAAGAGATGGTGTCAGCACTAAGGTATTAGTGTATCACCCTTAACTGCTCTATGATCTCCACTAGCGTGTGGAATAACTAACGACTTGCGAGTCCTATGTAATCTTAGTAGAGGAATTATACTTAATAAGTGCATTCGAATCATTAATTTGATATGGTCCCCGGAGTTATTTTATCTCGGGTGGCTGAATGAGGATTCGACCCTTAATCTCAACTTGTCATTCCATTAACCAAGAGCTAAGTATGTTCTCTTCTAATCTGTCCTAAAAAGGATGTATCAACTTTCTTTAGATATGTTTGTATACAAACAAAGATAAGACATTAGTTTTAAGACGGAGGAGGTACATCTGTTTTTAAATATATTATGATTTATTACAGACTAAATTAGCCTATCAAAACATACTATATTCTTAAACGAAGGTAATATAATCTACTGTTCATGATCCTTTTGATGATCGGCTGCCACAATTTGGCAAAAAGCAAATAGACTAATATTTGCTGGAATTTCTGCTATTCTTTGGACTATATGGAGATTCAGGAATGATGTGTGCTTCAATATTAAGAAATTAATTGAACCTTATGTCATTATATATACATTAGATGAGCTACTGGCAAAATTATTGGCCGATTTGTAAACAAAATAGGAAAAATGCAAGGTGTTCATATGGCGAGCAAGGTCGAACAAGTAACGAGTGAAGTTTTTTGGTCCTCATGAGCATGAGAGAAGATGTGGATGTGAAGAAAATGAAATTATTGCAGCATGAGAGTTTTGTACAAATATTCCAGTGATGCTTTTACCATACACAAAATAAACATGTTCTTTTTATTACGATAGTTATTATTAGGGAGGCATGTTTCGACGATATTTACACATGGTCATGATTTGTTGCAAAGGGCACCAAACGTTCGATTAGAGCAAAAATGGCTCAGCAACCCGAGAAATAGAAAACATTTGTGAAATAAGATCATGATGAGGCCCACCATCATGATTCATGATCCATCGATCACAATGGACTAGGCAAGAGATCCTCACAATAAGAAAAAACTTTTATATTGTGCGATGCAAATATTGAAATCTTTACAGTTTATTCATCGGATTACGAGTTAGGATACACTTATTTTAAAGACACGCATCCATATATTCCCTCCATCCAAAACAGATGTCGTAGATTTGTCTAGATTTACATGCATCTATATATATAGATACATGTGAATCTAGACAAATCTGCGACATCCTTTTTGGGACAAGGGGAGTATATCATTTGATTTCATTATTCTTCTTACCTAAGAACGACAAGCACAAGATGGAATATGATATCACACCTACCTCAAGTGTGATTTATCCGATCACTTAGATTTAACATGTGCTATAATTAATGAGAGTTTGTTAAATAAAATTAGAAACATGATAGTGTTAGTAGATGTATCAGTATAACTATGTGACATCCTTACATTATATTATTAAAAAGGTGCATATGTGGAGAATTACACATGGCATACGGTTTCTTTTCTTTTTGTTGTATATTAGGTGTATGTAATGACAATAGAAATACATGATTGCACGAGATAAAAGCGATATGACAGGAGTTGTATAATACCGGTGTAGATAGACTTTGAGTTGTGGTATGGAGAAGAGGACAATGGATCAAAAAAAGAGCGGTTTGCCTTACCATGGGACCATGAAATTAGTATATTCATTTATATATTTAGCAACCCTAGATCCGATGGACCTAATTGAAGGAAGATGGAACAAGCGTAGATAGGAAAGATGGTAACTTATTCTTAAGGTTGTGATGTATGTTTAAGATTTATATCAACCATAATTATATGCATACTTTCTAGCTAAGAAAGGCATATGTTTTCATAAATAATATTGTGAAATCATGTGTTAGTTATTTAGAAGATCGCAAAAACAAAATACTAAGCTGAAGCAAACAAGATGAATTTTGACATTTAGAGGAAACCCCCAACATTCACTTCTAGCAACGCCAAAAGAGTTGAAGGAGACAACTGATACGTCCATTTTGCATCACTATTCTATGTCCTAATTCACTATTATTCATTGATATATTTTATATTGAAAGGTGATACTTATGTTATTTCATCTATTTTTGCATGGTTGATGACTTTTGGAGCATGGACCGCTGCAGTCAGGATTTTGATAGAAAAGGTGTTGTTTGGAGGCAAAATTCGCGAAGATCAGAAAATCCGAGAAAATATACGGAAAATCCTATTTTTCCAGAAGACGGAGTGGAGATGGGCCACAGGGGGCCCACACCACCCCATGGCGCGGACAGCCCTAGGCCGCGCCAGGAGGTGGTGTGGCCGCCCTGGCCCACCTCTGGCTCTCCTCTCTGGCGTATATCATCCTCCCGAAACCCTAAGACTCGGGGAGCGACCACAGAAAGATTCCGCCGCCTCTGCGGGGCGGAAAATACCGAGAGAGAAAGATCTCTCCGGCAGACAGATTTCTGTCGGGGGAATTCCTTCCCGGAGAGGGGAGATCGTCGCCATCAACACCACCATCAAGCTGGACTTCATCGGGATCATCATCATCATCACCACCACCATCATCACCATCAGCACTGAAAGGCCCAACTTAGGTCGACTAGAGGGGGGGTGAATAGGAGACTACCAATTTTTATACTTGTATCCCACTTTTAAGGCTTAGCACAAAGTAAGGTTCACTAGAGATGCAATTACGTGAACAACCTAAATGACAAGTAACACAAAGGTAAACAAGAGAGTAAATGCAAGAAGTAAAGGAGCAGAGCGAAAGAACCGGCAAGGGGACACGGAGATGTAATTCCCGTAGTTCACTTCCAAAGAAGCTACGTCTACATTGGAGAGGTGTCGGGGCCACACTAGGTCACCCGAGCGCCACAAAGTCCTCACCTTCTTCTCCGGTGAGCACCACCACAAAGGTGGCCTCACAATCCACTAACGGGTGACCTTGAAGGCGTCAACCGAAAACCTTTACAACGAGGTTGAGGGGAGGCTTCACAACTTAATTGAAGGCCCTCAACGACACCACGGAGCTTTACAACAAATGCCCCAGCTCCAAGGATGCCCTACACCGTCTAGGGTTCCAAGAACCCAAGAAACGAAATCCACGAAGGATGAGTGGGGGAAATCAAAATTCCTTTGGTGGAGGTGTAGATCTAGGTCACTCTCCCAATCCTCAAAAGATCAAGAGTTTTGAGTGGGTGGGGAGAGAGATCTAGCCAAGTCAAGATCTTGTGAAAATGGTGGAGAGAGAGAGAACAAAGAGATAAGGTGGGAGGAGGAAGAAGGGGGCTTAAATAGCACCCCTTCAAACGGGCAGATTCTGCCCAGGCCCGGCGCCGTCGGTACTACCGGTGCCTGACCGGTAGTACCGGTGGGCGAGCCACCACCGGCCCAGCCCAGGCCACGTAACGGTCCGAAGACAGTTGGTGGACCCAAAAGGGTTGACCGGTAGTACTGGTCCAAGTTCCACCCTTAATTCCGTCAAATAGACAGTGCGAGGCAGAAGGTTATCTGACCCGCACTGCCCAACGTCGGAAATAGGACCAGAACTGGACCCAGAACTACCGGTGGCCTATGATGGCCGGTACTACCGGTCAGGAAGCGGTACTACCGGTCAGGGGGGCAGAAGCTGGTCTGGCTGGTACTACCGATCCAAGATCCGGTGCTATTTCCGACAAATAGGCAAAGTTAGACAGAAGTCTTACTAAACCGAAAATTTCTTCGTCGGAAATAGGACCAGAACTTCAGCCGGAAGTACCGCTCGAACAGCCCTAGGAAAACCCCTGGGCGGTACTACCGCTGCCTGGCCGGTAATACCGGTCAGGGCAGAAACCCCTCCAACTACGCAGAAATCACTCTCTCACACGAAAACTGGGATGGCTGTGGAGGTGCAAATATGGTCTGTGCATGAAAAGTTGATTTCCCACAACCTTCCTAGATGGACTCCCTCTTGATAGTACGGTAGCCTAAAGAATAAAGCAAGAGAAAGAGAAAATAAGCCGGAAGGCACAACAAGGACCAAAGAATGGTACCACAGATAAAGGATCACTCAGATAGCATGAAGTCCGGTGGTAGAAACACTGTTGCCAAAGGAGGAAGCAAAACCCTGAAGGTACGACGGAACCCAACCACGAGAAATCCCGGACTTGAAGAAAGGTAAGAGAGCAGATTTAAAACACACACAGGTAAGAGGAGAACAGCAGAGGGGTAAAGAGTAAAAGCCTAATCAGATCTATCCAACCGATTTTGAAAAAATAGTTTTGACACTCTACATCGGCCGTTAACTAGGTTATCCTACAGGCTGGACTTGTGGGGTATCGCAACTGCTGATCTCTGATACCACTCTGTAACACCCTCGAATCGGCCCTATGCAAGTTTTAGCCCTTTCCGCCAAACCCGCATAGAAACGATTCAAGGACGCCCACCGGGCACTTTCGTGCGGGTGGAAAACGAAGTAATACCATTACACAACAGTCCTCGATGGGACCCACAAAATAGATATATATACAACAGCGACTCAACAAGTCAAGAATACAGATATAATATACAAAGATCCAAATCACCTTGAAAACGATAGAGCGTCCGGCTACGGACAAGATGCAAATGGGGCTAAGAGCCCTGAAGAATAACCAATGGCGTCCATAACCCTGCCCAGGCCAAGCCGGAAGGGTAACCCTGTTAACGACGTCGATCTCAACCTGTTAAAACAAAGGGGTGCCGGCAAAGGGCAAAGGAAAAAGAGGAGCGTCAGTACTGAGGCCAGTACACGGCGAGGCTAGAATTCGGCGGCTCTCGCCTACATAGGTATGGTGGGCTGAAGCGGCAGCGCAGCGGCACTAAACAACCTATAGAGACTCGATACAACTGGCGGTTATCAGAGAGGGATAAGAAAGACCTATTCGGATCCAACCTGAAGCTAACACCAAACAAACCCATCCTGGTATTTCCCCCTCGAGACCAAACGAGGAAGTCGGACCAAGGAACTCACACAGTTGGCAATTTTACTCATTATTTTATAGTTGCTGCAATTACTAATCAGATATAGATAGCATGAGTCGTCCTGAAGCATAAGTAGTGGACAGTTTTAATCAATGGTAAGGAAATCGGAAATCGTTAACTGCTCGGTCGGCTTGGGAGTAGTGACTAATCAGAATTCAGATGATTAACTGATTTAATCGGTCAGCTATTAAATGGTGCAACCTACACAAATTAGCATCTAAAACACGTGTATATAAGAAAGAATTAGTATATATACCTTTATATGCCCTACCCTACTTATCTGGAGCCCATTAAAACACATACGCTTCTCCTCACTGACCTAATCTTCAATATCACGAGCGACTCGGGATCCACCATATGCCCTCCTTCCGTTATCCTCCTCTGACCTCTGAAGTTGCTCTTCTCCCACCACCTACCTAGGGTACTGGTTGGTGACGGTGGGAATCGAGCTCTTGGAGGCGGGAATCAAGTAGGAGCATCGCAAAACCTACTTCTCTAGGGCGAGCTAGCAGTTGGACAGACGATATGCCTTGAAAATTTTGCAACTTTTTTGACCAAGTGTAGTAGTTAATCAGAAATATACCTAGTAATCGGTCTATTAGAGCTATTAGTCGGGCTACAGGATTAACACAACCGATTAGTGGTAATCGACACGGTTAGATCCCTAGTAGCAATTAATCGTCCTATTAATCGTTGATTCAGATGATTTTTTGAATAGTGGTTTTAATTAACATTCTGCTGTATTTGGAACATTTAGTAGTCAGATATAATTGTCCCGAGGAAGCCCAAACCCCAGCAATTGTTGGCACTTTTATCACATTCCATTGGAGTTGTAATACTTACTAGGCAGGTATAGCAAAACAACCCAGGTACACCAGTGGTTGGCATTTTTAATATCCATTCCGTTATAGTGAAGCTGATTACTAGTCAGATATATTAAGTCAAATTTATAACACTACTTTAGTTTTGCTTGTCTATGATCGAGATACTGTGCTCCAAGTCGTCCATAACCGCGGACACGGCTTTCAGAAAGTTTTACCCTGCAGGGGTGCACAAATAGCAACACACACTCGATCAACCTCGGAAAAACCAAATCAAAACCCAACAAGGCATTCACGACAATGCGATCACATGATTCAGAAATATTTTAGGGGCCACCCCATTAAGATACCCGCAACGAAGTTGGCCGGCTCCGAGACGGACCCAAGGTTTGCGCCAATGGCTGTAAACGACTGGGAACCCGAAAGTGTGACTGGGCTTGTCGATACCGCAAAAACACTCCGCAATCCTAAACAGTACAGGTGCTCCACGCACAATCTTAAATAAAGCAGTAAAGCATGGCATAGGTACAGGATAGTAATAAAGCCCGAAACTACTTTGTGGCCCCAAGAAATAGAAATGAATCAAGCTCTGGCTCAGGGGGGTCCATAAGGCCTCCCGGATGTGGATAGTGCGAATAGTCAAGGAACAGGTATCAAGTACTCGGGGTCCTACGGGACACAAGTGAGCGTGGAAGAACCAAATAACATCTATTGCCCACCGATGCCTCTGCATTAGTTATATCTAGCATTTTAATAGTTGTATTTAAAGTCATGATCATCTCCCCCAGTAAACATCTCCACCAATAAGCATCTGCCAGCATTTCAACAATTGTGGTACTTGACAACACGAGATCGCACCTGAGCAAGCAACTACGACTCGCAAGGCCAGCTATCTACCAAACACGGGTAATAGGAGGTGTCCAAGGCAATATAGAGGCTGCACGGGGTATAACTGGTGTTCGGAAACTAAAGCATCGTGACATGGATAGCAATAGATCAACAGGAGGAAATAAACACTATAAATGCAAAATAGGTAGAAGGGGGAGAGATGCTCGCCTGGGAAACACTGCCGAATGTTCATATCCGAAGAACTTGTCGATACTCGCATCAACTCATCGGCCTAATCCATGAAGAAGCAAACACTAGCAGAAACACCGGATACAATATTTAATACTACGGCAGAAGATCTGGCATGTTTATGATATGCATGCGAGATGAACAATTATTATGCAACAGGTTTTATATATAGCATTTATAAAATAGGGGCTCGGAAAAGGTTCACACATCTGGGTTCGGCAGATCTTGGGTTCCGGGGGTCCAGGGTTCGACAGGGTCGGTGAGGAGAGCGGTTCAACGAGATCGGTCTTCGGAGGTTGTCGAAGGACTTTGGTTTGGCGTCGGAGGGTCATCGGGTGCGCCCTGGTCGGGGTCGATCGTGTCGTCGCGAAGATCTTGTCGGGTCCGTGTATCGGCCGATCTTGGCATTCGATATGAAGAACTTGGTGTCCGAGGGACGATCTTGTCGCATCTACGGTCGTCGGGTCATGTCGTCGGTCTTGTCGTTTCATAGCGGAGATCTTGGCGTCCCGGGTCTCGGCGTCTTCGGGTCCGAGAGGAAGAACTTGGCGTCCGAGTTCGGTCTCGGCGGGATCGTCTTTGGAAGGTCTTGTCGGCCTTGTACTTGCGAAGATCTTGACGGGGGCCTCGGATACACGATCCTCGGATGTAGATGATGTAGCTATGCGGCGCCAGAACAGCCGAAACATAAACATCGCCACACACCATCCTCATCCTAACATCAGTACATCGCCCCAAACTCGTGTCTAAGGTAAAAGGGCAGCAGGACTCGGTCGAGCACAGACACCCGGAACAGAGATGGATTTACAACTGCTGCAGGCGGAGGCGGACCCCACGGTGGAGCCGGAGCAGGTACTTGGGTACAGGGGCCATGGTCTGGTGTGAGGTCGTCGGCGACCGGCCAGGCTCGAGACGCGGTAGGAGGACAGCGAGGCAGTACCATGCGCGTGGCCGGGGCGAGCTCGATGCGGCGGTGGTCGACGTGCCGCAGGCCGAGGTGGCGACGATGGCCGGCACGACGACAGGCAGAAGCCTGGGCGGCGCCAGGGGAGAGGCAGACGAGCAAGGATCTGCTGGGGCGAGGAGGAGGAAGGCGGTGGAGAGGAACTGTGCGCAGAGGAGGGGCGGCCATGGACGAGGCTGGGACCGACGCAGGCAGAGGGAGGCAGGGCGGCAGGTGAGGAGGTGGTGAGGACACGCGGTGGCGGCTTCCGAAGCGAAGAGGAGCGGGACGCGCGGCGGCGGGCTCCCGGAGCGGAGGCGACACAGGAACGACGGTGGAGGTGCTGAGGAGGGGCCCCGGTAGGAGAGGCGGCGTCCACGGACGGGGCTCTGCTGCGGGGACAGGGCGAGAGAACCACAGCGGCGGGGGTAGAGCTTGCTGCAGAGGAAGGACGAAACAGAGGAAGGAATCGTGGGGGAGAGAGGAACGCGGGGGTTGGGGGGAGCGGCCTGTGTGCGTCTGCGCGTGGGACCGACGTGAGGCGTGGTTGGTGGATAAGGTGGTGGGACCGGGGCGTGGGTGGCCCTAGGCAACACGGGAGTGCGTGCCCAGGTGGCTGTCGGTCGGGGTGCAGGCGACGCTGGGCGGGAAAACACAGGAGGGGAGGGAGTTGGGGTGAGGTGGCGGCTAGGTGTGTGCATGTGTGGCGTGTGGGGATTGGGCCAGGGGTGTGGGCTGGTGAGGTGGCGAGACGGGGTTGGCCGCGGTGAGGTGGAGGGGGGCTGGGTAGGATAGGATTGGGTAGAATTAGGACTAGAACTAGATATTTTTAGACTAGGGTTTGGAGGTGGCCGGCCGGGCTTTCGGGCCTGGCTGGCTTCCTCCCAAAAATAATATAAACTTTTATTTTAATTTAAAGTAGACTTTTGTAAATAGTTTTTTTGGACAAATAAAAGATCCGGAAAAGACCAGAGTTTTGATTTGAAATTAAGATGGGGAATATTTAGAAAACAAAACTAGGCTTTTAGAAAATAGTTTTAGACAAACAAATGCATGATGACATGACGATGCTCAAATGCAAGGTGGCATGATAACATGAGCATGCGGTCATGATGATGCAATGCACAAAAACACAACGATTTTCTAGTAGTGGTTTTTGCGGGATGCCACAATTCGACACCACTAACAATGGATCTCGCCCTCGAGATCCGCCTCGTGGTACCGGGAAGAAGGTCGGCAATCTGAATCTTCTCGCTTTGTGTAGATCCTCGCGACACCACTAACAAGAGGTCGTTGTCCGTGATCGTCGAGAGAACACTCCGGGAACAATGGGCGAAGGCAGAGGTATCAACAAATAAAGTCACCTCTAACTTCGATAAAAAGAGAGAAACGACGCATTCTCATCCACTTCAATGTACGAGAGCAAATAGATTGAGTAGTCGGCATGGGGGCCAATCCATCACGCACCCAAACTATTACTCCGCACAATCAGTAGAAAAGCGTGCAACCATTCTCGGAATCAGACTAAAGATCTCGACAATCGAGGTTCGGAAATAAAAGAGGTGATGCAGGCTCTGCATCGGATCTGGCGTAGATGATGTCGTCGCGTTAGAAAACACCGGAAGGCACAACAAGGACCAAATAATGGTACCACAGATAAAGGATCACTCAGATAGCATGAAGTCCGGTGGTAGAAACACTGTTGCCAAAGGAGGAAGCGAAACCCTGAAGGTACGACGGAACCCAACCACGAGAAATCCTGGACTTGAGAAAGGTAAGAGAGCAGATTTAAAACACGCACATGTAAGAGGAGAACAACAGAGGGGTAAAGAGTAAAAGCAGACCTAATCAGATCTATCCAACCGATTTTGCAAAAATAGTTTTGACACTCTACATCGGCCGTTAACTAGGTTATCCTATAGGCTAGACTTGTGGGGTATCGCAACTGCTGAGCTCTGATACCACTCTGTAACACCCTCGAATCGGCCCTATGCAAGTTTTAGCCCTTTCCGCCAAACCCGCATAGAAAGGATTCAAGGACGCCCACCAGGCACTTTCGTGCGGGTGGAAAACAAAGTAATACCATTACACAACAGTCCTCGATGGGACCCACAAAATAGATATATATACAACAGCGACTCAACGAGTCAAGAATACAGATATAATATACAAAGATCCAAATCACCTTGAAAACGATAGAGCGTCCGGCTACGGACAAGATGCAAATGGGGCTAAGAGCCCTGAAGAATAACCAATGGCGTCCATAACCCTGCCCAGGCCAAGCCGGAAGGGTAACCCTGCTAACGACGTCGATCTCAACCTGCTAAAACAAAGGGGTGCCGGCAAAGGGCAAAGGAAAAAGAGGAGCGTCAGTACTGAGGCCAGTACACGACGAGGCTAGAATTCGGCGGCTCTCGCCTACATAGGTATGGTGGGCTGAAGCGGCAGCGCAGCGGCACTAAACAACCTATAGAGACTCGATACAACTGGCGGCTATCAGAGAGGGATAAGAAAGACCTATTCGGATCCAACCTGAAGCTAACACCAAACAAACCCATCCTGGTATTTCCCCCTCGAGACCAAACGAGGAAGTCGGACCAAGGAACTCACACAGTTGGCAATTTTACTCATTCCGTTATAGTTGCTGCAATTACTAATCAGATATAGATAGCATGAGTCGTCCTGAAGCATAAGTAGTGGACAGTTTTAATTAACATTCCGTTGTAGTTGGAACATTTACTAGTCAGATATAATTGTCCTGAGGAAGCCCAAAACCCAGCAATTGTTGGCACTTTTATCACATTCCATTGGAGTTGTAATACTTACTAGGCAGGTATAGCAAAACAACCCAGGTACACCAGTGGTTGGCATTTTTAATATCCATTCTGTTATAGTGAAGTTGATTACTACTCAGATATATTAAGTCCAATTTATAGCACTACTTTAGTTATGCTTGTCTATGATCGAGATACTGTGCTCCAAGTCGTCCATAACCGCGGACACGGCTTTCAGAAAGTTTTACCCTGCAGGGGTGCACAAATAGCAATACACACTCGATCAACCTCGGAAAAACCAAATCAAATCCCAACGAGGCATTCACGACAAAGTGATCACAGGATTTAGAAATATTTTAGGGGCCACCCCATTAAGCTACCCGCAACGAAGTTGGCCGGCTCTGAGATGGACCCAAGGTTTGCGCCAATGGCTGTAAACGACTGGGAACCCGAAAGTGTGACTGGGCTTGTCGATACCGCGAAAACACTCCGCAATCCTAAACAGTACAGGTGCTCCACGCACAATCTTAAATAAAGAAGTAAAGCATGGCATAGGTACAGGATAGTAATAAAGCCCGAAACTACTTTGTGGCCCCAAGAAATAGAAATGAATCAAGCTCTGGCTTAGGGGGGTCCATAAGGCCTCCCGGATGTGGATAGTGCGAATAGTCAAGGAACAGGTATCAAGTACTCGGGGTCCTACGGGACACAAGTGAGCGTGGAAGAACCAAATAACATCTATTGCCCACCGATGTCTCTGCATTAGTTATATCTAGCATTTTAATAGTTGTATTTAAAGTCATGATCATCTCCCCCAGTAAACATCTCCACGATTAAGTATCTGTCAGCATTTCAACAACTGTGGTACTTGACAACACGAGATCGCACCTGAGCAAGCAACTACGACTCGCAAGGCCAGCTATCTACCAACACGGGTAATAGGAGGTGTCCAAGGCAATATAGAGGTTGCACGGGGTATAACTGGTGTTCGGAAACTAAAGCATCGCGACACGGATAACAATAGATCAACAGGAGGAAATAAACACTATAAATGCAAAATAGGTAGAAGGGGGAGAGATGCTCGCCTGGGAAACACTGCCGAATGTTCATATCCGGAGAACTTGTCGATACTCGCATCAACTCATCGGCCTAATCCGCGAAGAAGCAAACACTAGCAGAAACACCGGATACAATATTTAATACTACGGCAGAAGATCTGGCATGTTTATGATATGCATGCGAGATGAACAATTATTATGCAACAGGTTTTATATATAGCATTTATAAAATAGGGGCTCGGAAAAGGTTCACACATCTGGGTTCGGCAGATCTTGGGTTCCGGGGGTCCGGGGTTCGACAGGGTCGGTGGGGAGAGCGGTTCAATGAGATCGGTCTTCGGAGGTTGTCGAAGGACTTTGGTTTGGTGTCGGAGGGTCATCGAGTGCGCCCTGGTCGGGGTCGATCTTGTCGTCGCGAAGATCTTGTCGGGTCCGTGTATCGGCCGATCTTGGCGTTCGAGATGAAGAACTTGGCGTCCGAGAGACGATCTTGTCGCATCCACGGTCGTCGGGTCATGTCGTCGGTCTTGTCGTTTCATAGCGGAGATCTTGGCGTCCCGGGTCTCGGCGTCTTCGGGTCCGAGAGGAAGAACTTGGCGTCCGAGTTCGGTGTCGGCGGGATCGTCTTTGGAATGTCTTGTAGGCCTTGTACTTGCGAAGATCTTGACGGGGGCCTCGGATACACGATCCTCGGATGTAGATGATGTAGCTATGCGGCGCCAGAACAGCCGAAACATAAACATCGCCACACACCATCCTCATCCTAACATCAGTACATCGCCCCAAACTCGTGTCTAAGGTAAAAGGGCAGCAGGACTCGGTCGAGCACATACACCCGGAACAGAGATGGATTTACAACTGCTGCAGGCGGAGGCGGACCCCACGATGGAGCCGGAGCAGGTACTTGGGTACAGGGGCCATGGTCTGGTGTGAGGTCGTCGGCGACCGGCCAGGCTCGAGACGCAGTAGGAGAACAGCGAGGCAGTACCATGCGCGTGGCCGGGGCGAGCTCGATGCGGCGGTGGTCGACGTGCCGCAGGCCGAGGTGGCGACGGCGGTCGGCGCGACGGCACGCAGAAGCCCGGGCGGCGCTAGGGGAGAGGCAGATGAGCAAGGATCTACCGGGGCGAGGAGGAGGAAGGCGGTGGAGAGGAACTGCGCGCAGAGGAGGGGCGGCCATGGACGAGGCCGGGACCGGCGCAGGCAGAGGGAGGCAGGGGCGGCAGGTGAGGAGGTGGTGAGGACACGCGGTGGCGGCTTCCGAAGCGATGAGGAGCGGGACGCGTGGCGGCGGGCTCCCGGAGGGAGGCGACACAGGAACGGCAGTGGAGGTGCTGAGGAGGGGGCCCGGTAGGAGAGGCGGCGGCCACGGACGGGGCTCTGCTGCGGGGACAGGGCGAGAGAACCACGGCAGCGGGGGTAGAGCTTGTTGTAGAGGGAGGACGAAACGGAGGAAGGAATCGTGAGGGAGAGAGGAACGCGGGGGTTGGGGGGAGCGGCCTGTGCGCGTCTGCACGTGGGACCGACGTGAGGCGTGGTTGGTGGAGAAGGTGGTGGGACCGGGGCATGGGTGGCCCTGGGCGACGCAAGAGTGCACGCCTAGGTGGCTTTCGGTCGGGGTGCAGGCGGCGTTGGGCGGGAAAACACAGGAGGGGAGGGAGTTGGGGTGAGGTGGCGGCTGGGTGTGTGCGTGTGTGGCGTGTGGGGACTGGACCAGGGTGTGGGCTGGTGAGGTGGCGAGACGGGGTTGGCCGGGGTGAGGTGGAGGGGGGCCTGGGTAGGATAGGATTGGGTAGAATTAGGACTAGAACTAGATATTTTTAGACTAGGGTTTGGAGGTGGCCGGCCGGGCTTTCTGGCCTGGCTGGCTGTCTCCCAAAAATAATATAAACTTTTATTTTAATTTAAAGTAGACTTTTGTAAATAGTTTTTTTTGGACAAATAAAAGATCCGGAAAAGACCAAAGTTTTGATTTGAAATTAAGATGGGGAATATTTAGAAAACAAAACTAGGCTTTTAGAAAATAGTTTTAGACAAACAAATGCATGATGACATGACGATGCTCAAATGCAAGGTGGCATGATAACATGAGCATGCGGTCATGATGATACAATGCACAAAAACACAGCGATTTTCTAGTAGTGGTTTTTCCGGGATGCCACAGAGAGAGCTCTCCCAACCGAGATAGAGCAACAAGGGTGTAAGGAAGTAAACGAGAAAAGAGTGGAGCTCATACCTTGCACCAACACAATTGTGGCGAGACAAAGATTGGACAATAAAGAATAGTACACCACACGCCCTCATAAGAATACCATAGAGATACCTTACCACATAGATTCACCAACAAGGTAGCAACCATACAAGAGGTCCACAGACAATAACGGAGGTCCACAAACATTACACAACGGAATAAAGTGTGCACGAGCATAAAAGGATCAAAGAAAAAGCGGGCTCGTGGCACAACCCATGCAAATCCCGTGATCCTAACGGAGCACTTTCTCCCCCTTTGGCATCAAGACGCCAAAAAGGGATAAAGTAGCCAAACTACGCGCCCCACCCACCAATGAACGGAGGAGGCGGCTCAGGGTCCCAAGAGGCATTGTTCCAAGCGGGCGGGAACTGACTGGAGATCTCTGGATCGTCATCACTATCAGTCCACTTGCAATGTGTGTTGATCCACTCATCCTTGGGCGCGGTGACAGAGCTAGACTCAGGTGACACATCAATATCAAGCTTCCTCATGATGGCCTTCTCCTAGCGAACACTGTGCCTCTGAGCAACATAGGACTGATACTCACGGTCCTAAATGAAGCAGAAAGTCTTCTTCACCTTCTTCAGCAGCTTTTTAGCCCAAGAGGGCTGCCTCACAAGTCGGGGTGGAGGAGAAGCCTCAGCACGGTCCCCATCACTAGCATCCGAAGCAGTCCTTCCAGCAGCAGCTTCATCTTCAGCCTGAGAGCGAGGTAACTTGTGCTTCATCACACAGAGAGTCTTCTCCTCATGAATAGTGAGAACATCCTGAGGGTAGATAGAGCTAGTTGCCTCCCTCCACTTGGCATTGATAAGAGTCTGGATGTATGGAGCATATGGACAAGACCTCTTCTCAATCATAGCGGACCAGATTTCTTCAAATATATAATCCATAACATCAAGGGGCCCATGAGAGTTTCTGTGGCGGTAAGTCTGATACATGAGATCAATCTGGAAGGCATGAAGCTGCTCAAAGTTACCTGCCTTGGGAGCAATCGTGTTCTAATTGACCTTTCGCATGATGTCATAGGTGGGAAGGAGATGGGCAATGTTTCTAGCAACGCCTCGGCCCTCAATGTAAAGAGGCTCAAGAACTTCCGGCTCGGAGGCCTTCCCCTATGCACCCACCACCCATTGGCACGACAGCCGCCTTCCTGAATAGGGTAGCCAAGAAGGGTGGCAAACTCAGACCATTTAGCAGACAGATACTTGTTTTGAGTCATCCACTTCATGGTTCGATCATCAGGGTCAGTATCAAAGTAGAGAGTTGAGTAGAACTAAGCAATGACCCTCTCATCAAAGTTCTCACGGTGTTGCATCAGCTTGATGAGCCCAAACCTCCTGCACATATCAAGAGCTTCACCAAAGTATTCTGGGTTGCTCTCCATCTTTGCAATGTTGATGTGCTTCTGAGGAGCACACACATTTTTCTTCTTAGTAGCATAAACTTCAGAATAGATCTCAGCTTGACGCATGGCGTGGAAGAAAGGATCCTAAGCCAGGCGGTCACGAGGAACAGCGTAGGGATCAATCTTGTGAAACTCCTCATAAGCAAGCTGTGGCCAAGAGGAAATCCTCTTCTTGCTCGAATCCGGTCCAGAGGTGGTCTTCTTTTGACTTGCCAGAACAGGCCTTTTGCCTTCAGCAGCAGCAACACGACGCTCAGCTGCAGCCCTCTGACAAGCAGTCTGACTGGGAGGGCGCACAACCTCAAGATCATCCTCATCAATCTCTGACGGTCCACGAGAGGGAGCACGAGACCGCTTGGATCTGCCACGGGAACCCCCTTGCCCTGAGAGAAAGGCAAATAGAAAGGAGGAAGTCGAGGATAAGTGCACAAGGTCGAAGAAAAATGAAAAGCAACTAGACTGAATTGACATAGTACAGAGACAGATATCAGAAACAATTGGTGCATCGGAAGTTCCGCCAGGCGGCCAGAACTACCGGTCGCATGGGGCGCACCGGAAGTATCGGTCATGCCCTAGCGGTAGTACCGGTGATATGACCACGCCGGTAGTACCGGCGGATCCGCATCGGTAGTACCGGTCAGGGCACGAGCAGGGCAGTTCAAAACTGGATCCTCAAGTCACAGATCCGATGAAACTTGATGCACAAATTTATGAAATCTAGACTATGTACTTAGGCAAAACAGTCTACAGTAGAATCCTAGCCCTACCAAGAATCCCCATAGTAGTTCTAGCCAAGAAGGGCCCTAGACATGGCATGTCCAACTCAAGCACAAAACTATCTAGATCTCCATGAATGGAGAATGAGAGGAGCAAATACCAGGGTCCATGGCGGGGAATCAAGGAAGGGAAGAATCCCACGGAGCCGATCTGAGGAGGGATGGCTGGAATCAGTGTGGCCTACGGCGTCACCATGGAGAGCTCCTTGAGAAAGAGGGGTGGTAATATGGGGTCAAGGGGAGGCAAATGGGGAAGATGACCCCGTGCCCCCTTGGCCCGTCACTTAACGGGACCCCCCTCGACCGGTAGTACCGGCCAGGGGCCGGAACTACCGACGACACCGGAAGTTCAGGGAGAAGCGATACTTCCGATCAAGGCAGAGTTTCTAAGAGAAATTTTGGCCCTGACCGGTAGTACCGGTTCCGACCAGAACTACCGACGATTCCCAGAAAGCATGCTCCAGATTATGATTGGTAAGGGAAAACGACCTTGTGCAAAAACTGAAAAAACACAAACTGGAAAAAAAATAAACCAGATCCACCCGAAAGAATAAAACTCAAAACAAAGACCGCAAGCCAAATAGCATAAAGTCGGTGGCCTAGGCCACCATATATGAGTATACTTGGCTTGAAACTGCGAAGATGTATCTTGGGTTCATTACCAAAACTCATCATTTAAGCTCATTTTGTCTCCTTGAGAGACCATAGAGAATGAATACATTAATGTGTGCATAATAGGAGGAGTGTTGGTTCATTTGAGGAACCACACTCCCCCTAAAACCATGCGTACACCCAAACAAGATATTCTTTGAGACCTGGGTATGTGCGCAAGATACTTAAGCCACGTTGCTTGAATCAATGATATTTAGTTCATGCCTCAACTCCCGGAACCTTGCTTCATCAAGTGGCTTTGTGAAAAGATCCGCAAGATTGGCCTTGGTAGGAACATACTCCAAAGAAATGTCTCCTCTAGCAACATGATCCCGAATGAAATGATGACGAATCTCAATGTGCTTGGTCTTGTTGTGTTGAACTGGGTTGTTAGCAATAGCAATAGCACTCTCATTGTCACACAAAAGTGGCACCTTGTCGAAAGAGAGTCCAAGATCCTTCAAGGTTTGCTTCATCCATAGTAATTGAGCACAACAACTCGCGGCGGAGATGTACTCAGCTTCAGCAGTGGACAAAGACACGCAGTTTTGCTTCTTCGAGGACCAACACACCAAAGACCTCCCAAGAAATTGACAAGCACCGGAAGTATACTTCCTCCCCACTTTATCTCCTACCCAATCTGAATCCATGTAACCAATGAGATCAAAGCTGGCCCCCGTTGGGTACCACAGCCAAAAGTTAGGGGTATGGACCAAATATCGAAAGATTCTCTTGACCGCCACCATGTGACTTTCCTTTGGCGTGGCTTGAAATCTTGCACACATACCCACACTCAACATAATATCCGGTCGAGATGCACAAAGATAGAGTAGAGAACCAATCATCGAGCGATAAAGCTTTTGATCCACATCCTTACCCTTGGGATCAAGGTCAAGATTAACCTTTGTGGGCATGGGAGTTTTGACTCCATTTACTTGATCAAGGTTGAACTTCTTGAGCATATCTTGGACAGTCATGAACATGAAGATCTTGAGAGGAGCTTGTCGAAACTTGAGAAGCACTAAGTTGACCTTGAGGTGCAAGATGGTCTTGTGAGAGTGAAGACTCCGCTTGAGTGGAGCTTGGTCCTTCTCCTTCGGCCACAAGGGGATCCTCAATGGGGTGGAAGAAACCCACACCCATTCTTCTTATGGCTTGGGGAGGAATTTCATCACTTGGATCACGAATACCATCTTGCCGCACAAGAGACTCATGATGTTCATCAAACTCGACATTGATAGATTCTTCAACCCTTCCCGTTGCTTTGTTGTAGATTCGATAGGCATGGGATTGATTTGAGTACCCAACAAAGATCCCTTCTTGAGCCCTAGATTCAAACTTTGATAAGCGGACACCTTTCTTGAGAAGGAAGCATCTACACGCAAACACCCGGAAGTACTTGACATTTGGCTTGTAACCGGTGAAAAGTTCATATGGAGTGTAACACCCTCGAATCAGCCCTATGCAAGTTTTAGCCCTTTCCGCCAAACCCGCATAGAAACAATTCAAGGACGCCCACCAGGCACTTTCGTGCGGGTGGAAAACGAAGTAATACCATTACACAACAGTCCTCGATGGGACCCACAGAACAGATATATATACAACAACGACTCAGCGAGTCAAGAATACAGATATACAATACAAAGATCCAAATCACCTTGAAAACAATACAACGTCCGACTACGGACAAGATGCAAATGGGGCTAAGAGCCCTGAAGAATAACCAATGGCGTCCATAACCCTGCCCAGGCCAAGCCGGAAGGGTAACCCTGCTAACGACGTCGATCTCAACCTGCTAAAACAAAAGGGGTGCCGATAGAGGGCAAAGGAAAAAGAGGAGCGTCAGTACTGAGGCCAGTACACAGCGAGGCTAGAATTCGGCGGCTCTCGCCTACATAGGTATGGTGGGCTGAAGCGGCAGCGCAGCGACACTAAACAACCTATAGAGACTCGATACAACTGGCAGTTATCAGAGAGGGATAAGAAAGACCTATTCGGATCCAACCTGAAGCTATCACCAAACAAACCCATCCTGGTATTTCCCCCTCGATACCAAACGAGGAAGTCGGACCAAGGAACTCACGCAGTTGGCAATTTTACTCATTCCGTTATAGTTGCAACATTTACTAATCAGATATAGATAGCATGAGTCATCCTGAAGCATAAGTAGTGGGCGGTTTTAATT
The DNA here is from genome assembly GCA_916181665.1 of Avena sativa. Lineage (NCBI taxonomy): Eukaryota > Viridiplantae > Streptophyta > Magnoliopsida > Poales > Poaceae > Avena > Avena sativa. The sequence goes on along the minus strand of OV702291.1, from coordinate 120,371,381 downwards.
AACATTCCGGTGTAGTTGGAACATTTACTAGTCAGATATAACTGTCCTGAGGAATCCCAAAACCTAGCAGTTGTTGGCACTTTTATTTCATTCCATTGGAGTTGCGATACTTACTAGGCAGGTATAACATGACACGATACACCCCATTCCACCAGTTGTTGGCACTTTTATTATCCATTCTGTTGTAGTGAAGCTGATTACTAGTCACATATTAAGTCAAATTTATAGCACTACTTTAGTTATGCTTGTCTATGATCGAGATACTGTGCTCCAAGTCGTCCATAACCACGGACACGGCTTTTAGAAAGATTTACCCTGCAGGGGTGCACAAATAGCAACACACACACGATCAACCTCGGAAAAACCAAATCAAAACCCAACGAGGCTTTCACGACAAAGCAATCACAGGATTCATAAAATATTTCAGGGGGCCACCCCACTAAGCTACCCGCAACGAAGTTGGCCGGCTCCGAAACGGACCCAGGGTTTGCGAGAACGGCTGTAAATGACTAGGAACCCGAAAGTGTGACTGGGCTTGTCAATACCGTGAAATCATGCCGCAATCCAAAACAGTACAGGTGCTCCACGCACAATCTTAAATAGAGCAGTAAAGCATGGCATAAATACAGGATAGTAATAACGCCCCAAACTAGTTTGTGGCCCCAAGAAATAAGAAATGAATCAAGCTCTGGCTAAGGGGGATTCATAGACTCTCCCGTATGTGGATAATGCGAATAGTCAAGGAACAGGTATCAAGTACTCGGGGCCTACGGGACACAAGTGGACATGAAAAACCAAATAGCATATATTGTCCACCGGTGCCTCTTTCATTAGTTATCCCAGCAATTTAATAGTTGTGTTTAAAATCATGATCATCTCCACCATTAAGCATCTCCACCATTAAGCATGTGCAAACCTTCCATCAACAGTGGAACGACAACGACACGAAGCAGCACCTGAGCAAGCAACTACGACTCGCAAGGCCGACTATCTATCAAGCAACAGGCAATAGGATGTGTCCAAGGCAATATAAAGGATGCACGGAATATATCTGGTGCACGGAAACTAAAGCATCGCAACACGGATAGCAATAGATCAACATGAGGAAGTAAAGACTATAAATGCAAAATAGGTAAAAAGGGGGAGAATGCTCGCCTAGGAAAACACTGCCGACGGGCCATAACCGGATAACTTGTCGATACTCGCAGCAACTCATCGGCCTAATCCGTGAAGAAGCAAACACTAGAAGAAACACCGGATGCAATATTTAATACTACGGCAGAAGATCCGGCATGATTATGATATGATGCATGGCATGGCAAAGATGCGGTGCAATTAGGCAATATTAAGCGGAACCGAGGTCCCGATAATTAATTAGACGGTTCAAGTTATTTGGATACCCCGCAATTTAAATGTTGAATTAACAGGGCGAAACATGGCAGCGGTTCGCTATGCAAATTTAAATGGAGCCGATATAAGACTAGAATAGCCTGCATATAGACTCCATATTGAGTTTAGGTGAATCGACTATTTAACCCAACCCACCAGATGACATGTATGCAAGCATGATGATTTAATGATGCGACATGTATATGTCATATTATAAAAATAGAGGCTTAGGGTCACACATCTGGGTTCGTAAGATCTTGGGTTCGGGGGTCCCGGGGTTCGGTCTCAGGGAACGATCTCAGCGGGAATGTTCTCGGACAACGAGGTAGATCTTGTTGCATCCGTGGTCTTCGGGTCCGTGTAGACGGTCATGGCGTCCGGGATGAAGAACTTGGCGTTCCGGTGGCGATCTTGGCGGTCTTCGGATCCGGGTCTTGGCGTGGCCTTTGGATCACCGGGATCGGACTTCGCCTCCGGGAACGGGTCTTGGCGGTGATGAAGAAGATCATGTCGCTCTGAGGGGTTCGGGTTCCGAAAGAGCTTGGTTCGGCATCGGTCTTGATGGTAGACGATCTTGGTGTCCACATCGGAGGTTCTTCAGATCTGAGACAGAGGACTTGGAGTTCCGTGTGATCAATCTTCGAGAGATCCCAAACCGTGTTGGAGATCGTGTTTATTGATCATCAAAGGCCACACATGTAGTACCACATCGTCACCACTTCACCAGATCAACACACTCGGGCAGCTGAACCACCACACAACAGCCTAGTGCAACAAGGCAGAGAAAGAAAAGAAGCACATCAACCTCCTTGCTTCTATTCCCGACGAACACGGGCGAGTAGGGCAGAGATGTCCTGGGCGCGCGCGAGATCGCGGAGCTGCGCTGTAGTAGGGGAGGCAACTTCCGGTGCCGCTGCAGAGAAGGTCCGGCGAGGCCCTGCACAGTGGCGTGCAGGTCAAAGTGGCGCCGGACAGAGGGTGGCGCTTGCGAGGCAGAGGCAGAGGTCGGCGCGACGGGAGCGACGCGGACACGCGGCCGAGCGAGCGGAGGCAGCTGCGGAAGGCGTTGCGGGGCTCGTGGCGGACGCGAGGAAGAGCTGGGGCTTAGGAACGGCGCGGGGCGAGCGTTGCAGAACTCCGACGGTGGGGTGAAAAGAGGGCGTAGGGACAACCGGTGAGGATGAGCGGGCCGGAGGCGGACGGTCCCGCGGGCAGCAAACTCGGGGGAGAACTGCGGCGGAGTGCCTCGGTGGCAGGGTCATGCTCACGCGCGAGGTCGATAGAGAGGGGCGGAGCAGGGCTGCCGGGCAGGGTAGGTCGAGGGAGGCCTCGACGAGGACGACGGGGTGGAGCGGACAAGGACAAGGCCGGCGGCGATTACAGGGTTCCTGGCGGCGACAGAGGACGGCGGATGCGGGGAGGGGGGGGCGGCTCCGTGGCGGGAGAGGCGGCCGGGGCGGCGGCGGTGCGGGATCTAGGAGGAGCGGGGTAGGTGGAGGTCACGGGGAAGATGGAAGCGAGCGGGAGACGGGCGCGTCGGCAGGTGGGCCCAGGGTGGTGGCGGGGATCCCGAGGCAGGGCGGTTGGGGACTTGGTCAGGTGGGGATCCAATCGAGGAGGGGCACGCGAGGTGGGGAGAGGACGAGGCGAGCGCAGGGGTGGGGCTAGGCTCGCAGCATGCGGGGTGCGTGTCCGCCGCGTGGGAGTGGGGACAGGTGGGTGAGGTGGCGAGCACCGATTGGTGCAGGTGAGGTGGCGAGGTGTGGTGTGCGGGGGGAGGGGGGGTTGTCGGCAGGGGAACCAGGTGGGGTGGGGCTGGCCAGCGCGTGAGGGCGCGTCGGGTGGGGATTGGGCAGGTGAGAGAGAGAGAGAGAGAGAGAGAGTGGCGGCGGCTGAGGGAGTGTGAGGGAGTGTGGGGTTGGTTAGACTAGGGTTTGAATAAACTGGGTAGTAGGCTGCTGCTGGCCGGGCCTTTGGGCCTGGCCGGTGGCGGCCTCCCCAGGTTTTTATAAAAATATGTTTTTATTATATATTTGTTTTAAAAGCCTTTTGTAAATTATTTTTAGGCAAAACAAGATATCCGGAAAACCCTAGTTTTATAATTTGAAATAAATACGGGGAATATTTAGAAAAACAAAACTAGGCTTTTAGAAAATAGCTTTAGGCAGAATATGCATGATGACACGACGATGCTCAAATGCAATGTGGCATGATGACATGAGCATGCAGTCATGATGATGCAATGCACCAAAAACACCGCGATTTTCTGGTAGTGGTTTTAGCGGGGCGCCACATGGAGTCTTGTTCTTCTTTTTGTGTAGATAGAGGCGATTGGTTGCATGACAAGCGGTTGAAATGGCTTCGGCCCAAAAGTTATATGGAGACTTGAATTCCACCATCATGGTCCGGGCCGCATCCATCAAAGTACGGTTCTTCCTTTCGGCAACACCATTTTGTTGAGGGGTATAGGGGGTAGAGTATTGATGTTTGATCCCCTCATCACTAAGAAACTCATCCAATGTGTAGTTCTTGAATTCGGTGCCATTGTCGCTTCTAATGGTGAGGATGGTGGAATTGAGTTGCCGTTGCACTTGATTTGCAAAGTCGATGACGGTTTGTTGAGTCTCACTCTTGAACTTGAAGAAGTAGACCCAAGTGTAACGTGAAAAGTCGTCAACAATCACCAAACAATACTTCTTCCCACCAAGACTATCATGAGATGGAGGCCCAAAGAGATCCATGTGAATAAGATCCAGGCACCGTTCAGTGGTGATTTGATTAAGGATCTTGTGGGGCTTCTCATGCATCTTCCCTTCTATACATGCCCTGCACACACGATCTTTGGCAAAGGAAATGTCTTTTAGTCCAAGGACGTGCCCCCCCGTGTAGAGACTTTGCAAAGCCTTCATGTTAACGTGGGCTAGGCGGCGATGCCACAACCAGCCCATGTCGGCTTTCGCATAGAGACATATAGCATGTGTAGATGGCTTTCTAGAGAAATCCACTACATATAAGTCATGCTCTACGTATCCAACGAAAGCCACCATGAGAGACTTGCTCCACATGAGGACCACATAATGCTCACTAAATAAAGATGAAAGACCCATGATAGCAAGAGCACAAACGGAAAGGAGATTGTAGCCAAGGGTTTTGACAAGCATGACATTTACCAAGGATACATCCGGGGAAACTACCACCTTACCAAAACCCAATACCTAAGAGCTTGTTTTATCACCATAGGAGACTAAAGTATTGGCAAAATTTGGCCTAATCTCCGACATTATAGACTTGCTTCCGATCATATGGCTTGTAGCTCCACTATCAAGCACCCATTTTGCACCTCCGGAAGAAAAGTCCTACAAGAAAATCAAGCTTTGGTTTTAGGTACCCATTTTGCAATGGGTCCCCTTTTGTTAGTCACAAGGGTCTTAGGTACCCAAATGTTCCAATGATAATCATGAGTGTAAGATGTTCCAATGTACTTAGCATAAACATGACCATCAAAAGATTTGCAAAGAATGTAGGAGGGATTATTCTTCTCGGCAAAGTTATCACTTTGCACAATGATAGAATCATGAGAGGATACTAGAGCAAGGTTCTTGCTCTTCTTCCTTTTCTTGTTCCTTCTCTTGTTCTTCCTCTTGATAGTGGCTTGCCCTTTTGCAAGTTGATCTTTCAATGTCTTGTTCTCCTTAACAAGATTCTCATGCTTGCAACAAGGGTTAGACGAACAAGACAAATGCACAGTAGGCGTAGCGGAAAACTTTGAATGTTCATTATTTAATTGTGTTTGGTGTTGCTTATGAGCCTCAAAGATACTTGAGAATTTACTCTCCAAGGCATGATGTTCCTCCTTGAGTTTCTCAAAATCCTTGAGACATTCATGACCAACACCAAACTCAACCTTTTCATTTTTAAGGACATTCAATGAAGCAATAGCATGATCTCGTTCTTTAACAAGTTGTGATATAAAGGCATTATGGTCATCAACAAGTTTAGCCACACTTTCCTCAAGAGTTATTCTCATGTTATGTTCATCTTCAAGAGATTGGGATAGAGAGGCAATCTCATCGGCGGCCTCTCTCTCATTTTTACCTAACATGTCAATAACTTCCTCTTTCTCATCTAGCATTTCCCTAGCATGGTCAAGTTGGTTTACAAGTGTTTCAAAGCACATTCTAGTATCATCATATAGATGCTCCATGGATTCACACATGCTTACCATCTCTTTATTAACCTCTAAACCATCTAGATCATGCAAGGGAAGTTCATTTGGGGAGGACTTGGAAGCGGGAGTTACCTCGGTGGCCTTAGCCATGAGACACTTTTGGTTGCGGTTGGTGATGTTCTCGTTTGGAGAGTCGAAGAGAGACACTCGTGGAGTAGATGAAGTAGCAATAGAGGCAACCCCCACGATTTCTCCACCTTGACCTTCATTCTCAACATCATCATCATCGCTCGAAAAGTACTCTTCATGGACCACCATCGCCCTTTCCTTCTTAGGTAAGTTCTTGTTCAAAGGATGAGGAGGTCTTGGCTTGTTCTTGCGAATGAGGTGGCCTCCATTGTCTTCTCTATTCTCGAAGGGGCATTGAGCTACAAAGTGACTCTTGTCGTTGCAATTGTAACAAGATCTATTCTTTGGAGTCTTCATGGTTGAGTTGAATCTTGGGTTGTCCCTTGACCTTGACTTCATGCCCGGTTTGTTCCAAAACACCCTTGATGCTAGAGCCAAATGCTCATTGAAAGCATATTTGATGTCCTCTTGAGACCAATCACTTGAGTTGTGGTCTTCATCAACTTCCACCACTTGAGCTTTCAAGGCAAGGTTCAACTTTTGAGACCCATAAGCACGAGCACGAGCTGACTCCGCATTCTTCTTGGCAATGGTCATGGCAATAACTTCACTCAGCACCTCTTGAGAGGACATGGTATGGTAGTTGCTTCTTCCCTTGATAGAGTTGAGTTTTTGTTCCTCAAAGGGAAGAAGAGCTTGAAAAAATTCCTCTTCATGAACTTGTCGTCAACATAGGTAGCTCCAAGGTCCCTCAAGGTACAACAAAGAACCTTGAGCCGACGATACATGTCTTCGGGTGTCTCATCATCTTGCATTGCAAAGCCATCTGACTCATTGTTGGCTTCATCAAACTTGGAGCTTTGGATACTCGCATTTCCAATATACAACTCGGTGAGATGATCCCAAGCTTCTTTGGCGGTGGAGAATTGGCGAATGTGAGCAAAATCCTTGGGGTTCAATGCCTTTTGAATCATACCCAAGGCGGTGGCATTGAGTTGCTTGTCCACGACCTCGGCCCGAGTCAACTTCTTAGCATCATATGGAGAGAAACCTTCCTCCACAATCCTCATCAATTCAATAGAAGAGCTAGAGATATGAGATTGCATTAGATATTGCCAATTGGCGAATTTAGAAGTATCTAGTATGGGAGGTGCTCCTTGAGGTATGATGTGTGGCATGGGAATGGGAGGGTCCGGCGTATACTTGAACGGTGGTGGTACCGCCGAGTAATCCTTATCCTTATCTCCCTCTTTGGAGGAGGAGTCACCTAGCCCCTCGGTGCTCTCGCTTGGGGGCTTGGTGGTTTGAGCCACAAAGCCTAGACCCAAGTGTTTTGGGGCTGCCGCAGGAATCACCCCGGGGGCAACCACTTGCACGGGAGCGGAGGGGGCTTCGCCCCCAAGAGATGCATCATGAGGGGTTTCTAGCATGGGGGTAGGCTTAAGGGATTGCAAAAGAGTCATCATTTCCTCAAACTTGGTCATCATGGATGTCTCCAATCGATTGAGGTCATCCATGGAGGCCAAGTTCTTGGTGGCTGCACCCACACTTCCCTCTTTGTTGGCCATAGTCTATTAGGCGGTTAAGCCTGAAGTAAGAGTCGAGGCTCTGATACCAATTGAAAGGCCCAACTTAGGTCGACTAGAGGGGGGGGTGAATAGGAGACTACCAGTTTTTATACTTTTATCCCACTTTTAAGGCTTAGCACAAAGTAAGGTTCACTAGATATGCAATTACGTGAACAACCTAAATGACAAGTAACACAAAGGTAAACAAGAGAGTAAATGCAAGAAGTAAAGGAGCGGAGCGAAAGAACCGGCAAGGGGACACAGAGATGTAATTCCCGTAGTTCACTTCCAAAGAAGCTACGTCTATGTTGGAGAGGTGTCGGGGCCACACAAGGTCACCCGAGCGCCACAAAGGCCTCACCTTCTTCTCCGGTGAGCACCACCACAAAGGTGGCCTCACAATCCACTAACCAGTGACCTTGAAGGCGTCAATCGAAAACCTTTACAACGAGGTTGAGGGGAGGCTTCACAACTTAATTGAAGGCCCTCAACGACACCACGGAGCTTTACAACAAATGCCCCAGCTCCGAGGATGCCCTACATCGTATAGGGTTCCAAGAACCCAAGAAACGAAATCCACGAAGGATGAGTGGGGGAAATCAAAATTCCTTTGGTGGAGGTGTAGATCTAGGTCACCTCTCCCAATCCTCAAAAGATCAAGAGTTTTGAGTGGGTGGGGAGAGAGATCTGGCCAAGTCAAGGTCTTGTGAAAATGGTGGAGAGAGAGAGAACAAAGAGATAAGGTGGGAGGAGGAAAAAGGGGGCTTAAATAGCACCCCTTCAAACAGGCAGATTCTGCCTAGGCCCGACGCCGTCGGTACTACCGGTGCCTAACCGGTAGTACCGGTGGGCGAGCCACCACCGGCCCAGCCCAGGCCACGTAACGGTCCGAAGACAGTTGGTGGACCCAAAAGGGCTGACCGGTAGTACTGGTCCAAGTTCCGCCCTTAATTCCGTCAAATAGACAGTGCGAGGCAGACGGTTATCTGACCCGCACTGCCCAGCATCGGAAATAGGACCAGAACTGGACCCGGAACTACCGGTGGCCTATGATGGCTGGTACTACCTATCAGGAAGCGGTACTACCGCTCAGGGGGGCAAAAGCTGGTCTGGCCAGTACTACCGATCCAATATCCGGTGCTATTTCCGACAAATAGGCAAAGTTAGACAGAAGTCTTACTGAACCGAAAATTTCTTCGTCGGAAATAGGACCGGAAATTTAGCTGGAAGTACCGCTCGAACCGCCCTGGGAAAACCCCTGGGCGGTACTACCACTGCCTGGCCGGTAATACCGATCAGAGCAGAAACCCCTCCAACTACGCAGAAATCACTCTCTCACACGAAAACTGGGATGGCTGTGGAGGTGCAAATATGGTCTGTGCATGAAAAGTTGATTTCCCACAACCTTCCTAGATGGACTCCCTCTTGATAGTACGGTAGCCTAAAGAATAAAGCAATAGAAAGAGAAAATAAGCCCTACTGACTACAAGCTCTTCCTTGAGGAACAAACCATCCACGAGCACGACCGAAGATAAACCCTGAAACTTGGATAGACGGTTAAACCACAAAAGGAGTTGTCATTAGCACCAAAAACATAAGGAGAAAATAATCCTTTCAAACACCCTCATCACCATCTCCATATTGCTGTAACAATTGAGTTGAATCTTGCATTAGTTCATATGGGAAACTTTCCCGGTGTTGATTACTCTTTGTAGTTGATGCTATTGAGTGAACCATTGAATTATTGTTTATGTTCAGATTGTTATACATCATTATTCCATCTCTGATCATGATCCATATGATGTCTTGTGAGTAGTTCGTTTTGTTCTTGCGGACATGGGAGAAGTCATGTTGTTAGTACTGGAGTTGTGTTGAGAGAGATTCAGTAGATTGCTATTTAAGTTGTGGTGTACTTCTAGTGGTGTCATGTGAACATCGACTACATGACACTTCACCTACATGGGCCTAGGGGAATGCATTGTGTATTTGGCTACTAATCGTAGGGGTTGCCGGAGTGACAGAAACCTGAACCCCCGTTAGGAAACCATTGCACAAGGGACGTAAGGGTCTTAGAGTTTAAAGCTATGGTTAGGTTTCTACCTTAATTACTTTCTTGTACTTACGGATGTTTGCAAGGGGTATAATCACAAGTATGTATTAGTGTTGGATGGGGCGGTACATTAGCATAGGTTCACCCACACAACACTTAGCAAGCTAAAGAAGATTAATCAACTATATGAAGCGAAAGCACTTGACAGTCTTCCCATGTGTCCTCGAGAATGTTTGGTCATCTTAAGTAATACAACCGACTTGTCCTTTGCTGCATAAAGGATTGGGCCACTTGCTGCATTTATTCCTACTGTCTTTTATTTACTCGTACTTTGTTTACTTGCTTTATCGAAAACCCCTAAAAATCCGTTTGCTAAGTATTTGCAGAGAATTCCTGATCCATACCACTAGCCAGCACCTTCTGCTCCTCATTGGGTTCGACACTCTTACTTATCGAAAATACTGCGATACACCCCCTATACTTGTGGGTCATCAAGACTATTTTCTGGCGCCGTTGCCGGGGAGTGAAGCGCTATTGGAGAGTGGAACTGGTAAAGGAAACTTCTACTGTGAGTATTGTTTACTTCTATTAGTTGCTTTATTTTCTTTATGGATAATTCACTGAGTTTCTTATTTAGTAATGCTACTACCATTGCTAAGGTAGTAGATAAGCCACCACCTGCTGAGAATGATGTTTTCGAAATACCTAAAGAATTATTGATCGTGTTATGGATAACTACTATGTTGGGGATGGAACTGTCCATCCCGGTGATCATTTGCTCTTTATACACGAATTATGCGGGTTATTCAAGTGTGCAGGTATTACTACAGATCAAGTGAAGAAGAAGTTCTTCTCATTATCACTGAAAGGAAGAGCTGAGGACTGGTAGAAGCTGCTGAAGAATGGTCAAGCTCTGGAATGGGAGGAAATAGTGCCTCTCTTTTATTCAAAGTTTTATCCTCCTAGTGAGATTCATAAAGATTGGGATCAAATATACAACTTTTGGCCTCTTGATGGAGAGAGTACAGCTCAAGCTTGGGGGAGATTGAAGTTACTAATGCTCAAATGTCCCATTCATGAGCTCCCCAACAATATTATTATCAATAACTTTTATGCAAGGCTCCCTCTACATGACAAGGATTTATTGGATGCTTCTTGTGTTGGATCATTCACTCGCATGGAAGAAGAAGCTAAATGGGATCTTATGGACCATATTCAAGACAATGCTGAAGCTTGGGAGAATGACAAAGGTAGAAAGTCAGGTATAAATTATGATTATGAATACATTGAATCTTTTATGGGAACTGATGACTTTCAAAATATTAAAAATGCTTATGGTCTAGACTCTCAAGCTATTGCTTCTTATTTTAAGGCTTTTGCTTCCTACATTGAAGTGCCTAAAAAGAAGTGGAATAAGTATCATGAGCCTTATAAAGATGTTGCTAAGAGTGTTCCTGCAAGAAATACTAAAGTTTATACTGCTAATCATGTTTTACCTAAACCTTCTATTGAGAAAATGCCTTTTCCAGTTAAGGTAAAGGAACATTCTATGATAGCTAGTATGGTTAATGAAAGTATAGTCAAAGCTGTTGAAACTTATAAACAAATAGTTGATGAACCTATAATAGCAAATGTGAAAGACTTTGTCACTAAATATGAAAAAGAGGGATACACTATCCTTTGTAAGGATACCTCTAATATTGTTTTGCATAGTAGTGTTATGAGAGCTAGTATTCCTGTGTTTTCTATTAGAATAAGTGATCATTGCTATGATGGCCCTTGTGATAGCTATACTGTTAAGTTTATGCATGATACTGAAAGTTACTATGATAGAGGGAAAAGTGTTCTTATGCATCTCAATAATATCAAGTTTCCTCGTTTCATGCTGAAAGTTTTTATGTTGCACTTCTTTTGCCTTCTTATGCAAGTTGCATTTGGTTTTAACAACTTGTTTGTTTACAAAATTCCCTTGCATAGGAAGTGGGTTAGACTTAAATGTGTGTGTGTGTTTTTGCTTCTTAATGCTCCCTTTCACTTCAATTCATATTCCGGAGTGAGCTTCTTCAAGATTATCATGCCCATCTTAATGGCTTTAAAGAAAGAGATTTTTGGGAGACAACCCAATTTGTTTTTACTGTCAGTTTGTTTTTGTTTCTTTGAGTCTTGGAAGTTATTACTTCGGTAATAACCGCTCCTTATCCGTTTTGTTTAGGTTTTGTGTCAATATCAACCTCTAATGAGAGAGAAGTAATATTTGGGGAAGCTGCTGTCCCGAAACAGATTTTTGTGCTTCACCATATAAATTCGTGAGAGATCTCTGTATGTCGGATTGAGATGTAATTTTTTGTGCTTCTGACCCAGGTTGTTATTTAACTTTCGTTAGTTTTGCACTTTTTGATTTGAGCAACAGAATATTTTCGAAAAAATTGATCTTTATCTGCTGGTCTGTTTTGACAGATTTTGCCACTCTTGCATTTGGTTCTTTATTCGATTTCCTTTTTGAATTCTTTTTGGGTTTTCAGAAGGAGTTGCTACAGTAGCTTATGTTTTGATGGTTTTCAGTTGAAGTTGGACTCAAAAGGTTTTATCACTTCACTTATATTAATGTTGCTAATGAGAACTGTGTGAAGTTTTGTGTGAAAGAAAATTTTTCAGGAAGTGGAGACAGGGTTTTATGACTCAAGTAATAAGTGTATGAAGATGAAGATATTGATGTTATTCAAGTGATGACTCCGGAAGAATCTACTAGATACCAAATTCAGAGACCTGCAGAGTCTGTGTTCAAATAGGTAACGGTTCTGGTAAGAAAAGTTCCGCGAAAATACTTTCCAACTATATTTTTGCAGTTTTTAGTCAATAAGGGAAACTACGAAGCGAAAAAGGGACGGAAGCGGAGCAAGGGTGGCTCACACCACCCTGTGGCGCGGGCCCTCCCCTGGCCGCGCCACCAGGTGGTGAGTCCACCCCGGACTCTGCCTCCGACTCGTTTTCTCCCAGTAACTTCCTCTTGTTATGAAACTTCATAATATATAACCCCCCAGATCTTCCGAGGTTCGTATATCGTGTTTTCGTTGTGTTTTTGTTTCAATCTGTTTCTGCCAGGACATACTCTTTGAAAGCGTAGAAGCACAATGGTGTCCGCCAAGGATAAAGGGAAGGAGCCTATGGAGGAGGATCTTCAAGACCTCAAGCAGGGGCTGGTACCTTTAGTTTCTTGCCCTGCATCAACGGAAGCCCTACGAGTCACTAAGGAGTTCTACGATAAGTATCGAGACCTGTAGAGGAAGGTGGACATGCTTCAATGGGAGAATAATAAGCTTCGCAAGATGCTGGAAGATTTCCTCACGACAACTAAGAAAATATTACCACCACCACCGAAGGAGTAATTCGTCATCAGGTTTGGCATCCCCTTGGTTTGTTCCAAGCTTGGGGGAGTGCCGCGGTATCATATCACTATCTTCTATCTTTTTACCTTATTAGTAGAGTCATATCATGAATAGAGGAGTTATTTTGTAGTATGGTTTGCATTATGGAAGTGTCCCCTCTCTCGTTAGATATGTATCCCTTGGTGTGAGTTTCCGTTATGGAATATTAATGAGAAGTTCTATCATTTACTCTTTTGCATAGCTTATATTAGTTTTCAATTCGTGGTTATATGATTGATCTTGTTGTTAGTATTGGTATCACTTTGGGATCATTGAGTTAATTTAGTTGGTTTTGGCAAACCTGGCTCGGTCAGTAGCAACACTATTTTTGAGAGTTGAATGAAAAAGATAGAGGTACTCTAGAGAAAAAAATAATTTCATCATCTTTCTTTCTTGATTTCCTCATAAGTCTAGTATTCTCTAGTTAAGATCTTTTGTGCTTCCAAGGAAGATTGCATGTTTGTCTTTATCACTTGTATGTTTGTTTGTTTGTTTGTTTCCTTCAACTCTTATACTTGCTACCCAGCCTTGCTAGCCAAAAACCTGTACTGAGAGGGAATTCTTCTCGTGCATCCACCTCCTTTAAACCAAAACCTTTGCCATTTGTGTCCACCATACCTACCTAGTAGCATTATTGCTATTCCAAGTAAATTCTTGTTTTATCTACCTCCCAAATTAAACTTGTTATGTGAAAATTAGTGATTAAAGCTCTCACGAACTTGATGGCACACTTTACTTTCTTGCATTTAATAAACTTGAACCATTGGGTCCTTCTTTGTTGCGTATATGCTTGCGCTTTATGAGTTGAAGTTAGCAGAACCATGTATCATGGGGACCGCTTTCAACACTTCATTGGTACTTGTACCTAGTTGATATCATGTTCTTTTGCTTATGGATCCAGGCGGTGTGAAATAAAAGTGGAACTTGTAAGATCATGGAGTTTATATGTGTGTTAGAGAAATGCCTGGGCCGCTAGCCTAAGCCATGCCTAATCATGGTGGAAACTTGCAGCATAACTATAGTGAGCATTCTATGAAGCATCCTCAATAAAAACCTATGCAAATAGCAAATAAAAAGATCGCCGAGATGCTCACTGTCTGCTTGCCTTGTCATTTTGATTATGGGATAGCTCCTGTGTCATGTGCAAGGGGTACCCTGTTGGCGGTTCTCAATGATACGCATGTATTTACAATGACAAGAGCTTGCTCATGACTGAAGTTGAGTAGCATGAGGATCGGTACTCATAAGTAAGGGGCATGAGATTTCAACTTATAACTTGTCAAGCATATCCTCTTAGTTGTGTAAGTTTTACCTTAACCACCAAAATATGCCTATGATAGGGGCAATGAGAGCTAAAAGCTAGTAAGTATCATAATTTTTGGGAGCTCTTTATGAGACTTGCAATCCCTGCTTCCCTCTGCGAAGGGCCTTTCTTTTACTTGAGTCAGTAAACCTATTCCCTTCTACCTCAGCAAGTATTTTGAGTTGATGTGTTTCATTCATTCATATGATCATTTATTAAATCATGTTTCTTATGTTCCTTGTTTTGCACATTGCTCTTATCTTGATGTTTACTACTTTTAAAGCTTTCATTGAAAACCAGCTATTTGTGAACTTCAGCAAATTATCAACTATTCTTCGACCAAGAGCTAAGTTTGCTATTACCAATTATGATTCACTTTATATATCTTTATTGTGTTTCCTTTACCTATTACAAGTTGAGTTATATAATAGTGAGTTGTCTTCTATTATGATCTATGCTTTTGATGAATGTGATGCTTCTTGTCCGTATTCTTTTATCGACTCTTCACTCCATAAACCTGAGGCCATGTTTATTGAGCTCAGTTTCACTTGGGGACAAGCGAAGTCTAAGCTTGAGGGGAGTTGATACGTCCATTTTGCATCACTATTCTATGTCTTACTTCACTATTATTCATTGATATATTTCATATTGAGAGGTAATACTTATGTTATTTCATCTATTTTTGCATGGTTGATGACTTTTGGAGCATGGACCGCTGCAGTCAGGATTCTGATGGAAAAGGTGCTGTTTGGAGGCAAATTTCACGAAGATCAGAAAATCCGGAAAAATATACGGAAAATCCTATTTTTCCAGAAGACTAAAGATGCCATAAGACGGAGTGGAGATGGGCCACAGGGGGCCCACACCACCCCATGGCGCGGGCAGCCCTAGGCCGCGCCAGGAGGTGGTGTGGCCACCTTGGCCCACCTCTAGCTCTCTCCTCTGGCGTATATCATCCTCTCGAAACCCTAAGACTCAAGGAGCGACCACAAAAAGATTCCGCCGCCTCTGCTGGGCGGAAAACACCGAGAGAGAAAGATCTCTCTGGCAGACAGATTTCTGCCGGGGGAATTCCTTCCCAGAGAGGGGAGATCCTCACCATCAACACCACCATCAAGCTGGACTTCATCGGGATTATCATCATCATCATCACCACCATCATCACCCTCAGCACCCTCATCACCATCTCCATATTGCTGTAACAATTGTGTTGAATCTTGCATTAGTTCATAGGGGAAACTTTCCCGGTGTTAATTACTCTTTGTAGTTGATGCTATTGAGTGAACCATTGAATTATTGTTTATGTTCAGATTGTTATACATCATTATTCCATCTCTGATCATGATCCATATGATGTCTTGTGAGTAGTTCGTTTTGTTCTTGAGGACATGGGAGAAGTCTTGTTGTTAGTAGTGGAGTTGTGTTGAGAGAGATTCAATAGATTGCTATTTAAGTTGTGGTGTACTTCTTCTAGTGGTGTCATGTGAACATCGACTACATGACACTTCACCTACATGGGCCTAGGGGAATGCATTGTGTATTTGGCTATTAATCGTAGGGGTTGCCGGAGTGACAGAAACCTGAACCCCCGTTAGGAAACCATTGCACAAGGGACGTAAGGGTCTTAGAGTTTAAAGCCGTGGATAGGTTTCTACCTTAATTACTTTCTTGTACTTACGGATGTTTGCAAGGGGTATAATCACAAGTATGTATTAGTCCTGGATGGGGCGGTACATTAGCATAGGTTCACTCACACAACACTTAGCAAGCTAAAGAAGATTAATCAACTATATGAAGCGAAAGCACTTGACAGTCTTCCCATGTGTCCTTGAGAACGTTTGGTCATCTTAAGTAATACAACCGGCTTGTCCTTTGCTGCATAAAGGATTGAGCCACTTGATGCATTTATTCCTGCTGTCTTTTATTTACTCGTACTTTGTTTACTTGCTTTATCGAAAATCCCTAAAAATCCGTTTGCTAAGTATTTGCAGAGAATTCCTGATCCATACCACTAGCCAGCACATTCTGTTCCTCGTTGGGTTCGACACTCTTACTTATCGAAAATACTGCGATACACCCCCTATACTTGTGGGTCATCAACAACACATACATTGGTGTAAAAATAGAATCACCCAGCGAAGAAGATAGAAAGAGCACAAAGACTCATCTTATGTTTTCCTATGAAGACACCGACTTTTATGGTGATGTAGTTGAAAATTACACTTGTCACGTTTGATGCATATGGTCAAGAGTATAATTTTTATGGTCGAGGGTATAGTTTTAAGTATTCCGTAGCAACGCACGGGTATTCAACTAGTACTAAATACAGTGCAAAGGAAAATAAGGGGGCTGGCCGGCTAGGCCAGCTGAGGAAGCCGGCTGGCCGACCTCCTGCGCGTGGTGCATGGCCCAGTAGTAGTGGTGAGGCGAAGCAATGGGGAGGCTGTGCCCGAGTGGGCCTTGGGGCGGCACACCATGCACCTGCTCTACCACTTTCGCCCCCAC
This sequence comes from Avena sativa, assembly GCA_916181665.1. Lineage (NCBI taxonomy): Eukaryota > Viridiplantae > Streptophyta > Magnoliopsida > Poales > Poaceae > Avena > Avena sativa. Next base: position 120,354,844 of record OV702291.1, on the reverse strand, counting down.
ACCTGAGTTGTGTTGGGAGGCCATGGCCTGCCAGCGGCAGCTGGGTATCTGCCGCCCCGCGCAGTGCCTGCCCCTGCCCGCTCGCATGCGTGGGCCAGCTTGGGCCCAGCAGCAGCGGTGGCTTGTGCTGCCTTTTTCTGGGCGATTTCCTCCTCGGCGGATTCCCTCTGGGGTTTTGGCTCTGTTGAGAAAGTTGCCCTATAAATTTTTATGTAATATATATTAATTCATAATTAACATATAACAAATGCATAATATAAATTGCCATTTATTCAAAACAGGTTTCGACCTTTTTCCTTTTTTTTCTCCAAACAACTTCGGATGCTCTTCAGAACAATTCCAGTTTCTCTTTCTTTCATGATTCCATCTTACAGGAAGATATTGATGCGTCATAGTGCCCTTAAGTGTGTTATCCTACGGTTCGGAAATATCACACACATGATCGAGACGATCTGCGATCAATGATCAATAGCGGGACCGGGATGGCTATAATAACCCCCATGCATTCCACAAAACACCCTTTGTCGAACCATAAACAACGTATCTAATTCCCTCTGTTTCTTCGATACTTGACTTGTCCGAGATCTGATCATCGGTATCATGATAGCTTGTTCAAACTCGTTTCCAACAAATACTATTTTACTCGTTCACGTGAAATTCCATCCCCATGATCTAATCATACGTTGCGCGGCCTATGGATATAATTCACCGAGCGGTCCTAGTATATCTTTCTGTCACACAAGAGAACAAATCCCGATCTTAATACATAGTCCTTAGGATGCCCCTCTGAAATACTCAACGTATATCTTTATAGTCACCCAATTATGGACATGATGGTTGATGCAGTCAAAGCAACCTCGTGTGACAATGATTAATATGATCCCACGATCTAAGGACATTTCTGACAATTGTGATTGTGAACTATGTGACATGATCGCGTTGCAATAATAATTGGTGGGTAATATCCATCGCATCATCTTTAGATGATATGCCTGTATTATCTATTGGCATAGAAGCACCATGATCAGGAACAACTGCCCAATGAACTAGTTGAATAGAGGCAATTAGGGACCTTTGGTTTCTTTATATACCACACTTGTATCAATGTTTCTGCCTGATATAGTTATAACATGATATAAAACTGTTAATGAGATATGATATAAACATCTTCATTATTTGCCTCTAGGGCATATCTCCTTCAGTCTCCCACTTACACTAGAATACAAATAATCTAGTTGCATTGTTGCTAATCATAAAACCATATCATATATGTATTTATTAATCATGCATACTCATGAAAAACTTCCTGTCCTAAAGACGTGTTACCATATTCATAAGGTCTTTTTGCAAATCATTAATGTCACCTATTTGACATTAACACCTTTATTGTATAATGTGTTGAATGTTTTGGTGACAAAGTGAGATTCTGTTTTTAAGTATAGAATGACAATCTATCATCAATTGGACTTTCAAGTTGTCATGTGTATCCATATAACACACTTATTCGAAAGTCGAACTTTCTTTTACCAAAACTACTCCTGCTAACTCTAAAGTATTCTAATACTTCTATATCTATTTAGATTCTGATCAAATTGCATATTTGCAATTTTGATGCCTAGCCACGCTTCCTTTGTGCTAAACTTAATTCTGGTTCAGTGATTAACTTTAATCACTAAAAAAATGTTCTTACATTTAAGAACTTGGGTAACATTCTGTCAAGTATAAATAACATGGGTTTATCTGAAAAACCTATGGCCAAGGCACATGTGATGCAATGCATCTCTCTTTCCTTTGAACCATTGTCATGAATATTGAGTATTTTACTCAATGCATTTCCTAGTTTCACAAGTAAGAATCAATTCTTCACTTGAATTCATTCTAAACTATTTCAGAATTCAACTAGGACATTCTGAACTACTTTCATAATACTTGAAGTATTTTGACATTTAATCTTTATTAAACACCCTGATCTATTCAAATAGATCCTATATGTTTAATGTAAGTTAAATTTCATCAATTTAATTATCTAATCATTTCTAATACCAAACACATTATTCTTTAATATGTCAATTGCATATTTAAGAATAATGTTACGCTCCCACTCAAATATTTCATCAATATTTGATGTGTCATAATATTACCCAGCTCCCACTCAAATATATCATCCGCATATTTGACTTGGAATACTTCTTAGATCCCACTCAATTTATTATAATTATAGACTCTCTCGATAATTTTGGTAAATCCTAAATTCTTTGATCAATTCGAGAATTTTCTACTGCAAGATATCAACAATCTCACGATTGGTAAAAACCTTCCCGTTGCACTAGTTATAATGTTTTCTTTAAAAAATTGAAGACTTTGCAGTTTTGAAACATCCTTTTCCAATTTACAAATTGGAATAATTGTTGTTTTAAATCCAACATACTCTAAGCATCACTCTTATTTGTAGTCAATCTCTTGAATTTGTCAAAACATCTTTGTGACAAATCAAGCTTTTACGTCTTCCTTTCAAGTTTCTTTTCTTTCCTTTCAACTATCCAGTTTACCGGGAAGGACTAAGTAAATGCAATTTACTTAATGAGATCAAGTAACTTTTATTTTGCAATCTCGAATGCAACTTAATTTGGGATTTTATGACTCTAAGTCATTTATTGTACTTAGGTCCATCAATCTTTCTATGTAGTGCACAGGTATGTCTTGTTTCAATAAGAAGACAAGTGAATCAAAAATGCAATTCTACAAGTGGCAGAACAAATTCTTGAATCCTACTTTTATAAAGTATTAGCTAAAACTTTTATGATCTTATAATTATCAGTTTCCCCTCTATTTGTAGAGTTTGTCTCCCAGAACAAATTCCGTTCTACTTAGTCAACAAATTCAGAGGTGAGGTCAAACCTTCGCATACACTTATACCTTTCCCACTGACACTTCTATGAGAAAACATTTTCTCAAAGAAGTACCACATTAAGACAATACAAGTTTCTTCTTCTTTGGTTTTAGTTTCAAATTTTTATTCATAGTTTCCTAAGAATACACCATAAATATTTAATATTCACAACAATCTCGAACTATCAAAATCTTTAGAAACTCGAAGTTGTCATATCTTATATGGTGTTGTTTCCACGAATCTTTAGATATTCCTTATACTTTTGATTGAGTGTTTACTATTTCAACCTCTAATATAATTCTTAACGTTAATCCAATGGAATTTTATTTCAGACCATATGTATCTCATACATTATGACTATGATGTTTTTAGACTTATCAATACGTTTTGATTTGTCAAATCATCATAATTTGTGAAACAGTTTTTCACAAGTCATTTTATGCCAAATAGTCATTTAAGTTCAATTCATACGCACTTAGATCAAATCGCAGAGACTTTAAAATTCTTGTTAATTTTATATCTACCTTGACTTTGAAGGTATGGATATCTTTTGGCAATTATCATAAATGTTCTATTATCAACCAAATAAAGACTAGAATAACTTTTTCATCATCCCAATGTGAATCATAAAAGAAATTATTCATAGAATAAGAACAATCGAATTGTTTCCAATTTATAGGAATAACCATCTCGCAATATGCAAGACACACTAATAAGTTTCACAAACTCGATTACAAGGCTTTATTCAAATCTTCCAATCCTAATATTAAACTTCGAGGGAAGGAGTGTCATTGGCCATCAACCAGATTGCTTGTCATCCTCATGCCATCAGCGCCTCATTCCATTCCGCAACTCTCATGTAGAGGGTCCCGTTTTCAATAAAATAAGAGTAAGTATCCAATACTTGAAAACTGCATAAGTGTTTCATGGAAACATTTATTACTTGTATATCAACATATACCTTCTCTGTTGACAATGATCCTAGCCTTGGGCTCGACCCTGGTAGTCCTTGGCTTGGCTATGAAATCATGAAAGGTATACGATATTCCCTTCATGATGTAGTCTGTAACAACGTCTTTGTAGCTGGGAGGAAGCGTATGGAACACCCCATCTATCACAGTCATCGGCCAACCAGTCATCCATAACATCCATAAGACGACCATGGATCTCTACCATGTTATCCAGGTGGATTTCCAAGATGGGGTTTTCTTCCATCTTGATAGAAGTAAACCCGTACATGTACTCATATCGCATGCTCCTGATCTGCTCCAGGAACAAGATCTTCTATCCATCGAGCATAACAAATGCGTCGATTTCATGGAAGTGTACCCTCAAGCCAGATTCCATCGCATGGATAATGGTATAATTGACGGTCATGAATGTGTCATGGCGGGCACGAAGAGTCGCATCTTCTCCACCACTGGAGTCATCAGGGAAATCTTCTATGGTTTCACGAAGGACACAGAGGAGATGGTTTTCTATGAGGGTCTTCCTGAGGCGTTGGTAACAGTCCATGAAATTCGACCCATCTAGCTTAAGTTTCTCCCCGTTCATAAATGGACCAAAGGCGTCTTGAACTGAGGGAATAGCCATAATCTACAAGAAATTTGCAAAAGTACTTAGACTAAGTTCATAATAGGAGATAGACTTTGTAATCATATTAATAAATGAGCTCCCACTTAAACTATCATCCCTAAAGATAGTTTAGTGATTACACGATCCCTTTACACCACATCATCCCCGATGATCATGACCTTTGATGCGGCTGCTAGTGTGGTCTTTACCTGTTGATCACATCATCCATGTGACTCGTGCTTGATCTTATGATCTACTGTGTTTCGAAGCCATGTATGTACATGCTAGGCTCACCAATTCAACCATAGTGTAATTGCAGTGTATACATGGCGTGCACCCACTGTATGCGAACGCAAAGATGTTTAGCACCCGATCGTCATGACCTGCTTCATAACTGCGAACTTTCATGGTGGTGCGTAATAATGGGAGAACACTAGGTTGTATTAATTAGGGATCATCTTATTTTAATGCTACTGTTGTGTATCTAATACTAGCAATCAAACAAGATGCACACAAAGATTAAATATCACATGTAATCTATATGTGATATGACATGGTTGTCTTCGTGCTCCTTGATCTCCATCATCCATCATACCACTAGTTTGACGCTAAGTCCACGACGCCACCCGTCTTGTCATTCATCATCGCGATGACTACTACTATACAACTTAGTAATAGGAAAGTAAACTATCTTACCTTGTTCACGCCTATAACCATATCACATCACAAGACTTCCTGTAGTTTATCTCTTGCAGTTTTTACGTGGTTGTTATGCTTTCACAATAGAACCATTTCTACCTACAAACTTCCAACCACAACATGGATCCAATAATTGTCTATAGTACACCCTTTCGGGGCCCTCCGTTGTAGATTCTATATCAACTACTATGAGAAAGATATACACCCACTAGCCATTTATACGGTACAAGATGTATGTTGAGCATGGAACCAGTCTCGCGTAAGGTCGGTCCAGGCCGCTTCATCTCATAGTGTCGCAATATAAACAAATACATGTCAGAGGGTAACAACTAGATAATCAATGCTCATATTCTGCATGTGTCTATCCGTACTATCATACTATGCATAGGTTGGCTTTGATGCCACTGAATGGGTTCTGTGGTAGAAAATAAAAAATTTACTACACGGGAACACACCTAGCTAGGATCTATCTAGGAAGTAATGCAGTGACGGAGGAAGACAACGGTAACATACCCTTGTAGACCATAAACGTATAAGCTCATGCAGGAACGTGGATAATATAGTCATACCCATCCGACCTCAAGGTCGCACAGCTGCTCGGATGTCATCTCTTGTCTAGGTCCTCGTACGATGGTCTCGTCCCACTAACAACAACACCCCCGTGGTATCGCACACATAAGGTGCAAGACAACGAATCCCGGTCTCTGATCCCTACCGAGGTTGCGGAAGTAGATATCCTGGCCGGAATCCCTACAATACAACAACGTGCCACAATGGTGTTGTCCTTGAGTGTACAGTCCTTCTCTAGGACCGTGCCACCGCAAAGGCAACACGAGAGATAAGGGAGAGTTCTCTAAGGAAACTGCCTTAGAGAAATATCTCAATTGTTGTGTTTTAATCCCACCCATGGGCACCCATTTATATAGGTGGAGGGAGTGTACCTTTCCCAAAGGGTCTCCCATGTGGGACTAAATAAAGTCCAAAGGAAAATAGAGAAGGGGGATGGCCGGGTGGGCTACCCCACCGCAGCCCAACAGCAGTGGCATGGAGAGGTTGTGGGAAGGTTATGGTCGTGTGGGCCTTGGCACGGCCCACCGTGCCGCCGCTCTGCCACACATGCCCCCACACCCAAGTTGAGCCGGGAGGCCACGACCTAACAAAGGCGGCTAGCTATTTGCTACCCCACGCAGCGTGACTACCCCTACCACTCGCACGCATGGGCCAGCTTGGGCCCAGCAGCAGTGGTGGCTTGTGCTTTCTTTTTCGGTTGACTTCCTCCTAGGCTGATTTCCTCCGAGATTTTGTCCTTGTGGAGGAAGTTACCCTATAAATATTAATTTAAATATTTATTTAATTTATAATTAATATGTAATAAATGCATGTTATAAATTTCCATTTATCTGAAACATCTTCGGCCTTTTTCATTTTTCTTTCTCCAAACATCTTCGGATTCTCTTTGGAATCTCTATGCATCGTAGCGCCCTTAAGTGTGTAACCCTACGGTTCGGGAATGTCACACACATGATCGAGACGATCTCCAATCAATGATCAATAGTGGGACCGAGATTCCCATAATGACCAACATGAATTCCACGAAACACCCTTCGTGTCGAACCATAAACGATGTATCCAATTCCCTTTGTTTCTTCGATACTTGACTTGTACGAGATCTGATCATCGGTATCATGATACCTTGTTCAATCTCGTCTCTGAAAAGTATTGTTTTACTCGTTCACGTGAAATTCCATCCCTATGACCTAGTCATATGTTGCGCAGCCTATGGTTGTAATTCACCGAGCGGGCCCAGTGTATCTTCCCGTCACACAGGAGAACAAATACCGATCTTAATACATAGGCCTCAACATTCCATCTGGAATACCCAGCGTACATCTTTATAGTCACCCAACTCATGATAGTTGATGTAGTCAAAGAAACCTCGGGTGACAGTGATTAATATGATCTCACGGTCTAAGGATTAGGGCACTCTGTTTCTGACAATTACAACTATGAACTATGTGACATGATCGTGTTGCAATAATCATTTGTGGGTAATGTCCATCGTATCATCTTTAGATGATATGACTTTATTGTGAGTTGGCATAGAAGCACCATGATCTAGAAACCTTGATCATTAGTTTCTCAATGAACTAGTTGAATAGAGGCTACATGGGACCTTTGGTTTATTTGTATACCATACTTGTATCAATGTTTCCGCTTGATACAATTATATCATGATATAAAACTATTGTGAATGAGCTATGATAATAAACATCTTTATTATTTGCCTCTAAGGCATATCTCCTTCAGGAGATGCAAAGTATGCAAATGATTCAGCTCTCTAAGACGACGTGATCAAGTTACCCAACTGAAATCCCCTCTTGATAGTGCGGCTATCTATCCTATAACTTGGTCTCCCAACAACCACCATGAGACCGGTAAAAGGGAAACCTAGAAAGGCCATACCTTTGACTTGCGCATCCCACTTGATCTTGATGACAATGCTTCAAGATCCATCCAAGTTGGAATGCTTCGCTTGATCATTGTCGTTTCGTGAAGACTCATAATTTTCTCCCCATACACCACTATGGAATAGCTTCATTAAGGCACATCTTCACATGTCCATTATCACCAATATAGACAATAAGCTTTAACCATATGAAATTCTTGAGATGCTTATATTGAACTTGCAATTCTCATCCATGATGACGATCACCACTTGATGTCATCCTCTCATGGGCATACTACAATGTTATCTATGATGGAGACCATATGCGGGCTTTTCTAGTCTTATATTGCCTCCATTTAAATTTGTGTAGCGAACCGATGCCATGTTTTGCCTTGTTAAGACAATATTTAAATTGCGGGGTATCTAAACAACTAGAACCATATAATTATTTGTTGGGACCGCGGTTCCGCTTAATTTGGCCTATCCGCATTGCATATTTTCCATGTCATACATCATACATGCATCATGCCAGATCTTCCACCGTAGTATTAAATAGTGCATCTGGTGTTGCTTCTAGTGTTTTGCTTCTTCACAGATTAGGCCGATGAGTTGATGCGAGTGTCGACCCGATCTTCGGATGAACCTTTGGCAGTGTTTCCCAGGCGAGCAATCTCCCCCTTTCTACCTATTTTACATTTATAGTCTTTATTTCCTCCTATTGATCTATTGCTATATGTGTTGTGATGCTTTAGTTTCTATACCAGTTATATCCCTTGCAGCCTCTATATTGCCTTGGACACCTCCTATTGCATGTTGTATGGTAGACAATTAGCCTTGTGAGTCGTAGTTGCTTGCTCAGGTGTTGGTCCGAGTTGTCGAGCACCACAGTTGTTGGAAGGTTGCCATATGTTTTATGTTGGAGATGATCATGACTTAAATTACAACTTGATATTAAAATGTTGGGAATAGTTATAACTAATGTAGAGGCATCGGTGGGCAATAGATGTTATTTGGGTTTTAACCGCTCACTGGTGTCCCGTAGGACCCCGAGTACTTGATACCTGTTCCTTGACTATCACACTATCCGCATGTGAGACCATGAATCCCCTTAGCCAGAGCTTGATTCATTCTTATTTCTTGGGGCCCCAAACTAGTTTGGGGTTTTATTACTATCATGTACATATGCCATGATTTACTGCTTTATTTACTATTGCGCGTGGAGCGCATGTACTGTTTAGGATCGTGGCATGATTTTGTGGTATCGACATGCCCAGTCACACTTTTGGGTTCCTAGTCATATACAGCCGTTCTCGCACCCTAGGTCTGTCTCGGAGCCAGCCAACTTCGTTGCGGGTAGCTGATACCTTCGATCCGGATTACGGATGTTGTATAGCTTCTTTTTCCCTAGTAGACCGAGGTTATCGAATCCTCGGGAAGCGAATGCATAGTGAAGTTACTTTAACGGACCTTCAGGAGTTTTAGAATTCCTTTTGTGTTTTTATCGAACCAATAGTTTGCGTCTTTTTGTTGTTGTCGATGATGGAGAGAGAGGGCCTAGGGCGTTCGGTTTCACCTGTAGCTATGCAAAACATCAGATGGGAATAAAAGATAGAAATAAAGTGTGCATGCACTTGTTAGAGCAAGATAAATTATATGTGGGCAGTGCATCCATAATTTCTATTGCCTCTGCAACCGCTTATAGCAAAAACCATACTAGTCTCATCCATAGAAGAAAGAGAACTAATGATATGCATAGTGACATCACCGTTAATCCCAAGTAAATCCCTCACATACAGCCGTACTACCCCTTCTGTCACTGGGGTTCCCAACCTGCAGATCGGTCATTACTCATACTCCCCATACCTGGCTCAACCCTCGGGGTCTTGGGTACCTAACAAGTCCTTGGATTGAGGCAAGAGAGGATACAATAATCATCATGTCATACAAACTAATACACGATCCCATCTATGATAAATAACATGCACAAACACTACATGGCTAGGCCGAAGCCCTTAGCCCAAGGAGAATTACTCACACATAGAGATGAGATCAACAATCATAAACATTGTAATGAAAATCATAAGATTGATAGCAATAGTATTACAATGTCGCCAATCGAAGAAGAGATCTACTATTACAAGTGGTGGAATATGGCTATGGAGATGGAGAAGGGTTTCGAGATCTAGAGGCGGCTGGTGATCTAGGGCAGAGACTTTTGGGCGAGGCTGGAGAGGTTTTTCTTGTCGCATGAGGCTTCTTGATATAGGGGTCCCTTCACGAAAGTTGTTCTGTTTGACCTAATAGTGGTGGTGCCAACTATACGACCAGAGCTATATGGCCGGAATTTTTCTCCGGTCGTATAGTTGGTCGTTAAAGCGTCCGCCTCCGCTTCATGGCTCCTGGTTTCTTCTAATTGTTAGAAATCTCGTATCTTTGAATTTAATGTAGTGATTCCCATCTTCAAACGACATTATCTACATAGGAAAAATATAAAAAGAAAGGATTGCATACCCCTTTGAATATTAGGAATTAGTGGCAGGGTTTAGAGAGATATTTCATCAAAAATATGAATAATATCCAGTTTAAATGTGGACGTAGATGGCTATATTTAGCTGATACCTTCGATCCGGATTACGGATGTTGTATAGCTTCTTTTTCCCTAGTAGACCTAGGTTATCGAATCCTCGGGAAGCGAATGCATAGTGAAGTTACTTTAACGGACCTTCAGGAGTTTTAGAATTCCTTTTGTGTTTTTATCGGACCAATAGTTTGCGTCTTTTTGTTGTTGTCGATGATGGAGAGAGAGGGCCTAGGGCGTTCGGTTTCACCTGTAGCTATGCAAAACATCTGATGGGAATAAAAGATAGAAATAAAGTGTGCATGCACTTGTTAGAGCAAGATAAATTATATGTGGGCAGTGCATCCATAATTTCTATTGCCTCTGCAACCGCTTATAGCAAAAACCCTACTAGTCTCATCCATAGAAGAAAGAGAACTAATGATATGCATAGTGATGTCACCGTTAATCCCAAGTAAATCCCACACATACAGCCGTACTACCCCTTTTGTCACTAGGGTTCCCAACCTGCAGATCAGTCATTACTCATACTCCCTATATCTGGCTCAACCCTCGGGGTCTTAGGTACCTAACAAGTCCTTGGATTGAGGCAAGAGAGGATACAATAATCATCATGTCATACAAACTAATACATGATCCCATCTATGATAAATAACATGCACAAACGCTACATGGCTAGGCCGAAGCCCTTAGCCCAAGGAGAATTACTCACACATAGAGATGAGATCAATAATCATAAACATTGTAATGAAAATCATAAGATTGATAGCAATAGTATTACAATGTCGCCAATCGAAGAAGAGATCTATTATTACAAGTGGTGGAATATGGCTGTGGAGATGGAGAAGGGTTTCAAGATCTAGAGGCGGCTGGTGATCTAGGGCAGAGACTTTTGGGCGAGGCTGGAGAGGTTTTTCTCGTCGCCTGAGGCTTCTTTATATAGGGGTACCTTCACGAAAGTTGTTCTGTTTGACCTAACAGTGGTGGTGCCAACTATACGACCGGAGCTATACGACCAGAATTTTGCTCCGATCGTATAGTTAGTCGTTAAAGCGTCCGCCTCCGCTTCACGGCTCCTGGTTTCTTCTAGTTGTTAGAAATCTCGTATCTTTGACTTTAATGTAGTGATTCCCATCTTCAAACGACATTATCTACGCAGGAAAAATATAAAAAGAAAGGATTGCATACCCCTTTGAATATTAGGCATTAGTGGCAGGGTTTAGAGAGATATTTCATCAAAAATATGAATAATATCCAGTTTAAATGTGGACGTAGATGGCTATATTTAGCTGATACCTTCGATCCGGATTACGGATGTTGTATAGCTTCTTTTTCCCTAGTAGACCTAGTTTATCGAATCCTCGGGAAGTGAATGCATAGTGAAGTTACTTTAACAGACCTTCAGGAGTTTTAGAATTCCTTTTGTGTTTTTATCGGACCAATAGTTTGCGTCTTTTTGTTGTTGTCGATGATGGAGAGAGAGGGCCTAGGGCGTTCGGTTTCACCTGTAGCTATGCAAAACATCTGATGGGAATAAAAGATAGAAATAAAGTGTGCATGCACTTGTTAGAGCAAGATACATTATATGTGGGCAGTGCATCTATAATTTCTATTGCCTCTGCAACCGCTTATAGCAAAAACCCTACTAGTCTCATCCATAGAAGAAAGAGAACTAATGATATGCATAGTGATGTCACTGTTAATCCCAAGTAAATCCCACACATACAGCCGTACTACCCCTTTTGTCACTAGGGTTCCCAACCTGCAGATCAGTCATTACTCATACTCCCTATATCTGGCTCAACCCTCAGGGTCTTAGGTACCTAACAAGTCCTTGGATTGAGGCAAGAGAGGATACAATAATCATCATGTCATACAAACTAATACATGATCCCATCTATGATAAATAACATGCACAAACGCTACATGGCTAGGCCGAAGCCCTTAGCCCAAGGAGAATTACTCACACATAGAGATGAGATCAATAATCATAAACATTGTAATGAAAATCATAAGATTGATAGCAATAGTATTACAATGTCGCCAATCGAAGAAAAGATCTATTATTACAAGTGGTGGAATATGGCTATGGAGATGGAGAAGGGTTTCAAGATCTAGAGGCGGCTGGTGATCTAGGGCAGAGACTTTTGGGCGAGGCTGGAGAGGTTTTTCTCGTCGCCTGAGGCTTCTTTATATAGGGGTACCTTCACGAAAGTTGTTCTGTTTGACCTAACAGTGGTGGTGCCAACTATACGACCGGAGCTATACGACCGGAATTTTGCTCCGATCGTATAGTTGGTCGTTAAAGCGTCCGCCTCCGCTTCACGGCTCCTGGTTTCTTCTAGTTGTTAGAAATCTCGTATCTTTGACTTTAATGTAGTGATTCCCATCTTCAAACGACATTATCTACGCAGGAAAAATATAAAAAGAAAGGATTGCATACCCCTTTGAATATTAGGCATTAGTGGCAGGGTTTAGAGAGATATTTCATAAAAAATATGAATAATATCCATTTTAAATGTAGACGTAGATGGCTATATTTCAGAGCCATCAACCTCCCCAAGCTTAAACTTGATCGTCCCCGAGTAAGAAAACCAAAATCAAAAAGGAACTCAGCATTTAAACTGAAATAACGAGATGGTGATCTTACTCATGGTTGGTAGTCTCATGTTTCCTCCACTTTATTAATCTGAAAAACTTCAGCATAGATAGAGTAATGGCAAGCATATCATATGGGTTTTATGCTTCCTTATAGTTCAGCAAAATTATTGTTAGCATGGATGATTCAAATGAGTAAACTTTATTCCATGTCATGTAATCAACTCATAGGCTTGCCTTTGAACAATAAAGTATAATCATGTAAATTGAGAGTGTGAGAGTTGTCATGAAAAGCATATACACTAGAGTATCTCAATTCTCCCACATCAATAAACCAAGACTTTTCAAGCACTACTTTTATATTCATTGTCCTTTAAGAATTTTAGTTCTTGAGTAATTGAGAGCATGCCAAAGATTTTTATTAGTTTATCGGCCTATGATGGAAACTCGTGGCATCACTAAGGTTTTTGTTCCTTTTGCATAATGATTTCTCATAATAGCTAGATGAGTGATTCCATCATGATTATAGCTACCCGGGAGTGCCAAGAATCTTACCCACTATAGCATTGCTGCTACAAGTGTTTAATCAACTCATAGCCGAAATCTAGGAGTTTCCTCCATGAAGATCATTCGTAGGCCAGCGGAGTTGTTGGCATCCTATGAAGTTTGACATGCATAAAGCTATATCATTCTTATGATTAACAAGTCAAACTTTGACATGCTCACAAAAACCGCTAAACATTAATTCAATCGAACAAATCCTTTTAAAGAGAGCTACCAAGTCAATCAACATTTTCAGTGGCGTTGAGTGTCTCTAGAAATAAGCCTTCAATACTAAGTACTACATCACCCAAGCCTTCAATTGTGAGACCTTTCTTATTACAATTGTTTAGCAATTTTTAGGCAAGACTTGGTTAATTACGAGAGCTGGAACAAAACGTACCCAACTAAATACCCATGTAAACGAAAATCTTACTACAATACAAAGACTCACTCCACCAATATAATATCTCAACATTTACTACTAACTAGCATGGGTTTCTCAAACTACAAAAGTGGGGAGTCATAAGGCATACCTCTGATGTTTGGTTCCACTTCTCTCATCCTTGTTTATTTGCTTCTTGGAAACTCGAAGTCGATCACTCTCCTGCAAACATATGAACCTCGAGGCGGAAAGAAAAGAAAGAGGGAAAATAAGGAAAAATGGAGAAATCTTTTTGTGGTTTTTAAGAGAGGGAGTTTAAAGAATAGAAAATTAGCGGCAAAGCTCGGCTAGAAAATCTCGAAAGTAAATAGAAAGAACTAATAATTGTTGGGGAAACCAACACGAGTGCTTATAAACTCGAATTAAAAAAACCTCGAAATAAATAAAAGCTAATGAACGCCAAATAAATATACATGAGGAAACTTCTCCAAGCTTAGGCTTTTGCAAGCCCTTAAAATCATTGTGGTGGCGGGAAAAAGTCATTACACTGGTTCGCAAATTGAGTTGAGAGGTTACTAGTTGTTTCTCGGAGGTTCAAAGAGATGCTATGCATCCTCTCCACAGTCCCTCCAAGTCCTTGGAAGTATTGGTATGTAGCGAACCGGGTTTGTGACTGCTTCTCTTGATAAGGAACTTCTTGCTCCTCCTCTTGGTCCTCATCCTCCTCCAGAGTCTCCTCCTCGGGTTGGTGTTGCTCAACCTGCAAGTCATATAGCAAATGTCCTTCCTCAATAGAGAAAAGACCATTAGGCATAGGAGCGGGGTAGAGACGCGTAGCTACAACAATATGTAGGTAATAAACACCAGCTCTCCTAGTGAGCATTCCACAAGCTTTCAAAGTGGAGAAACCAACACGTTGCTCACCTAGCATGGGTTGCAACTCACCTAGGTCGATGCCTAGGGCAGTGGCAAGCACGGTGATGACGCCTCCACCTGTGATTGGTCCTTGGCTTTGGGAGGCTTGGTGCTCTAAGTAGCGCACAAGGATGACGCCCAAGTTGAGTGACAAGCCGCAGTTGATGTAAGCAGCCTTTGCAAGGACTAAGATGTCCTCCTCATTGAGTCTCATGAACTCATTACGTGCATGCAAGGTTTTAGCAATAACATAGAACAAATAGCGAATTGCAGGATGTTGAATATTCTTCCCCTTATTTACTCTATTAGTGAAACTCATTCCATTGTAATATTATTCAAGGGAAGGGTCTAAGCTAGTAAAGGATGCGCGTAAGACATTAACATCATTGTTTGGCAAATTAAAGCATGCGTACCATTCATCTAATGTTAAAGTGTAGTTGTTGTTCATAAGTCGGAAAGAGATCGTGTCCTCTCCTTGCCATTGTCTAACGGTGCTTTGCAACGAACTTAGGAATTGAATAGTTAAGCGGCGATAAGTGGGCACATCATTGTACACAAAGTTTTGCAGGCTAGCTCTATTGCAAAGTAAATTGAAGTCATCAGAAATACCAAGTTGGTTCAATATAATAGGGCAAGCCCACTTGGTGGCCTTCACTTCGTGGTTCTTGATCTTGTTGAAGCGATCACGTTGGGGCTCATCCCTGAACTGTATCCCCGTGCGTTCTTGAGCGATAGCCCGAGAAGCGCTAGCGGTGGCATGAGTATGAGTTTGGCTCCTTCTGTTCATCATCTAAAACATTGAAGAAAGACAAAAATAAAACTTTTTGATCCAACAACAGTAAGTACATCATATTCCTCATCATAGCACACTAAAGAATCTCCTCAAAATAATAATGTAGGTAAGATAATCATGACAATTAGTTCATAGTAGGTCTCAGCCTAGATTGATAATGACAATAGGTCGAAGATGAATTTGCAAAAATTATTTGGAGGATTAGAGGAGAAACATACCGTAGATCACTTGTGTGCGAGGAAATCGAACGAAATTGAGTAGAGATGAAGATCTCTTGAGGTTTTGAGAGAGTTTGGAGGTACAAGAGAGAAAAAGGATTGAAGTTTTGGAGTTGGAGGTACCTTCCCGTGTGATTTTGTGGTCGAACGCAACTATACGGGCGCAACTATACAGCCAGAACAATGCGTTCCCGCCGTATAGTTGGCCTTCTGTCAAAATTTTAGGGTTTCCTCCTAGCGGTGCAGCTATACGACCAGAACTATATGACCGGAACAATATGTTCTTGCTATATAGTTGGTCGTTAAACTGTCTGTCCCTAGGAAAGAAAATATACAAAGGCATCAATATCTATACGATCGAAACTATACAGCCGGAATTTTTTATTTACGTCGTATAGTTGGTCGTTAAACTCTCAGTACATTAGAAAATAATTTGTATAGAGGCACCGATATCTATACGACCGGAGCTATATGGCCATATTTTTATTCCCCCGTATAGTTGGTCGTTAAACTTTCAGTACATATGAAAGAAAAATTATGGATGGCAAAGATATCTATACGACCGGAACTATACGGCCGGAATTTTTATTCCCGCCGTATAGTTGGTCATTAAACTCTCTGTGTGCATCAAAAAAATTCTATTTCTTCAAAAATTATTTCTTTTCCTGTAACTTAGTGATATACCTTGTGACGAGGGTTAAACTCATCAATGCCCATTGTTATAGACTTGGGTTTTGGAGAAGGAGGGAGCGCTGGAGGCATCCATCGGCTAGCAAACAAGCACACAAGGATGCAAGATTTACCCAGGTTCAGGCCTCGTAGAGGTCCCTACTCCTGCTTGTCTGCTCTTGGAATTATCGAGGGAGTCAAAAGTTACAGGGGGTGCGTAGATGTAATCTGGCGAGGTTGTGGAAACTAGGGTTGTGATTGTCCTCCTCGCTGCCCCCTCCTAGCCTTTATATAGATAGGCTAGGTCTCAGGTAGCAGGTCGAGTCGGTTACAAGTTAGGGTTTGTCCCTTTAAACTTTCTATCTTTGAACTTGCCGTGTGGTGCAAGTAGTCGAAGTCTCGTTTGGTCACCCGAATCTTTTGATTGGGACTTGGTAACACCGTGGGCTTCTGCCAGATTAGGCCGTATATACCAAACTCGAGTACCTGTAAGGTATGCCCATGTCAGTAGCACCCGAGTGTCTGGTTGAATCGCAGATTCAAGCAGAGACTTATGAAGTCTTTCGAGTGCATAGCTGAAAATAGTTTCGAGTGCTCTAATTTGTATCATAGGTATTGTTGATATACGTGCCTGATTTATCCAATGTATCGGTATCAGTTAACTACCTTAGGGAAAAGAACGCAATCTACTCAAACTCGAGTCCTCGGACTCAAATTCGGAAAGTGCTAGTGTAATTCGACTTAGGCCGCAGAGGTCTTATAGAGTCAAATCCCAGTGTATAAGTGTGAGCACTCGACGCGTCCGTCAAGGCTTGTTCATCGTACCTATAGGTACGGATTGTTTCTGGTAGAGTGCAGCAGATGCGTTGCCAGGCCTTATTCAGGTCTTATCTTCACGCTGTAAGTGTGACATCCGAAGTTTTGTCATCACGGAGATGATTTGGGTGACCCAGGAGACGTAGTCTCTTTGCAGGAAAATATGAGAAGGAGTCGCTAGAGTATTCGAGTGTGGATGTAATCAACACACAGTGCAATGTATAAGAAAAAATCATAGGGTGCGCGGCCAGCGCTCCCTATGGGAGTAGCCCCCGAGTGCCTATTCGATTCGTAGACTCGAGTGGGGACTATAAGAACTTTGCGACTGTTGTCGTCTTTTGCTTGTTTTAGTCAAATGTGTTTTCAGCGCTCCCTATGGGAGTAACCCGAAGTCCATAACCAAATCGTTGATTCAAGTGAAGGGTTTGCGTGAGAAAAAATATTTTTGCGTATTACTTGGATGTCATACAAAGTTCCACGGGGTGCGTGGCCAACGCTCCTATTAGGAGTAGCCCCCGAGTGCTTGGTTGAGTCGAAGACTCGAGTAAGGACTAGAGTAGTCAAAATGTGCTCCTACTAGAGTTAATGACGTCAGTGCTGACAATGAGATGACCCCAATTGCCCGTGTGAGCGGCTTTGACGGGACGTGATGAGTGGTGGGTCCCATTTTCTGACTTGGACTTGACCAGGTGTGCGTAATCTTCTGGTTTAACTGTGTCTCCTCAATTCTCGCGCGTAATGGGAGGAGTGGGGCGACGGTTCGTGGTTTAGCCTTGCCACGCGCCGATGTCGATGTGTGCCACGCGTCAGGTTGGTTTTCTCCTGGCCATTGGATGGCATCTGCTGTGAGGTTAAGTAGAAGTTCACCGTGCGGTAATTTCCCCACATCTTCTTCTTGTTCGCGCACCTCCGCCATTGCTTCTCTTGCTGTTCCATTGCTCGCATCTCCCTTGTGGCACTAGACCAACTATGTACCTTCCCCAGCTACTTCCTGCGCTCGCACCGCCATTGCAAGATGGGCAAGAAGAAGGGAGCCTCCACCGCTGGATCTGCGGCTGCCGCTGTTGCAACCAAGAAGAAGGGCACCACCACCACAGGCACTAGCGCTGCCGGAGATGGGAAGAAGGGCTCGGGGACTCGTGTCACCAATGGGTCATGGCGTCTATCCGTCATCAAGTTCTCTGAGATGTTCACCCAGCGCTAGGATGGAGCGCTCTCTGTTGTGGAGGATGACTCTCGCATTCCCGACGATGAGGTAATCCCCAGTCCTCCTGCGGGTTTTCGAGTGATGTTCCTTGCGTTCATCATTCACGGTATTTCTCTCCCCCTTCATCCATTTGTTAGGGGTCTTCTTTGTTTCTATGGGCTCCAGCTGCACCAGTTGACCCCAAACTCTATCCTCCACATCGCCTGCTTCATTACTCTTTGCGAGTGTTGGCTCGGAATCGAGCCACACTTTGGCCTCTTCAAAAAATTCTTTAAGCTCAAACGTCAGTCAGCGTCGGGTTCAGTAGTCTACGATATAGGAGGCTGCGGGATCCACATCGACTCCAACGTCACTTATTTCTCCATCAAACTCACTGTGTATGTCCAAGGATGGAGGGAGAAGTGGTTCTACATCCACGACCAGAAAGCCGATATTCAAGCAAACTAAGAAAACCAAGCAAACGAAAACCAAAAACAAAAAACAAAGACGCTCCAAGAACAACACAACTGTGCATGAAACAATAAAATGAAGTGTTTGGAAGAAACCTGGGATTTTTATTGATGAAGAAGGGGATGCCTTGGGTATCCCCAAGCTTTGACGCTTTTACCTCTTGAATATTTCTTGGGGTGACACGGAGTGGCATCCCCAAGCTTGAGCATTAGTCCATTCTTCATCTCATTACATCATTTTCGCCATACACCTGAAATTTTTCCTTCATACAAAACTTCACACAATCTTTATTAGCAACATTGGTGCACTCAAGATAATAAGTCTTTAGGTTCAGTTTCAACACCAATAAAACTTCGATCAAAACACAAGATAATGTAGAAATTCCCTCAAAAAGCTCAATTCCCCAAAAGAACTCTAAAAGGAACCAACAAGAAGCAAATGCAAATAATGGCAGAAATCTGTCAAAACAGACCAGCAGGTAAAAACCAATTTTTTTGAAGACCTTCTGTTGCTAAAATCAAAAAGTGTTGAACTAACGAAAGTTAGATAACAACCTGGGGCAGAAGCACAAAAATTCACGCCTCAAAACGACGGACAGAGATTTTACACGAATTTTTACGGTGAAGCACAAAAATCTGTTTCAGGACAACAACTTTCCCAATCATTACTTCTCTCTCATTAGAGGTTACTCTTGGCACAAAAAGCAAATAAAAAGGATAAGGAGAGGTTATTACTGAGGTAATAACTTCCAATACTCATCTAAAACTTTTGGGTTATCTCCCAATAAGTACTTTTCTTTAATGCCTTTAAGTTAGACATAAGAACTTGGAGAAAGAATCAAGTGTTCTCAAATGAAGAAGCATTAAGAGCAAATTTTGTTTTCATAGGAGAGGCAAAAGAAATCTTCTCTCTGTTCTTAGGGAAGTGTTCTATACCTTTCTTGAGTGGGAGTTGATATTTAATGGTGCCTTTTTTCATATCAATAATGGCACCAACAGTTCTAAGAAAAGGTCTTCCCAAAGTAATAGGACAAGAAGCATTGCATTCAACATCCAAAACATAGAAATCAAGAGGGACATAGGCATTGTTAACCATAATAAGAACATCATTAATACTCTCCCTGTGTTTCTTTTTAGCATTATCATCAAGTGGGACATTCAAATAACAATCTTCCAATGGTGGCAAATCAAGCATATCATAAATCCTTCTAGGCATAGTAGAAACACTACTATCAAGATCACATAAAGCTTTGAAATCAAAATCATTCACTTTCATATTGATGATGGGTTCCCAACCACTTTAATATTGCAACCATCAAGATCAAAATCATAATTATCATCTAAATTTGTAGAGCTATGACTAGCTTCAACTCTAGTGGTAGTGATAGTAGAAACACTAATGTTTCTAGCAATTTCATCTTCTCTTTCCCACTTAGCATGCAATTCAGCTAATAGTCTAACATTTTCATCAACTCTAACTTGTATGGCATTAGTAACAGCAAAGGGATTATCAATAGTTTCAGGTTTAGCAGCCATTTTATTCAAAGAAGATTGAGCTTCAGCCAATGATGCTATATTTCTTTCAGCATTAGAGAGTTTTTCCTCAATAGTTTTATTGAAAGTAGTTTGTTTACTAATAAAATCTTTAAGCATAACTTCAAGTTCAGAGGGAGCACTCCTATTATTGTTGTAGGAATTTCCATAAGCATTACCATTATTGGGAGGATATGGCCTATAGTTATTATTACCAAAATTATTCCTATAGGCATTGTTGCTAAAATTGTTATTTCTTATAAAGTTCACATCAACTTGCTCTTCTTGAGCAAGCAAAGAGGCTAAGGGAACATGATTTGTATCAATATGAGCCTTCCCATTAACAAGCATAGACATAATAACATCAGTTTTATCACTCAAGGAGGAGGCTTCTTCAACAGAATTTACCTTCTTACCTTGTGGAGCTCTCTCAGTATGCCATTCAGAATAGTTAACCATCATATTATCCAGAAGCTTTGTTGCAACATCCAAATTAATGGTCATAAAGGTACCTCCAGCAGCAGAATCCAATAGATTTCTTGAAGAATACTTCAATCCTGCATAAAAGGTTTGGATAATCATCCAAGCAGTCAGTCCATGAGTGGGACAATTCTTTACCAAAGATTTCATTCTTTCCCAAGCTTGAGTAACATGTTCATTATCAGATTGTTTAAACTTCATTATTTCAATTCTCATAGATATAATCTTAGCAGGAGGATAGTATTTTCTAATGAAAGCATCTTTGCATTTAGTCCAAGAATCAATACTATTTCTGGCTAGGGATTGCAACCATTCTTTAGCTTTTCCTATCAAAGAGAAAGGAAACAATTTAAGCTTAATAGTATCTCCATCTATATCCCTATGCTTTTGCATCTCACAAAGTTCAACAAAGTTATTTACATGAGCAACAACATCTTCATTACCAATACCAGGAAATTGTTCTCTCATAACAAGGTTGAGTAAAGCAGGTTTAATTTCAAAGAAAGTAGCTTCAGGAACAGGTGGAGCAATAGGTGTGCACATGAAATCATTGTTGTTGGTGCTAGTGAAGTCACACAAATTAGTGTTTTCAAGAGTAGTCATTTTTTGTGTGTTTTTAATAAAGAAAGCAAACTAGTAAAACTATTTTTTTGTGTTTTTGATAAAGAAACAAGCAAACAAAGCAAAACAAAAACAACAAAGTAAAGAGATTGGTTATGAGGGACTCCCCTTGTGAAGATGTCCTTGACTCCCTGGCAACGACGCCAGAAAAGTACTTGCTGACTCGTGTAATAACGAGCTTGTTGGGGAACCCCAAGAGGAAGGTATGATGAGCACAACAGTAAGTTTCCCTCAGTTATGAAACCAAGGTTATTGAACCAGTAGGAGCAAGGAAACACCTCCAAGGTGTTGTTGCCAACTTGGAATCCTGCACAACACAACCACAAAACTTTGCCCCCAACTTATAGTGAGGTTGTTAATCTCACCGGTTTTGCTAAAAACAAAGGATTAAACGTATTGTGTGGAAAAAGTAAAATCTTGCAGAAAGTAGTAAACAGTTGTAGATTGATGGTAAAAGAAAGGACCGGGGTCCATAGTTCACTAGTGGTGGCTCTCCTTAAGATAGATGACATGTTGGGGAACAAATTACAGCGGGGCAATTGACAAACATCGAGAAAGCATACATGCATATACTAATCATCTTGACTCCTTTGAGATTTGATTGGGCATTACAACATTATACATAGACCATAATCCAACTGCATCTATGACTAATAATCCACCTTCAGGTTATCATCTGAACCCCTCCAGTATTAAGTTGCAAGCAACAGATAATTGCATTACGCATTTCGTGTAAAGTAAACAATACGATTGTTTTATGAACAAAGGATTGCTGTTTTCTCCCTAGTAGCAACAACACATCTAGTACCTTAGAGATTTCCGTCACTTCCCCAGATTACTAGAGGCATGAACCCACTATCGAGCATAAATACTCCCTCTTGGAGTTGCTAGCATCTACTCGGCCAAGATATCTACTAACAACAGCGAGCATGCAAGATCACAAATAACAAAGACATGATAGAATCAATAATCAATCTGAAATAGCATCTCAATATCCACCGGATCCCCGCAAACACAACATGTATGATTACAAATAGATGATCTTGATCATGAACGGAGCTCACAAGATCTAAACATGATAGCACAAAGGAGAAGAACTAGCCATCTAGCTACTACATGGACCCGTAGTCCAAGGATGAACTACTCATGCATCACACATGAGGCAGTCATGGTGATGAAGAAGGCCTCCAGGGTGAATTCTCCCCTCCGGAAGGGTGCCGGGAAGAGCTTTAGATCCCTCCCAATCTAGGGATGGAGATGACGGCGGCTACAGATTCTTTCGTGGTATTTTGATCGGGTACTTAGGGTTTATGTATCAAAGGCATCTTATAGGCGAAAGGGGAGGCCGAGGGGTGCCCTGGGTGGCCGCACCACCCCCTGGTATGGGCCAGGCCTGGCCACACGGCCAGGTGGTGTGGCCGCCCCTAGGCCCTCTCCGTCTCGTATTCTGGCTCCGTGTCCCCCTCGGTGAAAAACTGATTTTGGCTTTTGTCCCGTACAATTCCGAGAATATTCATTTTTTGACTTTCCTGGAACCAAAAACAGTAGAAAACAAGCAACTAGCACTGTGGCATCTTGTTAATAGGTTAATCCAAGAAAGTGTATAAAAAGTACTCCAAAGTGTGGACAAAACATAAGAAAGTAGATAAAAACCAAGCATGGAACATCAAAAATTATGGATATGTTAGCAACGTATCACACAGCGGAGAAGAAACGCGTCGAGGCAGTCGAGGCTCTAGAGGAGTCACAAAAGCGCGAGGAAGATTTGTGCTCTTCCACTGCTGAGAGGGAAAAGTTGTTCGTAGAACAACTCTTCTCTATCGCGAAAGCGGTCTCAGGTATTATGCTGCTACACTTGCATTTCCCCCTCCATTTTGTATACATATTTTTGTGCTGATACGTGTGTTCTTTAGATGCTGCCAGCTTGAACTTCGATGCCCAGGCCTTGGCCCACACGAATTCCTTGGCTAGCACCATGGCTGTAGTCGAGGACCGCAGCATCTCCGTCCAAGACACACTTGGGAAGGCTAAGGGTGTACTGAGTCGCATTCGAGAGGAAATGGCTCCCAAGGCCAAATTAATCGAAAATCTTGACGGCCTGGTGGAGTATTTCGCAGAGGGCATGCCGATGGAATTCAAGAATGCACAACGATCAGTTGGCGCGACTATGGCACTCGTGATGGCGCAAGCCCACGGTGTGGAGATAGACCCCATCGAGATCTCTGAGGTGATGCCGGTCACCGCAGATGGCCAGCAGGTAGTGTTCGCTCCCTTCACCGGTGATTGCAGTAAATATGGGCCTCGGCTCATCGAAACAGTCGCCAATTATTCGGCGGAGCTGCAGCGAGTGAAGGCAGCAAAGGCTATAGCATCTGGGGCTACAACTGGGAAGTTTGTGGCGTCAGAGACTACCACAGATTCGAGGAAGCCCCCGAAGTCGAAATCGAAAAAGCAGAACCTTCCTTAGCTGCCTTGTGTAATAACTTAGCTTTTCCTTTTACTGAACCGTATTTTGTGGGGGTACCCCTCTTGATACTTTGCTGAATTTGAATGCACTCCATCCTTTTATCGATGTATAGTTGGTCTTATTTGCCTCTTGTTTGTCTGTAATAGGGTCCTTCGAGTGGTCCTCCTGACTCTCCTCCCATCGATGAAATTGTGGCGCGACCGCGTTCAAAGGTGGAGGAGCTGTCGCTGCTTGCACGACTACACGATCGCATAAAGCAGTTGGAGCGAGAGTTGCCCATGATCCGTGGTAACACGGATGTATGGAAGTCAAAGGCTGAGAAGGTCAGTGCTTGCGAGAAGTATCTCCTAGACGATGTTGCACAGTTGAACGAGCAATTTAAGTGTTAGCTCTCTATCTTCTTATCCTTTTCTTTAGCCATTCGTGGTGATGCTCTGTCTTATCCTCTGGTCTTGCTTCTTGTAGTTGTTAGCACTCATCATCCATAGGATGAGAGGGATCAGGTTGCCATTCGAATGAATGACTTGACCCAGGAGCAGCTGCAGGCTAGTGGGTACTTCTAGGTGGACCACGATCGTGCAGTCGTGCCGGCGACGCTGCAGGATCGTGCATCGCGGGTGCTTTAGTGTTTGAAAAAGGTGCAGTCATGCCTTAGTCATATTTTTCAGGCGATGTTTCCCCTGGACATGGTGCCTTCAAGCTTGTTAGCTCTGCTGGTGAAGTTTCAAGATATAAGCGTGATCCACGAGTTGATGGCTCAAAATATATCGAGCTCGTTGGGGAACCCCAAGAGGAAGGTATGATGAGCACAGCAGCAAGTTTTCCCTCAGTTATGAAACCAAGGTTATCGAACCAGTAGGAGCAAGGAAACACCTCCAAGGTGTTGTTTCCAACTTGGAATCCTGCATAACAAAACCACAGAACTTTGCCCCCAACTTACAGTGAGGTTGCCAATCTCACCGGTTTTGCTAAAAACAAAGGAATAACGTATTGTGTGGAAGATAGTAATTGCTTGTAGAAAGTAAACAGTAAATAGATGGTAGATTGATGGTAAAAGAATGGACCAGGGTCCATAGTTCACTAGAGGTGATTCTCCTTAAGATAGATGACATGTTGGGTGAACAAATTATAGCGAGGCAATTGATAGACACCGAGAAAGCATACATGCATATACTAATCATCTTGACTCCTATGAGATTTGGTTGGGCATTACAACATTATACATAGACCGTAATCCAACAACATCTATGACTAATAATCCACCTTCAGGTTATCATCCGACCCCCTCTAGTATTAAGTTGCAAGCAACAGATAATTGCATTAAGCAAAGTGTGTAAAGTAAACAATACGATTGCCCCATGGACAAAGGATTGCTGTTTTCTCCCTAGTAGCAACAACACATCTAGTACCTTAGAGATTTCTGTCACTTCCCCAGATTACTAGAGGCATGAACCCACTATCGAGCATAAATACTCCCTCTTGGAGTTGCTAGCATCTTCTTTGCCAAGATAGCTACTAACAACAGAAAGCATGCAAGATCACAAATAACATAGACATGATAGAATCAATAATCAATCTGAAATAGCATCTCAATATCCATCGGATCCCCACAAACACAACATGTAAGATTACAAATAGATGATATTGATCATGAACGGATCTCATAAGATCTAAACATGGTAGCACAAAGGAGGAGAACCAACCATCTAGCTACTACATGGACCCGTAGTCCAGGGATGAACTACTCACGCATCACATTGGAGGCAGGCATGGTGACGAAGAAGGCTGCCAGGGTGATCTCTCCCCTCCGGCAGGGTGCCGGGAAGAGCTTTATATCCCTCCCGATCTAGGGATGGAGATGATGGTGGATACAGACTCTTTCGTGGAATTTTTATTGGGTGCTTAGGGTTTTCGTCCCAGGAGGCTTTTATAGGCGAAGGGGAAAGGTCGGTGGAGTACCAGGGGGCCCACACCCCCTGGTGGCGCGCTCCCAGGCTGCGCCGCCACCAGGTGTGGCTGCCCTGGTGCGCCACTTCGTCTCCCCTCCGGACTCCATGTTGCTTGAATAAAATATTGACTTGGGCTTTTGTCCGGTCCAATTCCGATAATATTTCCTTACTAGCTTTTTTGAAACCAAAAACAACAGAAAATAGGCAACGGACACTGTGGCATCTTGTTAATAGGTTAGTTCCAGAAAATGTGTAAAAATACTCCAAAGTGTGGACAAAACATAAGAAAGTAGATATAAAACAAGCATGGAAAATAAAAAATTATAGATACGTTTACAACATATCAACATCCCCAAGCTTAACTCCTGCTCGTCCTCGAGTAGGTAAGTGATAAAAAAGAATAATTTTTGAGGTGACATGCACCATCAAAATCTTGATCAAGGTATTTGTAAGACATTGATAGCTGTGATCATAGTACTTTAACATAGCATGAAAGATATAGTTCTCACAATAAGACATAGCAACTATGTTGTAACATGAAAAGGTACAAACAAAAGATTCATGAATAACAATGCTTTGAAAGACATTTGTTTGTTGCACATATAGAAAACATAATGAGAATGGTATTCAGCTTGTCCCTCATAGTGTAGCAAAACATAAATGTATAGGACACTTTCAAGGTTCATAAGGGTGACTAGATACAAATAGTTTAAGAACAAGCAATATGAAAGTTATGAATCAATCAACAAGTTTTGGGACAATGCACATTAAACTAAGAATGAAAAATATGTTCTCTCATAGGTGCATAAAGATAGAAGATGGAGACTCAACATAAAAGTAAAAGAAAGGCCCTTCATAGAAGGAAGCATGGATCCAAGTCTCATAAAGAGCTTCCAAAAATTATGGTACTTATTATCTTTTAGCTCACATTGCCCCTATCATAAGCATCTTTAGGTGGTTAAGGTTAAAGTGAACAAATATGAGGATATGCTTGACAAGTTATAAGTTGAAAATCTCATGCCCCTTGCTTACGAGTACCGAACCTCATGCTACTCAACTTTAGTCACGAGTAAGTTATTGTCATTGTAAATACATGTGTATCATAGAGAACCGCCAACATGGTACCCCTTGCCCGATGATAGGGAAGCTTTCCCATATCAAAAGGACAAGGCAAGCAGACAATGAGCATCTCAGTGATCTTTTTTTTGCTATTTGCATAGGTTTTTATTGAGGATGCTTCACAGATTGCTCACTATGGTTATGTTGCAAGTTTCCACCATGATTAGGCATGGTTTAGGCTAACCGCCCGGGTGTTTCTCTAACACATATACAAAATCCATGAGCTTACAAGCTCCCCTTTTATTTCACACCGCCAGGATCCACAAGCAAAAGAATCATGATATCAACTAAATAATGTGCAATGTTGAAAGCATTCCCCATGGTAACATGGTTCTGCTAATTCACAACTTATAAAGCGCAAGCATATATGCAACATAGATGGGCACAATGGTTCATGTTTATTAAGTACAAGAAAAGTAAAGTGTGCCATCAAGTTTGTGAGCGCTTTAATCACTAATTTTCACATAACAAGTTTACTTTGGGAGGTAGATAAAAACATGAATATACTTGGAATAGCAAATACTAATAGGTAGGTATGGTGGACTCTTTGGAATAACTTGGTTTTATTTGGAGTTGGAGAATAGCAAATGCAAAGAGTCCACCATACCTACCTATTAGCATTTCATATTCTAAGTATATTCATGTTTTTATCTACCTTCCAAATTAAAATTGTTATGAGAAAACTAGTGATTAAATCTCTCACGAACTTGATGGCACTCTTTACTTTTCTTGCCCCTAATAAACTTGAACAATTGTGTCATCAATGTTGTATATCCTTGCACTTATATGTTAGGGATTAGCAGAACCATGCTGTCATGGGGAACACTTTCAACATTGCACTTGTACATTGTACCTAGTTGATATCATGCTCTTTTGTCTATGGATGTCGTCGGTGTGAAATGAAAGGGGAGCTTGTAAGTCCATGGAGTTATGTATGTGTGTTAGAGAAACGCCTAGGCCACCGGTCTAATCCATGCCTAATCATGGTGGAAACCTGAAGCGTAACCATAATGAGCAATCTATGAAGCATTCTTATTATAAAAAAAGAGATAGATATTGAGAAAAAGAGAAAAAGGAAAAAAGAGATGAGAAAAGAGGAAAGAGAGAAAAAAAGCACCATTTCCCATGGTAAATAAGAAGATTGCTGAGATGCTTGTTGTCTGCTTGCGTTGTCATTTTGATATGGGGATTCTTCCGTACCATCGGGCAAGGGAAACCCCGTTGGCGGTTCTCTATGATACACATGTACTTACTATGACAAGAACTTACCGGTAACTAAACTTGAGTAGCATGAGGAGCGGCCCTCGTATTCAAGGGACATGAGATTTCCAACTTATACTTTGTCTATCATATACTCCATAGTTTGTTACTTTAACCTTAATCACTTCAACATGCTTATGATAGGGGCAATGAGAGCTGAAAGCTAATAAGTACCATAATTTTTGGAAGCTCTTTATGAAACTTGAATCCCTGCTTCCTTATATGAAGGCCTTTCTTTTACTTTTATGTTGAGTCCCCATCTTCTACCTTTATGCACCTATTGAGAGAGCATAGTGGCCATTCTTAGTTTAATGTGCATTGTCCCAAGACTTGTTGATTGATGCATAACTTTGATATTACTTGTTCTTAAACTATTTGTATCTAGTCACCCTTATAAACTTTGAAGGTGTCCTAGGCAATTATGATTTGCTACATCATGAGGGACAAGCTGAATGCCACTATGCTATGTTTCTTTATGTGAAACAAACAAATGTCTTGCAAAGCATTGTTATTCATGAATCTTTTGTTTGTGCCTTTTCATGTTACAACAAAGTTGCTATGTCTTATTGTTAGAACTTTATCTTTCATGCTATGTTGAAGTACTATGATCCTAGCTATCATTGTTTTACAAATACTTTGATCAAGTTTATGATGGTGCATGTCACCTAAAAAAATATTCTTTCTTTTTATCACTTACCTACTCCAGGACGAGCAGGAGTTAAGCTTGGGGATGTTGATACGTTGCAAACGTATCTATAATTTTTGATGTTCCATGCTTGGTTTATATCTACTTTCTTATGTTTTGCCCACACTTTGGAGTATTTTTATACACTTTCTTGGACTAACCTATTAACAAGATGCCACAGTGCCAGCTACCTGTTTTCTGCTATTTTTGGTTCTAGGAAAGTCAGAAAATGAATATTCTCGGATTTGGTCGGGACAAAAGCCAAAGTCAATATTTCACCGAGGGGGACACTGAGCCAGAATACGAGATGGAGAGGGGCCAGGGGCCGCTGATACATTGCAAATGTATCTATAATTTTTGATGTTCCATGCTTGTTTTATATCTACTTTCTTATGTTTTGTCCACACTTTGGAGTATTTCTATACACTTTCTAGGACTAACCTATTAACAAGATGCCATAGTGCCAGTTGCCTGTTTTCTTCTGTTTTTGGTTCTAGAAAAGTCAGAAAATGAATATTCTCAGAATTGGACGGGACAAAAGCCAAAGTTGATATTTTACCAGAAGACTCACGAAGCTAGAAGACGAGACGGAGAGGGGCCACAGGGCGGCCTCACCATGTGGTGGCGCAGGCTAGGACGATTTACAACGACAATAAGACCCGATACAAGTTTGAGAGATATGACCAAAATCTTGTCGTATTCGCGTTTTATGGCTGTTTTCATGAGCTATTGCTCACGGTTTTGGGGTTCTAGGGCGATTTAAAACGACAGTAAGACCCAATACATGTTTGAGAGATATGACCAAAAACTCGTCGTTTTCGTGTTTTATGGCCGTTTTCATGAGCTATTATCCACATTTTTGGGGTTCTAGCGCGATTTACAATGACCGTAACACCCGATACAAGTTTGAGAGATATGACCAAAAACTCGTTGTTTTCGTGTTTTACGGCTGTTTTCATGAGCTATTACCCATAATTTTGGGGTCCAAGGTGATTTACAATGAATGTAAGACCCGATACAAGTTTGAGCGATATGACCAAAAGCACGTCGTTTTGGGGTTCTAGGGCGATTTGCATGGCCCGTAGGACCCAATACATTTTGAGATATATGACCAAAAGCACGTCATGTTCACGCTTTATGGACGTTTTCATGAGCTATTGCCCACATTTTTGGGGTTCCAGGGCGATTTATAATAACAGGAAGACCCGGTACATGTTTGACAGATTTGACCAATTTTTTTTTGTTTTCGCGCTTTATGGCTGTTTTCATGAGCTATTGCCCGCTGTTTTGGGGTTCTAGGGTGATTTACAACGACAGTAAGACCCGATACATGTTTGAGAGATATGACAAAAACTCGTCGTATTCATGCTTTATGGATGTTTTCATGAGCTATTACCCACAGTTTTGGGGTTCTAGGGCGATTTACAATGACTATAAGACCCAATACAAGTTTGAGAGATATGACCAAAACCACGTCGTTTTTGTGTTTTATGACCGTTTTCATGAGCTATTGCCCAAGGTTTTGGGGTTTTAGGGTGATTTACAATGACCGTAAGACCCGATACTTTTTTGAGAGATATGACCAAAAGTACGTCGTTTTCGCTTTTTATGGCCGTTTTCATGAGCCATTGCCCATAGTTTTGGAGTACTAGGGCGATCTACAATGACAGTAAGACCCGATACATGTTTGAGATATATGACCAAAAACTCGTCGTATTCGCGCTTTATGGCTATTTTCATGAGCTATTGCCCACAATTTTGGGGTTCTAGAGCGATTTACAATGACTGTAAGACCCGATACAAGTTTGAGAGATATGACCAAAAGCACGACAATTTCGTGTTTTATGGCCGTTTTCATGAGCTATTGCCCACGGGTTTGGGGTTCTAGGGTGATTTACAATGACAGTAAGACCCGATACATGTTTGAGATATATGACCAAAAGTACGTCGTTTTCGCGTTTTATGGCCGTTTTCATGAGCTATTGCCTATGTTTTTGGGGTTCTAGGGCGATGTACAACGACAATAAAATCCCGATACATGTTTGAGAAATATGGCCAAAAACTCGTCGTATTCACGCTTTATGGCCATTTTCATGTGCTATTGCCCATAATTTTGGGGTTCCAGGGCGATTTACAATGACCGTAAGACCCGATACATGTTTGAGAGATATGACCAAAAACTCGTCGTATTCGCGCTTTATGGCCATTTTCATGAGCTATTGCCCATAGTTTTGGGTTCTATGGTGATTTACAAAGATCGTAAGAGGTAGTACATGTTTGAGAGATATGACCAAAAACTCATCGTATTCGTGTTTTAAGGCCGTTTTCATGAGCTATTGCCTACAATTTTGGGGTTCTGTGGTGATTTACAAAGATCGTAAGAGCCGGTACATGTTTGAGATATATTACCAAAAACTCGTTGTTTTCCTGTTTTATGGCCGTTTTCATGAGCTATTACCCACGATTTTGGGGTTCCAGGGCGATTTACAATGACCGTAAGACCTGATACAAGTTTGAGAGATATGACCAAAAACTTGTCGTATTCGCGCTTTATGGCTGTTTTCATGAGCTATTGCCCACGGTTTTGGGGTTCTAGGGCGATTTACAACGACAGTAAGACCCGATACATGTTTGAGAGGTATGACAAAAAACTCGTCGTATTCACGCTTTATGGCTGTTTTCATGAGCTATTACCCATAGTTTTGGTGTTCTAGGGCGATTTACAATGACTGTAAGACCCGATTCATGTTTGAGACATATGACCAAAAACTCGGCGTATTCGTGTTTTAAGGCTGTTTTCATGAGCTATTGCCCACAATTTTGGGGTTACAGGGCGATTTGCAATGACCGTAAGACCCGATACAAGTTTGAGAGATATGACCAAAAACTCGTCGTTTTCGTGTTTTATGGCCGTTTTCATGAGCTATTGCCCATAGTTTTGGGGTTCTATGGTGATTTACAATGATCGTAAGAGCCGGTACATGTTTGAGAGATATGACCAAAAACTCGTCGTTTTGGGGTTCTAGGTCGATTTGCATGGCCCGTAAGACCCAATACACTTTGAGAGATATGACTAAAAGCACGTCCTGTTCATGCTTTATGACTATTTTCATGAGCTATTGCCCACAATTTTGGGGTTACAGGGCTATTTGCAATGACTGTAAGACCCGATACAAGTTTGAGAGATATGACCAAAAGCACGCCGTTTTCGTGTTTTATCGCCGTTTTCATGAGCTATTGCCTATGGTTTTGGGGTTCTAGGGCGATTTACAATGACCATAAGACCCGATACATGTTTGAGAGATATGACCAAAAGTACGTCGTTTTCGCGTTTTATGGCCGTTTTCTTGAGCCATTGCCCATGGTTTTGGGGCTCTAGGGCAATGTACAATGACAGTAATACCCGATACATGTTTGAGATATATGACCAAAAACTCGTCGTATTCGCGCTCTATGGCCGTTTTCATGAGCTATTGCCCACAGTTTTGGGGTTCCAGGGCGATTTACAATGACAATATGACCCGATACATCTTTGAGAGGTGTGAACAAAAACTCGTTTTATTCGCGTTTTATGGCCGTTTTCATGAGCTATTACCCATAGTTTTGGAGTTCCAGGGCGATTTACAATGACTGTAAGACCATATACAAGTTTGAGAGATATGACCAAAAGCACGTCGTTTTCGTGTTTTTTGGCTGTTTTCATGAGCTATTGCCCATAGTTCTAGGGCGATTTATAATGACAATAAGACCCGATACATGTTTGAGAGATATGACCAAAAAATCGTCATATTCGCGTTTTATGGCTGTTTTCATGAGCTATTGCCAACAGTTTTTGGGTTCTAAGGCGATGTACAACGATAATAAAATCCCGATACATGTTTGAGAGATATGACCAAAAACTCGTCGTATTCGCGCTTGATGGCCGTTTTCATGAGCTATTACCCATAGTTTTGGGGTTCTATGGTGATTTACAAAGATCGTAAGAGCCGGTACATGTTTGAGAGATATGACCAAAATCTCGTCGTTTTGGGGTTCCAGCACGATTTACAATGACCGTAAGACCCAGTACACGTTTGAGAGATATGACCAAAACCTTGTCATATTCGCGTTTTATGGCCGTTTTCATGAGCTATTGCTCACGGTTTTGGGATTCTAGGGCGATTTAAAATGACAGTAAGACCCGATACATGTTTGAAAGATATGACCAAAAACTCGTAGTTTTCGTGTTTTATGGCTATTTTCATGAGATATTGCCCACGGTTTTGGGGTTCTAGGGTGATTTACAACGACAGTAAGACCCGATACATGTTTGAGAGGTATGACAAAAAACTCGTCGTATTCGCGCTTTATGGCCGCTTTCATGAGCTATTACCCATTGTTTTGGTGTTCCAGGGCGATTTACAATGACTGTAAGACTCGATACAAGTTTTAGAGATATGACCAAAAGCACGTCGTTTTTGTGTTTTACGGCTATTTTCATGAGCTATTGCCCACGGTTTTGGGGTTCTAGGGCGATTTACAATGATCGTAAGACCCGATACATGCTTGAGAGATATGAACAAAAGTCCGCCGTTTTCGCGTTTTATGGCCGTTTTCATGAGCTATTGCCCACGGTTTTGGGGTTCTAGGGCGATGTACAATGATAGTAAGACCTGATACATGTTTGAGATATTTGACCAAAAAATCGTCGTATTCGCGTTTTATGGCCGTTTTCATGAGCTATTGCCCACAGTTTTGGGGTTCTAGGGCGATTTACAACGACAGTAAGACCCGATACAAGTTTGAGAGATATGACCAAAAACTCGTTGTTTCGTGTTTTAGGGCAGTTTTCATGAGCTATTGCCCATAGTTCTAGGGCGATTTATAATGACAATAAGACCCGATACATGTTTGAGAGATATGACCAAAAACTCGTCATATTCGCGTTTGATGGCTGTTTTCATGAGCTATTGCCCACAGTTTTTGGGTTCTAAGGCGATGTACAACGATATTAAAATCCCGATACATGTTTGAGAGATATGACCAAAAACTCGTCGTATTCGTGCTTTATGGCCATTTTCATGAGCTATTGCCCACAATTTTGGGGTTCCGAGGCGATTTACAATGACCGTAAGACCCGATACATGTTTGAGAGATACGACCAAAAGCTCATCGTATTCGTGCTTTGTGGCCGTTTTCATGTGCTATTATCCACAGTTTTGGGGTTCTATGGCGATTTACAATGACCGTAACACCCGATACAATTTCAGAGATATGACAAAAAACTAGTTGTTTTCGTGTTTTATGGCTGTTTTCATGAGCTATTACCCACACTTTTGGGGTTCCAGGGTGATTTACAATAAATGTAAGACCCGATACAAGTTTGAGCGATATGACCAAAAGCACGTCGTTTTGGGGTTCTAGGGCGATTTGCATGGCCCGTAGGACCCAATACATTTTGAGAGATATAACCAAAAGCACGTCGTGTTCACGCTTTATGGCCGTTTTCATGAGCTATTGCCCACATTTTTGGGGTTCCAGGGCGATTTACAATAACAGTAAGACCTGGTACATGTTTGACAGATTTGACCTAAAGCTCGTCATATTCGCGTTTTACGGCCGTTCTCAAGAGCTATTGCCTACATTTTTGGGGTTATAGGGCGATTTGCAATGACCGTAAGACCCGATACAAGTTTGAGAGATATGACCAAAAACTCATCGTATTCGCGCTTTATGGCCGTTTTCATGAGCTATTACCCACGGTTTTGGGTTTTTAGGGCGATTTACAACGACAGTAAGACCCGGTACATGTTTGAGAGATATGACAAAAAACTCGTCGTATTCGCGCTTTATGGCATTTTCATGATCTATTACCCATAGTTTTGGTGTTCCAGGGCGATTTACAATGACTGTAAGACCCGATACAAGTTTGAGAGTTATGACCAAAAGCACGTCGTTTTCGTGTTTTATGACTGTTTTCGTGAGCTATTGCCCACGATTTTGGGGTTCTAAGGCGATTTAGAATGACCGGCCCGATACATATTTGAGAGATATGACCAAAAGTCCGTCGTTTTCGCGTTTTATGGCCATTTTTCATGAGCTATTGCCCACGGTTTTGGGGTTCTAGGGCGATGTACAATGATAGTAAGACCCGATACATGTTTGAGATATATGACCGAAAACTCGTCGTATTCGCGCTTTATGGCCGTTTTCATGAGATATTGCCCACAATTTTGGGGACCTAGGGCGATTTACATCAACAGTAAGACCTGGTACATGTTTGAGATATATGACCAAAAACTTGTGTTTTCCGCATTTAATGGCCGTTTTCATGAGCTATTACCCATAGTTTTGGGGTTCTATGGTGATTTACAAAGATCATAAGAGCCGGTACATGTTTGAGAGATATGACCAAAATCTCGTCGTTTTGGGGTTCTAGCACGATTTACAATGACCGTAAGACCCAGTACACGTTTGAGAGATATGACCAAAAACTTGTCGTATTCGTGTTTTATGGCCGTTTTCATGAGCTACTGCTCACGGTTTTGGGATTCTAGGGCGATTTAAAACGATAGTAAGACCCGATACATGTTTGAGAGATATGACCAAAAACTCGTCATTTTCCTCTTTTATGGCTGTTTTCATGAGATATTACCCACGGTTTTGGGGTTCTAGGGTGATTTACAACGACAGTAAGACCCGATACATGTTTGAGAGGTATGAAAAAAAACTCGTCGTATTCGCGCCCTATGGCCATTTTGATGAGCTATTACCCATTGTTTTGGTGTTCTAGGGTGATTTACAATGACTGTAAGACCTAATACAAGTTTTAGAGATATGATCAAAAGCACGTCGTTTTTCTGTTTTATGGCTATTTTCATGAGCTATTGCCCACGGTTTTGGGGTTCTAGGGCGATTTACAATGATCGTAAGACCCGATACATGCTTGAGAGATATGAACAAAAGTCCGTCATTTTCGCGTTTTATGGCCGTTTTCATGAGCTATTGCCCACGGTTTTGGGGTTCATGGGCGATGTACAATGATAGTAAGACCCGATACATGTTTGAGACATTTGACCAAAAAAATCGTCGTATTCGCGCTTTATGGCCGTTTTCATGAGCTATTGCCCACAGTTTTGGGGTTCTAGGGCGATTTACAACGATAGTAAGACCCGATACAAGTTTGAGAGATATGACCAAAAACTCATCATTTTCGTGTTTTATGGCCGTTTTCATGAGCTATTCGCCAATGTTTTGGGGTTTTGGGGCGATTTACAACAATAGTAAGACCCGATACATGTTTGAGACATATGTCCAAAAACTCGTCGTACTCGTGTTTTATGGCTGTTTTCATGAGCTATTGCCCATGATTTTGCGGTTCTAGGGTGATTTACAATGACCGTAAGACCCGATACAAGTTTGACAGATAGGACCAAAAAATTCGTCGTTTTCGTGTTTTATGACTGTTTTCATGAGCGATTATCCATAGTTTTGGGGTTCTAGGGCGATTTACAATGACCGTAACACTCGATACAAGTTTGAGAGATATGACCAAAAACTCGTTGCTTTCGTGTTTTATGGCCGTTTTCATGAGCTATTTCCCACAGTTTTGGGGTTTCCGGGAGATTTACAATGAATGTAAGACCCGATACAAGTTTGAGCAATATGACCAAAAGCAAGTCGTTTTGGAGTTCTAGGGCGATTTGCATGGCCCATAGGACCTAATACATTCTGAGAGATATGACCAAAAGCACGTCCTGTTCACGCTTTATGGCCATTTTCATGAGCTATTGCCCACATTTTTGGGGTTCCAGGGCGATTTACAATAGCAGTATGACCCGGTACATTTTTGATAGATTTGACCAAAATCTCGTTATTTTCGCGTTTTATGGCCGTTCTCAAGAGCTATTGCCTACATTTTTGGGGTTATAGCGCGATTTACAATGTCCGTAAGACCCGATACAAGTTTGAGAGATATGAACAAATACTCGTTGTATTCGCGCTTTATGGCCGTTTTCATGAGCTATTACCCACGGTTTTGGGGTTTTAGGGTGATTTACAACGACAGTAAGACCCGATACATGTTTGAGAGATATGACAAAAAACTCGTCGTATTCGCGCTTTATGGCTGTTTTCATGAGCTATTACCCATAGTTTTGGTGTTCCAGGGCGATTTACAATGACTGTAAGACCCGATACAAGTTTGAGAGATATGACCAAAAGCACGTCGTTTTCATGTTTTATGGCTATTTTCATGAGCTATTACCCACGGTTTTGGGGTTTTAAGGCGATTTACAATGACCGGCCCGATACATGTTTGAGAGATTCGTACATTGCAAATGTATCTATAATTTTTGATGTTCCATGCATGGTTTCATCTACTTTCTTGTGTTTTGTCCACACTTTGGAGTACTTTTCATATGATTTCTTGGACTAACCTATTAACAAGAGCCATAGTGCCAGCTGCCTGTTTTCTGCTGTTTTTGGTTCCAGGAAAGTCAAAAAAATGAATATACTCCGAATTGGACGGGACAAAAGCCAAAGTCGCTATTTTACCAGAAGACATCTGGAGCCACAATATGAGACGGAGAAGGGCTGGGTCCGGCCACACCACCTGGCCGCGCGGCAGGCCTGGCCCATGCCAGGGGGTGGTCTGGCCGACCCCAGCACCCCCTCGGCCTCTCCTTCCGCCTATATATTGCCTTCTGGACCAAAACCGTAAGTACTCGATCAAAAATCCACGAAAGAGTCTGTAGCCGCCATCATCTCCATCCCTAGATCGGGAGGGATCTGAAGCTCTTTCCGGCACCCTGTCAGAGAGGGAATTCACCCTGGAGGCCTTCTTCATCATCATGCAAGCCTCTGGTGTGATGCGTGAGTAGTTCATCTCCTGACTACGGGTCCATGTAGTGGCTAGATGGCTGGTTCTCCTCCTTTGTGCTTTCATGTCTAGATCTTGTGTGCTCCGTTCATGATCAAGATCATCTATTTGTAATACTGCATGTTGTGTTTGCGGGGATCCGATATATATTGAGATGCTATTTCAGATTGATTATTTATTCTATCATGTCTTTGTTATTTGTGATCTTGCATGCTTTCCGTTGTTAGTAGCTATCTTGGCCAAGTATATGCTAGCAACTCCAAGAGTTAGTATTTATTCTCGATAGTGGGTTCATGCCTCTAGTAATCTAGGGAAGTGACAGAAATCGCTAAGGTACTAGATGTGCTGTTGCTACTAGGGAGAAAACAACAATCCTTTGTTCATAGAACAATCATATTGTTTACATTACACGCAATTCATAAAGCAATAATCTGTTGCTTGCAACTTAATACTAGAGGGGTTCGGATGATAACCTGAAGGTGGATTATTAGTCATAGATGCAGTTGGATGGCGGTCTATGTATAATGTTGTAATGCCCAATCAAGTCTCAAAGGAGTCAAGATGATTAGTATATGCTTGTATGCTTTCTCGATGTTTGTCAATTGCCCCGCTGTAATTTGTTCACCCAGCATGTTATCTATCTTAAGGAGAGCCACCTATAGTGAACTATGGACCCTGGTCCTTTCTTTTACTATCAATCTACAATCAACTGTTTACTGCTTTGTGTTTACTTTCTGCAAACTATTACTTTCTGCAAACTATAGCGCACCCTGCCAAGGCTCAGCTAGCAACACCTTAGGGGTGTTTCCTTGCTCCTACTGGTTCGATAACCTTGGTTTCATAACTGAGGGAAACTTACTTTTGTGCTCATCATACCTTCCTCTTGGGGTTCCCCAACGAGCTCATCAATCACGAGCCATCAGAGATATGACCAAAAGTCCGCCGTTTTCGCGTTTTATGGCTGTTTTCATGAGGTATTGCCCACGGTTTTGGGGTTCTAGGGCGATTTACAATAACCGTAAGACCCGGTACATGGTTGAGAGGTTTGACAAAAAACTTATCGTTTTCACAATTTATAACGACAACAAGACCCGATACATGTTTGATAGATATGACCAAAAACTCGTCGTATTTGCGCTTTATGGCCGTTTTCATGAGCTATTGCCCATAGTTTTGGGGTTCAATGGTGATTTACAATGACTGTAAGAGCCGGTACATGTTTGAGAGATATGACCAAAAACTTGTGGTTTTCACATTTTATGGCCTTTTTTATGAGCTATTGCCCACAGTTTTGGGGTTCTATGGTGATTTACAGTGATCGTAAGAGCCGGTACATGTTTGAGATATATGACCAAAAACTCGTCGTTTTGGGGTTCTAGGGCGATTTGCATGGCCCATAAGACCCAATATATTTTGAGAGATATGACCAAAAGCACGTCCCGTTCACGCTTTATGGCTGTTTTCATGAGCTATTGCCCACGGTTTTGGGGTTCTAGGGCGATTTACAATAACCGTAAGACCCGGTACATGGTTGAGAGATTTGACCGAAAACTCATCTTTTTCGTGTTTTACGGCC
The DNA here is from genome assembly GCA_916181665.1 of Avena sativa. Classification (NCBI taxonomy): domain Eukaryota; kingdom Viridiplantae; phylum Streptophyta; class Magnoliopsida; order Poales; family Poaceae; genus Avena; species Avena sativa. The sequence continues at coordinate 120,315,516 of OV702291.1, read as the reverse complement.
GTTTTCAAGAGCTATTGCCAACCGTTTTGGGTTCCTGGGTGATTTACAACAACAGTATGATCCGATACAAGTTTGAGAGATATGAACAAAAGCATGCCGTTTTCGTGTTTTATGGCCGTTTTCATGAGCTATTGCCCATGGTTTTGGGGTTTTAGGGTAATTTATAACGATAGTAAGACCTGATACATGTTTGAGAGATATGACCAAAATCTCGTCGTATTCGCGTTTTATGGCCGTTTTCATGAGCTATTGCCCACGGTTTTGGGGTTCTAGGGCGATGTACAACGACAATAAAATCCCGATACATGTTTGAGAGATATGACCAAAAACTCGTCGTATTCGCGCTTTATGGCCATTTTCATGAGCTATTGCCCACAATTTTGGGGTTCCAGGGTGATTTACAATGATAGTAAGACCCGATACATGTTTGAGAGATATGACCAAAAACTCGTCGTATTCGCGCTTTATGGCCGTTTTCATTAGCTATTGCCCATAGTTTTGGGTTCCAGGGCGATTTACAATGACCGTAAGACCCGATACAAGTTTGAGAGATATGACCAAAAACTCGCCGTTTTCGTGTTTTATGGCCGTTTTCATGAGCTATTGCCCATAGAGTTTGGGGTTCTATGGCGATTTACAACGACCTTAAGACCCGATACATGTTTTAGAGATATGACCATAAACTCGTCGTTTTGGGGTTCTAGGGCGATTTGCATGGCCCGTAAGACCCAATACATTTTGAGAGATATGACCAAAAGCACGTCGTTTTCGTCTTTTATGGCTGTTTTCATGAGCTATTGCCCATAGTTCTGGTGTTCCAGGGCGATTTACAATAACCGTAAGACTCAGTACATGGTTGAAAGATGTGACCAAAAGCTCATCGTTTTCGCCTTTTACGGTCGTTTTCAAGAGCTACTGCCTACAGTTTTGGGGTTTTAGGGCGATTTACAATGACTGCAAGACTCGATAAAAGTTTGAGATATATGACCGAAAGCACGTCGTTTTCGTCTTTTATGGCCGTTTTCATGAGCTATTGCCCATGCTTTTGGGGTTCTAGGGCGATTTACAACGACAGTAAGACCCGATACATTTTGAGAGTTATGACCAAAAACTCGTCGTATTCGTGCTTTATGGCCGTTTTCATGAGCTATTACCCATAGTTTTGGGGTTCCAGGGCGATTACAATGATAGTAATACCTAATACAAATTTGAGAGATATGACCAAAAACTCGTTGTTTTCGCGTTTTACGGCCGTTTCAAGATCTATTGCCCACTGTTTTGGGGTTCTAGGGCGATTTACAATGACCGTGATACCAGATACAAGTTTGAGAGATATGACCAAAAGCACGTCGTTTTTGTATTTTATGCCCGTTTTCATGAGCTATTGCTCATGGTTTTGGGATCTAGGGTGATTTACAATGATAGTAAGACCCGATACATGTTTGAGAGATATGACGAAAAACTTGTCGTATTCGCGTTTTATGGCCGTTTTCTTGAGCTATTGCCGACAGTTTTGGGGTTCCAAGGCAATTTAAAATGACCGTAAGACCTGATACAAGTTTGGGAGATATGACCAAAAACTCGTCGTTTTCGTGTTTTATGGCTGTTTTCATGAGCTATTACCCATAGTTCTAGGGCGATTTATAATGACAATAAGACCCGATACATGTTTGAGAGATATGACCAAAAACTCGTCGTATTCACGTTTTATGGCCGTTTTCATGAGCTATTGCTCATCGTTTTGGGGTCTAGGGTGATTGTCAACGACAGTAAGACCCGATTCTTATTTGAGAGATATGACCAAAAACTCGTCGTATTCGCATTTTATGGCCATTTTCTTGAGCTATTGCCCACAGTTTTTGGGTTCCAAGGCGATTTACAATGACCGTAAGACCTGATACAAGTTTGAGATATATGACCAAAAACTCGTGGTTTTCGTGTTTTATGGCCGTTTTCATGAGCTATTGCCCATAGTTTTGGGGTTCTATGGCGATTTACAACGACCATAAGACCTGATACATGTTTGAGAGATATGACCAAAAACTCGTCGTATTCGTGCTTTATGGCTGTTTTCAAGAGCTATTGCCTACAATTTTGTGGTTCTAGGGCGATTTACAGTGACCGTAAGACTCAATACAAGTTTGAGAGATATAACCAAAAGCTCACCGTTTTCGTGTTTTACGGCTGTTTTCAAGAGCTATTGCCTACAGTTTTGGGGTTCTAGGGCGATTTACAATGACCGTATGACCCGATACAAGTTTGAGAGATATGACCTAAAGCACTTCGTTTTCGTCTTTTATGGCCGTTTTCATGAGCTATTGCCCACGGTTTTGGAGTTCTATGACGATTTACCATGACTGTAAGAGCCGGTACATGTTTGAGAGATATGACCAAAAACTTGTGGTTTCCGCATTTTATGGCCGTTTCATGAGCTATTACCCATAGTTTTGGGGTTCTATGGTGATTTACAATGATCGTAAGATCCGGTACATATTTCAGAGATATGACCAAAAACTCTATGTTTTGGGGTTCTAGGGCGATTTGCATGACCCATAAGACCCAATACATTTGAGAGATATGACCAAAAGCACGTCCTGTTCATGCTTTATGGCCGTTTTCATGAGCTATTGCCCACGGTTTTGGGGTTTTAGGGCGATTTACAATAACCGTAAGACCCGGTACATGGTTTGACCAAAAACTCATCGTTTTCGCGTTTTACGGCCGTTTTCAAGATCTATTGCCTACAGTTTTGGGGTTCTAGGGCGATTTACAATGAGCGTAAGACCAAATACAAGTTTGAGAGATTTGACCAAAAGCACGTCGTTTTCATGTTTTATGGCTGTTTTCCTGAGCTATTGCTCATGGTTTTGGGATCTAGGGTGATTTACAACGATAGTAAGACCCGATACATGTTTGAGAGATATGACCAAAAACTTGTCGTATTCGCGTTTTATGGCCGTTTTCTTGAGCTATTGCTGATAGTTTTGGGGTTCCAGGGCGATTTACAATGATCGTAAGACCTGATACAAGTTTGAGAGATATGACCAAAAACTCGTCGTTTTCATGTTTTATGGCTGTTTTCATGAGCTATTACCCACAATTTTGGGGTTCCAGGGCGATTTACAATGACTGTAAGACCCGATAGAAGATTGAGAGATATGACCAAAAGCACGTCGTTTTTGTGTTTTATGGCCATTTTCATTAGCTATTTCCCACGGTTTTGGGGTTCCAGGGTGATTTATAACGACAGTAAGACCCGATAAATGTTTGATAGATATGACCAAAAACTCGTCGTATTCGCGTTTTATGGCCGTTTTCGTGAAGCTATTACCCATGATTTTGGGGTTCTAGGGCGATGTACAACGAAAATAAAATCCCGAGACATGTTTGAGAGATATGACCAAAAAATCATCGAATTCACGTTTTATGGCCATTTTCATGAGCTATTGCCCACAGTTTTGGGGTTCCAGGGCGATTTACAATGACCGTAAGACCTGATACAAGTTTGAGAGATATGACCAAAAACTCGTCGTTTTCGTGTTTTATGGCCGTTTTCATGAGCTATTACCCACAGTTTTGGGGTTCCAGGGCGATTTACAATGACTGTAAGACCCGATAGAAGATTGAGAGATATGACCAAAAGCACGTTGTTATTGTGTTTTATGGCTGTTTTCATGAGCTATTGCCCACGGTTTTGGGGTTCCAGGGCGATTTATAACGACAGTAAGACCCGATACATGTTTGATAGATATGACCATAACCTCGTCGTATTCGCGTTTTATGGCTGTTTTTATGAGCTATTGCCCACGGTTTTGGGGTTCTAGGGCTATTTACAACAACCGTAAGACCCGGTACATGGTTGAGAGATTTGAGCAAAAACTCATCTATTTCATGTTTTACGGCCATTTTCAAGAGCTATTGCCTACAGTTTTGGGGTTCCAGGGTGATTTATAATGACCATAAGACCCGATACAGGTTTGAGAGATATGACCAAAGGCACGTCGTTTTCGTGTTTTATGGCTGTTTTCATGAGCTATTACCCACGGTTTTGGGGTTCTAGGGCGGTTTACAACGACAATAAAATCCCGATACATGTTTGAGAGATATGACCAAAAACTCGTCGTATTCGCGTTTTATGACCGTTTTCATGAGCTATTGCTCATCGTTTTGGGGTCTAGGGTGATTTACAACGACAATAAGACCCGATACATGTTTGAGAGATATGACCAAAAACTCGTCGTATTCGCATTTATGGCCGTTTTCTTGAGCTATTGCCCACAGTTTTTGGGTTCCAGGGCGATTTACAATGACCGTAAGACCTGATACAAGTTTGAGATATATGACCAAAAACTCGTGGTTTTCGTGTTTTATGGCCGTTTTCATGAGCTATTGCCCATAGTTTTGGGGTTCTATGGCGATTTACAATGACCATAAGACCCGATACATGTTTGAGAGATATGACCAAAAACTCGTCGTATTCGTGCTTTATGGCTATTTTCAAGAGCTAA